>JALMGJ010000001.1:181425366-182652866 GCA_023362775.1 Charina bottae | reverse complement strand
GGAATGAAAAACATCTCATGGATACGCCCATAATCTCACATTAGTTTCCTGTCTCAATCATCACAGTAATGCTTAATGCTGTTTGTCAAAAGCCAAGTCATGTTCCAGTGGAAGCTATTACAAACAAGGCTTTGTTTATAAGATTAACTAATGTTTCAGAGTGCATCATACATAAGTAAACAAAAAGACTCAAGATGCAAAGAATTCTCTTACTGAAAATCAGTTCTGTAACTTGCAGGGAAATTACTTATCCAGAACCAGACTGTCATTTAAATGAAATTAGCTTTAAATTGTACAGATACATGCTGTTCCTCTATTGTTTTATGGTATATTGCTTTCTTGACCAGTATATGGTTGGTTGTGGTTCTGGGCAATGCTCTGGGCACCCTTGGGAGGAAGAGAAGAATACAAATAAAATAAACAAACTAATAAGTAATTATTGGATTTCCCAGATTCTGGTCTTTCTGAAAGTTGGTCTGGACTGGTAAGAGCTTGGATGGGAGGGCAGCTTGGAAATCTACATAAACTACCCAAAATCCCATTACAGAAAAAAAACCCCATGGGATATGAATATACTCTATTAAAATAAAGCCGCTCTTCAAGTTTTGTTGATCATTGGGATATAAATCTATGATAAAATACATTACCCCTCTTATGATGGAACATCTGAACCAACATTTGAGTTGAAATTTACAAGTGATAGACTAGTAAGAGATCAAGAAATAATTATTCCACCTGTCCATCCTTCCCAAAAAGGCCATTGGAGCATTAAAAATTAAATGACTACGTTCATTCTCATTTGGGAACAATCTAGGTAATGAGAAAAGTTGACTGAGGAAATCTTTTGAGGTTCATGTACTTTTTGAGAAAAGCAGTGTCACTTTATTCTGGACCAGCTGGAGGGCATTTTTGGAAGAGTAAAGTATTCCTGACTGCCGCTGACATCCAAACCAGTAATGGCAGATAAGTGTGACTCCATCCAGGTTTGGCATATTCACCAGGTTTGGTTGACAGGATCACCTCAGCATCTCCACTTGGTACAGACTACAGCTTATTTTGTTCACTTTTATCATCCAATACTGACCGGTTGCATATACTTGGCAATGGGGGGGGGGGGGGAAGTCCCTAAATCCTCATACGATTATATCCAATGGTGTGGTGTAAATATTAAAAAATTAGTGCTCAATTGAATTAGATAGCTGGAAATTATGAACACTGAATAGCACCCCTTTCTGCTTTGTTTTTAGTGACCGAAGGGAGCATTGTTGATGCCTGAAAATATTCATGAGATTACTGTGTACTTTTTAAAAACCCGGCTTTTATAACAAAATTGGAATGAAGTATTTTAACATGCATTTGTGCATTGCAATAGGCTTTTAAATCTGCAGCCATTTTTTAAAACAGCCATTTGTCCACTCTAGGGCAGGGTGAAAGGGTTTAAACAACAACAAACAGTTGTTTAAAGAGAATTAGCATGAGTATTGGTTCACAGCAAGAGAACCAAAAAAAAAAAAAAGTTCACACAATGTCCTTGCAAATAATACAGAAAGTAGCTTGGTATGGTATTTCATGAAACTTTTCAGATCTTTTACACAGAGGCAGGCAACCCTTTCATATCTGGGGCCCCACTTTTATTTTTTGCATTATTCTTAGAGGCCAAGGTCTGCAAGAAATGGACATGGCAATTTTATTTTAATTTTAGGAAGTTTAGGGGATCTTTGCATTTGTTTTCAGTTTCATTTGCTGCAGGAAACCAGTGGGAAATCACTCTGTGGAGTTTCTGTGATTTGCTGAGAACTCTAATGGGATGATCTGGAGTGTTCTGGGGGTTGTATGCAATCCACGTACCATAAATTGCCCATCTCCTTTAAAAGATAAGTTTTCAGTGGCAATCAAAGATCAGTACAATTGTCTTACAAAGCATGCAAGAAACAATGCAACTCCTGAAAGAAAATGCCAAGGGAGAGAAGCAGTAGAGTCCCAGTAACATCTTCTGGAATCTATCATCCAGATGGAAGAAGAACCATTATAAAATAACAGATCCCATCATTCTGAACCAGGAGTAAAGGAAGCCAGTGTTGATGGTATCAGAAGTCAGTGAGAAACTTCATTATATCCCACCCCCCAAATGTGAATTAGTGTCATAATTCCTCAATCTCTTTCACATCTGGGGGATCCAGAGGAAAGCCATAGTGATCTCCTTTGGGAATCCTAGTCCCAAATCAGTTTGAAGTGAAAATATAGGATTTGTTTCATCCAAGAATGTCATGAGATCAGGATTGTTAAGACGGTTATTTGCAGAACTAGCACTAATATGAGAAGGGCAGAAAGGAAACTTGGCTGATCACACTTTCAGGGGAGAATTAGCTCCTTGAAGGCTAGCATAGCTGAGAAGCCTGCCTAGGAGAAAGGAAGAGCTGTGGATTGGGCAAATTGAAAGCTGGCTGGTGGTCCTCCCATTCTGTCTCAGTCTGCAGAGTGCCCTGTTGGGGAGCTTTCCATGGTGGTAAACTTCCATCTGCACAGGTATAGTTGGAGCATCTGCTCAGGTAGACTTTTCTGTGCTGGTGGTCCTCCTCTCTGTGGGTAAAAGGATATCAACATCAATATGGCCCTTCTAGCCGTCAAAATTAGAATAGAAAGAGAAAAATTGTACACTTCATCTTTTATTCATTTAAAACAATGCTTTCATGCCTTCCCCAAAGTACTAAAGGTGACTTTCATATTTTCAATCACAGTTTGATCATCACCCAAACCCCACACTTTCCCACAGGATGCTTGTGAGAAAATTTCTGCATTTGCAGCTACAATTCTTGGCTTGATTAAAGCTCCCTCAAAGGCATCTGTTTATTCTGTCTGACAGATCCCCAGAAATCATTTATTATATTGTTGCTATTGATGCTGTTATTCCCAACAGCAAAATATCTAAAATACAAAGGCAGGCTTACTTGATGCTGTTTTGTTCCTGCTTTCCTTTAAAAAACATAAGAGTAGGTATGAGCAAGTTTATGATTTCACACCTCCACCCCTCGATTTCTTGCACATACAACTTGGAGTGGGGCATGTTTTTTAAAAAAGGAAAAAAAAACTGAAGTATCTTTCTGTTCCCCCTCTTTCTGCCCCACCCCCTTACTCATTTGCTACATGAATGTCTTCTAAATGTTTTCACAGCTGCTTGGGAGGTGTTGAGTCTTCGTGTCAACTCATTCACTCAGCTTAACATAATCATTCTCTTTTAATGGAACAGTTGCCGTGAATATGATGTCTATCATTTTTGCTGTTGGGGGTCCAAAGGCAGGAAGAGGGTGAGGTGACAGAGGCATAATTACCAGGCCTGCCACAATTTTTCCACTTTTTCCCCTTCTGTGGATGATGCAGTGTTGTACAATGTCAACAATCAAACACGGAAATGTAGGCAGTGCAAAGACCCAGGTGAGTAATTACTATGAGGTTGCAGCCCCACAACTTCTTCCAAAGTGCCAGGCCTGACAAGGTGCAGATTGTTTTTATCCTCTGGTGTGAAGCATGCTGATTTGCTGTTGATAGATCCAGGCGGCAATATTAATTAAAGCACAAGCAGGAGCTAATTCAGTTGTTGACAATGCATTTTGAGAGGGTGGCGCAGGATAGACTGCAGCAGCAAGCAGATCCTGTGAGGTGCACTGAAAGTGTGAGCTAGCACAAGCAGTGTGTCTGCCTGCCAAACATAGATCCTTTGGGTTTAATTTATATTGATGCAAGCACACACCCACACACGCCCAAGATCAGAAAGCAGAAATCTAAAACAATGCAAGTGACTCACTGAAATTGCAAGATATCTATATATTAAAAGCAATCTCTGACTAACAGGGTTTAGATGGCCAAGTAACACCAACCACTCACTAGAGGGCAGTACTTGAGAGAATGCAAGGTTTACCCAAACATACAAATCTCTTTGGGGGAATCAAAACAGCCAAGGGAGGACCATGTATGCTCAGTAGCCATGGAGAGGGAGCAAAAACAGATGAGAACAGAAAACTAGCAGGGAGAGTAAGTGAAAGGGAATGGCTGCTGGTAGCTTGAGCAGGAAGTAATCCACATTGCAACTGGTTTACCTGGTCACAATTATGTTGTTGATTTCTAGACAAGGGTGGAGATATTTTTACTGCAGATTTTGGAAAGGAAAACTGTCCTGTGCTTTAGGTGGCAACAGTACTTGGCTCAGACAAGATACAAAAGTGCATTTTTTAAAAAAATCATTTCCAATATTAAAAACCAAATCTACTCAGGTATTCATTTGTGAAAATTATGTTTGTTTTCATTCATATTTGTTTTGATTGCATCTCTCTCTCTCTCTCTCTCTCTCTCTCTCTCTCTCTCTCTCTCTCTCTCTCTCTCTCTCTCACACACACACACACACACACACACACACACACCACCACCACCACCACCACCACCACCACCTACAGAGGTCTTCTAAATAAAAGGAACAAGATGTATTTTTCTTTATAGGAAAGGGACAACTCTCACTGGCAGAAGTCATTTTTGATGGTTGCCATCCCCCCAATCCAAGCATTCTGGAATGATGCTACATTTAGGGCTTTGAAAGAAAATAAAAGTGTCACTATTAAGAATCATTTGCTTTGTAACAGGTGTAGTTGCTGCCTGTGATTTTACGCTATTTGTCTGAAGAATATGTTTCAGGGTAACTATGTTTTAGTTAAACTGCAAGCTTAACAGGTAGCTGGTCTTTCGTAGATTTCATGAATCAAAGGGTTACATTGATGGCACATATTGCATTGGGGCACCTCCACACAAGGACTCTGCACCAGTTTGACAGCAGCTCTAATCCCAAGATCTTTGAGAGCTAAGTGGCAAGGGGGTCAAAAAAGGAAAGGCTGCAGCAACAACTGTGTGATTAAAGGGGACGCGGTGGCTCAGCAGGTTAAACTGCTGAGCTGTAGACTGCCGATCAGAAGGTCGGCAGTTCGAACCCCCCACGCAACGAGGTGAGCTCTCGTTGCTAGTCCCAGCTCCTGTCAACCCAACAGTTCGAAAGCCTAGCAAGTAGATAAATGGGTACCACCTTAAGTGGGAAAATTGCTGGCGTCCTGTCAGGAAGTCGGTTCTACCAGAGGAGAAAAGGATCAGAGGAAGATTGAATGGTGGCAGTGACGACGAACCTGGAAGTAACATCTACAGGAAGTCAGCAGCCGGCTCAAGGCATCTTGGGAATTGTAGTCCGGAGCCTTAGAAGAGTCGGTTCCCTTACCCCCTCCCTTCACGCACAGTGAATTGTATAATTGTATAAAGGATTGTTGATGTAAGCCGCCTAGAGTCCTCCATTAGGGAGGGGATAGGCGGGGTATAAATATCACAATAAATAAATAAATAAAGACCCACCTTATTTTTATGTGCAGTTGCAGATGTCATCTTGACTTTTTTTACCTCCCTCTCCCCCCCCCCCCCCACCAAAGCTGTCACTGCAGCTGAATGACCAGACTCAGGTAAGAGTCTTTATTAGGATTTACCCTGTGGCAGTAAGAGCAGCAAAGGAAGATTACTTCTCCATTCTTATTGTGGCTACAGAAAGCCAGTCAGCATCCATGTTTCAGGTGACCAGGTCCCTTCTGGGTATAAAGAAATTGAGGAGTTCTTGCAGGGGTGTTGTGAAGAATATTCCCAGTATCTGGGGCAAACTCATTCAGCTTTGCTTGTAATTGGACTCTGGCTGGGCAGATTTTTGGAAGTGACCAAGGCATGTCTGAGCTCAATTATCTGGGAAGAGTTTGAACCAGTTGATCTTGAGGAAGTGGACAGGGTCCTTACTACTGTGAGCTTGGGCACATACATTCTGGAGCCATGCCCCTCCTGGTTGATTAAGACCAGGGAGGTGGCATGTGATTAATGCCTCATTGTGGGAGGGAATGATGCCACTGGTCTTGAAGGAGGCAGTGGTATGACCCCTTCTCAAGAGACCATCCTTGGACCTGACAGTGTTGGATACCTTTAGTCCATTCCTGCTTGAATTTAGTTAGGTTTTGATTATAAATATATACTGTCAGTTTTGCCATTACTGTATATTCTCCAATTTTGGTCTCCGGTCTTGTATTGTCAGCAAAGTTTCACTTTTTAAATGTTGTGCCAAATTTATTCTTGCAGCGATCAACTTATATCTTAATAAACTGTGATACTTTTCATTTATGCTTTCTGGAATTATTCCTAATAAAAATATATGTGGTTTGAGTTCAAATGTTATGTTTAACATTTTCTGAATATTTTGATGCATTTCCTCCCAATACTTTTGAGGATTTTTGCATGACCACCACATGTGGTAAAGTGTTCTTTTTTTTGTTGTAGCATTTCCAACATTTGTTGTTATATGATTTATCTATTTTGGTAATCATTGATAGAGTTTTATGCCAACTGTAAAACATTTTATACTAATTTACCTCAGATTATACATTGGAATAAATTTTATTGATTTTTTTCCATAGAGCTTCCCACTTATTATTATTTGTAGTTTTGCATCCACTTTATCATGCAATTTTTAATTTGTTCTGTCTTGGTGTCATATTTCAACACACACACACACACACACACACACACACACACTAGAGCCACTATTAAGGCCTACCTTGTGACGGTAAGAGCGGCGAAATATCAATATTCCTCTGCTCTTATTGCTTCTGCAGAATGCCATCTGATGGCCCTATTTAAGATCACTCGATCCCTTCTGGGGAAGGTGGGTCACCCTGTAGGTACAGGGCCATGCTGAACAGTTTTCTGGGCATCTGGAGGATAAAATCACTCGGATCCGTTCCAAGTTGGATGCCAAGTGTGCGGCATGGCATGTGGAGATGCCTGCGGAACTTACTTACCCGGTTATCTGGGAACGGTTGGACCCTGTTGGGCCCGAGGAAGTGGACAGGGTTCTCCAGACTGTAAATGCCACCACTTGTCAATTAGATCCTTGCCCTTCCTGGCTGGTGAAGGCAGCTTGGGAGGTGACGTGTGGGTGGGTCTAGGTGATGGTGAATTCATCCTTGGGGGAGGGAGTGTTTCCGGCTGCCTTTAAAGAGGCACTTGTGCACACCCTCCTCAAGAAGCCATCACTGGACCCTACCATCCTGGACAATTTTTATCCAGTCTCCCACCTCCCCTCTTTAGGGAAGGTGGTTGAGAAAGTGGTGGCGTTGCAGCGCCAAAGGATCATGGATGAAACAGATTATCTGGACCCTTTTCAGTCAGGTTTCAGGCTCAGATATGAGATGGAAACAGCTTTGGTCACACTTTTGGATGATCTCTGGTGGGACCGGGATGGGGGCAGTGCATCCATCCTTGCTCTTCTTGACCTCTCAGCGGCTTTCGATACCATCAACCATGGTATCCTTTTCGGTCGGCTCAGGGAGTTGGGGGTGGGCAGCACGGTTTTGCACTGGTTCACCTCCTTCCTCCAGGGCCGGTCCCAATCAGTGTTGATAGGGAGCGAGAGATCCGGCCCATGTCCCCTCCTCTGTGGGGTGCCGCAGGGTTTGGTACTCTCTCTGCTCCTGTTTACATCTACATGAAACTGCTGGGTGAGATCATCCATCACCATGGGATGAGGTATCATCAATATACTGATGATACCCAATTATACATCTCCATCCCGGGTGACTTAAGTGATGCTGTGGCCACCCTCCCTCAGTGCCTGGAAGCTGTAGGGGTCTGGATGGGGAACAACAGGCTTCAGTTGAACCCTGGTAAGATGGAGTGGCTGTGGGTTGGGGACTCCTTGGCATCCAGGAATCTTCCATCTTTGGTTCTGGATGGGGTTGCACTGCCCCAGACAGATCTGGTCCGGAACCTGGGGGTTCTCCTGGACTCACGGCTCATGCTCAAAGAGCAGGTGGCAGCTGTGGCCAGAGGAGCCTTTGCCCAACTTCATGTTGTGCGCCAGCTACGCCACTTCCTGGATTGGGAGGCCCTCCAGTCAGTCACTCATGCCCTAGTCATCTCCCACATAGACTATTGCAACATGCTCTACATGGGGCTACCCTTGAAGAGTATCTGGAAGCTACAGGTGGTCAAGAATGCGGCTGCGCGTGCAGTTATGGGTGCCCCAAGATCGGCACATGTGACACCTCTGCTGCGCGAGTTGCATTGGGTGCCTGTTTGCTTCCGGGTCCAATTCAAGGTCTTGGTTATGACCTTTAAAGCCCTACATGGAATGGGTCCAGGTTACCTGAGGGACTGCCTCACCCCCATTATATCAACCTGTCCCACCCAGTCAGGCAGAGAGGTCATGTTACGGACCCTGTCCATGAAAGATTGTCAATTCACAGGGTCCAGGAAGAGGGCCTTCTCTGCCATAGCCCCCGCCCTCTGGAATAGGTTACCCCCAGAGGTAAGGCAGGCCCCCACTCTCCTGTCCTTCTGAAAGGGGCTCAAGACTTGGCTATGCCACCTTGCTTGGGGTGGGAGGGGGGATAGTCTGTCATGGGGGTGGTTGGCACCTTGATTTTAAAATTTTAAAATTTCCCTGGGAAATTTTATCAAGAGTGTGGTCTGACCATCTTGGATTTTATATCTCATATTTTATATTTTAGAGTTTTTTTTATATTTGTATATTTATATTTTATAATGCATCTCTTTTAATGATATTTAATTCTTTTATTGTTTTAATTAGCTTGTAAACCGCCCAGAGTCGTTTGTCGAGATGGGCAGTGAAGAAATGTGATAGATAGATAGATAGATAGATAGATAGATAGATAGATAGATAAATTTGAAAATACATCAACCATGGTAAATTCCTAAATTCATTAAGCAGTTCTTGCTGTGTCTTTAGTCTCTTTTCTGAGTCTGCCTGTACCATATTGACGTATGTGATTAAATCCTTCTTACTGTAGCTGTCCTCCAAGTAAAAGGCATTTGACAGTTTCCCTAATGGTGAAGGCCAGACTTATCTTTGTTTTTAGAAGATTCCATATTTTTAACAAACTTTTTCTTATAAGTTCATTCAGATTCTTTTCTTCTTTTATTTCTTTATATAATACCTAAGCCAACTCTTCTATAATTGATATTTTGCTATATAATCTACTGTTAAATTTATGATTTCCTAAATATTTTAAATCTATTAATGGATAAGTAAAAAAATCTTGAATATACTTTCAACAGCTGTTTGCTTATCATTATTTTTAATTTTTCTCCGCCCTTTTCCATTCCATGCTATTTCTTCATTTGATATGAGATAACCCAAATTTATTACATATTATTTCAGTGTCCTTCCTCACTAATAATTAATTTATTTACTGCTTGGAGGTCTGGCTTCCTTGTCTTTACTGATTCAAGCTGAAAATTTTGCTTCTTCACTGTGGCCAATAGCCTTTATTCCTCACTTAAATCATAACAAGGATTCTTATATTGCTTTGAAAGAAGCAAATTGATTATTTTTCAGTAGAATTTGCAGCCATTTTTATCAAGCTAAAACAGCTTTTTATTAACTGGACATGCTGTAAAGAACCTCCATTCTCTCCTTGAAAAATCTTAAGTTTCCCAGTCTTAGATAAGTGATAAATGAATGAATAAATATGGGTGTGAATTTGTATGCATTCATCTTTTTTTTCTGTATTCATTGCTGATGCTTCATTCATTTCATAAGTTCTAAAATATAAACCAAATTGCTCTACTAGCCCAGGTACCTTTTATGAATTATTGCAAATCTGTATCTTTAAAACAGATTAAATGTTTCTTGACACCTTTTATGTCAAGGCTAGGGAATTACAACTCTTAGGTCCATGCTTAAATAATGTTGAGAAATACAGTTCTGCAACATCTTTGAGAGCTAGACATTCTTCTCCTCTCATCCACTATTTTGAAATCTTCAGAACTGATTAGTGAAGTTTACTTTATGTGGAACTATCATAGAGTACAGCAGCACTTTATTCCATATGATTTCTAAGTTTGACAAATTTTGGAACGAAGTTCAGGTTCAGTGCTGCTGTTGAAATACATGGATCCATTCCCATAACTCATTCCACACACTCAATCTTTTCTGAAAAGTTGACTATTTGTTTGGCAAATCATGTTTAAAACCTGAATAAAAAAATGGAGGAAGCAGACAAAATATGCACCTAGATTGTGACTGAAACTCTACTTTCCAAGCTCTTTATGTATGCAAAAGCAATATTACAGTACAAAGCATGCAAGTTCTCCCTTAAAAGTTTACACTCAATTGGAAGAAAAATAATAGTGTTAGGAACAAGCTAATCCTGCAATTTTTTTTCCAAACAGATCTGGGGACATTAGGCCATCTCCAAAGGATTTTTTTAATGCTTTGGTGGCCATTCCAGCAAATAGCTACTGAGCTAGACATGATGCAACTCCCCTTGAATAAAATGAAAATCTCCCTGTTTAATTGAATGCTCAACACTCTGAAATGAGCGCTGGAAACAAGCCTGTGCTTGCTCTAGTTTGAAGCCATGTGAAGAAGAGACTATCGACTGGCAACACACAAATACATCCAACAACAAAAGCAAGAAATGATGGCTGAGGGTTTCTAGTAATAGATATGAGAGCCTGTCAGAAGCCATGCAAATGAAATCTATGCAGGAGTGCAAAGAGAGAGAAATAATTTTACACCAGCAACCTGTAATAAAGTCGCTGATTATTAGTATTACACCTGCATAGCCTTGAACCAGGGAGCCTGAAATTCTGGGACAAGACTAATATAAAGTCAGAATTGTTGTAAATATCTTGTCTACCTAAGACTGGAAAAATACGCTTTTATGCAGACCAGCACTTGTCTTCGATGAGGTGGAAATTCACATACCAGCCTGTAAGGTGCATCTTGTGTTTGACTGACTCCCGTTGAAGGCTCAGCCATTGAAAGCAAGTCTCAATTGACTCTGTTTAAAAAGGAAACCCACTTTCAACCTAATTTCAGACAGGTTCCTGTATGCTGGAAATATATCAGACTGTCTAATGAATGTGGTCAGCTCCTCATTTGAAGGATGCTTCCCAAATAAAAGATGCTGGTATTTCTCTAACAACAATACTAGATTTGTCCATTATCTTGGAAAGGGTACACCATGTTTGAAATGCTGCTAGAAGTACAACCATGGCTTTATTGGTATATGATCAGCCAATTGTTTTAGGATCAGACTGCATATTACGTCAATTGCATAGGATGCAAATTATACCCTTGGGGATTTTTAGAGGAGAGAGAGAGAAACTGTCTGTGTTGCCCTAATAAACTATTAAATGAGAAATCATCCTGTTTAATATTCTGAGATTTTCAGCCATTTTCAATATAATTGACCATACAATAATACTGTTTTGGACAGGAGTTCAGAACTAGAGATTGGCTTGCGTTCTCCATAGCCTCCCAAGTATTATTCCTGGTTTTTTTTTTCTTTTTTAAAACATTGTTATAATTATGATGTCATTTTTGTTTTGCAAAAATAATACTTCTTCAATTAGATCAATTCCTTTAAAAATGTTACTGCAACAAAATTCTCTAATATCCCAAAGTGCTGGCTGAATAGCCTTGACAACTCCAGGAGAACTTCAGGATGGTGATTTCATTTCCAGAAAAGTTACCAAAACCACAAAGGTGGAGTGCACCTCTCCAGATTAAACTACACAGGAATGATTGTTTTGCTGGAAATAGAATAATTGTATCTCTAGTAGTTAAGGGGCTCTGACCCACAACTCCTGTGATCAACTCCATCTGTAGCTTATTCTAGGAAACTATTTTGGTTTAAATTATGTTATGCCTTAATCTTAAATACATTTTCTTGGCAGAAGATATGTACGAAACTACCTTTTAGACATTTCATTAAAAATTCTTAACTAGTTGCTAGGCACAAATTTCCAAAATCTCACTGGCTACAGTGGATTTTGTCCATCTCTTTTAGATATTATTAAAATTATTCCTTGAATCTACCTTTGAAAAGCACATCCTGTTCTCTTTGATTGGTATCCTCTTTCTAATCCACTCTAGAAAGATAATCATGCCTTTCTGTAATGCAATACATAAATAAAATGGAGTAAACATGCTAACAGCAAAGATAAACCAAGCTGCACTTATATTAAATCAAATCCCTGTTATAACTTAGAACAGTAAGGAGGCTGCAGTATGCTAAAGTTATAGCCAAGAAAGTCTAAATGAATGCATACATTAACAAGAAGTATTGCAAATTTTTACTGCAGGGGGAAAAATATTGAGAGAAACATATATAGGCAGATATATTAAAAAATATTAGCAGGAAATCTGGTTATTTTAAAAAAAGACAGTCAAGTTATATGAACTGCCAATAATTATTGTGGTTTCATATCACAGATGTAGATTTTTTTAATGTTACATACATACACACACACAGGTTAAACATAAATTAAATACAATATAAATATATTTTAAGATAAAACACATACACTTATCATCACTCACCACCTCCAAGAATACTCCAGTGTCACTCTGAATGAAACTTTATAATAAAGTTGGCATACTTTGCATTTCAGAAATGTGAAAGAAGAATACAGAGAGGGTGCATTACCGAAGTAAAAGTCCTCTTTCTGGTTGATGCCATCCCTCAGGAGACCCTATGGTGCTGAAGTAAATAGCAGAGATGATCCTATACTATTATTAAGAGCTAAAATAGGCTACCTAGTTTGTTTAAATTCAAGTCTGCCCAGGAAAGGATTGAGTATTTTATTTACTTGAACCTGTTTCCTTCCAGATGAATTTCTAATAATTCAGTCTTCTTCCTGTTTTGGAGTTTAGCTAAGGAGAAAATACTTAGAAGGCTAATTCTCTTCATCTTCCTTCAGGTAGATGAAGAAAACACCCTTCCCACTAGATATTTTTGCTGTTAGAAACTGTAAGGATACAACTACAGATATTTTGGGCAAAACCTGATTTTAAAAAATGGGTATATTGCTGCCACATCAAATCTTGTCCTAAACCCTGGCTTTTCAAAGCAAGGTGGTTTGATTTTTTTTTTTAATGTTTAAAAGCAGAACTTGGCTTCAAGATATGACTTAGATTAAGATTAGTCAATAGCCAGCTGAGTCTTTCAAACAACAATTAACATCATCAATATTTAGCAATGAAGATTTGAATTTTTGATTTGATTTTAATTGCACTGTTTTCTTATATTTTACATTTCATATTTTTACTTGTTGTACTTGCCACCTTGAGTTATAAACCTCCTGTTTAGATAAACAGAAAGGAGTATAAATTTTATAATTAAAAATAAAATAACAAATGGGGGCAATAATCTAAGTCCAATGAGGGAGAAGTGATAGTTCTTTCAAGAAGGGCCTAGTTCTGTCATTCAATAACCAGGCCACTTTCTCTCTTTCTGTTTCTCCCTCTTTTTTTTCTTTTTTTTTCCAAAAGGGGAAAAAGTATAACTAGGTCAGTTCCTGCCTTTAAAGGTTTGGGAAACAATGTGAAATAATGCTAAGTTCTAAAGCAGTTGTCAAACATTCGAAATAACTGTAAAAATGTTAGCTTTCTGAGAGAAAATGACAGGTCAGTTTTGTTAGTCAGTGAGCTGAAACACGATGAATTTATGGTACTTATGTTGGCACAGTGGAAATGTATCTTCTAAAATAACAATAGTAATTAAATTTAACCCTGGACGACCACGGAGAATACTTTTCATACGCATATGAATATTTACATAGATGGTATTTTGTTTTTGTGCTGTAGGTTCATCCTAGTTAATTTGAGACTGAACTACAGTCCATTTCAGACTACTTTTATCCTCTGGGTATATTTTGAAAAACTTCCCCAATAAGATCTACAGATTTACTTTTTCTCCTCAGCAGTTGACCTTTCCCAAGCCATCCAGTTCCTCAAGCTGGAATTTTGCTTCCTTGGCATTTCATGTCCTTGGATTCTTTGTGGAACCTGGGGCATTTTGCTGCTCTGGAAAATCTTTTCCATTCCCTACTGCCTGTTAAATCTCTGGCATTTCCATATGGAAAAACACTTTCAAATTCATTGCAAAGTTGTGTGATACTCTACAAGTTAAAGTGAAACCAGAAAGACATGTTGTTTAATATAACATTGCTCAGCTCTTCTGTTTTGCTGGTCTGGTATAGAAAACGTCCATTTGGGGAAAGAGAATTGCAGTTAGAGCAAGGACATGTTTCCTTCCATTCAGAGATTAGAGAAAAATTAGACCCCCAATTGTGAATGTTCTTCTGAGTGGCCACTTTACATATAATACCCCCAAATACTGTAATGAAGCCTTTAAAACACAGGAATAAAACCAAAATATTAAAGAACGATAAAGCGAGGCTTTTGAATATTTTAAAATGAAAAACTGTACCAGAACTATTCAAAATATTTGGCACTCTCTTCTTATCGGTACATATAGAAAAATTTAATCTCCAGCTGTTTTATTGCTTAAAAATTTAATTAGCTTACATACGTACATTGTGATCTGTTTTGCTCTAACAATAATCAGTAGCTAAATCTGGAGTTCAGAAGTTCTGAATCATTCCAGTGGCATATTAAAATGCTATAGATGTGTCACTAGTTTTCTTTTATAAGGAAATTTATATATAAAAAAAGTCATAGGCACCTAGCAGATTAATAGTGGTTGTGGTGGTGGTTGGGGGGGGTGCGGTAGCGTTGGCTCCAGGGTCTGCTTGTTTTTGCACTGCACCTGCCTATGTATGATACAACAAGGAGTTTGGTTTATCAGCTGAGGGTTTTAATTTATCGGATTAAAATAAGTTTAATCGGTACTATGGTACTAAGCTTGCACACACAGTTAGGTTTCATTGGCATAGTAGAAGTATTATTTTAATACGAATTCTTGCATTTGAATGATGTTTACCACAACTACTTTGCTTTTTTTTTCCTCTCTTTTTAAGTGAGGGTAGGTTTGGTACTATAAACCTACAATAATGCAACGTAGTAAAAGAAATATTTTACCTGTATCATATTAGCAGTGTTTCGTTTCAAATCTTCTTTTAAAGAAAAGCGTAGCAACATAAATCTGAAACACATTACAACTTCAAGGCCTTATTTTTAATATCCGTATTGCAGAAATGAAAAAGAACACAATTAGGCTCCAGGAAGACGACATGGAATGGATAGCTAGACAACCAACTTACAGTATATACATTCCAAACAATTTTGCCACAGTTAAAAGGTATTTATATTCTGATGCAGATAAAATTGAACATGTCAACACTAATGCATTTTTCTAGGAGAATCACTACTTTCACGATAATTTCCATGGAAAATTTGTGTGCACATGCTGTAATAGACACATTTATAACATCAAAAGGGTTCAATTTTCTTTTCAATCATACCTCTGTATGAATAGCTTTTCCTATTGAATTTAACAATGAGGAACATTACCAGAGTCTAAAGGATGGGATACTTCTGCTTGCTCTTATGAAAGTATGTCAGACAATATATAATATATCCCACAATAGATCTGGGTTAACAGCTCTTTTACATAGGTTTTCTTTCTAATACACTTGTGTCAGCAGAATGCCATTTTTATTTAAATTTGCCTGTGAGATCAGCTACATTTCAATCTCTGGTTAACTCTCAATGTTATTAAAAGAGTATTCAAATGTTATTTAAAAGGAGACCCAGGGCATCTGTATCAAGAAATTAACATAAAATGTTTCTCAGAGGTATAGATTTCAGCTCAAAATTAGCAGCCGTTTGTTCTGCTCTTGAGTCACTTGAGGAAACAAGATTTTATAAATAGTGATTTTAAAACGTTACTGCAGTGATTCAAACTGGGCATTCCTTGCATATTAAGTGGGGTTCTCAGAAAGGTGTGTTATTTCATTGCAGTCAGTAGAAATAAAGCTCTCTTCTTCTGGCTGATGGTACATTTAATAAGTAACACTGGATTCTTTAATTACTTGTCAGTTCAAAGCAATATAGTATAAATCACACACACTTACCAATTGGGGACTATTCCTACCCCACCACTTTGACAGAGCCTGTAGCAGAAATATTTAAAAGACAACAATGTCCAGGTTTATTAGGCAAGGGGGTTTAATATTTTGAGTGACAAATATATCTGTAAAATAAATCCAGTAAAGCCTGAATGTATTCCATCTACATCTTGGCCAGGCATATTTCTTATGGATTATGACACAATTATCCGTGTTCCTTTCTCCAAGGAAAATCCACGTATGACACTAGCTTGACACATAGCAACACCCTTTTCACTTGTATCTGGGAACAAGTAAGTCTGCAGGTCATTTTGCTTCCTGGTCAGGATTTGTTGGAGGGCCCCTTTACATGAATTTGCACCTTCACATACCAGTGGAATATCCGTAACCTTTGTTTGTATTGCTTGTTTCAGATTCTGTAACAGCATGCACCAGGGTGTATTGGATTCCCCAGAGATCCTCCTAAAATTGCTGCTAAATTGTAATGTTTTTATATGACAGAAAGAGAAAATCATATATAATATGGCTCCTTACATTTAAATTCAACATCCTTAAATTTAAATCAGTTTTAATATTCCCTGATTTCTCCCTTTTTCTCCTCCCTTCCCTTCCCTTCCCCTCCCCTCCCGTTCCTTCCCTTCCCCCCCCCCTTGCCATGTACATTCCCTGCATCCTACTTAAAACCCAGATATGACCCAGGTCTCTGGCCAGCCTATAATTCAAGGGTGCACGTGTGACACACATAAAAAACAGGCAGAGCTTCAATTGCACATTGTGACCACCATCTTGACTTTTTTGACCATACCCTGTGGACCATACCCTGCTATAATTTAAGAAGACATTTGAAAAAGTGGTGTATCTGTTCTTTTATAGAGGCAGTTGTAAAAAAAAAAACAAAGAAGAAGATTGAGCAAACTCAGGGGCGAAAAGGTCCTACCTAAGCCCCAGCCATCCCATCTACAGGCCTGGAGTGGCACATGGACCACATCATTTTAGCTCTAGGCAAAAGCTTTCAATGAAGGCAATGGTTAAGGCAATGGTAGTTCCATACCATCCCAGATTCTACTGGGATTCTATAGTTTTAAATCTGTAGCATTGATTCAAGGAGAGGTATGAAACTGGCTTCAGATAAAGGACTTTCTTGCACACATGTTGCACAAGGTATACAGTAGATCTTCTTCTTTATATCTACACTGCAATCCTTTTATTCTCCCCATATCTGCCACAAAGACCTACTAGACCAGTGTTTCTCAACTGGCTGGGGAATTTTGGGAATTGAAGTCCACACATCTTAAAGTTAAGAGGTTGAAAAACACTGTGCTAGACTATAGTATAAACTGTAAGTTTGCATTATTACACATTTCCAATCAACACCTCCCAATAGTGAGGTTTTTTTGAGATACACATTAAAGAAGTGAACATACCCTAAGCCCCCCTTTTCATATCTCAGTACCTTTTGCACAGAAGTCCATCCATATAATCTAGGGATCTGATTGCAAGAATTTTGTATCTCAGAAAAGCATAAGATTTATCATCTGTAAGCCGCCCAGAGTCGTTGTGTGCGAGATGGGTGGTAGAGAAGTGTGACAAATGAATAAATAAATTTGTCGAAAGGGTCCATACTGTGAATGGACCTTGATTGTTCTGCCCCATCTGCCTCCAGATTAAGGAGGGATCACCAACCTGCCTTTTATCTTCTCAGCCATCTCACCTTATCAAGGATTTCATCCCATCCGCAGAACACATTAGTGAAATACAGAAGATTGTGCTCTACAGTACTGGATTACATTGGTACAGTTTTAACCAGCCCTGCACCAACAGAAAAGAAAGGAGGGTCTTTTTTTTTAATGACATAGGTGAGCAGTGAATAATGTATTTCTGTCATCTGCAGAACAGCTGAAGTAAAGAAATTTACTTATTGAATATTGTTCTTTCAATATTGGAAAATGAAATATGGAAATAGAAAACAAAAGTATTCCAGGTGATATCCCACCCCACCCCACCCCCCAACTTTACTTGGCTTATTGTCAGATTGATGGTCTCAGTTCACTCTGTCAGTCTCTGCAGAGATAGTACTATTAGTTCTCTTCTGTCCCGCCCCGCCACCCATTTTTATTACATTTCTTGCTTTGCCTCCCTGCTACTCAAAGTGGAAGCTTCATAGAGGCAAGAATGAACTCAAAGACAGCCATGAGAGGTCCAGTCATGAACCTTTAAAACCAGTGAGAATACATTCAAAATGGGGAGGGGAGCTAGAAACTACAGTGAATGCTCAGAAAGCTAAAAGAAATTGAGTCTATAAAATCTACTCTGTGTTCTACTGCCTTTGTGTGGCAAACACAAAGACCTTCCATTAGCTCCAGTTACTTTCATTTGTTGACTATGTGGAACAGCTACAAGCTCCATCTGACAATGGCATTCAGTACTTTGATGGCAGGATGTTAACGTGAAAAGCTACTATGCGACGGGTGGATTGTGTTCATAGAATTAATTGTCTACATTTGTGGAGGGAGCTTCACATCACATTGGCAGTCCAAGTGCTTAAGAGCATTCGAGTAGATGAGAATAGTAATTATCTCCATATAGAGGAGAAACTGAAAGAGTAGCATTTCACTAGATGGAACCAAACGTTCCCCCACCTGGTGCCCTCCAAATGTGTTGAGACTACAACTTCCAGAATTCCCAACCAGCAGGGCATTAGGTAGAGGAAGTCCAGTATAATCTAAGTAAGCCAATGTCTTATTTTACACATTGCAATAATTGGTAGGCTTTGCACATCCTTAAAAGAGAGGTGAAGCACCTTTTTTTGAATTCTTGAATTCAGCTGCATCCTTTTGGTGTGACTGCTTCAGAATCTGCTCCCAGCTGTCTCAGTCATGTGCTCACAGTAAATAAGCACACATAAGTATGGTATGTTCACAGCATCTGTTATTCACAGATACCACTTCTGAACGTGGAAGCTCTACTAGCTCTGATGATAAGCCTATTCACTGTGAATGTCTGTCATTCCCATACCCCATTTAAGGTAAAAGCTGTTACCACATGCTACTGTAAGTCAGAGAGTTCCCAATATGAATTGTGTGTCCCATGAAAAACTACTTGGTCTCATCTGTCCTTCATCTACTGCCCATCATTCTCATTTAGAGCCCATCCACCCCTGTGGGTTATGGGAAACAGAAGCAACAAATACACTGTGTATAAATCTCTGACATTTCTCCTGGGATTAATGGAATGCCTTGCAAGTCCTGCACTCAAGCTGTCACCCTAACAATTCTGTAAGTGCCAATTTTAATAGATAGATCTCAACACAGGTTGCTTCTTTAGCTTAGCCCAGGGTTTCTCAACCTCAGCAACTATAAAATGTGTGGACTTCAACTCCCAGAATTCCCCAGCCAGCATGCTGGCTGGGGAATTCTGGGAGTTGAAATCCACACATCTTAAAGTTGCTGAGGTTGACAAAAACACTGGCTTAGCCTAAGTAGCCTTACCTCTGTGTGTCCATGATCAGAAGAGCTAGAACTGAGGCAAGGAAGTCAGCATTATGGTTTCCTTTCCCAGCATTAAAAAGAAAGCAGCCAAGGACAGCAAATGGATCCTCAGGGGCTATATGCCTTTCATCAAAGTTTGCCTTGAAAAAGCAAGTGATGGTAAGGAGGAGAAACCGCTAAAGGCCACAAAAAAAATTAATGGCCAAAGCCTGTCTCAAGAGCTTTACTCTCACAGTCCCTATAGGAACGTCCTGGTTCATCAAATTTGCTTCATTTATACTGAAATAGAGCAAGTCCCCTCTTGTAGCTCTACTCCTGGTTCTCTTGATTCACCAGTAACATATGAGAGCCAAAGAAAAGGTCCTGCCATGCTGAAAGTACATCACTTTTTTTTTAAAAAAAAGAAAGTTATCTCCCAAATAGTGAGCACAATATAACAGCACAATATACCCTAATCAAGGAACTATTAACTCAGTCAATCAACCAGGCAGCAAACAACAGGCCAATCAGGGAACTCCTAAGGAGAGAACAACACCTCCACCAACACAAGCAGGATAAGCCATGGTATATAAACAGAGAACAGGTCCCACTCCCTTTTCACACTGAAGATGTTGCCTAGTCTGGCAATGAAACGTCTGCAAGAAAACAACAAGGCTCAGAGAGCACCAAGGACTCCATAGTGAGTACATTTTTAGAAAAAAATTGCCTTGCAAGATTTCTGTGATCCAGGAGCCAAAGCTAAAGAAAGGAAGAGGAAAATAATGAAGATTAGAGTGAAAAGAATCATGGATTATATATAATTTTGGAAAAGATAGACAAATCAGCCAGCCAGCTCCAAATGAGAGGAAGAATTTAGCTAGACCCAGTGATGCTGGGTTTGCCTTATAAAGTAAATAGGCTTGAATTATGGAACTTTTGGCATGAATATGGAGTTGAAGGTTGGTTGTTGAATAAGAGAAGAGTGGCATATGATGGATGTAACACATATATGAAAATAAATGGAATATCCCATTGGCTGGTGAATGTAGTTATGGATAAATGTACTGTATAAAGAATGCTTGTGGCGATATTGGTGTACTGGCCAGGGATGCAGAAAGTGATGTGTTAATGCCTGAGAACTCAAATTATTTGCAGTGAATATTAGACAGTTTGCATAATGCATCAAGCAGTTGAATTTGAAAATTAATATATCAAAGACCAAGGCTTGACAGGAAAAATTGAGTAAGTGATTCACATACACACACACAAACACCAACCCACCCACCCACACCCAAAGGCAAGTAGATATTGTACTTTTGCTTCACCAGCTTTCCTAATGCACAGGAAAGTTAGCCCTTGCTATTGTTGGATAGAAAAATTGACAAATAACACTGAATGCAATATCCCCTTTATAGACTTGTATACAAAAGAGTCAAAAGTGTTGAAATAAAAGCCATTGACAGAAACAGACCATGAAAAACGTATGATGGGCATGTAGCACCAATAAAGGTGGTAGAAAGAATCCCTTTCTCTGTAATATTTTATCAGCTGTAATTTCTGGCAGGTGAAACCCACAAAAGTACAGAGTGATCTTCTTTCATACCCAAGGGGAGTAGGTAGACTGAAGGCACATTTTCTGAAAGCACAAGCACTGTACAACAAGAAGGATGAGTTCACACATTACATTTGCTACATTTTTCCAGATCAGCAGTTGTTTTTTTAAAATAAGGGAAATTGCCTTATAGATAGGGATGGAGTTCCATATTTTTGGGTGGACCAAATGAATTTACATTTCCCAGACAAAAACGTATCATGGAAGGAAGGTATTTGTATTTCAAATTAGTTACTTTTCCAAATTTTACAATGCAGTTCTTGGCTCAAAACCTGACCATTGATAGAACTGTAATAGTATCAGAAGAAAGCAAAGATGGCTCTTTGCCTCCTTTGCATGGAGAGCCTGAACAAGAAGTTAAATCAAATCTAAAATAATCTGAAACATGCAAAACTCATTTTGCTTTTCCACTAGAGAGTTGTCTTACAGAAAATGGTCAGGAATTAATAAGAAAAGAAATTGCTGCTGACTGAAGAAAGAGAGTATCAAGTGTCTTTTTTCATCTCAGTTTTAAGAGCCGTTTGGTTAGTACTATTGCTGGGAAGGGTGAATACTCCCTTTGCATCTCCATTCTTAAAAGTGAAAGGCCTACCTGCTGCCCTGCTAATATGTCCATCTGCCCCAAGTATCTTGATGATCTTTAATCAAGTTAGTTAAGAACAAGATCAAATACTTTGGCCACCTAATGCGAAGAGAGGACTCACTGGAAAAGACCCTGATGCTGGGAAAGACTGAAGGCAAAAGGAGAAGGGGACGGCAGAGGATGAGATGGTTAGATAGCATCACCGATGTAATGAACATGAATCTGAGTAAACTCCGGGAGACAGTGGAGGACAGGAAGGCCTGGCGTGCTATGGTCCATGAGGTCACGAAGAGTCGGGCACGACTAAACGATTGAACAACAACAATATTATATTTTAGCTATCTGCATTATATTATCTTTCTGCACACAAATGGAAGATCCTCTCAAGTCATACAAACATATGTAGAGTGTGACTTCAAATGTTAGATGCTTAATATGAAGAGCTGTAAGTGTAAATACAAACAGCTGCAGTTGTCAGGATTAAAAGTGTAGTGGGGACAAGGAAGAGTGTGCAATGCTGCCCTAACTTTTGAGGAAACGTGAGTGACATGATGCTGGGCTCTGCACTGAATACTGCAGTTTTCAGGACATTGGTTCATTCAGCTGAAAGCACAGATCTCTGCAAAGGAGCTGGGCCTGGAGTGATATTTGGGGTGGGGGTTTGCTTGCATTGGTCTCCTCATCCTATGAAACTTTTAATCCTAACCTGTGCAGGCTGAGTTCCTCCACAAGGCTGATTTGGAGAACATTCTTTTACATTCCCTCTAAAGTGTGGACATATGGAAGAAGAAGAATCTCCTTTCCAAGCCTTATTCCATTTTTTCACATAGTTCCTCTTTTCTCTTTTCCCAATGAGGCATTTCCAAAAGCTCACACATTAGCTGAATGGTGTTGTGGTGGATTTCCCCCTTTTTAGGACCTGTCACCTTACAATTGATCCACCTTTTTACAGCTGCTGATTCCAACACACCATTTTATATGTTCACATTTTAAGTATTTCAGGCCATCTTAATTGAGAAAAATAACATTTAATAAAAGTACAGAGTTGAACATTCTGCAGCGGAAGAGCGTCTCCTAAACACATTTGGTATTCATTTTAGAATTTCTGAATTCAAAGATGATCCACAAATGCTGGAAGGAAAGCCTATCAATATTGAATTTTAAAACTCTGTATACTTAGGAAATTATCTGAGAGACATGCATTCCTACAGCAGGTGATGAACTGTATTATATAGTATGTAGAAAGGGGGAAAAAACCCACAAACACATTAAACAACATTTACTATTGTTCTGGTTTGTTTGACAACAAATAAACTAAACAATAATTTGAAATTGTAGTAACTTCTGCTGCTTTAAAGAGTATTAAATCTACTGTAAAAATATCCCAACAATTTGATAGTGATAACAAATTTCTTAAATTTGAAGAGGCGCAACTGTTACAATAAATAAATAAAATTAATTAAATAAAGTAAATAAAGTAAATAAAGTAAATAAAGTAAATAAAGTAAATAATATATTGTGGGAGTTCCGAATACAAACTGGTAAAGTCTTGGTGCATAACACACCAGATTTAACTGTGGTTGAAAAGAAAAAAGTGTGGATAATTAATGAGGCAATACCAGGGGATAGTAGAATAAAAGACAAAGAATTGGAGACGATCATAACATATCAATATCTGAAAATCGAAGTTGAAAGATTATGGCATAAATCAGCCGTAGTGGTCCCAGTGGTTATCGGCACACTGGATGCCATACCAAAAAACCTTGGATAGCACTTAGAAAATCTGTGGATTGACAAAATTTCCATCTGTCAATTACAAAAGGCCACACTGCTTGGATCCACACATATACTATGCTAATACATTATGACATCCTAGGTTGTTGGGAAGAACTTGATGCGAATGAAAGCCAACATCAGCTAAAGAACTGGCAGCTGTGATTTCACAGTGTTGTGTATATAATAATAATTTATTAAACTTGTATGCCGCCCAACTGTCAACAGCTCTGAATACAGA
The DNA here is from genome assembly GCA_023362775.1 of Charina bottae. NCBI lineage: Eukaryota > Metazoa > Chordata > Lepidosauria > Squamata > Charinaidae > Charina > Charina bottae. Next base: position 182,629,287 of record JALMGJ010000001.1, on the reverse strand, counting down.
GATCAGTTGCTTGGTCCAAATCAGTATTAATCACTGAATTCATTTATTTATACATAAACAGCACAATATGTATTAATGCAAATTAACTGGCTAAATTATTGTGCATCAATTAATGTGATTGATATACTGCAGCTGGAATAAAACATGACAGCAAGCATTCCTAATGTATTGACTGTATTTTAATGTATTCTTTGATATTATTGTGTATAATTTGGATTACTACATCCCCCCAAAGATATTCTGATCTGGAAAAAAGTATGGGAAGGGCAACCTGCTACAATGAAAGATTAATTCAGAAAAAAAGATGACAAAGTTTGAAGAGGATATCTACTGAGAATGTGGCCAGAGGAAAGATTTTAATGTCTCTGGAATCATCCAACAGAGCAGATGAAAAAAGAATCTATTTCATAGAGTGTCTAATTGAATTGTATAATTTGATTCCACAAGATGTAGTGATTTCTATCAACGTGTGCATTTAACAGAAGATGATGTTATCAGCAGAGATAAGCTACCTTCAAGTTTAGAGGTAATTTACTTGGAAATACCAGCTCTTGGGGAACACAATGGGAAGGTTCAGATGAGTCTCCCATAGGTATCTAATTTGTCAGTGTGGGACCAGAAGAATGGAGTACATGGCCTTTGGATCTGATCTAGCTGGCTTCTCCTTATATTTTAGGTTCTTATGTTCACTGCTTCAAGTTGACTCAAGAAAAGACCATTGTTCTTTTGAGTCGAGCACTGACCCAGCTCCCATGCTCATCACTTTCCAAATGTAGAACTGCTCCACCATTAAAACAATCTGAACAGTTTGATGTTCAGAAAATCTGAGCTGTTTCTGGGAATTTCAGATGCAAGTAGCTGCAGCCAGAGCTTCTCAACACAATGCAGGGTGCATGTTGAACAGAAGGAACAACTTTGGAATGCATGAAAAATGCATGAAAATGTCCACTCTTTCTTCTTTCAAATCACTGCTTTGGCTCCTGTTGTCACTCTGGTTTGGTTTCCTGTCATCATCGCTTCACAGATTTGGTAACTAGCATATGACAGGAACTGACATTAATGCAGTCAACACTTACTCTTCTTACAGAGGCAGCTGTCAAAAGCCATTATATATTAAGCCTAAGCACTAGTCATCACGATGACTTTCACAGCATTAACATTTAAGAATATACCTTTAGAGAGGCTAAAGTAAGTTAGAATTGTCAGTTTGTGACCAACAAGGAATCAGATAGGAAAAGTAATGAGAGTGACTTCTTTTGAAATCAAAGTCCTCACAAAACTCAAATGGACTGATATTAGGACAGCATCCGATGAAACTCTCCATTCATGGATTTCTGGAATCCAGTTGTAGTAGACTCTGTCCAGCTGTGTTTACATGCAGTGTGCTCTTACGCATGTTCTACGTTTCCAATCTTTGCAGAAGAAATCCACCCTGAATTTGCAAGTTTCCAAAACAACTCCATGGCGGCAGCAGCAGTAAATGTTCATTTTTTCTAAGTCAAAAGTCTACACACAAATGGTTTCTGAAACTTGCATATAAAAAGGTTTTGAAAAAAAGAAAGAAAATGATATTGAAAAATGGTTTGAAAAGACAGTGTGAGGAAAATTTATAACACAGAATAACATTAGGAAAATTTGTGTTAAGAAAATCTGGGGGAATTTTCTTAACAACTACTGTATTATACTTAAAGAAGTTGTGTGTGAAAGCTTCATACATTGGGGAAAGGGAATAAAAATTAATGTGCATTTTTTCTACAGATCTTTAAAAATACTGGACTGGATATTAGCTTACAAAATTTGGCCAATAAAAACAAAAGGATTTATAGCAATCTCTGTATTCATAATATACTGTAGCTTCCTCTCTGGTAATTGTACTTGGGACTGCTAGGTTGTAATTGTATACACATCTCTCATAAATAAGTATTTAATGCACTTTATATAAAGTTAGATATAATCCATAAGGTTTAGAAATAATGAAATGCTACCTCAAACAGACTGTGGCTTGAATCATGTCAACTGGATTTCTATTTTCTTAGTGGAAACGTTTCACTCCTTATCCAAGGAGCTTCTTCAGTCTGAGTAAAGTTAGTAAGGGAATCCTTAAATATGTTTCTAGGGTGGCTGTGTGACCTTGCACCTGGGGCTAGGTCATGGTTATTTTTGAGATATTTGTTTCTAAGTCCCTTTATCATCTAAAGGAGGATCGTTAAGATTACCCTGCTGCTGTTGAGCTTGTGAAATGGTCTTAATCTTCCTAGGCACAGAAGACAAAGCAGGAAGGAAGATAGGGGAAAGGTTATGCCTGAGGCCCCCACCTCTATTCAAGGAAGGATTTTCCAAGTTGGCATGAATGGATTCCTTGACCCCTCTCTCAAACCACCTATCTTCTCTGTCTAAAATGTGAACATTAATGTCCTCAAATGAGTGTCCTTTTTCCTTTAGATGAAGATAAACTGCTGACTCTGGTCCTGTGGTGTTACTTCTCCTGTGTTGGGCCATCCTCCTGTACAAAGGTTGTTTGGTTTCTCCAATGTAGAGTTCAGAGCACTCCTCATTGCACTGGATTGCATACACTACATTGCTTTCCTTGTGTTTTGGAGTTTGATCTTTGGGGTGTACAAGCCTCTGTCTCAGTGTGTTGGTGGGTTTGAAATATACAGGTATGTGGTGTTTGCCAAATATCCGTTTGATCTTTTCAGACACGCCAGCCATGTAAGGAATGACCAGGTTCTTCCGTTTACTCTGAGTCTCAGCCCTATCTGTCGCTGTTTTAGGTCTGGTAGACTTAGATTTGGTGAAGGCCCAATTTGGATATCCACAGGCCTGCAGAGCTGTTCTCAGATGCTGCTTTTCATTCTTTTTGGAATCCATGGAGGTGGGGATGGTTTCTGCTCTGTGTGACAATGTCCTGATGACTCCTAGTTTGTGCTGCAGTGGATGGTGGGAGTCAAACATCAGGTATTGATCTGTGTGTGTGGGTTTCCTGTAGATCCCTATTTCTAGCTTGCCACCGGTCCCAATGAGGACTTCACAGTCTAGGAATGCCAGTCTGTTGTCCTTGGTGTCTTCTCTGGTGAAGCTAATGTTGGCATCTATAGTGTTTATATGGTCCGTGAAGGCCTGTACTTCCTGGGCCTTGATTTTGACCCAGGTGTCATCCACATACCTAAACCAGTGGGTGGGCACCGTTCCCTGGAATGTGTTGAGTGCTTTCTTCTCCACTTCTTCCATGTATAAATTGGCCACAATGGGTGACACAGGAGAACCCATGGCACAGCCGTGTTTTTGTCTGTAAAAGTCACCTCTGTATGTGAAATAAGTGGTGTTAAGACACAGGTCCAGAAGATGGCAGATCTGGTTTGGGTTGAGATGGCTTCTCCTTTCCAGGGTGCTGTCCTCTTCTAGTCTCTTCCTGACAGCGGATAGAGCATGAGTGGTGGGGATGCTGGTGAAAAGGGAGGACACATCGAAGGAGACCATAGTTTCATCTGTATCCAGTTTCAGGATCTTTGCTTTGGAAACAAATTCTTCCGAATTATGGATGTGGTGTTCAGAGTGTCCAACTAGAGGTGCTAGTATGGTAGAGAGGTGTTTGGCAATGTTGTATGTTACCGAATTGATGCTGCTGACTATGGGTCGGAGGGGTGTTCCTTCCTTGTGGATCTTAGGAAGTCCGTAGATGCAGGGGATGGCTTCTCCAGGATACAGATGGTGGTAGGTAATCCTATCGATGGAGCCATCATGTTCCAATTGTTTCAAACTGTCTATTGCCTTTTTCTTGTAATTGTTGGTGGGGTCTCTTTTCAGTTTTTCATATGTATGGTGATCCTCCAAAAGTGAGGTAATTTTATTGTGGTAGTCTGCAGTGTTTAGAACCACTGTACATCTTCCTTTGTCAGCAGGTAAAATGGTGATGGTTTCATCTTTGCTGAGGGCTGTCAGGGCTCTCCTCTCTTGGACGGTAAGGTTGGGGAACATGATGGCTCCATCGATAGGATTACCTACCACCGTCTGTATCCTATACTAGCACCTCTAGTTGGACACTCTGAACACCACATCCATAATTCGGAAGAATTTGTTTCCAAAGCAAAGATCCTGAAACTGGATACAGATGAAACTATGGTCTCCTTCGATGTGTCCTCCCTTTTCACCAGCATCCCCACCACTCATGCTCTATCCGCTGTCAGGAAGAGACTAGAAGAGGACAGCACCCTGGAAAGGAGAAGCCATCTCAACCCAAACCAGATCTGCCATCTTCTGGACCTGTGTCTTAACACCACTTATTTCACATACAGAGGTGACTTTTACAGACAAAAACACGGCTGTGCCATGGGTTCTCCTGTGTCACCCATTGTGGCCAATTTATACATGGAAGAAGTGGAGAAGAAAGCACTCAACACGTTCCAGGGAACGGTGCCCACCCACTGGTTTAGGTATGTGGATGACACCTGGGTCAAAATCAAGGCCCAGGAAGTACAGGCCTTCACGGACCATATAAACACTATAGATGCCAACATTAGCTTCACCAGAGAAGACACCAAGGACAACAGACTGGCATTCCTAGACTGTGAAGTCCTCATTGGGACCGGTGGCAAGCTAGAAATAGGGATCTACAGGAAACCCACACACACAGATCAATACCTGATGTTTGACTCCCACCATCCACTGCAGCACAAACTAGGAGTCATCAGGACATTGTCACACAGAGCAGAAACCATCCCCACCTCCATGGATTCCAAAAAGAATGAAAAGCAGCATCTGAGAACAGCTCTGCAGGCCTGTGGATATCCAAATTGGGCCTTCACCAAATCTAAGTCTACCAGACCTAAAACAGCGACAGATAGGGCTGAGACTCAGAGTAAACGGAAGAACCTGGTCATTCCTTACATGGCTGGCGTGTCTGAAAAGATCAAACGGATATTTGGCAAACACCACATACCTGTATATTTCAAACCCACCAACACACTGAGACAGAGGCTTGTACACCCCAAAGATCAAACTCCAAAACACAAGGAAAGCAATGTAGTGTATGCAATCCAGTGCAGTGAGGAGTGCTCTGAACTCTACATTGGAGAAACCAAACAACCTTTGTACAGGAGGATGGCCCAACACAGGAGAAGTAACACCACAGGACCAGAGTCAGCAGTTTATCTTCATCTAAAGGAAAAAGGACACTCATTTGAGGACATTAATGTTCACATTTTAGACAGAGAAGATAGGTGGTTTGAGAGAGGGGTCAAGGAATCCATTCATGCCAACTTGGAAAATCCTTCCTTGAATAGAGGTGGGGGCCTCAGGCATAACCTTTCCCCTATCTTCCTTCCTGCTTTGTCTTCTGTGCCTAGGAAGATTAAGACCATTTCACAAGCTCAACAGCAGCAGGGTAATCTTAACGATCCTCCTTTAGATGATAAAGGGACTTAGAAACAAACATCTCAAAAATAACCATGACTTAGCCCCAGGTGCAAGGTCACACAGCCAGCCTAGAAACATATTTAAGGATTCCCTTACTAACTTTACTCAGACTGAAGAAGCTCCTTGGATAAGGAGTGAAACGTTTCCACTAAGAAAATAGAAATCCAGTTGACATGATTCAAGCCACAGACTGTTCCACCTGGATGACTGAGAACCTTCATAGACATACCTCAAACAGAGGAAAACAAAAAGCATCATACTCTGTTAACTGATAAGAGCTTTATATGAACAACCCCAAAAATGACATAAATAAAAATAACCCCACAATCATGTTTGAAACTAAGTGTAATCAAATATAATGGGTTTTACTCCAATGCAAGTTGGGATGAGAATGGATCCTAAATATGTTTCCCTATAAGTTGTCTTATAAAAATCAGTGTATAAAGATATTTTTCTTCAACTAATAAAAAGCGTAAGCATTTCAACAAAACCTAGTGCATTGTACCAGATGGTAAAAATTACTATTTTTCTCAGGGAAAGAGTGATAGATATTATCTATCCCAGATAATTAAATTATTCACTTCTTTTAAATTGCAAATATATCCTAAATTCATCAGTACCTTCCTATGTAATGCAGGTGTAGCACAATATTGGCCATTCTTGATTTGAACTCTATAAACATTTTAAGGGATTAAAGGGAAAAATATTTTGGAACATTTTTGCTACACCTTCAATTTTAGCTTGGGCCAAAAGTGAATCATAGCTCACAAACAAAGTCTGTTGGTTTAGATACATGTAAAGACTAGATCCCTTTTACTTTTACTTTTTCTTTTCCTTTTTCTTTTGGTGCCTTCAAGTCAGTCTTGACTCCTGGTGACTGCCTGGACAAGTCCCTGCCGTTTTCTTGGAAAGATTTCAGAAGTGGTTTGCCCTTGCCTGCTTCCTAGGGCTGAGAGAGAGGGACTGGCCCAAGTTCCCCAGCTGGCTTTGTGCCTAAGGCATTACTAGAACTCATGGTCTCCAAACTGGTTCTCTCATCTTATATTAAAGAAAGCAAATATGACATATAGAAAAAATATCTTAGGAAAAACATTTTTGAAGAAAGTGTATTAGGCTTTAAATAATAGGCTGACAACCAAAAGATACTTTATCGTGATATCTGCAAGATATACTTGAAGATATACTTGAAACAAAAGTACGGCCATGGTGTATCCTTATTTAATGCCTGCAGAGCACTCTGGCATCCAAGGAAATTGCCAGTCAACAGTTTCTACTGAGTGTTTCTGCTGAAGTCAGTGGAGAAGCCCAAATATGGAGGTAGATATGCATCAACAGAACTCTAGTTTGGGACATTCACTTTAGAAGAATCTTGTTGGGTTGAGAAGTTCTAGTATTCCTAGCTAGGAATGATTAACTCAGTGCCCTGAAGGTGGATGGTGCTCTCAAGGGTACAAGAGAATGGGCTGAGAGAATGGGCTGGTACTGAGGAGCTTTGAAAACTGTGGGGCAATATAGGAGAAATTACTGACAAAGAAGAGGGAAGCAGTAGCAAAAGAGGGAAATATTATCTGTGATTATTGCAGAATTTAGGCTTGGATTCAGGTGTGCAATTCCATGTACAGGTAGTACTTGTTTAGTGACTGCAATTGTTCGGGCAAATTGGTCGCTAAGCAACACTGTCACTAAGCAAACCATGTGACAGAGAGAAAGACACTGCAAAGTTGCTACCATCTCATTCAGATAATGTTCTCTCCTACAGTGTCCTGTGCCTGACCTTTTTTTTCCTTTTTTTTTGCCCCCTCACAGAGCCGAGAGATTGCTTAAACAAGCAATCTCTTCCTGAGCTGCTTTCACCGCAGCACAGCCTGTCCCTAAAAAGTCCTAAACCCAAGTTAACAACCTGAGCTCTGTGACCTTAATTAGTTGATTAGAACCCTGCCCTCAGCTGGCAGCTGCTTCCTGAAACTGACCAGATCTTAATCAGTTTCACACTGAAGGCTTTTATTCTGTAAATGCATGCTTTTTTTTTATTGCTATCATATTTGCTATCAGTTGTTATCCAAGCCAATTGCTAAATGAGGACTACCTGTACACAGGACTGGTGGCTACTTGGATGTGCCCCAGCTTTCACCAGCAAACCCCTGCATTTGAAGCAAGAAGAAAGAACAAATGTGTGCACTATATGTTCAGTTAAATGGAAAGAAATATCTACAAAGCTTGCTGTGTAAGATACTTAGCCGTTGCCCTTGATCTCCAGAAGGAAGAATCATGTCCTCTGACACAGGAACTACAGCTCTGAGGGCTGGTGTTATTCTACGGTATCCATGCACATTAAATAATGGGGATGTTATACAGAGGGACAGAACGACTATGGACTATCCATCATGCCACTTCAGATCAGACCCAATGCAATCAGAAACACATGACTACATCAACTTATCCCCTTTGATCAAATGTGATTAAGTCAGTCATTAATTTTCAAGAAAAATAAAATATGCAAGATCATTTTATCATAAATGTAAATGCCTGTCTTCTTAAATTTTTTTTTAAAGAAAAGCCTTCTAATAGAGAACTTTGTATGCTTCAGAGAACAGTTGTTTTAACATTGGTTTTAATTTTAATGAAAGATTATGTATTTGTATGCATGTCTTCTTTCCTTTTTTCTCACACTGCTCATGTTGTCAAGCAAAATTTGTGCATCAGCTTGATCAAGATAATTTCATTATACCATTGTTACCATTATGACTTGGGCAATTAGTAGTTTATAAGAATAAATTTATAGCAATCAGTGATTGAGGCACATTTGCAGTAGTCAGGGTGTAATAAAGCCCAATCAATTTCTTTCATTTAATATGTAGGCTGTGACCCCAGTTTTGATGAGAACTCTTAGCTATTTCATCTTTAAATAAAAAAGAATATCTGCAAGCAATTATAGTGGTGTGTTAATTAGATATTCCTTCTTATCTTTTATACTCCAGAATACATTGCTAACGAAATCCTTGTTTTCTTTCACATTCCCTTTCTCTCTGTAATAAACTGACATTGACTGGGTGTATTTTTGCTAAGACAATGAGCCAGATTTTTCATTTTCTGTTCCAGTGGGGTAAATCTGAAGGAGCTCCATAGAAGTAATTGGCATTATCTGAGATTTACATGAGCATAATTAAAGGCAGAATCTACACCACTGATTTTTCTTTCTCATTCTCTCTTTTACCCTTTTATAATATTAGTTGACTAAGGCCAGTTCTAAATTCTTCACCCACATTTTCTGCACTCACCTGGACATATTGCAAAAGTAACTTCAGGTTGTTGGTTGGTCAAAGGAACACTGAACAGATTAACACTACAAGGCTTTCACTTACTAGAAGAAACAATTCTCAATTGTATAAAGCAAAAAGGCAAATGTTAAACATCTGCGCTGAAGAAAAGAAAAACCTTGCCTCTGTTATACATGCTCTGAGTGCAACCAGGTTTGAACATGCTTTGAATGGAGCTGCTTTTGAAGATTTCAAAAATATCTACTGGTTGAGAATGTAGTTGCTATAGTATATCTATGGGTCAGATGTGTTATTGCACAGGTTTCATAATCCACCTATTGCTTAAAATGATATTTTTACTCCTTAAAGCCTTCAATAAATTTCAGTTTGAAAGGCTACCTGTATGCGGAGGCATAACCATATTTGGTCTGCCAAAATTCATGCAATCACTAGAAAAGGTGAAAATTCATGCAATCACAGCAAAAGGTATGAGTTTAGTGTATCTCTTTGCTGCCATCTTATGGTCATGTGGATATTTACAGCCCAGTATGGTATTCCTATGTGGATGAAGCTGTCCAAATCCTAAAACTGTCCCCCGTCAGCAAAGATTTTAACTTGTTTCCATTTCCATTTTGTTGAGATGTTGCACATTAGATTTTTAACCTCTTCTTAAAATTTGAGGTGGCATTATTTATGTGTATACCAAATTGTTTTGTGGTTTTTAAAAAGCTAATGTAAGCCATCTTGAGCTGATTATGCCCACAAAGGCAAACATACTTAAAATGAATAATATGTTGGGGTTTGATAAACCCAGGAATTTACTTCTAGATATGAATTATACAGAGAGGCTTGATTTCTAGGTAAAAGGTGAAATATTCTGCACAGTCACCCAATTAGCAGCCATTGTTGTAGGAATGATGTGTCATGTGTGACTCATAACAACAGGTGCTCAGAGTTAGGTTGGGTGTGGTGAATAACGAGATTGACCTATAATGTGATTGGTCAGTTTGACTATAAAAGCAGAGATATTCTGTATTTCATTTATTCCCATTTTACCTCGTGAAAGCTGTATCGTTGATGGTATATCATTTGTTACTTGTGGAAGTGATCTGTAAATACGTATGTATATAAAGTAAATAGGATATTTGATATAACTTCTGTTTGGAGTCTATTTACTGCATAGTATGTGGATCACTGGTGCCTAGGAGAGAGACAGGCCACTCCATCTCCGCTCGCTCCCTCTGACATAATAAATGTCAAATGTGGGTTGATGCTATTTTATTGTAAAGTTTACTAATGTTTATTTTAATTCTTAAGTTGAATTTGTATGGGCTTTTCTTAAATTAGTTGTGTCATGTTTTTATGATTATAAACCATGTGATTTTGGTGGTATATACTGGTATTTAGCAAAAATACTAAGATAGGATCCAGAATATGATGAATTTGCCAGTATTAGTTTTAGATATTTTTATTAAGTCAAGGAAAAGTTGACAGTCTCCTTCGAGTTGAGACCAACTTCTGTGACTTCATCAACTTATTTGTGCAGTTTTCTTTGCAGCAATACAAAATTGGTTTGACATTATCTTTTTTTCAGGAGGAGGAGGAGGAGGATTGTTTTCCAGTTGAAAAACAGTTCTGGTATTCTCTGGAGGTCTCCCATCCAAATATTAACCAAGCATAACCCCGCTTATTTTCCAAATCCAGAGAAGGTCTGCCTAAGAATCTAGTGGTTATCTGGAATTTTGCAACCCAGATATGGTAGCCTAAGATCAAACAAGTGCTGCAATCACATCTGAATAATAAATTAAGAAAGATGCTTCTTTCATACACTCTCTTCCATTCAATTTCTATCTATACATCTTCCACTGGATTTAATTTTCTTATTCAATCCCTAGATAGAGACTGGAGGAAAGGAAATGGCAACTTCTCCATAATCAGCCACTTATAACTTTGTAGCAGATTGAACTCCTTGTTCTCCTCTAAACATCTTATCATGGGGGGGGGGGGGGTTGAGTAATTCACAAGATGTGGAGTCCATGGTGCTCTCTGAGCCTTGTTGTTTTCTTGCAGACGTTTCATTGCCAGGCTAGGCAACATCTTCAGTGCAAGAAGGGAGTGGGACTTGCTCTCTGTTTAAATACCCTGGCTTGTCCTGCCTGTGTTGGTGGGGGGGTTGTACTCACAAGATGTATCCCTGTGGTAGCAGCCTATCCAGATTTTCTGTACATTTAATGAAAACAAAGTTATATTGATCCAATTAGAGCTTACATTTGCTACAGTTACAAATATTTACATATGTGTCACTGTAAAATTAAATGTTTCTGCCTATGGTTGCCAATAGCAAAAAGGGATCTATTTCTCATATCATCAAGGAGGACAAGGATTCCTTTGGACAATGGGAAAATGTTTTTAACGGTTCCTTCTGGACTGAGGCAGTATCAAGCAATAGTCCACAAGTCATTATAGTCACTTTTTTGCAAAGCCTTCTGAAGATTGGAAGACCAAATAGAGGGCCCTTGATTCAATCCCATGTTTCTCCAGGCAGGATTAGAAATAATTCCTGCCGATCAGAGTAGGCAAAACTGATTAGAAGTACCAGCAGTCTGATTCTCTGTAAGGCACCTTCCTTTTTTCTGTACGTTTCCCATCCCTTTTTAATAAGCAGCAGTTGCAGAATAATTGCTGTTTCCCTTGAGAAACATTTCAAGATTTAAAAGTGGGATTTCCATAACTACTTTTATGTTAAAAGTAAAAGATCTAAGTCATATTTATATTTATAGATCTAAGTTATATTTGTTCCCCAAAATATGAAGAACAAAACTAGCTTTCCTGTTGTCACAATTGTTTTGTGCAACAACTGATGTGATAAAGCAACTTTGTATGTGGAATACTGTAAAGCAACAGCCACTTAATGGAAATTGAATACTTTAAGAAATTGCATGCATAAAAGTATCTAGGTGTTTAAATCTTTGGTCAAATGAGACAATTTATAATGCTAACTTAATTTCCGAACAAGCTGTATCACAATTGGACCTGCCACCTAACTACAAGTAGCTGTCCCTCATGATTCATTATGATCCAGCCTGTTTGACATGTGGACAGAGTATGGCGAGTGAGTTGGGAGAAAGGAGATAACAGAGATAAATCTAAATTCATTCTGGAAGCAGTCACACTCAATGACATATTCACTGACTTCTTCAACAGCTCATTTGATAATGTTCTTTCTGCACTATTCATTTTTCTGAAAGATGAAAGCTGGCTGAAGATCTCATCTGCTCACTGATGCAGGAAGAGGATTCGAAATTAACACAAAATAAAGAGAGAGAGAGAGAGAGAGAGAGAGAGAGAGGAGGGGGAGCAGGCGTGTGAGGGGAAAGCAAGCACTTTCTGATTAACAGTGTCTTGGTCCTGACTAGGAAGGCTAAGAATCCTACTTATCAGGTCACCTTTAATTAAATATGCATTATAACTTTGCAGGGGAAGAGCTGTGCCTGGCAGAATGGGGTTTGGGAAATGGGAAGGGCATTCATCATGATAATTAATTGCCAGGAGGACAGAACTGTTGCTTTCTGTATTATGACGTACGTGTATATATGTTTTTGATTAATGTGCTCCAAAAGCTTTAATCGCGAAGGTTAACAATGCAATTACAAGAACATGTCCCTGTAACTACAAGTACTTTCTGTGAAGGACTTGAGGAGAGAAGAAATATTAAGTGCTGCATCAGTCAGATTGAAGAATCTTTCGATATATGAGGTCTTAGCATCCTAGCCATAAGACCAATAAGAAATCAGATAATCCCTGCCCATAGACTTATTGTCGACTAAGTCATTACACAAATGGAAAATGTGCTTGGATAGTGGAGGAAACAAGCAAATCCAGCCACCCATTTTTCAATGTGATCTGATACATACCAGAACACTGATACAATACAATATGTGTAGGAAAGGGATATTTGCCTCTCAGAAGCAGCATGGGGAAGAGCTCTTTGTGGTTTCCAAATGTTATTGTTGAGGACATTATCAGTCCACTGCCCCTGTGGGAAGCTTATCTGAGCTTAGTAGAGACCAAAGAACCACTGAGTTGCTATTTCCACACTACAGTTACAAAGGCATTGTAATGGCCAGCTTGAATGGACATATTCTGGGAGAGAAGAAACTGAATGGAATTGCAGCCTTGTCAGAACCAACTGAGAGGTATAGTTCCCAGGGCTTCCTCTTCAGCAGACCTGTGAAATGAAACATAAAGGAAGACAGTTAAGGGAGAAGTGGAGCCAAACCTGTGCTGGCTTTTCAACAGAGCCAACAGCATGTACTTTGCTTCCTCTCTGTGACAACCAGGCATCCCCACCACCACCATCCCCCCAAAATTGAAATCAATGCAATGATGTCCATCTAATTGAACAGAGGATTCTTGGGGGTTCTGGCCCACATGTATTTTGCCTCCTTGGTCTATAGGTATCAAAGTTTCAAGAGTTCTTCCAAATATATTGACTTGTCATTTGTCTAGATTTCAGAAAGAAAGATTAGGGAGGGAAATGATTCCTGGTGCTGTTCAATTGTACAGCTGCTGCTGTTGCTGCTGCTGCTATGAAAATTCTCTTTTATGTGCCAGTAGGAAAGACGTATCATCAATGTACAGCAAGGAACCACAGGCAAGACAACATAATTCTTTTGTTTCATCAAAAATATGATATGAATACCTGAAATGGTGTTCCAATGCATAATGTATTCTTCTACTAAGATAGGCAAGATTTTCTCTGTGTGTGTCTCTACTCAGTGCCTTGGATGATTTCATGAAGCTGTTAGCTTATTCTATGAGAGTACGAAACAACATTTTGTGATAGAAACCTGCACATGTACCTCCTCTGAAACATCTGAAATAACTGTGTTTATCTTTTTCTAAAACTGAGATGATAGCTATCATACTCTGTTTAAGGAAACGTTCAGGAAATAGATAGGAACACTGCCATTCATTCAAGGCTATCTAGACCAGAAGACGTAACGTTATACCTTTTAGATATGTGCCTAAAGAAATCTCCCTTGGTGTTTCAGAAGCCCCTGCCCCCTTCCTCCCAAACTGTTTTATAACTGGAGTGTTGAGATGCTGAAGGCAAAATACTGGTCTCTGTTACCCTAACTGTGGCCCAGAACCATTCTCAAAATGGGACAGCATTCCAGAACTTGAGAAACAGCAGTAAAGATGCTCTTCCAAGCCTCAGAATGAAGAGACATTTGAAGGAAATCTTTAGTAGCTTAAAAGGTGCCAGGAGGTAAATATGGGAGGGTACATAGGAATCTACACTGATCCCTGAACTTTGGGAATTGTGGGGTTTTTCCTTTTAAGCCTAGTCTAATATGTGGGCCATTCTCGGAAGTAATGCAAATAGTATTATTAGCGCACTTTGATATCTGTAGGTAAAAAGCCAGTGTTTTCAAGAAACAAGTTGAAAGAATGGCTCAAGGCATCTTGGCACACCAGCTTCATGCTACTATATATATATATATTTTAAAAAAACAGTATCCTGCAGCCAGAGGAAATTTATATAGGAATCATGCCCCTTCCATAGCTATGAATCCTTTCCCACCCATCTTTTCCAATTCTATTAGTAAGTGTTTACAGTCAGGCACAAATCCAAAGGATGAAGTTATCCAAACCAGTTTAACCCATTTGAAACAGAGAGCACAACTTCATTAATACTTTGAGCACTTTAAATCAATATTTAGACATTTAATAATTGTGCTCATTTTACTTGAATATATTAGTGAAGCTGCATGGAACTATTAGAACTCCCTCTGATTAACATACTTGAATCAGCAAAAGGTGGCAATTAAATAAAAATCTACTTGCTTCTTGGTCTACCATAAAAATTTACATAATTTAGCAATTATTTTATCATTTTGAATATATATTATGCACACACTTAATATATATTATGCACACGCTTAATATAGCAGTTTTTGAACATTTTAATTGTGGCCTATCTTCTATATGCTTTAATGCTGGGTGGCTTCGGAATATGCTTGGAGTCAAAATGTATATATATATATATGACTTTCCAAATGTGTAAACTTTTGAGTCATTTATCTACAAAAGGTGGCCATAAAACAGTTGTTACATTAAGTATCATTAATTCATTAAAATGGATTTAAAGGCCACATTCAAATTTTAAAGCTGGGGGGGAGGGCATTCCCAGTTTTTTAAAAAATTAACAGTAGCAATAATAAGATATCTTGCTGCAGATATATTATTAACATTTCTTTCCTTAAAATACATTTCTAGAGAACAATGCCTATCTATAAAACTTTAGACAGAACATGTTTATATATTGTTTAATGAAGGTTATCTCTAGTCTAGGACATAGGATACAACCTTAAGTTGTTCAAGTTACATAATCTACTAACCATGCTCAGAAAATGGCAAAAAGTATCCTAGTCCTTAAATATGATCAGAGATGAATATTATTACTGCATATAGTAGAGATCACAAATACATTATGTTTTATTCTTGGTTAGCAGACTGTTGATTGTGATATCTTCCTTGGCTATTGTGTATTTTAATTTTTGTATTTGTGATGGGAATTGTTTTTAATTTATTTCAATATTGTACACCACCCAGAGTCACTTGTTGAGATGGGCAGCCATACAAACTATTTCTTGATCCCTCAAGTTGAGGTCTCTCCCAATAGACTAGGATGTACAACCTGGAGCTCTGAATTGCAAAGTCTCAAAGAACTACCTTTCAGAAGCTGCTGCTGAACAGAAGAAGATATCAAGTTATCTACAAAAATATAAGAGAATAGTTAACTATAGGACTGGATTGGCAGTCCTGAGATTTTTCAGGGTCCTTGATGATGAGGCTTAGACTTTTGAACATGAGTAGAAATTTTCTGTTGGATACATCTTTCAGCCCTTGGAGCTCAAAACTGAAACAGAGTGGGTAGTATAGGAATGCTATGATGGTCCCTCAAATATTGTGAAGACAACCAGCACCTTGAGTTGCACTGGTTACTACTGGTAACCAGTGCAGCTTGTGTAGGAGAGGTGGTACATGGGCATACAAAGGTGTGCCCATAGCTACCCACACTGCTTTATTCTGGACCAGCTATAGTTTCCGAGTGGTCTTCAAGGGCTGCCCCAGGTAGGGCTGATTGCCTTAGTCAAAAGAAGAGATCACCAAGGCACAAGTGACCATGAGCAGGGCGTCCTGATTTAGGAAAGCCGGGAGGACCCCCAGATTATGCCCCACTTCTGACTGAGGCAGTACAGCTCTCTCCAGAACTAAGGATGGAAAATGTCCAGGATTTTGTGGCCCCAAAACCCACAACCCAGCAGAGGTATCTGCGGTAAAGACAGTGGCTGCAGTGATGTGACTGAAGGTTCATCTCCATAACAGGCAATGCACTTTAAAAAGGCAGAACTTCAATTGCACTGTTGTGGCTGCTATCTTGACTTTTTTTTTTACCACAACCTGCAGACCCTCCTGAGCCTGAGCCTATATGCATGATTTCCTCTTCTGGACATCCATAACCTGTTTCTTAATTTTTACTGCTTCTTGCTCTTAAGCTGTAAGCCACCCAGAGTTGTTTGGAGTTGGATGGCCTCTAAAATGAATGAATGAATGAATGAATGAATGAATGAATGAATGAATCAATCAATCAATCAATCAATCAATCAAGGGTTTAATTCACAGATTTGTTTGAATAAGGCCCCAAGCCATGAGATCCAGCAGGTAGTTGCATCTGGCAGACTTTGTGTGGGCTTAGAAGTTAAGTAGGGTTAGGCCTGGTTATTACTTGGTTGGGGGACCACGAGCTTTAGCTAGCCTAGGAAACTGGAAAAAAAATAACCGTCCTGTAAAAAGCAGTGACAAAGTACTTCTGAATTGTTGCCAAGAAAATTCATGAGACCTGCTTGAATCCAAGGAGGCTTTAATTTCATTTCAGACAATAGTTGGCAGGTACAGGGATACATTTCTTGGGGTGGGGACAAGGACTTGTAGTTTTCTGACTGTAGACAACATGACACATCTTGATCTGACTTCACAATTTTGCAAAATGAAACAAGTTTAAAAGCTATTTACTTATGGAAAGATACAAAGTTTAAAGATAGCAAATTTCTTTAAAAAGTATCACAACGTGACGTGGAAAATCATAGTTGATATCACCAATAGCCCTTGTCCTTTGCATACTTTAATTACAGTGGCAAGTATACATAGGATTGTCTTACTCTGACTTCAGAGTAAGAATAGGTTTAGGACTAGGCTTCATAATACTGGAAAAGAGAGGTGGAAATTAAAATTCTTATAGGAACAAGGAACACTATTGGACTGTCACTATAAAATACATTATGACTAAGTTTGATTCATCTATACTTTGTATTCTTGAAACTTTCAATATGAAAGGGACATGGCTGACCTTGGCATGTTCCTTGTGCTGTTTATTAGAGCTTTTGCATAGCATTTACAAGGTGGTAGTTCAAAAACTTTTCTGCGGAGATATACTGTATGCATGAGAGACAGAAGTCTACTTTGTAGATGCAGCTCCACAAAATTAAACCATTTGAAATGTAATTTAATTTCACTAGGAAGAAATTTACCATCAGACCTTTGCAAGACTTGTTATCCCAGATTAAAAAAAAAATACTGATAAAATGTTGGACATCATGAAAGCTGTAATATCACAGGTTGAAGTCACTAAATGTGAATTTGTTGTTATTTATTTAAGATGCAAATCCTCTGCATATGCATCAAAGTTTTTAGCTTTAGTTTTACTGTGCCAGCTCTTGAAGTTGGGTAGTTTATGAATAAACCATTTTAACATGGGGCTCAGTCAGGGAGTTGAATCTAAAACTGGTCAAAGACCCCTAGCAACTATTATGACATTTACTCAAATATTAACAGTTACTCCCAACTGCCAAAAGCTGCAAGTGAGGAAAGGAAGGGGAGAAAAGAAAGGGTCCTCCTACCCCCACCCCCTGCCTCACTAGGATACAATTACATTTCAGGGCAGGCAGAGGAAATCATGCTTCGGAAATAATTAACATAAATCTGAGCATGATGAAACATGACTATGGCCATAGTCTGTGCCACAGAGAAAGCTCCAATAAGGTACACGCTTCCTATCTCCCTTCCTGTTGGCACTACCCTTTCTGAGGATTCTGGACATGAAGGAACCACAAAAAAACTGGGGTAGAACCAGATCAAGATAAAAGACCACCATATCATACATTTATACATCTGCAGTGGATTCCACTGTAGGGGAATCATTTGCACATGGAGCAGGCATGCTCCATCATTAAGCTATCATCCTTCGTGTGTGTTATCAGGAACTTTGAGCCAACCCAACCACTATAAAGATGGGTACCTTTCTCTCCCCCCACCCCAAGGACAACTTTCCCTTACCAAAATCTATTAAATTCATAGTAGGTGGCTCTGAATAAAACAATAGATGAGACTGAGGCAGAAATGGATGGTAACACCTCTTCTCCAATCCATTTTCTCTTTCTGACACGTCCTTTCTCTCTCATGCTCTCTTTCTGATACTCTTGTGTCTTTTGTTCTCTCTCTGCTGGTAAGCTTTAGGAAATGAACTGATACCCTTTTTTGAAGGCCTGAACTAAGTCTTGCAGAGGGCTTTCGATATTAGATTGAGGGTCCCACGAAATAAGGCCAAGAGTTGCATGTGTCTGTAGCACCACAAATTTTCTAACCCTCTTTTATTTACTATAAGAAAATAAGAAAGAGAATTCCCATTTGAGTCTGCTCAGACATTGTTCTTCTCCTAAGTCATTGTTTGAATAGATCTTCTGAATAAAATACCTATTTTCCCCCCACCAATGTTTATGGAGCTTGATTGCAAAGTATTTCAAAGGAGAGAAGAATTGGGGGGGGGGGTTACTTGCACTCAGGTGGCCAAGGTGATAGAAGTTCCTGTCTGATATTGTAGAATCAGTGGGCTCTTGCTTCCCCACCTTCCAATTAAATCCCCAAGGAAAACATCCTGAGGGAAATCCTCTCATCATGAGGTACAATTATTATTGCTAAGGAGGAGTCTTACCCTTGAGAAATTTTTGAAAAATTCTTCACTCCCTGGAGAAATTTGGAGAAACCATCCATTCAATTTGTCAGCTCACAAACTGGGTGGAGCCACTTCTGCCCAGCTATACGGAAACTATTCAATGTGGGTAGTTAATGTCTTTGTACTTCTCCTTCAGATGTTTGTTGGTTTTTCCCTTTCTTCCTGTCCTGATTTACAGAATATTTCTTAGTACTGAAAAGTGTCTGCTTCATTAAAGAAAAAAAGGAAAATAGAAGGAAAATAGAATTCAGGTAGTCCTTGTTTAGCAACTGCCTTGGATAGCGACCGTTCGCAAATAGGACCATAATAAATGGTAATTAAAATTCATTTTCCAACCAATGCATGCATTTATGACAACAAAAGCCTTCATTGTGAAACTGATTAAGGTCTGGAAAGTTTCAAGCAGCTGTACTGGCTGGGGGAGGGTTCTAATCAACTAATTAAGGTCATAGAGCTGAACTTGTTAACTTGCTGTTAGGGCTTTTTAGGAAAGCGCTATTCTGCGGAGAAAAGCAGCTCAAGAAGAGCTAGCTAGTTTAGGCAATCTCTCTGCCCTGCAAGGGGGCAAAAAAAAAGGGGAAAAAAACAGGTCAGACACAGGGCACTGTAGGAGAGAACTTTATCGGAATGAGACAGCAGCAACCAGTGATCTTCGCAGTGTCTCTCTTTCTCTCTCAGTCACGTGTTCACTTAGCAACCCTTTCACTTAATGACCGAGTCATCAGAACCAATTGCAGTCACTAAATGAGGACTACCTGTGCTGTGTGGCAAGGGCAAGGACACTTTGGCCAGCTCCTTCAAGCACAGAGTGATTCTTCCATTTTTCGTGTCAGGTACAAGGTGGGCCTACATGAAGCATTTGGGAAGAAAAAGCCTTATGAGAAAAAGATTTACTCACATGAGGGCCAATGGCTCTATGGCAAAGTAAAGAAGCTCGGGATTATGCTGCAAAGAATGTAGCAAGAAAACAAATAAATAATACGAATAGACTTCATTAGCTTGGTCTCAAACGGAAAACTTAAACATCTCTCCTTATGCAAAAAGCTGTGAGAAAGGAAGCACAGACTGCCAAGGAAATACAAGAATGCCTTGTGAAATTAAACAGTGTGGTTTTTCCTTCCCTCCTGAATCTTTGAGAAGAGAGGAAGTCAATGAAAATGATAGACTGATGTTCAAGAGACATAACTTGATTATTCTAGCAGCCGTGAAAAAAGAAAACGTTGCAAATAATTCATCAGTATACGGTAGAGTAAAAAAAAAAGTGCAAAAGAAAAGCCCATGACAATATATGCTGCATCTTTTGGCATGATAAGTCACTTTGGATAGCAGATAATTTATCCAGCTGTGTGATACATCTCATTAAAGAAGCAACCACCACAAGTAACTTCTGATTTGCAGTGTGCAGCTTCATCTATCAAAGTATAAACCTTTTCTCTATAGAGAGTGGTTCTGTGAGCAGCCTGGAACTTGGGAGGTTTATTTTGAAATACATTGTTAAATGGGCTAGCATCTTGCATTACAAGATGCACTGTTAACTGCACAACGGAACTGGTATACTATTCCAGCAATGTAGCAAAGGAGGGCACTTTTCATTGGCGTTTGTCGAGTAAAGAGAGTAACATTTGGGGATCAGGTGTTGTTAAGTTTAGTGCATTTGTCAAGCAAGATCAGCTGTTGGTTGTATTTAAACTTTTGTCAAGAAAAATCAGGATGTTGATGTGATCCTGCTTTTCAGATGTCTCATTAATGTAATGACTGGAAAGCATGTTTCAATATTAAAAGATTTTGGGAAATAGGGGAAAAATGGATCAACGACACAACAGAATATCTAGACGTAATTGTTTGTGACCGCTCAGAGCCTGGGCCAGCTTGAATAGCAGTTGGCCAGCAGTAGAAGTGGAGGTATCTATAATGAAACAGAAGAGAGGGAGATGGCTGTCTCTGGCACAATATCTATCGTTTGGCTGCTTCTGAAGATTGGTTTACCACTTTTTGGGAAGACCATAGGTTTAATGCTCTTCTGAAAGAATAAAAGCTGAGAATAGGGAAGTTGTGCCATGAAGCAGCAGAGAAAGAGAAAGAGCTAGCTCATACAAGATCTTCCTTCCACCATGCCTATCAACTGTTGTACAGGCTATCAGATATTCAGGCTTATCCAGGACTCTGAGCTAGGGATCATCTTGGAGACCAGGCAGGTAAATAGCCTCCTTTCCTCCTTCACCTATGGGGCGTTGTGGCTCAGCGGGTAAGATGCCAGGCTTGTCGATCAGAAGATCGCAAGTTCAGAGGTTCGAATCCCTAGTCCCACGTGACTGAGTGAGCTCCCGCACTCGCCCCAGCTCTTGCCAACCTAGCAATTCGAAAGCATGCAAATGCAAGTAGACAAATAGGTACCACTTCGGTGGGTAGGTAACAGTGTTCCGCGTGCATCATGCGGCCACATGACCGTGGAAGCATCTTTGGACAACGCTGGCTCTTCGGCTAACCAACGGAGATGAGCACCGGCCCCTAGAGTCGGACACGACTGCACAACTGTGCGGGGGGGACCTTTACCTTTTTTACCTCCTTCACCTTCTACCTCTCTCAGCCTGGGCAGCTGATCTCCAAGTTTGGAAAGGGGAAGGTTGATGCTGGCAGATGGCTAAACCCAGTTTTTCTGCCAGCTGAGAAATGAAAACACCAACCTCTGGGCTACAAGTCAGAACAGAGGCAATAGGAATTGGCATGGAGACACCAAAATCTATGCAGGTTTACTTTTCTGCTCGCTGATAAGCAGGAGGAAAGCACTAATTATACTGTGGCAAAGAGTCTTATGACAGTGGAAGGGAGGGAAAAGTTGTGAAGTGTATGTCATGACTGTGCATTATGGTTTTTGTCTTGAGAGAAGGAGGGAACTTAGAAAGGATTGCAGTTAGAGTTGAAGAAAGAAGAACAGAGAAAGAAGGCACCATGTGCCATCTTAGGATGTCGTTCCACTCCCATGCCTATTAAAAAAGGAGTTAACCTTTTTGTATCATCCCTTCCCTTATATTTCACTTCTACATTAATACCATAGTTCAGAGCTTTCCAAACTCTGTGTCGTGACACAAAAGTGTGTCGCCACACACAGCGTGGTGTGTCGCCACACCACCCGGAAGAGGTGGCGCGTGCGTGCACGGTGGCAGCGGCACCTGCTGCCGCCGCCGCCGTGCACGCGCGCGCCGCAGCACGCCCCCCTCACCGCCACACGCCCCCCGCGCCGCCGTCGCATGCTTTCCTGTGTTGCCGCCCCGCGCGCGCGCCCCCATGCCGCCGCACCGCTGCTGGCGTGTCGCCAGCGGCGGCACTTTGGAAAACCCTGCCATAGTTCAAGCTCTGTAAAACAAAACAAATTTGAGCTGGCAAATAAACCTATGCCTGTCCTTTATGCTGACAACACAGCCAACCTATCTACCTCAGGAGTTTGTTTCAGGAGTTTTGTGGATAGTGTGTAGGGAAAGACCCAGCACGAACATGACAAAACAAAAGTAGGGTCTCCTCCAAAAGGCTTGCTAATCATAATAACTGTTGGAAGATGAATGGCAAATTACGGCCTTTAAATATCCAGGAGCCAGCCATTTCCCAAATTTCCAGGATGTGGAGAGAACAAATAAAGGCAGGTATCAATCAGATCCGTAAGACTGCCAATACAATTATGCATTTAGCCTAAGTAACCATAGGAATCCACAATCTAATCAAAGTGAAAAGGTGAGCATTGCAGCATTGTAATACAAGCACCAACCCTTATGTATGTATGTACAGGGATGTGATGCATGTACAAAAGGGTCAGAGCCTGGGTCATGATAGTATGATGTTCATTTTGTCATTTACCTCCTTGACCTCCATGGATGCCTCTGATGGTAACTCCATACCTGCTGCTATACAAACTTTCCAAGCCAAAGTGATTAGGCTTCTATTATATAGGTCACAGACCTGCAATTATAAAGACCTTAGATATCTGAAGCTCCAGCAAAGGAGATCATTACCTTGTCGTGGTGCTGGAGCTTGAGCACCTCAATGAGCACCATGAGCTAAACCGTGAAGGGACACCCAGGACGAGAAGGTCATGGAAGAGAGGTCAGACTAAATACAATCCCTGGGGAAGGTAACGGCAACCCACCCCAGTATTCTTTCCGTGAAAACTAAATGGATCAGTACAACCAGAGATATGTCGGTATACCATCAGAAGATGGGACTCCCAGGTCGGAAGATGGTCAAAATGCTACTGGGGAGGAACAGAGGATAAGTTCAACTAGCCCCAGATGTGATGACGCAGCTAGCTCAAAGCCGAAAGGATGGCTAGCGGCCGACGGTGCTGGTGGTGAACGACGAATCTGATGTTCTAAAGATCAACACACCATAGGAAACTTGAATCTATGAGCCAGGGCAAATTGGATGTGGTTATTGGTGAGATGTCAAGATTAAATATAGACATTTTGGGTGTCAGTGAACTGAAATGGACTGTAATGGGCCACTTCACATCAGATGACCACCAGATCTACTACTGTGGACAAGAGGACCACAGAAGAAATGGAGTAGCCTTCATAATTATTAATAAAGTGGCTAAAGCAGTGCTTGGATACAATCCAAAAAACGATAGAATGATCTCAATTTGAATTCAAGGGAAGCCATTTAACATCACAGTGATCCAAATATACGCCCCAACCATAGATGCTGAAGAAGCAGAGGTAGATCAGTTCTATGAGGATCTGCAGCACCTACTGGATAATACACCAAAAAGAGATGTTATTTTCATTACAGGAGACTGGAATGCTAAGGTGGCTACTCAAAGGACACCTGGAATTACAGGCAAGCATTGTCTAGGAGAACAAAATGAAGCGGGACATAGGCTGATAGAATTTTGCCAAGACAATTCACTGTGCATAACAAACACTCTCTTCCAGCAACCTAAAAGACGATACATGGACTTATGCATGGACTTCACCAGATGGTCAACACCGAAATCAGATTGACTACAGCCAAAGGTGGCGGACATCTATACAGTTGGTAAAAACAAGACCTGGAGCTGACTGTAGTTCAGATCACGAACTTCTTATTGCACAATTTAGAATCAGACTAAAGAGAATAGGGAAAACCCACAGATCTGTTAGATATGAGCTCACTAACATTCCTAATGAATATGCAGTGGAAGTAAAGAATAGATTTAAGGGACTAGATTTAGTAGATAGGCTCCCGGAAGAACTATGGACAGAAGTTCGCAACATTGTTCAGGAGGCGGCAACAAAAAACGTCCCAAAGAAAAAGAAAACCAAGAAGGCAAGATGGCTGTCTGCTGAGACACTGGAAGTAGCCCAAGAAAGAAGGAAAGCAAAAGGCAACAGTGATAGGGGGAGATATGCCCAATTAAATGCAGAATTCCAGAGGTTAGCCAGAAGAGATAAGGAATTATTTTTAAACAAGCAATGTGCGGAAGTGGAAGAAGACAATAGAATAGGAAGGACAAGAGACCTCTTCCAGAAAATTAGAAACATCGGAGGTAAATTCCAGGCAAAAATGGATATGATCAAAAACAAAGATGGCAAGGACCTGACAGAAGCAGAAGAGATCAAGGAAATGTGACAAGAATATACGGAAGATCTGTACAGGAAGGATAATAATATCAGGGATAGCTTTGAGGGTGTGGTCAGTGAGTTAGAACCAGAGATCCTGAAGAGTGAGGTTGAATGGGCCTTAAGAAGCATTGCTAATAACAAGGCAGCAGGAGACGACGGTATCCCAGCTGAACTGTTTAAAATTTTGCAAGATGATGCTGTCAAGGTGATGCATGCCATATGCCAGCAAATTTGGAAAACACAAGAATGGCCATCAGATTGGAAAAAATCAACTTATATCCCCATACCAAAAGGAAACACTAAAGAGTGTTCAAACTATCGAACAGTGGCACTTATTTCACATGCCAGTAAGGTAATGCTCAAGATCTTGCAAGGTAGACTCCAGCAATTCATGGAGCGAGAATTGCCAGAAGTACAAGCTGGGTTTAGAAAAGGCAGAGGAACTAGAGACCAAATTGCCAATATCCGCTGGATAATGGAGAAAGCCAGGGAGTTTCAGAAAAACATCTATTTTTGTTTTATTGACTATTCTAAAGCCTTTGACTGTGTGGATCATAACAAACTGTGGCAAGTTCTTGGTGGTATGGGGATACCAAGTCATCTTGTCTGCCTCCTGAGGAATCTGTATAACGACCAAGTAGCAACGGTAAGAACAGACCACGGAACAACAGACTGGTTTAAGATTGGGAAAGGAGTATGGCAGGGCTGTATACTCTCACCCTACCTATTCAACCTGTACGAAGAACACATCATGCAACGTGCTGGGCTTGACGAATCCAAGGCTGGAGTTAAAATCGCTGGAAGAAACATTAACAATCTCAGATATGCAGATGATACCACTTTGATGGCTGAAAGCGAGGAGGAGCTGAGGAGCCTTATGATGAAGGTGAAAGAAGAAAGTGCAAAAGCTGAGTTGCAGTTAAACCTCAAAAAAACCACGATTATGGCAACCAGCTTGATTGATCACTGGCAAATAGAGGGAGAAAAAGTGGAGGCAGTGACAGACTTTGTATGCGCAAAGATGTCTACATATCTTAAAGATGCCAAGGTTGAGAAACACTGTCCTACAGAATGTCTATAAGGGAGGACAGCAGCAATTTTTCAGGTATTCTGATAGGGTTTGTAAAAGTCATAAACTCACTGACTAGCTACCCATGTCCATATCAGAGCCTATCACACTGCTGACACCCCCTCAACTTTGTCCATATATGGAATAAGAGCTGCAACAGATTCTGCTAAGGCAAAAAATCTATTGAATTTTCAAATGGCCTTCAAATCTTCCCACAGCAATTTAGAAAATGCTGATTTGATCCATGAGATTAGTTTCAAGAATCAATTTCAAGATTTGATTCAAAGAGATGATCCAACTCAATCTCCTTTGAATCACTGGAAACTCTGCACACACATACTAAAGTCCTTTTTATTCTTTCCAGTCCCATGGAATTTTGGAAAGAAAGATGTACTGTGTGTAAGTAGGATAACTACCCCCAAATAGAACAGAAATGGACAAAATTTAGTATAGTGAGAGAAGTCTGCAAATGAAGGATCATGTTAAAAAATGACCAGGTCTGGCTTGGAATTGTGGAGAAAAACATTCCCCTGAATTTCCCCAATACATTATTATGGGAATGCAGATGAACAGCAGTCCAGAACACTGACAACTGCTCCATTTTACATTCCCCCATGCATCACTATGCGAGAGGCAATTGGGCAGTGGCTCAGAAAGTTACCGACTTCTCAATTCTAAGCTCTCTTCCCTTTTCTTTCCTGGTCATGTGACCCAAAGTGGAGCATCTGCAAAGCAGAGCCACAACATGAAGGGAAGGCAGAAATACATTCACCCACCTACAGGTTAATGTGACGCAGAGTGGTGCTGCTGTTGAGAGGTGGGAAAGAATTCCCAAAGCAACGCTGAATGTCCTTTTCTTACCTGGTTAAAGCATGCAGTACTATTGGAATAGTGACTTTCAAGCACACAAAAGAAAGAGAGCTTTAAAATAATATTTTTTGTATACTATCACTCATTTCTTAATAGGAAGTACTGAGAACACTAAAAGAAGGATGAGGATCCACATCTCATGAGACTTAAACAACAATTTCCCCTGAGCATTCCATGATTGACCAGCACAATAATATATCTCAAATTCTGCCATTCATATAGCGGGCATGGTTTTTATAGTGAAG
The DNA here is from genome assembly GCA_023362775.1 of Charina bottae. NCBI lineage: Eukaryota > Metazoa > Chordata > Lepidosauria > Squamata > Charinaidae > Charina > Charina bottae. The sequence continues at coordinate 182,602,762 of JALMGJ010000001.1, read as the reverse complement.
ATGGTTGTAAGAGAGCTCACTATAAAATCACACTAGCCTTTGAATTCATCAACCACTTTATTGGGATATAAAATGTATATAAAAGGTAAACCAATGTCTAGAGGAAAATAAAGTAACAAGGTAAGTAAAGAACTGGAAGTTTCAGATAATGAAAATGAAGCTATGACACAGGTAAAATGGAGAGAGTGTTATTATAAATGTCAATCACAGAGATTGGTCCTGAGAAACCAGTGAACCTCAGATCAATTTTGCAGCTGAGTAAATGTTACGATTAGGGGGGCGTGGTAGCTCAGGGGGTAAGACGCCAGGCTTGTCGATTGGAAGATCGCAAGTTTGGAGGTTTGAATCCCTAGCCCTGCATGTCGGAGTGAGCTCCTGCACTCGCCCCAGCTCTTGCCAACCTAGCAATTCGAAAGCATGCAAATGCAAGTAGATTAATAGGTACCACTTCAGTGGGAAGGTAACAGCGTTCCGCATGACGTTCCGCATACCAGCGTCATGCTGGCCACATGACCACAGAAGCGTCTTTGGACAACGCTGGCTCTTCAGCTAACAAACGGAGATGAGCACTGGCCCCTAGAGTCGGACACGACTGCACAAATGTGCAGGGGGAACCTTTACCTTTTTTTAAAATCTTACGATTAGGAGACATTGGTATTCAGCTCAGGGCCAGCTCTAGCCTGTTTTGCAACCCCTGGAACCCCCCAAGTTTTCACTACTGAAATTCAGTGGTAAATTATAAATTTTCGGGGGGGGGTTGTGGTCCTTATTTGTTTTAAATAATAAAACAGTTGTGCTTGTGCTAAGTTTCTGGTAAACTTAAGAAACCTATCTTACGAATCCTCCTGTTCGTCCACAAAGTTCCCCAAATGCTAAAACAAAAGGCTGAAATTCCATCCCTGCCCACTCAGTAAAAAAAAAAAAGTAAAAAGGGGCGTGGTGGCTCAGTGGGTAAGACACCAGGCTTGTCGATCGGAAGATTGCAAGTTTGGAGGTTCGAATCCCTAGCCCTGCGTGCGGAGTGAGCTCCCGCACTAGCTCCAGCTCTTGCCAACCTAGCAATTCGAAAGCATGCAAATGCAAGTAGATTAATAGGTACCACTTCGGTGGGTAGGTAACAGAGTTCCGCGCATGTCATGCGGCCACATGACCGTGGAAGCGTCTTCGGACAACGCTGGCTCTTTGGCTAACAAACGGAGATGAGCACCGGCCCCTAGAGTCGGACACGACTGCACGAATGTGCGGGGGGTACCTTTACCTTTACCTTACCACTCAGTAATATCATCATGTAACTCCTGTTCCACAACCCTTGGCCAAGTCAAAGGTTTCCTTCAAACTTTTAGGCAACCATGCAGGTATTGTCAAACAAGTGCATTTCTCTGAAAGTAACTACCTCTGATTAAATTAATGGACAAATTAATATTGTTCCTTAACTTTATTGGTGGAAGAGATAGAAACAGTGACACTTCTGGCAATACAATTCTCACTCTGCTGTATGGATTTTATTCCTAAGATTATGCTGCTTTTTATAGGAAAAAAAAGGGAGAGGGGGATTCTAAGGTTTATTATTTTATTATTTTATTATTTTATTTTATTTTATTTTATTATTTTATTTTATTTTATTATTTTATTTATTTTATTTTATTTTATTTTATTTTATTTTATTTTATTTTATTTTATTTTATTTTATTTTATTATTTATTTATTTTCTATCCCGCCTTTATTATTTTTATAAATAACTCAAGGCAGCGAACATACCTAATACTCCTTCCTCCTCCTATACAACAACAACCCTGTGAGGTGAGTTGGGCTGAGAGAGTGTGACTGGCCCAAGGTCACCCAGCCAGCTTTCATGCCTAAGTAGGGACTAGAACTCACAGACTCCTGGTTTCTAGCCTGTTGCCTTAACCACTAGACCAAACCGGCTCTCGGTTATCTGGATAGTGTCCAAGGGAAATAGAGTACACAATCTAGATATGAAATAGCAACATATTTCAGTTCCTTTCAGAATTCAGAACCTACCAGAGGAATTCTGCTAGTTCTAATGTCTACAAGATACTGCAGCCCTACATTCCTAAGAGGCAGTGAAGGCCATTTTTAGCAGATGAAATTGGTGGGGCTAAATTTCATAGATTGAAGAAAACTAGCTATTTGGTTACATACTTTTAGGCCATTTTATGAGGAACATTAAAAAAGGGGGATTTTTTTTTTACTTGATGGCTTATAAAAGATGCAATATTCATTCAAAGTATATACTCCAATGCAATATCAAAAGAAAATTGACACTATTACTCATAGTAAGTTGTTTGAACTGTAAGAGCGATTATCGTGCCCTACTGACATTAGGACAACTTTAGAAGAGATTGGATAATGCTGACCTGACGGAGATTCCTATCACTATCCAATTACATTTCATTTAAGCAATTAAATGCGAGCATATTGTAACATTCCCTGCTAATCAGATGCAGGATGTTGGCTATTGAATTTCTCTTTTCTGAGTCAGAGAATAAAATGCATGAAACAAATAAGACTTCCAGCTCCTTATTTTGTGCTTATGTTGTACAGCTTTACTTCCTTATATGGCTTGCTTTTTGTTACAGATCAAGCTTTATAGGGAAAGTGCAATTGAAGCTTCTATTATGTTAAAAAAAAATCAAGACTTTCAGTTATGAAACATAGAACATATAATTAACTTTATTGAGCAGAACAAAGCATTTTATAAAAACTCACTCAAACTGAATTAATATAAGGATACTTAGCATAATGTGTATAGTTTAAATTACTGCCTACTAATCATCAGGCAGTTGAGTGGTAAAGTTGTTAGACTTTCAATTTGCAAACAGTACCAAAGAAAAACCCTGCTTTACTTTTTGATGATTTAATAGCAGATAGCACTGACTGGCCTCTCTGGAAGCATTTCTGACTGAATGATATGTTTCTTTCTTCTGTAGAATCAGAGAATCATTGACTGCCAGTCCAGTCTCCCAAAGAATACTCCAGACTTATGCTCAGTATGATTAGATTAGAGATTAGATTACACAACATCAGAGAAAAAACAATCTTTAAACATCAATAGATCTTCCAAGAAATGTGTCCGCTGTATACAGATGACTTTTACCTAGTGCTATGCAGAAATAGCCTGTTTCACTTCATGGGCTGCATTGGATACACCAGAAATAAACTATCCCAATTCCGGGAGGTGATCCCAAAACAGGAGGAGCTTCATTCTTGCTGGGAAGATTTCCCCTGTTGTGTTTTTATCCCCTTAAGAGGTTTATCAGTTTCTCTCTTCTATTCTTCAACAGAGGAAATAGTTTGGGACATTCACTGCCATGAGGTCAGGGGCATGTTTATCCCCCATCTTGGGCAGCTCCAAGACAAAATTCACGTCTAATGTGCAACCTGCCACTTGAGCTTAAATCATGATGGCCTGGGATAAGCCATGGTCTGGGGCAAGCCATGATGGCTCTGAACTCTTGGCCATCTCACAACCCCCACTCTGGGAAATCACTGTAAGCTTGGGGAACTCAACCACCACACCAGATATGGGTTCCAGCAGCTAGCTAGCTAGCTAGCTAGCTAGCTATTTACTTATTTATTTATTTATTTATTTATTTATCAATCAAACTTCTATCACCGCCCATCTCCCTCCAATGGAGGGACTCTGGGCAGTTTACAACAAGATGATAAAAACAAGAGACATAAAATATACATACTATATAAAAATACTAAATTGTAAAACAAGAATAAAATCCAAGAGGCAAGAATAGTAAAAAGATCTAACTCAATCCAATGTAGGAGAGGGGCTCTCTAAGGTATTAGCCATCCCCAAGAGTGACTATTCGTTCCTTGGCCCCAAGCAAGGCAGCAGAACCAAGTTTTCAGGTTCCTCCGGAAGGTCAGGAGTGAAGGGGCTAATCTCACCTCCGGGGGCAAGATGTTCCACAGGGCGGGAGCTACTGCAGAGAAGGCACGCCTCCTGGACCCCGCCAGATGGAACTCTCTTGCAGATGTGGTCCGTAGCATGCCCTCTCTGCATGATCGGGTGGGACGGGTAGATGTATTGGGGACGAGGTGGTCCCTCAGGTAACCTGGCCCCATGCCATGTAGCTTAGGGAGGAATCCTACTTTGCAGCAGTGTGGATGGTACAACATAGAGTCCCCACATGTTCCTGGCATCTAGCCAAGACCTTACAGTTGGTTAATTATTAGATGAAAGCTTCACCTGTCTTCTGCTCCTCATCCACAGTCAGATGTAGAAACTTAGAAAATACATTCATTGCCATGATAAATACCAGCACAACTGGCTAGATCTTTTACCTGGGGCTGAGTTTGCTTACAATAACTCAGGTTTGCACAAAGGCCTCCCACAAGTGCTCTGCTGACCATCATTAATAGGAAGGCCCCCTAATCGCTGTTGGAGTTCATGTATGGCATCCTATTAAGTTTCTCCTTTCCGTACAGCTGTCTAAGATGCTGGAAGCCAAGCTTATTACGGCTATTATTATAGCACAAATCAACTGTGTGGCTTTTTTATTTCAGCTTCCAGCCACATTAAAAAGACATCCAGTTTTCTACCATTCCCTCCTGGTTCAGGAACTCTCCTGATTCAAGTGGTTCCTTACCCTTTACGTACTTCATTCCCACCAGCCCCTCCCATCTTGGTGGGGCGGGGAATTCAAGGTAGAGCATATTCTGGACTTTTGGCACAGAAGAGGCCATTTTTCTTAATGAAGTCATTCTGTCCATGACAGAGGATAGGTTAGCCTTCGGTGGAGTCAGCAAGCCCCAACAGAAATGAATAGTGAAGAAAAGTTAGACATAAATTACTCTAAAACCTGGTGGTTCTATTTACCAAGAAGAATGCTAACTGCCTTCATAACTGGAAAGTAAATGGCACCCACATCAAACAAGTCAATGACTTTAAATATCTAGGAATCTTCTTCCAATCATACATTGTTTGGATGTAATTTAAAAATTGAAATCACTGCTTGGACACAAGAGGGCTTCCAATATCATAATCTAATTTGCTAGCCACAGGGACAACAATTCTGTCCTAATTGCATTTCAGTCATTCAGGGCCAAGGTACTGTGTCCTGTGCTTCATGGATGTCAGCTGTGCACTATGACAGGAAAGCACATGAAATAACACAATTTAAATTCTACTGAACTATGCCGTATATTCCTTGCTGTGTGTCTAGTGTTCTTCAATTGAAACTCAGTTTTGCCTCTGTAGAAGCTTGCATGAGTTCCTGTTGATTAAAGTATTACCTTACATAGTATTTTGGCCCAGTTAATCCTAGTTGTAAATTGACTTTCTCTTAGAAGAGAAGTATAGTCTCAGTTCTGAATTACTGTGGCCTTTCAGTCCAATTTTTGATGATGTGAGGGACTGAGAAGACCATCCTAGTGAATCTGTTTACCTGGACCTGCAGAGAGATAGGATCAAAGCCCTTCATTACAGCAATGGCAGCTTCTATGGTAGAGCTTTCTCTTTATCCTATTATTTTATAGCATTCTTGCCATCATACCCGGAAGAGTATTTTCATTACCCAGACTCAAGATCTTACCATCATTGGTCTTGGGAAGGAAGATTGAATAATGCACCTCAACAAGACTGCCTATGCCCTTATCTAGACAAGGTGGTTGAGACGCACTCATTAAACAGCGTGTAGCAGACACAGCGCCAATTGGATTTAGCCACGTCCCCAGCCTTTATTGCCAGGGAATCCAGCAGGTATTCTGCCTCCCCTATGACATACTTATCTAAACTCAAGGTACCCAACCACTGGAAGGCCTCTACTTTGGCACGATGTCATGCCCTCCCCTCAGCTGTCCTTGAAGGCCAATACAGGAAGATTCCTTACCCGGAGAGACAATTCCCCTGTGACTCTGGTCACATAGAAACAACAGAGCATGTGCTCCTCCAGTGCCTGTATTATAGAGACATTCATACTAGCCTCATTTTACCATTATTGTATAAATACCCAGGGCTCAGGATGATTTTACACCTCCCTGCTGCTGTCAGATACCAACCCTGCTACAACATACAATGTTGCCAGGTTCTGCACAGCAGCACTTAAAATTCACCAAATGATGACCGGTGCCACAAACTAGCATTTATTTTAATATATTAGAGTACTGTATTTACAAATATACTAACTTTTATGCTCCCCCACACTCATCTAATGCTCCTATCCCTCCCCTTAGATTTCCTTTCCTTTCCTTTCCTTTCCTTTCCTTTCCTTTCCTTTCCTTTCCTTTCCTTTCCTTTCCTTTCCTTTCCTTTCCTTTCCTTTCCTTTCCTTCTCCTCTAGACTTTTGTGTTTTAGCTTTTTATATTAGATTTTAATGTATTTTTGTGTTTTAGCTTTTTATATCAGATATTAATGTATTCCTGTGTTTTAGCTTCTTTTATTTATTTATTTATTTTTCAAATTTTGCCACCACCCATCTCCCCCCAGAAGAGGGACTCTGGGCGCTTTACAATAAAGCTAACAAGTTAAAAACAATAGCCATAAATAGTATATAAAATATAAGTAATACAAATACAACATATAAATATAAAATAAAGAATAAAATCCAGATGGGAATAAAAGATCAAGTTCAGTTCGTATATACAGTATGTGAGGAACATTCTAAGGCGCCAGCCATCCCCAGGAATATTAGATTTTAATGCACCTTCTATGCTTTTAACTGACTGTACCCCACCCTCCTTATGCTGGTCGTTGACTGTAATAAAGATTGCTTTGGTTTGCTTTGGTTTGGTTTGGTTTGGTTTGGTGGTTGAGACAGTTTTGCCTGTACTCCTGCAGTGTCCTCCCTATTAACCATGGTGCTCTGAATTATTAGTGCCCCTGTTAACCTCCAGCTTGGGCTGGTCTGCTGAGGAGGGTGCTCTATATTTGTTAGCAGACAGGTCCGTAGGAATATCCAGGAGGGTTTCCAACTTTTGTTTGGTTATGATTGCTGTGAGAAGGCTTTGGGTTTAACACTGGCAATGCCTGCTGGCTGATTTATTTCTGCCCAGATGGTCTGTAATTCTATTAATTTCTTGGCCTTTTTTCCCCTTTTTTTCCCTTTTTATCTGACTTTTATCTTTTATTTTGATACATTTGATAATTTGGTCAGAAATAAACTGACTTTTATCTTTTATTTTGATACATTTGATACTTTGGCCAGAAATAAACTGGCTTTTATCTTTTATTTTGATACATTTGATAGTTTGGCCAGAAATAAACTGACTTTTATCTTTTATTTTGATACATTTGATACTTTGGCCAGAAATAAACTAACACCTGCTCTGTTATACACTAATGTTTCAGCAGTTTCCTGTGATTCTGACTGATGGGGGGGAAACATTGCATCAGCAAGGAGAAAGGCATGAGGACTAATTTCCTGATTATTGCTTCACCCCTGCAGTGGAAGAGGCTGCCCCATCCAAAAGAAAGAGGAAAAATCAAAGTGAGGTGAGAGTCTTGTCAGCCTCAGCAGAGGAACATTTTTCCACCCTCTCCCAACTCTCTGGAGATGGAACAAGTGAGAGAAATTCCCCATTTCTCCTGCTTGCCTTTCCAGGCATATAGAAGAGGAGGAAGTTGAGGATGGAGAGGAGGAGGGTATGAAAGAGAAGCTGAGAACCAGCAGATTTTAGGACAAAGTTATATCAGCAACTAACAACTGCTCAGCTTCAAGGCCATGAAGCATGGGGCGAAAACGTCTGTGGAAACATGGAAAAGGTGGGAAGAAGCCGCAGTGAATTTAAATGGCTGAGGGTATAAGAGGGAATAGCACTTTCATGCTGAATGCTGACAGGGCAACCAGCTGTTCAGTGTGCTTTCATTCGAGTTTGAAATGAAGATTTTGTTTGTTTGTTTGTTTATTTCCTTTTATTCCATTTATTTATTTATTTATTACATTTGTAGAGCCACCCAACTCCTAAGGACTCTGGGCAGCATATAAGTTAAAAGCTAAAGCCAGTACAACAAAGGAGATAAAAGATGGCAATAACCAAGGTGCCAGCATAACTATTATATTAATATAATATTACTCAGGGGCCTATATAGCCCTGGGGCTGAGGAAAAAAACTAGATTTTCAAGGCCCACATAAAAGACAGCAAGGCTGGGGGAATTCAAACCTTTGGGGTGATTGTCTGTAGCTTGAATCATGTCAACTGGATTTCTATTTTCTCAGTGGAAGCGTTTCGCTCCTTATCCAAGAAGCTTCTTCAGTCTGAGCAAAGTTTGTAAGGGAATCCTTAAATATGTTTCTAGGGTGGCTGTGTGACCTTGCACCTGTGGCTAGGTCATGGTTATTTTGAGAGGTCTATGAAGGTTCTCAGTCATCCAGGTGGAATTGTCTGTAGCTTCAATCATGTCAACTGGATTTCTATTTTCTCAGTGGAAACGTTTCGCTCCTTATCCATTATTTTGAGATGTTTATTTCTAAGTCCCTTTATCATCCAAAGGAGGATCGTTAAGATTACCTTGCTGTTGTTGAGATTGCGAAATGGTCTTAATCTTCCTAAGCACAGAAGACAAAGCAGGAAGGAAGATAGGGGAAAGATTGTGCCTGAGGCCCCCACCTCTATTCAAACCACCTATCTTCTCTGTCTAAAATGTGAACATTAATGTCCTCAAATGAGTGTCCTTTTTCCTTTAGATGAAGATAAACTGCTGACTCTGGTCCTGTGATGTTACTTCTCCTGTGAAGATAGGTGGTTTGAGAGAGGGGTCAAGGAATCCATTTATGCCAACTTGGAAAATCCTTCCTTGAATAGAGGTGGGGGCCTCAGGCACAATCTTTCCCCTATTTTCCTCCCTGCTTTGTCTTCTGTGCCTAGGAAGATTAAGACCATTTCGCAAGCTCAACAGCAGCATGGTGATCTTAATGATCCTCCTTTAGATGATAAAGGGACTTAGAAATAACATCTCAAAATAACCATGACCTAGCCCCAGGTGTAAGGTCACACAGCCACCTAGAAACATATTTAAGGATTCCCTAACTAACTTTGCTCAGACTGAAGAAGCTCCTTGGATAAGGAGCGAAACGTTTCCACTGAGAAAATAGAAATCCAGTTGACATGATTCAAGCTACAGACAATTCCACCTGGATGACTGAGAACCTTCATAGACAACCTGAGGAAATGTTTCTTCACAGATAATAATATCTACAGTAATCCAGGAAATCTTCCTGTCCACTTGTTCAGATAGTCTTCTGATTCTATTGAACCACTCACATGCTGTATCTCAGACTTGGCTGGTCTGCTTATGTATTATGCCATAAACCATGGTTTAAAATCTTCATGGCAGGGTTCATGCAAAATGCAACATGCAAATTCACAGACTGCAGTTTGGTTAAGTACATTGTGTGAAAACATATTGAGGGATGTGTATGAAACAGTAAAAATGGGGGGAGAGATGATGGCTAGAGCACTCCCATTTTGGGCTGTTATAGCTGCCATCTCTGTCACTGGAGCTTGAACAGAGTGAGTTTCAAAAACTTTGGGTCCAGATTGTTAGAGATCGGGTTTCAACCAAGCACGTCTCACACAGGCTTGAAGGAGGAGGCAGCCTCTGCTGTAACCTGATCTTACTTGCTTTGTGTGGGAAGGGCTGAATTCCTGTTTCCTGTTCCCTTCTCTTTCTGCTCCGATCTCCTACCTAGAAACATATTTAGGATTCCCTTACTAACTTTGCTCAGACTGAAGAAGCTCCTTGGATAAGGAGCAAAACGTTTCCACTGAGAAAATAGAAATCCAGTTGACATGATTCAAGCTACATCTGTCCTGGCTCTACCGGGTGTCATCAGCAAGTGTGATCAATGCCATCTCTGTATTATGTCCAGGCCTGAAACCTGACTGAAGAGGGTTCAGATAATCCACTTCATCAAGGGCACTCTGAAGCTGCAATCCAAGAATCTTTTCAACAACTGTTAATATGCAAGTTCTATTGCCAATGCAACAAGGGGTAACACATTTTTAAAGTAGTTTTAGACTTTCCGTAGAGTTGATTTTGTGGCCTGGTCTAACTAGTGGGGCTGACAACAATCTTACCCAGAAAGGGAAGGTTGGAGACTGGATAAAAATTGTCCAGGACCACTTGGTCTAGCCAATCATGGGGGTGGTTGGCACCTGGATGGGGCCAAGGATGAGATCGTTATTCGCCATCTTGGATTTTATATTTTGCATTTTTATATTTATGTGTATTTATATTTATATTGTATGGTTTAAACAATATTTTAATCTTTTATCTTTAATTGTTTGTAAACCGCCCAGAGTCGTTGCAATACAAGATGGGTGGTAAAGAAATATGATAAATAAATAAATAAATAAATAAACAAACAAACAAACAAATGGCTTCCGGAAGAGGGGGCACACCACTGTCTCCTTCACAGCAACGGGAACCACCCCATCAATCAAAGAAATATTCACCACCACTTAGACCCAGCTACGTGTCACATCCTGGGAAGCCTTTTTTTTCCCATAAGTTTTATTGAATTTTAAAATACATATTAAAATTAATACAAAGAAAGAAATAGAAATACAAAGAAAAAAGGAAAGAAAAAGTGAAGTAAAAAAATAACAAAGAAAATATAGAAAATAGATGTCCTCCAATTTATCCTTGAACTTTAAGTACAATAATTAACTTTAAATGTTAGTCCTTCATACAATACACAGGAACTTTTCTTTGTCATATACCCTATGATTTCTATAATCCAATCTTCTGTTCTTCATATAGATTTCACCTTTCTTGATATCTTCCAACAATCCATCTCTGGTTTCTACTCCTTGGAATAGTAATCAAATGTTCATTGCTGCATCAATTAAATGTTTTCCATTTGCTCTTTCCATTTTTACATCTATATTTATATCTTCAATAAAATCCAATTAGTATAACAAATAAAGGCCTTATCTACTTCTAATAAAATACAATATATTCTGTTCATATTATGACTATATATTCCATTAATACATAACCTAACATATTACATAACATAATACATAATATAGCAAGAATACAAAACTTAACATAACATATAACCTAATGCATATTATACCAATTCTTATAATAATCATACAACATATTCATACATAATATCATCCTGTAATAACCTTCATTCTAATTCCATCTCATCATCTCATTATCTTCTCATTCTTATAATTCTTACAATATTCATACGTACATATTCATACATAATATTGTAAGAATATGTCATCTTATAATAACATTAATTCTAATTCTAATTCCACCTCATCATCCCATTATCTTCTTATATATATATCTCCAAAAAGGAAAAATAAGCCATAACATCAACCTCCATTTATATTTATAATCCTATATCACCACCATCCATCTTCAATTTCCACTCCTTGGAACAATGTCCATCTGAACTGAATACAAAGCCTAACATAACATATAACCTAATACATAATATACCAATTCTTATAATAATCATACAACATATTCATACATAATATCATCCTGTAATAACCTTCATTCTAATTCCATCTCATCATCTCATTGTCTTCTCATAAATGTATCTCCAGAAAGAGTAATCTATAATATCAACTTATATTTATATTTATAATCTTGTATCTTACACTTAGAGTATCATATTTTTATGCATTCATACAGTTTCTCATATCTGCTCTCACTTTGAGTACAATCCAGATCCGCGTTTTCATTAACCTTGTGTCCCAGATCAACATCAATAAATCTCCTGTTTAGGTTATGCCAAGATCACAATATGCAACTTGTTTTATTCTGTAACTCATGTGGGATGTCAAAATGTTTATTTTACCATTTCTATCAATTTGCATGTTAAAATCTTCCTGTCTCAGCTGCCACAATGTGTTTATGCCCAAACATTTAATAGACCACTTCCTGTAAAATATCATAATCTTCTTCTGTACCAATACATTCAAAATCCTCTTTCCCTGTTTCTCTACTGGTTCGAGAGATCTTCCCTCTGTTTCTAAATCTGTCCCTTGTATCTTCTGTTCCTGAGCCACCAAAACTATAAATATACGTTCTATGGATTTCTTAATTTGCGAAAAAGCTTCGCTGATTTCTTTCTTAAAATCCTGAAGTACTAGAAATGCCATTCTTCCTACCCCCCCTTTTCAGACCGTGGTTAGCTGTTGTAGTCAAAACAAGAATTTTCCCAGGGAGCAGGGAACAGCTGTTTTATTCTTATCAGCACTTTTAAAATAAAAGATGAAAAATTCCACAGAGCAGTATTTCAAACAGTTTGTAAAAGGAAAAATAAAAATAAATTCCAAGTGAGACAAAGTCCGTTCTAAAAAAAAGTAGAAAAATAAGAAGGAAAAGAGGCACACATTCTCTATACTTTATTCTTTATTCTTCTTTATTCTTCAGGCTGCAAGCTGCTTAACCCAAACAAACAATTTCTCAAAAGTCAATTAGTTTGTCGAGTGAAAAATACCAACAAAGTCTCTTAAGTCCCAATTTCTCTGATATAAAAGAAAGGCAAAAAAAAATACAAACTTGTTCATTATGTTGCCAAAATAAAATCTATCAAACTTCCACCAAAATTAATTATAGCAAAGAAAACACAAAATTAGCCAACATTTTAAGCAAAGTCCAAAGATAAATTTTATATAATAAAAATGTTCTAATCTAAAAAAGAAAACTAATATAAAGTGATCTAAAAGCTGGCTGTCGCTCTTGTGTCTCCCAAAGAGACTTACGTTCCCTGCAGAGCTAGGATCCTCCTTCGGCCATTCCACTGCATTCACCCCCGTTCTTCTCCGCGGTGGAAACAACAAAGAAAAACAGGAGTGGGCAATTCCAATGGCTCTGTGAGCAATCTTCTGGTTCCCCCCTCTTCAGGGGGAAGCTTCAGTGGTCTTACAGATTCTGTAGACCCCTGCAAACAAGGTAGAAAGTCAGCCAGGTCTCAGAGCTCAGAGCTCTGAGAAACACTGACTTGTCGAGCTGCCAGCCAGGCTTGGAGTGACATCCTGGGAAGCCTTAATGACCCAGGTGGGGCATGTATCTAAAAGGCAGATTAACAATCCTACTCCTCTAAAAGGCAGATTAACAATCCTTAGTATCTTGTCCACTACCTCAGGAATTACAGGATCAAACACTTCCTACAACAAAAAGGTGCCTTAATCAATTCACAAAGACTTGCCCTGCCACAGTCTAACTCTAAGAGGATCCAAGTGACTTTATCTCACAGGTGGCTAAATACTCTTTACAGAAACCCTGAAGAATAGATCACCTTAAACAGGGACACTGGCCAGCTATCTGTGAACACAGTAAGAGTGGAAAAATTAGGTTTTGCTGTTCTTCTTCCACAATGGGTGGGTTCTATGCTTACCACACATACTGGTTTGAATGGGACAGTACCGTTTTTTTCACATTTTCCGACTGTCCTGTTGTTTTAATATAAATGTCAATTTTGTCCCATTTTTTAAAAACCTGTAAGGATGGAGGTTAGGTCAGAGGAGGAGGGCGAAGAGCCTGTTAGGGAAAGCACGGGAAATGTTGTTGGGGAAAGCACGGGAAGGTTTGAGGGGGAAGCCGATCAGCTGGCAGAGAGCGGACTAGAGGTTAGTTCCCCGCCGCCAATCAGCGCACAAACTAGGAGAGCTGAGAAGAGAGCTGCACAATGACAGCAGTGATTGGATCTTGCTTGTCAGCGGCGGGAAACTCAGCAGATAAAAAGACGACAGGCACAGGAGCTGGTTGTCGGAGACAACTGTCCTGACTACCCTGCACCGACGCTCCACCGACCTGCCCTCCTGCCTTGCCAAGCGCCCTGCCATTTCCGTGCCTCGTTGCTGCTGTCGCTGAGTCTGCCTCCGGTTCTTGCTGAGCTGCTGCTGCCTCCGATCTCTGCTGGGATTCCGCATCGGTTCTAGTGCCTGCCTGTTTCCTTGCTGTCAAGTGGGAACGCTGCCTTGCTCTTAGCCTTGCCTTGCTTCCACTTAGAACTCTGAGTCGAGCCTTACCCTGCTGCCAAGTATGAGTTCTGTTACTGAAGAATAATTGTTAGCTCAATATGTTCATGTAATAAAACTTCTTCATTTTAATGAAAACAAAAATCTTTTTATATATACAGTAATCTGTTTAAGGACCAGCAAATGCATCTTAAAAACTCTTAAAAACTTTTTTATCGTCTTACTTTTTCATGAATACGGAATATTACATAAGTTTAACCCTGTCCCATTTTTGCCATCCCGATGTCCTGTTTTTGTCTCAAGGAAATATGGTCAGCCTAGTGGGTTCCAATATCGGTTCTTAACTTATTTGGTCAGATTCACTCTTCAGCTTTCTCCAACAGCAGTCCTGGTTTCTCCTCTTCATTTCATCTCTTGGAGTACCTCAGAAAACCAGAGAGCCCCGGATGACTTCAGGTGGGGATATAGCAGACTGAACAGCTGTGCTCACGGGCTCTGGAGGCAGAACTGACAACGCAGCTGGTTTTTGGGGGGGCTCAGGCAGGTTTTTCCTGAACCCAAGAGCGTTCTACCGGGAAAGGAAGACACTCGGAATCATCCCATCTGCCCTCTAGGATGGCGGCTTGCAGCCAGAAGATCATAAACAGCGTTCATGCTTGACTGGTAAGAGCTGCTGGGAGGCTAGGATGTCACCATTTCCAAGCCGCGCTGTAGACTTAAAGGGACATTAAGACCGGCCACCCATTTCTAAATCACCCAATTTGTATATTTTTAAGTACATATGTACCCTAAGAGAGGCTTTCTACAGCAAGGAGAAGCTGGATCTCTTGGTGTTTATCGTTATTTTTGGGATTAATTTTTCTTAAAGAAATTCTTTTTAAGTTTTGGCTTGTTTTCCATCTAAATATTAAGGAAGGTTGAGAGTATGTAATTGTCTCCCTGTTATTATTTTTGTATTAAATTTGAAGATTTTAGCATTTTCCTACATGTTGAATCTGCTGTTTTGAACTTTTAGCTTTCTGTTGCTACTTTCTCTGGGGAACTGCCTGTTATCATACTTTCACTTGTGTAAATACGTCTCAGAATTTTTCCATTATCTTCCATTTTTGCTAGTTAAGTACCTAGGGGGCGCCATAATTTACTGTGTGAGTCATGGAGGATTTCAATCAGACTGTCTATGAAGGTTCTCAGTCATCCAGGTGGAATTGTCTGTAGCTTGAATCATGTCAACTGGATTTCTATTTTCTTAGTGGAAACGTTTCGCTCCTTATCCAAGGAGCTTCTTCAGTCTGAGCAAAGTTGGTAAGGGAATCCTAAATATGTTCCTAGGTAGCTGTGTGACCTTACACCTGGGGCTAGGTCATGGTTATATTGAGATGTAATTTTTAAGTCCTTTTATCATCTAAAGGAGGGTCGTTAAAATCACCATGCTGCTGTTGAGCTTCTGAAATGGTCTTAATCTTCCTAGGCACAGAAGACAAAACGGGGAGGAAGATGGGGGAGAGTTTGTGCCTGAGGCCCCCACCTCTATTCAAGGAAGGATTTTCCAAGTTGGCATAAATGGATTCCTTGACCCCTCTCTCAAACCACCTATCTTCTCTGTCTAAAATGTGAACATTAATGTCCTCAAATGAGTGTCCTTTTTCTTTTAGATGAAGATAAACTGCTGACTCTGGTCCTGTGGTGTTATTTCTCCTGTGTTGGGCCATCCTCCTGTACATAGGTTGTTTGGTTTCTCCAATGTAGAGTTCAGAGCACTCCTCACTGCACTGGATTGCATAAACTACATTGCTTTTCTTGTGTTTTGCTCAGACTGAAGAAGCTCCTTGGATAAGGAGCGAAACGTTTCCACTAAGAAAATAGAAATCCAGTTGACATGATTCAAGCTACAGACAATTTCAATCAGACTCGGAGTTTCGTCGAGACGTCAAACAGATTCTTTTTGACTACTGTCAAATTTTTATGCAAGGCATTCAGGACATTGTGGAAAATATTGTGGAAAACATGAGGTCTAAAATGTGTCATCTGGTTGGGGATGTCCTGGAAGAAATTGAAGAGCCTAACAATGATAGAAATGTTTCTTCTAACAGCGAGATTGGGGCTTCTGTTGAAATGCTAGATGAAGATCGGAGAGTGGAGTTGAAGAAATTAAAGGGACAGACCGAGTTGCAAGTCATTAGTGAAATTGATTTTCTGATGGAAAGTTATGGAAAAGAAGGAGTTATTATGTATGGCTTTCTGTTGAGAAGTCTGATTTTTTAAGGGGGGCAGTTGGGCTGTTTGATTTCTTTATGAAAAAACCTCTGTGTGTATTGTGGGAATATGTAAATGCTCTGGTTTATTTTGAAGTGGGGTAAGGGTTTAAGAATATTTATCTGGATTGCTTCTAGGGTTTGTTTGACTTCATTCATTTCTAATGATTTGGATTCAGATTAATAAGGTATAATAATAAATGTTTGGTTTTAGGTTTAATATGATCAAGACTTTTATCATTGTTGTATTATTAATTATAATGGCAGATAATTTGTATGCTTTTTATTTTGATTTTTATTATAGTAGACAGAAATGTGTAGAATAGCGCTTGAGAGCGCTTCCAGGTGCTGAAGACGCCGGTGCGTTGAACCGAGCGCTCCTGGCTCGGCTCAGCTGTTTTCCTGCTTGCAGCGGTTTTTAAAGAAATAAAACTGCTGAAATCTCCCCTTTGAAGAAAAGGGGATCAGAAGATAAACCACAAGGGTCGCTGGAATCATCGCTCTTTCCCAATTCCCGTTTCTCCACCATGGGAAAAGGGAAATTGAAGCGATGAAAGCGACTGGAAGGACCATCGTTATTGCTCTACAGGGAACAGCGAAATCTTTTCAGATGAGTAGCACCTAAATTCAGCACTTTTAGTCACTGTTTTATATTTGTGTTTATTTTAACTTTACATATTATCTGCTAAGATCCTTCTATGGACATGACCGATGCTGCTGGTGATTGTGTAACTTTCTTGCTAAAGACGACTTGAGAAATGGTGGGAGCTTAAAGAACAATGACTTTACTTGGAAGTGAAATGGAGTGACATTGACTATTGACGAATGGCTTATTTACTGAAGTGGGACTAATCTATTTTCCTCTCTGGATTTTGAATTCAAATGGGTCAATGTCTGCCTTTTATCTTATTTCTTTGCTTTTCTGCTTTTCATCTTGAGATGGTATTTTTTTTCCCTTCTTTTTTCTGTAATGCATTTGGAAATTATTTGGATTATAATGGGTATTTTTGGAATATTTTTGTTTTAAACAGTTTTGGGAATTTTTTTATTATCTGGGATTTTAGTGGACTTTCTTGTTGCTTTTTGTCTTGGAGAGTGAAGACATTTGGAGTTGGGGCTTTTTCCTATTCCCCCCCCCCTTCTCTTTTTTTTTCTTCTCTCTCTCCTCTTTGGGACTTGTGATTATAAGCTTGCCTGAGAACTGGATTGTTATTACATTTTCAAGGATATTTTGACTACAGCTAAAGGACTTACCCGTTGTACTCTTATCTTTTATTTTTCTTTTATGTGAGAATTGTTGATTTTACCAAAGTACATTTTGCCCTTTTTTTTATGCAATATCTATTAAGAAAAAGCAGTATTACTTTTATTTTTTAATTTTTTATTGTATTTGGATTTTTTCTCTCCTCTCTTCCCTCCTTTTTTCTTTTTAATCCTTAATAATTTTTTATCCCTCCTCTTCCCTTTTTCTTTTTCTTTTTTATTGTTTATAGTGGTTCTCCTTTGTCTTTTGTTATTTTTCTTTTCTCTTTACAGGAATATTATATACAACCTGGTTACTTGCAAGAGTGAAGAGGGATAGATATAAGGAAATGGAGTCCATGGCTGCACCTTCAGAAGTACCAACATCAGATATGGGAAAAATATTGGATGCGATTACAGCACTGAATCCAAAAATAGATGATTTAACTACTGCCTTGGAGGAAAAGATGGTTATTTTAACTGTTACCTTGGAGAAAAAGATGGATGACTTAATTACTTCTTTTGATATAAAAATAGATAAAAAGATGGACAATATTCTAGATCAACAAGTAGAAGAGAAAATGGAAGTGATGAAGGAAGACTCAGAAAAAGAATTTAGAAATGAAATACAGACTGTAAAAGAAATTGCAAATATTCTTCCAGGGGATTTTAAAGAGACGCAAGGCCAGGTTAAGAAATTGGAGATTAAATCAGATTTTATTACTATGGAATATAATTTAGATGCTATTGTATTAGCAGAAATGAGAGAAGAAGAATGTATTTTGAGTCTGATAGGAGCTCTGGAAAAATTAGATGAGAATATGAGAAAATATATAGTTGATACTTTAGTTCAATATTTAGAGACAGAAGAAGAAGACATGGACTCTGAGATAGATAAAATTTTTAGAGTTGACTCGCGTTATGTTAGAGATAAGAAACTGCCAAGATATTTTGTGAGAAAAGTTATAAAAGAGCAAAATCTGAAGAAATATAGCGAGAGATCAAAAATAGTAGGGTTGGGTATAACTTAAAAGAATTAAATCAGAATTTTTTCTTTTTGTTTGGAATCTGGGTTGTATAAATAGAAAAATTCTTTTCTTTTTACTTCTATATGCATAGTATAATAGTATAGTTGGGTATAAATTAAAAGACCTAAATTAGAATTTTTTCTTATTATTCGGAATTTGGGATGCACAAATAGAAAAAAAAATTCTTTTTACTTATATATGTATAGTTTTGGGAAAATTAAAGTGTACCAACAATACAGGAATGGATGTTGAAACTACTAGAAATGGCAGAAAATGACAAATTGATTTGCCTACTAAAAGAAAATTTTAATTATTATTCTTTAATGAGTGGAAATCTTTGATGGACTATTTGCAAAAAGCAGGAGGAGTAAAGCTAAATATGGAGTATTTGTTGATTAGATTATAGATAAATAGTACATAATAGACAAGGAAAAATATATGAATGTTATATGAATAGCCAGCATGTTAAAACAAACTATCTATTTTATTCTTATGACCATAGACGGATCGGAGGTTATCTAATTTCTATGTATGTCTTTTTCTTTATTCTTTTTTTCTTTTTCTTTACTGCACTTTTCTTTTTCTTTTCTTTTAATTTGTATTTCTTTTTCCGTTTCATCTTTATCTTTTAGCTTTGTATATTTAAAAACCTAATAAAACTTTAAAAAAAGAAAAGAAATGTGTAGAATAGCAGTAGGAAAGAAATAATTAAATGTTATTTTTTGGGGGGAAGTAGATTAGGAGGTGTGTGTGTGTGAATGATTTATAGAAATAATGTGATCTTGGTTTAATATAGAGTAAGGGATTGATTATGGAAAATTTGTTGTATATCCTTGCTGTTAAAAGTCGGAAGTCACCTTTTTTTGTAATTGTAAAAAAAAAAAATTCTCTTGTGTTTTCACACTTCTTTAGTTTTTTTCTTTTTTCTTTTTGTAGTTTTTTTCTTTTTTGTAGTTTTTATCTTTCTCTTAATATAAATAATATAAATAAATATAAATATAAATATAAATAATATAAATATAACCAGAGAGCCCCTCAGGATTGATGGACAGGGAGAGGCCACAGAGGAACAATCTGATCCCAAGTCCTCAAAACCTACCCCTTCCAAGTTCAGTCAAACTGCCCACTAGATCCCGAGGAAAAACCCCAAGCTCCTTCTGAAACCCATCAGGGTCCATTAGTTGCTTTGGATAGGCTGATCTAATAGGTCTGAGCTCCTTACCGGTAGGTGATGAAACAGCACCAGCAAGCCAAAAAGCAATATGAGAGTGTTCTGAGCATGACAAAGGACTGATGATACAGTAATGTCCTTCACTCTCAGATCAAGTTGCAACTGTCTCAAAACAAAAAAAAAATTAATAGGTAGCCACCATTATGAGTCAGGCCCTCAATGACCTAGTTATCATAGTGGCCATGAACTCAGCCGCAAACTCCTGAATCATTCCAGACTTAGCACCACACCAGAGCATACTAAAATCTCCAAGAAATAAATGTTTTGAAGACACCACTGCCAATCCAGTGATGGAATGGAGTAGCTCCTGCAGGGATGTTCACTGTGAAGCAGGGAGGCTGGTACAGCAGCCAACCCAACTGATTTGTAGAGGCCAACTTCAACCATAGGCTCTTACATCCAGGTATTTGTGGTGTAGTACCACTGAAAGCCATTAAGTCTTTCTGGATAGCAACAGCTACTCCACCTTCACCATATTTGGCTTTGTAGCTTTTGTCACACTCAAAACTCATGTCTTATCTGTCTCATCTAGCTGCCCTAGGTGATATATCTGAGCCTGAGCTTAGCAGCCAAATTAAGCCACGTGAAGTCAGGGACTAAGATTTATTGCTGAGTCCTGGTCAGGGGAGCCTAACGAAGGGGAGGCTACATGAAAGGACAGACTCATTACTCAGGGCCCTGGGATTTTTGCTTCTCCCTAAACCGATGTTCTCTCTGGTGTGGAACCTCTCTCATACATACATAATATTTGGAATACTTTTCTTTTCCCTATGGGAAAAAAATTAGTATGTCTGGGAAAAGCCTAGGCTAGAATTATTTTTATAATGATATTTGTAAACTATTTGATGATCTTACCTTTCTTTGGCTTTGCAGAAGTTTAGAAAGAGAAGCCATGATTGCTACAATAATCACTCCTCACCATTTAGAGGACAGAAATAGCCTCCCCCCTCCACACACACACACATACTTATTTTTAAATGAGTTACCCTTTTAAATGCTCCCTTCCCACTGATGTAACTGAGGAGTTCTGTCATTAACACCATTAGTGTTTCATGGTATTTGACTCTTTTCAGCCATGGGCATCAATAGTACTGCTCAGCCTGTCTCCAAGTGGTTCTGCATCAGTGCATCTGGATGGAACATGACAGGTACAGTAATGTTCTCCATGTAAATTACTCCTTATATAAATGCAACAAGAAAAATAACATGGAACATTCATTGCCCCATGCCTGGAACAAAAAAACAACAACAAAATTGCATCTTGACTCATGACTGCTGCTAAAAATGCCAAAGCACATCACGACAGAAAGCTGACTCAGGAACTGAAAAGTAATGCAATATTAAAACAATGCAATGCGGCAAGCATCTTGTGGGACTCCAAGGGGTTTGTGTGTGTTATTTTAAAGACACCCAATTAAATAGAGTGCTAGTAATGTTCAGTTCAGTGTGTATTTAACTCCCTCGCAAATCAATACAGGGATCCAGAGTTACTATAAAGGGCAGCTTTAAGGTGGAGACTCCTGTTCCTATCCACAGTTTTAGAAGTTCTTTGAATGCCTGAAGGGAGAATTTTGGGGTCTATATATCTATATACAACAGCTCAGCATGTCCCAAGATATTGCACTACATAACCATGAAACCCTTACTGACTGAAAATGAAACTTTGTTGTAGCACATGCCAATCCATAAGGAAATGTTGGTGGGGGAAAAAGTACACTTCTTGAAAATTTGCTCCTTCAAGCTAAATTTGAACATCCCTGTCTAGATAATGGAGCAAAGGCTAGAAGTTGGCTGATTAATGTAAATTAATATGTAAATTGGTTTGGTCCTAAAGCTAGGATACATGCCTAAAAATATCAGTGCTACTCATAACTGGCCCTCTTCTTCTTGCATGGCAAGTTTTGATCGGAAAAATAAAACTCTGAAAATGATGCACTTGCCATCCAAATGCATCTGACAACCTCTGAGGTTGGAGAACAGTTTATCGAAGTTTTATCACTGGCTGTTAATAGATGTTGTATAGTAAACTAGATATATTCATTACCTCAGAAGAAAGAGTTAAATTTATTGTTTTTTTACTTACCTTTCATCAATGTTTTACAGTTTATTGCATTTATTATATAGGTAATTCACTGGGCCTGATCCCTCAGGTGAGACTTCAGATATGTATCCAGTTAAAATGTGGCAGGGGAGGAGAAGGGAATAAAATATATCAAAGGGAAATGGACTTTCTTGTCTGAACTGAATCAGGAAAAGATAACTGCATTGTAGAATTTACTTTTCGGAAAATGGCTTATCACATTTCTCAAAGACTTTGGATAACATTTAAAAAATTAAATCAAGCTGTATCTGAATATCTGTGACAAATTAGCACTTGACAAGACAACCTGAATTTCTTATTGTATATCCCCTTTCCATATTTTTTTACATTTTTATAGGCAAAATCTTCTAGTTGCACCTGGTGAACTTCCAGAATTGTGTTTATTGATATTTCCAAGAACAAACCACTATGGCTGGATTTTTTTTTCTTAACTAGAAAGTATGGTTTTAACCACTAATCACCATTAATGTAAGATGTACTTTGCTGTTCCTGACTACAATAACACACATATACCAAAGGAAAAAAAAATCAGGGGAAGTCAATAGTAGATCAATTTAAGAAAAGCACTCAGGAGGGTGTAAAAGGCACCCAACAGGGTTTATTGTATAGTACTTTAAATACTGTGGTTGACTGGGGAGCATTTAAAGCTATTTGCCTTTGACCTATGAAGACTTTTAAGTGGAGAAAGGGAACTTTGCAACAGGTATAGTCTCTCTACATTAATTTTCTGATGCAATGTATCTTTCCAGAGAACATCAGGATAAATGTTTCAAGTTAATGGAGGGCATGCTGTGGCATTGTGTATCATGTGTATCACCCTGGAGGGAAGCAGATGCCTAGATGACACTTCCTAGAAACTTTGCAGTTAGGCAAATAATAGATTTGGGCAAGCCGGCTGGGTGACCTTGGGCCAGTCACTCTCTCTCTCAGCCCAACTCACCTCACAGGGTTGTTGTTGTGGGGAAAATAGGAGAAGGAAGGAGTATTAGGTATGTTCGCCGCCTTGAGTTATTTATAAAAATAATAAATTAATTAATTAAATAAATAAATAAATAAATAAATAAATAAATAAATAAATACCAGCCCTGAACTGATCTGAATGGAAGATTTGGAGGTGATATGATTCTATCTATTCCATTTTCCATTTTAAGATCTGGAGCCAGCACTGTTCAGTTCAGGCCACTTCAAGATTAGATGTAAATCAGGATCAGGATCTCTTTCTCTATGTATTCAAATTCAGATTTATGGTCATAGACCTAAATGCAATATTAACATTAACAACTGCCTGTGAACTAAAATATTAGAACACAAAAGCATAGCTGATTATCTTCTAGCATGGAACAAGATAATAGAGCTTAATTATCCTCAACATTTTCTTATTGTGATCATGATTGAGCAATATTTTGCCACTTTTTTTGTATTTTTGAGGATTTATCAGCTAATTTAAATCTGTTTAGCAAGGATGGGTAATCCTAATTCAGAGTGTCATGTATGCTACAATGGACAACTCAGCAGAACATAACATATTGATTCAACAATGCCCTCACAGGAGGATATTTTTGGTCCTGGAAGGGAATGTTGGTACTCTCTATATACATTTTTAACCACTAGCTATAATGGGGAAAACACCAACATGGCTGCAGCTACTTTGGGTGTTTTCTTTGTGGGGTTTGTTTGTTTGTTTGTTTGGCATAATAGAATGAATGGAATTAGGATGGTAGCTTGTTTGGAGGACATCTAAAAATCATGGCTGGGAAAGCTGGGGTTCTGGTTTTGCTCATAGCCAAAAGAAGACTGGGGATGAGAGAAAAGGTCTGAGACTGGACAAAAGAGGGTGATCTCACAGGGAACTGGGACAACCAACTGGAACCACAAGTTTGCCTACATTTCAGTCCACCTCCCCCAAGTGCATAAACATACACTACATTGTCCACATTGCAGCATCTGGAGGTGGGATAAGAAGGAAAGCACAGCCTCTGGAGCAGAGCAGCTAAAACCATCCTGAGGCTGCCTCAGCTGTGGGTGGATGATGAAATATACTGTAGGTGATGAAATGTGGACGTCTCCCCTGGAAACAGGTAGGCGGCCATCCTCACACTGGGGCAAGGAGGCAGTGTGGATTTGCCCAGAATTTCAAGACATTGGTGAAGAGAATATGGAATGTTCTACCACAAATATAGAGCTCTGTTTATGGTAATTTAAAATGTAACATATTATTTTGCTCTTTTCTGAAGCAGTCTTTAACAGAATCTTTTGAGGCAGCTTTCAAATCTTGGACTTGTATGATGATGAACTTTATTTTTAAAAAGCCTCTCTCCTTTTTTAATCACTTACCCTGCCATAGTAATTCTGGTCTACCATGCTGAGTTTTGACTTATGATCCTACCTGCTTGTCACTGAGTAGGTGACCTAACCTTCACAGATTTGTAGATGATATAAATTTCTCCCTTGGGATCTTTTGATGTCCATTAAGTGGAACAATGCTCATTTTGCTTTCTCCAGGGCTTTTAATAAATGGAAGCACAGGGGTAGTTATGGAAATCTAGAGGACTGAAGAATAAACAAATTATCTCATCAGTGATGTTTTTATCAGTAAGGGGGAACAACAGCTATAAGCCCCTTCATTCTTACGTACACATTCCAAGGGATTTGCTTGAGTGCATTCTGGGGAACATATTTTAAAATGAGCAGTGTCAATTATTGCAGGTCAGGCATCACAAACATGGCCGGGTAACAGGGCTTTCTCCATTAGCATGACAGCTAATGGATTGCCACTCCATTAGCATGTTTGCTCTAGGGAACCCAGAAGGAGAAGTAAAAGCTGGTTTTGTTGACTCTACCTGTTGGTGTTGTGAATAAATTCTTTTACTGGAAAATAAACGAAATGTCTGAAAATCCAGGGTATTTAAGAACAAAATATTGATCCCATCCTGTATGGCTTTTAAATATATCACCCTTAAATATAAAGGCTTAAAGTTCCTTCTTGACTGAAACTGTAATTCTCATTTAAATCCTGGTGTCACATGGTGGGTCATAAAGAGGATCTTTATAGCACTTCCAGTATTATTTGTTCTTATTTATCAAAAGACTCAGGACACATAAAAACAACTTCAGGTTTAGAACTTTTATTGATCACTTTCTGAACTAAAAGCTTTGTACAAACACAAGCACTCATCATGCACAGAACCTTCAATGTGAAGGCTTCAAAATACTATATTTCCCATCCACTTTTATAGCCTTCATCAAGCATTGGTCAATCTCAGCTTGATACCTTTTTCATGCTTCCTGGTACTTTTCCACTTGAGCACCATTGCCTCATCCAGTTCACATGAGAACCATGTGTGTGAGAGAGATAACCACTTATACAATGGTGAACATTTAGAACTATCCATAATCCCACACTGCTGTGGCCTACAACATGATCTGAACTTCATCAAGTTTCTATTAATAAATAGATTCTGGTTAAACAAACAACACATAAAACAGTTGTAAGCAGCTGTCCCTCTTCCTGTCACCTGTTATTATCCTATCATCACCACCTAGCAGTCAGCCCACTCTTTCCTTTTACTTCCTTTTACTAGTGGCATAGCCAAAACTCCATTTTGTTGCTTTCAGCCATTCTTGTGAACCTAAGTCCCATTTGTGCTTTCATTTTTCTAACTTTATTTCTGCAGTTATTAGCTACTTGCTGATATATCTCTATGATGATTACACCCATATTCCATACATGTCCTGTGTAATTCTTAACTCAATCAGAAGTTCTCTATGCATCCACAATGGTTTCCTAAGCTGCCCCCAATTTTTACATCATTGGAGTGCTGTGAGATTCTATTGCTAGTGTCTTAGTTTTGAAAAGGTCCCAAGCCCTCCTGCTGCCCCTTTGACTTGAGGATTTCTATCCATGAAAACCTGCTTAGTACTTCTCTAACCTTGCTGAAATTGGTTCTCTTGAAATCTAGTGTGTGTATAATTATGATCCAATTTCTCTTTCGGTAGTTGTCTTGAATCTCAAGGTGAGGTGGCTACTTCCTTCCAAAGGTCCCACTGTTTTTACCTCTTCAATCAGCTCTTCCCTGTGGTTAGGATCACATCTAGGACACCTAATCCTTTTTTTCCCTTTCAAACTTTTGGAAAATGAAACTGTCAACAAGAGGAATTTGTAGGACCTTGCAATCTTGGTTTTCCAACAAATGCCCAGTTAGTTGAATTCTCCCATTATCATTATGTCTTCCCTCCATGTAGTTGTGTAATATGACCCAGGGTTGAATTATCCAGGATTTGCAGTCTAAAGTACACCCTTGCAATAAGGACTTTGTCTTTCCCCTTCCTTGTATTCTTACTCAAATGCTTCTGACTGGACCTTCATGCTCAAATTCCTCCAACATGTGTGAACTTCCTTTACATATAATGTAACTTCCCCTTCTCCTTTATCTGGCCCATAATACCTTTCAATCCATTCCATTCATGAGTTTCATCCAATCAACTTCTACAGATAAGAATAAGTGACAGTCATACAAGAGAACCTGAAAGATTCATTCACTTCAATGATATCCCAATTAGATTACATATTCACTTTGTGTTGCACTCTGATGTGGATTTAAACCATTGACATAGAAACTACATCCACAAATTTTCCTGACTTTAAATCCATTTTTAAAAACTTTTTGTTCATAAGGAAGTGCAGAAGCATTATTGTTAGTTGGAGGATAGATGTGTCTGCAGGTATGTATTTTGTATTTGTAAGGACTGCTCCCAACAATGTCCAAGAAATCCCTTTCTCTAACAGAAACCACGGACGCTGGCTTCTTACAAGTAAAAGGATTTATTTTGGTACACAGGAACAGGAACAAAGACATGAATGAACTGGTATGGCATGGTATATTACATTTAAGCATTCCCCCCCATTGTCCTTTTGAAGTTGAGGTGTGTAGATCTTAGCTCCGGAGTACTCAGACAGTCTTTCCTGGGTTGATGCGTTCCGTTTCGTACCTCGTTACTGTAGCTCTGGCTCCCGCGCTAGCTTGTCAGTTACGTGTCTTATTCATCGGGTCTTCCTGCACGTATCTGAATGGCAGAGGTCTGCCAGACTCTGACATGCCGCCCGTCCAAGAGAAATCCCCCCTTTTCCCCCCGTGAGTTCCACACGTATTTACATTGTCTACCTCCTGCTGTCTTACTTCTGTAACGACAAAATACATTAATTCGATTGCTTTTACCGAGGTTTGTCTGGAAACTCTTTGTGAAAAGTTCTAACTAACTTTGGGGCTTGCATGTGTTTCTGGTCTACCCACTCTTTGTGCCCAATCGGCAGATGTTGCCATTTTACTAGGTACTGTAGTTGCCCTTTATGTCGCCTGGAGTCTAGGATTTTATCAATTTCAAAATGTGGTTCCCCATTGACTATTGCTGGTGTTGGCTCGGCCACTTCGGGGTGCCATTGTGATGGATTGTACCGTTTTAACAAGCTGATGTGAAATACTGGGTGCACTCGTTTCAGTGATTTGGGGAGCTGCAGTTTGGCCGTTACTGGGTTGATCACGTTTATTATAGGGAACGGCCCAATGAATTTTGGGGCAAGTTTTCTAGCTGGTTGTGTGGAGCACAAGTTTTTGGTGGACAGGTACACTCTGTCCCCTATTTTGAGCTCCCATTCAGCTGTCTGTTTCCGATCTGCATATTTTTTGTAGTTCTCCTTAGCTTCCTGGAGGGTTTTCACCATGACCAGCCAATTGTTTTTAATGCGTGCGATCCACTCGTCCGCCCGTAATGGGGTGGTCCCATCTGTTACTTGGGTCAGGGCGAGTTCGGGGATGGTAATGAAATCCTGCCCCGTCGCGATTTTAAATGGCGAAAACCCCGTGCTTTGGTGAATGGAATTATTGTAGGCTACTTCTGCAAAAGGCAATAATTCCGCCCAATTATTTTGTTGATAGCTTATGTAGCATCTTAGGTACTGTTCTAGTATTGCATTAAGGCGTTCAGACGATCCATCCGTGCACGGATGGAACGCACTACTTAATCCTTGTCCGGAACCAATTAATTTCAAAAATGACCGAAAAAATTTGCAGGTGAAAGTACTGCCGCGGTCGCTTATTATGCGTTCGGGCATGCCGTGGGCTCTGTAGATATGTTGAATGAACATTTTGGCTAGTTTATGGGCATTCGGAATCCCATTGCAAGCAATGAAATGAGCCTGTTTGGAAAATAGGTCAGTAACTACCCAGATCGCGGTTTTTTTACTGCTCACGGGTAAGTCCACAATAAAGTCCATGGCAATTTGTTTCCATGGCTGCATTGGGTTGGCTACTGGCTGAAGCAGTCCTGTGGGTTTCCCCATTACTCGTTTCGCCATAGCGCATACTGGGCAGGAGGCTACATAGTCATTTACATCCCTGCGCAGCGTTGGCCACCAAAATTTGTTTCTGACTAGGTGCAATGTTTTGACAAACCCGAAGTGGCCAGCCGTCTTGTGGTCGTGTGTTTTCTCTAAAGCCCCTTTCCTTAGCCCTTCCGGGACGTATACCTTTCCTTCTTTCCACCACAGTCCATTGCTTTCAGTTAGTGTGTGCTTGTTCTCCCCCCACCATGTGTCTGCCACTGTTTCCGCCCATAGTTTGGACTCGAAGGGGTTCTCCCCTGCCTCTTTGGATTTGCTCCGGGTGATTGCCAAATTGCCCTCAAGCCTATCTGTCTGCTTGTCCTGGTTTGGTAGGTCACCTGCTTGAGTCAGTGTGCACGTCTGAGTGGGGATGAGCGTTTCCACTATCCCCTCGACTTTACCGTCGTGTTGGGGAAGGCGTGATAATGCGTCTGCCAAGAGGTTCTTTCCCCCCGGGAAATACTGTAGGGTGAAGTTGAATTTGCTAAAAAATTCAGCCCACCGCAGTTGTTTGTGGTTCAGTTTTCTGGGAGATTTGAGCGCCTCTAAGTTTTTATGGTCCGTCCAAACCTGGAACGGTACGGTCGCCCCCTCCAGCAAGTGTTGCCACGTGTCTAGGGCATGTTTAACTGCAAACGCTTCTTTTTCCCAAACATGCCATCTTTTTTCTGTTTCGCTAAACTTTTTGGAGATATAAGCACATGGTTGTAGTTTTTTGGAATCATCGAATTGTAGTAATATTGACCCAATTGCGTTGTGGGAAGCATCCGTGTGAATTATGAATTGCTTCTCCACCTCAGGGTGTTTTAGGATGGGTTCCTCTGTAAACAGAGCCTTGAGTTTGTCAAATGCCTCTTGGCATTCCTTGGTCCAAATTATTTTGCTACTGGGCAGTTTCCCTTTGGCCCCCTTTCCTTTTGTTTTCAGTAGGTCCGTCAGGGGTAGCGCGATCTGTGCGAACCCCTGAATGAACTGCCTGTAGAACCCCGCAAATCCGAGGAATGCTTGGAGTTGCCTGCGGGTTCGGGGGGGTTCCCACTCCAATACTGCTTGTACCTTCCCCGGATCCATTTAGATACCCTTGTGTGAAATTCTATACCCTAGGAAGTCCAAACTATCCTTATGGAATTCGCATTTTTCTAATTTGACATATAGTTTAGCCTCTAACAATTTCTCTAACACTTTTTTGACTAGTTGGGTGTGCTCTTCCAGGTTGTCAGAAAAGATTAAAATATCATCCAAATACACAATTACCCCTTGGTATAGAAATTCATACAGTACCTCATTGATCAGGCGCATGAAGATGCCCGGTCCCCCCGCTATCCCGAACGGGAGGACCCGGTACTGATATTGACCCAATGGGCAATTGAATGCCGTTTTCCATTTGTCCCCCTCCCATATGCGTACCCGGTAGTATGCCTCTCTGACATCCAGCTTGGTGAAAATTTTGCCTTTTGCCAATTGTGCTAGCATATCCTTCAGGAGTGGGAGGGGGTACTGGTTGGTTACTGAAATGGCATTTTACCCCCTGTAGTCCGTGCATAGTCGTAAAGACCTGTCTTTCTTTTTCCGAAAGAGAACAGGGGCTGCCAGGGGTGAGTTTGCGGGTTCTATAAACCCCCTTGCCAGATTTTTGTCAATGAACGTGCTTAATTCACCCAATTCTTTCTGGGTCATCGCATACATTTTGGGTTTGGGGAAGGGAGCCCCAGGGATGAGGTCAACCGTGGTGTCTGATAGTCTGTGGGGGGGTTCTTGTTCACATTCTTTTTGACTGAATACCTCAGCTACGGGGAGATATTTCTCCGGGATTGTGTCCAAGAGCGTGTTACACTCCTGGTCTTGGACCTCCTCCCATTGTTCCATCCCCCCTTGCTCCGTGCATGCCGCCCCCCATTCCAGATCATTTACCCTATTTGTCTCCGCAACTGCTTTGTATGTCCCATCAAAAAAATCCAATTCCCCAGATTCCCAGTCCACTCGGGGGTTTCGTTTCTTAAGCCATTTAAGTCCCAGCACAATGTGTCGCATTGCGATGGGGGCTACAACGAAACGTAATGTCTCTACATGAGTCCCCACAGACATTTGTATGTCTTCTGTGGTGTATTCAATTGGGCCCCCCTTAATTTCGGACCCATCCAATTGGCAAAACGTGATGGGTGTATGCATTTTGACCAATTTGAGTTTCAGTTTGGTTGCTACCTTCGGGTGCATTAGACATCTGGAGCACCCAGAGTCCAGCATGGCCACCCCCCACAATTGTCCCGTCCCATCCAAGGTTTGCAACATTACCTTAATGTTCATTGTGGGGCATTTGGGAACGCCATCCCCCCCGTCGCGCCCAGTGTTGAAGGCCTGTCCTGCGACGCACTTTGGCACAGGCCGTTGTTGTTTCCCGCCAGCTCGAAGTCGTCCTCAGAGGTGTCAGAATCGGTGTCCCGGTACTGCACGCTCCTTCTCTCCTCTGTTGCTGCCGCCGCTCCTTTGTATTTTGCCGGCGCTGTTTTGGTTCCTCTGTCATCTGGTATCTTTTTTGTAGGGGTTTTTTCCTTAGGATTAGTCTTGGTCTGGGGGCAATTGCTTATCCTATGGCCCTCCTTCCCGCAACGGAAGCAAAGTCCGTCTTTCGTGCGGCGTTCTTTCTCCTCCTCCCAGTTCCATTGCTTGATGGGTTTGCGGGGTTGGGTGAAGGAATTTCCTTGTTTCTTTCGGATGGAGTGGAAAGTCCTGATATTCTGTAGCTGAATTTTGCTACTTTCAACTTTCCCTGCCAGCTGAATCCAACCTTCTAGCGTCCCAGGGTCGTCTCTCTCTATTGCCACTTCTATCAGATCCTGCCTTAGTCCATATTGAAAATGTTCTATTTTAAAAGATTCAGGCCAGTCTGGTAACTTTGACAGAAGCTTTTTGAAGTCCATAGCGTATTCCGCTACTGTCCTGTTGCCCTGTCTTAAGTTCTGGATTCGCGCCCTGGCTGAGATTTTTGAGAGCGTATCCTCGAATCTCTTCCTGAGGGCATACATGAACTTCTTAAAGTTCATCAGCTCACGGGCCCCACTATCGTGTAGGGCCACCAGCCAGTCGCCCGTCTCCCCCTTCCAGAAAGCTGGAGACATATCGCACTTTACTCTCCTCCATTCGGAAGGTATGCTCAAATTCCCCCATGAACCCTTGTACATGTGTTAAAAACATGCTAGTTTCTTGGGATCTCCGTTGAATTTCATTTTTAGCTCGCTTATGCCACTTGGAGCAAGGGTCCTCAGTGGGGTCCTGCGGTAATCATAGCTTGGGGTTATAGGTGGTTGGCTGTAGGGCAGCTGGCCATAGGAACGAATTTCTTCCTCCCCCTCTTCACTTTCCCCACTGAATTCTATGATTTCTTCCTCCTCATCTGAGGGTGCCGGGCTCACTTCTGTCCCTCTGGGTCCCTCTAGGTTTCTTAGGAGTTTTTCTATGGCCGCCCCCATAGAGTCCAATTTTTATTCATCGTTCCTACCTCTAGGCTCAAGTGTGCCATCTGGTCTTCCAGGACCTCGATGCGTTGAGTTGGGGTGACCCTTTTCTTGGTGGGTTTCCCCACTTTTTCTTCTAGTCCTTCGCCAACGGCGATGGACCATCCCGCCAGTTTGGGTTTGGTAGCACTGAGGAGGATAGGGGTTTTGTTTACCTCCTTCTTCTGGGGTTTCTTTGCCTCCCGCCTGTCGATGTTCTTGGTGGAGATTGCCTCTGCTCGCTGGGTTCTCTCCATTACCTGGGCACCTGATGAGATGGGTCTGGCTACTTCGATATTCTCCGTTGCCTCTACCGATTCCATTCCGTTCCACGGGATGAAGTTTTCCGGTGGTGTGACCGCTTTCAACTGGGGAGCTCACCGATTTTTCGGGATATTCCTCAGGATATGTGGTCAGTGGTGATTCACATCTTTATGTAAGGACTGCTCCCAACGATGTCCAAGAAATCCCTTTCTCTAACAGAAACCACGGACGCTGGCTTCTTACAAGTAAAAGGATTTATTTTGGTTCACAGGAACAGGAACAAAGACGTGAATGAACTGGTATGGCATGGTATATTACATTTAAGCATTCCCCCCCTCTTTGTCCTTTTGAAGTTGAGGTGTGTAGATCTTAGCTCCGGAGTACTCAGACAGTCTTTCCTGGGTTGATGCGTTCCGTTTCGCACATCGTTACTGTAGCTCTGGCTCCCGCACTAGCTTGTCAGTTACGTGTCTTATTCATCGGGTCTTCCTGCACGTATCTGAATGGCAGAGGTCTGCCAGACTCTGACAGTATTCTTGTCTGATTAACTCACTGTTAATGTATACATTTCTATATATTCTAAGGTCTTGGGAAATCCCAATGTATCTGTTATATACCTTTTAGGGCTGTACATGTTTTGAAAATTATTTGGAAGATGTCTTTTGAAACATGCAGAAGCTGGAAAAAAAGTTGCAGCAGGCTACCTATAAAGGTAGTGTGCTTATGCTCCTCTGTGTTCTAAATCACCTCTCCTGAACAATATTTGAAGCATGCACAGCTCTAATGCATCTTACTGTAAGACACTGCATTAACTGGTCTTTCTCCAAGTCATTCAGAATATTTATTTCCATTCATAACTTCTCCATAGATATAACACACACACCCAAAAAAAGCAACAATGGTAAATACAAAATAGTCATCATAAATATGGCAATACTGATTAAAACATTTTTAAGAGAGTCATAACTGAAACATAGGTGCCTTTTACAATTTGTGGGGGGTTACAAAATCAGAGAAAAGTATTGACTCATTCAGAGTGAAGACTCTGCTTTATGCCCTCCTCCTGAATGTCTCTGTAACATACAGTATTCACACATGCTATCTAATTTGCTTTGTGTCTCCAGGCTCATTGAATTATTGGCTTTGACCTTTAAATATCCAAGCAATTGAGGAATAGGGTATCTATAGAACTGTGACATGTGTTCTATATGTTCCTGCCTTCTGTATTGTCCTCTGAGTAGTAGTATATGGCAAGTCAGATTTCTTAGTTATGGTTCCTATGTTATTGTTTACTTTTGCATATTAACTCTATATTTTATTTATGTACCACCAGTTCAGACTCACCTAATCAGGATAGCCAAGTAAGTGCCTTCAGCTGGTACTAGCTGCTATCACGTTATTTTCTTCCCCTCAACCAGGATTATAAGAACAAGGCCTTAAGTTCAGGATCTGGTGTTCAATTGGAGAAGACTAGACCTTCTAAGGCATATTACCAGACTACAATTCCTCACTGCAGAAATTGGTATCAAAACTATCAGTATTTAGAATTTATTAAGAACATACAAGAGCAAAGAACACCAATGTATGTCAGGCATAAAGAAAAGGATTAGACTTCAAAAGAGGAAGCATGAACAAAGGAACAATGGGTGGGCCCATCTAAGATTAGGCTGCAGAGAAAGATTAGTTTTGAAGAAAATCAGCCTTGAGCAGATACAATAAAAAGCCAAACAACACCACTGTTACCTAATTACTCACTGCACCTAGAAGGCTGTGTGGATTAGATTCCTTTCTGTGTCCTGGAAGATTTCTCCACACAATTTGTGGGGCATGCATATGTTTTAAATTTCTTTCTCCCTCTGCACAGCCAGTTGCTGTTCCCAGGGAAATCCAAAACAAAAAGCCTCCAGCAAATTTCTCCCTTGTTATTTAACTGCAGAGGGAAGGGAGTTGTTTCTGTTGATGGATTTGTCCAACCAGTGCTGTAGACTTAGCTTTCTAGAGGTAAAAGGGCTTAGACCTCAGATCACTTGTGGGTGGATTCTGACCTAACAGAAGTCTCTAGAAGCTGATACTGTTAGAAGTGCCTGTTGGTTGACTGATTGATTGATTACATGCCATCAAGTTGCTGTTGATTCTTAGTGACCAACTAGATAAATTTTCTCCATGATGATCTGTCCCTAACCTGGTCCTTCAGCTCTTCCAATCTTGCACTCATTGCCATTGTAACTGAGCCCATCCACCTTGCTGCTGGATGTCTTCTTCTCTTTCCTTCCACCTTCCCCAGCATTAGAGCTTTCTCCAGAGAGCTAGATCTTCACATAATATGTCCGAAGTAGGATAATTTGAGGCTGGTAATTTGTGCCTTGAGTAAGAACTTTGCCTCTTTCTTTTTCTCCCCCCCCCCCCCCGCTCGCTCGCTCGCTCGCTCTCTATTAAGGCTGTGCAAAACATTAGGATGATTAAATGCTGCCAAAGGGTTAAGGGACTCCATTCTTTCAGAGGCAAAGGCTGAAAGATTTGACAACCCATTTTCCCCCAAGCAATCTCTCAAGTCCCACAGATTCATTATTATATATTATATTATATTATATTTATTATATTATATTATATTATATTATATTATATTATATTATATTATATTATATTATATTTATTATATTATATTATATTATATTATATTATATTATATTATTATATTATTAGAGAGAACTAGTAAAGATTGCTGAACAATCCACTCCCAGAGTGCTGTAATTTGAGAATTTTGGCAAAACAATTTCAGTACAGAGGGGAACAAAATACAAATGAGCATTTTAAGATAGGCTTTTGCTGTGTAGTTACCCTGCCCACATATACATTGTTTATTACCTTCCATTTCCAGGTAACACTGCCTTGTCTCCTATCTCTTTCTCCATTTGTTTTTATTTTTGTACACAGAAACTTGGTTCATTAAGGTGGGAATGACAGAATAGCTGAAGAGAGTTTTTTGGGTTCATAGTTCTATTTGAAACCAACCTAGTTTTCAAACCAAATCAAATCAGAACTTTATTTTGGTCATTGACCAGAAATCCAATACAATAAATAAAACCTGATACATAATAAAACATTCAATATTTTTCATGCATCAGCAAGGTTGCCACTGCAGATGGTCAATTTGTCCAATAGTGGTGACCTTCTCGTGGCACATCCATGTTGCTAAGTAGCACCATTTTACAGTGAAATAGATGACTTTAGGATTTCTGTCACCTTGAAGGGTGAAGATGCTTTAATAATGGCTGGAGTAGCTATAGCCTTACACTGGAATAAAAAGCACAACCCAGAAAAACATACTCCATGGATTCCCTCAGATCTGGTCCACGTGGGCATTGTTTTGGAATCTGCCCTTCAGGATGGCTGAAGGGAGAGCACTAAAGCAACCCCTGGAAAAGGCCCATCCATAATTGTAGCAAGTAAGAGAATACAGATACTTTGCAGGTGCTAGCCTCTGTATTTCTTACAGAGGTTGGGAAATCTTTGTCATATGGCTTGGCTCCTTCTGTAACTCTATAACTCCAATCTTTGGCCTTATCCAAACCCCCAAGAAACAGAGTAGATGTATTTTCTTAACATGTGCATCCATCAACAAGATCTAAAGCTATCCCTTGTTATTAAAGAAATCAGCCCAGTTGGCACCAGGTGAATCTCTACCCATGTAAATAGAACAGTTTGCCAGGGACATCTAAATCGTTTGTCTGCTGACTTTGTAGCATACAATTCTGGGCCTTGCAAACAGCTTAAGGTAAAAAAAGGTAAAGGTTCCCCACGCACAGTTGTGCAGTCGTCTCCAACTCTAGGGGCCGGTGCTCATCTCCGTTTGTTAGCCGAAGAGCCAGCGTTGTCCGAAGACGCTTCCACGGTCATGTGGCCGGCATGACGCATGCGGAATACTGTTACCTACCCACCGAAGTGGTACCTATTAATCTACTTGCATTTGTATGCTTTTGAATTGCTAAGTTGGCAAGAGCTGGGGCGAGTGCGGGAGCTCACTCCACATGCAGGGCTAGGGATTCGAACCTCCGAACTTGCAATCGACAAGCCTGGCATCTTACCCACTGAGCCACCACGCCCCACTTGCAAACAGCTTACCAAGGAATATTTGTCTCCTAGATAGCTGTGGGAGTTAATTATATATTTTTATTTTTATAGTAGTTTTTAAATGTATAGGCTTTTAACTTTTATATTGTGATTGTAAACCGCCCAGAGTCTACCATGGTAGAGATGGGCAGGGATAAATCCAAATAATAAATAAATATTTTATTGTAGTGGTAAAGCTGGTAAGCTGCTCTGGTTGGATCAGTTTCTACTGAACGGAGATCCTGAGAGCAGAACTGTTATATTTCTTATTACCAACAGCTACTCCTTGGAACAACAATCTTTGAGCCCAAATATGGAATGAAAGATAAATCAACCACTTTGAAACAATTGGAACATGATGGCTCCATCGATAGGATTACCTACCACCGTCTGTATCCTGGAGAAGCCATCCCCTGCATCTACGGACTACCTAAGATCCACAAGGAAGGAACACCCCTCCGACCCATAGTCAGCAGCATCAATTCGGTAACATACAACATTGCCAAACACCTCTCTACCATACTAGCACCTCTAGTTGGACACTCTGAACACCACATCCATAATTCGGAAGAATTTGTTTCCAAAGCAAAGATCCTGAAACTGGATACAGATGAAACTATGGTCTCCTTTGATGTGTCCTCCCTTTTCACCAGCATCCCCACCACTCATGCTCTATCCGCTGTCAGGAAGAGACTAGAAGAGGACAGCACCCTGGAAAGGAGAAGCCATCTCAACCCAAACCAGATCTGCCATCTTCTGGACCTGTGTCTTAACACCACTTATTTCACATACAGAGGTGACTTTTACAGACAAAAACACGGCTGTGCCATGGGTTCTCCTGTGTCACCCATTGTGGCCAATTTATACATGGAAGAAGTGGAGAAGAAAGCACTCAACACATTCCAGGGAACGGTGCCCACCCACTGGTTTAGGTATGTGGATGACACCTGGGTCAAAATCAAGGCCCAGGAAGTACAGGCCTTCACGGACCATATAAACACTATAGATGCCAACATTAGCTTCACCAGAGAAGACACCAAGGACAACAGACTGGCATTCCTAGACTGTGAAGTCCTCATTGGGACCGGTGGCAAGCTAGAAATAGGGATCTACAGGAAACCCACACACACAGATCAATATCTGATGTTTGACTCCCACCATCCACTGCAGCACAAACTAGGAGTCATCAGGACATTGTCACACAGAGCAGAAACCATCCCCACCTCCATGGATTCCAAAAAGAATGAAAATCAGCACCTGAGAACAGCCCTGAAGGCCTGTGGATATCCAAATTGGGCCTTCACCAAATCTAAATCTACCAGACCTAAAACAGCGACAGATAGGGCTGAGACTCAGAGTAAACGAAAGAACCTGGTCATTCCCTACATGGCTGGCGTGTCTGAGAAGATAAAACGGATATTTGGCAAACACCACATACCTGTATATTTCAAACCCACCAACACACTGAGACAGAGGCTTGTACACCCCAAAGATCAAACTCCAAAACATAAGAAAAGCAATGTAGTTTATGCAATCCAGTGCAGTGAGGAGTGCTCTGAACTCTACATTGGAGAAACCAAACAACCTATGTACAGGAGGATGGCCCAACACAGGAGAAATAACACCACAGGACCAGAGTCAGCAGTTTATCTTCATCTAAAAGAAAAAGGACACTCATTTGAGGACATTAATGTTCACATTTTAGACAGAGAAGATAGGTGGTTTGAGAGAGGGGTCAAGGAATCCATTTATGCCAACTTGGAAAATCCTTCCTTGAATAGAGGTGGGGGCCTCAGGCACAAACTCTCCCCCATCTTCCTCCCCATGTTGTCTTCTGTGCCTAGGAAGATTAAGACCATTTCAGAAGCTCAACAGCAGCATGGTGATTTTAACGACCCTCCATTAGATGATAAAAGGACTTAAAAATTACATCTCAATATAACCATGACCTAGCCCCAGGTGTAAGGTCACACAGCTACCTAGGAACATATTTAGGATTCCCTTACCAACTTTGCTCAGACTGAAGAAGCTCCTTGGATAAGGAGCGAAACGTTTCCACTAAGAAAATAGAAATCCAGTTGACATGATTCAAGCTACAGATAAATCAACCACAGTTTCTTGTTTGATGTCAGATGAGACAATTGAGAATGTTAATAGCATCGAGAAGGTAGAAGACTTGAATATAATGGGCATTCTTGCAAAACAATTTTTTTTCTTATAGAAGTGTTATCTTTCTCTTTGGAAAAATATATCAATTGGTCAAAAAGATAGAGGATCTGTAAATAAATCTAGTTAGTCTGTACATGCAAGCCTGACAGATAACTCCAACAAGATAGAGGATGGCACTGATAGACATAAAGGGACTTCCAAGGCATATAACAAGTTGTCTTAAGCTCCAATGAATGGAATGAAAAGTATGACAGGGATGGTCACAATTTACAAAGTAATGAGATTTATTCAGTCCGTATTTTGGTTTCCAAATACAAGGTTCCACAAAAGACTTGTAATTACCTTTCCTCAAAGTCAAATTCCAAGCAGGCTTTTAAGCACTTGTGATTATTTGGCTCCATTCAAATATTTGTCACCCAAGTTCCGCAAGAGAATGCTCCTAACATTGTTAGTGTTAGTCTGACAGTGTACAAATTAAGAAAGGTATTGAACAAAGGGAAGAATTAAATAACAACCTTGGATAAGATAAAAAGTGGATTAACAGAAAAATCCCGGTGAACAGTCAAAGTAGTATACAGTATTTATTTATGTGTTTAGGTATTTATTATTTTATTTAATATGGCCACCCATGTCAAGCAAGAATCAAACAAGTGACACTGGGCAGCTAACAACAATATAAAAACCCAGCTAAACCAACAAAAATATAAAATAAATAGACAATCAGCAGATGATGCACGCATATTGTGTGGATGTGTGTTATATAAATCACATAGCAGTTGCCTCAGCAACATCGTGAAAGGAGAATCTGTCCTTGGTAAGAAGTATTGGCAAACTACCAAAAACGCCATAGTCCATAAAAGATAATCAAAGTGTACAACCTAAGTTTCCAATTGTAGTTCATTTATTTCATGCATTATAAGGCCACCCAACTCAAACAATTGGCTCTGGGCTGCCTTTATAAAACCAATAACAAAACTATACAATATTAGGAAAGGATAACCCAGTACATAAAGTATAAGATGTAGCATGGTGACCAAATGGGATAATGAAACAACCAAAGAGGGGACTCCACTCAACTGGATCCAAATGCCTGAGGGAAACGCCTTAACAGCTTTTCTAAAGGCAAACAGAGTTGGGGTCCATTGTATATTGGGGGGGTGATAGTTTGTAATGGTTGTGACAGTTCATTGTAATGATTACAGAGGCAGAGCCTTTGGTCATGGCTAACCTCATCCATCAAATAAATTAATGTGGCAGAACATGTGCTTGGCGTGCAGATGTTCCCAGGTCAGTGGTCTGCATTTCAAGATAGGACTGAGAAAAGCTTTATTTCCTGTTCTATATAATGGCTGCCAAACAATCAATGCAGCCAAACCTGAGCTAGATGCACCAATAGGACCATTCTAAGGCTATTGTTGGGGACAGTTGGGAGTGTTGCTGCTGTACCAGCCTCCCTGCTGCGTAGCAACCTCCCTGCCTGAGCTGCTCGAGGCTGTCTCGGGGTTGGCAGTGGAGTTCCCCAGACTTATGGTTCTGGGGGACTTTAATCTGACGTCTCTGGGACAGGACTCGGAGGCAGCTCGGGAGTTCATGGCTACCATGGCAGCTATGGGCCTGTCTCAGATTATTCATGACCCGACTCGGGACAGTGGTCTCTCCCCGGACTTAGTTTTCTTGTCTGAGCAGTGGCAATGTGATCTGAGGGGAGAGTTACATCTTTCCCCATTGTCATGGTCAGACCACGCCCTGGTGACCCTTAGACTCTCTTGTGCTGCCCCACTCCGCAGGGAGGCGGGACCTATTTGATTGGTCCGCCCCCGGCGACTGATGGACCAGTGATGTTTCAGAAGGAGCTGGGGGTTATTCCCGAGGACTTGCTTCACGGCCCAGTGGAGCTCCTAGCCGCGGCCTGGAACAGGGCCACGGCTGGAGCCCTGGACAAGATCGCGCCTATGCGACCTCTCCGGCCCTACTTGGCCCGCCGCTCTCCGTGGTTTACCGAAGAGTTAAGGGCCTTGAAGAGGGTTAAGAGACGTCTAGAGCGCCGCTGGAGAAAGACGAAGACTGAATCTGACCGAACACAATCTAGAGCCGCAGTTAAGGCCTACCTTGTGGCGGTAAGAGCGGCGAAAAGTGAATATTTCTCCGTTCTTATTGCATCCGCAGAATGCCGCCCGACGGCCCTTTTTAAAATTACAAGATCACTGTTGGGTCGGGAGCAGGGGGAGACCCACTTACAGGGCCGATCAGAAGAGTTTGCTGAGCATCTGCAGGATAAAATCGCCCAGATTCATTCCAAGTTGGACTCCAAGCATGAGACAGAATCTGTGGAGATGCCAGGGGCTCGTACTTACCATGTTATCTGGGAACAGTTTGATCCTGTTGCACCTGAGGAAGTGGACAGGATCCTCCGGACTGTGAACGCCACCACATGCCAGCTTGACCCTTGTCCCTCCTGGCTGGTGAAATCGGCCAGTGAGGTGACATGTGGATGGGTCCAGGCGATGATTAATCTGTCCTTGAGTGAGGGGGTGTTCCCGGAGGCCTTTAAGGAGGCGCTGGTGCACCCCCTCCTCAAGAAGCCGTCCCTGGACCCTACCATCCTGGGCAATTTTCACCCAGTCTCCCACCTTCCCTTTTTGGGAAAGGTGGTTGAGAAGGTGGTGGCGTGGCAACTCCAGAGGATTCTGGAGGAAACGGATTATCTAGACCCCTTCCAGTCAGGTTTCAGGACGGGATATGGGACGGAGACCGCATTGGTCGCGCTTATGGATGATCTTTGGCGAGAGCGGGATGGAGGGAGTGCGTCCATCCTAGCTCTCTTAGATCTCTTTCGATACCGTCGAACTTAGGCTTTCGATACCGTCGACCACGGTATACTTTTGGGACGGCTCAGGGAGTTGGGGGTGGGCGGCGTAGTTTTGCGCTGGTTCACCTCCTTCCTCCGAGGCCGTTCCCAGTCGGTGTTGATAGGGGAGGAGAGGTCTGACCCGCGCCCCCTGACTTGCGGGGTGCCACAGGGGTCGGTTCTCTCTCCTCTCCTGTTCAACATCTACATGAAACCGCTGGGCGAGATCATCCGTCACCATGGGATGAGGTATCACCAATATACTGATGATACCCAGGTGTACATCTCCATCCCAGGTGAAGTAAGTAATGCGGTCGATGCCTTATCTCAGTGTCTGGAGGCTGTGGGGGCCTGGATGGGGAACAACAGGCTTCAACTGAACCCTGGTAAGACGGAGTGGCTGTGGATTGATGGCCCCCCTAGATCCGGGAAATTGTCATCTTTGGTTCTGGGTGGGGTAGCACTACCTCGCTCGGATCCAGTGCGGAATCTGGGGGTCCTCCTGGACTCGCAACTCCTGCTCGAAGAGCAGGTGGCAGTCACGGCCAGGAGGGCCTTTGCACAACTTCGTGTTGTGCGCCAGTTACGCCCTTTCCTGGATCGGGAGGCCCTCCGAACAGTCACTCACGCCCTTGTCATCTCCCGTATAGATTACTGTAATGCGCTCTACATGGGGCTACCCCTGAAGAGTATCCGGAAGCTTCAGCTGGTACAGAATGCCGCGGCGCGAGCAGTTATTGGTGCCATGAGATCGGCACATGTAACACCTCTGCTACGCGAGCTGCATTGGCTACCAGTTTGCTTCCGGGTCCAATTCAAGGTGTTGGTGATTACCTTTAAAGCCCTATATGGCATAGAGCCAGGGTACCTGAGGGACCGTCTCATCCCGATAACATCGGCCCGCCCCACCCGTGCATGCAGGGAGGGCATGTTTCGGACCCCCTCAACAAGAGAATTCCATCTAGCGGGGTCAAGGAGACGTGCCTTCTCTGCGATAGCGCCCACCTTATGGAACATCTTGCCCCCGGAGGTGAGACTCGCCCCCTCACTCCTGGCCTTCCGGAAGGCCCTCAAGACCTGGCTCTGCCACCGGGCCTGGGATGACAGAGGTGGCAGTGCCTCCTGGGGTTGGCTGGCCCCGTAGTAATACAATCAATACTACGGTCCCCAATCCATTTTGGATTCATGTAATTTATTATTGTATATTATTATTATTATTATTATTATTATTATTATTATTATTATTGTATATTTTTTAGAGGATATTTTTCTATAGTTTTTTAAACTTTCAATTGTTGTAACCCGCCCAGAGTCCCTTGCAAGGGAGATGGGCGGGGAATAAATTGAAATAATAAATAAATAAATAAATAAATAAATATACATTAATTGCAACAATCAACGGCAAACCAGGAAAACATTAATTTTTATTTCAATTCAATTCAATTCAAATCAGGGCAAAGACCTTCTGATTTTCACTGAACATATTTAATAGGACCTTGAGATATAATCCTGTTTTTCACTGACATCATGAATTTTCTTTTGGTTTAGCAAGAGCAGATATATACTATAAATCATAACAATGAAGTTAGCCATAGAAGTTTGCTGACAAACAAGGTGGTTGAAGAAGCTAAATAATTCAGAACAATCCCCATCATATATTGATTGAGCATAACATTTCTTGCTAGCAAAAAGTGGGTATACAGGGGCGAGAGTGATGATTTGCATTGGAAAAAAATGTTCCTTGTCATTCATTTTTTCTCAGCATTAGCCAAAAGCTTTGTCTTCGGGCTTAAATTTAGCTTCATTCTCCTGCAGGTAAGTCGGCTGTAAATTCTAGCCTGGGGGTGTACTTTTTTACTTTGTATTTAATGCTGTTTGAAGCTGCTTGAGTGAAACTTGTGAAATTCCCAGCATTGCAGGAGAGGTCTGTGTTTTCCATTTAACCCCTGAGTTCTGACTTGTGCTCACAAATTGTCTGATAGGTAAGTATTTCCAGCAGAGTAAAAATTACAGGGTGGGGAGGGAAGCCAATGTACCAGATGAGTCTGAGGGTCTACTTATTTTCATACATAGATGCGCAGATCAACAAAGGAAAGCTCAGTGTGCCAGCTACGTTCTCAAAATTGAGACCTGGAAGTTAATACATTTTTAGCATTGATCAAACAAACTTAATTTAAGATTGTTCCTTGTGCTATAACTACTTGGCATGCTCTACAGCTTCCTTTTTTGCTGTTGTAAGATTCACAGCCTATAGGTTTTGGCAGTCCCAACAGAGTAAGCTCTTTCCACTAACAAAATACAAAATGCAAAATTAATAAAAGGACTCTTTGAAACTGATAAATGTGCCTGAGGCAAACTATCTGCCCAGCAGCTGGTTAAATTTTAATCAGTTATTTTTTTCCCCTTAGTCCTATATATCTTTTGTATAGAGCTCCCTAGTCTAAGTGTGGCCAAAGTTTGTTTTAAACACACACACACACATTACAAACTAATGTAAATCCCTCATTCTCTCTATCCTTCCTTGCTTCCTCAATAGTATTCTTTACTAAGGTGTTGCGCAACTGA
Organism: Charina bottae; assembly: GCA_023362775.1. Lineage (NCBI taxonomy): Eukaryota > Metazoa > Chordata > Lepidosauria > Squamata > Charinaidae > Charina > Charina bottae. The sequence continues at coordinate 182,559,151 of JALMGJ010000001.1, read as the reverse complement.
ACAATAACTTTTGAACGATTCAGAAACAGTAGAAATACCCCCCATTTGTTTTTAGTTTAAGAAACATCACAAAAAGCACACTTGATATTAACCTACAACATGCTTCTAATGTGAAGATAACTTGGGAAATTTTAGCTGGTGAAGAATATAGATATAGTATTTGAGCCCTTATTCAGGCTAGATTAATGAACCATATTACAGAAAAGACATATTCTTTGCACTGGTTATTTACCAGTAATTTTGGGGCCAGTGATAAGTTTTATTTTTCACTTGTAATGTCTTAAATGGTTTGGATATATTGAAGGACTTTCTAAATCCAAGGCCTACTTTCCATAAATCTGGTAGACTATGTGTTTGGAAGAGCATGAACATTTTTTTTATGATGCAAAACTTTCCAAATGAGTAACACAGAACCAAACCCTAATCTTATGCTCCTTCTGTTTACAAAAGGTTAGATTGTGCCCCCACCCCCAAATTCATCTCCTGCTTGCCAAAGATTGCTAAATAAAGTTAGTAAATATGGATTATCCTACACACACAATTGGCATGTAAGCACAAATCATGCAGAAAAAATAGAATCTAGTTCATTTTGGAACTAGAGTTAAAATCTTGGGATTTGCCCAGGCATTCTAAATTATAGCATTTTCAGCTAGTTTGATGCAGTAATATACCTTCCATTTTAAGCATAGCTGTCCAATGTTTTAGGTGGTTTTGATCTGAATCGATATTAAATGTTTATGTTATCCTCCGCTTGCACCAGCAGGCTCAATGGGCATTCCAGATAAAATCAGAGGTTGTTTTATAATGGACACATTCTTGTTGCAATTATTGCAAGCTTTACGATAAAGTAAAATTGAAAGTCTTAATTTGGGACTGTACTGAACTAAGCTATCATCATCGTACTTACTTGACTAGAGTCTCAGAATCTTTTTCCACATCTGGATTCTGATATTGTGAGGGAGGGTGACACACTGATAAGTGTCAGTTTTGTCTCCTAGACAGATCTATATGAAATAAAGGAGGGTGAGAAATGTCGATCCAGGGCCTGAAAGAACCAAATGAATTTTTATATTGGCATCCTATGTAGATCTGACATAGTTTGGTCCAAACACTTTTTTATTTATTTATTTTATTTATTATTGTATTTATACCCCGCCTATCCCCTCCCTAAGCGGAGGGCTCTAGGCGGCTTACATTCATCATACATATTATATTATTTATACAGTCATATTATATTACCCGCGCGGTTAGGGAGGGGGTGAGGGAACCGGCTCTTCAATCGCAGGTCGGACTACATGTCCCAGGAACCTTTGCTTCTGAGCCGGCTGCTGACATCCAGGAAGTTGTCGTTTTTCGGGATCCGCCGTCCTCTGCCGTCCTCCGCCGCCATCCATGGGGACCAGCTTTCTTCTTGGTCCGAGGGCGACCCACCGAGAAGGACGCCAGCAAATTGGCGCACGTGAGTGGTCCCCATTCATCTACTTGCCGGTGGCTTTCGATCAGCTGGGTGGGCTGGAGCTGGGGCTAGTGACGGGAGCTCACCCCGCCACGCGGATTCGAACTGCCGACCTTATGGTCGGCAGACTAACGGCTCAGCGGTTTAACAGTTTTACTTTGCTACTAGATGGTTTCTCTACCCAGTAAAGTGAGGTTCAGCTTGTTTTGGAAGATGCCAAACTTCCCTAAAGATTCATTTGGAGTGGTCTTGGGTCAAGGGATTAGCATTTAGGATGAGCTATACCAACTACCACTCAATGCAGCAGTTACAATCAATGCAAGTCCATTTTTGAAGATAAATGAATTAAGTCTAGTATGGTTTCTGTCTTAAGTTCATTGCAATCCTTCTTTACTACACATATTCCTGGCTTCCCTTGATATCACAGTCTACCACCCAGATTTATTTATTTTTTTGTGGTTCTAATGTGATCATTTGATTAGTCAAGACCTCATGACCGCAGGAAGCCATCAGTGCAACTCCTTGTGATTTCTGGGAGTTATAAAGGTGTGCTGCCTTAATATGGCAAATGCTTACTTAATGCAATGACTTACTTATCTAGAAGCCATGTTTTGATTTGGAAGGTTTATGTATCTGCTAGGATCCAGGAGCTGCCAATTTAACTAAGCAGCTGCCAAATACAACCAGTTCAGGAGGAAACAGGGTGCAGGTAATTGGTTTATTACTACCTTGTGTATGTTTACACTAGTGTTTTCAGAGCAGCAATGGGCAGCTTGTTTCAAAATGGGATATTTCTATATAATGGTGTGCCTGAGGCATTACAATAAGCTCAGAAAGCCTCAGGCAGGGCAGAGGTACACCTCTAGATAGAAGATTCTGCTTCAGGTGGAAATACTTTCATGCTACCTTTTGCCTGGAGTAATCACATATCTTTGTCTCAATTACCCCATAAGATAATCCACAAAAAAAAAAAATCTCTGCAGCACCAGAAATAATTTGAGATCATATCTGTTTATAGATTTCTTAATGTGGTTTCTTTACAGTTACAATTCCCTCTCACTTTCAATAAAACTTTTTACATTATATATTGTAAACTTTAATAATTTCTTTTAAGGCAGAGATGTATAAAAATAGGTAAAATTACCATAGCAGATCTAAAAGTATATGAACCTATTAATTACATTTTAATTAATAATATAATTAATATATTAAGTATATTCTTAATTTCCAAGAATATACCACTGAAAAAATAATCTGCTGTTTTAAATTTGTTATACGTACTTCTGAAATTACAGTGTATTGCTCCAATCCAATAGATACCATATATGTGCTGAATCATGTGGCTTCCCCTGTAATATTATTACACAATTATGCATCAATTACCACCTATTTCACCTGAAGGGGCGTGGTGGCTCAGCGGGTAAGACACCAGGCTTGTCGATCGGACAATCCCAAGTTCGGAGGTTCGAATCCCTAGTCCCGCGTGACGGAGTGAGCTCCCGCACTCGCCCCAGCCCTTGCCAACCTAGCAATTCGAAAGCATGCAAATGCAAGTAGATTAATAGGTACCACTTCGGTGGGATGGTAACAGCGTTCCACGCGCGTCATGCCGGCCACATGACCATGGAAGCGTCTTCAGACAACGCTGGCTCTTCGGCTAACAAACGGAGATGAGCACCGGCCCCTAGAGTCAGACACGACTGCACAAATGTGCGGGGGAAACCTTTACCTTTACCACCTATTCCCAACCTCATTTCCTATCATGTAGTTTCCAAATAGGCTTGTGATGCTCTAAGTTGTTAAGTTTCCATCTCTATCTCTTTGTTTTGCATTTTCTGTCTATTTTTATAAATGATTATTATTAAAACCACAAAATTATGACTTGATTATATATCCTTTACTAGTCATGAAATTGTGGTGTTGTAGGCACAGTCTTGATAGGCACTGATGATGCTCTGGATTGGTATGTTTCCCCCCCCCCCCCTCAGTCTCTCACACACAAACATACACCGTAAGGCAAATATGCTCTTTGTTATCGCTACAATAATTGACCCAGAACTATAAACTCAATGAAAATATCTAAATTATGTTCACGTTTTAAATTGTATATTGTGTTAATAGCCAAATATTTATTACTTCTGTCTTAAACCATCGCAATGTATTAGTTTGTTTTAGGTAGGTAGGAACTGGCAATACTCTTGTGCAATAGCAAAAAGATTGGTGCAAGTCAAGACTTCAATCCAGTTCAACCCAATTTCAGACAATGTGTCAACTCACAACGTTATGTTGGCCTACCTTCATGCACGGCTTCAAAGCACTGAAGTAGGCTGACTTGATCTGAGTAGCTACTTCACTGAGCCAGAAATGGGCCTTTGAGTATAAACAAAAGTCCTTTTAGTATCTGGATCAAAGTGATGTGGATGCTCCAAACTGATCTTCATTGAAGCTTTGCTACTTGAGGTAAGTGTCCCTTCCAAAATCTCTTGTGATTGTCCTATAAACTTATTCAATACCCATCTATGGAAGTTAGAAATCCTAAACCTGACCCAGGATGAGTAAAAAAGAGTACTCACTGGTGTCAGAGTTCAGCAGACCTCTGCCATTCAGCTCGACAGGGATGTGGATTAAGGGCAGCTAGAAACTGACGCGGGAGACACAACAGCGTGGAAGGAAGAACCACCCACAACAATGTGTGAAGTGGAACTCAACAGCTCCGGGAACGACTGTCTGAGCACCCTGGAACCTGCGGGTTACACGTGTCGACAAACATGGACAATGGGGAGGGGATGTTTAAATATACTGTAACCTGCCATGCTTAACCATTCAAGTCTTTGTTCGTGTTAAGCCTTCATGCACCGGAATAAACCCTTTTGCTTCTTAGAAATCTCATGTCTGTGGTTTACTCAAGAGAAAGGGGTTTTAGGGCATCGGAGAGGAGCACCTTACATAAAGACTTGAATCAAAAAAATTTTTGCTACGTTTCCTGAGGATTACTCTGAATTATCAGCGAGCTCCGCGGTTGAGAGTAGCATCCTACTGTAAGTCAAAAACCACGACCTACAGAAACAATGGAACAAGCTGGAGCTGTGACGGCAGTGGCAGGTGAGCCCAGGTCCAGTACGGCTCCAGTCCAAACCATTGGACAGACTGGTGGCAAGAAAACGGCGAAAACCAGAGAAACGGAGGTAACCAACCCCCCCCCCCATCCAGAGACTCAGGGAACTCGGTTGGCAAATTGGTCGTTCGGGGTTGGAGAAGGGATGGAAGAAAAAAGGGGGAAGCGTCCCAAGAAGTGCATCACCCACACGCAGCGTATTGGGGTGGTGGAAGAGAAATTGTCTCACATGGACTGTGACATAGAGACAATTAACAAGAAATTGGACGTGTTACTAACCCTAGTGCAAGGGAAAAGGGGGCAAGAACCTACGGAGAACCTGAGCTCCTCCGAAGAGGAAAATGAACCCGATGAATCCAGTGAGGAATCAAGCGAAGAAGAGGAAAGGGAGGAAGAGGCCTCCACCTCTCGCTGCCAGCCACTAACCAACCCATCAGCTCAGCAAAGGAGGACCTGGCCAGTAGCATACGCACCATCGGGGGTGAGTGAATTGAAAATGAAGTTTGACGGCGACCCCAAGAAACTTGCGTGTTTCCTGACACATGTGAAAGGATTTATGGGGGAATTTGAGGACACTTTCCAGACAGAGGAGACGAAGGTCAGGTACGTTTCCAGCTTTCTGGAAGGGGAGGCAGCAAGGTGGCTTGTAAAATTGCACGATGCTAAGGCAAGCACGTTACAGGACTTTGATAAATTTATGCGCGCCTTACGCAAACGCTTTGAAGACACATTGTCGAAAGTGTCGGCTAGAGTACGTCTTCGAAATTTGGACCAGGGCAAAAGCACTGTAGCTGAATATGCCTTGGAGTTTAAAAGAATACTCAGTGACTTGCCTGATTGGCCAGAAGAATTCCAAATTGAATACTTCCAGTAAGGCCTGAGACAGGATTTACTCGAATTAATGGTAGGGAGGAGGGAACTGAAAACCCTGGAAGGATGGATTCAAATGGCAGGGAGAATTGAACAAAGTCAAACACAGTTGCTGACCATAAAAAAGTTCAAACACCTGCGGAAGAAACCTCCCATGTAGACACCAGGCATAAAAATTGGGAGGAGGAGAAAAATCAGAGAATGAGAGAAGGATTGTGCTTTCGATGTGGGCAGGTTGTACACCTTATTAGTAATTGCCCTCAGAATGGAGCTACCGCCAGAGTCAAGGCACCCCCAAAGAACCCACCAGATAGGAAGGGTGAGAAGGAGGTTGGCAGCAAGTGCAAAGGGGCGGCGGTGGCCATGGAGGACTGGAGAACTCCCCAATACCTGGAAGACGAAAGCGATGAATCGGACATTGAATTCCAGCCGGCGGGAAACGACAAAGGTCTGTTCTAAAGAGCGCTGCGGGACAGGCCTTTGGAAAGGGGCGCAACGGAAGGGAGAATTACAGTCAATGCCCGACAATGCATCTAAAGGTACAGCTACAAACCTTGGATGGGAGGGAGCGATTTTTGGGGGTGGTGATGTTGGACTCGGGGTGTTCAAGGTGCTTAATGCACCCATCCGGAGCAAACAAGATGGGGCTTAGATTGCTGAAATTAAATACGCCCATTACATTTTGCCAACTGGACGGTTCGGAAATGAAAGGGGGGCCAGTGGAACATTTCGCAGAAGAAATTCGAATGACTCTGGGGACCCACGTAGAGACGTTGTGGTTCATTGTGGCTGCCATTGCAACACAACCAATTGTATTATGACTTAAATGGCTGAGAACAAGAAATCCCATGGTGGATTGGGCTTCTGGGGAAGTTGAATTCATTGACGGGACTTACCTAGGGATGGACAATGACAGAAATCTGGGCTGCTTGGAAGTGGGGGCAGCTGGGACTGAACTTGGGGATGAGGACCAGGCACAAGGGGGTGGCGTAATCCCGGAGAAATACTGCCCCATGGTAGAGGTGTTCAGCAAACAGGAGTGTGAGCAATTACCTCCCCACAGACAGCCGGATGCAGCTTTTGAACTCATCCCAGGGGCACCCTTTCCCAAGCCCAAAATGTATGCCATGACACAAAAAGAATTACAAGAACTGCGCGAATTCATTGATAAGAATTCGGCACGTGGATTAATCGAACCAGCAAATTCCCCCCAGCAGCTCCCATCTTATTCAGAAAGAAAAAAGACGGGTCCCTCCGACTCTACACGGACTATAGGGGGCTCAATGCTATTTCAGTTACCAATCAGTACCCCATCCCGAAGGACATGTTAGCCCAACTGTCCAAAGGGAAAATCTTCACAAAATTAGATGTAAGAGAGGCATACTATCGTGTACGTGTACGGGAGGGGGACGAGTGGAAAACAGCATTCAATTGCCCGCTTGGGTCATTCCAATACCGAGTGCTCCCGTTAGGGATTGCAGGAGGCCCGGGAATCTTCATGAGACTAATTAATGAAGTGCTGTATGAGTTCTTGTACAAAGGGGTGATCGTATATTTAGACGACATCTTGATTTTCTCGGAGAACTTAGATTAGCATGTGGAATTGGTCAAGAAAGTACTGGAAAAATTACTGGAGGCAAAATTGTATGTCAAACTTGATAAGTGTGAATTTCACAAGGAGAATCTAGACTTTTTGGGGTATCGCATATCTCATAAGGGGATCGAAATGGACCCAGAGAAAGTAAAAGCGGTCTTGGGGTGGTAACCCCCCCGTACACGTAGACAACTGCAGGCGTTTCTCGGGTTTGCGGGGTTCTACAGGCAATTCATTCAGAATTTCACGCAAATTGCTTTGCCCCTCACAGACTTGTTAAAAACTAAAGGCAAAGGAGTGGGTGCAAAGTCAAAATTGCCCAGCACTAAAGTTGTGTGGACCATGGAATGCCAAGAAGCATTTGAGAAACTGAAAGCATTGTTCACGGAGGAACCTATCCTCAAACACCCAGAGGTAGATAAACCGTTCATGATTCACATGGACGCATCACACAGTGTGGTGGGGTCAATACTGCTGCAGGCTGACGACAACAACATACTACGCCCGTGTGCATACGTATCCAAAAAGTTCAGCGAGACGGAGAAAAGATGGCATGTGTGGGAGAAGGAAGCGTTTGCGGTCAGACATGCACTAGGCACATGGCGTCACCTTTTGGAAGGGGCATCCGTGCCGTTCCAGGTCTGGACGGACCACAAAAACCTGGAGGCATTAAAATCCCCTAGGAAATTGAACCCGAAACAACTTTGTTGGGCTGAATTCTTCAGTAGGTTCAATTTCACGTTAAAATACTTCCCGGGGGGGGAAGAACTACCTGGCTGATGCATTATCGAGCCTGCCGCAACATGAGAGTAAGACAGAGGATGTCATCGAGTCCCTCATACCGTCCCACACAGACAAACCTCATGGGTGAATGCCACATCCAGAAAGACAAGAGGGGAATCTGGCAATCACGCGCAGCCGCGCTAAAAGCATTGCTGAGGGCGACCCATTTAGGAATGAACTGAGGGCTGAAACAGTAAAAGACACATGGTGGGGGGAGAATAAACACACCCTTCATGAGAACGACGGGTTGTGGTGGAAAGATGACAAGGTATATGTCCCAGATTGCTTACAAAAAGGGGTTCTAGAAAGGAATCACGACCATAAAACGGCGGGGCATTTTGGATTCGTAAAAACAATTCACTTAGTCAGGCGCAAATTTTGGTGCGCACAGATGTGAAAGCATAGGTGAGAACTTGCCCAGGATGTGCAACAGCTAAGCGGAAAATGGGTAAACCCACGGGACTATTGCAGACAGTAGCAAACCCAACACAACCATGGAAACAAATTGCCATGGATTTTATCGTTGATTTACCAGTAAGTAAGAAGAAAACGGCAATCTGGGTAGTCACAGACTTATTCTCTAAACAGGCACATTTCATTGCGTGCAGTGGGATCCCTATCGCTCCCAAATTGGCTAGAATGTTTATCCAACATATTTACCGGGCCCATGGAGCGCCTGAACGCATAAGCGATCGCGGTAGCACTTTCACTTGCAAGTTCTGGAGAGCCTTTTTGAAGTTAATTGGGTCGGAACAAGGACTCAGTAGTGCGTTCCATCCTTGCACGGATGGTGTGACAGAACGCCTTAATGCAGTACTGGAGCAGTACCTACGGTGCTACGCCAGCTACCAGCAAAATGACTGGGCGGAACTGCTACCATTTGCGGAGGTTGCATACAACAATGCACTCCATCAAAGCACGGGGTTTGCACCGTTCAAAGTAGCTATGGGTCAGGACTTTGTAACTATCCCTGAGTTGGCAATGACCCAAAGCACGGAAGTAGCGGAGCCCCTGGAAGCAGATGAATGGATAGCAAAAGTAACAGGTAATTGGCCAGTGATGGTAAAAACGCTGCAGGAAGCTAAATCCAGCTACAAGAAATATGCGGATCACAAGAGAGAACAAGAATGGGAGTTGAAAATAGGGGACAAAGTATACCTTTATACCAAAAATTTAAGAGCCATGCAACCGTCACGAAAACTGGCGCCAAAATTCATAGGTCCCTTCCCAATAATAGAAGTAATTAAACCAGTAACAGCTAAACTGCAGCTCCCGAAAGCATTGAGGAAGGTGCACCTGGTTTTCCATATCAGCCTACTCAAGCAACACCAACCCTCGACGCAGTGGCACCCGGAACTGGCGGAACCGGCACCATTAGTGGTAAATGGGGAACCACACTTTGAGATAGAAAAAATTCTGGACTCTAGACGACACAAAGGACAGCTACAGTACTTAGTCAAGTGGCAGCACCTGCCGATCGGACACAAGGAGTGGGTTAGCGCAAAACACACTCACGCGCCCAAACTTGTCAAAACCTTTCATAGGGAGTTCCCAGAAAAAAACCCATTAATAATGGTTGATAATTGTGTAAATAATTTTTCTTTTGTCATTGCAGGTTGTTGAAGAACCCAAAGTGTAGAGAAATCATTGAGTAGTGTTACCTTGAACTTGGGGGTGGGTAGGAGGTCTTGGGCCGGTAGCATGTCAGAGTTCAGCAGACCTCTGCCATCAGCTCAACAGGGATGTGGATTAAGGGCAGCTAGAAACTGACGCGGGAGAGACAACAGCGCGGAAGGAAGAACCACCCGCAACGATGTGTGAAGTGGAACTCAACAGCTCCGGGAACGACTGCCTGAGCACCCTGGAACCTGCGGGTTACACGTGTCGACAAACATGGACAATGGGGAGGGGATGTTTAAATATACTGTAACCTGCCATGCTTAACCATTCAAGTCTTTGTTCGTGTTAAGCCTTCATGCACCGGAATAAACCCTTTTGCTTCTTAGAAATCTCGCGTCTGTGGTTTACTCAAGAGAAAGGGGTTTTAGGGCATCGGAGAGGAGCACCTTACAACTGGAATGTCAGGATTCTAGCCCTCAAATTTTTCCTCACAATATGTATTACTGTAATCTCTGCCTTGTCTGCCCAGTCATGATCTTTATTTTTCTTTCCCAGATTCCTCTATGAATTTTTCTCCATAGACCATGTTTTAACATGAAGTTGCAGTAAACTTTATTACACTTTAGGAGAGGGCTAAAACTTGTTTATCCAGGCCTTTCAATTCTTTAACATTTTAATTTTATTAAGTTTTTAGTGCTTATATTTCTGGAATGATTTATAAACCACCTCAGTTCAGAGGCTCTAGGCAATGTACAAAATCAAAACATAATACAAGGAACAATATAATAAAAATAATAAAACCATAAGTAATAACAGACAGTAATGGCATGGAGCAGTAAAGGCCTTATGGAACCACATGTTAACTATTCTCTCAAATGCCAAAAGAGTGGAAAGCCATATTTATGTAATTTTTAAAAAATTGTAAGTTGCCAAAAGTTCTTAAGGGGATTAGCAAGATATAGATTTTCTGAACAAATTTATTACCTAGTACTTATTAATTCCAACTCACAATCTTGTGTCATTGATTTCTTCCTGATCTTAGCAAGAACATCTTACTTAGCTCTAATAAATAAATAAATAAATAAATACATACATACATACTGGTCGTACCTACATACAGTTGACCTGACCCAGTTTCTGGTTCTGTGTGAGCCCCCAGCAGTTGGATCATAAAGCCAAGAGAAGAAGAAATTACCTGAGAGAGAGAGAGAGAGAGAGAGAGAGAGAGAGAGAGAGAGATGAAACCCTTGAGTATTCCTTATCTCTGAACTTTCCAGTATCTCATTGCCATATGTACTCTACCTTCATATGCCCTGTGGCTTTTGAAGAGTGCTAATCTTTCTGTCAAATCCATGGATGCTAGCTTCAAAGGAGTTAAATCATTTCAGGAAAAAAAAGGATTGAGACTACTTGAAAAGTATAATGATAGGCTTGATAGCTATGTGAATTATCCTGTATTATAACCAGAGGTTGAATGGCTACAAACGAGGCAGCCCTAAGAAATCTGGAAGTTTTGTGATCAGATAATTATACTAAAGAGGGTCAGGTCAGTACATACACTTAACCTAATGGATGATTTCTCCAGGCAGCATGGTGGTCCTAACACACACATACAGGTGAATACAATAAATGAGTGTCTTGATTAATCCAATGTATGAAAGGTAAAATTATAGAGAAGATAAAATACAGAGGTGTGGCTGATAGAAGTGAATCCTACAAGCACTTCCATAAACCATCTATCAAAGCTTTACACTATAAACCCTACAATAATAGTTTCTGAGCATGTTCCTGATTTTTTTTAAAAAAAAAAAGTTTCTCCATAGTTTTTCTCTCATTTGAGCGATCCGGCTTAAACTGCAGTAAAAGGTATCAGTATGTCATCAGACTCATTCACAGATAAAAAGTGGAAAAAAGGATCAGATTCCCTAATTCTAGACCTAGTGAAAAATCTGAAGGCGCTAGGGGATTTCCACTACAGCAGCAGTTTTAGATAGGCAAGCACTGTAGAAACTGTTTCCACATACAGAAGCATACAGTCTCATTTTTGGAAGCTGTAATGTAGAGGCAGAGTAGGTGTTTTATATGCATCAATGTGTCCCAGCTTCCATCAGAGGGATCATCAATTTAAAAGATCACAGGAAACATGTCATGACTAGTTTGGATCAATACCATGAGTTTTTTCTAACATTACCATTTGTCAGAGTGTGGCTGCAAAGAGCTAACTGAAATCTTCTTGCCTTGCTTTCTTGAATGAGAGATTATGATCTTATACAATATTTGAATGGCAGAAACTCATGTCACATTGCAAATAATTTTTGAAAGACCTTCCAGGTTCATAAAATAATTGCAAAGTAATATGTGAGTAATGCCATTCAAACAAATGTAAGTCCAAAATTCTCTTTGGAATGTGGAACCAGTTCAGAATGAAGAGACAGAATGAAGTCAGACATAGAAACTGTGACTGTATGATAGGGCATTGAAAATATAGGGAACAGGCTATGTATAACAGAGATATGTTGTAATATAGGGGCCATATGTGGCTCCTCAAAGGTTTTGAAACAGACCTGGAATTCCCTCAGCTGGGAAATGTACAAATGTACATTTGTACAAAGCCAAATGTACAATTTAGGCTCCCTGCAGCCTCAGGTTATATTAGTTTTTACATCCAAGCCCAAGCTGTGAAGCAATTTGCCCAAGCCAACATTGAAGAAATACGACTTCTTTAATTACCTGATTTAGATACTCTGTATACGGCATAGGGCTTGCCCCGAATTCCATCTACTATACTATGGTACAGGTAGAAATTTGTCAGGTTCACATTGTATGCACAATAACTTCTTAGAGGTATACCTGATTCTGCCTGATGCATACTGATATTATTCACAGTATATCAGGCACTTCTTCTCTCTCTGGTAAGTAAGTATTTATTTATCTACAAGATTTATAAGGCAGCCCAACAAAAACTGTGATTCTGGGAGGTGTGTAGCATAAGAAACAATCAATAAACAAACCCCACCATATCATATTAAACATATATAATATATAAATATTTATGCTGGAAAAAACATAATAGGTCCCACAATACATCCATATAATAACATCTTACAGATCTATTTATCAGATATCTGACTGATATACAGTACATAATGACATAATACACATTATTCAAAAACTGAACTTCAGGCAGTTGAATCTCTACCTGTAGATTTTAAGCAGTTCACCAAGCTATTTATCCAGTCTTGCATGAGTAAACTGATTAATATATGTAATGTGATTAATTAATAGTTTCTGTGAAAGGGTTAAACAACCAACCTTCTCCGAAACTGTAGCTATGATGTTGTTCAATTGTGAAGTACTGGTAGTCCTCAGTTACTGAACACAATTTGGACCAGCAACTCCATCGCTAAGCGACACAGTTGTAAAGTGGAACATCACATGACCACCCTGACTTACAACATCAGTTCTGGCTGTAGTTGTTAAGTGAATCACCCGCGATTGTTAAATGCGATGTCACGTGACCATGACTTGTGACTTCCATCTGGCTTCCCCATTGACTTTGCTTGTCGGAAGCTGGCTGTGAAGGTCGCAAACGGTGATCACGTGACTGCAGGACGCTGCAACTGTCGTACATGCGTGGCGGTTGCTAAGCACCCAAATCACGATCACGTGACCATGGGGACGCTGTGACAGCTGCAACTTTGAGGACCAGTTGTAAATCATCTTCAGCACCATTGTAACTTTGAACAGTCTCTGAACGAGCAGTTGGTAAGCAAGGACTACCTGTATTATTTATTTATTTATTTATTTGTCTTATTTATACCCCGCCTATCCCCTCCCTACTGGAGGACTCTAGGCGGCTTACAGTATTATATATCTCCAATCCAATTATACAATTATACAACATCAATTATTACAATTTATTCCCGCGCGACAGGGAGAGAGGAAGGGAACCGGCTCTTCTGCTGCAGGCATTGGACTGCAAGTCCCAGAATTATCTTGGAACTTGGTTTGCTCGGAGACACGCTTACAATGTTCTTGCTTTCCACTGCTTTGTTAAGTTCCCCTTGTCCTGTGGCTTTGCTGCAAAAGGCTTCAAAGAAATACCAGGACATATGGACTGATGGTATATGCAGTGGTTTCAGGTTTGAACTACACACACACACACACACACACACACACTAGTGTTTCAGTTCTTGGTGCTGAGGATAGGAGGATAGGTAGAAACAGTGAATAAGAAGGTCAGGAAAAAACAGAATGCACAAGGTATCATACCCCTGATGTTGCTGAACTCTTACAAAGAAAAGAAGCACATTTCAGCCTTAACAGAAATGTCCCTGAGCAATTTAACTCTAATACAGTGGTGGGGAACTATCATGCAATACTGACTGGTAATGGACAAACTCCTATCACTCAGTCAAATTTAAAGCAATCTGCCCAACAGTTAATCCATGGGTAGTGTTACGTCAAGTGCCTCAAAATAATATAGCGTCAAGGAGTAATCCACCTGATATATCTGTAGGAAAGACCAATGCAAATGGTAGATGCAGGAACCTTGACCTTGATATATTTTATCTGTCTAGTATGAATAGTCTGAACAAGTACCGTTTGTGGAAAGAGCACCTGCATTGGTGGAATAAGGGTGCATATTCTTTTGACTTCTCTCCAAACAGGCAAACATACAACATACTCCAAGAGGAGCTCTGACAAATCAGTGAACGACTCTGTTTCCCATTTAAACTTATCCCTGTTTTACAGATGCAGAAGGGCGGAGTGACCCATTGCAGGAAAAAGGGCTCAACTGCTGTATTGGTTTGCACCTGTCATTTTCTATAACCCTCCATTTTCCATTCCAGGCAGAAATAATGAATGACATGCATGTAACAAAAGACACAAAATTGAGCACAAGCAAAATTTTAGACCTCACAGGTGGAGCACTCTAGGGGCTGTGTCAGGGGTATTTGCCAGGGTGGGGGGTGGAGTTCAGAAACATCCACCCCTTTTTACATGTGTTGGAACACAGATTAAAAAGCAGCAGGGCTCTGATCGCCTGGGTGCCATCTGGACTCTTTTGAGAAATCCCCCATCTCACCCCAGATGCCCTTGGGCTATCTAGCTCAGCATGATTTACTCTTTTACAGTTAAATTCTTTATTTGGCCAAATGTGACCAAACATTTTTGTCCACTTCCTTTTTCATTTTAACTCTTTAATGGCAGCTAGAAAGATGTTACATTCTCGGATATAGCCCATTCTTTGTCATGTTATACTGACCAGATTAATGTCCATGGGGAGCCTCCTGGAGCTTCATAAAAGGATCCAGGAGGAAAAGAAAAGGAACCTGTGATTGTTATAGATCATTCTACTGTATTTGGATTTAAGGGGATCTTGTTTGGTGGCAACAAAGATCACTGTATCTCTGACTGTTATGGCTCATTCTGTACAAACATATGTGATGTGTTAGTTGACAGAGGTTTCAGGTGGATTCCATGTATCAACATTTATCCCTTGAATCCACACTTTTGCAGCATGGCAGTGCCAAAAAGCTTGAGCAGATGGATCACAACATTTAATCAATGTTTTGGTTCCCTTAGGTTATAAATTGCCGGTGCTTTAGATTGTATGGCCTTGTGCTGAATCATTATTCCTTACACTCTGTAATAACCAGTAACTGTTGAGAGAGGCAACAATCAACTTTAAATTAGAATTGCCATGATAGTGACTTTACTAACTATTCAAGACAAAGTAGGTCAGCTTCAGTATTCAGTATTTTTTAACTTTAATCCTTATTATAATAATCATGTTGTATTTTTAACCTGGTTTCAAAAAATAAAAATTAGCCTGTTCAGTATTTTTATTTTGGCTGGTTTTTATATCCTACTGTATGTAAATAGCATAGACATAAATACCAATAGCAGATAAAATTAGTAATATAGTAATTTAAATGCACAGAACATTAAAACGAAAATCAAAGAAAATACCAAATGGCCTCAATCTTTACACGGTCGCAGTTTTTAACCAAGGTGGTCTCAGTAGGCCATGTGACAGAGCCTAAGAGATAGATGTTCACATGTAGCAAAGTATTGGAGGTCTATATCTATAGCCAGAAACCATAGACAGTTATTTTTATTAGCATATCTGAAGTATATATATCCCTTTAGTCACTGACTTTGTGCCCGCAGTGCAAAAAAGAGAGTTATTTAAATAACAATCTAAAAGTATAATTATGGGAAATTTGCATACCTTTCATGCCTTTTCCTTTGTAAACTGAAGCAGAAACTCTGACGATCTGAAGGACTGCAAACTGCCCAGCTTGGCCCTGTGTCTTTAAAGAAATGGAAATTAAAGGCTCATTTTCCAACCCAAAGTTCAGGATGCTGGATCCCATTAAATCTACTGGTGTTTATACACTCTATTTTTTATTATCATCAGCATCATCCTTTCTGTTTATATTCTGCCTGTCTACCCTGAGTGCACTAAAGATTTTAACCAAGACCACTGTGAGTGAGGAAGACGAGTTTTCCTGAATTTGGACAACGTTCATGTGTAGCCATATAGTACAATATACACTGCCCAAAATATTCTTCAACATGCATGTATATGGTAAATCATTCTTTTCACACTCTTCATTTGTTCCTAAGACATAGGCTATGCCCGTTTTCAGGACCTTCACTAGGTTCATTTTTTCAGATACATCATTCCTCTGAACTTCAAAAACTAGGCCAGAGACATCTATTTGGAATCGAATCTGATCCATTTTGGTAGGCATGATTCATAGATGGGCAGGTAAAATCCATCAAAAAAGCAGCCTACAATGATGGAACTCTTCCAGAGCGATTCAAAGCATACTTTGTTACATTGTATATCAGTTAGTATAGAGTCACAGAAGCCTTGTTCTATCAGAAGGAGTTAGGGACCTGGAACCAGCTCTCATGCATGCCATAGGATATGGTCCCACTTACAAAATACTTGACGTATTGAGTCATAATCATGGCTGACATCTGCCTCTCAAACCATGCACAGCTTGCGTTTCAACTGCTTGAAGATCACCTTCTCCCGCACGGCCATGCCTGAATGCTGTCATTTTTCTGAAAGGTGCTTTCCCAGGTTTGTGCACTTTAGAGTTTCAAGTCATGGTATCTAGAAAAAGGTCTCTGCAGTTGTTGGTGGAATAGTTGCAGAGGTTTGCTCAGCTGACTTGGTTTTCTTGGTACCTGGTCTATGAAAGCATTTAATAAGCTCTTTTATTCTTACTGTTCTGGTCCTGCTCTGATGTTGAATTTTTATTTTTTTTCTCCCTTCTCTTATTTTATTGTTTTAAGGATTTTACATTGTTATTACTTTGTTAGTTTGCAAACCTTCCTGGGGATGGTAATATGGAATGGCAAATTGTTGTTACTTTCTGCATGCATGCACTTGTCATGTTCTTGCTGTACAAAGAGAAAGGAGAGCAAAATGACCCAAATCAGGGTTGCACGACCTTGGCAACTTTCAGGTGTATGGACTTCAACTCCCAGAATTCTCAGCAATGGCCATGTGGGCTGGGGAATTCTGGGTACTGAAGGCCAGAGGTTGCTAAGGTTCTAGAAGTTGCTAAGGTTATGCAATAAAAAAATGGCAATATGTGGTCTATCCAAGTGTGCATTTCTTCAAGAAAATATTAACTGATGTGTGAAAGAATAAAAGCAGAATTAATGTTTCCATGTGTTCCATATATTAGAAATTAAAAACTTTATTTTTGATCCTATGTATGTATGTATGTATGTACAGCAAAATCAAATACATGCCACACAAACACAGAGAGAGAATATTATTTATACTAAAGGCGGCACTTCAAGAAATGTAATATCATTTTTTTAGTTATTTATTTGTAAACCTCCACTACACTATGGACTTCTTCCTTTGGGATTACTTGTTTTTCTCCTCGTTCTGAATCTTTTCAAGCATCTCATTATTTTTGTTGTCTGAAGTTGGGCAATAATGTTTCTGTGATTAATTAAGCAAGAAGACACGAAATCATCAGATAATAAAGTCCTTTGGATTTTGCAATGCATGAGGTGTAACCAGGACCCTTTATCCCCAGAGGTCTGATTATCTCCAGGAAAACTACACCTCCTTGTACTTGCAGTATGGTTATTATGGAATATCTTTACACTTTATAAAGTAAATTACTTTAATCACTGAAAATTGCCAGTGTTGTGAGGTTTCAGCTGTGAGGTTTATAGAGCTTAATCTGCCATTTCAAGTCTGAAATAACCAATAATTGTTCTAATAAAAGCAGGAATAAATCATTATTTAAATAGTGAGATCTTTCCTTCAGAGTGGCAGAGACACCCTTGAATATTTGGTGACATGGACTTTAATTTAACAATAGCTTCAGAGTTAGCAACCACATTCTTTCCCTTCTAGGGGATCCTCTTCATGTTCATTGTTCACTTACTTCTGATATCAATATTTGCAAAAATGGCTAGGGAAAGGGCAACCTAGGGAAAGGGCAAAAGGAAAGTTTAAAAAGGTTCCCAAGAAGAGAAAGCAGAGAGAAAGCACTCACATCCTATTTACTGAGCTGTACTTCCTCTAATGTATGACTCTCTTGGACCTCTTAGATCAGTGTTTCTCAACCTTGGCAACTTTAAGATGTGTGAACTTCAACTCCCAGAATTTGTTTTGAATTTTTGTTTAATTTTTGAATGCTTTGTTTGAATTTTTTTTAACCTGGAGAGAGAGAGAGAGGGAGGGAGGGAGGGAGGGAGGGAGGGAGGGAGGATATTATTATTTTATTAGGACAGCATTCACAGCTACTTCCCAGGAATAGTATACATGCTTTTTCCACCTCAAGCAGAAGTACATGGAGTTTGGTATACATGCAAAAAAAAAAAGATCTACTCCCCCAACACACACCCAAACCTTTCCCTTTCTGTTCATTAGAATATATATTTCTCCTCTTGGAATGAAGCAGACGTTGCTCTCAAAAGGACAAGAAATGAGTAGGACTTAAATCTACTTTCAGCTTTAGATTTAAGTAGAAATTCACAGAAAACAGAATTTTCCAGATAACAAATTGGCACAGAAATAACATATTTTTCAAGGCTAAACTAATCTCTAAAGGAATTGAAAAAAGTTAGTTAACAACTGCATTAATTTGAATTTCTTCTTGGTGCTTTATTGTTCTTGATATTTATGTCCTCTATATGTGGGTGTAGGGGCGTGGTGGCTCAGTGGGTAAGATGCCAGGCTTGTTGATTGGAAGATCACAAGTTCAGAGGTTCGAATTCCTAGCCCCGTGTGATGGAGTGAGCTCCCGCACTAGCCCCAGCTCTTGCCAACCTAGCAATTCAAAAGCATGCAAATGCAAGTAGATTAATAGGTACCACTTCGGAGGGTAGGTAACAACGTTCCACGTGCATCATGCCGGCCACATGACTGCGGAAGCATCTTTGGACAATGCTGGCTCTTCGGCTAACAAACGGAGATGAGCACCGGCCCCTAGAGTCGGACACGACTGCACAAAGTCGTGGGAACCTTTACTTTTATGTGCTCAGTAAAGTTTGTACTTTTATGTAACTGGAAAGCTTTTGGCAACAGATTTCCTCTAAATTATGGGCAAGCCAATGACATCTTGTATTTGCTCAGAGCCTTATATTTTCTTTTATAGTTTTTCCTATGGGTGATCTTTTTAAGTTATCTGTGATTATAGCAGCTGTATATTTTTATCTCCTTTGCCCCTGAATGTTTTACATGTTATTTCTTAAAGCTGAAAAGGGATCTTTACATTTTCTCTCTTCCTTTTTTAAAAAATAGAGTTTGATTTTATTAATATCTTGTGAGACTGATCTATCTTCAAAAGGAAGAGATACTGATTTCACTAGTCACACACTACTGGGCCAGGATGTGGCACTATATAATTTATTTCATTTTTATCATCTCCTCCCCCCCCCCATTTTTTTTAAGTCACCAGTAAAATGCACAGGCTTTAGGGGCCCTATCTCTCTCACACACCAGAGTTAGGAAGGAGGATGACAGATAGTCAGTCAGTCAGTATAACTTTATTGATTAGTCAATTGACCATATCAAAAATGGGCATCAGCCACCATAAATTACAGTAAAATAAGACAGGTAAAATACAATAAGGTAAGGTAAAACAGACTAGAGTGAGATAAAATGAGATAAAATACAGTAAGATGAGATAAGATAAAAGAGTAATATAAAAGAGTATAAGATAATGCAAAGCTTATAATAAGATGAATAATAAAATACAAAAACAATATGTGTTTAGGTAAATTCATCACCTTTGCATGCCACCCCAATTTGTTCTATAAAATGTGTTCTCAATTGGACAGCCCTGACTATAAACTTAACGGTTCTAGTGACTACATATGTGTTTGTACCCTGAAGGAAGTAATATAGTTGTTTATTGCAGTCCCAGTATATGGTTCTGTCAAGTAATGTCTGTAGGTACTGAGCCCTTGCTGAGGCATATAATTGGCAGTTAAATAGGACATGCACAATGTCCTCTATTTCAGATGCTCCACAAACACATGTTCTCTCGAAATATGGCACTTGGTGGAATCGTCCATATTTAACCATAGAATCTAGCTGCTCAAATCTTGCTCTAGTAAGAGCTATCCTATGGTATTGAGTGAAACCCATTGTCAGGTATTTTTCTGTTTGAAATGACATTTTATTCTTGGCCAGCCATTTCAATGACCTAATGTTTGCAGGTGACTCAATATCTGTTTGGGCGTTAAAATCCAAGACTCTTTTTTTAAATATTGCCTTGGCCTGGTGTCCAGCTGAAAGTAGATATTGTGTTGAGAAGTCAAGATGTGAGATGGTTTGGAGAAGTTGATTGATCCATGTGATGAGTTGGAGTGTGCCCAACTGTTCTTCAAGGCACATTTTTGGTAGTCTATCAGGTTCCATTGGGAGAATCCTCCACCAGTAGTTGAAGACTTTGATTACTGCTTGACTGTAAATGGAATGGGTGCCTGTTTCAGCTCTTACTGCTGCTGCCGGTGTATTCCTGTCGGTCCCCAGAAAAGTTCTTAGAAAGCATGCTTGATTTTGTTCGAGTACAGAGGCCTTTGATAGGCCCCACAATTTGGCACCATATGTTAGCACTGGTATGATTTTTGCCTTGTGGACCTTTACAATGGAGATCAGAGAACTTGGGTGGTTGTAACTAAGTAGTTTGATAAACGTTTTAGAGCTTGCTGTGGCCTTTGTGGAACTTTGTTTGAAGTGATTGACCCAAGGCCCTGTATCTGTAAAAACCACTCCTAAATATGTGAAACAATCTATTTGTTTTATAGGCTCCCCATCCAAGTGCCAGTTGTATTTGGCCCATCTTTTTCTGAAAACCACCACTTTGGATTTAGACTTATTAATATTCAAAAAGTTAGAGGTGCAATAAGCACCAAATTTCCCCATAAATCTTCTCAGGCCTACTTGGGAGTATGCCATCAGGACCATGTCATCTGCATACAAAAGGATGTTGATATGTCTGTTGAGGATTTTTGGCATGTGAACATCCATGGAATGGAGGAATCCTGGGATGTCATTGACATAGAGATTAAACAACATCGGGGCCAAGATGTATCCTTGTCTGACACCTTTGAAGGTGGGAATGCTCTGTGTAAGAGAACCATTGACTCCAGTACGGACTTTCAGGCATGTATTTGTATAGAGGGCCTTTATCAGGTATAAAAGTCTAGGTTCCATGTTTAACTTGGCCAGCTTCTTCCATAGAATATCTCTGTTTATGTTACACTAAGATCTATAAAGGATGTAAACAAATGTTTACCATCAGTTATATATTTGGTGATAAGATGGTATAAAACAAAGCAGTTATTGTGGAGTGCTCGTGTCTGAACCCAGCCTGTTCTTCCACTAATATATTTTTCTCAATTGCGAAATCTTTTATTTTTCTCAGGAGATGTTTTGCACACATCTTAGCTGTTATGTCAATAAGGCTTATGGGTCTATAATTGTTAGGGTCTTCCTTGTCTCCTTTTTTGTATATGGGAACTAATCAAGGTCAAACCAATTAGATCTTAAGGGCTGTCGATTCCTAGCTGGCAATTCATCTATTAAAAAATTTCTTAACGTACTACACAGGTTGGCATACCTGGTAAAAGTTCTGTTTGGATCTTGAGTAGATGTAACAACCATTTTTACCCAGGACTGAGCCCTCTCGGAGTTCATAAAGCTAGAAATTGCCTTAGTATCCACCTTGGACCATTTGAGCCTCCTGTCTTGCCTCACTTCAAGGTTAGCGAGTAGCCTCTTGTCATGTGCTATGGATGGTCTTAAATCAGAGTTGCCATAAAAATTAACTGTGATCGGTTGATGGTCACTGTCCTCCCTCATGCAAACTTGAATGTCTGAGAATAAGTTGGTTTTGTCTGTTGAGACACATATATAATCTAAGACACTGCTAGCATTCCCAGCATGGAAGGTAAAGGGATATATACAGCAACTGCTTTTGCCTCCTAGGATGTGAAGATTGCATGTGTATGTCAGGGAGATTAATTTGGAGCCCGCCATGTTCCTTTTAGAGTCTCTGGAGTGCCAGGGTGGGTCATTTGTTAAATAGTTCTCAGATATAATGCCCGAGTGTGCATAATCATGCAAAGAAGCCCCCACCCTAGCATTAAAATCTCCCAGTAGGATCACAATGGCTTTGGGATGTTTTATGTTTGGGGTTTTATGTTTTATGTTTATCTCCATGACTGTCTTCTCTAATTGCACCCAGATGTCAGGGGAAAAGCAGGGGGAGGAATATGGGGGTAGATATGAGTTTAGCAGCACAACTTCTGCTAATTTGTATTTAAATTGGATGACTAGAAGATAGAAAGGGTCTTCTCTGAAGACCAGTTGCTGCCCTTGCCAGCCCAGCTCTGCCTTAGCAAGTATGCATAATCCCCCTGAGGCCCACCCTTTTAACTTAAATTTACGTGCTGGTGTAGACCAGGATCTAAAGCCTGTTAGGTGAGCTTCTTCATCACTGGTGGTTAACCATGTCTCTTGGAGTGCTATAATGTCGAACCTGGAGAGGAACTTCAACAGATCTCCATATGACATTCTGTTCTTCCATCCAGCTATATCCCATGTCAATAGCCGAATGGAACTGCCTTGTTTATTGTCAGAAGGGGTGACTGGCGGTGTGCTGAGATCTGTGGTTGAATGGTGTGGCTCATGCAGTCATTCTGCAGGTAAGATGAGGTCCAGCGTTCCTTCAGTATCTAGAAAGGCACACTGGTTAAAATGTGGCCTTCCTTTACCACTGTCTTGCTGCTGTGTGGGGTCAGATAAGTTGTGTGGTAGCTTGCACAAGGATGCCAGATAAAGGCATCCCCCTGGAACAGGGTTTCTCAACCAGGGTTCCGGGGAACCCTAGAGGTCTGCAAGAGGTCACTAGGGGTTCCCTGGGAGATCATGATTTATTTTAAAAAAATTATTTCAAATTCGGGCAACTTCACATTAAAGAAGTAAGTTTCATTCTTTATTTTTAGTTTAAGAACAGTCTTAATGCATATATACAGGCCCACACATGAAACGGATATGATAATTTTGTAACTTCTGGCCTCTATTTGAGCCTGAATGTCCAGGGGTTCCCCGACGCCTGAAAAGTATTTCAAGGGTTCCTCCAGGGTCAAAAGGTTGAGAAAGGCTGCTCTGGAAGATAGGTGGTACCATCAGAAACCACCAAGGTGCTACACCAAGGCAAGGGCAAAGTTAGGATGTACAGATCCAGAGGGCTACTGGGAGAGGGGGTTAACATGAACCTTTCACCTCACAGGGTCAGCATTGTTCCTACAGTTATATTTGATCTTATATCGAATTAGCTGCCTCGGCACTTAATGTGGAAAGGTAGAGTATAATCTTATATAATGAGAATACTATAGCAATAACAATCTACCCTCTACTGCCACTCAATAGTGAGCTAGAGTGACAATTATTTGTCCATAATATAAGGCAGCTTCCTGTCCTGCCATGAATGGTAACCTCAGAAATTCTGTCCATGTCCCTGCACCTTTAGAGTATAGGAAGCTGCATGTACCAAGTCAGAGAGTAGATCTACCTAACGCAGGATGAACTACTTTGACTAGTAGTGGCCTTTCAGAATTTCTGATCAGGGCTTTTCCCAGGCCTACTCATGGACTGACCCCGCATCTTTTGTGAACAAAACATTTGCTCTGTCACTGAAAGGCAGGCCTTCCATTAAAACTAGAGGCCACCTAAAACAAGGCTTCTTTGTTGGTTGTCATTGTTGTGGAGCTTTGAAACCCTCTACAGGAACAGTTACTCTGGATGCAATTTTAAAAAAGGTAAAGGTTCCCCCCACACAGTTGTGCAGTCGTGTCTGACTCTAGGGGGCGGTGCTCATCTCCGTTTGTTAGCCGAAGAGGCAGCGTTGTCCGAAGACACTTCCACGGTCATGTGGCCGGCATGACGCACGCGGAATGCTTTTACCTACCCACCGAAGTGGTACCTATTCGTCTACTTGCATTTGCATGCTTTCGAATTGCTAGGTTGGCAAGAGCTGGGGCTAGTGCAGGAGCTCACTCCGTCACGCAGGGCTAGGGTCTTGAACCTCCGAACTTGCGATCTTCCGATCGTCAAGCCTGGCGTCTTACCCACTCAGCCACCACGCCCCTGCTCTGGATGCAATTATTCCATCCTTATTTGTGGGGTTTTTTTTCCCAGTGCCTGAAGGATACCCTTTTTATTCATCCAGGCCTTTTATTTTCCTTTTGTGGTTTTATATTTGATGTTGAGTTCCTGCTGTGACTTTCTATTAAATGTTTGCAAGTCTCCCTGCAATCTAAAGCAGTTAACAAATAAAAATAAATTTTACAATGTATTTTAATATGTGGGAGCTGCCATGGACTTCCGTGAACCAAACCTGCTTTGGAAACATGATATAAATTACTTCTCTCTATTTAATGCCTATATTTTGTTTTAAAATCTAAAGTCATTTAAAGTTGGCTTTAAATGGAGTTATAGAGCACTGGGCATCAAAAAATGGTATATGGGTTTTTTCCTCCAGAGGAAAAAAGGAAGCAAGGAAATCCCCATCTGGTCCTGCTGTGACCCACACAAAATTGTCAGCTTTACATCTTGCCAGCTGATATTATTTGCATTTTTTAAAAAACTGCAGGTTAAATGCAGAGACATTTAATGTATTGTATAACCTGCCTCCAAACCAGGCATCATTTATACTGTCTACTGAAAACATTGAGGCATAGAGAGTGGAAGTTGTATTAAAATTATGGAGGACATCCTCCTCTGGAGTCCATCCAGATGCTTTTGATTTTGGATCCCATTATCCTTGAAATGATGGTGCTGGTGGTTCTGATAAGTGTTATAATCCAAAAATATCTAGAGAAAACATCAATTTGCGGATAAAACAGGTGTGATGTAAAGACACACAGACAAGCAAGTACACCTGGATCAGAAGCAAAACGCATAAAGGATTTGAACAAGATTTCCCAAGACTGGGGATGAACAGCTTTTTGAAAGCCCAGCTATTTATTCCATGTACCATTTCAACTGACATGTAAGGTGGGACAAGTCCACTTAGGGGCAGAAAAATTATACCTTCAAGAGAGGTGAAAAGCCAAATCTACTCAGAGGAAAAATAGGGTGCTGGACCTTCTCAATCCTATTTTTAAAATTAATCTTTAAATACTTTTGCATCTTACGGTGAAAGAGTAACTCTAAACATGTTTTTAGAAAGGGGACGCTATCAGCAGTGCTCAGATAAACCTGGTTTACTGTGGCTTATTATTAACCCTAAATAATATGGACTTTCAGCAACCTGAAATGACAACCTGATCGTGGAAGGGATGCTATTTTCAGGGGAAAATGATGGCCCAGAAAAGAAGATATTCTATGCTACAGCTCAAGCCTTCCACCAAAGCTTGAAAGCTCCCAGCAGTAATTTGTTTACTAAGTTGTCTAATGAGAAGACTTAATCAAAAGAGTTTTCTTCTGAGAATTATGACCAGTAGCCTAAGCTTCAATGATGCTCTATAGATCAGCGACAGCATCTGTTTCTGGAAGGATTCCAAGCAGAAATATTGAATTTGATTACGAGGCAAAGGGTAACGACGATCAGGGGCATTTTGTAGGAAGGTAAACATAGTTAAAAAAGCACATGATAAAAGTATTCTGTAGCGTCATTGCAAAACCAAATGAAAGATTAAATGAATTTTAGAAGGGCTGGACCAGGGCATTTCTGTTGATGTTATTTGGCACCCAATAGAAACAAGTAGAAATCACTTGCAACTTGGGTTCACTAGCAGAAAAGGAGCTATATCTTTTGGTACATAGCAAACATCCTTTATATTCTTCAAGAAGGCCAAGTGCCAAGCTGCACTAATAAGACATCCTTACTTCTGCTATGGAAACCTCTGGTGTTAGGGCGTGGAGGAAGTATAATGCTTTCTAGGAGAAGCAACATCTGCAGCTTTTCCTCCCTCCCAGTCATTTAAAGCTGTTCCCTCTGACTGAAACCAGGGGAGGGAATAATTCTATATCAGCGTCATGTATATGTCAATTTGGGAACACGTGGGAGAACCAGGGCCCCCAAAAGGTTTTCCCATGTCGTATTCCCCCTCCAAAACTAGAACTCTTTCACAACTCTGATACAACACATACTCTGCCCTTGGGACACACCCCTTCCCCAGGTTCCATAGAACAGTAGCCCCAAATTCTGTCTGGAAATCAAGCCCATAAATCCATAAACTTAATAAGCTTTAATTTCTAATTAGATGTACACTGAATCACTCCAAAATTATGACCTCCAGGTTTGGGCTGCAAAAATTTGGATGACCACTGGACAGCAGCAAAGTGCTGGAGTTTCTTGTATCTCTTTGCTGCCATCTCATGGTTGCCTAGAATTTTGCAGCCCAGATCTGATTTCCCTACCAAAGGTCTATGAATTGAATGTTTCAGCAGCTCTCACTAAATGGCTGCTGGACAGGGGCTTGTCCATTCACAAAATGGCTGCCATGCAGGATATAACGAATTACAACCCACCCTCAATTTACTAGGGTATTATTTGCTACTTCTTGCACTGACCCTCTCTTGAAGGATGCTACCTCCTAAGTTGCTTTATTTTTTTTTGGTCAGTTGGGTACATATCTAAACAAAGCACCAGCCCACCCATCTAATAAGTTTTCTTATTAGAAAGATTTTGGGGACCAGCTGTGGCCCAGATGCATTTATTGGAATAAAAGAGATGCTGGACTCTTTAGATTTATTTTAAGTGTAAAAAGCCAGGATGCTGTACTGCCTTCTACCTATGTACTCAAGTAAATTCTATTGAGTTTATAATCTTTACTCTCATATAATTGAATATAGAATTGCAGCCTTAGTAGGGAAGACTCGTATTTATATAGAGTAGAAGCAGATTGTATCGTAAGTTACATGCAACTTTTTATGAAGGCCTTTGATAGAATGCTCAGATTGCAGTCCAAAAAGTAATGATTGCAACCAGGACAAAAAACTAAATCTAATTTGATGTTCATTTACATGTAATCAAATATAAATAAAATTAATGCAATTACTCATTTATTAATACAAATGTTCAATTATTTATCACTCAGGTAGGATAGATGACAATATCTACCTGTTGACAATGTCAAAAAGCTAAGCTGGGTCAAACATGGTTATTATTTGGATGGGTAACCACCAGAATATGCAAGGGCTGTAAATTACAGTACATTTTTAAAAAATTGGAAGGTGGCAGTGGTAAACCACTTCCATATGTGAAAAACAACATGGGTATATTCACCAGGAGTTGAGCTTGTCTCAAAGGGGAGTCAATATCCTAAGGATATTTACAATATCCCTTCTGAAATGTGTGACCATAAATAGGCACAGTATTACAAGTGTGATCACAGCACAGATTTTTATAAAGAAAATTACAGTGGCTTTTTTATCCCTTTCCAATTGACCCCTCTGTGTGGAAGCCAATCCACAGGGATTGGCTTTCATTCCAGAGTCTATCCATTCTGTTTTCCATATCAACTAAAACCAAGGATTGATCTGTATAAATACTAAACACATGTATGCAGATGTAGTATCAGAGCTTTCACCAGCTTGACTACTTACATGAAGATTTGTTTCATAGCCAAGTCCTTCTGCATTAACCTGAATCTCTTTAAAACAGATTGAGGTACTGCAGACTATCAACTGCACCACAGACACCAAATGATTTGGTAAAACATATTAATATGCTGGAAGCACCAGTTATAAGAATCACAGAGAATGGGGATGAATGAGTACTCTTTTTCTGCTCCAGGCTCCATTTCTTTGGGAGTCATCTGAAGGAACCTACAGCCAAAGATGAGGAAAGATTAGACCAGGAATGGCTGAAAGCAGAACAAATCTAACTGGGGGCCATGCACTCTGTATTGGGAACAAACAATCTTTTGCTGGCCAAGGGCAGCAATTAATGTTAAATCATAAATAAGTCATGTGAGCCCTTTTTTAAAAGTAATAACATGGATTTTATTGTTATGTTTTATCATTTGTATTTTCAGATTGTTGTGAGCTGCCTGTATAGATACAGAGCAAGAATATGCATCCAGTTGCAAATAAATACACAAAGACAGCATGGGGCTTTTCACTGTGATATGTCTTAAGGCTTAAATTGCAGTTTTCATCTGTACCCTAACTGAAAATGGAAGGACACTGTGCAGTAAATTTTCAGCAGACATTCAACAGCCAGAAGACATTGTAGGTAGGAAGAGGAGAGCTGGGCTAGTCTGGAGCCCAAAATCAGGAATCTGGTAGCACCTTTTCAAACTAACTCATGTAATTAAAAGACATAACCAACTCATGGAAGTAAGTGATAAAATGGGTTCGTCTGGGGAAATGCTACCGGACTCCTCCTGATTGACAGTCAGAAGGGGGTTCTGAGGATCACCTGTGAGAGCTGCCGCTGATATCCCTTTTTTCTTCCTTTTGACATGGCTTTTTAAAAATCTCTCTCTCTCTCTCTCTCTCTCTCTCTCTCTCTCTCTCTCTCTCTCTCTCTCTCTCTCTCTCTCTCTCTCTCTCTCTCCATCTTCTCTCTTTTCCTAGCCATGCATGAAGACTACACGGATCGCTTTTGCCAGAGATTTGTACTGGCAGAACCCCTTTGAAATAAGACTGAAGTCCCTACGGAATTGGGCGAAAGGCCACCCTCACCCTGGCCACAAATTACCCACTCTTGAACCCGATTCAAAAGGATTTCCCACTTCTTACGAATACTACTGCCAGGAACGCTGTGTTATGAACCTGCCTGGCAGCTACAGGAACTCATTTAGCACTTTTACAGAGGCAGCTACTCCTCTAATATTAGGCCTTTGTGCCCAATAAGAAAACAATCAGTACTTTCCGTTCATCAGGGATGTTTCAATTACATTTTAGAAGTAATGAATTGTATCCAATTAATTGTTTCCACTAATGGAATGGCTTATGTCAGCAGATCAGACAAGGGGCAATTCCCTCTCTCCCCTGTACCCCCTCAATCCATTCCAGAGGATCTGGGGGCAGCAGAGACAGAAGAAAGGGAAAGAGAATCCCTTACGGAATGTCAGATTTCATCCAATAATCTAAAATACTTCAGCAAATCCTTCCCTTATTGCCTACTTCCCCTTACTGGGAATGAGTTGTTAGTGCCAATTTGAATGCTAAGATTCAAAGCAAAGATTGGCAGATAGGACTAATTTACAATTAGAAGTCCCACGAGGAAAACATTAGTGGGGCATACGGGTTGGAATTCTTATCACGGCATCACAGCCACTGGGAAAAGGCAACCATTTCTCCCAACATATTGTTCAGTTCCTAACAAATAGATTGAATTCATTAGCCTGGTAAGTCATGCTCTGTACTTGCGCTAATGTCTAAGATGTAAGGGTCTCAGGAAGAGAATCCTATGGCCCTCCATCAATATGTTACAAGATATACTAAGTTCTCTTTATACCGCTAAACCAGGGAGGAATGAGCTTCAGAAAACTTGCTGATATTATATGACTGAGATTCAGCTCACTCGGCTTCCATAGAGAAGGCACTTCCTTTAGGCAGCATGGCTGGCTGGGGAATTCTGGGAGTTCACATATCTTAAAGTGGCCAAGGTTGAGAAACACTGATACAGGGTGTCTGTAGTTTGAACCATGTCAACTGGATTTCTATTTTCTCAGTGGAAACGTTTCGCTCCTTATCCAAGGAGCTTCTTCAGTCTGAGCAAAGTTAGTAAGTTATTAGTAAACTGATACAGGGTATAGACTGAACAGTGAACTATATAACTTCTTAAGTGTAAGGTGATAACTTTCCATTTCAAGGTCATTCCATTAGGATCACATACTGTTTTTGACATACAATTAGGGCAGGTAGGCTAGGATTCTATTTTGCAGTCCTGACTCAAAGAGGTAAAGATCAAAAGTACACTTTTATTCCCACAAAGTAATATTTCCATTACCAGAGCTTGTATAAATGGAAAGACCATGGACCCAGAATTATTTTCCATCTCTGTGTTATAAATCTTACTACCAATACATTATGAATATCATTATTTAAATGCCATATCCAAATGTATTTTTGTGGCTGGTCTTAATTTTGCATCTGCTTTTAAAGTAGCATTCATTAAAAAAATAATCTGTGCAAATTGATGGCCGGACCATCTATCATGGCATCAAACACATTTCCAAAACCTTTTGTGACAATGTCTTGCACATCAATTAACTTCAATGAGGACATTATTGTTTTATTCTCCACTGGAAACTACCCTTAACTATTAAAAACAGTGAAATCTTACAAAATGGGATGTGCTGCAATCTGTCTCCAGTTGCCATTTAAAATTTATTTATTTATTTATTTATTTATTTATTTATTTATTTATTTATTAAGTAAGTAAGTAAGTAAGTAAGTAAGTAAGTAAATGTATAGGCCGCCCATCTCATATCCATGACTCTGGGTGGCTCACAATTAAAACAGAATAAAAAGAGTAAAAGACAACCAGAATTAAAAACAACAAAAATAACATCAAAATAGCAGCTGAGAAGACTCACAACCACTCAAACAAGCCATGACATGGGCTCAACTGTGCTATCAGGGTCCCAGGCTTGATGGCAAAGCCAGGTTTTTAGTGCCTTGCAAAAGACCAGCAGGGTTCGGACAAGTCTAATTTCTGGGAGGGGAGGGTAATGTTCCAGATTAGGGGGCATGATAGCTCAGCGGTTAAGACACTAGGCTTGTTGATTGGAATGTCGCAAGTTCGGAGGTTCGAAACCCTAGCCTCACATGACGGAGTGAGCTCCTGCACTTGCCCCAGCTCTTGCCAACCTAGCAATTCGGAAGCATGCAAATGTAAGTAGATGAATAGGTACCACTTCAGTGGGTAGGTAACAGTGTTCTGCGTACGTCATGCGGCCACATGACCGTGGAAGCGTCTTCGGAGAACGCTGGCTCTTCGGCTAACAAACAGAGATGAGCACCGGACCCTAGAGTCAGACACGACTGTGTGGGGGAACCTTTACCTTTAATGTTCCAGAGGGCAGGCGCCATGGTAGAAAAGGCTCTCCTCCTGAGTCTAGATGGAGGATACTCTCTTGCAGACAGGACCCAGAGCATGCCTCTCATGCCAGATCTAACAGGATGGGTTACTAGAACAATTACTAGAACAAACTACTAGAACAATTGTTTTTGTGGAGAGTTGCATGTTGAATATGGATGGATCTTTCTTTATAATGGTTACCTGGTTACTTGAGGGTTAGTATCTGCCTGGCCAATCCAATCTGGCAGGGTTGGTGCACTCCAGGTTCCTTCGATTAAACAATGCCATTTATCAGGACCCCTGAAGTGTGCCTTCTCTATAGCAGCACCTACCTTCTGCAATGAGGTTCCCACCAAGATTAGAACGGCCCCCATTCTACTGGTGTTTTGAAGGGCCCTAAAGATGTGGCTCTTCTCCCAGGCCTTTGGTGAACATGATTGAAGCCCCCTTTTCCTATATTTCTTTGTTCCCATCTGGGTTTGTTATCGCTGCCATTTTCTAAACCACCCAGAGTCGCTGGGAGTCAGGTGGCATTTATTTATTTATTTATTTATTTATTTATTTATTTATTTATTTTCTATCCCGCCTTTATTATTTTTATAAATAACTCAAGGCGGCAAACATACCTAATACTCCTTCCTCCTCCTATTTTCCCCACAACAATCACCCTGTGATTTGGGCTGAGTTGGGCTGAGAGAGAGTGACTAGCCCAAGGTCACCCAGCCGGCTTTCGTGCCTAAGGTGGGACTAGAACTCTCAGTCTTCTGGTTTCTAGCTCGTTGCCTTAACCACTAGACCAAACTGGCTCTCAACCAAGTAACTAAATTTATTTATTTATTTATTTATTTATTTATTTATTTATTTATTTAAATTTATATAACCGCCCATCTCCCCCAACGGGGAACTCTGGGCGGTTTACAATAATACAATAATATAAGCAGGAGTTCTGATGGCTTTTGGAATGTCAAGACTGAAACTTCATTTTGCTTTAAAATATTGTAAATAGTACTGTACAATACCACAAGGTACTGGACAAACAATGAAGTAAAAAGTGCTGATAGTAAAACATGGTTTTCAAGATTGACATTAAAAACTAAGTAAAATAAAGCACCAAGCACACAATGCATTAGGAAAAAAGTCCATCTTCTGCTCTCCTGGATGTGTGTTTCCAAGCTTTAAGTATGATAAAATGGTACTATCCAAAAAGAGCAGTAAGTCTGAACACAAGATGGGAATTTACAGGACCGTCTCTTCCTGGTTGTTGCTACCCATTCCATCTGGTCAGGCAGGAGGGACGTGCTCCGAGTCCCATTTGCCAAGGAGTGTTGGCTGCTGGGGCCCAGGAGGAGACCATTTTCTGTCAAGACAATAATCTCTCCAGAGATCAGATTGGCTTTTCACAAGGCCCTGAAGACTTGACTCTGTGCTTGAGCCTGGGTCCCCAGGTTTGGGATGGAGCCCATCTCCTGGTTAATGTTGAATGCTGATTGTTCGCTTTATAATTTTCCTGGCTGCTATGGGTTTTATGTTTTTCTATATGTTTTTATCATTTTTATCATGTTAATATTGTTAGCCACCCAGAGTCATATATTTGAGATAAGTCTGTTAAACAAACAAACAACCAAACAATTTTTTTTAGATTTTTTATCCTTTATTATTTTTATAAATAGCTCAAAGTGGGGAACATACCTAATACTCTTTCTTCCTCCTGTTTTCCCCACAACAGCAACCCTGTGAGGTGAGTTGGGCTGAGAGAGAGTGACTGGCCCAAGGTCACCCAGCCAGCTTTCATGCCTAAGGCGGGACTACAACTCTCAGTCTCCTGGTTTCTAGCCCGGTGCCTTAACCACTACACCAAACTGTTCCTTTTAATTGTTATTATTATTTTATTATTTGTTAAATTTTTATCACTGCCCATCTCCCCACAAAGGGGAACTCTGGGCGGTTTACAATAAAATCACAAAATTCAAAATAAATCACAAGCACAATAAATATAAAAATACAAATACAAATAACAATAAAATATAAATGAGATAAAATCTAGATGGCTAGATGTTCTCTGTCAGTCCGTGAGCATAAGGGTCATTCTCGGTCCATTCTAGGGTACTAGCCATCCCCAGGAATGACTATTCCCCCTTCCGTTCCAAGCATGATGACAGAACCAGGTTTTCAATTTTTTTTGGAAGTCCAGGAGTGAGGGGGCCTGTCTCACCTCCGGGGGAAGAATGTTCCAGAGGGGTTAATTAAATTGTTCCTGTTCCCTTGAATTCATCATGATGGAATCCATAGGTGCTCTGTTAATGATAGGGCTGGAATAATTGCTTTCTAGCTGAGCCCATTTTCCATATGTTCAGCACCTTGCCCATTCCAACCAGTTTCTTCAAATATTTCAAATATTCCTTGGATGTGAAAATGTGTTACACCCACTCATTCATCTACTATGGTATGTTAGACAAAGTTTTGGTTTGGCTGGGCTTGTGACTTCATCATGTATCTTTCCAGTCCTCTCCATTCTGCCAACACTCCTGATTTGTGCTCCTGTGGTTTGAGAACAATAAATCATAATAGAATGGAATAAACTGCAATATTTTAAACTGAAGACAACCTTGATTGCAGCCAAAGGGCACTATTAATACTCTGAAGAAATGAGTAAAGTTGCAGCCTCTGAATGCTGTGACAGAGAATAAACCTCATTAGCAGGCATTTCATTTGCAGATCAGAGAGGATTCCTTTTTAAATTTTTAATTGAAGATAAACTCTTAGAACAAAGAAAGAATAAGTACTTTTTTCCAACAAAAAGGTTTTTTTTCTTTAGGTTTTCCATTATCACATTTATATGGCACTATGGGAATCCTGACCTCATTAAATATAAAAAAATAAGGATGATAGGAAAAATATATATTTAATAATGATGCATATAACTGTGGACTTTTCTTTTCCCCTGAATGAAGAGTACAAGTGCAAATACTTCTGACCCAGAATTTCTTTCAGGAGACCACACCACCGTATCATCTATAGCCTAATTTTAAATGGAAAGGTTCACAAAGGGACATGTCATTTTTCTTTCTTCTCTACTGCAGATTGAGATCCTATAAGTATAGTGTATGTGAAAATGCTCCCTACAAGTATCCCAGTTCTTTCTTAATCATGCACTTAAGCTAAATAATACATTGAATGTGTCATAACCAGGAGGACAGTCATGATAAAAAGTGATTTAACCCCTTTTTATTCTACAAAATAATACATTCTTTTCTTTACCTTGGGACTAGTTGTCATTTATAATTTCTGACCCAGGAAGACATAATGGATTTACAATGAAACCCTGATGCTTTTTCCAAGCAACATGGAGATGGCAGAAAATAAGCACCCATTACATTAGTAGACACCCCCTCCCAAAAAATCACAGTATCTCCTGGAACTCCAGAGCTTTATTCTGATGTTCAAAAATAAATGTATGTTTGTGGATTCTGAAAGAAAAAAAAATCTAATCACAGTGTTTGAGGTAAAAAGAATTGTGAACTTCTTCTGAACTTTCTGCTCTGTGACACAAAGAGATAATGTGGCTTCTTGCTGCCTCCCAACAGACAAATGATGGGGGGGGGGAAGCAGAGAGAGAAGTTGCCCACCATGTGTAGCAGGAGGGACTGAAGCACCCAGCCATTAACTTCTGCAAGCAAAATTAGTCAACCGCTCCTTCACCCACCAAAGAATAAATAGCTTCTGCTGAGCACAATTTTTTGCAACTTTTGCTCCCTATGTGTTTTGGTCTTTCAATAGTCAGAATTCCTGGTTAGCACAGCCAAAGGTTTGCCTAATGAAACAGAATTGTCATTTTTGTCCTTGGAATTCTTAACCCAATAGTTTGTGTACCCACTAAGCATGGAGGGTGGAGTTTTCTACTATGATCCAGTCGCTAAAGAAATTATTTCCAAGGAAAGAATTTTAGTAATTGTCCTTCTCTCTAGCTTCAACATTACCTACAAATAGTGAATCAGATCTCAGATCATATTTGGATTCATATTTTAAAGCTACTGCATGCTGTATCCAAAATCTCTTGTTTAATACACCCTATGAATTCTTTTTTTTTTTTTTTAAAAAAAAGGGGGAGTTAAGAATTAAAGATATCTAATAATATAAGTAGTCTTATCTCATTCGGAGAGAAAGCTCAGTTGAATTTACCTCCAAAGAAATATGCAACAGATTGAATATATAAGGCATCAATAAGTGTTCCACTTACTGCAGTCTGAAATGGTACACCTGAGAAAAAAGTTTTTCTTAACTCTTCTACTGCTTCAGGGAAATAAAGTCCAAAATACCCATTACACTCATATGTGCAGATGGTAGTCCAATAGTTTTGTTTCTCCTTTTGAAGATTCTTCAGAGGGGGGGATGGAGGGGGGACACTGAACAGGAGCAGGAAAATAGACAGGAGCAAAGAGGGACACATCCATCATCTTTTCTTCTTGCAGTGGAGGCTGCTATTTAAGCAAATGCTTGCTGTTTATCCTCTGCTGCACATTATTGGACACCATTGGGTTTCTCAAGGTTCTCCCCAGAAGGAGGAATGTCAGCAAGATGAACATCTATCAGAGTGAAAAAGCCCCCTTGGTTTTGTTTTTAATTGCTGGTTACATATTGCATCAGGGTAGGCAACCTGGTGCCCTCCAGATGTTTTGAACAAAGCTCCCATAATCTCTGGAGATTGGCCATTTGGGCAGGGGTTTGTAGTCCCCAAACATCTGGAGGGCATTAGTTGTCTATTCCTGTTTTTTTTTTTTAACCTAACAGTTTTTCCAAAAAAAACCCAACCAAATAATTCTTCCTTTGCTCCGTCCGTTACTGAGATTCATTCAGTGTAAAACATTATAAACCCAAAGGGTGGAGTTAGCTGATGTCTTATATACTGTATGTATGGTAACACCAGAAATGCTGAAGCAATGTATTTAATTTATTGAGTTAAATTATTTTAACTATATTATTACATTAACAGGTTTTCTTTAGCGAGTAGTCCATGCTGCTGGCTCTAAGAAATTTCTGGTTTCTGATTGAACCTGCCTTTAGTTATCCTGAGGAAAAAATATCACTTGCCGAGAGCCAGATATTATTATTGGCTCATTTATTGCCAGCTTAGCTCAGAAGACAAAGAACTGCACAGAGTTTGGCACACAAACACACAGACACACACACAGACACACACACATACAAAAGTAGGCTGAATGAGGATCAATAGGGATTCACACCAAGGCTTGTGTAATTTCTGTTGTGCTGCCTTTTCTGGAGAGCTACTGTACTCCTGCTAATGGTAGAAGAAAGCAAGTGCCCCGGCAAAGCTTCATTATTTTAATCTCTGAGACTGGTCAAGAGTTCTTCCTTATTTTCTCTGGCAATATATGCTTCTAGTTCTAATCTTCATCTTTGCATTTCCCAACCTGTATTTCTTTTTCCTTTATTACTAAGACCTGATTCCCTTCACTCCACTATCTACTGGTTCTCATTTCCCATAGATAACTGTTGGATACCTACCCTAACTTTAATTTCAACAACTCCTGATATAGACTGTAGTGTGGAGTCCTTGGTGCTCTCTGAGCCTTGTTGTTTTCTTGCAGACATTTCATTTCATTTCATAGACTGTAGTTCCTTCTCTCAGTTGGGGAGTTGCCCTATTAGGCCCCTTACTCAGTCCTAGAACCTAGCTTATAACTACTTCAGCTTTGGTCTTGGGCTTCCAGTAGTCCTGCCTCAGATCTCCATCTGGATTTGGCCCATATTCTGTGGGAACATTTAGACATGTTATGCTCAGCTTTCTCTGACATAGTAGTAATAGATTTTAAACTAATCTGTTGAATAGGCCAGCTAACTTTGAAGCTGTATTCAGAACATCAAATGTGGTAAATGCCAGAGCAGCTATGTCTCGATTGATTTGAGACTTAAGTATGCTTTTTATAGCCTAACAGCCTAAAGGAATGAAGGAAACGAAAATTGTTGCTGACAAGTAACAGAGACAGAGCAAATGGCAACATCCCACAATCATGTAAGCAGCGGGATTGAACAGAAAGCCCCCATGCTTTCTACTGAAAATCTTGTACACGTGCTACTTTTCAAAAATATAATCTCTAGGAATCCAGATCTGGCTCCACTCATAACAATTCATGAATTTATAAGAATTAACACTATAGGAACTGGGAAACCATCACAATTAAGGTGTTCAACTAGAACTTCAGCGATCCAGGTTCAAACTCCTACTTGACCACAGAATTTGCTGGGGAACTTTGGATCACTCTGTCTTTGCCCATCCTACCCCAAAAGGTTCTTGTTGTGGAGTTATGGGAAATCTCTATATAAGTTGCCTTGACCTCGCAGAGGAAAGTTATTATATAAATGCAGCATATAAATGCAGATAAATAAACTACCCACCCCAAGCTAACATATCTATCTGTTATTGATTTCAGCAGTATGGTAAGCAAGTGTGTAAATCTTTCCCACTGTGGAGATAGAGAAGGAATGAGGCAGTTAGCAAAACATGAATTACAGAAGGCATTAGAAAGAAACTTAAAGTGACTCCTTCTTGATTCTCTTTGGTACAGGTAGTCCTCATTTAGCAACCACAATTGGGAGCAGCAACTTGGTTCTTGAGCGAAGCAGTCACTAAGTGAAGAATCATGTGACTGCAACTATATTTACGATTTTACTTCATCTTTCCTTTGCTTTACATTGTCAGCAGGATACAACCCCAAACAGTCAGGTGAGCCCAAATGGTTTGGAAGGTTCTCAGAACTCAACTCAAGAGGAAGCCGGGTAATTTCCTGTGGGAAATGGCCGACTGAACAACTTTGCCTACAAACTCCGTGGGCAGAGCTGGCAGCGTGGCAGTTTTTTCTGGGCACAGGCAGGCTTTTCTGTAGCCCCAAGTGTTTTTCCGGATTAAGGAAAACGCTGAGAATCAACCCATCTGTCCTCCAGACGGTGAGTTGTAGCCAGGAGATTGTGGACAGCGTCTGCGACCAAGCAGTAAGACTACACCGGGAGGCTGGGATTTTATCTCTTTCTGACCCATGTATGCACCCCCTTAAAGGGGAAATAAGTCTTGCCTTCCCATTTCTTAAGCACCCAATTTGTCTTTTTAAGTTTTGTACCTTAAGGCTTGATGAATCCAAGGCTGGAGTTAAAATCACTGGAAGGAACATTAACAATCTCAGATATGCAGATGATACCACTTTGATGGCTGAAAGCGAGGAGCAGCTGAGGAGCCTTATGACGAAGGTGAAAGAAGAAAGTGCAAAAGCTGGGTTGCAGTTAAACCTCAAAAAAAACCAAGATTATGGCAACCAGCTTGATTGATCACTGGCAAATAGAGGGAGAAAAAGTGGAGGCAGTGACAGACTTTGTATTTCTAGGCGCAAAGATTACTGCAGATGCTGACTGCAGGTAGGAAATCAGAAGATGTCTACTTCTTGGGAGGAGAGCAATGACAAATCTTGATAAAATAGTTAAGAGCAGAGACATCACACTGACAACAAAGGTCCGCATAGTTAAAGCAATGGTATTCCCCATAGTAACCTATGGCTGCAAGAGCTGGACCATAAGGAAGGCTGAGCGAAGGAACATAGATGCTTTTGAACTGTGGTGTTGGAGGAAAATTCTGAGAGTGCCTTGGACTGCAAGAAGATCAAACCAGTCCATACTCCAGGAAATAAAGCCAGAGTGCTCACTTGAGGGAATGATATTAAAGGCAAAACTGAAGTACTTTGGCCACATAATGAGAAGACAGGATACCCTGGAGAAGATGCTGATGCTAGGGAAAGTGGAAGGCAAAAGGAAGAGGGGCCGACCAAGGGCAAGATGGATGGATGATATTCTGGAGGTGACGGACTCGACCTTGGGGGAGCTGGGGGTGGTGATGGCCGACAGGAAGCTCTGGCATGGGCTGGTCCATGAAGTCACGAAGAGTCGGAAGCGACTGAACGAATAAACAACAAACCTTAAGAGAAGCTTTTTATAGTAAGAAAAAGTGGAATATCTTGGTGAATATAGTTATTTTTGCAGATTTTTAATTATAAAAAAAAGTTTTGGCTTTTTTCCCCATCTGGGTTATATTGAGAGCTGTAACATTGCCTTTCTGCTGATATCTTTGTTGCTGAATTTGAAGGTTGGAGTGTTTTTTCTACATGTTTTTTTCGATTTCTTATTCTAAACTTTTGGCTTTCTGTTTACTTTCTTCAAGCTGTCTGCTAGTATATTTTCTTTGGTTAATTTTGGATTAATTCATTAACCTCTATTTTTGTGAGTTAACTCTTTAGGGTGTGCTATAATTTACTGTTTGAACAATTGAAGTTTTTAAAGAAGATTTCAGAGAATTACATTGTCAGCAAGAAGATATTTTTTCAAAGGGTTGTCAAGTTATTATACAGACTGTTTGGGACATTCGAGATGAGATTTTAGCTAAAATGAAACAACTATATATAGAGTCCCCTTTGGGGGAGATGGGGCGGTAATAGAAATTGAAAAATAAAAATATACTATGATGGAAGAAGACGATGTTGGAAAAGATGGCAATTTTACTGCTGTGAGGGAGATTGAAATATTCTCAGCTGAAATCTCTGGTTTGGTGTTTATGGGGTTAAAACAATTGTTTAACCTTAAAACTGCACAAGGAACTGCCAAGCTGGGGAAATGTTATGACTATTTCAATCAATGTTATGGGAAAGAAGAGAATGTTATGTGGGAGGTTTTTTTTCTCTTTCGCTGGAAAGTTTGTATCTTTGGGGGTTGTTGGGTTGTTGGATCTTTGTAAAAAAAAATGCTTTTGGTGTAATGGTGAAATATTTAAATGCCCTGGTATATTTTGAGGAGGGGTAAAAAATTAAGAATATTTAATTGGACTGATAATGAGGTTAACATGATTTACAGGATTTTTGATTTCTAAGATTTAAAAGGTAT
Source organism: Charina bottae (assembly GCA_023362775.1). Classification (NCBI taxonomy): domain Eukaryota; kingdom Metazoa; phylum Chordata; class Lepidosauria; order Squamata; family Charinaidae; genus Charina; species Charina bottae. The sequence goes on along the minus strand of JALMGJ010000001.1, from coordinate 182,519,228 downwards.
TGACAAGTTCTGGTAATATTTTATACTGTTTTTAAGCATAATTAGGGTTAAGATTGTTAATTATAAAGGCAGACAATTTATAAAAATTAAGAATATTTAATTGGATTGATAATGAGACTAATATGATTTTCTTTTCTTTTCTCTTTTCTTATGGTTTGGATTAGGATTTATAGGATTAAAGATTTGTAAAACTTAAAGGATATTGATAAGATATAATAATGTTTTATACTGTTTTTTAGATCTAATAGGGTTAAGATTGTTTATTATAAAGGCAGACAATTCATTTGTTTCTATAATTTGATGCCTATTGTGTAGACAGAAGTATATAGAATAGTAGTAGAAAGAAAAAAAATTAAACGGATTGTTTTTTAAGAGGGAGGGAAGTTTGAAGTAGAAATTTAAATATATGTGTATATATATATTATGTAAGGGGAAAGCAATTGTATTAGAGATTTGTATATGTGTTAATGGAGGGATTTATAGAAATAATGTGATTATGGTTTGATAAAGAGGAAGGGTTTGTTTATGGGAATTGCTGTATATTCTTGCTGTTGAAAGCTGGAAGTCACCTGTATGTATGTAACTTTCTAAAAGTCTTTTCTTTTGTATTTTCACATTTTTAGTGTTGTTTTTTTTGTTTGTAGTGGTTTTTTTGGTTTTTTGTAGTTTTTTATCTTTGTTTTAAAAAATAATAAAAACTTTGATAAAAAAAAAAAGAGGAAGCCAGGTAAAAGGTCAAATCTTATAGCCCTTTTCCCCCACTCCCCCTGCCTTTTTGAATGCTCACCCCTGTGTTGGGATAATTAGCAAGAAGGGAATTAATGTTTGTAATTACATTCATTGGAGAAGAAGGGATTTCAAGAGAATAAGCAGGAACACAAGGGGAATACACATCAAAAGGAATGTGCTTGTGCTGGCTGTTTGCCTAGTGTACTCGCAGCTCCAAGCCTTAAGCCGCTTAGGAGGCAAACAAAAGCCAAAGTTGAAACTGATTAAAGTCTTGTCAGTTATAGGCAGCAGCTGCAACCCGCTAATTAAGGTCACAGAACTGAACCTGTCAACTTGTGGTTAGCCCGTTTTAGAGGATCAACTTCAGACACACCTCTCTCGTTTTGTCTTTGGCCAATGCACGCATCCCCTCCGCTCTGGACTTTTGGACGCCACCCAAGTTCCTGCTCTGGCAGAGACAGAGGCAGTGCAATGTAGGGCCCTCTTACTTTTTAGGGAAACAGGAAGAGCGAGCAGTATTGTGGTTGTGACCCCTCCAGACATGACTAAGTCAGGAAGCTCTATTTGGCTGGGCATGCACAAAACCCCATTCCTGTGCAGCTCAGCCACCCTCTTGCTCCAGAGCGCTCCCCTGCCTCTGTATTCTCCCTTCTCAGGGAGGAGAGAGGGCCCAGTGCAACTGTAGAGAAAGCGGTGCATTGAACGTCTTCGCTGCTGCTGCGGGGGAGGGTTGCAATGGGAATGCTGTGCATGTGCACTAGCTGGCGGGGTTGAATGTTTCCCAAGTGTTTGAAACTGGTATTTGGGTTTTCCATGTTGGATCAAGTGTAGCATATAGAGCAAGCTGCATTAAGATCACCGGCAGCACAGGAGCAGCAGCATGCACTGGAAGACTCTGCTTCTGCCTTCTGCCAGGCAATTTTACAGTATGGATCTTACTTGTCTGCCGGGGGAGATCTGTGTATTTTTTTAAAGACCTTCTTCTCCCTTTCTACCCTCCCCTCTCTTGTCCACACACACACACGGAGACGCACACACATCCCTCTGATTGCTCTTACCACCTCCTTGGTGAGTTACTGACAACGACAGCCATTCAATCAGCTGCTACTGCTGCTGGAGACACTCACAGACTGTGTGCTTGCCTGCCTCTTCACAGAAGAAAAGGTTCAGATGTAGCTTTTCTGGTGGTCTTTTCGGTTTGATCCAAAGAACCGGAGAGAGGCACCGAGGTGGCGGAGGACTGGGTCTCTGCCATTGGGGCTGCCATGCTGGAAAGGAAGACTCTCAACCATTGGGGTGAGAGAGGACACACACACACACACACATACCCACAATTTTCGGCCGGATGAAAATGTTGAATCCTGCCAATGGAGACCAGCTCCATTTAGCAAACTATGTGGAGGATTACCTTTTCAGAGATGTCCTGCGCTGAAGAGGAAAGCAGCTCATGAAGAAATAGCTTGTTTAGGCAATCTCTCCGCTCTGCAAGAGGGAAAAAAAGGGGTCAGGCACAGGACAACACGTACTAACTGACTGTAATGGTGAACACGTGACTGAGAGAGAGAGAGATGCTGTGAAGGTCGTAAATGTGGGCATTGGTTGCAAAGTTACTTTTTCATCACCATCATAACTGTGGTCTCTGTCCAAGGCAGTCACTAAACAAGGTCTACCTGTATAAGAGGGAGGGAAAGAAAAGCTGACAGTCTTTCTCGATTCTGCTACTGTAGCCTATATCATTAAGTAGACTTCCAGCATTTCTTGTGGAATCTGTTTCCTGACCTGGTTTAATTTGAAGGGCTGACACCCACTGAAACTAAAGAAACTTGAACAAATCACAAGGAAGGTAAAGTAAAACATTTTAGGCAGCAACTCAGCAAAGGCAAAAATGTCCTCCGTCTGAATGGTGTGGCAAGCTTTTAAAATGTTGTAAACCACCCAGAGTCTACTGTTGTGGAGATGGGCGGTGATAAATTCGAATAATAAATTAAAAAAAATGCTTTTTAAAGTTTTGGCCCTAGCAATGGCAGCACTACTTTCTGTCAGCAAAATGCCTGGGATTGATATTGCTGGATTATGCCCTCAGTTGATTCAGCCATGTATGCCATTAGCACTACAGATTTACTTGAATGTAAAACAATTAACAACTGCATGTAATTTTAGAATGTAGATTAGCAAGGTCAGTGTTAAAATCCAAGACAGGAAGAAAAGGTAGCTTTGGATGTAATCCAGTTGATAATTTTCTTACATAATAGAGAGTCATAATGTAATTGTACAGATGTTGTACACAGAAGCTCGCAGCTTGACCTGCATCTGGCAGTTATTTTCCAAAGTCACCTAATTCTTCCCTCCCATCTTAAGAAACATTAAAACCCTTAAGAGAAAGAGAGAGAGAGCTTGTGGAAGCCATCTGTTTTTGTTAATGTGGACTTAAGTTTTAATGTTGCTGCTAACAACAGAGTTATGTCAAACGTATTTAAAGAAAAGCTGCAACTTGCTAAATCCTGCCCCTTGTTAATTAAAAGCAGAGTTCTGAAGCTTCACTTCCTCGGTGCATTTCTCTCATCTATTGCCACTGCACAAGCAATAAGCATAAGCATTGCAGTTGTATGATACTGAACCGAACATTCATCTACAAAGAGTGGAATACTACTTTGGGGCATTTTTTTTCAAGAAAGTCTAGCTAACAACATTGAAAAGATATTTTAAAGTAACAGGAGGTTACAAAACTATTTATTCATAAAGCACAGAGAGGCATCTAGATAGCTGCAGATGTGGTATGAGCCTATTCTTCTATTTCCCTCACTTGTCCCTACCCTCAGCACAAGCATGCTCTGGTAACCACTATCTTTATTTTTATTTTATTTTTTAATTTTTATCCTGCCTTCATTATTTTTATAAATGACTCAAGGCAGGGAACATGCCTATTACTCCTTCCTCCTCCTATTTTCCCCACAACAACAACCCTGTGAGGTGAGTTGGGCTGAGAGAGAGGGACTGGCCCAAGGTCACCCAGCCGGCTTTCATGCCTAAGGCGGGACTAGAACTCTCAGTCTCCTGGTTTGCCATTGGCTCCTTCCTAGGGATGAGAGACAGGGACTGGCCCAAGGTCACCCAGCCAGCTTTCATGCCTAAGGCGGGACTAGAACTCTCAGTCTCCTGGTTTGCCATTGGCTCCTTCCTAGGGATGAGAGACAGGGACTGGCCCAAGGTCACCCAGCCAACTTTCATGCCTAAGGCGGGACTAGAACTCACAGCCTCCTGGTTTCTAGCCCAGCACCTTAACCACTAGACCAAACTGGCTCTATTTATTGTCATGCCCTAGTGATATTGCCTCTATCTCATACCAGGGGCAGTTTAGCATCATTCGTAGCTGTTCCAGTTTGAAAGTAGTGTTTTCCCGCTTCTCCTGGAACAATTGCTTGCCATGGTTATGATCTGGCATGTTCTTGCTGAGGAGTTGGGACTTGCCCAGCACTTACGGGCTGTTTTAGACTGTCGGAGGTATGCCACCTCTGGTCCCTGGTCACTGCCTTTCATGAATGGATGAAAATGATGGGCAGAGAAAGAGTTCAGCATTAGGTCTTCAGTAGAAACAGCAGGTCTACCTGCCTGTATATTAAGATTTTTTTTCAGGGACTATGCCTTGCAGCAGGTTGAAGAGCAGCTGAGGTAGGGCCTCCATTATATGGCACCAAAACTCTTGAACTTGTGTCCTTGGCAAATATTTTTTTCAGTCTCCAACTCCAGGAGACTGTGTCCTTGGCAAATATTTTTTCAGTCTCCAACTCCAGGAGAAAACTAACTATTGAAGAACTGTTGAAGTCCTGAGAGGAACTGAATTCCATGAGCTGTTGTGATGAGCTTTTTCTCTGACTGCTTTAATGGTGTTTATTTTATTGGATATTTTTAGCCCTTAACTGAGATTCATTTTAATATTTCTATATTAGCTAACTAGAAAGGCCTTCTTGATAATGGCCCCTTCTCTACAGAATACTTACCCTGGAGAGACATTTCTGTTAGCAACACAGTTACTTCAGTACCAAACTAAGAGTTTTAGATTATTATTTTCCCAGGCCTTTTAAAATTATTTATTTTGATGTGAAATTTTGTTTTTTTATCTGCTGAAAATATTGTAAGTATAGTTGTAAAGATGTCCTTTATATTTTACCCCTGGCTTAATAATGGTGACTTTTCCAGTTTTGTTATGTTTTGTTTTTAAGCTTCTGTCACCTGCACATTCTCTGTTTTATTTATTTGTTTGCTTATTTATTAGATTTGTTAAGGCCGCCCAACTCCAAAAAAACTCCAGCTTTCAATATATCCAATACATTACATTAAAAAACACAACTAAAGCAACATTCTCCAACATTAAAAAAAATAGACTTGACAGCTCCACACAGCCAGGTCTTAAGGGACTCTTCTCTTGGAGAGTGGGAACCGCACGTACACCAGGGAGATACTGTTCCAAAGGGTGGGGGCTGAGACAGGGAAGAGAAATGAGAGTGTTTTAGCCCATGGAAGAACAATTCTAGCATTTTTCTCTCACCCAATTTTTCTTTGCAAGTACAGTATAACCAATGAGAAAACTTAAAACCTAGTCTGAAATCCAAAACCACTCAAATCTAAAGCAATTATTCTGAAGTAAGTAGAACTCTCCCAGAAATTATTCCCATAGAGTTTGAAGTCTGAAAATATGACAATAAGCCTGTACAGCACAGGCAACAATTTATGGAGAACAATAGGAGCAATCCAATTAGCTGTGATTTAAGATACTTCCGAATCAGATTAATCTGAGTCTCTGAACTACTTCTACTGCTATAAATTAAGACAGTATTTCATCCCAGGATAGTTAAATGGCAATGTACATGAGTTTACCACAGGGTACTTACTTCCAGTTCACAGACTATTTTTTGCCATTGATGTTCCCCATATGTGAACTCATGTGTCTGGAATCATATGGAAAAAATACACTTTCTACTAGCTGATCTTTAAAAATTAATCCCACAATCATGGAAGTGCTTTTTTATGACCGTCGCTGCAGAGCCTCCCTGGGCCATTTTGCAAGTAGTGGGACACACAAGGATGGTGGGTACAGCTGTGTGGAGTCAAATACAACTTTTAGAATAGGTCCCCTTGCAATCTATAATAATCACATCTTCACATACTAAAGATTTAAAAATCAAGCATTCTTAATTTCCAAGTTAAAGACAATCTTACCCAATTTTTACAACATTGCATTCCCTGTTTTATCGCTGAACAAACTGAGCAGGTAGAAAGAGGTTTAAATCTGGCCATAAAAGGGAAGTAAGTTAAATGTTGAAAGAAATCAAACTGGCTACAAGTATAACCACTGAGCCCTTTAGTAAAACATAGATCATATTTGGTTTATATTCATCAGTCATAGGAGTGTTTTATAGTCCTGCATAGAGGTGGCCATAAAACAACATTTTAAGGATCTCCTTCCCATATTTCAGCTATAAATGTCTTACCGATCTGAGAGGTAAAACTACCAAGGTTCAGTATTAACAAGTTTATTACAGATGACCTCACTATTGTGTTCCCTATAAAGAAAAAATATGACAAAACATTAACATTCTGAGCCCTAAATTAATCTTGATTTACCGTTCATATCTGGATCTAAATTTTGTTACTTGCAATGTAATTATTTTTCTATGATAATTTGGTTGACAACACCATTAGCAGATATCAGGCCAAAAAAAGTCAATGAAATGTAATACCGAGAGTATGAATTTTGCAGTTGAGCATGGTGTTTGAAAATATAGATTAATCTCTGTCAGGTTTGCAACCAGAAATTTTGCAGTGAATTTAGTATTTCCAGGAACCAAGAAATATAGTAATGCATACCATTCTACAAAGGCACTGCACAATAATTTTCTTTATTCCCAAAGGTGCTTTTTATTATTAAATAGAAATATTAAACCTAGGCAGCTTATATGCTTGTCTTAGTAACCCTGTACTTAAATTAAAACACTGATGTAAGATTTGTGTATAGGTTCCTTTTTCTTTTTTCTTGTAACAGGAAAAAATAGTCATAAATTTGCAGGTCTAAGTTATCTATTGATCTTGACCAAATTCTACAACTGCACAAGGAACAGAAAAATAATTTAACTTCATATCTAGGCAGAATAAGATTTGCGTTTTAAACATTCTAAAAATGAATGTAAAAGATTTTATTAATTTTCTTCATTGTATAAATGTGAAGATGCATATTTTAATATTAATCCATATAAATATTTCTTTGGATGCTTATTCTGAAAAATGGAATACGGAGTCAAAAAACAAGAAGTGTGGGTTGGGTTTATTGTGTTCTTCCCTGTGATTTGTTTCTCCTGCAATGACTTTTCTTTTCAGCACCAGAAATTCCAAGGAGCTCCTACAAAGTATATTGTGACTAATCTTCCCTCTCATCCATCAAAACAGAAGGAAGAACAAAAGAGGCTAAGATACCAACAATCACCGTTGCATTTACCAGAGAGTGATCAGAGAATCCTGTCCTTATACTAAACCGGTGTCTTTCAACCTTGGCCACTTTCAGATGTGTGGGCTTCAACTCCTAGAAGGGCTGGCTGGGGAATTCTGGGAGTTGAAGTCCACACATCTGAAAGTGGCCAAGGTTGAGAAACACTGTACCAGACAATCACAAGTACTGGGTATAAGATTTAAAAGTTCCATCTAAGGCAACCCTTTTAACAACTGCAAGGGATCTTTTTTGGAATCTCTTTCCCTTTGACAAGAAATGGTTTAGGGCAAACTGCCCAGGCTTATTTCATCATACTCCTCTCTCCCTCCTAAGTAGTCAGCAGGGAGGCAGCCAAGGATGAGAGACAACTAAAGTGCCTTATAAAATACCATAAGCAGACAGAGCATTGAACAGAAATGTGGTCCAAGAGCAGGCCGGTACTTCAGTCAAGTTAAACAGTGCAAGCCCTAGATCTCCAAAGCATAAACAAAGGCAAAGTTGGGTCCAGAACCAAGAGTCTTCAAGTCCATCTAAAGGTTTGGGACATGTTTTCAGACAGCCAACCACAAAAGGATTGACTAGAGCTACCAGATCTGGGCTGCCAAATTCCAGAAAATACAGAAAACAGTCTTTGCTGCCATCTCAACTGGATTTTTGGAAGCCAGATCTGGTAGCCCTAGCACTGCCACTCTTCTGGACTTCCGGTGAGAATATGGCGGACTGAGCAGCTGTGCCTGCGAGCTCCGCGGACAGAACTGGCTTCGTGGCAGTTTTTTCGGGCTCAGGATGGTTTCTCCTGTAGCCCAGAGCATTTTTCCAGATTAAGGAAAAAGCTTGGAATCAACCCAGATCCTCCAGATGGCAAGTTGTAGCCAGGAATTTGTGGACAGCTTGCGCGATCGATGGGTAAAGTCTTCGCCAGGAGGCTGGGATCTCATCATTTCTGAGCCATGCTGCAGCCCTTAAAGGGACAGTAAGTCCAGCCTTCTCATTTCTAAAGCACCCATTTTTTTTTAAGTTTTGAACCCTAAGAGAAGCTTTCTACAGTAAGAAGAAATGGACTCACTTAGTGCTTATCGTTATTTCTGGATTACTTTTAAAAGTCTTTTTAAGTTTTGGCTCGCTTTCCCATTTAAGGATTAAGGAAGACTGAGAGTAAATAATTGCCTTCCTGTATTGTTTTTGTACTGAATTTGAAGGATTGAATATTTTTCTACATGTTGGATTTCTTGTTTTTAATTCTTGGCTTTCTGTTCACTTTATTTATTTTTTATTTATTTATTTATTTATTTATTATTTCAATATTTCAATATGACCGCCCATCTCCCCCAGTCGGGGGAGTCACTTTCCTTGAGATCTGCTTGTTAGTATACCTTTTTCTATTTCAATTTCATTTGGAAACTTTTATCAACTTATTAACTCATTAACTCCTATCTACATGAATCAAATATCTAGGGGGCGTCATAATCTACTGCCTGAAACATGGAAGATTTCAAAGAGGTTTTTTCAGAGTTTTATCGTGAGCGTAAGCAGTCCTTTAAAGAGATTTTTTCAGAGTGCTGTCAAGCTATTCTACAGAATATATGGGACACTGGGGAAGAGATTATTTCTAAAGTGTACTATCTGGCAGAAGATGTTATGGAGGAAAATGAAGATCTTGGCAAAGATGGAGATGTTCCTGTTGTCAGTGACATTGAAGTAATGCCAGGCAAAGACTACATTTTGATGTTGAAAGGGTTAAAGCGACAGTCTGAACTGCGGATTATAAAGAGTTTTGTTTTTCTGGGGAAATGTTATGTCTTTCTGAAGGATTGTTATGAGAGAGAAGAGAATATGTTTTGTGGGAATTTTTTTGCTGAGAGGTTTGAATTTTTAAGGGGGGCAGCTGGGCTGTTTGATTTCTATAAGAAAAATTCCTTGAGTGTAATTGAGAGATATGTAACTGTTTTAGTTTATTTTAAATTGGGGTAAAAATTTAAGAATGTATTGGATTGATAATGAGGTTATTATGATTTCATTTATTTTTAATGACTTGGATTAAGATTTATTGGAATTTTTTAAGGTTTGTTTGATTTGCGAGATTTATTAGATATCTATAAGATATAATGATAATTATTTGATTTTTAGGTTTAATAGGGTTAAGAATATTGTAGTATTATTAATTATATAAGCAGACAATTTATATGTTTTTATAACTTGATTTTCATTATAGTGGACAGAAATATATAGAATAGTGATAGGAAGGAAATAATTAAATGGATGTTGTCTTATGGGGGAGGGAAGTTGAATTAGAAATATATATATATATATATTCTTTATATAAGGGGAAGGAGCAATATCATTAGTGATTTGTATATGTGCTAATGGAAGGATTTATAGAAATGATGTGACCTTGGTTTAATATAGAGTAAGGGATTGATTAGAGAAATTGCTGTATATTCTTGCTGTTCAAAGTCAGAAGTCACTTCTGTATGTATGTAATCTTTAAAATTCTTTTTTCTTGTGTTTCACACTTTTTTTAGTTTTCTCTTTTTCCTTTTGTGGTTTTTTGTTTTTTGTTTTTGTAGTTTTTATCTTTGTCTAAAAACTTATTTAAAAATTCTTATTACAAAAAAAACCCCACTACCACTCTTCCCAGCAGCAGTTTACCTCCATAGGCTTCACACGTCCACCCTACCCCTGCTGCACTGCTCAACTAAGAAAGGCAGCGTACTTGGAAGCAATAGCAGCTCCTATCTCGCTACAGGAGACTTTTATATCAAACTTGCACTTCCCCTTATAGCTCCCTGGCTGTTGATCTGCCATCCAAATCAGACTCTGAGGTTGTAGGCAGCTTCCTAGTCCTCAGCTTCTGGGAACAAATCCTCCATGGAACTACGATACTGTACCTCTATGCCACCTTCTCAATGCCAGAGACTCATCCACTCAGTGGCTCACAAAGAATGCAACCAAAACAACTTTGGGCTCATTATGACTCAATTGTTTTCCAATAGAACCTTCGGCATTGACTCCAAGGCTGGCAGAAATGTTTGCTCTACAGCCTGACAATTCTCAAGAGGTGAATAAAGCCTATGCATGGCTGTTGCAGGCCTTCCAGGCTGTGTGGCCGTGTTCTGGAAGTTGTGGTTCCTATGCATTTTGCTGAAGTGGGAAATAGAAACGGTTGCTTAATCCAATGTCAGTATTTCTCCTTCAATATTCTACATAGGCCCTGTTTCTGCCAACGCGGCAGAGTCTGCAAGGTAAACATGATGCTTTTCCCCTCTCAGTCATGACTATAATTTAGAGAAGAAATGCAGAAAAGCATGCTTTGAGATGTTACATTTTTATGCTTGCATGCGTGAAAGAGGCCCTGAAAAGATAAGCAGAATACCGCTACGATAGGCTCTTATTATTCACCTTGATAGAGCCTTTTTTGAACATTGTGCTCATCACAGCTCAATAGTACCTGACAAACATAATGCTAGTTTTCAGCTCGCACAAGCTTGCGATGTTAATAAGGAGCTGTGTGAGAGTGTGCTTTTAAACACTACCATGCAAAGAATGAGCTGTTTTCAGCTAACATTGAGCTGCTAATGATTTTAATGAGAGTGCCTTCTGGATTCATATATTTTCATAAAATACATCACACTAAAACAAAAATCAATGAGAAACATTAATTAGGGTCTTTTTAGATGCCTTCTTTGGCGTTGTTTTCCTTTTGAGAAACACCAGATGAAGAATGCTGGGCTTTATTAAAGCTAAGTTGTTTGACATTTAGATGAGAGAAAAAAGAGGGAAGAAAAAAAAAACATTAACAAACATAGGAACAATTTTTGACAGCTCTTTGTCATGCAAGAAAGAAAAAAGGAGGCTGACTGTGAGATGCTACTTTGAAGCCCTGGAAATTTGTAATGAAAAATTTAAGATACAAGAAGGGAAGAAAGATGAGCTATTCATTTGGTTCTGCATATATTAACACTTGCAATTCAAACTAAAGGTTTGCTATGTGTTTTTGTAATTTTGACTCTAATAAATATCTTGGAGAATTGCTTTGATATTCCAAGTTCATGCGTGTAGCCTGCATCCATTAAGAAAACGGGTAACAATAATCACCAGGCCTCTTAGCACTAATGAGAAGGTCATTGCTCTTTAATTATCACAGACATGAAACTGAAATATTTCAAAGGCTTTGCAGATTACTCTGGCTATAGGCAAGCCTGTGTATCTGTTTATAGATCTCCCTCCCAGTCTCTTTCTCCTCTTGCTAACCCCTTCCCTCTCTCCCCACACACATCCAGATCTTTCATTCTAAACTCCTCTGATTTTATGTACATTTCATTTTCAAGCTGCCTATTGTTCCTTGCACATTGGACTCATCAGGGAAATTTAGATGAGTGGTGGTTAGTAGGGGGCAGAACAAGTGGAAGAAGGCTGGGGCGACACTGAGGTGGAGGGATGTGAAAATGGCAAAAGTGTCCTAATCAACAAGTGCTGGGAAAGAAGTATTACAGGGTTATGTGGTCATATTTCCCTCAGCAGGAGTGTTATCAAGGAAACTAAATGACAGTATCTTGCAGGGGTACTATTTATGAATTAAAATGTGAGTTCTGATCCACCATTATGAAGGAGGAGACTATACCAGATGGGACAATAGAATTAATTAATTTATAGCACCAAGGCAGACCACAAACTGCTGGACTAATCTACAACACGGAATCATGCAAACTTGTTCTTTCATGGGGTAGTCTATGAGAACAATTGGAATTTGGTGACATTTTTGTTTGGAGCATCTTGGCAATCTGAGGAGCAGTCCTTAGGCACACAAGAGTTGCTTGGTTCTTATGTTAGCTTGTTTGTTTTAATTTTTGGTAGCTTTAGTTTACCCAGGCAGACCAAAAATGCCTTTTCATTCTTACCTTCTTACATTGGGAGCCTCTGGAAATATAGGTAATCCTCATTTAGAGACTGCAATTGGTTCTAGTAACTCAGTCATTAAGCAAAATGGTCGCTAAATGAAAATCACATGGCTGTGACTGTGCTTACGATTTTACTTCACCTTTCCTTTGCTTTACAGTTTCAAAGGATATGACCCCAAACAGCCAGGTGAGCCCAAAGGGAGGGGAAGGTTTCTGGTACTCAACTCCCAAGGAAGCCAGGTAAAAGGGCAAATCTCATAGCCCTTTTTCTCCACTCCCCCACCCTTTGGAATGCTCACTCTGGTGCTGGGATAATTAGCAAGAAGAGAATTGATGTTTGTGTTTACATTTATTGGAGAGGAAGGGATTACAAGAGAGTAAGCAGGCACAAAATGGGGGATACACATTGAAAGGAATGCACTGGCACCAGCTGTTTGCCTAGCATGCTCGAGCCACTTAGGAGGCAAAAGTGGTTAAGGCAACGGGCTAGAAACCAGGAGTCTGTGCGTTCTTGTCCCACCTTAGGCTTGAAAGCCGGCTGGGTGACCTTGGGCCAGTCACTCTCTCTCAGCCCAACTCACCACACAGGGTTGTTGTTGTGGGGAAAATAGGAGGAGGAAGGAGTATTAGGTATGTTCACCGCCTTGAGTTATTTATAAAAATAATAAAGGCGGAATAGAAAATGAATGAATGAATGAATGAATGAATGAATGAATGAATGAAAGAAAGAAAGAAAGAAAGAAAGAAAGAAAGAAAGAAAGAAAGAAAGAAAGCTGAAGGTGTGAAACTGATTAAAGTCTTGTCAGTTACAGGGAGCAGCACAAGTCCCCGGAGGGTTTAATCAACTCATTAAGGTCACACAGTTGAGATTGTTAACTTGTGGTTAGCAATTTTCAGGGACATGCTGCGCTGCAAAGAAAAGCAGCTCAAGAAGAGATAGCTTGTTTAGGCAATCTGTCTGCTTTGCAAGGGGAGAGAAAAAAAACAGATCAGGCACAGGACAACATGTACTATCTGACTGCAATGGTGAACACGTAATTGAGAAAGAGATGCTGTGAAAGTCATAAAAGTTACTTTTTCATCACCATCATAACTGCAAATGGTTGCTGCCCGAGGCAGTTGCTAAACAAGGGCTCCCTGTCTTATAATCAATCTGTTTAAATAACAAGGTAACAAGGTTATCTCTGGTCTCCAGCCAGATATATCTCTTGCCATTACTGATGATCACCCAAAAATGATCTATAAAGATTCATGGAAACTATCTGGGCAATGCAAATTACAGGTACAAGAAACCACTTCTGGAGCATGTATTATTATAGCTCTCTGAATATACATTTAGATAAGGTATTCCATGGGTTTACTGAGTTTACATTAGACCAATTAATGGGGGAAAGCTTTGTTAATGCCAATGGCCTGTGAGAGATGTTTCCAGTTTCAGAGACAATATTCTACAGAATAGTAATCTTGAGATCTTTGTGGCAAAAATATAATATAAACTGGAACTGATGTATCTTACACTATTCATACTATATAGTAACATTAACCTGCTATATCATTTGAAATGTCACATTCACTAATTTTTAGATTGGGACAGTTTACACTGTTAAGAAAAGCCATTTGATTGCCAGTACCCTGTCCATCGTTTTCTGGCTATTCAAATTTTGCAAATAAAACTTTTGATAATGATAATCATGGGGTTTTTTTTTAGATTTAACTGCAACCCAGCTTTTGCGCTTTCTTCTTTCACCTTCATCATAAGGCTCCTCAGCTCCTACTCGCTTTCAGCCATCAAAGTGGTATCATCTGCATATCTGAGATTGTTAGTGTTTCTTCCAACGATTTTGTGTGTGTGTGGGGGGGTACCTTTATAATAATCATATCAACTGACTATGATAGCCTACTAAGGGCTATATTTGGTGACGCAGGCTCAACTAGAGAAAAGTGCTTTGTGTAATAGAGCCCATTAATTCATTCTGTACATTTTATTTATCTATCTAATCTATTTAAAAAACCTTCCAGCCCTTCTAATTTATGTGAAGCATGAATCACTCATGGGAATCAGTGATACATATTGCTTGGTGCAAGATAGCATTCCATAATCTCAGTATCAAGAATCATAGACTTATAAATTCAGAGTCAGAAGGAACAATTTAAGCCATCGATTCCAACTCTCTGCAGAGTGCAGGAACAGGAATTAAAGTATTCCTGACAGATGGTTGTCTAGCCTCCACTTGAACACATCCAGTGTAGGGGAACCCACTACCTCTCTGGGTTAATTGGTTCCACTGTTGAACTGCTCTTACTGGTAGGATGTGTGTGGGGCTTCTCCTAACTTTTAATCACAATCTTATTTTAACTGCTTCTATATGACCTCCTTTCAGGTACCTGAAGTGTGCTATCATAGCGCTCTCTCTCTCTCGCTCTCACACACACACACACACACACACACACACACACACACTTCTCAAGGCTTTGGAGTCCCCACACCTTTCAGTTTTGGCTGACTTCAATCACCAGGTCCTGGGGGTTGGGTTGGGAAGGGCTCAGGAGTTCATTGCCTCCATGTCAACCATTGGCTTCTCCCCAATAATCTCAACATAGGCTTTAATTCAGTCCCAACAAGATGAAGTTGCTGTTTGCACATCAAGGTCCTCTGACAGATTCTGCACTGTCTCCTAACAGGGTAGCCCTAACCCTGAAATAGCAGTTCCATGAATTGGGGGTACTACCTGGATGGACAAGTAGAGGCTGTGGCCAGTGGGGCTTTGCCCAGCTACAGCTGATGCACCAGTTATGCACCAACAGTAAATCATGCCCATATCACTATGTACTTGGACTGTTGTTAGTCAGAGCTCATTGCTATGAGCACATGACAGCAGTGTTTCGGACCCTGCACTGTCATTCTATTGGCTTCTGAGTCCAATTCAAAATGCTGGTTTTAACTTATAAAGACCTATATGTCTTGGCGCAAGGTACTTTTTTATACTTGTTTTTTTCCCTTCTATGTAATTTTTTATTAAGAGTTTTGAAAAGAAGATAAAAACTAACAAGAACTAATATAAAGTAAAGAAAGAAAGGGAGAAAAGACAATGACAAAAAGTGAAAAAAAGTACAAAATGAAAGAATGAAAAGAAATAGAAAGAAGTAGCTTCCAATTTTCTTTGCAGCAAATAAAAGTACAATTACAGAATTACCTCTTACTCTATGGTTACAAAAAGAAAAGCTCTCTTTTGTCTATTATCTGCTTTTTCTAATCATCAAAGCCATAAATCATAAGTTCATTTTTTTCTGTTTTATGCAAAAAGTCTATAAGGAGTTTCCAGTCAGCAATAAATGTAGATATTGTCTTTTCTCTAATCAAGGAAGTCAATTTGGCCCTCTCTGCCAGTTCCATCATCTTTACCAGCCATTCCTCCATTGTGGGTAGTGCCAAACCTTTCCACTTTTGGGCATATAATAATCTCGCTGCAGTTGTCATATATAAAAACAAAGTTCCATGACTTTTTTCCAGCTGTCTGTTCATCAATCCCAAAAGGAAAGCTTCTGGTTTCAATTGTATATTGGTCTTTAAGATCTTCTGAATTAGTGTAAGTATCTGTATCCAAAACGCATCCACCAAACATGATAAAATGTCCCTTCCTTGTTTTTTTATATACTTGTAAACTGCTGAGAGCATGGTTGATTGCAGCAGGAATAAATTGGACAAACAAACCAATTTACTCCAGTTTCTCTAAATCCTTCTTAAACTGTATTGCCCAGAAATGGATACAATATTAAAAGCAGAGTCTGAAAAATGCAGAATAAAGGAGAAATATTATATCCTGTGAGATCTAGTTTACTCTACTGGTGAAGGCACTGGACTAGAAGCAGGAAGATCTTAATTCTAGCCCTGTCTTAGGCACAGAAGCCAACTATGTGACTTTGGGGTAGTCATTATTTTCTCAACTCTAGGAAGAAGGCAATAGCAAACCATTTCCAAAAATGTTGTCAAGAAAACAGCACAGACTTCTCCAGGAGTCAAGACTGTTTTGAAGGCACCCCCCCCCCCAAAAAAAAAAAAAGTCCTGCATGCTTCCAAATGCTCAGTCAATGCTTCACTCGAGTTTGATGAGGAATTATTGATGAGCATTCTTTGATTTCAGTTTTCATGTCAGACGTACATACCTACTTAATGGTCATGCCACCCAGCCCATACTTAAACAGCTTGCTCATCTAAATTGCACATGGAAAGTTGTATATTATGTTTACAATATTCCCAGAATCTACTACAGAAGTTACTTGATTAAAAACTAAGATTCAGTTAGTCTGACAAGATTTGTTCTTGACCAATCCATGTGGACTTTTGGTCATTATCAAATTGTTTTCAAGATACTTAAAGACTGATTTCTTTATATTCTGCTCTAGAATCTTCCCAGGAATTAATTATTGTAGAATGAATAATCTATATTTCACCAGATTCTCCTCTTTCTCTTTTTGAAGATATGGACTCAGTAAACCCAGTCTGTGCCCAAAAACACCTCTATGGATCTCAACACAAGAAGCATTTTACAGAAGAGAAACAACAGGCAAAGACAAATGGTTAACGTACCAGGAATTATTGGATAATCACCAAGGGGAATATAAATTTAAATCAAGAGAGCAACTAATGGCAGAAGGCTATAGTTGTCAATGGTTTTCCCATTTACAGTTATCAGAAAGATTTAAAATGGATAAAAAGACTTATGGTATGGAACAAAGTAAGACAGAATTTGAAGTGCAATTGTGTACCAATGGTGAACATGTAATTGCTAAAATGTATAAACTTTTGTTGAAATTTAAAATAGAACAGGTTAAAGAATGTATGATAAAGTGGGCTAAGAATTTTGGTTATTTATTTATTTATTTTCTATCCCGCCTTTATTATTTTTATAAATAACTCAAGGCAGCAAACATACCTAATACTCCTTCCTCCTCCTATTTTCCCCACAACAACCACCCTGTGAGGTGAGTTGGGCTGAGAGAGAGTGACTGGCCCAAGGTCACACAGCCGGCTTTCATGCCTAAGGCAGGACTATAACTCAGAGTCTCCTGGTTTCTAGCCCATTGCCTTAACCACTAGACCAAACTGGTTATAATATACAGATGGATCAATGGGAAAATATGTGGTCAAAAAGGTTAAAATTTACATTATGTTATGATCTTAAAGAGAATTTTTATAAAATGATGTATCATTGGTACGTGCCACGAGAGAAATTATCTAGAATGTATAAAGGCATTCCAAATATATATTGGAAATGTGAACGATATGAAGGGACATTTTATCATGCTTGGTGGACATGTAAAAAAGCTAAAAAAAATTGGATTCAAATACAAACATTGATACAGAGGATCTTAAAGATTAATATTCAATTGAAGCCAGAACTATTCCTTTTAGGACTGATGGATACACAGTTAGAAAAGAGTCATGGAAGATTATTTCAGTATATGATTACTGCAGCAAGATTATTATATGCACAAAAATGGAAAGATTCAGCATTACCCACCATAGAGAATAGTTGGTGAAATTGACAGAACTTGCTGAGATGGCCAAACTGACTTGTTTGATTAGAGAAAGATCATTATTGACATTCATCATTGACTGGAAAACCCTTATGGACTTTTTGCATAAAAAAGAAAATGATTTTGTGACTTATGGTTTTGATGATTAGAAAAAATAGCTTATAGAAAGAAGGTAATTATGATGTAATATTAGAGAGAGAGAGGTTTAATTAGAATTGTATGTATAACTGCTGAGAGGAAGATTAGAAGCCACTTCTTATATATATATATATATATATATATATATATATATATATATATTCATGTTTTCCTTTCCTTTCTTTTTCTTTTTTTCTATCTCCTTTTTTCTCTGTCTCTTCTTTTCCTTTCTTTTTTCTTTTTCACATTTACTATATTTTTTCTTTGAATGTATTTCTTATTATATATATGTAAAATCTTTTAATAAAAACTATTTTAAAAAATGACTCAGGAGCATCTGGAGAGGGAGTGTGTATAAAACAATCAGGATAGCAGTTATAACTGCATAATCAAAGCCCCACTTCTTTTGTACACGAATTGGTATCACACACATAGAAAGGGGCAAGGCTTCAATTGTATGGTTCCAATTGTCTAACTGACTTTTTTGACACACACACACACACACACACACTCATGGACATTGCTGCATGGACAATATGTACCCTTCTATAGTCATCTGGCACTTTAACAGTTCTCCAAGATTTCTCAAACAAGGTACATACAGAGTTGTTCTGGAGTTGGGTGGCAACAAAATCAAATAAATAAATATGAATAAATTGATCCTTAAATTCCTTCAACTTCCTAGGCTGAAATTCATCTGGCTGTGCAGATTTCAACTCATTCTAAGTGAAGTGGTCGCCCCTTCCATTGTTTTTATCAATTGAAGCTTCAACTGTGCTTTTTAATCTGCTTCTACAGAGTTGCCTTGTAGAACATACCTTCAAAAGCAAAACCAGGAGTTGAATAGCTCATCCTTTTCTTTGTTGAGGGTTTGCTATCTTAATTGAGCAGGTAGTATGATTCTTTTCTCTCCATTTTGTGATGAACATATCTAAACAAGCTCTTTTTATTATTCCGAGCATCCTTCTAAGCTTGAATTTTCATGACACCATCCTTGACCTACTGGAATGTACTTTTTCTTGGAGATCAGTCCCTTTTCCTTATACAGTATGTTTTTAATTTCCATGTCTTTACTAAGTAGATGCATTAGCTCCTTCTCCTACATTCCATCTTCTTTTTCATTGGAACTCATTGCAATTGTGCTTTTAGTATCTCCTTTTTTAGGAACTCCCACCCACCTTGAACTCCTTTCCTCATCAGCTATCAGATGCCAAAGGAATCAAAACTCCTCTAATACTGTACCTGCCTTTTGTAACCTGGTGTCTTTTGGATGTTTGTCTTGTAGGGATTCTGAAACGTTAATAACAGAAACCCACACAGTTTTAATTAGTTATAGCAGAGCAGAAGCGCCCAGCAACTTGCACAAAGGCTTATTTTATAGTTCAGAGAAATAAAGACACTTAACACATTCGTTAGTGTTAAAGAAAAATAAAGGTAGCTTACAGTTTATTGCAGTTCTCGATACAAATCAGTTTCATGGTAGAAACGGCCTGGTGCATGTACTTCGTACTTTTTCCTTCATATATTTTGGGAGAGGGGCATGAATCAAGGAGTTATATTCTTCATGGCATTATATGGTGATTTGAATAAAGTAGAAGAGCCAGTTGTCTTAGGGGCATAGCAAGCTTTAAAAAAAGTCACCCAGAGGATAAATGCAAAGGATAGAATTTTTAAAAACCTAAAAAAACTTTCAATAAAGGATGAATATTGAAAGAAATGGCCTGAAAAGAACTGCATAGAATAAAAGCGATTCCAAAGTCTCCCGAGTACAATATCTCAAGTACCTTAAATTTGCTTTCCTAGGCACTGTTGGTCACCTTCTTGATTATTTGCATTCTTCCTTCATTTGTTTGATATTGGCTGAACGTATGTGCTCCAGCTGGATATACTTGGCAAACAAAATTACATGTACATAAAACTGTGTATGTCAAAGGTACATTCCTTAAGCTCATATTGGTTTTTCACTAGGAAATATGGAGTTTAGGTTTAGCGTATCAAATGCTTCCCCTTCTCTTGGCTTTTGTTGACCATCATACATTTCAAGTATCATTTTCAGCATATTGGTAGCATGACATAGTAAATGTTGTAGGGTAACAAGAAATATTTCTGGAAAAGTTAAGCTTTGGCTAAGGTTGATTCCTTGTACCTCAATATGATTATGACCCAAGTTTAAGGCTTCAGTCTTATTTTTACATACATGGCAATAAATCTCATTGAACTAAATAGAGCTTACAACTCAGTTGATATGTTAGACTTTATGGCAACTGTGGAATAGTTTGTTTGAGAAATTACAAACAATTAGTTTATATTGCGTGTGTGGGGGGGGTGCAAGTGTGTGTGTGTGGTATATAGTATAGTATGTATCTCTGTGTATGTATATCAGACATATTTAAAATGCAGAACTCAGTAGCCTTGATAAAGTCTTATAAAAATGATTTCTTTTTATCCTCAGCCTCTCATCTGAAGCATATTTTTAATTATGCATCATCACCCATACATAAATTCATTTATGTATATTAATTTTTGCTCCACTTAGCAGAGTGGTCACTTAATTAAATGTCTTCAGTTGTTTTAATGAAATAGAGGGGAGGGGCATGGTAGGAAATCTGAGTTTAAATCGACTCTTCTAATGTTGTACATTTAAACATACTATTTGTTGCCTTCATTTCAGCCCATTTGTAATACTGATACCAGGGCATTTGTGAGTGTGAAATTAAAAAGTAATATCCTTTTCTAAAGCCTCTAGACTGTTTAGCAGATTTTTAAATGAAATCAAAATTATACAGATTTTTCATTCTGATAATTTTACCAATTCACTAATTCTTTAATCTTTACAGGTCATTGAACAGTTTCCCATTAATGAGAAGTAGTTAAGGAGAAATTTTACAGATTTTCTTTCTCCCCCCCCCCCCCATTTTTTGAAAAATGTTGCATATCATTTGCAAATTAGAAAGAACTTGTTCCATTTATGGTACATTTATTTAAAATAATCGAAAGCATGAGATCTGGCAGAACACTATGTGCAATGACGCTTTAAAACAAATTACCATTTATTTATAAGGAAGAAATAGACTTTTTAAAAGCACACAGACTGTGTTTCATTATTAATGGTGTTCTCCATGCAAAACTGATTTTTTTTTCCAGTGAAGATACTGATAGGAAAAGGAAAAACACATAAAATGTATAGAAAAGACTGAAGAGAGCAGGATCTGCATAGAGAGAGCTTCTGAAAGAAACCATCCAAAAAATGGTTACGTGGGGTGGCAAAACTTAAAGGCCGCATTCAGGTACTAAAACTAATCTTCACTTATTGGTTTCCACCCCAATTGGAGAGTCACTGTTTATTATTATTTTCTACATCTGTCCCTTCATTCTAACTAATCACTTCATGTCAGGATAGAAAGAGATGCTCTCGTAAAACAGTTCCTGCTCCCTATTCAATCCTCAGCAGTCAGTCCAACATATTTGTGCATATAGCGAAAGGCTGTCTAAACTAATCATGGTTTTCTCACCCCTTCATACACCCCAACCTAATCTAATCCAGAAGTCATTTAATCCCCCAAAATCAAAACCCTACAAAAATATTTACCATGTAAAAAAAAAAATTGAGAAAATTTTGACATCAAATCCCCCAGATCTATCTTTCAATGTTTTATACTTGGAAATGAATCAACATGGGGAGAAGAGAAGACAGACATACATCCACTGGCAAATCTTGGTGTTGTATAAGGTAAAGGTAAAGTTTCCCCCCGCACATTTGTGCAGTCGTGCCTGACTCTAGGGGCCGGTGCTCATCTCCATTTGTTAGCCGAAAAGCCAGCGCTGTCCAAAGACACTTCCATGGTCATGTGGCCAGCATGATGCGCGCAGAACACTGTTACCTACCCACCGAAGTGGTACCTATTAATCTACTTGGATTTACATGCTTTCAAATTGCTAGGTTGGCAAGAGCTGGGGCTCACTCCGCACACAGGGCTAGGGATTCGAACCTCTGAACTTGAAATCTTCCGATCCACAAGCCTGGCGTCTTACCCGCTGAGCCACCATGCCCCTTTTGTTTTGTTTTTTGTTTTTTGTTTTGTTTTTTTGTTTTGGTGTTGTATAGCTGGCTAGTAAAGTCAGTGTTATGAATCTGCCCCTTCAAGTTATATACCATGCTACAGATGCTTTGCTTAAGTTTGACTTTTTAAAAGTTGGTAACGTGGGTAAGGAAATCATATTAGAAGATGTTTTTGCATGCACAAAACATGCAAAAACAAAGGGAAGCCTTTTATTGAGAATATGTCATCCCACACATTCATTCATTTTCCCTTTTGAAATTCTAGCCCTAGTTCTAACAGTAGTACCTACCTAAATAAATATTAAGGCTAGGGAAAGAAAGAAGTAAAGCACATTGAGATATAATAGGGGTGGAGCATCCAGGAGAGGTGTGTATTGGCCCCAAGGGCTCATATTGAGATCAACCATGGAAGCATCCATTTAAACATCAAATAATTATGAAATATCACATGTTGCTTACATATAGCCACTACAGTTTTATTTGTTTGTTTGTTTGTTTGTTAATTATTTTTATACCCTGTGGCAATCCCACATGACTCTCAACAGTTAATAGGAATGTGCAACCATTATAGCATACATGTTCAGCATTAAAATAATAATAAAAAGATTTTAAAAATCTCTTTAACTGCCATTTTGTAAGAGAAATATTTCACATGAAAGCTACCAGAAGTTTTACTTTGCATGATATACTTGCTTCTTGCTAACTCTTCTGTCTTATAGCTCTGCCTGTTGTATTTATCATCTATCTATCTATCTATCTATCTATCTATCTATCTATCTATCTATCATCTATCTATCTATCTATCATAACTAGAAAGATAGTGGCATGTGATAAACCAATTCATTTGAAAATGATTTGCTTTAATAAAATAATATCTTTAAGTGCTTAAAGATCTTATAATAACTTTTGATAGAACATAAAGAAACGAGAGCCAGTTTGGTGTAGTGGTTAAGGCATCAGGCTAGAAACCAGGAGTCCCGCCTTAGACATGAAAGCAGCTTGGTGACCTTGGGCCAGTCACTCTCTTTCAGCCCTAGGAAGGAGGCAATGGCAAATCACTACTGAAATCTTGCCAAGAAAACTGCAGGGACTCATCCAGGCAGTCACGAGGAATCAAGACTGACTTGAAAGCACACAAAAAAAGCATAAAGAACAAAGTTTAATTCAAATTCATGCGAATGGATTTCTTAGGAGTTGAGACCAGTTTCTTTCCCTGTCCCAGTTAACATATTATTGTGAGCCCAATGAGGATTATGCATCCAACAATATCTGAAAGAATGAACAGAAAAAGCTTTGAAAATGAAGTCAACTGTAAAGACATAATATTTTGTATGCTGAAATTGTATATTTAAAATCTATGTGGTCGCTAGGAGTCAAAAACTACTTGATGGCACATAATCAGTCAATCAATTTATGTTTATATATCCATTTTTAAAATAAGCTTTGTTTCAAAATATGTCATTTGAACTCATTCAATGCACTGCATATTTGGAGAAATGCAAACTCCATTGGATAGCTATGTTTCAGATCACACAATAATCCAGGGATTTGTTTGGTTATTTCACAATAAAACTTGCAAATGTGACATTTCTCAAAGACTTCCATTAAGACTGCTCTATGTGTTTGTTTTCCAAGGCCAGTTCCTGATGCAACCTGGAACTCCTGCATAGCCATAATTCTTATCAGTGTAAAATGCAAAGAACTCTAAAAAGAACAGATGTACTTTTTGGGCAGAGCCTTTTTGCCCCAGCGCAAGGACAGCCCACTAACCATGTGTAGAGAACCTATCTGCATGCTAGTGCCCGTATCTCATTGCCCACCAGCTACTGAGGCAGGCAAGGTTAGTTTTCCCTTTTAACTCATTTCCAGAAACAGTGTGGGGACAACATAGGGGAGATGGCCTAAAATGAAATGTTCCTGTCAGCAATCTTGGGACTGCAGCTGATTCTGTTGGTGGGACTGCACCCTTCCATCTAGTCCCTAGTTTTCCATCTTATTTTGGCAATGAGGGAGATGGAACCTGGCTTTTGCACCCACATTTTTTTTACACGTAGTCCTCACTTAACAACCACAATAGAGACCGGCAACTCCATCGCCATGCAGCACAGTCATTAAGCATGATGTCATGTGACCGTGACTTGCAACTTCCTGCTGACTTCCCCATTGACTTTGCTTGTCAGAAGCCGCCTGTGAAGGTCACAAACGGCAACCACGTGACCACAGGATGCTGCGACCATTGTAAATGCGCGCCAGTTGCCAAGCACCCAAATCATGTGACCACAGGGACACTGTAGGCTGACCATTATTCCTTGAGGCAAAAACGTTGCCGGACAAAGTGGGGGTGCGTGCGCGTGCGGGGGGGCGCGGGGTGTGTGTGTGTTCGGGCGCACAGGTGCGGGCATGCATGCGTGGGGGGGCGGGGGGCAGGGGTGTGTGCACGCATGCACGTGCTTCGCCGTGAAACTTTCAAAAACGGGACAAAATTGCGATTTTTACTTTAACGATGAGACGCTCCAGAAATGGTGAAATAACGGGACAGTCCCGTTCAAAACAGGACGTATGGTCAGCCTAGGACACTGTAACAGCCGCAACTTTGAGGAGCAGTTGTAACTCTCATTTTTCAGCACCGTTGTAACTTTGAATGGTTGCTGAACGAGTGATCGGTAAGCAAGGACTACCTGTAATGGGTTAGTCAATCTAAAATGGCTGGCCAAGTTTTTCTTTTTTTCTTTGCACTTTATTATCTTTTGTCTTTCTTTTGTCTTTTTTTCTTCTCCCTTTTCTCTTACAGATTTGTACTTTACTTATGAAAAAAATATTTAATAAAATAAATAAAAAAATAAAATGCCTGGCCAAGTTAAGAGTGTGAAACCCTGAAATGGACTAGAATGTCCATGGCTTAAGGTGTGTAATTGAAATAATTCATCGCTTGTAATTCTGTGGGCAACCTAGAAGGGAAAGCTCTTGTTAGTGACTGCTGCTTCTAGCAGCCCTAACTGCTCACTTCCTCTTCTCATATATTGTT
Source organism: Charina bottae (assembly GCA_023362775.1). Lineage (NCBI taxonomy): Eukaryota > Metazoa > Chordata > Lepidosauria > Squamata > Charinaidae > Charina > Charina bottae. The sequence goes on along the minus strand of JALMGJ010000001.1, from coordinate 182,494,359 downwards.
CTTAGGATAGTTTACATTTCCCACACCAATCCTCACAGCTAAACTCCTTCCTCAAATTCTGGCTGTTCAACAGTTACCCAGTGGTTGCACAAATCCTGTATACAACCAGATGGCAGCCAAGAGATACCACTCCCTAAAAATCTAACTTGTTGCCACTTAGTGGTCAACAGGTCAAAACAGTCAGCCAGGTGGCGAGGCGAGGCGAGGCAAGGCAAGGCAAGGCAAGGCAAGGCAAGGCACCGGACTAATCATACATAAAATGAAAGAAATGAGAAACTAAGAAAACAGAAAATTTGTCCAATTCTAGTTGGAGCTCTTCACTCCACTAGTTTTAGTCTAATGCATGTAGGACAGGTGCTAAGCATTAAGACTATGACCTATTTAATCGCACGCAGAAGCATCTGTGGGGGGGGGGTCTACAGTGTCAAAATGGTGGATATGACACTCCATTCCTTCTTACATGTGTGTGTGATGTAAAAAGGAGCAGGGCTTCAATCACTTGGTCATACCAGCCATTTTGACACTGTTGAGCCATTCTACAGGTACTGGTTTCTCTCTTCCATCAGCTTCTGTAAACTGCCCTTTAAAGTAAAGCACAAGGTGCTGACAACACTTCAGTGCAGTCCTTTTTTCTCTTCTCAGATACTTCCTTACATGTCTTGTTTATCTGGAAACAGCAACTTGCCTTATTTATGATAAGTAAGAATTGCATCTGAGGCACCAGGTCAGGAAACTTTTACAAAACTGAATAGATTTGGTTCTTTTGCAAAAAATTTTAGGCCATCAATATTACATTAAAAAAAAACTGTTCCAGGTTGTGGGAAGGCAGATGTGAAAAGGTTGACTCAAATTTGGAGTCAGTAATGCTTATGAATGTATTTGTATAGCATTAGCTGGCCATTTTTTTCTACTCAAAGATGTCTGACTTTCAAACATACATAATAAGTAAAGGAAGGAGCGGTTGTATATTTTATAAGCTACTGCAAATAGCACTAGAGCATCATCTAGTGACAGGAAAGCAATATACTACAGCCTATTTATTTGGGGAAACTCTCACATAAAAAGTTAAAAAATAAAGTCTCCTTCAAGTCAAGCTCCTGAGGACTTTTCTATATTATTTTCCTGCATGACATGGATGTGGTTTGTCACTGCCTACTTCTGGGGTGTTTTTCTGACTTCCCAATGTAGCTCATGGGCCTGAAATTTTCAGGCTGTCCCCCACCCAACAACTAAATGGGCGGGGAATAAATTTGAAAAATAGATAGATAGATAGATAGATAGATAGATAGATAGATAGATAGATAGACAGAGATAGATAGATAGATAGATAGATAGATAGATAGATAGATAGATAGATAGATAGATAGAGCAGCTAAGCTTGGCTACTCAGGTTACATGAAAGCTACATATGTTTGAACAGAAATTTCCACTTTTGCCCAGGTGACTTATTATGAAACCATCATTCAGTTAAAGAAAACTTAGCCTGTTGGATATAATCAGTTAATTAAATTTTCATAGAAAATCCAATGAATTGTTCTTTAGGATGTCCAAAGCTATTATTTTATATTATCTTTAAAACAAGAAGGAGGCACACTGCAAATTCTTTCACATTGCATCAAACCTTTCAAAAGGCTTATAATTTACTTGCTCTGCTCCTTTCTTTTTTTTCTTCTAGTACTTTTCTTTCTCTGAAGCAAAGAAGAACTCAGGATGAAGGAACAGTGGACATTTTAATTTATGGAAGTCATTTCCCCACATATTGATGGACACGAGCTTCTTAGACGGTTTTAAAATGGTACTATACACACTGACACAGAACAGGTTTTTAATTAATCAGAAAAGCTAAGTGGCATTTTCAGAAGCAGAGACGGTATTCTCTCAAATGTCCTTTGCTGGGTAGTGCTGTGCTGCAATTTCCTGAAAAGCATTTTCCTGGTTCCAAATTGAAGGAGATATTTGATAAGATGGAATGCTGGTCTTATCTAGCAGAACTTTCCTTCTGGAAAGCTGTGGAAGAAAACAAAATCAAGGATTGGGCGACCTCAAATTTCTTTCTGTACAATCTATAACATAATGCAACTATCTCTTGTTAATAATAATAATAATAATAATAATAATAATAATAATAAATGTTAAGAGGGGGATGCTGGTTCCTTGTGATGCCACCATTTGTGTATCTTATGGTAAGAATAACTGCACACTATGCATATCTTTGAATTCTACCTGGGGAGTTCTTCTGATTTTATTATGGCTTCCTAAAATATCTGCTTTTGAAGGGTGTCTTTGGAACAGAAGAAAACGTATGCACTGTTTCATGATGTAAGAATCACCTTTGTAGAGTTCTGTTGTCGCCAAATGGTTTGAAAAGACATATGGTGTCCCAAGTGTAACAGATAGCTGCATCTCAAGGGGGAACAATTGTTCATTCATCTGGACCAAGTGACATTCTTTATGCAAGAATAATTCCTGATTAAAGAGTGAGTTTTAATGGAAACTAATTAGGCAACCTCTTTAGCCTGGGCATAATGATCAAATGAGCTGTCACATAGTACCTGATACAATGATCTCACTTGGTACAAGATTTTATTCCTTAGCAATTACACTCCCACATTGCACTCCATGTGTTTATTGCCTGGAGCACACATGTCAAATTAAAGAGCAGCTTATGCACCTGATATTTAATTATTGCCTAGCACTACAGACAACCGGGAAATGTCAAAGCGAGCAGTCCTTCATAGGAGCTGCTCAAACTGATATCTTCTTTGAGAAAAGAAGAAGAAGAAGAAGAAGAAGAAGAAGAAGAAGAAGAAGAAGAAGAAGAAGAAGAAGAAGAAGAAGAAGAAGAAGAAGAAGAAGAAGAACCCTAGAGATAAAATAAGAGGTAAAGTAGGTAAAGGTTTTCCCCTGCACAGTCGTGTCCAACTCTAGGGGGCAGTACTCATCTCATTTTCTTAGCCTAAGAGCCAGCACTGTCCAAAGACACTTCTGCGGTCATGTGGCCGGCATGACGCGCATGGAATGCTGTTACCATCCCACTGAAGTGGTACCTATTTATCTACTTGCATTTGCATGCTTTCGAATTGCTAGGTTGGCAAGAGCTGGGGCGAATGCGGGAGCTCACTCCGTCACGCGGAGCTCGGGTCTTGAACCGCCTACCTTCCGATCAACAAGCCTGGCATCTTAACCACTGAGCCATCACGCCCCTTAGAGATAAAATATGTATGGACAATTAAGCTGTCTCCCAATATCACAGTTATAAAATATCCCTTCCCAAATCTGGAATAATTTACTATTGTGACAAAGACAGAGGGTTCTGTCGTGACAGAGGCATGGGCAAAACTTAGCTCCTTTATTTATATTAAACTGCAATTGAAGCCTAGTTAAAGACTTTTACAAAATGCAGTCATGTCAGAATTATTTCTGTCTCGCTGGTGTGATTTCAAAATGAATAGGATTGAGATTATTTCTACGAGTATGGAGGAATACGGTACCTTGGTATTGCAAGGAACATTCACAGGCCAGCAAAGGTATTTTGGCAATTCTGGTATGGATGGCACATTACCTTAAAAGCATCCTAGATAATTGGAAGGGTTTCCAAATTCCTTCAAAGTCAATTCACTGCTTTAATTCTAGTTGTACTACCAGAGAGAGAAAGAGAGAAAATGTCAAGGCATTTCCAAGAAAATGCAGACCTATTAATAGGAAAGGAAAGTTTTAAATCATTGCTGAGGAAAAGGAGAAAAAAGATGAGAACAAACTTCCAAGCATGCCAGTTTTGGAATATAACTTTTGTCTTTAATCCCTCTAAAAGTATGATATGTGAAACCTTTGGATTTCCACTCTGCAATGGAACCCTATCCAATGAAGAATCTGTTGGTGTCCTGGAAGTGAGAAAGTTGTAGGAGTGTGTTGTCTTGGACACATCCTATTCCAAATAAAGGAATTTAATTACCCATCATCTTAATTGCTCAGTCTAATACTAAAAAGGCTTAATAAGAGTGCTTTTGTATTTACAAAACTGCACAGCTTGTGAAAGAACCCTCAAAACATTTGGCAGGAATCCCAGTCGAGGTATGACTGCCTAGATCCTCTAATGACTACAACATGTAAACAAGTGTTTTGTTTCAAATGATAATCATTAACTTCCAGTGTCAGACTTATCCCACAAGGTTTTGTTCACTGCTTCACCAGACTGCTTTACAAAGGCTTCTGGGGCTAAGGGAGAAAGAGGGAGGGAAATCTGCAGAGTGTAAAACACACACACATACATAACACAAACCCTTTGGAGTGCTAGAAAAGGATGTCACTCTTAAATTGAAGTGGCACCAGGTAAAGGAAACAGGTCTTGAGGTAAACTTTTCAAAATAAGGAGTAAGGTCCTCAAAAATCCCAGCCGTCTGAGAAACCTTCTCAGTGCTTGATGTAGACAGTCATGTCATCGGCTCCAGCATTTCTGGGTTTTGCTTTTTTCAGTCAGGGTTGAGATGCTGAACTGCAGGCACATCTATTTTTGAGCTATAAAAGGAGAGAAATTACCATGCAATTAGTTTTCTTCCAACGTGACAACCACATAGTTGCAATGTGCTGTTTAAAAGATTTGTGTCTCTAAGCTCTAGATGTTTTTTCTAAATGAAAAGGGGAAACCAGAGGGTAAGTGAGTGAGGCTGCATAAAAAGATGTAAAAGGCTGTGTTGCATCCAAGTCAGAGGGAAGCTGCCTATCAGAACAGACATTTTCACAGTATCTGTCTTGCTGTCTAATGCTCAAAGGGCAAAAACTATGGTACAGTAATTTGCCTCCACTAGGTTAATACTTTTGGTATGAAATACTTAAGGATTAATCACGACTGCCTGGATTAAAATCAAGGATGAAATTTGGGGCATTACCAGGGAAAAGGCTTAAAGGCATGTTTTGCTTCAGAACAGTTTATAATATCAGTTGAATATTTATTTTAATAGAAATGTTCAGTTGCATTACAAGTGCCTCTTCTCTGCTTTTTCATCCTCCTAACTAGATGTTGAGATCTCTAAAAAGTCTAATTCTACACTTCTATGTGGAAGTTCCTAAGTAATAGACTAGAATTCTTTTTCACAGTCTAAACCAGTGTTTTTCAAACTTGGCAACTTTAAGATGTGTGGACTTCAGCTCCCAGAATTCCCCAGCCAGCATGCTGGGTACAATATTTCTAACTAACAGACCTGGAACTGTATATTTAATTTTATTAAGGTTGAAATCCTAAAGACATTTATTAAGTAATCAGGATTGAAGTCATGGGACTTACATTGGAATTACCCTCCAAGAAAATAACTATTTCCCAAATTATTAATTTTTGTTCTAATACAATATAAATGTTTGCTTCTCAAATATTTATCAGTGTATCAGATTATAAAATAATGTTTATATAATTTTAGAGGACTTATTGTATCAACACAGGATACTATACAGAAAAAAGAGTCATCATTATCTATAACAGGAAGGATAGAGTTTTGGATACAGCCATATTTTAATTATACAGTAATGAGTAACAAACTTTTTAAAATGTTATTGAACTATTCTGAATTAAATCTTGATCCACTAAGGCTCTGCTTTGGCTTCTTCCTTGTGGAGAGGAGGTTCTAAAATTGGATACATTAATAATTAGGAATGTGACTGGTCCTATTTAATAGAATTGGCATTTTCATACTTACATAATAAAGTCAGTAATCAATTTAGATATTTACTTGTTAATGAATAGCATCAGAGTTTAGTATCTAGTATGTAAAAAATTATTTCATGGTTGGTGAGTTTTGGCTTATAAAATTAGTATTTCTGGGTACCTAATACAAGATTATGAGCTCCCAAAGAATTCTTTGCAGTGATTTTTCTATTGAATAAAAGGGTTTATTTGTACTTCTAATGATATGATTCCTTGGAATTAGGGTGATAGAGGAGGAAAGCAGAGAAACAAAGTTGGATCAGAGTTTTTAAATATATTGAAACGCCAATCTAACAAATCTGCAATTGTTCGGTTTTATTTTATGTTATTACTCCATTATAATGGAGTTTATTCTTGGTTTATTATGTAGACTAAGATTACAGAGGTAATTGAGGAATGAAGACAATGGGAGAATGGGAAGCAGAAAATATAATGAATCCTGAAGACTTTAACACACAACTAATTTTCCAGGCATGAACACATATAGAAACACACACACACACACACACACACACACACACACACACACACAGAGTACTGGTAGAATGAAATAGGACTAAGGTTACAAAAAACCTCAAATCAATCTTATTTTAAATCAATTTTTAAAATGTATCTGTGTATTTATTCACACTTAACTCCTTATTTCTGTAGGTGTCTATTTCCTTCTGATCCCTCTGGATTGGGGCCCTGTTCTTACCTGTCAGTATCCAGTTTGAGAAGAGATGAAAAAAAGAGACCAATGGCAAAATTGAGTTTTGCCATCTTCTTTGAAGGTCCACCAGAAAGGGAACTTTCCTGCCCCTGTTTAGTTGCTCAAAATCTGAGTTTCCTGGGCTTAATTGATTAACATTTTTGTATCTGCACAATTTGTGGATGGGTTTTTTTCTCCATCTGTACACATACAGTAAATTAATTCCTCCTAACTGAGCAGTATATAAATCCAGCTGTCTTGATGTAACTTAATCAATAATCAATAATTATTCTGAAGAAAAGTACAAGTTCAATATTTACATTTACATCAGGCTTCAAATTATTATTATATGATCGTTTTGGGCATGTTATAATTAAAGAAGGTAATGCAGTTATCTTTAAAGAGAGATCTTTAAAGCGAGAGCAAATAATTTGACATTAGACATGATGACTAATTCAAATACTTTTATTTTGTAATTTAAACTTGAATTTATGAATGTCCTCACTGGTGTTTTGCAATTTGTTAGGAAGTTTACATGTTTGAGTGATTTTTACATTATAAAAATCCAGTCAAAATCAGGGTCTAAGCCCAAAAAAGGCAAAAGAAGGTTAGATCGCTACTGCTACCTATGTAACTATAAATGTTTGGAAAATGTAATTCCCAGTAAATATAGGCCATTTTAACTACAAAATTGGTCTGACCTAATTTGGTGGAACAGTATAAGATGAGAGAATTCACACTTTTTAGCCTGGTGTAGTTCTTCATGATTTGTTTTGTTTTCTGTTCCATTTTTGAATAGATGTATTTATTTGGACCACACATGCTAAGTTTCCATTCTGATAAAGCCCACATAAAGGGTCCCTGTGTGTTTTCAGAAAACCAGTCAATGTGGTTCAAGTTTAGTGTGTCTAAAAAAGAGAAAGATCCAACAGCTAGCAATATTTGACAGTTCAATGAGTGTGTGGAAGTAGGGCAGAAACTGCAAACTGAAACAAGAACAACAAAGCACATTTTCCTTATATTGTATCTCAGTATCTTATCTATAAACATTTACTTGAGCATAACATTTTCTTTACAGTATATCTCAATATCATATCTGTAAACATTTACTTGAACACAGGTCCATTTATTTCAATGAGCACAGAATTATACCGTAGCTAATAACTATTGGTATTCAGAAAAAAGGTTGATGGGTTAATTATTTTTCTGAAGAATCAAAATTAATGTCTGTTTTTGCCCCTGTGCTTTTTATAAAATCATTCATTCTCTTCCTTCTATAATTTTGTCCCCAAAGAAGATGTTGCTCACACTGGTATTCTTCTATAATTAAGATGAAAGTTTCTAAAATTATTTCAACCAGTCAATATGCAATCAGAGTTGTTATGACACATTTTAATCCCTCACTAATACAGTTGTGCACAGAAGATGATCTGGAAAGATAACAAAATGGCGTATATACCCTTCTTTCTCTCTTTCTTTTAAATTGAGAACATAAACTTGTACATATTTACTTGGAAGTAAGCTCCAGTGAGTACAGTGGAAATTCATTCCCCCCAAAAAGCAGGTCGAATTTCAGTCCAAATATTCCACAAATCTCAGCAAGTACTTTTCATAAATCAAGTTTACCACACTGTTGGATTATTTTAGAGGATTTGTTCTATTACTGTAACATACTATGAAAAAAATAAACCTCCAGACATATTTCAAATTTTATTTTAAAATGCTGTGTGTGTGTGTGTGTGTGTGTGTGTTTTATGCATTTTAACCTCTTAGCACATATTTGACAAGGAAACTGAATTTAAAAGGATGCATTATTATTTTTTTCTTAAATCTATCTCAGTTCGTTGTCCTCTAACTATATTTTTACTATTCAAAGTTAAATGTATCTGATTTCCAGTAGGCTTTGGCTTTTAACACATGTTTATTAAAAACCTACTGAACAAAAGTCCCTGTAATATTAGCATGATATTAAGTGGCCTAATTAATTACGCTACTGTAGCACAACTCAATAAAAGTAATAAAAATAGACAGCCGTATCCTAGGGGCATGAAAACATTTTGGGTCAGGCTAGCTAATTATATAAAAAAAAAAAAGCTTATGCCAAAATGAGACAGAGGTGTTCTTTATCTTAAGCATTAAAAACATATTTTTAAAAAGCAGACAACTGTTTGAACTAGTGTCTCAGTCTATTGCACTGCAATTTTTTCCTAATGCTTTTCAGTCTTATTTCACTTCCAGAGCATAAAATGAAGCCATTGTCTCCTGCTAAATTCTCTGATGGCCTGGCACCACCCAATGGTGACAATCAGAAATGCAGACAGAATTTGCTGCCGAACAAAAAAAAAGAGTATTTTTACCAGAATTGTAGATAATTGTCCTGAATATTTAAAGCACATTTCTGATTTCATTTCTGACAGACGAAATAGGTTTATTTTTAGGTGAATTTTACAGAGTTCCAGCAAGGTGTCTTGGTTCATATAAATTAAAACACCAACATTTGCCGTAGTTGCTTTCTTACTATAAACGACAACCAAACACTCATGAGCTTTTTCTAATGGACGGGGGTCAAAGAGATGATTGCAGAGAAATATAGGTTGACCTCTTATGTTTAAGAAGTAACACTGAGCACACTCCACAGTTGTCAAGTTCATTATTCGATGTGGGCAGGGACAGACAGCGTTTGAAGTAGATATGAGAAGAGATTTAAATATCAGAGAGTGGAAGGGAGAGGACGTTGCTTGAGGTCGCAAAGAGCTCTCAAGCAATGATGAGAAAACTGTGTTGTGCCCTCTTTCTGCACAGAGAAGATTTCCCCTCTGAGAAGCTGAGGTAGAGTTGCTAGAGGGTGCAACCATATCAACAGTTATTCATATCCTGCCAGTTCACACCAGCCAGAATGAACGAGGCTGTGTAACTTAACTTACCTTGTACTATGTTTAGTATTAGTCTTATCCAATGACATAAGGGAATAAAATGAGGGGGGAGGGGGGAACCTTGCAGATCTAAGTTCCTCCTGTCCTGTTGCTGCCCCATTGTTGGAACGCTCCATTGTGAGGGGTCTGCTCTTCTCTCCCACCACTAAAAGCATTTCCATAACATCTTTATTCCTACCATCACCATTTGAAGGAGGCTATGATTGGTTTGCCTAATTTTTCTAGATGTATTTTAACAAAACCAGAAAAAATTAAAAACCAGAGACATCACCTTGCCGACAAAGGTCCGTATAGTTAAAGCTATGGTTTTTCCAGTAGCAATGTATGGCTGTGAGAGTTGGACCATAAGGAAGGCTGAGCGCCGAAGAATTGATGCTTTCGAGCTGTGGTGCTGGAGAAGACTCTTGAGAGTCCCTTGGACTGCAAGGAGGTCAAACCAGTCAATCCTAAAGGAAATCAACCCTGACTGCTCATTGGAAGGACAGATGCTGAAGCTGAAGCTCAAATACTTTGGCCACCTAATGAGAAGAGAGGACTCACTGGAAAAGACCCTGATGCTGGGAAAGACTGAGGGCAAAAGGAGAAGGGGACGGCAGAGGTTGAGATGGTTAGATAGCATCACCGATGTAATGAACATGAATTTGAGTAAACTCCGAGAGACAGTGGAGGACAGGAAGGCCTGGCGTGCTATGGTCCATGAGGTCACGAAGAGTCGGACACGACTGAACGACTGAACAACAAAAATTTTAACAAAGAGAATAGACATTTTACTTTCAACAGTCCTTATTTTCTTGCATCTACTTAGTCCTCTACTTTCCTTCCTCTTAAAAAAAACTCAAAAATTTCATTTTCCTCTGTTCTAAACAAGCACTCACTATCAGCTAAATTATTTGTTTTCTGACAGTCATTTTATTTCTTTCATATGAATGATTAATTACAACGTTAATTGTCTGAGCATGGCTTTCCTTATGTGTCATGTTCTTAGATTTTGAACTGCAAAATGTCATTTATTTGTAAGTTTTTCTTTGGAGCATATAGTTGAATGTACCTTATGAAAAAAGGTATGCTGTTCCTAACACTACTACTAACTTTTAATTCCATTCATAAATACAAAAAAATTAAGCTATCATTATGAGCTATCATTTAAAAAAGAGACAGACAGACAAATTTCAAGAGATGGATGGATGGACGGATGGATGGGCTGATTAATGGTGGGTCCTCACCCAGTGGAAGCCATTGCTACATGTGGATGCTTATTTAAAATAATAGCTCTATTAATTCATCTAATTTCTCATTTAAGTATTCCATTTCCATTTCCAATCACTGGAAAAAAAATACTTTAATTCTGCATATCTCCAAATGACTTCTAAAATCTTTTTATTGACCCTGTATTTTTTTCCAAAAGAACTGGCTAATTAAAATAATCTTTTATACTGATGCTTTATACTTATTTTAAAAATTACTGCACAGTTTAACATTTTCTACTCTGCAATTCCACTTAATTAGTTTTTAAAACTGTGCTGAGAATCTCAAGCCAATATATTTCAAGTTTCATTTTTCCATTTCAGTTTTTTAAACAAGAGAACAGTTTGCCCTTGTAGACTGAAATTTTATTTTTTAAATTAAGTTTAATATTCATTGGATGTGGATGTCTGCAGGAGAAGCACTGGGGGGGATTAATGAGAACATGTATGCGGTTACATGATTGTGTGTCTATTGTCACTGTGTTTGTTGCAAATACTGCTCTCATTAGTATTCTTATATGTCCTTTTTTTACACTGGATATTTACTGATTGTTATTACTTCTATTCTCCTGTTTCAGCTTATAATGTAGGACAAGCAAAAATAAAAAATAAAAGCAGAAAAATCAATTTAATTGGGGGAAGAATATAGTGTCTCCTTTAATTTTTTATATTACATGTAAAGTAAGCGAAAACTTGTAGAGAAAACTGGAACTACAAACTAGTGTAGATTCATTCACCCATTTTTTTATTTCTTGACTTTGTTTATACAACTCAGTAAGCTATATTCAGCATTAGCCATTTTTTAAACAAACCGTAATGGCTTTACAGTCCCAATGGGAATTGATCTGAAGGGTCTTGCAAAATTCCACCTTATCTCCCATGTTATTTGATATCCATATGATGCCACTGGGAAGGACTATATAGGTATCATATGTGGATTTGGAACAGGTTGCAACTAATACATAGACACCCAGTTGTACTTTTTCATACCAGCAAACTCAAAGTTGTATATTACAAATGCTTCCGCATGGCTCCAGATTGTAAAGAACTGGATGTGGGAGAACAAATTGAAATTGAATTCAGTCAAGAAGGAGCTACTACTGATACCAGAGACTGGGCTTCAAGACTCAAATGATATGCCTGTTCTGGATGGAGTTGCACTGTCCATTGAGAAAGGTTCAAAGCTGGGGTTGTCTCAGATCCAGCATTGATACTAGACAACAGCATAACATCTGTGGCAAAGGGTTTTTTTATCAGCTTGGGCTGACAAACCAGGTGCCGATGACCCTCATGCTTGTAGACTCCTAGTAGGATTATTGCAATGCCCTCTTCATAGGGTGGCCTTTGAAGATGGTACAGGTAGTCCTCGCTTACTGACCGCCTTGTGCAGCGACCGTTCAAAGTTACGATGGTGCTAAAAAATAACTTTGCAACCAAACCTCACATTTACACTGTCGCAGCATCCCTCACTTGTTCACCATTCATGTACTTCACAACCATCCTGCGACAAGCAGAGTTGATACAGAAGGCAGAAGTAAAATTGTAAGTTGCGGTCACATGATTTTTCATTTAGTGACCATGGCGCTTCGCTGAGCAACCAAAGGGGAAGTTAAGGTTGTAAGCCTGTCATGGTCATGTGATTATCTGAGTTGCCAATCTCAATTGTGGCTGCTAAGCGAGAACTGCCTGTATGGTAATTGCAGCTCACTCATTATGGCAGCTTGGGAAAAGGGCATTGTCTGGCTCCTCTCAGAGACAGCGTGTCACCCCTCCCCCATGTTGAAAGAGCTACACCACTTGCAGTTGCTTTACAAGCCCAGCTCAATATGTTCACTTTGAGATGCAAAGCCTTACATGCCTTAGGCCTAAATTCCCTTCAGAACCACCTATTCTTGCATCCATCATTCTTAGGCTGGCCCACCACTAATATTGACAGCAAATTCTGGTTTTTTTTCATGATGGGGCCTTTATTGTGGGGGGAAAAACTGCTGTGGGAGTTTAAATTGCTTCTTATACAATCACATCTCAAAGAGGTTTACAACAACAACCCCTAATTAAAATGCAATAATAAAATCAATGAATATAGACAATTAATTCTTTTTTTAAAAAATCATTAAAAAGTATTGGGAGGGGGAAAAAGCATTCACTGAGGGCCTGGGGGAAGAGGTAGGTCTTCAAAAAGCATGTAGTGGCTATGATCTTAGGCTGCTCTTGAATTTCAGAGGGGAGAGCATTCCAATATGCTGGGGGCCACCGCCAAGAGGGCCCTCTTGTGAATAATTGCAAGATGGTTTTTGCCATCTCAGCTCATGCACCAGGACTTTCCCTGCTGATCTTAGAAACCAATGAGGTCTGTAATGGTGAAGGTAGCCTGTCAGGTTTCCTTGCTCCAAGTTCTTTAGCATTAATGGAATTGAGACAGGTCCCATCCTTATTAGAGGTTTTATTTGAGACATTAGATTGTTTTATGCTGCTGCATATATGTATATCTTATAGGGTTATTTTAGTGGAATGGCTAGCATACACATTTGCAAATAAATAAATATAGCATGTAATTGGCTTCATATATTGTGCTAGGCCAAAGCTAAAGTCAAGCAAACCATATTATGTTTAATGTGATAGATGAACCAGTCCACTGACTGTGGTAGCAAATGGCAATTTGCATTTGTGATCAGCTATCACAGATTTATCACCTTCGATAGACCAGAACAAAGATAATGCTTTTGAAAAAGATATTTGGCTTCGCACATTTGACTTGGGTAGATGTTAGCAGTGATATATCTTTAGAATCAAAAATAGCTTTGCTGTATCTTCTCCTCCTCACTATATCTGGCAATGCAAACATTATAATGTGAATTCGCATGCTCCAGATTCCTCCTTGCCTGCTCTGATTCATTGGCTGTTAGGTACTGTATAGGGGGAGGGGGGTTAACCCTGAACATCGAATGTAGAATAGGTGATGTAATAGCTACAGAGCAATGGGAAGAGAAAAGAAGGGCATATAGAGGCTGCTCTTTTGACACCAGTCATATGCCCTCTGTAATCTGTTTAGTCCCATCAAGGGTGATCTGACATTGAGCAAGGGATGTGCATTTTCAAGAAGGCTGAACAGAGTTATTATTAGAATAAAGGGTTATTTAAGCACCTTGCAGAATGGTAGGGAGATGGCACTGTCAGGGCTCTTTTTGTTTTGACAGGAAAACAAGAATGCAGAGAATGTAAACATGCAACTGCCTTCAAATGTCAAGGCTTGGGAGCGCAGGAAGAAGGCTAAGACTTCTCTGCATAGAGGAGGTGTGTGGAAAAAGAGCATGCAGGATCTGAAGTAGGACAGGGAATAAATTCTGTTCCGTCTCTACTACCCACTCTGAGACTGTCCACTGCCTGTTACAGTTGCTGCTTCGGAATTCCAATAAAGACTTAGTTCCTAGCCATGTTCATCCAAGTTTCTGGGGAGTTACATCCTAATTCATGCCTATATCAGAGAAGTCTGAGAGCAACTGTGATCAATACAGATATTTTCTCCATATGCTTCTCCCCTGGATTTAGGTAACAAAAGGTTGGGAAGTAACATTTAATTGTCATCATGAAACCTTCAGGGTGAAAGACAACATTAGGAGCTATATCTACCCATGGCAATTAAATCATGGGAAACTCTGGTAATGTGCTCCAACCTGCAACCCTTGAATAGAGTGAGCATCTTAAACCTTTATGGAAGCTGACAAAGTGTTTCTCCACATCCACCAGACTGGCTGTGGTGGAACATGTTTGTGATTTTTCCCAGGGAAATGTTTTGTTGTTTATTGGGTACATGTGTTTGCTATTCCTTTGTCACTGCTGAGGCAGATGAGCCAATTATTTTTATTTATTTTATTTATCAAATTTCGTCACCGCCCATCTCCCCAAAAAGAGTGACTCTGGGCGGTTTACAATAAAGCTAAAAAGATCAAAATACAATAAAAACAAGATTATATATATAATCCCGAAGGGGACTCTGAGTGGTTTACAATATATATATTTATTTATTGTTCTATTTCTATTACCGCTCCATCTCCCCCGAAGGGGACTCTGAGTGGTTTACAATATATATATATATTGTAAACCACTCAGAGTCCCCTTCGGGGGAGATGGAGCGGTAATAGAAATAGAAAAATAAATAAATAAATATTACATAACGTATAAATAAAAGATATAAAATAACATCCAATAAAATAACATAAAAAAATAAAATATAAATCAAAAATAAAATATAAATAAAAAATAAAAATATATTAAAAAAAATATAAAATAACATCCAAGATGGCAATTAAAAGTTCTCATTCGGATTCATAAATACATGGGGACCACTTTAAGGCGCTAGCCACCCCCAGGATTGACTACCCCAGCGAGATGGCAGAGCCAGGTCTTTAACTTCTTCTGGAAGGCCAAGAGAGAGGGGGTTTGCCTCACCTCTGGGGGAAGAATGTTCCAAAGGGTGGGGGCCACAGCAGAGAAGGCCCATTTCCTGGACCCTGCCAATTGACATTCTCTCATGGACGAGGTCCGTAACATGCCCTCTCTCGATGACAGGGTGGGATGGGTCAATGTCATGGGGATGAGATGGTCCCTCAGGTAACCTGGACCCATGCCATGTAGGGCTTTAAAGGTGATAACCAACACCTTGAATTGGACCCAGAAGCAAACTGGCACCCAATGCAGCTCTCACAGCAAAGGTATTGTGTGCGCCGTCCTTGGGGCACCCAAGACTGACCACGCGGCCGCATTCTGAACCATCTGTAGCTTCCTAATACTCTTCAAGGGTAGCTCCATGTAGAGCGCACTGCAGTAGTCTATATGGGAGATGACTAGGGCATCAGTGACTGACTGGAGGGCCTCTCGATCCAGGAAAGGGCGTAACTGGCGCACAACATGAAGTTGAGCAAAGGCCCTCCTGGCCACGACTGCCACCTGCTCTTTGAGCAGGAGTCATGAGTCCAGGAGGACCCCCAGATTCGGCACCTTGTCTGTCTGGGGCAGTGCAACCCCATCCAGAACTAGAGATGGTAAGTTCCCGGATACAGAGGAGCCCCCAACCCACAGCTACTCCATCTTACCAGGGTTCAGCTGAAGCCTGTTGTTCCCCATCCAGACCCCCACAGCCTCCAGGCACTGAGAGAGGGTGGTCACAGCATCACTTACATCACCCGGGACGGAGATGTACAGTATAGTTGGGTATCATCTGCATATTGATGATACCTCATAATAATCCATCTTGAATCAAGTAGATTAGAAGTTTATAGCTGCTAGCAAGGTGGAACAGGATTGTTCCTGAATGGCAGTTAACTGGCCAGTGATGGTTTTGTAACAATTCACTTTCAGAGAGAAATACGCATGAAATACATGCTTATACTGCATATCATGTCATAGAGTCAACAGGATATTTCTGGATATATATTTAGTGGAATCCAAAGAACACTGTGATAAACATGAAGAGGAGAATCCCACTTCTATTTTAATGAATCCCTATTAGTTTGTTCTCAGATGCAATCAGCTCTTATCATGTTACATGCTGATGTTGCAAGCAAAAAAATTAGCTTTAATTATAATACCCTCAGGATCCCTAAGCATGGTTTTGGCTTTTCTTGCATGAGCTAGAGGACAAACAAATACAAAGTGCATACATTAAAGTATGCAATGAGTAAGAAATTAATACACTATATATTCTGTATGCAAATTCTCAGATTGTAGCTAATTATAGTGTTGGAAAGCAAAACTCAGACATTCTGCATTGATGCCCTTTCCTCTGGGAATATGAAATAAAAAGGCCCTTTCTTTGTTAACAGAAAAATATGAAGTAATACATATTGCATAAATGAGTTTCACTTTCTTTGTGTTGGATTTTTTCCCTTGGAATGAACATGTGTGTGCATGTGTGTGTATATACATATATATATCAGTCCCCATAAGTGTGATTAAAATTAGATTACAGCACTCTCGCTGAGATGCAATTCCAAAGATGTCACCAGCATAAAAAGAACAAAGGATATCAGATGTTTTCACTGTATTTCCCCTTCCCCCAACAACTTTTATGGTAACAAACTGTTAATAAATTCAGTGTGTTTTGTTACAACTTTCATGGCATTCAAAAATGATCATAGTTCAGTAGACAGCTGCATAGAAACAAAGCTTTGACAATATCTCGTTGAGCCTATTTTTACTGCTAATAACAGCAACTGTATTGTTGGGTTACTGTATATCTGTATGTATTTCATGGCGGAGATCCAAACAGCCCCATTCGCAAGTAGAAAGCATTTCCATGTATACACGGCAGAGGGAAAGGATGCCAATTCTGTTCTCCAGCTGCATCTTCTCACCCTATGTTGAATGCTGCTCTTGAATGTCCCCAACCTTCCAGAACAATGTGGGGGAATATCTGAGAATCTATATGGAGAAGAAAGATGTGAGAACATCATAGGAACAGGATTTCATCTCAAGTTTTCAGACTGCAATTCTAAACATGCTCTTTAGCTCAGCCTTCCCTCAACCTGATGTCTTCTAGTGTTGGTGAATTTTAACATCCATAATTCCCAAATAACATGACCCAAATTGTGGGGGGAAAGAATCTGCATTAGGAAAGGATCTCCAAAGTTGAGGAGATTTATTTAGAATTGCCCTGTATTTTTTCTCCTACTTTTTCTGTGTCATTTGTAAGTGCCAACCTCTTTCAAGCCACAATATTAGCCATATAGATTAAGATTACTTGGGATAATATACAGTATAATGGCTCTAACACTCAGTGAATTTAATTTAAATAAAAACAGCTAATAAAAGGGCTCGATGTAAATGATGTTTGCATACAGTAAGTGACGGAACTAAAATGATATTGAGAAAATGCTTGAAATCTCTCCTTAAAGGTCTTTTCTTTTTGAAATATTTGCATGAAAAGAAAGTTTTTATTCCATGTTCTATGTAGAATGTTTGTCAGTATTCCCAGCACAGTTGGATAGGAATGTGCACAAATACTATTTTTCATTTTGCTACTTTATTTTCGTTATTAAAACATTTTTTTCTTTAATTAAATCATATTTGTTTCCTTATTCATAGTACACCTTGCAATCATTTGGTTAATCACATTGTTTTTGTGTCCCTTCCTTATTTAATACCCTTCCTTAGACTTTTGCCATCACTTGTGACAATAGCCTGTCACATCTGATTATGGTAGCTATTCCTAGTTTCTGAGATTTTATTCACCCCAAGTGTCCTGATTTTTCTGTCCTTGCAAGACACTCTGGAACAAAATGGTATTCTCTCCATTGGTATCCATCACTTTGTCTTTTTGGAATATTCCTAAAATCATAGCATTTTGGATATTCTGGGGAAAAAATAATATGGCAGCAGCCAGCAACAGACAAAGATCTAATAACTTCACAAGCTGTGTTATTGGATGTGCTGTAATTAAAATCTGCTGAATTTGACAAATATTATTTTATGTTTTTTTTAAAAAAAATCAAAACAATGAGGAATTCCAAATATGAGGCCTAAATTAGATTTTGAATTCATAGGAAATTGTCATTTAGTTTACAATCTATAGCTTAGCTATGCAATAGTTTAAACTAAATTGAGGGGGGAAAGGTGTTGCATATTTAATGTTTATGGTACTTTTAACATGCTTTCTTTCAGTATTGTATCTTTTTTCTAGTATTGTCCCAGTATCTTTCTATGTTATTATTAAGCAATTCCAGTGCAAGGTGTAGTATGAAGGTACAAAATTAAATAGTAAAGGAGGGGGGGGAGCTCTCTGTCTTTGCTATGATAAGTTAAATAAATAAAATGCAAATTAGTTTACAGATGCTCCCAAGTGAGTTATTGCTTTCAGATCTACCAATGGGGAGAGAACAAACGACTATGCCTTCTTCAATTTTTATTTAGTTAGAAAGACAATTTATCTATAACTTGATCATTTTTTTTCAAAATATATGGTGGCCTTTTAACCTAAATTAGGCAAAACATAGAAGGCAATGTCCCAAAGGCTTCGGGAGTATCAGGCAAAGAATTCTGGAACCCAGATTTAGTTTCCAACTCTTTATCTCATCATAGTAAAATAATATATATGGAGTTACATATACTGTATATCAAGTTTACTGTCCATAGTTTTTGGTGCCAGGGTGACACCATCAGATAAAAGTGATAGAAAACAGGCCTCTGCTGTTGAAGAAGACACTGTAGTGGAGGGAGAGACACTGCTGCAGGACGTTACTCTGAATTAAACCCATAATGGGTTTGCTGTCTCCAGACTTAAGATGAACTTTGCTAGTTCCACAGTGATTAAAGAACCAGCTATGCACTAAAGGCTGCAATAAACGGGAGAAGACAGAAAAAGAAAGAGAAAGGTGGAGATGATAGTTACAAAGAAGAAATGAGACAAATAAAGTAGAAGAAAAGAATGGATGATAAGGAGAACGAAAAACACAGGCCCGTCATCAAAAGAGGTTGGAGAAGCAGGTTCTCAGATCATCTCTTGCAGCTGAAGACATAGCAAAGGACTCGGCAATGAGGATTATGGGAATAAAGGAATCTTCTCCTTTGAGGTGTGAGAGAATATTTTCCCTTAAGGACTCTAAATACCTACCTACCTACCTACCTACCTTCTGGGAATAAAATAAAAGGAAAGGAAAGAAGTCTATAAAGTAAGAGAAAAAAAGCTCCCATTGTTTGTCTGGGAAGATGTCCTCTCAAAATTTACCAGATCTATTTTGAAGTGCCCCTCTCTCAGGAACCCATGGGAAGGGCAGTGGTTTGTGTGTAAATACATACATGCATATGCTGGGAAAGAACTGTTTTATCATTCTGTATAATTTCCTCTTCATATAAGGAATTCCTGAGAGTATTCTTTATGTAAGTATTGTGTACAAAAAGTTTATTTCACTGATACTGAGTTAATGACATATATCATTTAATGAAATCTAATTACTTTTCTAAAAAAAAAAATCAAGCACCCATTATAAATAATGTTCAGATTTAAAAAGTATGGCAATTCCAGTGAGAATTTCTTCATTGGATCTGTACTAATTACTTCTTTAAAAATTGGCCCTAATTGGGAATTAAGTTTGTTTGTTTTTTAAAGGAAGCTTGAACAGTATGTGGGTTTTTTTAAAAAAAAATAAAAATTACTTACCAACCTGTCTATTGTTTTGGATCACTTATTGTCCCACAAACAATGAAGTGTTGCATTTGAGTTTATCATTATGCTTCTTAACTGTCACCAGACAATTTTTAAGAGCAAAAGTGCTCAACAGCTAATCAAATATGGCTACAGACAGCAATAACAAGTCAGCCTCCACCTATAGCGCCATTGCCCAGAGGCTATGGTCAGACATTCTGGATGTGAAAATGGATATAACATATAATCAGGAACATAATGCTCACGGCATTCAATTTCACTTAGCCTGCAGGCTTCTAAAACTATAGGGGAAATTCTAGCTGATTATGGAAGATAGTATGAAGATATGAATTGCCAAAGAGAGTAAGATTTTGACATGTGAATTACATTTTAGATAAACAAGACTGATTTATTGTTCTCTATACCTGGGGGCCAACAGACTGTTGTATGAATTGTTACTTTGGGGGAGAAGTTTCCTTAGACATTACAAATCAATCTGCCTCTACCTGCTTTTCCATGTGGAAAGAACTATTGACAGTCTTTATTAAGCTGGTTTAACTGGGGATGAAATTACAGTAATAGCATGTACTGTAAGTAACTTCTCAGCAGCAGCAGTTAATTAAATAGATTCCCACATTCCTTAAAACAATGCACTTTGGAACAAAACATCTGCAGGGGGAGCAAAAGAGTCAAGATGGCAGCCGCAACACTGTGATTGATCCTGCACCCATTTTTTATGTGTGTCACATATGCAACATGACTTGGATGGCATGACCTCATCTTGTCTATTTATCTATATTTCTAGAATGATCAGTCTGTTCCACAGTGTATTCTATTTATTAGGATAATTGCCATTAGCACGGATAGCAAGAGAGGTGCGTCAGTCTGGATTTGGACTATAGCAGATTTGAAAGCTAAATTCCCTTTTATGCCACTCCCTTCCCACAACTAGAATTTAATAAAGAAACAAACAGTCATGCAAAGGCCGACTGTGCCATGTTTAGTTTGTCCCTGAAGCAAATTAAAAACTAGTCTGTTCTTTTTGCACAGAGGGGTGAATAGTGCAGCTGCAGGCTACCCGTGGCCCACCAACACTCCTTTTGCGGCCCTGAGAGGTCCACAGCGCAGTCAGGGTGAAACAGTTGCCCTGTTTTCATTTTGGAGGATTGGGATGTAGTTAAGAAGCAAAAATGGAGGAGATAAGAGTAGTTTAAGAAATTCACTCCTTAAGAATCCTGAAACTTTGCCAATAATTGGGCTCCTGGCTAACAGAATGGGCACATCCATGACAGATCAGAAGTTTTAGTTTACTAATTAAATTTGTGTAGCACTAGGCTATGCAGATCTCCAAAAGGATGGTTTGCTTTGTTGAAGGTTGGAGCCAAGCAACTTGGCAGCCCATTTCTAAATGGCATGCAGGCTAACAGCGGCATCTACACATGTACAGCAGTACATGTCAGTACTCTCTGACATTGAATCAGCGTCTCTCACTGAGGCAGATCAGCCCTATCTTAACCTACAGCAATAGCTCTCCATGAGGTAACTCACTGTGTTGAGATGGATCATCACCCCTGAAAATTGAGCCAGTATCATGTAGGGGTTAAACTGTTGGATTAGGACTAGAGGAGACCCAGATCTAGACCCAGACTAGAGGAGACCCCAAGTCTGGCCTGAGCCATGGAAGCTTACTGGGTAATTTTGAGCCACTCACTCTCAGGAACACAATTAAAACATAGATGTTAAATGAGACCTGGAATTATAGTATTGAAAAGATCACGGTAAGCAAAATGGTTTTCAGCTAGTGGTAATTGACAAAGCTCCCTGGGAAGACACCAGAACCCAGCTTGTACATGAGTAGTCTGTCTCCCTGTGGACATACCTCTTGTTTTATTTGTTGGAGACCCAGAGCCTGACCACTGAAGAACATCTTTGTGTGTGTACACACACACACACACACACACACACACACACACACACACACTCTAAGATGTTCTTCAGTGGTCAAGCTCTGGGTCAAGTCCTGCATCTCATTGGGATGACACCCTCTGAGGATGTGCTTTCCCCCCACCCCACTGATTTCAGTGGGATTTAGATAAATTGGTTTGGAATAGTAGCCAATGAGCCAGAGAGAAGGACAATCCTATCATTGCTAGAATGAGAAAAGGGAAGGACACTTTTTGGTAAGTGTCTTAAGTTTAAGTTAAGTTGAAATGGGGCATCACTGCTCCCTATCCAGATCTGGCTACTGTATGTGTTGAGCAATTATCCGAGCTGCAGTCAGAGGCTCTTGGGGACAGCTGCTAGTTGTATGTTCGGTGACATTTCCTGCAACAATGAAGCCACTATTCACTATTCACTATTACACTATGAGTAATAATCTCCTCCTGATTATTACTCCTCATGACCACTCTTGGCCTGCCTGGGATTTAGCAGGCATTGTTGCCCTCAATCAGGATTCTTAGAATCCTGACCCTGGAAATTGGTTTCACAGGCACTCCAGCAACCAAATGGCAAAGAGATTTCTGAAAGGGAATATCTGTCCCATTGAAGGTCTTCTACAAGGCAGATTCTCCCCAGAGCCAAAAAAGATAAAAAACCTTGGTTGCCAGTTGAGATTCTGGCCTTTCCAACAACCAAACTAAAATGTGCCTTGGAAGGACAGAGCCTTGCAGGCCACTGACCTCCCTCAGCCTTGTTCTCCATGGAACATAGGGTTGGCATGGACTTGTTCATGGACTTGTTCCATTTTCCAATGGAAAACGCTACTCTCCTGCCAGCAGGCTGGCACCAAGACTGAAGCTCCACTGTGAGGACACGTCCTTTTAAAATGTAAGTGGGCTATTTCAGCCAGGACAAGGAGGCTGTGGGGATGAACTATTAGCTTGATCCCTAGCATTTTAACTTGGAAATACCCTGGAGAACAGTGTAGCTGACAAAATGCAATGGTTAGAGTTAGGTTAGGGCTAGGATATGATATGATATGATTATGATATGTAACATAATATTTTTTTTCCAAATTTTATTAGAGTTTTAAATATACATAGTTAAAAGGGTGAAAATGAAAAAGAAATACAAATACAAATCAAAGAAAGAAGTAAAAGTGTATAGAAAAGTAAAGAAAAAAAGAAAAAAGATAAGACATAGATATAGTCAACTTCCGATTTATCTCTGGTCTTAGTAATTCAAAAAAAAAAGTTTTCTTACATGCTAGTTCTATATATAACATACAAAAACATTTCCTGTCTGATGATATGTAATATAATATGATCATATTGCCTAATTCCAGTTACTAGCCTTGTGATCTTTTTCTGGACCAGCTGTAGATTGCAAATAATCTAAACAGAATTGCAGTATACCATACAGAAAACCATCAAACATGAGTAATTGCAGTCAAAATACCTCCATTCTGATGTCACAGCTGGCATATCATATGAAGTTTATGACTGTGTGTGGAAGAAATGTTGGGAGCCAAAGAAGGAAGCAGGCAATGGCAAACCACTTCTGAAAAACCTTGCCAAGAAAACTGCAGTGACTTGATGAGAATCGGACACAATTGAATGCATTAAAAAAAAAGTATTACAGGCACTCATTCAGCTGAAAATTGCTAAGGATTTGGACTTTCCATAAATGAGAAGTCAAGCTAGTTAAAGATCTATATTGATTGGGAAATAAACCCAGCCAAAAATAAAGACTAAGACATCACTACTTTGAAGACCAATGACATGAAAAGAACTATTTCTGACAAAACGGTTTAATGATCAAAGTTGCAGGAAGAGTTTCTACAACCAATGTGTGTGGTTTTCACTTTATGGACACTTGGTTAGATTTGGGAGC
Source organism: Charina bottae (assembly GCA_023362775.1). Lineage (NCBI taxonomy): Eukaryota > Metazoa > Chordata > Lepidosauria > Squamata > Charinaidae > Charina > Charina bottae. The sequence goes on along the minus strand of JALMGJ010000001.1, from coordinate 182,470,823 downwards.
AGACCTGTGGTTTCCATTTTTAGATATGCATCTTCTCTACACATAGGAACATCTGATCCTGTTTTATTTTTTACTAGGACTGAATGCAGAGCACAACATTCGCCCTTATAGGCAACAGACAGAAACAGCAGAGACATTTAATGGCAGAACACTGAACAATCCCTCCAGAAGAATAGTACATTGCAAATACTGCTAGTATCCAAACGTATCTGTTTTACTGATTAAAATAACTGATGTCTTGACTTTCCATCTCAAAAAGCATATATGTCACGTTATAAGAAAAAACAAATTCACAATTACTTCGGCTGCAATCCTATGCATATTTGTTTGGAAGTATGTCACACACAGAGATAAAATTTCCTAGGATTGCATTGCCAAATAACATTTAAAGACCTAATAACTATTAAAAACAACATTATTCAAACAAAGTTAAATAACAGCATTCAGTCTTCTGATATGAGTTCTATCTATATTGATCTATCTATCTATCTATCTATCTATCTATCTATCTATCTATCTATCTACCTACCTACCTACCTACCTACCTACCTACCTACTTACCTACCATCTATCCAGTATTCCAGGGATAATCAAACTAGAAAGGTACAAATAAATCCTTTGGGACATAAGTCAGGGAATGGAAAATAAAATGTATGTTCATTGATGCACTGAACAGCTAGCTATGTGAAAAAGACAAAAAGCAATTGCAGCACAGAAACAATTTAGTAAAATGAACCCAGAAAACTGTCATAGAAAAAAAAACTATCCTGTACAGATATTGTTCCCATGGGAAAATGTAAATCTAAGCATAGTATCAAAGTTGGATCTAAAAACTAGCAATAGGCTTGGATCTAAACACAATAATGGTGTCAGGGTTGAATCCAGGGTTGTGTGCCTTCCTTATGATTTCTACTACCTTTTTATCACACTTAGAAAGGAACAATTAAGTTGCATGATATTTTAATCAGTTGATCAAGAGGTTCTGTGATATATTCCTTTTAATTTAATGTTCAGCTGTGGTATCAGAGGTGGCATTGCGCAATTCACTTGTTCTCCTCTCTGCAAGACAAGGGAGTGGAACAGGGGAAGCCATGTCTAGTAAATTTTCAAACTTTTATCATAGAGTGATTATTATTAATTTCCAGTGATAATGGAAATTATTCTTTTCCATTAAAAAAAGCCAAAAATTAATGGATCATAGGTAATGAACATGTTTGCCAGACGAAATTTACTGTAAGATGCTCAATGCCTACTTTTCAATCATTCCATCACTAACTCCTAGGGAAAGGAGGACACCAATAGAATATTTTGCCAACTGCTCTCTTGGAAATACTTGATATCTGATGTAATGGATGAAGTTATAACTGAAGCAAAAACTTCAAGTTCTGATATTGAGGTGTTCAGGCTTTGTGCCATCAAAGTATACATGTTTCATTTTGAAACTGTAATCTGTTTTTATATTGATCTCCATTCTCCATTCTGTGAGATTCTTGTTCATGTTTTATGAACTACACCAACATATAACAATGTCTGAGGAATCATCTAGGTTTTTTTCGCTCTGTAGTGTTGGTTTGGTTTTATTTTGTTTTGTTTTGTTTTGCAATTAATCTCAATTTTTGAAATATTGGGTTATGACACATAGATATTGACCTTTATGTTGTGGTGCGGATGTTGGTAGCTGGGTGATCCTGACTCATGGCAAGTCATTATGCTCAACATACTTAGTCCATACAACCCAATGATCCTGCATGTATTGTATGAAATGCTATATACTTGTGCTTTGGAAGATATCATGGAATGAAATCATGGATATATTAGGTAGTAACCAGAGTCTTTTTAAAATGGCATTGAAACAGAACTTTTCATTTATATAGTGCATTCTACAAATTAGGAAAAAATACACCTTGTGAATGGCTAGAAACTTTGAAGTATATAAATCATTTAAAATTAAAACCCTTGCTTCAAGTTTTTCCTCCATCTTTTGATGGAGAAGAAGTACTAGATGAAGGAAAGCCTGGAAATGAATAAAATGGAATGAAATGTGAAAAAGAATATTTCTGCTTTCTTTTTAATTAGGCAGTTAGATGAATTATGTAATCTTTTTTTTAAGCTAAAATGCACTATGGAGAGGCAAGTTGGGTCTGGACCCATTTTCCCATGTCACTTCTCCAATAAAAAGAAACTCCAGAGCTTCCATTATTAGAATAAAGTGGGGGGACATCCAACCCTAGGCCTCTGGAGTGCTACAAGGCTCAACTTTCTCTCTACTCCTATTTAACATCTACATGAAACCACTGGGTGAGGTTATCCATCAGCACAGGGTGAAGTTTCATCAGTATGCTGATGACTCAGTTGTACATCTCTGGCCATCCAAGTGATGCTACCAAGAGTCCCCTGTTGGGGGAGTTGGGTGGTCATATAAATTTAACAAACAAACAAACAAACAAACAAATAAATAAAGTGGTTTTCCAGTTTGTGGAGGCTGTAGGAGTTTGGATGGGGAGGAACTGGCTTCAACTCAGTGGGTAAGATGCCAGGCTTGTCAATCGGAAGGTCGCAAGTTCGGAGGTTTGAATCCCTAGCCCCACGTGATGGAGTGAGCTCCTGCACTCGCCCCAGCTCTTGCCAACCTAGCAATTCGAAAGCATGCAAATGCAAGTAGATGAATAGGTACCACTTCCGTGGGATGGTAACAGCGTTCCGCGTGCGTCATGCCGGCCACATGACCATGGAAGCGTCTTCAGACAACGCCGGCTCTTCGGCTAACAAACGGAGATGAGCACCGGCCCCTAGAGTCAGACACAACTGCACAAATGTGTGGGGGGAACATTTACCTTTACCTTACAACCTTGACAAGACTGAGTAGCTATGGGTTTTAGGGACACCTGCCCTATGGAACAGCTTCCTTACAGAGACAGGGACAGCTCCGACCATATTAACCTTTCAGAAGACTGTGAAAACCTGGCTTTTCCCCCAGGCATTGGGGCCAGACTGTTAGTTTGGGAGCTCTGGTGTGAGTGTATGGCATAAGTATTTTGTGTTCTTAATGAGAGGGACTTGACATGGGTTTATGTTTGTCAGTTTTATTGCTGACGTTAAGTTTGGCACTCAGAGTTTTGTCAGATAGAGAGGTAGCCTTACAAATCTACTAAATAAATAAAGCTAACTGTGGTGGGAAAAATATGTCACCTGGTAGCTGTTTTTAGACAGATGCCAAAGAAGTCAGAACCTCTGTGTCTTTGAAATTTGTGCAGGAACGGTATTGCAAGAAGTGTCATTTTCATGACCAATGACAGCTGCTGAAATCTGCTCTTCTGCACAGATAGAATATGGTCCTTTCTTCCATCTGATCATATTGCATTAGCTCCAGAGTTTTAGTCCATTGATATCAGATGGAATATCCTGAAACAAAGGTTTCAGAATGTTCCATAATGGTGGAAACAAAAGGTAGTTTTTCACTGATTGCCCCTTCCTCCACCCCAACCCCCATTTAACAATTATAGGAAGCTTTAGAAGAAGGAACAATCCACAAAGTTTACTTCCTTTCCCAGTCAGCTGGTGGAAAATCCTCATTGGATCAAGAACCTCCCATTTGATATCAGAGGTTATCCACTTCTGTGCAGGTTCCATATTGACGTAGCTTCCATTTGTTTCCTGAAAAAGTCACATAGTCTGACATTACTGGGTGGGTTACTCAAGACATGCTTGAAAGAATCATGAGTTGATGCTCTCCAGAAGCTTTAGACTCACCTTATCAGTCAGCATAGCCAGGTTGAGGATGAGCATCTGGTTGAGAATTGTTGCTTTTATGGTTGTCATAATGTTTCTCACATTCACAAGGACTGCTTGAAAATATCAGCATTCCAAAGGAAACACCCATGACTACATCATAGCCTTTCTTACCAAGTATTTCATATGTAAACCCTAATTTGCTTGGCATCCTGTTTTGGGCTTTCACTTTGTTTCCTTGTGGTTCCTTTCTTAACTATCATTTTTCAATTTTCTGTCCCCAATGCTGGTTTAAGTGGAGTTTCCCCTTCTTTTCTGGCTTTTCTTTGTGGAAAATATTTAGTGCTGCTATGCAGAAAATCAAAGAGAATTGCTCCCACCGTAACTATACTGGTATTGTAGATGAATGCAGCTATTATATTTAGACACCACAGTATGCAGCTGCCTCCTAAATCCACTTCATTAGAACATTCTGTTCTTTTTTAGTTTCCACAGAGCAGATTCTGGGTTTGGAAGAATATCATACTCCAGTACAGCAATATCTTATTATTTAGTCAAAGGAACGGGGGCAGGAGGAAGAAGCAAATAGGAGATCTAAGATGTGTTCGTATTGCCCAAATCAACTGACAAGGTCAATTGTAATCTTAATAAATAATTAATAGGAGTATTTTATGAATGATACTGATAGACAGTTTTCCTTATTTTCCATTTATCCCATGTTGAGACAGTTAGTATTGTACTTAGCCCTATGGATTACTTTCTAAATAGTGGAGGAAGTGACTTAAATTTTACTTTTATTTATTTAAAAATTATCATACTGATATCTCTCTCTCTCTCTCTCTCTCTCTCTCTCTCTCTCTCTCTCTCTCTCTCTCTCTCTCTCTCTCTTTCTTTCTTTCTTTCTTTCTTTCTTTCTTTCTTTCTTTCTTTCTTTCTTTCTTCCGGGTCTATGCTATGTGGCATATCAGGCAGTAAGGGTTTTCCAGCTCTTTCGGTCTTGAGCAATTGTTTCGGCGTCTTTCCTTGTGATGTGCAATGCCTTCAGGTCTTCTATCAGTGTTATTCGAGGGCATCCTCATTTTCGTTTAGTGTTAGGAGGAATCCAACTCATTGCCACTTTAGGGATCCGATTGTTCTCCATGCAGAAGATGTGGCCAGCCAGTTGAAGTCTTTTACATGCAACAATGTTATGGACTTTACGGTGTCCTACGGAGCACCTCTTCATTTGTAATGTGATCATGTTAGAGTTTTTCTATGTAGAATTCATGCGAATGGATTCCTTCACTGTGAATTTCCAGCCTGTAAAGCTAGTATTTTTCCATTCAATGTTCCCATAACAAAAAGCAAGTAAACAACAGGTGTGTGACCTTCCATAGCCAAAACAAAGCGATATCAGCCCTTGTCCCATGGGAACCGTTCCCCGAAGGGAACAACAATGTGCAACACTGCCATCTCATGGCGATGTATAGTAAGTACAACTCTGTAAATGCATTGCAGTTTGAAAATGTTTTGACCCAATCAGAATGCTGCACCAAGTGTATAATTCAGCTATGAACTATGGGTCTACATCCATCTTTCTTCTTGACTTCTATCTGTCCTGTTACCATGTACTCTGTTCCTGAATTGTAACTATGCCTGGCCTTTGTATGGGCCATGATTTTTCATCACATCTGCTGATGGAACTCTGCGTATGCTTTGTTTTTTCCTTTTGCAATAATGTACTATATCTCCGTTATTGCCTTATGCTACAATAAAATATTGTTAGCCTTATACGTTTGGATTACTCTGCGCCTGAAACCCCAAAAGCCAGCAACAACCCACAGATCAAAATATCGAATCTGTAGAATTCGACGAAGACATCTCTGTTGAAAGATGTCAAGCCTCTTGTTGATACTTGCTGATGCCTTCCAAGTCTCACTGGCATAAGTAACTGTCGGGATCACAATAGAATTGAACAGATGAAACGTAATCTTCAATGATATGGACGACGAGGACCAGAACTTATTCATCCTCTGAAAAACAGCTAGGAAGAGAAAAAAACAAGGAAGAGAAGTGGAGACAGGATACAACCTTGTCTGACCCCAGAGGTAATCTCAGAAATGTCCGTATGGACATTCTCAGTCTTAACACAACAGCTTGATCATTGGTATAAGTTCTTAAAGATGGTAACGAAGACTGTCAGCACACCATATAAACACAGGATTTGCCAAAGAGACTCTCAGTGGATGCTATCAAAAGCTTTTTTAAAATCAATGAAGTTTATGGCTAACGGGTGCTGATACTCAATACACTGTTCTATGATATTTCTTAAGGTAAAGATTTGCTCGTTGCAGGACCTTCCACAACGGAATCCAGCTTGTTACTCTCTCAGGTGCTGATCAATGGTGTTTCACAGTCACCTTAAGAGGACTGCACAAAATGCCTTCCCGGGTACTGAGAGAAGGGTAATGTCCCTCCAGTTGGTACATTCAGAGATGTTACCTTTCTTGGGGACTTTAACAATAACGCCTCTTTGCCAGTCTTCCAGAATTATACCACTTTGCCAACACTTATTGAACAGCTTTGTCAGCTCTTTCAGCATAGCCTGACCACCATACTTTAAGATCTCTGCAGGTATCTCGTCCAAACCAGCTGCCTTATTGTTTTTCAGGCTTCTGGTCACAATTTCAACTTCTTCAATAGTAATCTCACCAGTGTAATCTCACCTGGAGCTCTTGTTGGAGATTTTCTTCATTTTCTTCATTGAAATTATACGTACTGGTCGGATCTGGTTGATTAATGGTCTCTTGGAAATATTCGGCCCATCTTCTGCTTTACTCTTCCTGGGTGACCAGAAGCTTCCCGTTCTTATCCTTGATTGGGACACTGATGCTTTTCCTCATTCCGGTCAATTCTTTAATGATGCAGTAAAGGGTCTTAGAGTCGTTTTGGTCAGCCGCTTCTTGTGCTTCAGTGCCTTTCTGCTCCAACCATTCTTTCTTATCTTTCCTGCAGCTTTTCTTTACCAGCCGGTCGAGTTCTATGTATCTCCGGCTCATTTCTTCCACCTCATCCATATCTTTGGCTTGATTCCATTTTAGCTTTATGACTTTCCTTTTGTTGACCAACTTCCATGATCTATCTTGGATCCACTGCAATGTTCATACATTCCATGTTCCAATTCTTGTGATGTTCTTGGCTGAAAAGACCATTTTGGCCTTCAGACACTGGACCCCATTGTCGGTTTGTTCCGATGTCATCATATAAGTCATATAAGTCATACGACTCGAAAGCGAAACTCTCGTCTACTTGACCAAAATTCTCCTTACTGTTTCTGTAGCAGTTATAAATTTTACAGGGGCGGGTTGCTAACCCGTCGCCTAACCCTCCTCCTTTCTCATCCGGGCTTGGAACCGGCAATGGCGGAGTTGATTTATATCTAGAACTTAAAAAGCAAATGTATTTTGATTATTTGGTAGGACAATCCTACCTACTATTTCCAAGCTCTCTGTTAAAAAAACCCCACATAATAATAAATAATCCCCACATTCCTAACGTGGGAGGCCAGGGGATCTTTCCTCAAACTGGTGGATTATCCTAGATCAGATTTTGAAATCCAAAGTTCAACTAGTGCTTCATACTTGAAGGAAGATACCCGAAAAAAATCCTACAGCCCTTAGAACATATTCTCAAATACCATAAATAAGCATTTATTCAGTGTTTGTATAAAATGTCATATCGTAGGTAGAGATTTGTGTTTTCTGAATGTACAATAGACTAATTTGTCACTGTCCTTTTTTGAACTATGGTGCCCAAGATTTCTTGTAAGTCCACCACATCTAGAAGGCAACAGGTGGCTGTTTTTATTTTTGTTTGTTTAACCATTCCAGCAAAACTCCTGGCAGCTTGCAGTATTTTTGTTAAAACAATACAATGATATATATAAAAACAGCAAATTAATTCCCCAGCATCCATTAACAGTTAAGCTCTGTGAAAGGAAAACCCTACAAAAAGCTTCATCTTCACTCTCTTCCTAAATAACAAAAGGGATCGACTGATGCAAAGCAGAATCTTGGAAATCATGTAAAGGTAAAGGTTCCCCCACACAGTCATATCCAACTCTAGGGGCCGGTGCTCATCTCCGTTTGTTAGCCGAAAAGCCAGCATTGTCCAAAGATGCTTCCACGGTCATGTGGCCGGCATGATGTGCACGAAACACTGTTACCTTCCCACCAAAGTGGTACCTATTTATCTACTTGCATTTGCGTGCTTTCGAATTGGTAGGCTGGCAAGAGCTGGGGCGAGTGCGGGAGTTCACTCCGTCATGCGGGGCTAGGGTCTTGAACCACTGAACTTGCGACCTTCCGATCGACAAGCCTGGCGTCTTAACCACTGAGCCAACGCGCCCCTGTGGAAATCATGATCTGCTGTCAAAACACAACTTTGGGCAACAGAAGCTCCACCCCTTCACACATAGCCAATCATACAAGGGATTCATCATAGAGCTAATTTCATTAGATATTGCATCTTGGCAAAAATAGATTATCTGCCACGTCTAAATGGACATAGAGAAAGAATGCTTCATCAGATCAAGAGGGTTGCCTACTCCAGGGGTCAGTTGCCCTTAGGAAGCCCATAAGTAAGGGATGAGGGCAATAATGAGGAGAAATAAACCAGATAAAAAAGAGGTCTGAATATTGTAAGAACTCAGCAAGTATACGCTGATCTTTTAGTTGGTCGGTACAGAGGATTGGGCTACCAGATCTCTGCACTTGATCACTAGACAAGAGCAAAGAGGAACTTTACTTCCATCTAGTGGCCATCTAGACTGTTGTAGCTCCATCTGGTTGCCTGTCAGGCATCACCCCAACTTAATAGAGGGTGATAACTGAAAACCTTCAAAGAAAGTTGGACCACTACTCCTGTGACAAAAACTTCCCCTGTAAAAAAGGCTTTTCTTTTTTTATCTTATTCTCAGAGACTTGAGGGTGTGTCTTTTTAAATTGTTCTTGTTGGTGTTTTTGAGTTTGCATTGTTGGAAGCAGTAGAGGGTGCTACTGCTAATGTTAAGTGCTATGTCTTTCCATCCCACTGAAGCCTCCTTGGATGACCAAATTTCCCAGAAAAATGAGATGAGTTCCCATATAATGTTCTCCTTTGAGATCAATAGAAGGCTGCAAAGCCAAGGGGGCTACAGACTGCTGGAGAGATTACTGTACAGTGAAAGGGAAGACAGACACACACACACACACACACACCCCTTTGCCACCTTGTAACTTGTGCAAGAACACTACGCTCCACCTATGAGAATTTTTACCAACATTATGTTCTCCTTTAAAATAAATTTCCACAACAACAAATTATCTTTCATCAAACTGAATGGATGCTACTATGAAATAAATGTGGGGGAAGTTTCTTGCAAAGCCTTAGTTTTTAATACATTAAATACAGGACAATATCTACAAGGAATGACTTCCTCATGCTAAAGAAGTCCTGTGCAAACAAAAATCTGAGACACAGTTTGTGCCAGTTGTAGGTGAGTGCCCTTATCCCAGCTGAAATTTAGACTGTATAAGGAAGCCACAATTTACTTTGCTGATCTAAGCTTTGTTCTTTGACCATCTACTGTATATAGCCCAGAGGCTTACCTCTGCAAGCAAAGAATCTAAAGAGGTAGGACACAAGCCTTTGCAGAGGCTTACTTCAGGCCAATATAATGTTTCACAATAGGTAAGCAAAGCATTGTTTGCAAACCATTTCAACTAGTGGTTTCAAATCCTTATAGCCAATCCCTTGGTGGTTATTCAATTTAGACATACAGTATTGCTGAATGATTAAAAAAACTTTTCTCACCCTCTTGAGAGGGTTGATTGGCTGATCTGACTGGATAGGTGGATCCTCCTTCCATGGGCATTCCTTCCAAAGCTGCATGCTCGGCAGAAAAGGACAACCATCCCAGACACGTGGAGTGTGCCATTCTTCACTCAAGGGCATACAATTGCTGCACTCCCCTGTTAGAATCTCCAAACAAACTCAAGGTCCATTTGTAGGAGAACAGCAACAGCTTGGCCTTAAAGCTAAAAATGGCCCAATGAGCATTTTATTTCCAGGTTTAAACCAGCATGGCTCCCTAGATGAACATGATTCTCTATATGAAGATAAGACAACACAATCCTATGCATGTTTATTGAGAACTAAATGCCATGGTATGTTGTAACTCAGTTGTTCTATCATGTAAAGTGCAAGTGCCGTGGCTGTCTTCTAATCAATTCTTTTGCTTATTGGTAGTAGTGTGTTCCTGTTGCTTCCTTCTGTCCTGGAAACCATCTCCTGCCTTGGCAGGTCTTCTGATTGCTAAGTTCAGGCTCCAAATCTGTTTGCAATATTTTGATGTTATGAGGCTTCAGATATTCAGATGGAGTTTTAACTGCAAGGCATTAATTTTTACTTGTTTAGCAGCCATTGGAGCCTGAACATTTTAGGGCTAGATCTACCTTTCTTATTTTCCTTCTTATTAGAAGAGAATTGCATGTTCTCCTCAGGCAAGTGAAGAAATAAATGATTGTCTGTATGAAAATAGGACAACACAATACTAAGTTTACTGAGAACTAAATCCCATGGTATATTGTAACTCAGGAGGTACAGCATACCTTTAGGATTGTAGTCAAAAAGTGCTACTATAGTTGCAACAAGCTGAAGAAGAAGTACAGCTAGATAGCAAAATCATAATATTATTACAGAAGGAAAATATATTTCCCAGTTATAAATCACCTATCCAGGTGGTGAGCACCAGTAGCTGTTCCTTTAGTTCCTTGTTTTTCTTAAATTAAAGTTAGGTAGTAAACTTATATCCCACACTTTGCAGAGCATCATGTCAGTGGAATGTCTCATGGGAATCCAACAATAACTTTTCTACATTGGTGCCAGCTGTTCTTTACGAAGAACACACACTGTGATTTTAAACTAAGTACATCGCTCCACATCTGGTCAGCCAAAAAAAAAAAAAAAGCACTTTTTCCACAAGATCAACCTTTTTACTATGCAACAAAATCTTTTAAGCATCTGACTTTTAAGAAATTAATACATTCATTGTTTGGAGCTGTGCAAAGTGACATAAAAGCACAATGAAGCTTAATTAGACCTGTTCTGTGAAAGTTAATTTGTCAAACCCAGAAGCATAGTTCAGAGATAAATGTTAATATTTGAAAGTCAAATTAAAGTTGAAAAGGTTAGTAATAACAGTTAATTAACTCTTGTTTTGTTTTTGTCACAAAAACTTGAACCAACTGAAATACCGCTTGGTTCATCTTTAACATTTTGGACCACAAAGATAAAATTCAAAGCTTTGAAAGAAGCCTTTGATGTTGGTATTCTCCATAGATTAGATATTATTTTAAGATCTCTTTGTTTAAAAATTCATTTTTATTATCCCTGCATGAAATACATGGCAATTCCCCAAATAACTAACCATCAGGGCAATTAACATCTTCGATCGACACCATATTCCTGATAATTAATACAGACTTTGTATCTCCCCCGTGATAGCTCCAAGGGTTTGATTTTTTCAGAGCAACTGTTCATTTACAGCATCAGTTTCCTCCTAATGAAAATGGATTGTGAAACTTTAATGAACAAGACTTTGCTGTCATTATAATAAAGACTTTGAAAAAACATGGAGGCCTACATAACAAGCTCCTGACACAACACATGCAGCCACAGTCTATCAAGCCAATTAAGTCATACAATGAATATTTACACGGGTGTGCATTTTTCTCTAACAATATGACATAAGATAAACTCATAAAAGTGAGTGTTCCATTCCACTCTGACATCTTCTGACATTACAGTTTAATGAACTAGCTCTACAGAATGATGAGCCTTAACATATCTTTTTTCCTCCCTGTGGTAAACAATTCCCTTTTTCATTCTAAGCCAGAAAATTCCATTTTCAGACAGGATGTCTTTGCTCATTACAAAGGAGAAAACAAACTCAACAACAACGGGGTGTTCTTACCTACTATTCAGTGTCTGCCTCTAGTAACAGGTACAGTATTTATAAAATCAAGTAATTACAAAAGACAACTGCAAGGGTTTATAATCGTGTTACCAACAAGGGGATTTATCCATTGGCTCAGTGTAAAGTAAATCATTGATTTGTTCGGAGGCAGACAACTCTAGTGGGAAATTCTTTTATCAGCAATTCTGCAGAAAGTTATGATAGAAAGCAGCTCTTTAAGCTTTTGTCTTTCTGGCATGTTCAAGATCATTTTGTGGAGAGTTCTTCAGAAAATACCATTTGTGTGTGTGTGTGTGTGTGTGTGTGTGTGTGTGTGTGTGTGTGGTAAGAAATGTAATGGGAAACTGGCAACAAAAAAATCCTGCATCTGAATCTCTCTGTATTTGCATGTAGTCAGTATAATTTTCTGATCTGTGTTACTGGTATACAGTACTATTTTTCTTGTCTGATGTCTCCATTATCATGGCCTATCCAATCCACACAGTGAATTGTTTCATTTGTAAAAAGCTTTTGTAAAAAGCTTTTTAAAATAAAGGAAATATCTACTGTCATGTCCAGTTTGACCCTAAGGTTTTTGAAAGCCAAACTGATATCATGCTACAAAGAAATAAACCTGAAGATGTGCTGTTCTAGTTTGCTGGGTGGGGGGAAGCGAACACGAAAATGAAAAGTTAAAGGAACTTTATGAAGGTGAACCATTTCTACACTCAGGAATATTTCTTCAAAATTTCCAAAGAGGAACAGCAGGGAATATGGATTTATCTGGGCCTAAAAGTGTGGTAAGATATTGCTGTAAGGGGAATATCATAGGAAGAGGGGGGGAAACCACATGCTTATTATTTTAGGATCAACATATGAAGTAATTGCAACTTCTGAGATTTGATGGAGCAAACTATTTTGAAACATGAAAACAATATTCTTAACAATGAACTGATGCCTGAAGGCCTCTTCTAGAGTTGGTGGGACCTGTATTTGTAGAGATGGTGATAACATTATCTTCTTATGTTATATGATTTCTAAAGACATCTCGCTGTTTCTTAGCTGATTGGTGGCGGCAGAAGAAAGCAACAAATACATTTAGGACTCATCAGTACCAAGGAGACAAAGTCCATTAAATATATAATGTTTGGACGCTGCTCTAAGGGGGAGACTCCCGGCTCTTTTTGATCTCAGACCCTCCGACCTGGCTACTGGAGTTCTAGGAGTCTCTGAGGGTCTCCCGGCTTTTATATTTATATGCTGGTGCTGGAGCCAGACAGAGCCCCCCGGACGGAATGGTGGAGCGCGGCGGGCCTTGGCTGATCCCTGTGGCATGGCGGACTCCTGCAGACCTCAGCAGCGCAGTGGGACTCAACTGCGCAGCAGCCTTCGGTATGGAGCAGTGAGCCTGGTGTTCTCTGGGTCCCTTTGCCTGGGAGCACGGACCTTGGCAGCACAGCTGGTGGAGCGGTGGGGCGGTGGGCCCCAGCACAGCAGACCAACAGGGCGGCAATCCCCAGTGTGACAGACAGGCTTTGGGGGTGCGGCGGGCTCTGGCGCAGCAGAAAGGGTTCAGCGGTGCAGTGGTAAGCCAGCCTGGCAGTACACCCAACCCAGGTTCCAGAGTGCCTTTGGCGGCGACACTGACAACAAAGATCCGCATAGTTAAAGCAATGTTATTCCCCATAGTAACCTATGGCTGGACCATAAGGAAGGCTGAGCGAAGGAAGATAGATGCTTTTGAACTGTGGTGTTGGAGGAAAATTCTGAGAGTGCCTTGGACTCCAAGAAGATCAAACCAGTCCATACTCCAGGAAATAAAGCCCAACTGCTCACTTGAGGGAATGATATTGAAGGCAAATCTGAAGTACTTTGGCCACATAATGAGAAGACAGGATACCCTGGAGAAGATGCTGATGCTAGGGAAAGTGGAAGGCGAAAGGAAGAAGGGCCGACCAAGGGCAAGATGGATGGATGATATTCTGGAGGTGACGGACTCGACCATGGGGGAGCTGGGGATGGCGACAGCCAACAGGAAGCTCTGGCGTGGGCTGGTCCATGAAGTCACGAAGAGTAAGAAGCAACTAAACGAATAAACAACAACAACAAAAAGAGCGCCGCTGGAGGAAGACAAAGACCGAACCCGACTGAACACATGCTAGAGACGCTGTTAAGGCCCACCTTGTTGCGGTAAGAGCGGCAAAACATCAATATTTCTCCGCTTTTGGTGCATCCGCAGAATGCCGCCCAACAGCCCTGTTTAAGATCACTTGATCCCTTTTGGGGAAGGTGGGTCCAGTGACCCACCTACAGGGCAATGCGGAGGAGTTTTGGGAGCATCTGCAGGACAAAATCGCTCAGATCCGTTCCAAGTTGGACTCCAAGCATGAGGCATGGTCTGGGGAGATGCCGAGGGAATGCACTTACCCAGTTATCTGGGAACAGTTTGATCCTGTTGGACCCGAGAAAGTGGACAGGATCCTCCAGACTGTAAATGCCACAACCTGTCATCTAGATCCATGCCCGTCCTGGCTGGTGAAAGCAGCCCGGCAGGTGACATGTGCTTGGGTCCAGGTGATGGTTAATACATCTTTGAGAGAGGAGGTGTTTCTGGCTGCCTTTAAGGAGGCGCTAGTACACCCCCTCCTTAAGAAACCATCGCTGGACCCTACTGTGTTGGACAATTTTCATCCAGTCTCCCACCTCCCCTTTTTGGGGAAGGTGGTTGAGAAGGTGGTGGCGTTACAACTCCAGAGGTTTCTGGATGAAACAGATTATCTAGACCCCTTCCAGTCAGGTTTCAGGCCTGGATATGGGACAGAAACTGCATTGGTCGCGCTTATGGATGATCTCTGGTGGGAGCAGGATGGGGGCAGTACATCCATCCTGGCTCTTCTTGACCTCTCAGCGGCTTTAGATACCATCGACCATGTTATCCTTTTGGGGCGGCTCAGGGAGTTGGGGGTGGGGTGCATGGTTTTGCGCTGGTTCATCTCCTTCCTCCTGGACCAGTCCCAATCAGTGGTGATAGGGAGTGACAGATCCGACCCTCGATCCCTCCTTTGCGGGGTGCCGCAGGGTTCAGTTCTCTCTCCTCTCCTATTCAACATCTACATGAAACCACTGGGTCCCATAAGTGTCATCAAGTTGGCATCACCTTTTAGTGACCACATCTCACTCGCTGGATCGTCACCTTGTTGTGGTGAGTGGGCTTGTGTGTTCCCAATGAACCCTGTGAGCGAAGCCGTCGGGAGTCATGTACTCCTGGTAGGGTCACCCATGGCGGTAAGGTCCAGGGGGAGGAACCAGACAAAGAACGATCCAAGAAAGTCCTCAATGGCAGAACAGGCGGAAGATAACAAGGTGTATTGTTACAACGGCTGCGAAGGCAGATGAAGGCTGCAGCAGACAAAAGGTCACCAATCGTCATGGTATCCATGCCATTGGATTAGAGCCTTTTTCTGTGAAGGTTGTGTGCTGATCTTTGTGCACCAATCTCCACACATAAAACAAATTCACGCACAGGCGTCTTCCAACCACACCAAACCCAAAACAACCAAAAGTCCCATGGCGATTGACGAATGGCAACGGGGGCAGGACTGTGAAATCTGGAAGCTCCTAGGTATCATCAGTATGCTGATGATACCCAATTATACATCTCCGTCCCGGGTGAAGTAAGTGATGCGGTGACTGCCCTCTCTCGGTCCCTGGGGCTGTGGGGTTCTGGATGGGGAACAAGAGGCTTCGGCTGAACCCTGGTAAGATGGAGTGGCTGTGGGTTAATGGCTCCTCTGTATCTGGGAAATTGTCATTGTTAGTTCTAGATATGGTTACACTACCCTAGACAGACCCAGTGCAGAATCTGGGGGTTCTTCTGGACTCACGACTCCTGCTCAGAAAGCAGGTGGCAGTCATGGCCAGAAGGATCTTTGCGCAACTTTGTGTTGTGCACCAGTTACGCCCTTTCCTGGATCGAGAAGCCCTCCGAACAGTCACTCATGCCCTGGTCATCTCCTATGTAGACTATTGCAATGAGCTCTACATGGGGCTACCCTTGAAGAGTATCTGGAAGCTTCAGCTGGTCCAGAATGTGGCTGCGCAGGCAATTTTAGGTGCCCCAAGATCGGCACATGTGACACCATTGCTACACGAGCTGCACTGGGTACCAGTTTGCTTCTGGGTCCAATTCAAGGTGTTGGTTATCACCTTTAAAACCCTACATGGCATGGGTCCAGGTTACCTGAGGGACCGTCTCATCCCCATGACATCGACCCATCCTGCCCAGTCATGCAGAGAGGGCATATTACGGACCCCATCTGTAAAAGAACTTCACTTGGCGGGGTCCAGGAAGTGGGCCTTCTCTGCAGTAGCCCCCGCCCTCTGGAACACTCTGCCCCCAGAGGTGAGACAGGCCCCATCGCTCCTGGCCTTCTGGAAGAACCTGAAGACTTGACTCTGCCGACTCGCTTGGGATGGGAAGGGGAATAGTTATTCTTGGGGGTGGCTGGCACCTTGGAGCTCTCCTCACTGAATTAGGTCTTCTAAGGCCACTTGGATTTTATATTTATTTTTACTTTTATATTTATATCTGGTAATTTTTGTATTGATATTTTAGATGTTTTTATGCTTATTGTTTTAATGTGTTTGTTGTTGTAAACCACCCAGAGTCCCTCTTTTTGGGGGAGATGGGCGGTGGCAAAATTCAATCAATCAATCAATCAATCAAGCAATCAATCAATGTATTTACTGCATTTATAGTCCTCTGAGAGCTCAAGGTGGCTCATGGGAGAGTTTGTCTTAATTTTGTCCCCTTAATAACAAATTAAAGTAAGTTGGACTTAAAATCATTCAATGACTTCTGTGATCAAATGGAGATTTCAACCTGGGTGACCCTGGGTTCAAGTTGAACATTTTAACCACCATGCTACTCTGGTCTCTGGGCACCATCATGCACAGAACATCTTTAGATTCTCCTGAGCATAAAGATATCTGTTCTGATCAGCAAAGTGATTTAAATATTAACATAGATACTTATTACTAAAGAATATTATTATTTATGGTATTAATAATTATTTTTAAGCTTGTCACAGCTAACTTCCTGTCCTGTCCTTAAGGAAGCAGTAATAATTAAATCATGACATCTACATTTTTTCCCCTTCAAAATGAACATACCGGGGTGCGGTAGCTCAGCGGGTTAAACCGCTGAGCTGTTAGATTGCCGACCATAAGGTGGGCGGTTCGAATCCGCGTGGCGAGGTGAGCTCTCGCCACTTGCCCCAGCTCCTGTCAACCCAACAGTTTGAAAGCTAAGGCAAGTAGATAAATGGGTACCACTTACATGGGAAAATTTGCTGGCGTCCTTTCAGAGGGTCCGAGGAAGACCTGGCGATTCCCGTGGACGGCAGCGGAGGACGGCAGCTCCTGAATGACAACTTCCAGGACATCAGCAGCCGGCTCGGAAGCAAGGTATTCTGGGGCATGTAGTCCGATACCTGCGGAAGAAGAGTCGGTTCCCTCACCCCCTCCCTAACACGCGGTAACATTGTTATATATATCGTTGTATAAATATATGAATTTATCTGTATGTAAGCCGCCTAGAGTCCTCCATTAGGGAGGGGATAGGCGGGGTATAAATACGATAAATTAAATAAATAAATAAATAAATAAATAAATAAATAAAAATAAATAAACATACTGACCAAAACATAGTCATCTAACAACTTGGTGGTATTCTTTTTACACAGCTGATCTGCACAACCAGGTTGCTCCAACATAAGTACAGGCTACTAACCTTTTCTCAAATGCAGGAACACATTATGTCATCTTCTATCCATCCCCGGCCCACCTCCTGCTTTCCTGCTATGCATCAAAAGGAGGGATGTCTTGGCACTGGTTTTGGCACCAGCGATGCTTTCCAGTTCACCTGCTGTGCTTCATTTCATTGCAGGCAAAAGTTCCCCTTATAATAGAACAAGTGCAACACAAGAGACATCTAGAATGCTGCTGGCAAAAGAAGAGCGAAGCTGACTAGGCACAAGTAAGAGCCTTTATTAGGACTTACCTTGTGGCAATAAGAGTGGCAAAGCGAGCTCACCTCTCTGTGCTTATTGCATCTGCAGACAACCAGCAGCAGCCCTGCTTCAGGTGACCAGGTTCTTTCTAGGTAAGGAGGGTCCAGGGGAGTCCTTGTAGGGTTGCTGTGAAGAATATTCATAGTATCTGACAAACAAAGTCACTCAGATTCATTCGTAGTTGGACTCTGGCTGGATGGGTCCTTTGGAAGTGAGTGAGGTACTTCTGAGGTCAGTTATCTTGGAATGGTCAATCCTGAGAAATTAGACAGAGTCTTTGCTGCTGTGAGCTTGGTCCATATATACTGGACCCAAGTCCCTCCTAGTTGGTTAGGGCCTCCAGGAGGTGTCATGTGAATGGGTCTAAGCAATGATTAAGGCCTCTCTGTGGGAGAGGTGGTGCTACCTGCCTTGAAGGAGGTGGTAATATGCCTCCTTCTCAAGACATCATCCTTGGACAAGGGACAACCTCTCCCTGATGGTTTCTGCCCATCCCACCACATCAGAAGGGTTCTTTCCCTTAAATGCTGTCATCTAACAGAGACATAGGAAGCATGTCTTCTCAGTAGTGGCCCTTGCTCTGTGAAACACCCTCCCCCTGAGGTCCAGCAGGCCTCTATCCTTCTAGCTTTCTGGGAGATCTTAAAAAGCTGGCTGTTCCCCCAAGTGTTGAGCCCAGTGATTGTTGTTGTTATTGGAGATTGTTGCTTTAGGACACCGGGTGCTAGTTTTTGGATGTTGGTTTTTTAAATTGTATCTTATATGATTTAATTCAGGGACCTCAACCGGTGAACCTCTGTTGTTGTTGTTTTCCTCATCGAGCCATTTAGCAGTTTTTTCTATGCCTGCCTCTCCCCCTCACTTCTTTTCCATTCAGCCACCTGCTTGCAATGTGTTTGAATCCCCAGAAACTGATTATGAGTTTGGGTAGAAAAGGTGCCAAACATATAGGAGAGGGAGCAAGCTGGGCTGCTGGACCAGTGAAGCCACTAAAATAATTAAGGGGTGATTTTCTTTTACAAACGTATCAGCAGAATGGTGAAAGGCTGATCTGTGGCTTTTTTGCAAGTTTACTAATGCAACAACTTTCATTAATGTGAAAGGGAGACCCGGGTGAGATTAATGAGAGGCAGAATTGAGATGAGATTCTGCCAGTTTCCCCTTCTAGTCCAAGTGATAGGACCAGTAGTAAAACTGGCTGGACTTCCTTCCTTCCTTCCTTCCTTCCTTCCTTCCTTCCTTCCTTCCTTCCTTCCTTCCTTCCTTCCTGTCCACCACTGGATACACCACATGGGAAGTCAACAGACGGTTGCTCATACAAAAGATATTTCAGTGGAAACCACATGTCCTCAGAGACCTGCCCATGAAAAGCAAAGCAATTAGAGAGATGTCTATCCAGCCTCTGTTTGAAGACATCAAGTGAAGGGGAAGATAACACTTCAAGAGGTGATCTATTCTACTGCTTGAAAGCTCTTACTATCAAGAAATTCCTCTCAATAAGTATAATGAATCTTCTTCCCTATTATTGGTCTAGTGCAGACCTTTCCAAACTTTTCATGTTGGTGACACACTTTTTAGACATGCATCATTTCGTGACACTCTTACAGCAGGGCATCATTTTGCGACACACTCTTACAGCAGGGCACAAGGCAGGCACTAGGACCTGCACGGAATCATAGCAGGTTTGGAGGCAGCCAGGCACAAGGCAGGCACTAGGACCTGTGTGGAATCACAGCAGGTTTGGAGGTAGCAAGGCACAAGGCAGGCACTAGGACCTGCGCGGAATCCTGGCAGGGCTCAGAGGCAGCAGCAGCCACGACACACTCAGACACTGCAGCCGACACACTAATGTGTCCCGACACACAGTTTGGAAAGCTCTGGAATAACGAATAGTTAATAAAAGGAATGAAAGGAATGAAATAAAGAGAAAGGAAAAGAAATCTAACTCGTGTTTGGTGTGATTGTTTTGGGTTTTAATTTTGTAAACCAGAGTATGATCTGGGTGGCCTAAAATTTGTAAATAAACAAATCCAGCTTATATCGACTCTATTCACTGTACACCTTTCCACACTTCTCTGTCCACCCAAATCACCCTTGTTACCTCGATACACTACTTTTCATACATTGCCTCTTTTTCTTTAAGCTTCTTGCCTCTTTCTTTCTGAGGATTTCATCAGCTTCATCCACCCATGATGGATTCCTCACCCTTTCCTCACTCTTCCCTTTCCTCTCAGCTCATTCCCCCTCCCTTCATATATGTGGAGGACCTGCGTGGAATCCTGGCAGGGCTCGGAGGCAGCAGCAGCCGCAACATACCCAGACACTGCAACCCACACACTAACACGTTGCTACACACAGTTTGGAAAACTCTGCCTTAAAGAAACAGTAATACTCAAATTGTTACACCAGGGATAGGAAGCTATTTTAACGAGCATTTGTCACTTGAGAATAATGATGAGTAACCTTTCATCTCTAGTGTAATGCCTGGCTATCAATCTATTTCAAGCAGCCAGAAATGCTCAGTTGTTGTTTATTCGTTCAGTTGCTTCCAACTCTTCATGACTTCATGGACCAGCCCACGCCAGAGCTTCCTGTCGGCCATCACCACCCCCAGCTCCCCCACGGTTGAGTCCGTCACCTCCAGAATATCGTCCATCCATCTTGCCCTTGGAAGTTTCTCTTCAACAAGGTGTATAATCATAGCGATGAAGATAGCGAATAAGGTTGGAGCAATAACACATCCCTGTTTAACGCCAGATTCCACTTTAAATGGATCGCTTTGAGAGCCATTGTTATTCAGCCGCAAGATGTTCACAAATTTATCAGGGCATCCGATTTTCAGAAGGATGGTCCAGAGAGCAGTACAATATACAGTATCAAAAGCTTTAGTCAGATCAATAAACGCCATGTACAGAGGGCGGTTTTGCTCCTTGCATTTTTCTTGAAGCTGTTGTGCAGTGAAGATCATATCCACTGTTCCCCTGGAAGGGTGGAAGCCATTTTGCGTTTCAGGGAGGATGTCTTCTGATACAGATAGGAGACGGTTTGCGATTATCTTTGCCAGGATTTTGCCTGATGTGGCTAGAAGGGAGATGCCTCGATAGTTTCCACAGTCTGTTCTATCACCCTTTTTAAAGAGAGTGATAATTATGGCATCCCTAAAGTCTGCTGGAATCTCCTCCCTCATCCAGATTTTTTCGATGAGCTTATGAAGTTGTTGTGTAAGTTCAGGCCCTCCTTCTTTAAAGACTTCAGCAGGAATCCCATCAGGTCCACTAGCTTTGTTATTTTTCATTTGTTTAGTGGCTTTACTGACTTCCTCCAAACTAGGGGGTACTGCAAGCTCATCTCTTATTTGTTTTTGCGGGATTTGCAAGAAGACTTCATCAGCCACAGTAGAGTGACGATTAAGGAGATTGTAGTAATGCTCTTTCCAGCGCAGTGCGATAGACTCTTTGTCCTTTAGAAGTTTAGCACCATCTACTGAGCGTAAGGGATTTGTACCATGGTTTGTTGGTCCATAGATAGCCTTTATGGCATTAAAAACGCCCCGTGCATCATGAGCATCTGCAAAATGTTGGGTTTCTTGGGCTTTTTTTATCCACCATATGTTCTTAAGTTCTCTAGTTCTTCTTTGGACTTCTGCCTTTGTACTGGCGTAGATTTTTTTTCTTAACGGCACAGTTAATATCTTTTTGCCATATCCGGAAGGCTTTCCTTTTCTTGTCAATAATATGTTCAATCTCACTATCGTTCTCATCAAACCAGTCCTGATGTCTCTTAGTTTGGTATCCAATAGTTTGTTCACAGGCTGAAATAATAGAAGTCTTCAATTTAATCCAGTGTTCCTCAACATTTTCAGGAAGTTCCATAGGCAGATGTTCCTTGAGAGTTGATTGAAAGCAAGCTCGGTTAGTAGAATCTTGAAGGGACAGTGTATTCAATTTACGCCTTGCTTTTCTTCCTTGGAGCCTACGATGAGGGACAATCTTTATGGCCATCGTGGATCGAATTAATCGATGGTCTGTCCAGCAGTCATTGGCGCTCGTCATGGCTCTAGTGAGAAGTACATCAGGGCGATCTCTAGCACGGACAATTACATAATCTAAAAGATGCCAGTGCTTCAACCGTGGGTGCTTCCATGATGTTTTAAATTTATTTTTCTGGCGAAATAGTGTGTTAGTAATGACAAGGTTATGCTCTGCACATTTAGTCAGAAGTAATTGAGATCATTCTATCGTTTTTTGGATTGTATCCAAGCACTGCTTTAGCCACTATATTATTAATTATGAAGGCTACTCCATTTCTTCTGTGGTCCTCTTGTCCACAATAGTAGATCTGGTGGTCATCTGATGTGAAGTGGCCTATTCCAGTCCATTTCAGTTCACTGACACCCAAAATGTCTATATTTAAGCTTGCCATCTCACCAATAACCACATTCAATTTGCCCTGGCTCATAGATCTTACATTCCAGGTTCCTATGGTGTGTTGATCTTTAGAACATTGGATTAGTCATTCACCACCAGCACTGTCAGCCGCTAGCCATCCTTTCGGCTCTGAGCTAGCTGCGTCATCACATCTTGAGCATTACCTTACTGGCATGTGAAATAAGTGCCAGTGTTCGATAGTTTGAACATTCTTTAGTGTTTCCCTTTTTTGGTCTGGGGATATAAGTTGATTTTTTCCAATCTGATGGCCATTCTTGTGTTTTCCAAATTTGCTGGCATATGGCATATGCCATGCATCACCTTGACAGCATCATCTTGCAAGATTTTAAACAGTTCAGCTGGGATACCGTCGTCTCCTGCTGCCTTGTTATTAGCAATGCTTCTTAAGGCCCATTCAACCTCACTCTTCAGGATGTCTGTCTCTAACTCACTGACCACACCGTCAAAGCTATCCCCGATATTATTATCCTTCCTATACAGATCTTCCGTATATTCTTGCCACCTTTTCTTGATCTCTTCTGCTTACTGTATGTTAGGTCCTTGCCATCTTTGTTTTTGATCATACCCATTTTTGCCTGGAATTTACCTCCAATGTTTCTAATTTTCTGGAAGAGGTCTCTTGTCCTTCCTATTCTATTATCTTCTTCCACTTCCGCGCATTGCTTGTTTAAAAATAATTCCTTACCTCTTCTGGCTAACCTCTGGAATTTTGCATTTAATTGGGCATATCTCCCCCTATCACTGTTGCCATTTGCTCTCCTTCTTTCTTGCTCTACTTCCAGTGTCTCAGCAGACAGCCACGTTGCCTTCTTGGATTTCTTTTTCTTTGGGATGTTTTTTGTTGCTGCCTCCTGAACAATGTTGCGAACTTCTGTCCGTAGTTCTTCCAGGACCCTATCTACTAAATCTAGTCCCTTAAATCTATTCTTCACCTCCACTGCATATTCATTAGGAATACTGGTGAGCTCATATCTAACTGATCTGTGGGTCTTCCCTATTCTCTTTAGTCTGATTCTAAATTGTGCAATAAGAAGTTCGTGATCTGAACTACAGTCAGCTCCAGGTCTTGTTTTTACCGACTGTATAGATGTCCGCCACCTTTGGCTACAAAGGATGTAGTCAATCTGATTTCAGTGTCGGCCATCTGGTGAAGTCCATGTGTAAAGTCGTCTTTTAGGTTGCTGGAAGAGAGTGTTTGTTATGCATAGTGAATTGTCTTGGCAAAATTCTATCAGCCTATGTCCCGCTTCATTTTGTTCTCCCAGACCATGCTTACCTGTAATTCCAGGTGTCATTTGACTACCCACCTTAGCATTCCAGTCTCCTGTAATGAAAATAACATCTGTTTTTGGCATATTATCCAGTAGGTGCTGCAGATCCACATAGAACTGATCTACTTCTGCTTCTTCAGCATCTGTGGTTGGGGTGTATATTTGGATCACTGTGATGTTAAATGGCTTACCCTGAATTCGAAATGAGATCATTCTATCGTTTTTTGGATTGTATCCAAGCACTGCTTTAGCCACTAAATTAATTAATAATAATTATGAAGGCTACTCCATTTCTTCTGTGGTCCTCTTGTCCACAGTAGTAGATCTGGTGGTCATCTGATGTGAAGTGGCCCATTACAGTCCATTTCAGTTCACTGACACCCAAAATGTCTATATTTAATCTTGACATCTCACCAATAACCACATCCAATTTGCCCTGGCTCATAGACTTACATTCCAGGTTCCTATGGTGTGTTGATCTTTAGAACATTGGATTCATCATTCACCCCCAGCACCATCGGCCGCAAGCTGTCCTTTCAGCTCTGAGCTAGCTGTGTCATCACATCTGGGGCTAGTTGAACTTATCCTCTGTTCCTCCCCAGTAGCATTTTGACCATCTTCCGACCTGGGAGTCCCATCTTCCGATGGTATACCGACATATCTCTGGTTGTACTGATCCATTTAGTTTTCACGGCAAGAATACTGGGGTGTGTTGCCGTTACCTCCCCCAGGGATCGTATTTTGTCTGACCTCTCTGCCATGACCTTCCAGTCTTGGGTGTCCCTTCACAGTTTAGCTCATGGCGTCATTGAGGTGCTCAAGCTCCAGCACCACGACAAGGTAACAATCTCCTTTGCTAGAGAAATGCTCAGACTTTAAGCTAAATAAAATCAACCAATCCTTAGTTTTTCAAAAGTGACTGGGCATTTGGGGGATATAGTGAAACTGTACCAGATGCAGATAAATTATTCTTGGACACATATTTTCATCCTCTACAGAATCCATGTTTGAAAAATGTACAACTTCCTTATTCTCCTGGTTGTACTGTTTCTGAAACCTTGCTATGATAGAAGCAGCCTTCAATCAGTCAAAAATCTGTGCATGACTCTGGTAGAACTTCAGTTCCCAAGGAGAACAAAATCATAGAAGAGCATTCAAGTTGCTATCTAGAGTACCTAGGGAGATTTGGTGACTCTGGCGTATATGGTATATGTGCATAACACATACACATGCGCACAACACATACACATGCGCACACACATCAAGGCAGTATCTCAATCCACATGCCTTAAAATGATAATCTAACAGATTTCTATCCAGAATTCACTACTGAAGTGGCAGGCATTAAACTGTAAGGAGTTCCATAGCTTACAGCCTTCAGGCTACTTTCTTTAAAATAAACACATCAACTGTGCTCACATCCATGCAACATCACTACCAATGCATAAAGTGTTAACCAATGAGTTTACTTTGGCATCAATGTTGGCCCATGAAATTTATATTTAACAGATGCATCAAGTCCATTATATACATATTTTAGAACTGACATCAGCTTAGCCAGTGAGACTGAGTGACTCCCTGAAAACACAATTATATAATAAAAGAAGTAAGTAGTTTGCTGATTAATTGTATTTGCCATTTCTAGGAAATTACCATGGACCTAATAGTGTTTGTTGCCTCTTTATTTCTCATTTCATTTTGTAAATGTTATTAAAGTTTGGCAGTTAAATAATTAGAAAAGCAGACAAATTTCCTTCTCGCTGAGAGCGCAGGTTTCTGTAAGCACCTAACAGACAGGGGCTGTCATTTCCCCCCAACACTCCACCTGCAGAAAAATGCATTCATTGTCTGTGGAGGACACTCCACCTCCTTCTCTGGAGCTAAATGCCAGGACTACTCTTGAATCTGCCAGCTCCGGTTCTGCTTGAAAGACATTTGTGCTTCTTCTGGTTTTAGAATCTAGACAAGGCTGAATGTTAAATTTATATTTAACAGGCACATAAAGTTACCAGCTATGTAGTCATGACCATGGTCATGCAGCATGAAATTTGGAATATTAGCTTCTCATATGTTGATATGGTATTCTAAAATAATAAGAACTTTAAGAATTGCATGACTCATTAAATGGTACTATAGGGAATGTGCATGCTGTAAATTAGTCTTCCTCTTCCCATATTTCTATATTTCTAGAAGAAAGATAAGTTTCAAATATTTTTAATATAGTATTTGCATAATGATGTCGGCCTCAAAGGAAATGTATGTATGATAGGTATGTAAGTATGTACATACTTATTAGTTAATTGTAGTTTTAATAATCTCAAAATAACAGCTTTGTCTGGAGTACAAAGCTATAAAAAGAAAATAATACTGTGAAAGATTAAGAACAGTTATATAGTAAAATAATAAACACTCATTGACTTCCATAAAATGCATCAAGATAAATGAAAATTTATCTGCCCCCTGGAACATCATACCATGCAAGATTAGGTTGGCCCAGATTCTGCTCACCTTGCAGAAGGCCCCGAAGACCTGGCTGCTTTCCCAGGCATGGGGGCCAGGAGAGTGATTGAGCCCACCCTGTTGGTGAATGCTATCTTTGGCGGCCACTTTGTGTTTCAGTTGGTTGTGAAATGTACTCTTTTATATTGTATTTATATTGTAATTTTAATCTTTGATTAGAGTTGCATTTGTGAGATGGATGGCCCTATAAATCAATTTAAATATCATCATCATCATCATATATAAACATTACCATCCCATTATAACACATACACTTAAAGTGAACAGTAAGTTGTCAAACTTTAAAATGCCTAACATAAGTAGGAAAAATGAATGTCTTCACTTGCTTCCAAAATGACAACCATCAGCCATGCCCCTCTGAGCAGAACCTTCCATACATGGAGCTGAGGAAAAATAGAGGGGATGCTGGATATCATTTGCATATCAAGGATAGCCTTTCCCAGTGATTTCATCTAGATGTTAAACTGAAGAGGGGATAAAAATAAGCTTTGAACAACCCTTAGAATAATTGGCATATCACTTTCATATTGTTGCCAGGAGTTGAGTTCAGCTCAAAGGAGTCTTTGTCTTTTTAGAACAATAATCCTCCAGCTCCTCCTTCTGGAAACGACCGGCCAAATAGGAATGAAAGTGCTGTAAAACTACCCCAATTCCCGAAACAGACTGCCCGTCCAAAGGAAAGCATGGCTGATAATACTGAAAGCTGCAAGAAGTCCAAGAAAAACAACAGTGTTTCGCTCTCTCGTTCTTTCTTCTTACAAAAGTAATCTTTGTCCAAGACAGCATCTCTCCCAAAATTCAACCTAAAGCAGACAGAATTGAAGCTAGGAAATCAATTTCATCAAACATCTGGGATTAGTCTTCTCCTTTTTCCTCACCAGGAGAATTGGAAGCCCATAAATACAGGCTTCCTAAAAAAGCAGTACTTGCTCCTTGGCATTTTAAGCATTTTAATGGACTTTTGGACCATAAACCCAGTAATGATCCATTCACTCATGTATGCTCCGCTAACTCTGAAATGCAGTGACTGAACTGGGAGGTTCCAACCAGAGTGATCTTGAAATGTTTCTTATAATTGGAGCCCTTTTAAACATTCACCTGAACAGAAGGAGGCTTTAAATTGTGTAGAGAATGGTCCCATCCTTTTTCCATCTCCCTTCTTCACATATTCAGTGAACAAAGCTGAAAGTGTTTGCTTGAATGTGAGTACTGATTTCTGGGTGAGAGCTATACTGGTGTTTGAACCCATGCAAGTATTCCTTTCCTTCAGGAGCCCCAGACAAAGGACAGGGCTATGCATACAACTTGAGGGGCGTGGTGGCTCAGCGGGTAAGACGCCAGGCTTGTTGATCGGAAGATCGCAAGTTTGGAGGTTCGAATCCCTAGCCCTGCGGAGTGAGCTCCCGCTCCAGCTCTTGCCAACCTAGCAATTCGAAAGCATGCAAATGCAAGTAGATGAATAGGTACCACTTCGGTGGGTAGGTAACAGTGTTCCGTGTGCGTCATGCCAGCCACATGACCACAGAAGCGTCTTCGGACAACGCTGGCTCTTCGGCTAACAAACAGAGATGAGCACCGGCCCCTAGAGTCAGACACGACTGCACAAATGTGCGGGGGGAACCTTTACCTTTTATGCATACAACCTGTTGTCCAGTTTGAAGCCCTCTATGACTTCAGATGAACATTTTTAAAAGACTGCTGCCACTATGCTTGATTGTGAAATTGTGATTGTGAAATCTCCACTGATCCCGACAATAGATCTCCATTCTGAAGATCTACGCCTCCTTTCCAGATGTTTGGGAGAATATCTATAGATACTGATCTACAGAAAAAGAGCCTTTTAGTTCATAGGTCTTAGCAAACACTCTCACATGCTTAGTTGGCAAGCCAGTTATAACATACAGTATATCTGGACACTATATTTCCTACTAGCACCCCTTTTCTTTTCTTTCCATACTCATTTCCACTGTTTGGAGAACAAGTTGCCCAAAGGAGCAAAGTTTATCAAATATGCCCATGTAGATCCAGCTGAAGAGATATAATTGAGTTCAAAGCAAGATCTATGAAGGTAGAAGATCTCTGGAGGGTCAGCAGAAAATGCAGACATTGATTTGTATGAGAACATGTGGATCTTGGTGAACTTTTTTTGTGACATGAACAATCTATGTTAGCTAAGAAACATTTAATGATATTGATGGGTGGATAGAAACTAGATGGCCGTGTAGATTTGAAGCACAATACTGGAATGCCTAGCTACAGGAACAAAATTAATTAACAAGATTACAGCATATTAATATAACTAAAAAAAACCCTGTCATGTCAGAGCTTTTCACTCTAATGTTCAATGACAGTGAACCAGTTCTCATTCTGAATATAACGTACCACTTGATGCCTGCAATCTGTTTCACATCACATAATCGAGAGCCAGTTTGGCCTAGTGGTTAAGGCAACGGGCTAGAAACCAGGAGGCTGTGAGTTCTAGTCCCGCCTTAGTCACGAAAGCCAGCTGGGTGACCTTGGGTCAGTCACTCTCTCTCAGCCCAACCCACCTCACAGGGTGGTTGTTGTGGGGAAAATAGGAGGAGGAAGGAGTATTAAGGATGTTCGCCGCCTTGAGTTATTTATAAAAATAATAAAGGCGGGATAGAAAATAAATAAATAAATAATCTCATGCCAGAGATTTCCCTTTAGAAGATGTGCCACTGATATGGAATATGTTTATTTGTAGAAGTACACTTTAGGGTGAATAAATGTGGATGGCATCAGTTATTTCAGGCATATCAGTGACATATTTTCCAAAAGCTTTCAGTTAGAATCCTATGACCAGGCCTAAACATAGAAGAGAAAATTTGTAGCTCAGGGTTGAACAGTGGAGTCCTTGGTGCTCTCTGAGCCTTGTTGTTTTCTTGCAGACGTTTCATTGCCAGACTAGGCAACATCTTCAGTGCGAAAAGGGAATGGGACTTGCTCTCTGTTTATATACCATGGCTTTTCCTGCTTGTGTTGGTGGAGGTGTTGTTCTCTCCTTAGTAGTTCCTTGATTGGGCTGTTGTTTGCTACTTGGTTGATTGACTGAGTTCAACTGGGAAACTGTGAGCATCTTAAACCAAGCCAAATCCAAAAACGCTAGAGAAGCTTGGCACTCAGATAAAGCAGCCATCAACAGACACATAAAGGTAAACAACATTTACATACCATTCATAAGAGACAATAGAAAAGCTAGAAGACCAGAACACCTCCTTGCCAGCAAAAAACAAACAAACCCAGATATGCAAAGATTAACACCAGGATTAGCACCAGAGGAACAATCAAACAGCACAATATACCCTAATCAAGGAACTATTAACTCAGTCAATCAACCAAATAGCAAACAACAACCCAATCAAGAAACTACTAAGGAGAGAACAACACCTCCACCAACACAAGCAGGACAAGCCAGGGTATATAAACAGAGAGCAAGTCCCACTCCCTTTTCGCACTGAAGATGTTGCCTAGCCTGGCAGTGAAACATCTGCAAGAAAACAACAAGACTCAGAGAGCACCAAGGACTCCACAGGCCTAAACATGTAAAAGAAAGAGAAAAGCATACAGAGGCAGAGGAGGAGAAATCAGGCTGATAAACTGCTTCCTATTACTTTCTCTGCTCTGAAAATCACACTAGGCTCATCGTCCATTTCTTTCCATGCACCAAATAACAAGAAATGCATGATTTTCTCACAGTTTGCACTCCTGTGCCATATATTTGAAATGGTGTCCTGTAGGTAGACACATCACATTCCCAGACTGGGATGAAGAAGAAC
This sequence comes from Charina bottae, assembly GCA_023362775.1. Lineage (NCBI taxonomy): Eukaryota > Metazoa > Chordata > Lepidosauria > Squamata > Charinaidae > Charina > Charina bottae. The sequence goes on along the minus strand of JALMGJ010000001.1, from coordinate 182,441,009 downwards.
TATTTTGGACAAGAGGATTGACCTGCTAGTTGACCTCTCTGCAAAAGACTGAATCAAGAATAATTCCAGATAGTACGTTCCAAGTTTCAAACATTCCAACCTAGTCTGAAGTAGAGTTCCACAAGAATTGTGCCCTATGATTCTACTGATCATATAGTTAATGCTTAATAGTGCAGACATCTGTTATTGAACTTAATATCCTAACCAGTGACAAACAAGGGGACCTTAAAGAGTCCTGTTCAATCCCCAATGGCAGCTATTGCATAGAGAGAGTAAGTGCCAAGTGTCTGTAAAAAGGTTGATCGAAAGGCTGGCACTGACATAAGAAGCCAGCACCAAGCCCTCCATTGGTCAGCACCCCTGCCTCCAGAAAGAAGCAAAGAGTGAACCCCATATAGCTCTCAATCAGGTAGGGCAAAATTTACCCAGGGCTGCATATATGGGGTGGGGAGGGCATTTTTGTATAATTAATGGTCCATTATTAATAAAATCTCCTTTGAGTAAAACTTTCTTCCTAGTGACCACATGCCCATATCCATAGAGTCTTCTTTGCAATGAAATGGAAGTGTTTTATGATAGCCTTCTTCCGGGATGTATTCTTCAACATGCCTGTCTAGTCTGTAGTACTGTAAGGACTGCTCCCAACGATGTCTATCAAATTCCCCTTTCTCAAGAAAGCTTTTTAGATGGCTGTGTGGAGCGCAAGTTCTTTGTGGAGAGATACACTTTATCTCCCACTCTGAGTTCCCATTCCGCCGCTCTTTTCCTGTCAGCGTATTTTTTGTAATTTGCTTTTGCGTCCTCGAGGGTTTTCATCATCACCGGCCAATTACTCTTTATTTTAGCGATCCACTCGTCTACCTGTAAAGGGGTGGACCCTTCCATTACTTGGGTCAGCGCGAGTTCGGGGATAGTGACAAAGTCCTGCCCCGTTGCGATTTGGTACGGTGAGAAACCTGTGCTTTGATGGATGGAGTTATTGTATGCTACTTCAGCGAAAGGTAATAACTCCACCCAATCATTCTGTTGATAGCTAATGTAGCATCTTAGGTACTGTTCTAGTATGGAGTTAATGCGTTCAGACGATCCGTCAGTACACGCGTGGAACGCAGAGCTTAACCCCTGGCTAGAACCAATCAATTTTAAAAATGCCCGCCAGAATTTGCACGTAAAGGTACTTCCGCGGTCGCTTATTATGCGTTCGGGCGTACCGTGGGCTCTGTAGATGTGTTGAATGAACAATTTAGCCAATTTGTGTGCGTTCGGAATCCCATTGCATGCAATGAAATGTGCTTGCTTGGAAAATAGGTCAGTGACCACCCAGATTGCCGTTTTCTTGCTGCTCGTGGGTAAGTCCACGATAAAATCCATGGCGATTTGTTTCCATGGTTGTGTAGGGTTGGCCACCGGTTGCAGTAGCCCTGTGGGTTTCCCCATCACCCGCTTTGCTGTGGCGCATACTGGGCAAGAGGCTACATGTAATGGAAGGGTCCACCCCTTTACAGGCAGACGAGTGGATCGCTAAAATAAAGAGTAATTGGCCGGTGATGATGAAAACCCTCGAGGACGCAAAAGCAAATTACAAAAAATACGCTGACAGGAAAAGAGCGGCGGAATGGGAACTCAGAGTGAAGGACTGCTCCCAACGATGTCTATCAAATTCCCCTTTCTCAAGAAAGCTCCGAAACGCAGGCTTCTTTAAAAGTAAAGAGGTTTATTGAAGTACATAGGTGCAGGAACAAAGACGTGAATGAATTGGCATGGCATGGTATGTTACATTTAAACATTTTTCCCCCCATTGTCCTTTTGAAGTTGATGTGTGAAGTACTTGGCTCCAGCTTCACTAGACAGTCCTTCCTGGGCTGATACGTTCCGTTTCACAGCTCGTTACGTTGGCTTCGGCTGCTTGTCAGTTGCAAGTCTATTTCCGCATGTCGGTTAGCACGTACTTGTATGAATGGCAGGGGTCTGCCGAACTCTGACAAGTACTGGAATTTCCTGGGGACCTCCCATCCAATCACAAACCAGGTGTGAGCCTGCTTAGGTTTTACAAAATAATTTAAGGCCAGCTAACCCATTATTAATAATAACTACAATAAATGACATTTTCTATCAACTATCCTGATACCTTCCTCCCCCTTCCCCTCTTATCACTGCATTTAGATAATTTACCGTCTGAGGCTGATGTCCTCGCTCCCAGCCTTCCGGAAAGGCTTAAAGACCTGGTTCTGCCGTCTTGCCTGGGAGGGAAACGTCAACAGTTCCTCTTGGGGATGGCTGGCCCCTTGAAGCCTCCCAGTGACTTATTTTAATATTCTTCCTTGGAATTCATATTTTGTATTGATGTAATTTTATATATTTTTAACTCTATTTTATTGTGCACCGCCCAGGGTCCCCGTTGGGGGAGATGGGCGGTAATATAAATCTAATAAAATAAAATAAATAAATAAAAAACTTTGCCACCAAAAAATACCTAAGAAGCAGACTTTGAAGGCACATAGTTTACCTGGATGCTATATTCCCCACTAGGATAAGGTGGTTGTATTTCTCCTTATATTGAACTGGTTGTCTCTAAACTAATATTGATGCAGAGTTAGTATATGCAACAGGGACAAAATGATACAGAGAAAAGAACATAGGAAGTCATTTCTAGCAAGTACGTACATGCTGGCTGGGGAATTCTGGGAGTTGAAGCTCACACATCTTAAAGTTGCCAAGGATGAGAAACACTGCTCTAGATGTAAGCCAAAAGATTTCTAGCAAGTTGACTCTACATGTAAAGTGAAATATTTTAAATTTCCAGCAGATGTCAGCACATCTCTACTGGTAAACACATCAGCTCTAGATGATTTAAGGGAAAGAAAGAAGGAAACCAGTCCTTCCAAGTTATATTGTAAGGAGTTTGGTTTTATACAATAAAAAAAAGGGAAAGGAAAAAAAATCATGTATAGCCATCTTTGATAACACAGAAAATCTCTAAACAAAACCACCATGGAAATAGGTAAGATGAAGGCCAGTAAATTGAGACTGAATCCTGATAAAATAGAATACTGTGAGCTGATGGGTCACAATCCCAGAATCCAACTCTGAATACAGTGTCATTCCTCTCTGAAGGAGCTGGTACACAGACAGTGTTCTCCTAGATTCATCTTGGAAACTTGAAGACAATTATGAGGCAGACTTCTGGAAAGATTATTGCAATTGTTAATTAGGCAATATATGCCAAGTAGAAAGAAACAAATCTATAATTTGACTTAAATGCATTTCAACTCTGTCCCCACATTAGTTTGCATTTCAAAAAAAACATACACCTTGTCACACTTATTTCTTCTAATATAAGCAACTTTGGTACGCAGTTTTACCTGGTTGTACATTTTCACATATTGGGCCAAAATATACTTTGCCTGTATAGGCCAAAAATCTTGGATCCTTATGGACAACTTTGTGTCATCCTGTCCCAAAGCAATAGGCAAACAATTGGAGCTCTTTGGATTTTCATTAACCCAAATTTGCACATTTGGTAGAAGTGGGCAATAGTAATGTTTAGGCAACAGATTAAATATATTGATATCCAATTATACCTGGCATCTCTTACCAAGGATATACTCCTGACTAGCATATTCACCTTCCTTAAACTTGCTGGATACTTAAGTCAAATTACAATCTTTAAATATAGGAGGCCGCTTGATTTGATGCCCTTCCTACTGCAGTCCAAGGAGGGAGATACAAAAGTGTCCCGCTTGGGCTATTATTTTGCCCATGGGACAAAGGGGCTATCAAAACTGTTAAACATGTTTTATTATATTCTGTTTTTAGGCTGATACATGATCAGAGTTGTTAACTGCACACTTTAGCAAATTTCCTGGTCATTCTGGTTAATTTTACTTACAATTTTTACTTTCAGAAATTCATGACTCCGTTGCTCTAAATGTAGCTACATTCTGCTTTGTCCTATGCAAAATGTGCAGGTAATGGACTGATTGATTTTAATTAACTTTATTAATTATTTTAATTTTCTTAAATTAATTAAATTTAACTTAATTTTATTATTGGTTCTTTCTTGTATATATACGTATATAACCTGTTTATACTATTGAGTTTTATTATATGCTGTTCTTTGACCACAACAAAGATTTCTTCTTCTTCAATACAATAAAATAGGGAGAAACGCTGTGAATTAACTCCTCCCCCCCCCCCACACACACACACACCTGGAGAAAACTCCTCTTGGTTAGTTCTTGTGAAAGAACAATGACTTTTCAAAGGGTGAACTGCTCTCTTTCAGTGCCTTTGAATTAAGAATTATTTTCAAAACCAGGTACAAAATGAAAAGTTGTTTTCCTCTTGAGCTCTCCAAGCAGTTTATTAAACAAGAAGGATGGTACTGTAGGGAAACAGTGTAGAGAAAATGAGCTAATTATTAACCTCAGGGCTTCCAGAAACATGCACGCAAGATTGTTTTATAATGAAACTCAAGGGCAAGAAGGAAGACAAAGCAAATAGGAGCTTTCATCTGATAGAGGTTATTCTTTCCCTGGTTTGATTGTTATACATGATTTTTGAAACCAAGAAACATCCACCATGAATAAACTGAAAGCAAAGAAGATGCCTCTTACGAAGGTTGAGGACACAATGGCTCTCAAATGGGCTAGGACAGTAAACCGTGGTGAGGAGCAGCGGTATGCTGAGAAGGTCAAAACTCTCCAGAAAGCTGTGACTCGCAGATGCCTCGAAGTGGACCGAGAAAAGGCAGCCCTTCTCAAGTTCCAGCAGAAAGTTCAGATGTCTACAGGGCATCTTAGTGGAGGCTGCCCAAGAACATATAAGAAAAAAATCTGCTTATCCAAATAATTCACTATTCACTGGGTAACATTGCTTGCTCTGGAATTTATATTCACTCCATGACATCTTTGGCACCTGGAAGACTTTAACTCTGATACTTGAAGTGTAGAAAAATAGGGCTATGTACTTTTGCAAACATCAACTTCGAGATATGGCCTCATTTGGTAAGTTTTGTCTTGGAAATTAATCTCTGGTTGAGTTATTCAATTAAATAACTATGGAAGCTTCTGGAAAAAGATAATAATTATAACTGCAATTTAAAGATTTGTCTGGAATGTATGCTTTCTGCAGAGTTAATGAAAGGTTTCAGTTTCCTGAGCACATCAAGAAAAGTTTTGGAGACTTTAGTCAGTTCAAGTTTCAAACAATACTTAAAATGAAAGAAGAAATGCTGAAAACAACATTAACATTTTACATTCTTTTTTTCCTGTGAAAGGTATTTTGAACTGCCCAGCAAGCTACAAGGACTGGAAGCAAGTAAATTCCCAGTTTGTGGTCACCAACATTGAGAAGAAGTATTACTAGAATTCCAGTCATATAAATAATGACTAGAAACAAAGGGGACAAAGTAAATTGCCAGATAATGGAACTTTCTCAGTATAAAGCTATCACTTTCTCAAACTGGACTCCATAATTCTTTTGGGCTCAGGGGGATTTCATTCTAAGTAGGTGTGCATGGTGTTATGATGCCAGCCAGCCACCTTAGAACAGTATTTTACATGTTGCACCAAAAAGGGAGGAGCTGAATTAAAAATCAAGGCAGCAATCCTTACTGGCTTGGTAGAGAGTGACAAAGAAGATGTTTCTGGGCTTTTTGCTTGCTAATGCCAGAAGACCAGCACCAGCACCATCTTGCCTTCTTGTGCAACAGACGTCTCTCCTCCCCGCCATACTGTTGGAATGACACTAATGTCCAATTTGAACTTTCCACAGCTATCAGCTTAGGAGTAGGGTAACGCTCTAAGCTTCTAATTCGTAATTTCCTCCTTTCTTCCTTCTTGGTTATGGATGTTTTTGTTTGGGGAAATTGACAAACTGTGTAAAAATATAGCGTTTGATTTAGTTACACAGGAAACACCTACAAAGCAGATTTGCAGCACTCCTTTGTGTTACTAAGGATATTTTTTAGAAATCTGTGAAGTCCCCATGCTTTATTTGGATATCAAGATTTTTTGTTGTTGTTGTTCAGTCGTTCAGTCGTGTCCGACTCTTCGTGACCTCATGGACCATAGCACGCCAGGCCTTCCTGTCCTCCACTGTCTCTCGGAGTTTACTCAAATTCATGTTCGTTACATCGGTGATGCTATCTAACCATCTCATCCTCTGCCGTCCCCTTCTCCTTTTGCCCTCAGTCTTTCAAATTATGTTGTTGTTGTTGTTGTTGTTTAATAACATGTTTTGTAAATATCAGTTTCAATGACATCTCAGAATGCAATCCTATTTAGATTTTCATAATTTTCAATCTGGAAAATGGCATTTCAGTATCAGTCAGTTTAATTCTGACCATTTCTTATGCTTCTGGTGACCAGGCCCATGAAAGGGATCCAAAATAATTACTTGTAAATATCTTATATTTCAGAACAAGCTCCTCCTTTACTCATTCATTTTATTATTTCACTTTTTCATGTAATCAGTTTTTTGTTCTCTCTGCTGTAACAGTTTCTCATCAATACAACACAATGCTTTTCTCTCAAATATTTGGAGTGTTATAATTAAATTATAGTAACATTTGAGGAAGTATTTTGATACTGTAAGCCAAAATCCAGAGCTAGCAAGGATCAGTGTACTCTGGAAGAGATAACTGAATGAAATGTGCCACAGAATTTTACCTCTAACTGCGAAAACATAATTTTTAAAAAATCTCACACCTTAAAAGTAGCCATAGATGCACCAATTCATCATAACAAAATATGGCTTGGTTGGTGGCAACCAGAGAAAGGTTCTTCTCAATAGTAGCTTCTATTTACAATATATTCCCCACCTGGGCCAATATTGATATTAATTCAAAGTAAAGGAAACATAGTTTTCTTTTTCATATATTTGTGTGTTTTCTCAAAGTATCAGTAAAGGGTAGTAGACAAATACTTAAAATAAACAGATCATCCATGTAAGGAGGAAGGAAGGGAAGGATAAACTAATTAAAAGTCCTTTCAATCATTGGTTTGTTTCCAGAGGTTTGTGACAACTGAAATGATGACTCAGCGAGATTAACAGTGATGGATTAATTCATAAAAAAGAGAGAGTTCTAGCAATATGTGCAGTCTCTTACACAGAGGAAAACCAGACAAATGAGATTTCTGTAGGGAAATTGGGCCTAAAAGGAGAAAATTAACCAAGTCTTTAGAAGAACCCAAATCTTGTTTTGTAGTTCAAATGATATACGGTATAAAGCAAGAATAGAGCAGTTCTGTACTTTGGGAACCCTGATCACTGCTGTGGCACAATTGACCACTGGATTAGTTCTCAGGATTCTAACCCTTGTTGTGGATATCTTCCACCTTTCATAAATTTAAATAGTAGCTTTTTTCCTTCTGGTATTACTGTAGCTTGCTTTTTGTAGATGGATTGCTTTTTGTAGGTTTTGATCTGTGACCTGGTTTGACTTCTTCAAATGACATCTTCAGTTCTAGAACACTGGGCTGTACTCATTTTGACAGATCATTGCAGAAGTGATTTCAGAATCCAATAAAGTTAATAAAGATTGTATCATGTGGATGGTTTTAAGTTACCATGGGATAGATACCTTATGTAATTCATGCACTGGTGGAAAAATTGTTACATTTGTTCTATATGCAACATTTGGTCTTATATATCAAATTTATATAAATTTCACAAAAATTCAGTGGAGTTACTCCTTAATAATAGGGAAGTATGATGCTTCTATTAAAAAATCTGACTGAAAAATGATTCAATCAAATTGCTAATTTCAAACTAAATCTTTCAACTGAAATGCCAAAATGCTTTGACATATTGAGTTGAATCAAGTGCCTTCATAGTGAGTTGAAAATTTGTTGTGCTTGTGGTATGTATATACACATATTCTTATCAAACTGAATTAAATCTTCAAATAAAATCTGCTTGATTTGACAATTGAAGTTGATAAGGTGAATTGACTCAACTTGACTCAGAACTAAATCACAAATTTGAATAGAATTGAATTGACTCTGAAATGAATTGCAAATGGAAATAGGATCCAGAGGTTTCTTGCAGACATGAGGAAGTGATAAATGGGGGCTTCAAGGGAATGACAAACCACTCTGTTTATTAGCTAACAAACAGAGATGAGAACCAGCCCCTAGAGTTGGACATGACTGTGTGGGGGAACCTTTACCTTTACTATATATATAAAAACTTCTTAAAAAGAAGATAAAACTAATACAAACTAATATAAAGTAAAGAAGAAAAGAGAGAAAGAAAGAAAGAAAGAAAGAAAGAAAGAAAAAAGAAAGAAAGAAAGAAAGAAAGAAAGAAAGAAAGAAAGAAAGCAAAGAGAAGGCAAAAAGTGCAAGAAAAGAAAAAAAGTTAAAGAAAAATAGAAAGGAAAGAAAAAAGATACAAAGCAGTGGCTTCCGATATTCTTCACAGCAGTTATAAGTGCAATTATATTTTAACCTCTCTCTCTCTAAAGTTACATTATGACTCTCTTCTTTCTATAATCTATCCTGTCTAATCATCAAAACCATAAATCACAGGTTCGTTTTTTTTCCCCCCATTTTTATACAAAAAGTCCGTAAGAGGTTTCCAGTCACCAATATCTCTCATCATCCTTCAAGGCAAATTAGAATTAGGACTCATCCCAGCTGCAGTCTGTGTGAGATATGATCTGCTTGACACCAGTCTCATGGCAGGAAACCTTACAAATGCTCCATGCTTTGAATGAAAGGGTTCTCCTAGATACACTAGTTAATAAGTATACCTAATAGCCACATACCTCAAGGTTCTCCAAGAACAAATTCTTATTAAATGAGGAAGATAAATGCCACACTGTATGTGTAGTGATGCAGGTCTTAAAGTTGGATCCATTTTAATGATAGTCCAGTATCAATTTGACTGCAGAACTTGCTCTGCACACAGTTTATACCTGTATGTCCTGCTTTTAGTTACAGTATGTCTGTATGAGTATCAGCAGCACATTTTGTTCCTTGGGCTGATGAAGATGGCAAAGACCAGGGAAGGGGACATAAGGAGAAGGTGAATTTGTAACCAGTGTCTGGTGATACTGAAATACTGGCACAGAGGAGTTCTGCACACTTGATACAGATTATTCATGTTGCATTGTGGGCAGTATTTTTAAGCATAAAAGGAATACCATGCAATTTAAAGAAATATGCAATGACTGAGGCAAAAACTGCCCTCCAATGTTATATATTACAATATGATACTGCACCCTGAGATGAAATTATTAAAAAAAACATTGTAGAACATCTCATGGCACCTTAAAAAATTGGAAAATGATCCTGGCATAAGATTTGCAGGCTATAGTCCATTTCAATCACATGCACAAGTGTTTCTTCTAAATTACAAACATACACACACACTCCTATGCACAAATGGCTTCTTAAGTACAGGTAGTCCTCGTTTATCAACTGCTCATTTAGCAACTGTTCACAGTTATGACAGTGATGAAAAAGTAACTTTGTGACCAATCCTCGCATTTATGACCTTTGCAGGTCTGTAAAGCAAAGGAAAGCTGAAATAAGATCATAAGGATAGTGTGGTTTCACTTAGTGACCGCTTTGTTTAACGACAAAGTTGCCAGTCCCAATTTTGGTTGCTAAATGCAGACTACCTATACTTCACCACATTTGTGGGCAGAGAAAGAAATTGGCCAATTTTTCTGGATTTTCCTGGAAAAGGAACAAGTTCTCAAGCGCTGAATTCCCCCTTAACAACAACAATACATTCCTACTGAAAAGGGATATAATGGAAACGTGGAAAGTCAAGGAAGCTGCAAAGCACTGAAGAAATTATTGTACATTGACAGAAGATATTCACACACAATTTTTGCACTTAAAATTCTCTACATAACTCTCCATCCAGGAAAATAATTTCAAAATTCTCTTCTCCTTTGAAATTATTTCTAAAAGTAAAATGTTTTTCATCAAATTGAATGAAAACTGGTAGAAAAAGTGCAAGAGAAAATTCTACCCAGATTACTAAGAGACTGAATTGTAAATAGTGGGGTCAGATAAAAATGAAATGCAGCAATTAACTTGGTAAATTCACAAAACAATTGTTGCATGATAAAATACACATATACAAAGACTGAAGGCAAAAGGAGATGGGGACAGCAGAGGATGAGATAGTTAGATAGCATCACTGATGTAATGAACATGAATTTGAGTAAACTCCTGGAGACAGTGGAGGACAGAAAGTCCTGGCATGCTATGGTCCATGAGGTCACGAAGAGTCAGACACAACTAAACGACTGAACAACAAAAATAGGATAACAGGAAGGCCCACAATAGATCTGAACTTCTCATGTGCAATAATTCTGCTATTTCATGGTGAAATTTCTCTTTAAGATTACAGAACATCCTGAGAAGTTAAAATGTCCTCCAAGTGACATTTTTAAATATTGTCTTTTCTGGTATCAAATGTGTACCATTTATTTTGCAAAGAAACTGGTCTTTTTAAACTTAATGTAGCATCAACAGCTTTACCAAGCCCTGACATTGCAGATGGCATGAGAGGGTCCTGTAACAGTTTTGCCAGAGTAAATATGTATATAAATTTTGTTTTTATTTCAAAATAATGTGTATATTGGCATTATGGTCAAGTTTCTTAGGAGCATCATAATGAAAGCAACTAATCACCAGCAACAACACAACAAAGATACATGTTGGTTTTCTGGATTAGATTGCATCTTGTTCCTGAGGAAGTCGTTTGTGACTACTTGTTTTAACTATATTATTACCTTGCTAAAAAGAATGCTCTGTTTTCTGGCCTTTGTCTAGTTCCAAATCTACTTTTAACTCCAGACCTTCACTATAATTGCAGGACATGTTATGAATTCATCTGGAAGAATGAATGACTTCACTGATTACTTGCTGCTCTCTCAGGAGCTAAACCCGTATTTCCAGCCGTAGAACTCCAGACCCCTATAGCTTGTGATCTGTTCTGAGTAAGAGTGAAAGTGGGATTGCAGACTGGGAGAAGTCCTTTTCCATGCTGCAGATCAGCTAAATCAATATTAAGCCATGGATTTTCGATGCAAATAAGCTTTAATAATACCAGCGACAAAACCAAATATAAATAGTACAAATAAATGCTAGGACCAGAAAACAAACGTCATTTTCAACTTTTCACTTTACATTGTGGTGTGTAAATGCTCTCAGGCTTGTTCCGTGATTAAATATATACAGTATCTAACATGATTCTGATGACCTGACAAGAAATCAGAGATACAAAACGGTTTCTGGCAAAAAAAAAAAAAGTACCTCAGAAAACAAGAGCTTAACTAGGTGCCTGGCACTTTGCCACAAGCCTTTGGAGCACTGAGCCTGCAATAACAGTCCTCGTCATGCTTCAATTCCACTCATCCTCAACGGTGCTGAATATACTAGCTGTGAGTTGGCCATGATATTCTTAATCGAAGTTGCCTGGCAATTCCACCAAAGTCAACAAGGCCAGGGAACACCTTGGAAGAAACTTTCAGTTTTATTCATGTGATCCATCAGCCCTTATTCATCTGGAAAACTATCACAACTGGGTATGCATAGCTTGACTCTTCTCTTGTAGATCAAGGCTTGCATTTGCTACTATAAAATCAAACTCTGAATATAAAACTGTCCAGTTTTAACTATTAAATGTTGCCACTGGCTTAAGTAAGAGCTGAATTTTGCCTGTACATTTTTGGTTTCTCTTTAATCATTAAGATTAAAATATTTGGATAAATCAACCTGTGCTGCGATTATTTAAAGCTGTTCTTTTAAAAATCATAGTACATCCTATACTTATGTTTTCCCCAAAGATATTAATAAGACAATAATTTGCTTTAGTCCAAATATCAAAGCATAAGTGTAAATATCAGATATGCTGCTTTGTGATTGTCTGAAATCAAGCTACAAATAAAAGGTCATTAATATAAACTCATTTTTTTTAAAAATGAACTCTGAGTCAAGGAAAAATATATAAGTGTATGTATGTAGAGAAATTTTCTCCTAAAACTTTGTCTACTACAAATTTCTTCCCCTCAATACCTCTGACACTTTCAGGAGTAGATGCATGCATATCAAATTCTGTGAAAGGAAAAGCATCTATGAAGTAGTTGAGAAGAAGATCATCATCCATTCTTTCCCTACCACTGCCATCACACAAAAGCACTTGGCTGCTCTAAGAAATAGCATGCTGGACTGAAAATCCATGGTAAGAGTTATTTTGCCCTTCATAGCACTTTATCTACTACTGTATATAGTACTGGAAGTTAGCAAATCTGTCCATTTGATTCCAGTTACTTTTTCATATCTCCAACTACTCACTTGGTTTGGTCCCATTTCCCTGTGAGTTTGCTAATTCAGCAAAAAAAAATCCAGGCAGTTCATATGCACTTCTGTATACATTTTCTCCAGCATATATATTTTCGAAATCCCTTTTCCTGATTGTGCACTTCCTGCAGATATACTAATGTTGGGTGCAGACTGTTCCTCAATATATGCATTTTTATATAGATTTTCAAAGTTGGAAGCCGAATTACAAAAATTTAAAAAGTGCAGATTTTGGTGTACATGTATCTCCAGGGAGTGCATGAGGTAAACCTGATGATGTCCAGATGTTTTGGATTTCAACTCCTATCAGTACCAACAGCATGGCTAATGTCAAGGGACTGGGAATTGTAGTCCAAGAGCATTAGCCACAAGTATGTAAGTTGTGGAGTTTGAGTTGTGAGGTCATGACAGAAGATTTGTCACTTGCCCCCCTTTGCCTCCCTCCAAATCAAAGTGGGCAACTGCATTTTGACCAGCTACTTTGCTTCGTCAGGAGTGCTAGCATAAGACCATGGAAGGTTCTGGAGGTATTGCTGCAGTATGGCTTGGCCATGATATACCTTTGGTAGCTCTAGTTTATATAGCAACATGAAAGGGAACTTGGATAAGCCTTTGCAGATCCTACTGCGTACTACACATTAACCATTTTGAGCACTGCCACATCCTTCTGTAAGGGGCATGGTGGCTCAGCGGGTAAGACGCCAGGCTTGTCGATCGGAAGATCGCAAGTTCGGAGGTTCAAATCCCTAGCCCCGCGTGACGGAGTGAGCTCCCGCACTCGCCCCAGCTCTTGCCAACCTAGCAATTTGAAATCATGCAAATGCAAGTAGATGAATAGGTACCACTTCGGTGGGATGGTAACAGCGTTCCGTGTGCGTCATGCCGGCCACATGACCGTGGAAGCGTCTTCGGACAACGCTGGCTCTTCGGCTAAGAAACGGAGATGAGCACCGGCCCCTAGAGTCGGACACGACTGCACAAATGTGCGGGGGGAAACTTTACCTTTTACATCCTTCTATAGCAACCTACGGTGACTAGGAAAGACATTTAATTTAGTACATGTGGGATGAGGTGGTGATAAGAAAAATGGAGGGAGCATATTGTGCAAGATATTTTTCCACTCTTTTCTGAGCATGAGTATTGTATATTCTTTGTTGTTTGAATTTAAATATTTGGATTAATTCTAGAATAATATTCTACTTGAAGAAACTCAGTTGAATTCATGGTACAAAATGCCACTTTCCACCATGCTATGTGAAACTATCCCTTGTTCATATATTAGTTTTCTTCTGCTTTCTCTAGAAACCTTCCAACAATTCTCCACAATTGGCAAGGTCCCCAAATATGTAAAAAAAGACGTGTGATGACTGCTTGTAGCCCCATAGCTGTGGGTTGCCCATCCCTGCCCATTGCCACGGCCTTCCATCTATTAATACAACTGCTGTTTCCACCCCAAAAGTAAGTCACTGATGACTGATATCAAATCATGAGTGGGAAATGGCTGTGGAAGTAGTGACCCATCTCCCATTCTGTGTAATGCTGTGCAAACCTAGAAGAGGTGAAGACATAGCAATCAGAAACGTGAAGGGGCAATCTTTTCTGTGTTAGTTGATAAGCTCTTGTAATAAATTAATCATAAATAACCAATTAGTTACACAATCATGAATAACATTAATGATATAGTTCTGTCTGTTTACACAAAGCTCTCTTCCATATTGGTACAAAGCAGGAAGGAATCCACGAGCCTGGGCTTCACCAACTGCTGGAAGTCTGACTCCTGAAGACCATCAGGGCTCATAACAGCTAACCGTCGTAAAGCTGCCTATAAGAAAACATGACAGCAGCTTTAAAATGCTAATGCTAATAAGAATAAACCCTGCTTTACACAATGCTATAATGGAGAAAGACTCATATTCTGGAGTTCAGTGAAAGTTCCTTGTGTTGTTTACCTCCCAGCGAAGGCTAAACTGGGTGCTATGCGTACAAGTGGCTAGGTCAGTTGCTTCACTTGAATGAATTAGAAATGGGAGGCAATTGTTCAGGAGAATCCAGAATGCAGGGGAGGAAAGGCTTATCTTTAAATTCCTCAACTCTGCCCATGCTGAATGCTGTCCTTCCCTAACAGCATTTGTTTCTTTTTTTAAAAAAAATGTCCATGTATAATTGCCATACACAAATGTTATATTCAATAAATAAATGAAAAGGATTACTTTTTCACTAAAGAGAACTTTTCAAATCGCTTAGGTCCTGCAGGTCATAAATGTTATCTTTATTTGTAACTGCTAGATTCATTTATATAGAGCATATCCCTCTTTTAATAGAGTTTGAGAGGTAGGACTGATCAGGATGTTTTTGGTGGCTTAGGCAAGGAACAAGGTCGTATCCCCTATCCATGCAACAATTACCAAATTTCCAGGTGGATCTTTCTTACTTCCACACTAGTAATGTTCCAGCATTTTCCACTAACTGAGGCTAGCAGGCTCCTTAGGTCAGGCAGGAAAATCAAATGGTCCACTGAGGTTGGTCCTCCAGCATTTCCTGACACCCCAACATTTGCAAGAGAGGCAATTGGCTCACTCTGTCTGATGGAAGAGCCAGTTCTAACAGCCAGCCAGTCATGTTGAAATCTATTTCATGATGGATTACTATTTCATAATCTCTTTTCCTTTTTATGCTATTTCCTATACGGAAGCTAATAAAGGATGGATTTATGTTTGAGCAGGCCAAATGCTCAGAATCTGCCTATTCTCCCTTCTGAACTAAAGTTATCATTACACCTCCATTCTTTCTACAGTTCATGTGTTTAGGAGCCCCATAGAGCAACTTCAGCCTATCCCTCTCTTGGGACACGTTAATTATGTGCCAGCATTGTCTACGGCAACAATTCTATGCTTCAGATGCCTCAACTTAATGCTGGAATGGGAAATGGCTTGTTCTCAGTAAACAAACTGAATTCATTTTAGGAAGGAAATATAATTTCAAAATAACTTATTTAAACCATGTTATGTAAAAATGTTCCATGCCTCAAACCCCAAAAGCCCTTAACTAGCACAAGGGACCTTGTGCCAATGAAGCACTCCAAAGGTGAATGCATAGATTTATAATGTGACTTTAGGCAAGCCCTGCTCTTAGTACTAAAAATTGAGATAAGAATTATTTGTGTGCAATTCTTAACATACAACAGCTTCTATTTTGATGGGTGTCTGCAAGTTTATGGGATTACAAATAATAAATCATCTGATTTCAAGCCATTTGGAGAACAAAATATTGAGTGCAAATCTCCATTGCAAAAACAAAGATTGTCTACTTATCTTCATTAAAATAAGGCAGCTATTATAGAAATTATTTTACCATGTCATGAGAGAGGAAGCTGCAGAATGCTGGGTATTCCATGTACCAATCTGATAAAAACATTTTTTGAAAGAAAAGCTATCCATTCAATGAAAAGAAAATGACTTCAGACTACTAAGCTTCAAGACTTTAACGTTGAAATCTCCATTACTCATAATGCCCTGAAGGCATATTTGTCCAAATTGGACTTGTTTTAAGGATAGAAGAGAGCCAGATCACAATAAAGCTTGTAGATAAAACTTATTAATGAGCAGGATGTCAAACATGTTATGAAATAGATGTTTACTTGCACAATAAAATATATTTGCTCTCTTTTTACTACATGCCCCTGTAGAACAGAGCTGGAGCACTGCAGGAG
Source organism: Charina bottae (assembly GCA_023362775.1). Lineage (NCBI taxonomy): Eukaryota > Metazoa > Chordata > Lepidosauria > Squamata > Charinaidae > Charina > Charina bottae. Next base: position 182,424,971 of record JALMGJ010000001.1, on the reverse strand, counting down.
ACAGGGCCACAACTTGGGGGGGGGGGCAAGCGGGGCATGTGCCCCAGGTGCCGCGCTGGGTGTGTGTGCCAAAATGCCTCTTTTGATGGCCAGCCCTGAGGGAGGCCCGCGCTCCTGTTGCCGCTGCTGCCGCCCACAAAGAGGCCCGCCGGGGCGTTGCACGGCTGGGCTCGTCTGCTCCCCGGGGTGGGCCGCAGGCTCCGGGGTGACCACAGGGCCGTGCCCCTGGGGTGGGCCGCAGGCTCCGGGGTGACCACAGGGCCGTGCCCCCCCGGTGCTGCTTGGGAGTGCGGTGGTGGGCAGCTCACTCCACCTGGCCTGGATGGGCAGACGGGAGCGCAGTGGGTCCTTCCCCCAGAGCCGGGGGCATGCAAGAGATCGAAGCCAGGAGTGGGGCACTTGTCCCAGGGGAGCTCCGCGCTGCTTCGTGGAGGGGGGGTCTGCATTGGGGGTGCAGGGGGGACTCAACCCTGTGGGGGGGGGCAGAATCCATGTTTGCCCCGGGTGACACAGACCCTAATTGCGGGCCTGGCAGGAGAAAGGGTTCAATAGGCAGAGGGATATCTTTTACTGGCACATACTCTTCCAACAGTGGACAAGATGGAATTGAATATATTCTTTTATAGATAAACTAACCTCTCTGTTGCAGATCTGTTTTGGATAGTTGAAGGAATCTTCCCAATAGTGAGGGATATGAATCAGAAGGCTGAAATCAGCCAAAATCAGCGCTCGTACCATTCCAGCCAATGGGAATTTTTGCTCAGCAGAATAAAATGAAAGTAAAGAGGGAACAATTAGATGCACTTACCAGACAAGCAACAAGAACAGAATCACTGTTATTTCTTTCACCTGGAGACCTGCAAAGCTGTATGAGACGTGGAATACCTAAAAATGTTTTGAAATGAACATCGATCAACAATTTGTTCTGTGTGGTGTATTTTCTAGATTTATCCATTTCATTGAAAATACTGTAATGCCATAAAAAGTGATGCTAAGAAACAAGCAAGGAAAAAAAACCCTCCCCTTACACAGAGCAAATTACAAACACTAAAAGCATTCATATTTCTCTTTGCAAAGCCAGTGAATCTTTATTCAGGCATATCCCGCTTATTTCATTCAATCAACAATGCCATTTTAAGGGATTCCTATTTTCCCACATTTAGAAGAATCCCACTTACACCCTTTAAAGCTAGCACTGAGTTCTCTGTGAACAGTGTTGTATCATTTCCTTGGGCATCTGGGTTAGCATGCAGCACTGCAAGGGCATTGTCATGAGCAACATTAAAATGTTCATGCTGCTAATGGATCTCCAAGCTGGCAACTGGGGCAATCATTGGTTGATTCCTAAAACAGAAATCTTTAGAAAATGAATGTCCAGTACTGGTAAATAGACTGGCTCATAGTTGATGTGCAATGGATAAAAGTAACATTCAGCAAACAATGGGTTAAATGAAGTCCCTTTGATGTATAAAAGCATTTAAATACGTACAGTTGAGTTTTATGGCTGAATGTGCTACTTCAGGATCACGGCTCAGCCGGGCAAGCGTCACTGCGGCTTTTTGTTGAACTCGTTCACAAGCAGCTCTTTCTGGTGAATTCTCAAATGACGATTTTTCAAACAGCATTTCCATTAAAACTTGAACACCTACAAAGGAGTAAAACATTGTTCACAACTGTCCAAGGACACCGTAAGAAGAATCGTTGATCCAAAAGTTATAGTTAAAGATGAAGCAACACATAAACCAAGCCAGCATAATTGCAGGGCCCAAACCCAAAATATCCTCCACACTGCTCTTTCAAATTCTGTATGAAGGTATAATCCCCCATCATTATTCCAAGTACAACCAGAAGAATTGGCAACATTAAGAATGTAACTAACTAAGCCAGCACAGTGTCTATGAAGGTTCTCAGTCATCCAGGTGGAATTGTCTGAGCGACTCAGGCTGAAGAAGCTCCTTGGATAAGGAGCGAAACGTTTCCACTGAGAAAATAGAAATCCAGTTGACATGATTCAAGCTACAGATAAGCCAGCACAGATTTAGCTGTTCCTATTACCAATCCTCTGCTCTAGCTTGCAGCATGAGAATGGCACCCTCATTTCCCATTTAGGGAAGGATGACCCCCACCACTAATATCACCAGCCAGAGGGAAAACCATCCACCAATCGCATTGATGACAGTTCTGACAAATGGCTAGAATTGCAGGTGTATTTATTTGTCAGCACTCATCCCCTCCTTCATCTGCCACTTCTCCCAGTTACAAGATAGAAGAGAGGGCAGGCAAAGGGGAAATACAGCTGTTTACTGGAGCTGATCCCTGGTTTGGAAACCTGGATTAGCCCCAGTTGCTGACAGCCCAAACAACAGCAAGCTGGTTCTCTCTTTGCCATTTTACCACACAGCAACCACAAACAGAAGGTCAACTGTTGTCACAGCTGCTTCTGAACATGGGTTTAGGAGAGCACTAAAAGCTCCAGAAGGATGCTAAGTCCGTGTTCAAAAGCAACTTGAGCAACGGTGTGTGAGGAATTCTGCAGTGAAGCAGTGGAGAAAGAGAGATGGCTCCCTCTCTGTTTCTTCACTGGAACCCTCCCTACTGCCCTTGCTGGTCAGCTGCTCTTTGGGCTGATCTGGGATAGCTCAGAGACCCAGTGGGTACAGAGACACAATACGTTTGAAAGAACCAGTCTGTTCCAGTGCCCAAAGCAGCATGGCCCTGGACGATCATACTCAAGGGTAGAGGGGAACAAGTGTGCCCATACCAGGCCAAAGTGGTCAGCAGATACTGGACTGATCCCACCTTCCATGGAATCACCTGAGAGGACCACCAACAAAACGGTCAAAGAAGTCCATCAGATAGTACAGCTGCAATGGGAAAACTGTGCTGGATGTTTAGCTAATTTAGGGGGGAAACTAACTGGAACAGCTAAGGAGATTTTAAGCTGCCTCAGGTATGGGTTGGGGTCAAGAAGAAAGCAATGTTATGGTGAGAAAGACAGGGTAAAAAAAGAAGTTTATATCAAACCAGGTTATATCAATGCTGCAGTTAAGTACAAACTGGGAAAGGCCCTTAGAACAATCCTTGTATTTGGGCCCTGCTTTCAGAGACTCTTACATTCGTTTCTAAAAATGAATCTTCTTTATGATTAAATCATTTGTCCCCTGAAATGCTTAGTCTGTGCCCACAAAATCTTCACAGAGATGAAAAGATAAACTCCCACAAAACCAAATCCCAAACAAAATATTAACCAGCTATTTTACTTTGCACTAATATAGAGACTATAGGCAAAAACATTCATTGCATTTCCCAAGACATGGAGGTGTAACAATATCAGCATTCCACATTTAAAATAGAAAAAAGCCATGCTTTTGAAATAGCAGGGTCCTGCCTGCAGGTATTCCAGAGAGAAAATAACATGAACTTGAATCCTCCCAAATTTTTGGTAAGGATTCAGAGATTTGGAGAGACCAAAACACAGACTTTTGTCTGCAAAAACAGGTACATTTTCTCCAGTAAAGGCCATTTCATCCTGATGTACAGTGTTACATTAAACACCATGCTGTAAAGCTGAATGATGCCATTTCAATTTTGTTTTCACATGCATAAATCTATTACACATTTGTCAAAACATACATACCATTTTGTTGGATTATTTCTGAAGCACACTGGTCCAGGACAGACAGATTTGCTAATACTGTTACAATCTAAATTAAAAAGAGGCAACAGTGTGAAACTTTACATTATACAACTATTATTATAAATCATTGTTCTTCTACTTGGCAAATGACTCCTCCACTTAGCACTGTTGTTCTTATTCCCACTGCATGAATGATCCTATTCTTATTGTCATTCTCCCATGACCTGTAATTGTGTAAGTATGATGGGCCCCTTTTGGACACAAATTCATTAAATCACTGTGGCAAAAGTCTTAGAAAATTTATGAAGCTCCACAATATTTTATTTTAAAGATTGTAGACAGGGATAGGCAACCAATGTCCTATTTTCTTCTGGCCCATATTTCCCAAGCATTGTGCTGCTGAAATTTGGAGGCAAAATTTGTTGAGTCAAATACAAAAATCCCGGACTGGGAAACTTAATATACCAATCGAAGAGAATATTCGTAGCACAGGGTTGAACTGTGGAGTCCTTGGTGCTCTCTGAGCCTTGTTGTTTTCTTGCAGACGTTTCATTGCCAGGCTAGGCAACATCTTCAGTGCGAAAAGGGAGTGGGACTTGCTGTCTGTTAATATACCTTGGCTTGTCTTGCCTGTGTTGGTGGGGTGTTGTACTCTCCTTGGTAGTTCCTTGATTGGGTTGTTGTTTGCTGCTTGGTTGATTAGACCCTAATCAAGGAACTATTAACTCAGTCAATCAACCAAGCAGCAAACAACAAGGAACTACCAAGGAGAGTACAACACCCCCACCAACACAGGCAGGACAAGCCAGGGTATATAAACAGCAAGTCCCACTCCCTTTTCGCACTGAAGATGCTGCCTAGCCTGGCAATGAAACGTCTGCAAGAAAACAACAAGGCTCAGAGAGCACCAAGGACTCCACAAACTTAATATACCTTAAATAACTAAAGATATTTTAAAAAGGATGAAAAAAATGTGCAACCCACTCTAATGACATACTGTACTACATCATCACCATACTTTCTGCAGCTCTCAAAGGCTAAAAATATTAATAACAACAAAACAACAATAAAAATAGTGGCCTTGACTCAAAAAAGTAGCCCAATCCTATCTTGGAGGCTGAATTTGGCTTTGTTTCCTCAGCTTAAATTGCTGGAACATTCACATCAGGGATGTCTGCAGGGGGGAGTGGGGGATGTCAACATGGCAGCTTCAATCATGCAGTTATAGGTGCCATCTTAAATTTTTAACTCCCCTGCAGATGTACCTGGTTCACACAACCCTGCTTCTTTTCTCAATGTCTTATTTGGAGTTCTTTTTTTTTGTCAGCCCTATAAATATTTGTGCCTTCGAGTCAGTGCTGACAAATGCCTGGACTAGTCCCTGCAGATTTCTTGGCAAGGTTTTTAGAAGTGGTTTGCCATTGCCTCCCTCCTGGGGCTGAGATAGAGAGATAGAGAGATAGACAGAGAGATAGACAGAGACAGAGACAGAGACAGAGACAGAGACAGAGACAGAGACAGAGACAGAGACAGAGACAGAGACAGAGACAGATAGAGATGATAGATAGAGATGGAGATGGAGATGATGGAGATGGAGATGGAGATGGAGATGGAGATGGAGATGGAGATGGAGATGGAGATGGAGATGGAGATGGAGATGGAGATGGAGATGATGGAGATGGAGATGGAGATGGAGATAGAGATAGAGATAGAGATGATAGAGATGATAGAGATGATAGATATAGAGATAGAGATGATAGAGATAGAGATAGAGATGATAGAGATGGAGATGGAGATGGAGATGGAGATGGAGATGGAGATGGAGATGGAGATGGAGATGGAGATGGAGATGGAGATGGAGATAGAGATAGAGATAGAGATAGAGATGATAGAGATGATAGATATAGAGATAGAGATGATAGAGATAGAGATAGAGATGATAGAGATAGAGATGATAGAGATAGAGATAGAGATAGAGATAGAGATAGAGATAGAGATAGAGATAGAGATAGAGATAGAGATAGAGATAGAGATAGAGATAGAGATAGAGATAGAGATAGAGGATGTACCAAAAGTCAGGCCCCATAGGCAAATCACAATATGTTTTATTAATTAATTGGGGGGTTTTTTCAGAGAGATGTTACTGTACTTAGGAATGTTCAAAGGTCATGTGTCAGACAAGTAAGAAATTGTTTCAATGAAAATGGCAATCAATTCAAACATTGAATTTAATTTAAATATTAAATTGTGTATGGGGCCTGATTTTCTTACGCCCTGAGTGTGTGTGCATGTGTGTGTATTACATTCTAATTATTTTAGTTATTCAAGTTGATAAATATTCTTAGAAAGTGTTTGTGTCTGTGTGTGTGTCTGTGTGTGTGTGTTGCAAATAATTTGAGTGATAGTTTATTTCATCTAAATCAGCCTATTCCTTTTCCCTAATATAATTTATTCTTATTCACATATGAAATATATAGCCTGCCTTTCTTCCACCGGTATAACATGATATACATGGCACACCATTCCTCCTATTTTCCTTAGAACAAAACCCTTGTAAGGTAGGTTGGGTAGTGAGAAAAAGATTTTCCAAAGTCACCCAGTGAGCCTCCATGCCCGAGGATGGACTTAAATATGTGTGCTCCTGGTTCTACTTCAACACTACCATGCTGCCTGTCCCAAACCCTGCTTCTTCAGCCTGCGTGTGTGCCTTCGAGTCCGTTTTTGACTCCTGGCGACTGCCTGGACAAGTCCCTGCAGTTTTCTTGGCAAGATTTTGGAAGTGGTTTGCCATTGCTTCCTTCCTAGGGCTGAGAGAGAGTGACTGGCCCAAGGTCACCCAGATGGCTTCGTGCCTAAGGCGGAACTAGAACTCATGATCTCCTGGTTTCTATCCTGGTGCCATAACCACTACACCAAACTGGCTCTTCATTCAGTCTAAGTCTTCATTTAATTGAAGCTACCAACATGAAACATGTTAGGCACTGGTATCTTGTTACTTGGCAATCCCAGACTTGCCTATTGTTCCAATTTTTAAATACCACTAACCTTGATCTAGGAATCAACTTTACCCTCTCTTAATTCCTTAGAGCTCCCTATCAATTTATCGGAATGCTTAAACCGCACTCATTGTGCTTAACGGTCATTAGTTCTTTTGTCAGTCACAGTACATTCAGAAACCTCTGATTAATCTACACTTTGCACTTTGAAATGTGCTGCTTCATTTGGGGTTGGGCTTTTTTGAGAAACAAATAAGTAATGACAATACAATAGGTCTACAAGAATAATTTTAGTGAACGATAAGCAGAAGTACAAGCTTTTAGTAACCAGGTCTCCAAGCAACCATATTATAAGGTTTAGTGCCCAGAGTAAATTAAAACACACAATGTCTTTCCTGCCATCCTGCAGCAAGAAGACAGAGCGTTACAACACAAATGATTGGCCTGAAAAGTTTCCTTTTGCTTTTAGCTGATACAGCACATAAACAGATTATCTTTGAAAGTGTTTGCAAAGACAGGAGAAAACAGTTACAGCATTGATGCTTAATGGCAGCTACGGTAAGACTATGAATATTGGAAGGAAAAAAATAGAAAATTAAAGAAAGGAGTAGAAACAGAGGAGGGATATGAGAAGAAAAACAAGAGAGGGAAGAGAGATCAGAAATGCATTAGTCAGGGAGGTGTTGCATACCACTTATATTTTCACATCTATACTGCCTTTATCCAAACTTTTCACCACCCTCACCACCCAAAAAAAAAAAAAACGTAAAGTAAGCCACTGCTGCTCGCAGAGTAAAAAGTTACATTCACAGACTGAATGAAAAGAATGAATAGGGTAAATTTTAGCCGGTTTGCACAGGCTCAAGTAGTTGACTAAAATTCTATAGAGAAGATACCAGCGTCTTTATATAGGCAATATGATAACAGAGGAAAGAATGTATCCAGGTTGGATCCCAGTTGCAAAATGTGCACAAACAAGAATGTTGGCTACACTGAGATAACTGAATATAAAATATTCCTAAAGAAGGCAGTAGCAAATTACTTTGCATGCTTTTTGTAAGATGCATATCTGAAGGGCATATCCTCTCTCAGGGGAAAGTTGGTTATATCTGGTTGCATGGTGTATATTAATGAGAATAAGATAAAAATTAGTTATCATTTGGAAATACAGAAAGAAAAATAGATACAAAATGCATAAACTGCATTAAAAGAATATGCATTTGAAAATGTGAAGAGGGTTTTCTTTTCCTTAGAAGCATGCTTATGCAGAAAAGTGAAGAAAGGAAGTTAAAGATGGAAATAGAAACTGAGCAAAATTGAAAATGATGGTATTTAGGGTGAGAGAGAGGGGGGGGGGAGACAATGAAGGAAAGCATTTGGAGATTGAAAAGTAATGGAATTTTCCCTTATCTTTTTAAAGAGTTATCCTAATTTTCTGGTGGTCAGCAATTTACCCTGCAGAGCATTATGCTAATTAATTTTTTATTAGTCATAAGAAAACAGTTTTTTGTACACTTTTATTATGATCACTGACATGAGTAGAAAAAAATCAATCCTAAGACAAAAGTTACAGCATCATCTCATTAGATGGCAAAGTACGTAAAATATTGGTACGAAAGTGCCAATATTAGCTCATGATTTTCTAGATATACTACAAAGCACATTCATTTTCTGCTATACTGTATTTTAGTTCAGTTGATTGCGGAGATTTGCAGTGTTGTGGCTTGGTTATTGAAGATAATGAGGGATTATTATTTGGATCTGAAAGTAACTGAACTTTGCTGCCATAGTTACATTAAAGAGGGTGGCATTCAATTAACCCCTTCTATCAATGAAATGGATTCTGTTAGCAAAAGATGGAGAGGGGAATTCCCCCTTCCTCTACAGCTCCTCTTGAACTCTGCAAATGCTGCGTGAAGAGCATATTTCAGGGATGAAGAGAAGCAGGGAAATTCCTATTGCACAAAGGAAAATCCACTCATGGCATTAGGTTTATCTGAGAAAGACAAAGCTTTCTTTTTAAGGAGGAAAAAGTCATTTATTTGCTCAATGATCTTTCATTCTAGCTACTTTTAAACATCACAAAATCAGACTGGAGTTTTCATTTTGCAATGACAATTTGGAGTTTATGTGCCTAGGTAGTAGCACCTCACTCTTCAGGGCCTTAGAAGCCAAGCAGCATCAAACCAAGCCAGTTTGCATCCGGATGAGAAATCTCTGGAAAATTCCAAGAATGTTGGCTACACTGAGATATTGAATACAAAATATTGCTAAAGAAGGCAGCGGCAAATTACTTTGTATCCTTTTCGCAAGAAGTGTATATGAAGGGTATGTAGATACTGAAGTCCCTAAAAAAGGGGGGTTCGTTGATCCGGCACGATGTAGACCAATTATCACGCAGGACCAGGAGAATTCAAAGAAATCACTTTTATTTTGTGGATCCACAAAGCAAAGGCGGTTGTCCCCTACACAGCAAGGGGGAGCCTCGAGCATCCCCTGCAATTAACCTTTATAGCCCACTAAAGTTGTTACAATTGCCATCTTGCCATAAAAGCTTCTAATTGGTCATTTCTCTAGCGTGTCTGCACAAAAGCTGAGCATAAAACATAGTAACCCATAATATTCTCTAAGCATATATGGCTAACTATTTTCTAGGTCAAGGAAGTCCTAATCTCAAATACACATTGCCAACTCTACTCCAGAATTCCTTCCTGTTCCTGAACTTACAAGCTTAGGAACAGTAAGTCTACATCTAACAGAAGAGCTAATTGTTTTCATATGCGTAAAGACCTCACTATCTCTTCTTCAGTTACACACTCTAATAGAAAGGGCTATTCAAGACAGTAATGAAAACAATTATCCCATCAGCACTTTCAGTCAAGGACTTAAAATACATCTCAATATAACCATGCCCCCAGGTGTAAGGTCACACAGCTACCTAGAAACATATTTAGGATTCCCTTACCAACTTTGCTCAGACTGAAGAAGCTCCTTGGATAAGGAGCGAAACGTTTCCACTGAGAAAATAGAAATCCAGTTGACATGATTCAAGCTACAGACAATTCCAACTGGATGACTGAGAACCTTCATAGACACTTTCAATCCACTTTCTCAAATTCAGTTTTTCCTTTCTGCTTCCATCAATACAGATTTTTTTCCCTACAAATAGATGCTTTTAGAGTAGCCTTATATGAGGGCACACAGAAGCAAAGTATATCATTTTCTGAAGAATGAGTTGCAGAGTATTCGTAGGTGTGTAAACAGAAGAGGTCTTGGTCCTATAATAAGAGATCCAAGTCCTACCATTCCTTCTGAACCACTTGAAATTCCAAAGGGACTTGCATCAGTTCACCTCTAATGGTATCCTTAACTCCTCTTTTAATGGATGGTCTCTGGTAACTCCTTGGAGAGGCCTTTCTTTGCTATGGGGATGCTGCTTGTGTGTCCTGGAATATGTCCTCCAGTACTTAGGGCACTTCTTCAAGTAGTCTCTATGCCCATTCAGAAAGAAGTACTATGCCTGGTGATCCCACAACATCAGTTGTTTTTGAAAGCTGAGACAATTTATTTCTGGCTCAGTTGAAATCACAGTAAAAGTAGTTTTCTTTTCCTTTTTTAAGCACTGCAGTTTTGTGGAGCTTTGGGAAAATCCAATTCCTTTTTTGAGGGAGGAATCTATGTGTCACCTTCGGAGTATCGGGCCTTTCAGTTCCCCTCATAGGAAGTGCGAGGAAAGTTTTTTCATACATGCAGACAAAAGCATACGCTATGAAGCAAGAGCATGAATGTATACCATTATTTTATTTTATTTTATTTTATTTTATTTTATTTTATTTTATTTTATTTTATTTTATTTATTTTATTATTTTATTTATTTTATTATTTATTTTATTATTTTATATTATTCTATTATTCTATTATTCTATTTTATTTTATTTTATTTTATTTTATTTTATTATTTTATTTTATTTTATTATTTATTTTATTTTATTATTTTATTATATTTTATTTTATTTTATTATTTCATTTCATTTCATTTCATTTCATTATTTTATTTGGGGGGGGGGGGTTGTATTACAAGACTATTGTACTGCAGTTGAGAGCAATGCAGTGATTTTCAGTCCTTGTAAGCAAAAGTGAAGACAATCACAAATGTTCATCATACTGTTTATAAGGGCTATGAAATGGAAACACGGCAGTGAGCAAATAACCTTAGTGTGCAACATCTCAAGGCAATGGTTCATTGATGAGATGGCTGCATTGTTTTTAACATCAATTCTCTCCACTATCTTGTTAATAATAATATTGCTTTTTTTATTGTAGTTTTTAACATTTAAGTTTTATTGTAAGCTGCCTAGAGTCCCTTTATTGTGAGATGGGTGGCTATATAATTGTGAGAAATAAATAAATAAATAAAACATCCTTACCTAATTTTTTTAATGCTATTGTTTGGTAATGAGAGTTTTTCCTCTATGTTTTCTTGGAATATTGACTACAATATTTAATATGTAGAGTCCTTGGTGCTCTCTGAGCCTTGTTGTTTACTTGCAGACATTTCATTGCCAGGCTAGCCAACATCTTCAGTGCTAAAAGGTAGTGGAACTAGCTCTCTGTTTATATACCCTGGCTTGTCCTGCCTGTGTTGGTGGGGGTGTTGTACTCTCCTTAGTAGTACCTTGATTGGGTTGTTGTGTGCTGCTTGGTTGATTGACTGAGTTAATAGTTCCTTGATTAGGGTCTATTGTGTTGTTTGATTGCTCCTCTGCTGCTAATCTTGCTGTTAATCTTTGCATATCTTGTTGTTGATTGCTGGCCAAGAGGTGTTCTGATCTTCTGGCTTTTCTATTGTCTCTTATGAATGGTATGTAAATGTTGTTTACCTCTATGTGTCTGTTGATGGCTGCTTTGTCTGAGTGCCAAGCTTCCAGGAATTCTCTAGCATTTTTGGATTTGGCTTGGTTTAATATGCTCACAGTTTCCCAGTTGAAAGTATGGTTAAGTCTGTCCATATGTTGTGAGATTAAGGAGTTTTCATCATGTCTTCTGACTGCTAGTTGGTGTTCATGGATGCGTTCTGCTAGTCTTCTGCCAGTCTGTCCTACATAGTGGCTGTTACAGTCCTTACACTGTATGTTGCAGATAACCCCTGTTTTTTCTTCTTGGGCTACTGGGTCTTTTGGTTTACTTACGATGTTCTGAAGGGTTTTGGTTGGTTTGTGTGCTACAGTGATGCCATGTGGTTGTAACAGTCTATTAGTAGTTTCTGAGATGTTTCTGATGTATGGCAGTGTAATCCTTTTCATAGCTTCTGTTGGTTTTGCTGTGGTGGGTTGAGTGGTCAGGCACTTTTTGATAAAGTTGCGTGGATATCCATTTTTCTGGAAGATGCTATATAAGTGGTCTGTTTCCTTTTTCTGGTGTTCTGGGTTGCTGCAGTGCGTTTGTGCTCGTCTGAATAGTGTTCTTACACAGCTCTTCTTGTGGGAGGTAAGGTTATTGCTTTGGTAGTGGAGCACTTGGTTACTGTGGGTAGATTTCCGGTAGACTTGTGTTTCTAGAATGCCATCATTTCTTCTACAGATGAGGATGTCTAAGAAGGGTAGTGTGTTATTGTTTTCTTCTTCCCTTGTGAATTTTATTCCTTTGAAGATGTTGTTGATGGCTTCATGTGTTTCCTCCAGTTGACCCTTTTTTATTATTTATTTATTTATTATTTATTAATCAAATTTATCACCGCCCATCTCTACCATGGTAGACTCTGGGCGGTTTACAATAAATTATGACAAAGGTGTCATCTACATACCGGATCCATACTTTGGGTTGTATGTGTGGGAGTGCTATCCTTTCTAGACATTGCATTACTATCTCTGCTATGAGTCCTGAGAGTGGTGATCCCATAGGTGTTCCTTTGATTTGTTGGTATATTTGTCCATCAAACTGAAAGTAGGTGGTGAGGCAGAGGTTGATGAGGTCCATGATTCTGGGTATTTTGATCTTGGTGTATCTAGTTAGGTCAGGTGTGTTACGTAGAACTGCTGCCATGGATTCAATCGCTAGTCCTTGGTCTATGGATGTAAAGAGTACAGTGACATCAAATGACACCATAATTTCATCTTCATCTATTTTTAGGTCTTTGATTTTCTGGAGGCACTGTAGTGGGGAGTTGATAGAATATTCACTCTCCTCTGTGAGATGCCCAAGTTTTCTTGTAAGTTCTTTAACTATGTTGTATGTGGGGGTCCCTGGTAATGATACAATAGGACGGAGTGGTATGTCGGGCTTGTGTATTTTGGGGCGTCCATAGAAGTGTGGGATGATGGGTCCACTGCTTTTCATCCGCCTCTGTTCTTCTTTACTGATTTGACCTTTCTTGGTTAGGTCGTTGAGGATTCTTTTGACCTGGTTATCCAGTTTCTGTATGGGATTGGTGTTTACTGGGGTGTAGGTTTCTTTGTCCTCAAGTAAATCTTTGGCTTTTTGTATATATTGTGATCTGTCCATAATGACAGTGGTGCTAATATTTAATATCCTGCTTAAGGATTGCTGGGAAATGGGGAGATGAATCTCTCCCTGAAAAAGAGTAGTTATCTCAGTAACTGGGATCAAGACTGATCTTTCCCCACAGCAAATAATGATAGGGAATTGGTGATCTGGTTAAAGATAAAAAGGTAAAGGTTCCCCCCGCACATTTTGTGCAGTCGGGTCCGACTCTAGGGGCCGGTGCTCATCTCCGTTTGTTAGCCGAAGAGCCAGCGTTGTCCGAAGACGCTTCCGCAGTCATGTGGCCACATGACGCACGTGGAACGCTGTTACCATCCCACCGAAGTGGTACCTATTCATCTACTTGCATTTGCATGATTTCGAATTGCTAGGTTGGCAAGAGCTGGGGCGAGTGCGGGAGCTCACTCCGCACGCAGGGCTAGGGATTCGAACCTCTGAACTTGCGATCTTCCGATTGACAAGCCTGGCGTCTTACCCGCTGAGCCACCACGCCCCTAATACAGTTAACAATCTGGTTAAAGATAACTAAGGGTAAAATAATGGGGTTCTACCTAATTATCCTTTGAGCAGTCTGAGTCACAGTCACTCTGTGAACCTGCATATATGCATGCATATGTATGAAAATGTGAACAAAAAAAGAACCCAGTTCTTATGTCTGGAAGCTTCTTATGTGTTTGTAAACAAAACAGTTGATTACATCTAAAGATACAAACAAGGGACCAATTGATTTTTGTTGTTGTTCAGTCGTTTAGTCGTGTCCGACTCTTCGTGACCTCATGGACCATAGCATGCCAGGCCTTCCTGTCCTCCACTGTCACCCGGACTTTACTCAAATTCATGTTCATTACATCGGTGATGCTATCTAACAATGTCATCCTCTGCCGTTCCCTTCTCCTTTTGCCTTCAGTCTTTCCCAGCATCAGGGTCTTTTCCAGTGAGTCCTCTCTTCGCATTAGGTGGCCAAAGTATTTGAGCTTCAGCTTCAGTATCTGTCCTTCCAATGAGCAGTCAGGGTTGATTTCCTTTAGGATTGACTGATTTGACCTCCAGCTTTTGCACTCTCCTCTTTCACCCTCATCAAGAGGCTCTTTAGTTCCTCTTCACTTTCTGCCATTAGGGTGGTATCGTCTGCATATCTGAGGTTGTTGATATTTCTCCCGGCAATCTTAACTCCGGCTTGTGATTCATCCAGCCCGGCATTTCTCATGATGTACTCTGCATATAAGTTAAATAAGCAGGGTGATAATATACAGCCTTGTCGTACTCCTTTCCCAATTTTGAACCAGTCGGTTGTTCCATGTCCGGTTCTAACTGTTGCTTCTTGACCCGCATACAGGTTTCTCAGGAGACAGGTAAGGTGGTCTGGTACTCCCATCTCTTTAAGACTTTGCCACAGTTTGTTGTGATCCACACAATCAAAGGCTTTAGCGTAGTCAATGAAGCAGAAGTAGATGTTTTTCTGGAACTCTCTTGCTTTTTCCATGATCCAGCGAATGTTGGCAATCTGATCTCTAGTTCCTCTGCCTCTTCGAAACCCAGCTTGCACTTCTGGTAGTTCTCGGTTCACATACTGCTGAAGCCTAGCTTGTAGGATTTTGAGCATAACCTTGCTAGCATGTGAAATGAGCACAATTGTACGGTAGTTTGAACATTCTTTGGCATTGCCCTTCTTTGGAATTGGAACGTAAACTGACCTTTTCCAATCCTGTGGCCACTGTTGAGTTTTCCAAATTTGTTGGCATATTGAGTGCAGCACTTTAACAGCATCATCTTTTAGGATTTAAAATACAACACTAATTAGGATAAGAAAGTTGATGCCACATTGCTAGGGTTGGTAAAAGCCAAGCTTCCAAACTCTCTCCTGCACTTATTTTTATATCCATTAGGGACCAATGTGCCACTTTTTAATTTCTTAAGTATTTTTGAGAAATTTAATTACATAATTCATCATCTTCCTTCAGCTTTGTTAACAGAGACAAACTGATTACCTCATTCCTTACTCTGCTCCTGAAGTTGTTCTTAAAATGTAAGGCCAGTCACTTTGTAAATGACAGTTACACATGCCAGGATATATTATTATGCAAAGCATTCAATAGAAACAACAAAAAAGGAACTTCAGCCATGCAGTGACGTTTGCAAAACGAAACAAAACAAAAAAAAGAGTACTGTTTCTGGACACAGTTCAAGCTCTTAGTCTCAGAATGCCATACACTGAGAGCTGAAATAAATAAGGGATTGTTAATAAAGATGCTGACTCTTATATGAATGAAATTCTTCATGGAGGTTGTTTCTCCTAAGCCTTGCAATACAGGGAAAACCCAGCAACATCTCTCTCTCTGTATTGTCGAAGGCTTTCACGGCCGGAGTTCAATGGCTGTTGTGGGTCTTCCGGAACTTCCAGAACACGGCCACACAGCCCGGAAGACCCACAACAGCCATCTCTCTCTCTCTCTCTCTCTCTCTCTCTCTCTCTCTCTCTCTCTCTCTCTCAAACCATCATCAAAGTGATTTACAATATGAGATAGGAAAGATTAGCTTCCAACCCTACTGAGATACTTGTTTTGATCAAGCAGAAGTGACACAATTCATCTTACCAAGGTGAAGAAGCAACATGATTCTGACCCAGCACTTCAGGTCACGTTAAAGCCTCAACGGACAGTTCCAAAACAAAGAAGAGGCTTCTGCATAGAGTTCTTCCAGGTAATGGACTGATTACAAGAGGTAGAAGAAGCAAGGCCAAGAAAGCAGTGCTGCTACTTTACTATTAGAAGCAGGAGGTACACCTTGCTTGAAGAAGCAGCTTGAAAGAATGGCTTCATTCAAAGCATTGTCCTAGTTTCATGTCTGTATAAAAAGGACACATAGAAATAAATTGGCTTGGCCTCATCCAAGGATGGGGACTTCTGATGTCCCTGAACAATAACTCCCAATATGTCTCATCACTGTCAAGTTGGCTGATGCCAAAGGGTCTCCATCCTTGTTCTGATCAGTACATGGATGAGAAATAAAAAAAACTGGCATGTAATGATTCTGTTATAGGACCAGATTCAGAAATAGAGACAGATAACTAGATAAGTCTGGTCAATAAAAATACAGATAGAACATATATGAAGTAGCATTCCTAGGGGTTTTTCCATTAATACGGATATTTCCTTAACACGCTCAAACTTTAGGAGATTTTTAGAAGTCTAGCAAGCTTTCCTTTCTGGCTGGCTTTTGGGATTATCCTTTACAGGATTGTGACAGAAAACTAGGTCCTGATACAGTGATCTGTGCTTCAGTTTTAATACCTAGAAGTTTTGAAGGCTATAATAAACGGGTAAATGCAAGGGAGGGAAGTTTAGAAAGAAAAGGCAAAGAAATATAAGTAAAATTAACTTAAATCCAAATATTCCTGCTTGTGGATTAGACTGTGAAAAACTAGACTGCCTAGCTGACATAAACATTATAAAATGTTGCCTGAAATGAACAACATAATTTTTTGTGAGATTTTAACACAGTCAGCAGTGATGCAACAAAGGGAGCAAAACAAAAATGGTGTATTTTCTATAAGGAAAATGGATGTATTTAAATTTATCATCTCTGTAGGAGTCACTACTATATTTGAGAAATACTGAATAACTTTTGATCTCAATTAAATTATCCCTCTTCCATTTTTTGCATGATGACTCATTGGATAAAAATGTCATTTCTATCTACTTGCTCTTTTATTCATTTCTAATTTACAGTACAGTATATTTGGAGCTTGGCATGGCTAATCCATTCATTTTACTGAATGGGGCAATTTGGTCGATCAAGGAGAACACTTGTCTATTTAAAAATATTGTTAGCAGTAAAGGCTATCCAAATAGTAGTAAACATTACCTTTATTTCTTCACAAAACTGTGTGATTGTTATTTTAAGAGGGATAAAAGGGGTAATACCAGGAAAATCCAGTCTGCTTCACAGCATCCTGGATTGTTGTTTTTCTAGAAGGTTAAACCAACCTTGTCTTAAGCTTCCAACTTTTATGCTGCTAGGGATGGTACTCTGCTAATCTCACTCAAGTGAGGAAGGAAGGATAATATCTAAACAATATATCCTCTCCTGGTATCTAAACTCATCCCCAAGAGTATATACAGTTCACCTTCTCGTAAGCTCACAGAGCAGGAGGATACAAATGTTACACTATGTCATGCCACTATGGACAGGGTTTATATGACTTTCCCAAGAGGTGGCTTGGAAGGGAGGGAAATTTCTCTATTTTTGCATAGTGTATATCCTGTGTGGTATTTTCCATTATATTGACCACCAGGAGGCACCATGTTACCAGTTTGATCCTTATTGGGAATTGCTACCCACATCTGACCATTCCCAATAAGGATGAAACTGGTATTATTTCAATTATACTTAAGCTGTTTGTTTTTTCTTTCCTTCCAAACTAATAGCACCGTGGCACTATTTAAAGGCTCTTACATCAAAATAGATCTCCAGAACTGTTACTAAAGCTGTTACATTAAGCAAAGTTATGTTAACAAAGCCAACTTTGCATGAGAACATCTTCAATAAATGCAACGGTAAGAAGAAAAAGCCATAGCTTGACATGAAAGAGAATTCCAAAAATCTGGGGTCACCAACACTAAACTGATCTTAATGGTTAGTTAATGAACAGGAATGGAAGAGGAAGATGTTACTTCAAATTTCCTGGGCTCTGTTTATGAAAAAAGTAAACGTTAAGACCTGTAGTTTTAAGTAGCCCTGAGAACATAGTTGAAGATAATGAAACAGACAAAAGAATGGAGTTATATGTTTATAGATTTTCTATTCCCCACCAACATGTGGATATCCACATTTTCATCCCACTAATTTCTGGACTACCTTCAGAAGCACTGCATGTAAAGCACCCTGAAGTAGATTAATTTTAAACTGACTGGAAAGTATTTTCTATGCTTTTAACTGACTGTACCCCATCCTCCTTATGCTGGTCTTTGACCATAATAAAGTTTTGATTTGATTTGACAAGAAACTAAGTTGAGTTGAGTAACATGGAATGACTGACAGAGACAAAAGTTGTTTGAAGAGCTGAATTCTGAGGGGAAAAGAGGTTGTTTGTGAAAGATTGATTTTCTAACAGCACCTCTACTTGAGTAGAGGTCAAATCAGTCCAATATCCTTTCCTACTAGAGAAAAATGTTAAAACTGAGGAGCAAGTAATCTTATCCCTGGCAATAAGGTGAATATCTAAAACAGGGGTGGGCAATGTCAGGCCCGCGGGCCGTATAAGGCCCGCGGGGCTCCTGCCTAAGGCCCGCGGGGCTCCCGCCTGCAAACCCCGCCCCTTCCATGTGATTGGCTCCCGCCCGCAAACCCCGCCCCCCAGTGCTTGTTATTGGCTCCCACCCACAAACTCCAGCCCCTGGTCCGCAGAAATCCCAGAAACCCCACCCCCCACCCTCCCGGTCCCCAGTTATAAATATCCAAATGGCCCTTGGCAGAAAAAAGGTTCCCCACCCCTGATCTAAAAGAACACAACTGTTTAACTAAAATAAACACCAAAAAGACTTTTAAAAAGCCATTTTAAACAATTTTTTAAAATAACTATTTCAACCAAATTCCTTAAAAGTTACTTCTCAGCAGGAGCATCACAGGAGGGGGTGGAAAGGCCAAGATGGTGGGCATAACCATGTGACCAAAGCCCCACCCTCTTTATAGAACATCAACGCTGAGGCAAGGGTTCGGTCATGCCTTCTTCCCTGCCAGCCCCACCCCTGCTCCTTAGAGATTTTTTCCACATTGCTGTGAAAAACTTTGTTCTTTTATATACCACAATGAAGAACAAGATGGAATCTTCCTTCATGCTATGTAAAAAGCTAAGTGGATTTGCAGTTATGCCCCTATATGTTCTGAAGCACCTAGAATGTTCTATACGTTCTGAAGGGGCATAGATGCACAACACTATGAGTAAGTGGTAAGAATTACTCCAAATTGCTGTGGTCACACTATAAAATTCTCAATAAAGAATATGATATAAGAAGGTGTCATATGGAAACTTCTGTAATAGTGCTCTTTTCAATGTGAAAGAGGGCTATAACAGGTATGGCAAATGTATTTTCTTCAAAAGAACTTTTCCTGTAATTGCATTATAGTTGAACAACATAGTTAATGCAATTAAGCATGAACAATTAATGGTATACAGTATTCCCCCTTTCTTTCAACACATCTTTTCTTCTATTAAGTCACCAGAATCCTCCAGTCTTTCATTCACATTCAAATCCACACTTCAGCTCTTCAGAATGGCTTAAACATTTCAGCTGTAGACACTCTGAAAAGAAAGCTTTTGATCAGCCTCAATCAGTTGGGCTTTATCTCTGCAGTTATGCAATCCAAAGAATTAATGGCCTTTTTGAAAAGAAGCTTTTGAAAGTGGCTAGTTCCTGTAGCATATGACCATGCCTCCCTCAGTACAAAGCAATACCAAGTACTGCTACAGTCTGACTCAGTTTATGTCAACCCTTTAGATATATTGGACTAAAACTCTTCAGATTTTGAGATCTCATGAGCATCCTAGCTATGACTATCTAGCGGGAGAGCATTAAGTGGAGAAATATGTCTATGAAGGTTCTCAGTCATCCAGGTGGAATTGTCTGTAGCTTGAATCATGTCAACTGGATTTCTATTTTCTTAGTGGAAACGTTTCGCTCCTTATCCAAGGAGCTTCTTCAGTCTGAGCAAAGTTGGTAAGGGAATCCTAAATATGTTCCTAGGTAGCTGTGTGACCTTACACCTGGGGCTAGGTCATGGTTATATTGAGATGTAATTTTTAAGTCCTTTTATCATCTAATGGAGGGTCGTTAAAATCACCATGCTGCTGTTGAGCTTCTGAAATGGTCTTAATCTTCCTAGGCACAGAAGACAACACGGGGAGGAAGATGGGGGAGAGTTTGTGCCTGAGGCCCCCACCTCTATTCAAGGAAGGATTTTCCAAGTTGGCATAAATGGATTCCTTGACCCCTCTCTCAAACCACCTATCTTCTCTGTCTAAAATGTGAACATTAATGTCCTCAAATGAGTGTCCTTTTTCTTTTAGATGAAGATAAACTGCTGACTCTGGTCCTGTGGTGTTATTTCTCCTGTGTTGGGCCATCCTCCTGTACATAGGTTGTTTGGTTTCTCCAATGTAGAGTTCAGAGCACTCCTCACTGCACTGGATTGCATAAACTACATTGCTTTTCTTATGTTTTGGAGTTTGATCTTTGGGGTGTACAAGCCTCTGTCTCAGTGTGTTGGTGGGTTTGAAATATACAGGTATGTGGTGTTTGCCAAATATCCGTTTTATCTTTTCAGACACGCCAGCCATGTAGGGAATGACCAGGTTCTTTCGTTTACTCTGAGTCTCAGCCCTATCTGTCGCTGTTTTAGGTCTGGTAGATTTAGATTTGGTGAAGGCCCAATTTGGATATCCACAGGCCTTCAGGGCTGTTCTCAGGTGCTGATTTTCATTCTTTTTGGAATCCATGGAGGTGGGGATGGTTTCTGCTCTGTGTGACAATGTCCTGATGACTCCTAGTTTGTGCTGCAGTGGATGGTGGGAGTCAAACATCAGATATTGATCTGTGTGTGTGGGTTTCCTGTAGATCCCTATTTCTAGCTTGCCACCGGTCCCAATGAGGACTTCACAGTCTAGGAATGCCAGTCTGTTGTCCTTGGTGTCTTCTCTGGTGAAGCTAATGTTGGCATCTATAGTGTTTATATGGTCCGTGAAGGCCTGTACTTCCTGGGCCTTGATTTTGACCCAGGTGTCATCCACATACCTAAACCAGTGGGTGGGCACCGTTCCCTGGAATGTGTTGAGTGCTTTCTTCTCCACTTCTTCCATGTATAAATTGGCCACAATGGGTGACACAGGAGAACCCATGGCACAGCCGTGTTTTTGTCTGTAAAAGTCACCTCTGTATGTGAAATAAGTGGTGTTAAGTGGTTCCCACCATCCACTGCAGCACAAACTAGGAGTCATCAGGACATTGTCACACAGAGCAGAAACCATCCCCACCTCCATGGATTCCAAAAAGAATGAAAATCAGCACCTGAGAACAGCCCTGAAGGCCTGTGGATATCCAAATTGGGCCTTCACCAAATCTAAATCTACCAGACCTAAAACAGCGACAGATAGGGCTGAGACTCAGAGTAAACGAAAGAACCTGGTCATTCCCTACATGGCTGGCGTGTCTGAAAAGATAAAACGGATATTTGGCAAACACCACATACCTGTATATTTCAAACCCACCAACACACTGAGACAGAGGCTTGTACACCCCAAAGATCAAACTCCAAAACATAAGAAAAGCAATGTAGTTTATGCAATCCAGTGCAGTGAGGAGTGCTCTGAACTCTACATTGGAGAAACCAAACAACCTATGTACAGGAGGATGGCCCAACACAGGAGAAATAACACCACAGGACCAGAGTCAGCAGTTTATCTTCATCTAAAAGAAAAAGGACACTCATTTGAGGACATTAATGTTCACATTTTAGACAGAGAAGATAGGTGGTTTGAGAGAGGGGTCAAGGAATCCATTTATGCCAACTTGGAAAATCCTTCCTTGAATAGAGGTGGGGGCCTCAGGCACAAACTCTCCCCCATCTTCCTCCCCGTGTTGTCTTCTGTGCCTAGGAAGATTAAGACCATTTCAGAAGCTCAACAGCAGCATGGTGATTTTAACGACCCTCCATTAGATGATAAAAGGACTTAAAAATTACATCTCAATATAACCATGACCTAGCCCCAGGTGTAAGGTCACACAGCTACCTAGGAACATATTTAGGATTCCCTTACCAACTTTGCTCAGACTGAAGAAGCTCCTTGGATAAGGAGCGAAACGTTTCCACTAAGAAAATAGAAATCCAGTTGACATGATTCAAGCTACAGATTAAGTGGAGAAATGCCACTATAAATGGGTTAACAGTCAGTTCAAAATTACAACTTGGATATGGTAGGTATAGTGTTCAAGATGCTTACCATGTATACCATGCCACTGTGACATGATTAGACCAATATGTGTTCAGTAGTTGAATCTACTATGTGGAGTATCATCATGTGAGGGAAGAATGTGGCTTCTCAAAGAATTGCTCTGAATTGTACTGTATTCCCATTTTTAGAGGGAGACCATTAAATCCGGTTTGATTTCACCCTAACTCAATTACATATCTCTTGTAGAGAATTATTAGAACTGAAATATCTATGCTTGGTACCTAAACTACAATGACTCATTTGCAAATGAAGATTAACACTTAATTAAGGTTAAAATTAATTATGTATCACGTGTTGAACTGTGTGCAGCAGTCCCAAAGCTTTGTTTGTTTGTTTAAGTAGTGATTAAACAAGTAAACCCTTGGTTTCATGAACAGATAGTAGGAAAGAGATGTATTTTTAAAACCAAATGTCACTGAATTCTGGGAGTTGAAGTCCACACATCTTCAAGTTGCCAAGGTTGAGAAACACTGCTCTAACCTAACAACAGCAACAACAAGGAGGACAAAGCTGGCAAGTAGGGAAGGGCTGGTTCATGTCATCCCCTCTCTTCTGATCTCTTCTCAGCATACTCCACCAGCCAGCTGGGGCCCCCAGTCTTCCTGGGACCTTTCCTTCCCTCTCTCCCAATATGGCATGTCCTGTTCAGAAGATTTTGTCCATGAAATCCGAAGTCAGCTACACTGAGATCCATTAAATCAAGGGTATGCTGGACTCTTTCCCATATCAAGTATACCTTTTTTCCTTTGTACTATGACAGCCATTCATGTTAAGTTCTGTAGACATACATTAAATATGTGTCTACTTACCTGATCTCGAGAATAGGGACTATCTACTTTCTGCTTGTCAGAACAAGCTTCAATAAGAATACTCATTGCATCCAGCTGAAGTAACATCTCACAGGCCTTTGAGTCCAGAAATGTAATGTTGGCAAGTGCAGCTGAAGCCAATAGGAAAACTTCCCCAGAGGCAGCCTCTTGGCACAGTTCTAGATATTAGGAAATCCAATTAAATTATTAAATTAAAACCAGTTCATTTATTTGCTTGCTTGCATGTTTTAAAACATTTTTGGGGGAGAGAGATCATTGAGCAGCTGTTTAGTTCAAATAAAAAATACATGAATCCCTTCAGCAGGAGTCCTTGTCAAAGGCTGTGCTCTTGAACATAAGAGTGCTGAAAGAATACTGAGTAATTCAGTAATCCATTTAAAAAGAAAGTAATTAGGTAACCCGTAAAAGCAATCATATTCCAAAGGAATATAATTGCCTTGGATGCAGAGGATGGGCTCAACTCCGCTATCAACGAATGCTAACGGCCATTCATTATATTTGAAGAGAAAGGAAGTTTTATTAAGAAATGCGTAAGGATAGAGAACCCTCATTTCTATCTAAGCTACGTCTTTAAGAGAGAGATTCAGCAAAAGCTATTGTCCTCTTGTTTCGTAAGAAATGAACCTACTCCCACATTTTTTCATTTAGCCAATGATCACATGGTCCCCACCAATAATGAGTAAATAGTGTCCACCCCAGAGACAGGTGTCCAATGACTTTCCACTCTTTCCCATGCAAACTATTTCAGAAATTCTTTTATTGCCTACATAAGAGACAGGAGAAAGGAAGTCTCCTTCACAGGGCATAAAATCAGAAGGAATCCGGTAGCACCTTTTCTTTACTAACGAATTTTATTAGAAGGCATAATGACCTGCAGCTAATTTCATTAGGTGCCTGTGTGTGTGTGTGTGTGTGTGTGCGCGCGCGCGCCTTTGTATCAGTGTTGACTCCTGGCAACTGCCTGGACAAGTCCCTGCAGTTTCCTTGGCAAGGTTTTTCAGAAGTGGTTTGCCATTGCCTCCTTCCCAGGGCTGAGAGAGTGTGACTGGCCCAAGGTCACCCAGCTGGTTTTGTGCCTGAGGTGGGACTAGAACTCACAGTCTCCCAGGTTCTAGCCTGGTGCCTTAACCACTACACCAAATTGGCTCTTCATTAGATGCATAGAGTGGCTAGATTAATGTAGGATTTAAATTGGGGTGAGGGGAGTGAGGGGGAGGAAGAGAGGTTGGTTATGCAGATGCAGGTTACATGTGAAACAGATTACAAGTACCTCATCCATTAACAACTGTAATGGGTTAAAAAGCCACTGTGTTTGTTGAGATCTACTGAAAGTACCTGAAACTTTAAATGTACTGTATGTGAGGTCAGTGTTTTTTCACTTAATGGAAAGTGAAGTCCCATTTTTGCAAAATAGTCACCTTGAGGTCTGCTATGGAGTGTTCTGGGAAACTGCAATGCTCTGATATAAATTTGTCCTTGTTTTGAGTCCTGATAGCAAACCTCTGTCCATTAACACAGTTTGTCCCATTTGTCCTATGTAGAAGCCAGAGGAACATTGGAGGAAGACCATGTGAAGGTGTCTCTAATGTTGTGTGTGTACTTCTTGGGGCCTGTGATGGTGCTGGTGGTGTGGATGTGGGGGCAAAGCAGATCATTTGGGTTTGTTATAGGTTCTGGTTCCCACGTTAGCATCATTGTCTGCTTCAGGTTGGGTTGTTGTCTGTATGCAAGTATGGGCCTGTCACCCAGTGCCTTAGAAAGTACAGTGCCATTGTCCAGTACGGGCTATAGCTTAATGTATTTGAGTGGATTGAGCTGTGATCTGTAGGTGACAATTAAATCCCAAAGAAAGGCTTCATGAGGAAACTCATTTCATGAGGCATTTTCAGTAGCAATGTTATTATCATATTTGGGAAGATTCCTGCCCTTAAGAAATTATGGGTAATATCTCCTTCCCCTCAATATATTTGGACAAATCATCTCCCTAGCTGGTTGGAAAATTTCACAAGGCCATTTATCACACATCTTCTGTCTAGTACATACAGTAAGACACCATGATTGTCTTGCACGCTAGGATATAGTTTTTCAAACTCGTGGAAATATAGTGTATTTTTTTTCCAAACATAGCTCTTGTTTGTATTTATATTACGTGCTTTCTCCAGGAGCTACAAGGCTCCCACTTGCCATCTTCACAAACCTGATAAAAATGAGTAGGCTGAGAAGTGAACCCTGATCCTTAAATATCTTGGAAGGAACTGGAGGGAAAGAGGCATCAAATAGCAAAGTTGTTGTTGGTCATCCTTGCTGTGTGTGTGTGTGTGTGTGTGTGTGTGTGTGAGAGAGAGAGAGAGAGAGAGAGAGAGAGAGAGAGAGAGAGAGAGAGAGAGAGAGAGAGAGAGAGAGAGATATTCTTCCTGGCCTTTTTTGTTTTTGTTTTTGTTTTTTGTATGTATGAAATATTTATGTGTGTTTATGTTTTGTGTGCAGCTATGCTCTGTGCTGTAAAAGTTGAAGGCCAGTTTGTATCTGAACATCAGTCTTCTACCATTGATGGTATATTTGACTTTTGCTTCCAAGAAAACAAGTGAGGCCTAATTCCCTAAAATATGTGGCTAATCAAAAGGTTTGGATTCTTGTTCTACATAATTGTTTTCTTTGAATGTATGCATCTATGCAGTGTTTATTGTCAGGAGCACTAAGCACCAAATTTTTGGCTTATCAATGCCTTGATCCTGTTCTATCCAATGAGAGTTAAATCAAGCAATATTAATTTAATGTGAAATCTTGTAGGCTATTTATGCCATAACTCAGTGCTTTCCAAAGTCCCACCATTGGCGACACACCAACGGCGGCGGCGGCGTGCACGGCGGCGGTACGGGGGTGTGTGTGGCGGTGGTGGCAGCGGCGGCAGCGGCGCGCCATCAGCACTTCCGGGTTTTAGTGCAAAACACGAGGCCGCCGCCACAGCCGCCGTGCACACTGCCGCAGACGCCCCCATGCCACCACTGCGCACACCGCCGCCACCGTTGGTGTCTTGCCAACGGCGGGACTTTGGAAAGCACTGAGTTATGGCATAAATAGCCTACAAGATTTTTTTCCAGGAAGTTGTTTATTCACAGATGTGGAATGTGAATGAATGTTCAAATGGGGAAGTTCTAGACTTATTACAAAAAATGTACATGGAACCTTCAGTCAGTATATCTTTCATCTCTAATACATCTAAGAGCTGAGCAGAAATCTCTAAATACTACTTGTTGATAGTGCCCAGGGAAAAAGGAGTAGAATCACTACAAGGCGATACCTCCATTCCTAAACATCCAGAAACACTTCAGCAAGACACCATCATCAATAATATTGATAGATATTGAGAAATTTAGGCTAGATTTTGTCCTGCCTTTCCTCTAGGACCTTAAGGCAGTGTAAATAGTATAGTATTCTTGCCTCAATTTTTAAAACAACAACTCTGTAGTATATGTGAAGTTGTGAGATAGTCATGTCCCTAAGTCACCTAGTGACTCTCCAAGGCTGAATGTCTATCAGAACCTCAGTCTCCCCAGTCCTAGGCTATCATCTGAAGCACTACACCATATTGGCTCTTTTTCTAAAATTATACATTCCTGAATTTTGCTTTCCCAGGATGGATCATTCATCAGAGCAATCAAGGCCATCTCAGTTCCAAATGTGGATCTCAGTACAAATTGGAAGAGATCAAGATAACCCATTTCATCAAAAGCATCTAGAGCTGCAATGACACAGCCCTCTCCACCATTTTAGTTAAATAAGGAATACACAGATAGTTGTTAAAATTGGCCAAGGACCAATAATGGGATATTAATATTTATTATGCCAATATATTACTCAAGCTAAATCAAGACCATCCATGAGTATTGACACCGTTGCAGGTCTAGGTTTGTATACATAGATTGGATGTTTTTTATGATTATGGTATAATGCTAAATAAAATGAAATAGTATGAGCAGATGGATAAAACTAATTGATCCACAAGGGTATAATTTTACAGTGTATCTTGCTATCATTACAGCTATATTTTTAAATCTAAGAATATGCTATACAACTTTTCCTCTCCTGCTGAAGTCCTCTTAAAATGCTGAAGACAGAGTTGCTATTATAACCTCCTAAGTGTCTTTTAATCTCTGTACACATTTATTTTAACTGAAGTCTGACTCACCCAGCAATTTGATTTGTCTGTGGTTCTGAGATTAAATCCATGAATGTAAAAAGCAGATGTTTTAGTGGTAACAACAGAAAACTGTCTACTTCTTAATCATAATTCTGACAGCAGAACCTCATACTCTAACATGATAGTAAGTAAAGTGCTGAAGCCATGACTGCTTTCCTAGTTTGAAATAAAAAGACAGATGAACACTTGGGATTCATCAATTAATGGAGCTTCTTGAGCAACTTCAACATTACTTTCTTTCCTGGTGATGTCTTCTATATTTTGAAAGAGTTTTTCAGATAAACATGGCCTTTAGCATAAGGAAGCAAAATTGAAGCCTTCTTCCTGTCTATAGAAGTATCCACTGGATGGCAGTTTTGCAGCAGAACATGTGCCACAAATTTTGTGGCATTATTAAAAGACAATAACATTAGTGTGATGCAGTTTCCAACACCATGGAGGGCATTCCAGAAGCCAAGAGGAGTTGAATTGATTTAAATTCATTTGAGAGCAGAAACTAACATCCACCATGAGAAAGAAAGATCTGACCTCTCAATATCCCTTCTAACCATCATACGATTTCCTTTCCTCCAATTTTGGAGTTCCATTATTAGGAGAGATAAAAGGGGGGAATTTGGAAAGCATGTGGGTGGTTGATTTAGAGTCATGATCCAAGCATTGGACAAGCTTTCCACAGGAGAAAAAGCAGCTTTGAACTTGATGTACATAATCTCCTTCCAACCAGTTATAACAGAAAAAAATATATAGTATTAAAAGTGAGTCCCAGGACCTGCTTACGTCTTCAAAGCCACGCTGTACTTCTCATCTAAGACTTGAGATCATAGGGATCAACTGGACTTTCCCAAGAACACAATTTCATATTGGAGATACCAACACCAAGTATATCTTATCTCAGGTCATAACACCATGGACCATTCCTACTCTTTGAATCCAGGACAGGTCTTCCTATCTGATATTAAACTATTATTACATATGGAATACATATGGGTGTATATGAAACACTGTGAAAGAAATCACACCACTTTTAGTTTGAACCTGTCCTCTCTGAGAAAGAGGCATCACTACCAAAGACATGCAGAAGATAGAAGTGAAGGAACAAAGAAATAGGACCTTTGGTTGAAAATAGCTCTTCAACCCTTTCCTAAGCAATCTGAGACTAGGATATTTGAAAATTCTCCTAATCTGTAGAAGTGCTGTGCTCAACTAAAGTATTCCTGCTAAGAGTCAGTGTGCCAACTGAGACAGGCTCTCCAGAGTGGTAGAGGGGGAAAATGAAGAACTTGAGAAAAACAACACAAGCTGTAAGAAAGATTACATGATTAACATATCACACACAGCATCTGGTAATTAGTCTAAAAATTCCCAAAACCTTCTGTAACTTAACAACATTGAAATATGAAATTTTCATGGATATACATACTGAGAAGCGCTGTGACAATTTCTTCCATGTTCTCAAGAAAGCTGTTGAGATGCTGAGTGAAAGTGAGCTGAGGAGATGTGATCTGAGCTATTACTGCTGCTGCTTCAGCATGAGTAGCTTGGGAGTGTGTACCATTTGTAAGAATGTCAGCCAAGCATAATATTCCATCAACCTAAGGAGAGAAGGAGGGGAAAAAATGATGGAGCACATTTTGACAAAGCAACCTTGAGATGACAAGGGTTATAAAGAATAATGTATGAGTTGAAGGCAGCAGCCCTATTTGAAAGCTAGTCAGATAATAAAACAGAAAGCCCCGATTTTTTATCTATCCAAGCCACGATTTTTTATCTATCCAAGTTTAAGATACACACAGTCAAGACCCTTTATTATAAGAATGAATACATAAATAAAACAACTTTCATGGTCTTTAAATCTGAGGTTACTACTGGGAATCTTGTGAGTAGGAGCAATACATGCTTATTCTATTTGTTTTAGCAATACGGGATGGAGACAGCATTGGCCACACTTCTGGATGATCTCCGGCAGGAGTGGAACAGGGGTAGTGCACCTCTCCTTGCCCTTCTTGCCCTCTCAGCGGACTTCGCTACCATCGATCATGGTATCCTTCTGGATTGGCTCCATGGGTTGGGGGTGGGCGGCACAGTATTGTGCTGGTTCACTTCCTTTCTGCGGGGCTGGTACCAGTCAATGTTAGTTGGGAGTGAGACGTACTGTCCTTGACCCTGTTATGTGGGGTTCTGCAGGGTTTGGTCCTCTCCCCACTCCTATTTAACATCTACATGAAGCCGCTGGGTGAGATCATTCATCGCCATGGGGTGAGGTATCATCAGCCCCATCCCTGCTAGCCTTCTGGAAAGGTTCTTCCATCAACCTTGGGGATCCCATGCTGAGCCTGCAGGGTGGTTTGTATGAGGTTAAGTGAATATTGTTCTCCCGCTATCTTGGGGTTTTTCATGTCTTTATTTTTTTTATTATTATTTATGTTTGATGTTTCTTGAATTGTTATATGGTTTTAATTGTTAGTATGTTTGTAAGCCTCCCAGAATCACGCATTGTGAGATGGGTGGCTATATAAATTTGCTAAATAAATAAATAAAATATCCAAAGAGTCAATATTCTCCCCAAAATTAAATTATAGAGAAGAACAGTCTTCTTTACTGGATTATTAAGAAACCCTTCTTTTTATTTCTTAACTAAAACAGAGGACATCTCAGAATTTAATCTCAGATAAAACTAGGAAATTGCTCGAGATCTGCTGATTTGGGTGTGTGACACTGAATGAACTTTCCAAACTTTGCATGTATTTCAGTTGTGTGACGTTTCAACCCAAACTGATGCTAATGGACTTTAGCCTTGTATGGAAGAAAAATTGGAGATGGGGGCGGGGAGGGGATCTTCCCACTGGAAATGGGATATGTTTCTTTCCATTACCCTTAGATTTAACTCCACAAGGTCCTCCTCATCAAAAATAATAAAAACACTTTATTTAATAAACACCTAAAAGTATAAGACTGTCCCTCATCCTTGCCTCTGTAGCAGCGCCTCCTTATGCAAATTAACAAAGTAAAGCCATTTCAGTGGTTTTTATGGAAAGGGGAAGACTTACGAAGATTAAAGACTTTGTTTTTTCTCCAATTTCCATCTAAAACTGCAAAGAATTTGAAGGTGTTTAACATTTGCTTCATCTCTAAGAAAGACTTCCACAAACATCCTGAATTTATTTCTGGTTGAGGAGAACTTGACTGACATCTGGATTCCTAATACATATTATCCCAATTCTCCATTATCACAAAGTTTTGATATAAAATGTAGTAGGTTGTTCATCATACAGTATTCAGTTCATGTGTTCAAAATGTCTTCAGTTCTTGTCAATAATTAATGCTGATGCCTTAAGTGGTTTATTTAAAGCTTTCCTGGCTCTCATTTTTGTTATTCATTAATAGGCAATGCCAAATTACCTTAACTATCCCTATCTGGATATAAATAATACATTTGGTTTTCTGTTATTCATAACCACATTTTATGAGAAATGCTATCAGGTTTACAAAAATAAATGCTAATATCTTAGAAATAATTATGATTATAGAAAGGATAAATATATCGCAGGCATATTTATTTTATAGAACACAATGTTTGGCATCTAATGTTCAGAAATGGAAAAAAAAAGTTATGTCTATGAAGGTTCTCAGTCATCCAGGTGGAACAGTCTGTGGCTTGAATCATGTCAACTGGATTTCTATTTTCTTAGTGGAAACGTTTCACTCCTTATCCAAGGAGCTTCTTCAGTCTGAGTAAAGTTAGTAAGGGAATCCTTAAATATGTTTCTAGGCTGGCTGTGTGACCTTGCACCTGGGGCTAGGTCATGGTTATGAATGGTCTGCCATCTTCTGGACCTGTGTCTTAACACCACTTATTTCACATACAGAGGTGACTTTTACAGACAAAAGCACGGCTGTGCCATGGGTTCTCCTGTGTCACCCATTGTGGCCAATTTATACATGGAAGAAGTGGAGAAGAAAGCACTCAACACATTCCAGGGAACGGTGCCCACCCACTGGTTTAGGTATGTGGATGACACCTGGGTCAAAATCAAGGCCCAGGAAGTACAGGCCTTCACGGACCATATAAACACTATAGATGCCAACATTAGCTTCACCAGAGAAGACACCAAGGACAACAGACTGGCATTCCTAGACTGTGAAGTCCTCATTGGGACCGGTGGCAAGCTAGAAATAGGGATCTACAGGAAACCCACACACACAGATCAATACCTGATGTTTGACTCCCACCATCCACTGCAGCACAAACTAGGAGTCATCAGGACATTGTCACACAGAGCAGAAACCATCCCCACCTCCATGGATTCCAAAAAGAATGAAAAGCAGCATCTGAGAACAGCTCTGCAGGCCTGTGGATATCCAAATTGGGCCTTCACCAAATCTAAGTCTACCAGACCTAAAACAGCGACAGATAGGGCTGAGACTCAGAGTAAACGGAAGAACCTGGTCATTCCTTACATGGCTGGCGTGTCTGAAAAGATCAAACGGATATTTGGCAAACACCACATACCTGTATATTTCAAACCCACCAACACACTGAGACAGAGGCTTGTACACCCCAAAGATCAAACTCCAAAACACAAGGAAAGCAATGTAGTGTATGCAATCCAGTGCAGTGAGGAGTGCTCTGAACTCTACATTGGAGAAACCAAACAACCTTTGTACAGGAGGATGGCCCAACACAGGAGAAGTAACACCACAGGACCAGAGTCAGCAGTTTATCTTCATCTAAAGGAAAAAGGACACTCATTTGAGGACATTAATGTTCACATTTTAGACAGAGAAGATAGGTGGTTTGAGAGAGGGGTCAAGGAATCCATTCATGCCAACTTGGAAAATCCTTCCTTGAATAGAGGTGGGGGTCTCAGGCATAACCTTTCCCCTATCTTCCTTCCTGCTTTGTCTTCTGTGCCTAGGAAGATTAAGACCATTTCACAAGCTCAACAGCAGCAGGGTAATCTTAACGATCCTCCTTTAGATGATAAAGGGACTTAGAAACAAACAACTCAAAAATAACCATGACCTAGCCCCAGGTGCAAGGTCACACAGCCAGCCTAGAAACATATTTAAGGATTCCCTTACTAACTTTACTCAGACTGAAGAAGCTCCTTGGATAAGGAGTGAAACGTTTCCACTAAGAAAATAGAAATCCAGTTGACATGATTCAAGCCACAAAAAAAAGTTATGTTCCCAATGTCCATTTTTGGAAAAGATTTCATCATCCATCTATATTTCTCTAGTCATAACAAAACCAACCATTTGCATAACTCACCTTAGTACAAGGAATATGAAAAGATTGTAACATGCAAAATCTTGTGTCTTTATAAATCGATTTATTGTTATCAAATGCCCTAGTTTTTTCAAGTCGTGTCAGAACTGGGTCTAGACCCCAACCCTAAGTTCAAAAGCACATCAATAATATATATTATATATTATATATATATTATATATATAGAGTCCCCTTTGGGGGAGATGGTGCGGTGATAAAAGTCGAAATATAAATAAATAAAAAAAAATATTGTTATTGATTACATAATGTGCAGATTACCATGTTAATTACAACTTTAAACTACCTCTGCAAACTAGCATGTCATCTTTCTATATTATCTGTTTTGTTTTGTTTTCCATCTGTCTTGCAACATTAAAAAGGTAAAGGTTCCCCACACACATTTGTGCAGTCGTGTCCAACTCTAGGGGCCGGTGCTCATCTCCGTTTGTTAGCCGAAGAGCCAGCGTTGTCCGAAGATGCTTCCATGGTCATGTGGCCACATGACGCCCGCGGAACGCTGTTACCTACCCACCAAAGTGGTACCTATTCATCTACTTGCATTTGCATGCTTTCGAATTGCTAGGTTGGCTGAAGCTAGTGCGGGAGCTCACTCTGCACACAGGGCTAGGGATTCGAACCTCCAAACTTGCGATCTTCCGATCGACAAGCCTGGCGTCTTACCCACTGAGCCACCACGCCCCTTGCAACATTAGGGAACAATTTTTTTGTTTTTTGTTTTAATTTTTGAGATGGCATTGTCATGGCTTCGGTGTAGTGTTTTGCAATAGGGGATGAATAAGAACTTTCAAAATCTTTTAGAAAGCCCTTGGTCCCCTGAAAAAGAAACAGAGCTTCTCACAAGTAAAAGCTTGGTTAGAGTTAGACCCAATTCATAAAGAAGTTTGTTGTTTTCGGAGTTCCTACTGGTGGCAATTGTGTATCAGATGTAGTTTCACAAGCTCTTGCTTCGTGAGCTTGATTTCTAACAGCCACTGATGGAGCAATGTCTATGTATTGGTCCCTGACCCAGCCTGTTTTCTAGAACCTTTCCCCATGCCTGGACCTCTGCTTTTTAATTCCTGGACTGTTTGTGAAGCTTGCCATGGATTCTGATTCTTTTTGATGACTTGCCTCTCTTTGGAAATGTTTCATCTAAGGCTTGAATTTAGGAAAAATTGACTGAGTGGTTTGCTATTTGACAACTTCCTAAGCTACACTGCCACTGAATGGGAGTTCTGTTGTCCTGAAATCTTGATGCTTCAAAACAAAGGAAGTTAGTTCCAATAACTAAGCCTTCACAGGAACATGTAGAGACACTGTAAAGATGATGGCCATAGTAGCAGAAAATGGATTTATCAAATTTGATCAGACCTGCATAATTTCTGTCCCACCAGATTGTACGTAGGCCTATCAGCCAAGCATCACAGCCTCTTTTGAATCTAGATATTCTCCTTGTTTTGCAAGATTATTTTTTAACCCTAGCTATAGAAGTTTGATAATAATGGAAGAGTGAGACTTTTTATGGTCTGCATGAATTTTGCATACCTACTCTAATACATACGCTATCCCTTGTTTCTGCTTGAGCAAGATGCTTACAAGTCAATCTAAACATTTATATTTAAATCAACCTTTCAATTTGTATTTTCTAAAAAAAAAACAATTCTCTATAAAAATATCAAATTTTAAAATAATTTAACACTTTTTGAAGCCATATACTGTAGAAATATTTAGGGTGTGAAAAAGGCAGCAAATGTAAAGTTCAAATTTTATAATAGTTTGGCCAATATGGATCCAGTTGGTTGATATCAGAACCTGCAAAGACAGAGGGTCTCTAGTGACTTGCAAACTGCATTTACTTTCAATGCTTAGCCTAAGCAACTGACCTCTTCATAATTATATTGTGGTTTTGCCCAATTTTGGCTGAAACAGATGTCAGTTAATAGGGAGCCCCTTAAGTTCTATATGGGTTGTTCTTGCATTGAACCAGTTGTCCAAATTGCAGACCGAATGTATTCATAAAATATTAGCCATGAACCAAAACTCAATAGCAAGAAAGAAGTAAGACCCCAAATTTAGCACACATACACAAGTCAGTAAATGTTGTGTTCTGTCTATGACTGCAGCTTTGCTGAGGAGCATTCTCATATTCTTATTGCTGTCTGGGAGATAATGCAGAGGTTGGGTGAGACGTAGTATTGGGAGGTGAAAACTAGGGGGGAAACACAGGATAGAGTGTCCATGTTTTGGGAGGGGGGAATGGCTGGTTGAGAAGAAGGAGCCAGACCAATAGAAAAGCAGCAGAGTTTTAAATTGAAGGGGTAGCAGCCAATTCAGAGCCAGAGCTTAGAATCATTGTTTTCAAGGACTTATGATGCAGATCATGTTGTGATTCACAGTGAAATAGCCTGGTGGGTCTAACTCTTCTTACACAAAGAGAGGCCATATGTCCTCTGATCATCTTCAGCCTATGCCATTTATTGTCTTACTGCTTCACAATATAAAACTGGAATATTATTTATTCTCAGATCTTTTGTACAGTGAATTGCTGCCATTGATTATCAGTAAGTTGTTAGAAATAGAAGAACCAAATGAAGGCGAAAGATTTGCTGATATCTTGGATTTGGAAATGAGGATATAGTTGAATTGTGAGAATGAAACTATGGCAATGAATTTACATGGCTTACCCAGAAAGAAAACAATGTAGGTTTTGGAAGAACCTCTTCCTTATTACATTGAGGCAGTACCCCCACTCCTACCACAGACAATTTCCCTCTCCCTTATAACAGTGGTGCAATAAACTCAGGTGTACTTTACACTGTTTTGGCCTGATGTGGAAGTATGTGTATGTGAGGGGGAGGGGAAATAAAATTTACCAAGCTAGACCATTTATAAGTGTCCAATAATAAATTTTAAAAGGACAGGGGAACAATCTAATAAAAGCACTTTAACATCCCAAAAGAAATTGCTGTTCAAAGCATTTATATAATTAGCTTTCACACTGAAAGGAACTTTGGACTGTTGCCCTGCTTTCTGCTTAATTCTGGAGAAGTAATCAGCTAAAACGTCGAACATGTTCAATATCTTGGCAATACAAGATAATGGGTCAGCTAGATAATACAAACAAAAGAATTCTATGAATGCAGCATAATACAAGAGAGACTTTGCCTTTGAGGAATATTTGAGTGGTGAAATCATAACTGTAAAGTTTAAGACTTTCCAGTTAAGAAAAGTGCTTGATAAAATTTGTCAGGTATAGCCAGATTGGAGGACAATCTTCTTATGCATTGCTTCTATGCATTCCGCTTTTCTATACAGAGAATGGATCTCTTGCGGTCTTAGTCCCACTATCTGAAAAAAGTACTTATCAGACATTATATTTCATGTATGCACAATGCCACGCTAGTGGTGCTGCACACACAAAAGGCTTGTTTGACTCAGTAGTTTCAAATTTAATAGGTAGATGGCTTTAGTCCATTGGACTGACAAAATTTGGAATTTGGAGTTTTGAGAACATGTCAAGTTTCACATGATGAGGGCATTCAATCACAAAATTCCTATCCAGGGGGAGAAAACTTGAAAACTTCATCCCATTCCTCTATCTACTTCCTAGAAAGTATTTCCCAACCTGATATATAAACTTCAACTCCCATAATTCTTCAGTCAGCACAGCCATTTTTGAGAATTCTGAAGTCCAAATATCATGAGGGCTATCAGGTTAGGATGTTCCCTACCATCCCCAGTTTAATTTTATAGATTTTTTTTTCAGCAAGTGGGCATACCTCCAAAGTAATGCCTGTAATTTCTAAGATAATCTACAGAGCCTGTGTGGTTCCCAGATATTGCTATACGTATTTATTATTTTTTTCCTTTGGTCAATTAATAATTATAATTTGATATCAACCTTTGGAGGGGGGGGCTGCCTTTACTACATTACTACATTTAACTTTAGGCAGTCTCAAAATGGTCTCCCCTGCTTTAGATGGAGGCAATTAGTTGGCAGTAGCTGTGGCTATGCTTTCTTGAAAGACCAAGAACACAGTTTGGAAGATCTTTTAAACTTTGTGCTAACTGGGGAAGCACAGGTGAATGCCATGGCTAGGAGAGCCTTTTCCCAACTTGGACTGGTAGGCATGAAGCCCTATCTTGAAAGGATGGACATGGTCTGAATTATCCATGCACTCTATTCCTGTTATTTGATGGTGTAATAGTATTTAAAATAAACAATAAAATAATAAAATAAAATA
Organism: Charina bottae; assembly: GCA_023362775.1. Lineage (NCBI taxonomy): Eukaryota > Metazoa > Chordata > Lepidosauria > Squamata > Charinaidae > Charina > Charina bottae. The sequence continues at coordinate 182,388,286 of JALMGJ010000001.1, read as the reverse complement.
ATAAAATAAAATAAAATAATAAAATAATAAAATAATAAAATAAAATAAAATAAAATAAAATAAAATAAAATAAAATAAAATAATAAAATAAAATAAAATAAAATAAAATAAAATAAAATAAAATAAAAAAATAAAATAAAAAAATAAAAAAATAAAATAAAATAAAATAAAATAATAAAATAAAATAAAATAAAATAAAATAAAATAAAATAAAATAAAATAAAATAATAAAATAAAATAAAATTTATTTATTTATTTAATTTCTATAACCGCCCATCTCCCCCCATGGGGAACTCTGGGCGTTTCACAATAAACAAGTTAAAATAAGGTTTAAAATCTCAATTATACAATAAATATGAATTGAATTAAAAATCCAGATGGTAATGGAATAGTTAAAAGAAGGACAGTTATAAAATTAGGGGATTAGCCACCCCCATGAGGAACTATCCCTTCTTCCTTCCCATGCCAGGCGGCAGAACCAGGTCTTCAGCTCTTTCCTAAAGGTCGGGAGGGAGGAGATCTGTCTCAATTCTGGGGGCAAGATGTTCCATAGAGTGAGCGCTGTCACAGAGAAGGCCCGCCTCCTAGACCCCATCAGATGACACTCTTTAATTGATGGGGTTCGTAGCAGGCCCTCTCTGAATGACCGGGTGGGGCGGGTCGATAACATGGGGATAAGACAGTCCCTCAGGTATTCTGGCCCCATGCCATGTAGGGCTTTAAAGGTGATAACCAACACCTTGAATTGTACCCGGAAGCAAACCGGCACCCAATGCAGCTCGCGGAGCAGCGGTGTTACATGTGCGGATCTTGACGCACCCAAAACTGCCTGCGCGGCCGCATTCTGCACCAGCTGTAGCTTCCGGATAGTCTTCAAGGGTAGCCCCATGTAGAGCGCATTGCAATAATCTACATGGGAGATGACGAGAGCATGAATAAAATAAAATAAAATAAAATAAAATAAAATAAAATAAAATAAAATAAAATAAAATAATAAAATAAAATAAAATAAAATAAAATAAAATAAAATAAAATAAAATAAATAAAATAAAATAAAATAAAATAAAATAAAATAAAATAAAATAAAATAATAATATAAAATAAAATAAAATAAAAAAATAAAATAAAATAAAATAAAATAAAATAAAATAAAATAAAATAAAATAAAATAAAAAAATAAAAAATATAATAAAATAAAATAATAAAATAATAAATAAAATAAAATAAAATAAAATAAAATAATAAAAAGACTGCTTTTAGAGATTGTGTAGAGAACATAGCTGCCTGTCGTGTGTAAGTGTAGAAATAACACGCCGAGGCAGGGAATCTAGCCTCTAGTGTTTATTGGTACCTACATACAGAATCCTGCTAAACTGATGGTGCCCGAAGAGTTCCAGAGATATGAGTCCAACCTAGGGCGAAGCTTTCCTGAGGCGTTTGGGAAAGCAGGCCAGGCTTTCCGAGCTACGTGCTCGCTTCCCTCCCATGGGCGGCAAGCTCCCCCCTCCGCTCTCCTGTGTCTCCCTGACACTGCCTAAGCATCTATGGGAATGACATATTCAGATCCTACAAAAGCTTTGCTGCATCAATAATATTCCCAAATTTCCATACTCCTTTAGCATCACAACTTTAGTAAATTTTACCCTGCTCTCCTGGTTGTCATCTCTCCCATTATACTGCCTAACATACTCATGCAAACACAGATATACCCATATCAGTAGGGCCAGCACACACACACATACACAATATTGCATTATTTACAATTGTACAGGATAAGAAAAAAGATAATTTAAGATAATTTAATGAATGATTTACATGAGGGGTAAATGAAGGAGACAGAAGGTCTAAACACAAGACTAATTGAAAGTTACTGCCTTGAAACAAAAATAAAGGACTATAATGTAATATATTGTATAATAATATATTTTGAAGAAGGGGAACAAGGGAGGGGAAAGGAAAGGAGAGCTGTGGAAAGTTAGATAAATGCAATGACTGAAGAATGATCACAAACAAATCAATTGGTCATCTATAGGAAAGAGTGTCCTCAAGAGAACCTGAGTGATTAGGGGGTATGATTGTGATATCTATGATTCTATCATCTATCTATCTATCTATCTATCTATCTATCTATCTATCTATCTATCTATCTATCATTATCTATCATATCTCCATCTCCTACAGTTTGCCAAAGGGTGAGAAAGGAGCAACTGCTTGCAAGGATCATTTTGATATAAATGCACACCAATACCACCCTCTCTCCCCATTTCACCAAATGAGTGAGTGAATGAATAAAATGATACCTTTTAGCATTATGTGAATGCTAAATGGTATGATTTCATTCATTCATTCATTCATTCATTCATTCATTCATTCATATTTGGGGGCATACGGACTGAGTTCCAAGCCTTTATTTGAAGGCAAATCTCAATGGAAGACTTTGAATCACAAAACCGAATGAAGTCACTGACAGGATGAATCAAAGATGCCTGTCACATCTCAGAGGAGGTAAGAAATCACTAGTGATTTCAGTTCAACAGCTTTTAACCAGTTTACATAGTGCCATTGATATTGTGCCCTTTATCCAACACACGTTAGGCAAGTATAACAAAGCATTTCTCAAGGCAATAAGTATACCCCTTCCTTATTTAAAATTCTCAGACTAGAGAGACAAGTTCTTACATGTCATGCCTTTAGGAAGCCACGGAAATTTTTATTTTATTTATTATTAAATTTATATTATATTATTGTGGAAATGCCACAAGAAAACATTTGTCAATGGCAGTTAGGATATTTTCCTTTCCGTCCCTTTTTCTCTTGATCTTAGGACAGCTAAGCAACATTGGACTTGGTCAGTATTTAGATGGAGAACCACAAGGAAACCACAGGACAAACCCTGGGGTTATTTAATAGCAAAACAGTCTCATTTCCCAATGCCGTGAGATGCCTCCCTAATTTTAATAAGTATCCGACAAGGCTCCCTGACTATGCACACATTCCTTGGCAGTTCAGATACTGTCAGACCTACAAGGTAGACCAGACTAAGAAACAAATGCCATATAGGTCTAAAACTACTTTTATTGTAACAGCTCTAGTAACAAGTCTGAATGTGCTTCCCCCTTCCTCACTTTATCTTTATGTGAACTAGGAAGGGGCTTGTCTGAGATGTTTTCTCAAGTTAATTTTTTGCACCAGGCTCAAGCTCCACTTATCTGACCTTGCCTTGCTAGTGGCTCTTCCTCCTGTCCTTCAAGGCCATTCCCTCTGCCCTCGACAGATACCCAAAATGAGAGAGATGGCTGAATTTGCAGGCCTACACATCCATTGGCAGATGAGCATTCAAGGACAGAAACTGTCTGGCAACTAGTAATAATTATGGACTTGAAGTCCAAGACTGAACACAAGCCAAATGTTAATACTGCTCACGTAACTCATTTTTATTTACCCTCAGGGATTAACAGTTGGAATCTCTCTCTCTGTTTGTATGTATGTATGTATGTGAGTGTGTATCCATGTGCACATAGGTAACTATGCTCCTTAACATTAGATGAGTTCACTATAAACATTCATTTTAATCTTTCAGTTTTAAATAAATAATGTTGTTGACAATTGCTTGATGTCTGATACTTAGTTAGAAAGAAAAATGTTCCACAAGCTGATTATTTTATAAGGCTTTACTTTTGAACATTTTAAGTGATAAATCTTGTTTTATGCAAACAGCAAAAAAAAAGCATGTGTCTCATCAAGAGATGACAGAATGATATACCTATATGCACATCTAAAGGACTCTTCTAGAACATGTGGTATTTGGGGATGCGGAAGAAACAAGCTGCAGCATCTGATACTAACTTAAACTCAACTTGGAAATCATTTAAGGATTATAATTCACACAAAAACTTCTTCCACATCCAAAGGTTGGGTTTCTCTTAACCCAACCTTAAAACACCAAATTTAAGGATGTGATATTTCACATCAGCTAAAAATCATATTGCTTTTATTGATGGTTATTATTTTGGGGTTTTGTTGTTGTTGTTATATCTGACTTGATTATAATAATAGCTTTTAAAGTGCCAAATTGTTATATGGTTATCTTTATATACTGTCTTAATTCAATGTTACTGGTAGAATAATAGAGGAAATTTTTTCTCTTTTCTTGACATTTTGTAAATTCTTACCTAATCTTTACAGTTTGCAAATCCTTCATTATTTTTTTCTTTCCCCCCCCCCTCTGGTTCTATTCTTAAGTATATTTAAAAATAAAATAAAGTCTAAAAAATTCAGAAGATAAACAGGAGAAAATGCAATGATCAGCATTGCATCCCACTGAGTTCAGTAATGCTGAACAAGTTAGTAGCAATGTTCTATGTCTCTTGTTTCTGACTGTCACTGTCATTCATTATGCTTGTGTCTTCATTTAATTTATTCCTTGGAAAAAGGTAATTTCCTCTGTCAGTCCTTTTTTTGCGGGGGGGGGGGGTCTAATAAATCTTTGTCTTCTCTTTGCCCTAGGAGCCCTCTGGGGCATGCACGTGACATTACAAAGCGGAGTTCTTGGTGTTCCCTGAGCCTGGTTGTTTGCTTGCAGACGTTTCATTACCCAACTAGGTAACATCATTAGTGCGAGTTAAGTGTGGAGTTTGATGCCTGTTTATATGCAGTAGCTTGCCCTGCCAGTTTTGGTGGGGGTGTGGTTTTCTCCTTGGTAGTTCATTGATTATTTCCTTGCAGGACATCCTGGACTAATATTCATTGTCATAATAGAGAATCCTTGACTCTGTTATTATAGTACCCTGATAATATTGTTAGCACAAATCTCTATTAACTAGCTATATATTAAGAACAATTGTTTCAGCTCTCACAGCCACTGGATGTCACTATTACACAGCCCTATAATTTTGGATGCATTTATGCTGAGTTTTTGGATTGTTCTTGTTGAAGCCTTAATCACTGCTCTGACAGTATTATATATAAGCCAGAATTCATGAACTGAAAAGATTCTTCTTGAAGACTTAAATGCTGCTATAAATTGTATTATTTGTACCCTTCAGCCCTTTCATCGTGTTTATATCAGTTAGGGGTAATAAAAGCAAACATATAGGGTTTCATAGCAGTTTACCTCCTATTGGCAATTGCCCTAGATCATATCTTAATAAGGGTTAAATTTTGCATAGTGTAGAAGGCAATGGAAAACCCTGATAAATATAACAGAGTCCCTTATTTTCTTTGGAACAGTGCACTATAATAATCCTTCCTGCTGGATTAGGCCAAATAAATATAGTTAAATGTTCTGACCTAACTGGGGAAAAAAGAAAAGGATTTGGTACAGAATGTCCTTAAGAAAATACTCTTTTTGGTTATTCTTTAGTCTGAAAAAAAAGTTTTTATTATTCTACACAAGATACACACTCCAATATTTTTAAACCATGTTAAGGATAAAGAGATTTACATAATAAATTCAAACCAATAGGAAGGTGATTCATTGCAGTTGTTATGTGCTATTAATTGCATGTTTTATTATCTATAATTTGTCATAGATGTTTTATTTATTTATTTATTTATTTATTTATTTATTTATTTAATTTATATAACCGCCCATCTCCCCCAACGGGGAACTCTGGGCGGTTTACAATAAATAAAATTAAATAAAAGCATAAAATATAAAATATGTAAACTAACAATTTATACAATTAATATATTATAAATAAAATAAAATAAAAATCCAAGTGGGAGATAGTATTAATAAAAGAAGGGCATTATAAAATTACGGGATTAACCACCCCCATGAGGAACTATCGTTTTAAATGCTTTTATCTTAAATTACTCACCAAGCATCATGATTTCATTGCAGTAGTATAAAAATAGAATAAATATCATTTTTTAAAAATATTAAAACTAATTATAACAATAAAACAGAAAACCAGTGTGGTGTAGTGATTAAGATGTTGGACTGGCAGCAGAAAGACTCATTCAAATCCATCCTCAGCCATAGCCAATGTTTATTATATTTTAGAATAATTGGTTTTATTGTTCCTAGTTTATTGTTAATGGCTTTTATTACATTCATACATTGCCATCATATTATTACCGTTCAGGGTAAGCAAAGTTATTCAAAACACAGAGAAAGAATAAGAAGTAGGAAGCAAAAGAAGTTAGAAGCAGGAAGTAAGAGAAAAGGACATTTATTAAATCTAGGTTTTTTTTAATCTGTTCAATCATGTCCGATTCTCGGAGACAAGAATTCTCGGAGACAAGACACTGCAGTTTTCTTGGCAAGATTTCAGAAGTGGTTTGCCATTGCTTCCTTTCTAAGGCTGAGAGAAAGTGACTGGCCCGAGGTCACCCAGCTGGCTTTGTGCCAAAGTGGGACTAGAACTCCTGGTTTCTAGCCTGATGCCTTCACCACTACACCAAACTGGCTCTAAATCTAGTTTAGAGCAATGTAATTCATTACACCACTCCATAGCTTCTATCACTGAAAACTATCTTTCTTCTACCATTTCCATACACAGATTCCTAAATTTCTCTTTTTGAGGAATTTGCCAACGCCATTCAACCATGCTCCTCTTCCTCCTCCTCCTCTTCTTCCACTCAACCCATTCACTTTTCCTTCATATATTTGTTTTGCAGTTCAAACCTCAATTATATGTACTTCTACCATACTAGTCAGTATTCAATCCACATTCATTCATCAGCTGTTCATTCTTGTCTTTATTATGCTTTTGTAAATCACACTAAATTCCTCTGGAAAGAAAAGTGGTATAGCAATAAATAGCCACAACAGCCTATCTGACCCCAAAGGCAAGCAAGGGGAATGTCCACTGCTGATCTTAAAGTGATGCTGTCACTTATACCTGAAGGCAGTCTTTCTAATATCTTGGGTCAAACTTACTTATAATTTTAAAAATCAAAATGAGAACTTTAACTTGAGCTTGTTTGTTAACGTGATATATATCCCACCTGAGCCCTAGCTGACCTTGACTGACCTCGAAGAATCTTAGAACTTGGATAGAAAACACTAGAATTTCCAGGACTGTAGATTAAACTAGGAAGTAATGAATATCTTGAAAGAAGAACATGCCAAACTAGTTCCATGTTTTTGCGAAGAAAACAACATGTCCATACCTATGAAGTCTTCAGGAGTCAATGTGGATCATGGGAGAGTTTATTTTATTTATGAGCCAACCACTTAGCCCACCAACCAATACCTAGTAGCACTACCACAACTGGAGTTTCAAAATTATCTTTTTAATTAACTATTACATTACTCTTGTATGGGATACACCAGTGCATGCACAGCTGGCAATAGCTATACTTCCTATAACAAAGGAATCTAGTCTGTAGAAAGAGAGGGTGTCTCAACTCTTAGCATTCTTTCAGATGACTAAAATTCAGTCTTAAGGCTTTTTTTTGGGGGGGGGGGAGAGAATATGGTCCAAACAAGTTGCTTATCTAAAAGAGGTGCTAGATATACTGTTCATATTGTTCATGTGGGAATTAATGTGTTAAGCTAAAGTCACTGTGTAGCATGGCACTTCTTCAGAAGTGAAGGTGAGCTCCAAAAGTGAGAGGAAACACTTTAAAAAAAATGGAAGGAGAGAGAAAGTAAGTTTTTCATTCCTTTGGTAGCGACGCACACCAGGAAGTTTTTGGGGAGAAGAAAAGAACAGCCAGATGCCTTTCGCTGACAGTAGAATCTCTGGTGCCAGCAGTTCACAACCACCACTGATTTTGAGCATTCAACAGAAGATACACAGAACAGCTTAATTGGGTTGTTTTTTTCCAGATCTAGAGATATATTTGAGTAACTTCAAGGCTTGCACTGTCCTTCTGTGTCCCAATTTTTTTAAATTGATAAATCACGAAGTCAGCAGCCTGGTTCGTAACAGGAGACAAAGCCAGTGTGTCAGCAAGTCTACTTCATTATAGTAGTGTGTTTGGCTCCCGTACAGAATACACTTCAACAAGGAGATTTTGTGCCAATTACCCTGCTTTTTTCTTTATGAACTATTTCAATCAGTCCTGAAATATACTGGCTGCCGCTAGCCAATGCCTATAATGTAAAGACCTGTGATGTGCAAGCTCAGGGAGATCTATACAAGTCTGCCCTGTTAGGCAATTATAAATCTGTGGGCATGTGAGCTCCATTGTAGTTTAAACTATTAGAATAGCTTTAAATATACATCTTCTGCAGCCTTGTTCACACATTACTGGGCTCAGCCATACATTGAATGAACATGCATATGGTAGGAAGAGCACACTTTCTTTCCTGCCACAATACCTGCGTTCCATCTCATGTCTGCAACATGTAAACACTTAGACATGAGCAGCAACTTCTTTCTGACATGAACAAAACTGGGATTTCTCCATTTAAAGATTCCTTGTGTGGATGGAGAGATGGGCGATGCCAACCGGTGTGTGGCATGCAATGTACAAGGGGCAGAGCCTGTCATGATGCAGCCCACCCCACAGAGAAGACTTCAAAGGGCGATAGACAATGTCTGTTTGGGTTTAGAATTTAGATGCACATCTTTGGTGGGACATGAATTTAAGGCCCAGACTGAGCTCATTTAAGCCAAATTTAAGCAAGGAAATTATGCTACAGGGAGGCAATTTTCCTATTCCCATATAAACAGAGTTGACATGTGCTGTTTCTATATCTGATTATATACTTTTTTCTCCTTTTAAATTATTATTTTGATTTTGAGTTTATAAATATTTCAATTCACAAATAAGCAACCCAATAGTTCTGTTGTGCTTTTGGATACCCATGGGTGAGAAAATAAAAGCATAAGCATTTATAAAAAGTGGTGTATTCTCTTAATTGTCCTGATCTCTTTCAGCTTTCTCTACTAGCTACTGAAGAGGGAAGGAATGATAGAAATGGTACCGCTGTAAATCTCTTTATTGATTTTCATTAAACACTGCCCTGAGTTTAAAATCTGAGCAAGCTTTTCTTTTCTCTTCAGAAAGACATCAGTTTGCTTCTCAGGTGGGTTATCTAGAGCTGCAGTAGAACATTATCATTAGTCACACTGGAGATGATTTCTCAGGTGCTGATTTTGAATCATTTGTCAAATGTGTGTCTGCCCTCCACTTTGTCCATTATTATAAATCCCTCAATAAAACCCAAAGCATTGTCAGGGGATGGTAAGCCAGTTCTCATTCACAAGAACTTTTCTCATTCACAACTTAGTGTCATCCCATAGTAGTGGACTTCTGACCATAAATTGAGTGCCAGTTAAATTTTTTGATATAGTCTTTAGCATCAAGAAAAATAAACTCTCAGTATAAAACATCAATAAATAGAACAGTGCGAATGAAGTTGGGGTTCTTTCTCCATATCCCACAGTCTGTCCAAATATAGTTCCCCAAAATGGGATTTAGGGAACAGACAGTTCCATAACAGCCTGCCCAAGGATGCACCCCTTTTTAGGGACTGAGGGCTGCACTTGGTCTTTGAATGGCAAAGTATAGGTGGTGTCATGACAAAAATTTGATCAAAGCATCCTTTAAATTGAAGTAAAATTAACTGTGAGTATATGATCTCTTCCAATATATTAATTTTCCTCTTCAGTTATGTTAAATATTGCAATACAGTGGCCAGCTTTGGAAGGGCTCTAGAAGCTACAGTATATCCAAGGCTTTCAGGAGGTGGGGTCAAAAAGGTCATATTGGCATCCACAATCACACTGTCATGGTCACCATGTGGCTTTATGCTGTACATTCCATCTGATTGTACCTATTCTATGGGTTTGGTTCTTCCCTCACTTTCTTAGATTTGAACAAACAACTTTTTGGCCATGTAGTTGCCAAAAATAGAAAAACCTAGATCACAGAAACAGTCTATTGATTGATTGTTATCCTTTTCTTCAATCAAAGCATCAACTGATTAACTTCCCAGCAAACTTCCAATTCAGATTAGAAATAATTTTCAAACTGCAATAGGCCAATCAACAAATAAACTACCCTCAACTGTTTGATTAAGGGTAATCAAGAATTTAAACAGGTTGCTTTTAACCACTATGAAAACTGGCTCTCTTAGGAGTGAGCATAAAACTCTAGGGAGTATTATGTCGATGAAGGTTCTCAGTCATCCAGGTGGAACAGTCTGTAGTTTGAATCATGTCAACTGGATTTCTATTTTCTCAGTGGAAACATTTCGCTCCTTATCCAAGAAGCTTCTTCAGTCTGAGCAAAGTTAGTAAGGGAATCCTTAAATATGTTTCTAGGGTGGCTGTGTGACCTTGCACCTGGGGCTAGGTCATGGTTATTTGAGATGTTTATTTCTAAGTCCCTTTATCATCCAAAGGAGGATCGTTAAGATTACCATCCTGCTGTTGAGCTTGTGAAATGGTCTTAATCTTCCTAGGCACAGAAGACAAAGCAGGAAGGAAAATAGGGGAAAGATTGTGCCTGAGGCCCCCACCTCTATTCAAGGAAGGATTTTCCAAGTTGGCATAAATGGACTCCTTGACCCCTCTCTCTTTCCATAGTTCTCTTTCCACTGAGAACCTTCATCGACATATTGCCATACATTTTGGGGAAGTAACCCTGAAGTTGGTAAGGAAATTCGAGAAGACAGCAAGAAAGGTGGCAGACTATAGAAACCACCTACGTTTCAACCTCAGATGCAGACAACAGAGACTCATCCCGACAAGCCTACGCCTGCAATCCACGGTGAAGGGTCACAGAGCAGACCAGATCCTGCAGAAGGCACAAACACATCTTCTAAATGAAAGAATAAGGCAAGTCCACTTCACCATTGATGCCCTGCAATACAATTTTGAAAACCTTCACCAGGAACTCACAGCCACCCTTCCTGACCCAATCCTGGATAGAGTTATTCAGCTTGGCAATAAAGTACAGCTGGCCCAGCATCACAAGGTCAAGGAGAGGCAAAATAAGAAATTTGACATTCTCCTTTCTTGCAGCAAGCAGAAACAAGGAACTGGAGAAACCGCTGGGAGGAACAACAACAACAGGACCACAGAGGACAAAAAGAACATGTGGGTGAAAAATCTCTCAGACAGAGAACTCACCCAACCAGAGAGAGATGTCCTAGCCAAAGGTCTTAATTTTGCCATCACTCCCAAGCAAGTTCCGGTTGTGGAGCTCATTACAGTCACAGAATCTGCCATCCACAACAACCACCTACCTTTTGAGGAAGCGGAACAACTTAAAATATCTGCAGCTCTGTCCAGTGCTCAACCTCCTCCCCCCAACCTTACCGTCCAAGAGAGGAGAGCCCTGACAGCCCTCAGCAAAGATGAAACCATCACCATTTTACCTGCAGACAAAGGAAGGTGTACAGTGGTTCTAAACTCTGCAGATTACCACAATAAAATTACCTCAGTTTTGGAGGATCACCATACATATGAAAAACTGAAAAGAGACCCCACCAACAATTACAAGAAAAAGGTAATAGACAATTTGAAACAATTGGAACATGATGGCTCCATCGATAGGATTACCTACCACCGTCTGTATCCTGGAGAAGCCATCCCCTGCATCTACGGACTCCCTAAGATCCACAAGGAAGGAACACCCCTCTGACCCATAGTCAGCAGCATTAATTCGGTAACATACAACATTGCCAAACACCTCTCTACCATACTAGCACCTCTAGTTGGACACTCTGAACACCACATCCATAATTCGGAAGAATTTGTTTTCAAAGCAAAGACCCTGAAACTGGATACAGATGAAACTATGGTCTCCTTCGATGTGTCCTCCCTTTTCACCAGCATCCCCACCACTCATGCTCTATCCGCTGTCAGGAAGAGACTAGAAGATGACAGCACCCTTGAAAGGAGAAACCATCTCAACCCAAACCAGATCTGCCATCTTCTGGACCTGTGTCTTAACACCACTTATTTCTCATACAGAGGTGACTTTTACAGACAAAAACATGGCTGTGCCATGGGTTCCCCTGTGTCACCCATTGTGGCCAATTTATACATGGAAGAAGTGGAGAAGAAAGCACTCAACACATTCCAGGGAACGGTGCCCACCCACTGGTTCAGGTATGTGGATGACACCTGGGTCAAAATCAAGGCCCAGGAAGTACAGGCCTTCACGGACCATATAAACACTATAGATGCCAACATTAGGTTCACCAGAGAAGACACCAAGGACAACAGACTGGCATTCCTAGACTGTGAAGTCCTCATTGGGACCGGGGGCAAGCTAGAAACAGGGATCTACAGGAAACCCACACACACATATCAATATCTGATGTTTGACTCCCACCATCCACTGCAGCACAAACTAGGAGTCATCAGGACATTGTCACACAGAGCAGAAACCATCCCCACCTCCATGGATTCCAAAAAGAATGAAAATCAGCACCTGAGAACAGCTCTGAAGGCCTGTGGATATCCAAATTGGGCCTTCACTAAATCTAAGTCTACCAGACCTAAAACAGCGACAGATAGGGCTGAGACTCAGAGTAAACGGAAGAACCTGGTCATTCCTTACATGGCTGGCGTGTCTGAAAAGATAAAAAGGATATTTGGCAAACACCTCATACCTGTATATTTCAAACCCACCAACACACTGAGACAGAGGCTTGTACACCCCAAAGATCAAACTCCAAAACACAAGAAAAGCAATGTAGTGTATGCAATCCAGTGCAGTGAGGAGTGCTCTGAACTCTACATTGGAGAAACCAAACAACCTTTGTACAGGAGGATGGCCCAACACAGGAGAAGTAACACCACAGGACCAGAGTCAGCAGTTTATCTTCATCTAAAGGAAAAAGGACACTCACTTGAGGACATTAATGTTCACATTTTAGACAGAGAAGATAGGTCATTTGAGAGAGGGGTCAAGGAGTCCATTTACTGTATGCCAACTTGGAAAATCCTTCCTTGAATAGAGGTGGGGGCCTCAGGCACAATCTTTCCCCTATTTTCCTTCCTGCTTTGTCTTCTGTGCCTAGGAAGATTAAGACCATTTCACAAGCTCCACAGCAGGATGGTAATCTTAACGATCCTCCTTTGGATGATAAAGGGACTTAGAAATAAACATCTCAAATAACCATGACCTAGCCCCAGGTGCAAGGTCACACAGCCACCCTAGAAACATATTTAAGGATTCCCTTACTAACTTTGCTCAGACTGAAGAAGCTTCTTGGATAAGGAGCGAAACGTTTCCACTGAGAAAACAGAAATCCAGTTGACATGATTCAAGCTACAGTCTAGGGAGTATTGTTCACTGTTGGTAATAGTATTGTGGAGAATTTCAGAAGCTTTTCAACAGGCTTAACTTACAACAGCAAATAAGAAAACCACATATATCAAGATGTTGAAGCTATAAGAAAGGGGTGGTGGGATTCTGGTTTCCTGGGAAATGAACAAAACTCACCAGAATGACCTTAAATACAAATTTAAAAGCAAAAATTAGGATAGTTTATAAATAGTACAGAATCAAAATAAGAAAGCAGTGGTGCGCTCCTCCTCCTTTTCCTCCTAAAAATAATGTAATGTTGTTGTTGTTGTTGTTGTTGTTGTTGTTATTATTATTATTATTATTAATCTTATTTATACCCCGCCTATCCCCTCCCTAATGGAGGACTCTAGGCAGCTTACAACATCATTGCATATATTTAATTATACATCCATATATCCATATATATTACAGTGCCCGCACGATTAGGGAGGGGGTGAGGGAACTGGCTCTTTTTTCCAGGCATCGGAACTACAAGCCCCAGAATGCCTCGCTTTCGGAGCCGGCTGCTGACATCCCGGAAGTTGTTAATTGGGATCCGTCGTCCTCTGCCGCCGTCCTCAGCTGCCATCCACGGGCTTCTCGAGATCTTCGTCTTCAGTTCCGAGGGTGACTCCCCGACAGGATGCCAGGTCAATGTCTCTGATGTCTCTGCTCCACAAGTGGCCGGGTGTGAGACCCTGTTTTTCAAGTTGGGTTCTCGAGAGCAGTTGGGAGTGTTGTTGCTGTACCAGCCTCCCTGCTGCGTAGCAACCTCCCTGCCTGAACTGCTGGAGTCCGTCTCGGGGTTGGCGGTGGAGTTCCCCAGGCTTATGGTCCTGGGGGACTTCAATCTGCCTTCCCTGGGACGTGCCTCAGAGGCAGCTCGGGAGTTCATGGCTACCATGGCAGCCATGGGCCTGTCTCAGATTATTCGAGACTCGACTCGAGACAGTGGCCTCACTCCGGACTTAGTTTTCTTGTCGGAGCAATGGCAAGGTGATCTGAAGGGAGAGTTAGATCTGTCCCCACTGTCATGGTCAGATCATGCCCTGGTGGCCTTGAGATTCTCATATGCCGCCCCACTCCACAGGGAGGCAGGACCCATTCGAATGGTCCGCCCCCGGCAACTAATGGACCCTATGAGGTTCCAGAAGGAGCTGGGGGATATACCCGAGGATCTATTGCATGGTCCAGCGGAGGTCCTGGCCGCAGCCTGGAATAGGGAGGCGGCCGGGGCCTTGGATAGGATCGTGCCTGTGCAGCCTCTTGCCACATCTGACCCGATACTCCCCATGGTTCACGGAGGAGTTGAGGGTCTTGAAAAGGGCGAAGAGACGCCTAGAGCACCGCTGGAGAAAAACAAGGACTGAATCTGACCGAACACAAGCTAGAGTCACTGTTAAGACCTACCTTGTGGCGGTAAGAGCGGCGAAACATCAATATTTCTCCGCTCTTATTGTGTCCACAGAATGCCGTCCGACGGCCCTGTTTAATATAACACGATCACTTCTGGGTAAGGTGGAGTCTATGACTCACCAACAGGGCCATGCGGAAGAATTTTCTAAGCATCTGCAGGATAAAATCACTCAGATTCGTTCTAAATTAGACTCCAAGCGTGAAGCAGAGTCTGGGGAGATGCCCAGGGAACATCATTGCCCGGTTATCTGGGAACGGTTTGATCCTGTTGGACCTAAGGAAGTGGACAGGATCCTCCGGAGTGTGAAGGCCACCACATGCCCTTGCCCTTCCTAGCTGGTTCAAGCAGCCAGGGAGGTGACTTGTGGTTGGGTCCAGGCGATGGTTAATATATCTCTTGGGCAGGGGGTGTTTCCAGATGCTTTTAAGGAGGCGCTGGTGCACCCCTGCTCAAGAAACCATCGCTGGACCCTACTGTATTGGGCAATTTTCGTCCTGTCTTCCACCTCCCCTTTTTGGGGAAGGTGGTTGAGAAAGTGGTGGCCTTGCAACTCCAGAGGATTCTGGATGAAACGGATTATCTGGACCCCTTTCAGTCAGGTTTCAGGCCGGGATATGGGGTGGAAACTGCATTAGTCGCGCTTACGGATGATCTCTGGCGGGAGCGGGATGGAGGAAGTGCATCCATCCTGGCTCTCCTTGATCTCTCAGCGGCTTTCGATACCATTGACCATGGTATCCTTTTGGGATGGCTCAAGGAGTTGGGGGTGGCTGGCGTAGTTTTGCGCTGGTTCACCTCCTTCCTCGGGGGCCGGTCCCAATCGGTGGTAATAGGAGATGAAAGATCTGACTCTCGCCCCCTCGTCTGTGGGTGCCACAGGGTTCGGTTCTTTCACCTCTCCTATTTAATATCTACATGAAACCGCTGGGTGAGATCATCCGTCACCATGGGATGAGATATCATCAATATGCTGATGATACCCAACTGTACATCTCCATCCCAGGTGAGGTAAGTGATGCAGTGACTGCCCTTTCTCAGTGCCTGGAGGCTGTGGGGGTCTGGATGGGGAACAACAGGCTTCAGCTGAACCCTGGTAAGACGGAGTGGCTGTGGATTGATGGTTCTTCTGGATCTAGGAAATTATCATCTTTGGTTCTGAATGGGGTTGCACTACCCCATTCGGAATCAGTGCGGAATCTGGGGGTCCTCCTGGACTCACGACTCCTGCTTGAAGAGCAGGTGGCAGTTGTGGCCAGAAGGGCCTTTGCACAACTTCGTGTTGTGCACCAGTTACACCCCTTCCTAGATCAGGAGTCCCTCTGTACAGTCACTCATACCCTGGTCATCTCCCACATAGATTACTGCAATGCGCTCTACATGGGGCTACCCTTGAAGAGTATCCGGAAGCTTCAACTGGTCCAAAATGCGGCTGTGCGCGCAGTTATTGGTGCCCCTAGATCGGCCCATGTGACACCTCTGCTACACCAGCTGCACTGGGTGCCAGTGTGCTTCCGGGTGCAATTCAAGGTGTTGGTTATGACCTTTAAAGCCCTACATGGCATGGGACCAGGCTACTTGAGGGACCGTCTCATCCCCATAACTTCAAACCGTCCCACTCGATCATGTAGAGAGGGCATGCTTCGGACCCCGTCGTCAAGGGAGTGTCGTTTGGCGGGGTCCAGAAGGCGAGCCTTTTCCGTGGTGGCACCCACTCTTTGGAACATTCTGCCCCCGGAGGTGAGGCAGGCCCCATCGCTCCTGTCCTTCCGGAAGAATTTAAAGACCTGGCTTTGCCGCCTCGCGTGGGATGGGAATGGGAACAGTTCCTCTTGGGGATGGCTGGTGCCGTAGAGCCCTTTTAAAGAGAACATCTATCGCCTATTGGATTTTTATATTGAATTTATTAGTTTTGTAATGTATTTTAAATTGTAGGTATTTTTTAAAGATTTTAAATTGTTGTATTGTGAACTGCCCAGAGTCCCCCTTGGGGGAGATGGTGCGGTAATAAAAGTTGATATATAAATAAATAAATAAATAAATAAATAAATAATAGTGGGTGTAGCTACCTTTGCAAAGTAGTTGGTTTTGCTTTGCAGAGCCTGGTAGGTGCCTTTTTAAGGGCCCCAAAGATGCCTCTGGCTGCCTTTTGAGCATGATGCTGTGCTCCATGAGGAAGTCAAGTTCAGATACTTTGTCCAAGCAGCAGGATCTCGGAGCTTTAACTTTTCACTCAAGGGCAACACTCTTGGTGAACATTTGCCATTTCCCTCACAAAGTGTGTGCTTGCCCAATTTCCCTGTGGAGGAAGTAACTGTATGAAGAGAATGACCATATCAGGCCAGAATGCTCCAGATTACTTTGAACGCTTTGTAAACTGAGGGCATGGAGGCTGGGTTCATACTTCTGCACAAGCACAAAATGGTAAACAGATCAGAACTGCATGCCAAAATCCACAGGTATGAGAAGCTGTTTATTGCAGATGACTTCTCATCTATAATTATCAACCATGGATACATGAAACTGTGGATAATGGGACCACCTGTGGTCTTTTTTAAACTAATTATAACGAATACTAAATCATAACAATGAACTGCTTCAGGCGTTAGTTTTTACAGAAGGTGCAAATACCTTTTTAACTAAAATTCACCAGTCATGAAATATAACCGCCCAGAGTCCCCTCCGGAAATGGGGGGAGATGGGTGGTGATATAAGTTAGAAATATAAAATAAATAAAATAAATAAAGCACTCTCAGTAGTGCTGTCAATTTGGATATAATTCCAAACATTCATTTTATAAAGTTATCCAGGCTCTTTGCAGTGTCTGTTCTTTCAGTTACCAACAATGTCTGTGCATGTAATGAATGTATTTCTCGTTGTATCATGTTTTTGTAAGAAAAAGATCTGTTAAAGTGTTTGAAGGTTAATTCCCCAAATTATTTCAGCTTCATTCCAAGTTAGAAGAATGAAATCTAAAATCCACAGAACCCATGACTAGGGGCAACCAGTTGTGAAAATACAGGAATGAACCTCCAGACCATAAAGTTAAATAAATCACCCCACTCTCTTCCAATGCTAATTCATTGAAAGGCTTTGGGAAAGGCAGCAGTAGGTAAAGCCATGAAGCTGAGATTTTAACATCACCCCTTTATGCCACACACACACACACACACACACACACATTCAGTTCTTAAATAGAATTGTTTCAAAGGGAGTAAGAATCATTCTCCCACATTAAGCACTCCATGAATTGTGATCATTTTAGATCTGTCAGCCTCACGCTTCATTTGCAATTATGATCTATGACTGGATAAAAGAAGCTGTGTGACTCATTAACCCGACGTAGATGGGTATCAGAGTGGATGGTTATCAGTCTGAGATGTTCCAGGCTTGATGAATATGATCATGGCAAAAGAAAGACTTCATTGTACAGTAAAATAACTGGCTATTATGTCACTTCCAACCATTCTTTGTAACATTCTTAGCTTGAAAACAGAGTAGTGATGATCCTCAGTCATTCCTTATGAAGTTATGTGTGATGATGCAAGGTCAACAGTAGCAACTTGTCAAGCTCAGGATATGACATTGCTTTATTATATGCTTGCTCATCAACGTATGTTCTGCAGGCAGCTTGAATTAAATGCAATAATACAATAATTAAAAATAGCAATATGCTATTGTTAAAAGCTTTCCTTTTTAATTAATTGGAAAATAAGGCCAACTACAGCTCAGTCTTTAAGAGATTTTTCTCAGAACAAATATCCAAGTTGTTTAAAAGGCCTTCATGAATAAAAAGTTCTGGCCTCGAAGAACCATGGAAAAAAGTGTCTAATGAGCTATGCTTAGGAGACTCTTTCAGTGTCAAGGAGCCATCACTGAGAAAGTTCTGTCTTTCAGAGCAGCTGAGCCCGCTTCAGTTAAGGATCTTAAGAACTGCCAGGATGTCAAGGATCAACTGGGTATGTGTTGTGTGTCAGAAGGCACTCTTTCAAAGATACTGGTCCCAGGCCATTAAGAGCTTTATCAGTGAAAAAACTACATTTAAACTAGGTCTAGAAACTGACAGTGAAGGTCTACTTCATATTGCTATAAAGATGTAGCTCGTAGCTCTGTCTGGTTTTATTTGAGCTGAATTTCCTGAGAGCCCAATCCATATTCTTCATTACATTTTAAGCAAATAGACTTTGCTCAGTTATAATATTGGGACCGTTGTTTGCATTAATGTTCACAATGGTAAAATGCTGCATCTTCCTTGCTTATAGGTTTCAGAGAAGTAGATTTATTTTATATATTGTCTGCTATGCCACAAAGCATAGGTGTTAATTTATATTGCTGCAACTGGTATTCAGTACTGGCATGGTACTGCATTCCTCTCACACTAATTAAACATTATCCCTGAGTAAGAAATTTTCAGTTGAACCCTACTGGCATCATCCAGAATCTGCCGTGGCTCTCTAATGCTCTGGACAGATGCCTTCATTTTAATAACAGAGCAATCTGCTTGTCTGCAACCCATCTGTCTGAAAGCATTATAGTCAGAGTACCACATCCTTCAGACCAATTTTGCTAACTTCCATTATAGCTGCTTTCTCAGAATATGAAAGAGGTTAGGGATGCAAGCTGTTTGTAGCTACATTTAACTCCTTTTTTTCTTTCTTATCCCAACCTTACCACTGCACAGGCCTTTCATACATCTCATTTAGAGCTCTGACTCCTAGGGCCTTTTCTTAAGTTTGTGTCTTACAGCTGAAGCCCACATGCTATCCAAAACGTGTGCTGTTCAGAAAATTAAATGGGCAAATGTAATGTTAAATGCACCAAATACAAAAGATTGCAAAAATTTGTTTTAACTTTTGTGAATCTGATGTTCCTAGGTCCAACTTTTACTGCTAAGATAGAAACTGCCTTGCATTAATCACAATTGGCCCAAGGTAACAGGTAGTTGATTTATATGGGCAGTACACAAGTGTCTGTTTCTTGTACGTTTAGAGTTCCCCTTCCTCCAGAATTCAAGGTTGCATACATGGCAAAGCCCATCCCAATTTTAGTCTCACAACAATCTCATGAGGTAAATTGGGCTGAGAGTAATGATTGGCACAACACCACCCAGTAAGTCTTATGCTGAATGGGATCTGAACATGGGATTCCCCAGTCCTTGTCCAATACAACTACCATTATACCACAATGATTCTTCCTATGTAGGATAATGACTTAATGAAGGCAGCCAACTGGGACTGAAATAAGATTCAAGAGATCACATCAAAATCTCCAGTTCTTCTGGCCAATTATAAAGCTTAGTCTAGGTCAGTAGTTGTATCTGTAGTAGTAGTAGTAGTTGTATGCCTTTTGTATCTTAAATCCCGCCAATCGCTCTGTCAAAAAACCTGAGTCCCATCATACCAGAAACAACAATAAAACACACTTTTCCAAGGTTGTTTATAAAGATCCTGTTATACTGTATTTATCATTTCCAGTAAGCTTTAACAACTTAATCGTTTCAATGGCTTACTGTATCCACCTAGACTACTGCTCAACTAGTCTGGGGAAAGGAAGACCATCACTAGAGGCTGAATAGAAGTCAGTCAACCAGTACCTTTCCTCTAAGGTTTCCTGCCTCCTTGGAATCTTCATACAGTACAAAGGGAGCTCAAACATCTATAATCTGTAAGCACCAGGAACCTGGTATTCTCAACAATGTGGCGGCCTCTTTATTTAGCAGATTGTATACCAACTGGGCACCAACACCTACTCCTGGAGGCCTCCCATCAACTCTCAACTTTTTCTGAAAAGTTCCTTGATCAAGGAGACAATCCATGAGGAGATATTAAGTGATGACTATAATCATAACATCTACAGTGTATGTCCAGCATGAAGCTTGCATCTTTCCTACCATTCTCCAAAGGATTCTAAGGTATCAGCATTAAATAAGAAATATTTAATGCTTGCACCTGGAATTTTTGAAACTTTATCCATATCCCCATAACTTCCACACAGAAACATTCTTAGAAGCATTCTAGAAGGGTGATCTTTGGATTTTTTCCAGTCATCATCTGACTGTGATTTGATAATGGATATATCTCGCAGCCCTGGAAACTGTTGATCTTGCTTGACACTCTTTATATGTCAGCTGTGCCTTTAATTGGGGTAACTTGATAAGTAGGAATTTGACAGAAGCAGTTAAATTTCTCAAGGGTATGGCCATGCATGGTACATTTCTACTGATCCCTTTTATTTCTTCTAAGTAGTTTGAAGAGCACTGTAATTACAATTAAAAATAACAGAGCAAGACTTTTTTGTCATTATTTCAACATTGTCATTGACTCAGAAAGGCTTGGCTTTTAACACTTGAGGAACATGTGCAAAATGTCGCTATTATCTTCTGCAACTAAGTGCCATAATCTCTTCAGTGAGTGTGTGACTCCCAATTACCGCAATGCAGCATTAACTATCCCATTAGGTGATATTGCCTGCCTTATCCTTTTAAATGATGTTGGTCTAAGCATTCTTAACTTAGACAACTAATTGATAATAAAGTCGTTTTGATTTGCTGATAATTTCATTACTTTGCCACCAAACAACTTCCATTTTCATGGTGCTATATGTCCTTTCAAACAATGTTTTTAAATCTAATGCACTATTAAGTATCACATGACGTGATCACAATGGACTAAGGAATGAGCAAACATAACACATAATTGTACAAAGGAAAGTAGAAAGGGGTAGTTGCAAATGTTTTCATGAAACTGATTAATTGCCTCTGTTATATACAGTATTTCTGAGAATTCTTAAAAGGAATGTCTATAATTTCTATACTGAAAGCTCTTTAGTTCCTTGAGATGCAAAATAATGTAATTTTATAATAGAACACTTTTGCAGAAAAATATTTAGTTTAGAATGGAATTGACAAAGTGTTCCAATAGTTCACAGTGCAATCTAGTTCAGGGTTTTATTAAGTTTCAAGCAAAGATAAAAGTTACAGAAAAACAAAAAACCACAAAGGAAAAAAAAGAAAATTCCATTGGCACATTATAAAAATCACTAAATACAGTTGCTCCCTCCCCTTATATTAAAAGAATATATTTATTTATTTTATTATTATTTAATTTATATGACCGCCCATCTCCCCTCATGGGGAACTCTGGGCGGTTCACAATAAATAAGCAGTTAAAATAGAATCTAAAATATATAAAAACCACAATACTATAATACAATGAGTAATTATAAAATCCAGATGGACGAAGGCATTCATTAAAAGGAGTACATTAAAATTAGGGGATTAGCCATCCCCATGAGGAGCTATCCCTTCCTCTTTCCCATGCCAGGCGGCAGAACCAGGTCTTCAGCTCTTTCCTAAAGGTCGGGAGGGAGGAGATCTGTCTCAACTCTGGGGGCAAGATGTTCCATAGAGTGGGCGCTGTCACAGAGAAGGCCCGCCTCCTAGACCCCATCAGATGGCATTCTTTAATTGATGGGGTTCGTAGCAGGCCCTCTCTGAATGACCGGGTGGGGCGGGTCGATAACATGGGGATAAGACGGTCCCTCAGGTATTCTGGTACCATGCCATGTAGAGCTTTAAAGGTGATAACCAACACCTTGAATTGTACCCGGAAGCAAACCGGCACCCAATGCAGCTCGCGGAGCAGCGGTGTTACATGTGCAGATCTTGGTGCACCCAAAACTGCCCGCGCGGCCGCATTCTGCACCAGCTGAAGCTTCCGGATAGTCTTCAAGGGTAGCCCCATGTAGAGCACATTGCAATAATATATATATTTATATATTTATATATTATAAATATATATTTATATATTTATATATTTATAAATATATTTATATATTTATTTTTATTTATTTATTTATTTATTTATTTATTATTCAAATTTATTCCCCGCCCATCTCCCATGCAAGGGACTCTGGGCGGATTACAATAAATAAAAATTTAAAACTATACAAAATATCTAAAAACACAAACAAAACATAATAAAATAAAATCCAGGATGGACTTGGACCCGCAGAATAGATAGTGGAGCTATGGGGCCAGCCAACCCCAGGAGGCACTACCACCTCCGTCGTCCCAGGCCAGGTGGCAAAGCCAGGTCTTAAGGGCCTTCCGAAAGGCCAGGAGGGAGGGGGCCAGTCTCACCTCCGGGGGCAGAATATTCCACAAGGCGGGCGCTATCATTACATTATAAATTATATAATTATATAAATTATAATTATAAAGTATATAAATTACATTACACCCCATTACATCGACCCGCCCCACCCAGTCATGCAGAGAGGGCATGCTACAGACCCCATCTGTAAGAGAATTCCATCTGGCAGGGTCCAGGAAGCGGGCCTTCTCTGCAGCAGCTCCTGCCTTCTTCCCCCGGAGGTGAGGCAAGCCCCTTCTCTCCTGAACTTCCGTAAAAAACTGAAGACCTGGTTTTGCCATCGTGCCTGGGGCAGGGAGGGGAATAGTCATTCTTGGGGATGGCTGGTGCCCTAGAACAGATCTTTATACACTTATGGGCTGAAGTAGAACTTACCACCATCTGGATTTTATTGTATTTTATATTTCTATCTTCTATTTTTATTATTGATAGTTTGTATTGAATTTTAAATTTAGTTTTTATTGTAAACTGCCCAGGGTCCCTCCTTGAGGGGGAGATGGGCAGTGATAAAAATTTGTATATAAATAAATATTTTAAAATTCCATTCTCACCCCTATGGGTGGTATGTGTCTTCCTCAACCTCGGGTCCTCTACCAGAGGCCTGGGAGTTTGAGGGTTCTGCGCAGTATCTTAGCTGTTCCTAGCATTGCACTCTTCTGGACAGAGAGCTCTGATGTTGCTCCTGGGATCTGTTGGAGCCACTCTCCCAGCTTGGGAGTCACAGCCCCACGTGCCCCTACCACCACTGGGACCACTTTGGCCTTCACTTTCCACATCCTCTCTAGTTCCTCCTTCAGGCCCTGGTACTTATCCAGCTTTTCATACTCCTTCCTGATGTTGCTGTCACTTAGCACCGCTACATCTGCCATCACCGCCGTCTTCTGGTCCTTGTCTACTACCACGATGTCTGGTTGATTGGCCAGTACCTGCCTGTCTGTCTGGATCTGGAAGTCCCACAGGATCTTAGCCCTGTCATTCTCCACAACCTTCTGTGGAATCTCCCATCTGGACTTGGGAGGGTCTAGCCCAGGGCTTTCCAAACTTTTGCCGTTGGCAACACACCAACAGCTGGCGCGCAAAAACCCTTTGGCTGCCCCTTTGAAAGAGCAGGCTCCAGGTACCCCAAAAATGCCCTCGGTTCTGGCAGGGAGGAGAAAAGCCTCGCCACATGCGTGCGTGCACGCTGTCAGGATTCCCGGCGCACAGCTGATCGGTGCGGGGGGGCTGGGGTGGAAATTCTCCGCACTGATCAGCTGTGCGCCAGGAAGCCCGGCAGCATACGCGCGCAATTTTCGCCTCCCTGCCAGAACCAAGGGCACTTTCGGGGTCCCCGGAGCCTGCCCTTTCAAAGGGGCAGTGGCAGCAGCAGCATCCTGGAACCTGGAAGCACTGATGGCCCACCACCACCGCCCCTTCAAAAGGGCAGGCTCCAGGGACCCCGAAAATGCCCCCAGTTCTGGCAGGGATGAGAAAATCGCACACGCACGCTGCCGGGCTTCCCGGCGCACAGCTGATCGGTGGGGAGAATTTTCACCCCGGGCAGCCGGCAGTGTGTGCGTGTGATTTTCGCCTCCCTGCTGGAACCGAGGGCATTTTCATCAGCGCTTCCAGGTTATCACGCAACACACTTGGGGCCCCCAGGCGACACAGTATTGTGTCGTGACACACAGTTTGGAAAGCCCTGGTCTAGCCCATATGCTGTGCAGATGTTCCTGTACACAATGCCAGCTACTTGGTTGTGCCGTTCAGTGTATGCTGTTCCTGCCTGCATCTTACACCCTGCCACTATGTGTTGGACTGTCTCTGAGGTCTCTCTGCACAGTCTGCACCTTGAGTCCTATCTAGTGTGGTAGACCCCTGCTTCTATGGATCGGGTGCTTAGTGCCAGTTCTTGTGCTGCTAGAAAGACAGTGCCTCAGTGCTGTCTTTTAGTCCAGCCCTTTCCAGCCACTGGTAGGATTTCCCAATGTCAGCCACCTCAGCCATCTGTCGATGGTACATCCCATTCAGGGTCTTGTCTTGCCATGGCACTTCCTCTGCTTGATCTTCCTTCCATGTCTGCTGCTGCTTCAGGCATTCTCTCAGCAGCTCATCTTTAGGTGCCATCTTACTGATGTACTCCTGGATGCTCTGGGTCTCATCCAGGACAGTGGCTTTGACACTCACCAGACCCTGCCCACCCTCTTTCCGGCTGGTGTACAGTCTCTGGGTGTTGGAGTTGGGGGTGAATGCCTCCGTACATTGTGAGGAGCTTCCAGGTCTTCACATCAGCAGCCTCCATGTCCTCCTTTGGCCAGCTCACTATACTGGCAGGGTATCTGATGACTGGCAGGGCATACATGTTGATGGCATGGATCTTGTTCTTCCCATTGAGCTGGCTCTTCAGGACCTGTCTTACTCTTTGGTGGTACTTGGATGTTGCTGTCTTCCTTGTCTCCTCATCATGGTTCCCATGTGACTGTGGGATACCAAGGTACTTGTAGCTGGTATGTATGTCTGCCATGTGGCCTGCTGGTAGTTCCACCCCATCAGTCTTAACTACCTTCCCTCCCTTTACTACCATCCAGCCACACTTTTCTAGTCCAAATGACATCCCAATGTCACTGTAGATCCGTGTCAGGTGGATCAGTGAGTCGATGTCTTGTTCACTCTTAGCATACAGCTTGTTGTCATCCATGTAGAGGAGGTGGCTGATGGTAGTTCCACTCTTGAACTTGTATCTGTATCCAGTTCTTGTGATCATCTGGCTGAGAGGGTTCAAGCCCATGCAGAACAGTAGTGGGGACAGTGCATCACTTTGGTATATGCCACACTTGATGGCCACTTGTGCGAGCTGTCTTGAGTTGACTTCCAGTGTTGTCTTCCACAGTCCCATTGAGTTCTTGAGGAAGGTCCTGAGTGTCCTGTTGACTTTGTATAGTGCCAGGCATTCACAAATCCATGTGTGAGGCATTGAGTTGTAGGCTTTCCTGTAGTCAATCCAGGCTGTGCTCAGATTGGTCTGTCTAGACCTTGAGTCTCGGGCGACTGCTCTATCTATGAGCAACTGGTGTTTGGAGCCTCTGGTGTTGTTCCCAATGCCCTTCTTTCATGATCAGCACTGTCCTACCTTATGTTAGCCAGTCTGGGTGGGAGCCTGCTGCTAGCAGCTGGTTCATCTGTGCTGCTAGGCGTTCATGCACTGCTGTGGGTTTCTTTAGCCTGTACGTGTGGATCATGTCTGGGCCAGGTGTTGTCCAGCTCTTTTTTTTTTTTTTCCATAAGTTTTATTAATTTTAAAATACACATTAAAAGCTAATACAAAAGAAAAGAAATAGAAATACAAAGTAAGAAAAGGGAAAAGAAAAAGTGAAGTCAAAAAATAACAAACAAGAAAAAATATAGAAAATAGATGTCCTCCAATTTATCCTTGAACTTTAAGTACAACAATTAACTTTAAATGTTAGTCCTTAATACAATACACAGAAACTTTTCTTTGTCATATACCCTTTGATTTCTATAATCCAATCTTCTGTTCTTCATATAGGTTTCGCCTTTCTTGATATCTTCCAACAATCCATCTCTGGTTTCTACTCCTTAGAATAGTAATCAAATGTTCGTTGTTGCATCAATTAAATGTTTTCCATTTGCTCTTTCCATTTTTACATCTATATTTATATCTTCAATAAAGTCCAATTAGTATAACAAATAAAGGCCTTATCTACGTCTAATAAAATACAGTATATTCTGTTCATGTTATGACTATATATTCCATTAATACATAATCTAACATATTACATAACATAATACATAATATAGCAAAAATACAAAACCTAACATAACATATAACCTAATACATACAACATATTCTTGTAATAACCTACATTCTAATTCCATCTCATCATCTCATTGTCTTCTCATAAATGTGTCTCCAGAAAGAGTAATATATAATATCAACATATTTATTTATAATCTTGTATCTTACACTTAAAATATCATGTTTTTATGCATCTGTAAATTTCTCATATCTGTGCTTACTCTGTGTACAATACCAAATCCGCATTTTCATTCACCTTGCATTCCAAATCAATATCAATAAATCTCCTGTTTAGGTTATGCCAATATCACAATATGCAACTTGTTTATTTCTGTAACTCATGTGGGATATCAAAATGTTTATTTTGCCATATCTATCAATTTGCATATTAAAATCTTCCCGTCTCAGCTGCCACAATGTATTTATGCCCAAACATTTAATAGACCACTTCCTGTAAGATATCATAATCTTCTTCTGTACCAATACATTCAAAGTCCTCTTTCCCTGTTTCTCTACTGGTTCGAAAGATCTTTCCTCTATTGTCCAGCTCTTCATGTTCTTGACACGCTGTTGGATATCTGCTACTGTGATGGTGACTGGTTCCTGCTCTGGGAGATTTCTGTGGTCTGCTCTCAGGTCCTGCAGCCACTTTGCACTGGTGTTATGTGTCTTCTCTTTCTCCCCTATGTTCTTCCACTACTGTTC
Source organism: Charina bottae (assembly GCA_023362775.1). Taxonomy (NCBI): domain Eukaryota; kingdom Metazoa; phylum Chordata; class Lepidosauria; order Squamata; family Charinaidae; genus Charina; species Charina bottae. The sequence goes on along the minus strand of JALMGJ010000001.1, from coordinate 182,361,012 downwards.
CGTTTCTGCTGTTGGTGGCTCTGCTGTTACTGTGCTGTTGCACTGCAGCTGGGAGTACACCTTGGATGGTTCTTTGGTGAACAGGGCATTTATTTTCTTGGCCTCTGCTTCTCTAGTGTATCTCCTTAGCCTGGTAGCCAGTCCTGTGAGCCTTTGTTTAGCAGTCTCTAGGGCAGGGGTGGGCAACGTCAGGCCCATGGGCCATATAAGGCCTGCGGGGCTCCCGCCTAAGGCCCGCGGGGCTCCTGCCCACAAACCCCACCCCTTCCACCTGATTGGCTCCCGTCCGCAAACCCTGCCCCCCAGTGCTTGTGATTGGCTCCCACCCGCAAACTCCAGCCCCTGGTCCGTGGAAATCCCAGAAACCCCGCCCCCCACCCACCCCGGTCCCTGGTTATAAATATCCAAATGGCCCTTGGCAGAAAAAAGGTTCCCCACCCCTGCTCTAGGGCTTCAAATGGAGTCAGGCCCTTGTCTTTTTTCAGTAGCCAAGTCTTATCCTTAATCTCCACACCCTTCTGTAGTTCTACCAGCTGACTAACTTCTCTGAGTTGCCTTGCTCTTAGCCTCCAACCTCATTTTCCAGGGGGGTATGTAGTGCTGTTATTCTTGATCATGTAGCCAAGCATCTCCAGGATTACAGTGGCTGTAGAGTATACTAGTTCATTGGTTTGAGTTATAGTGGTAGTAGGGATTGTTGTGAGGACTCTGTTGGCATCTTCTAGCATACTATCTGATGGTACTTCTCCACTGAGCCTTGGTAATCAGTCTCAAGAGTTGACTGTAGCTAGTTTATCCATGATCTTTTGCCTCATATCAGCTGCTGTGCTCTGTAATGGAGGGGGTGGCAGTGACGTTCCAGCTTCAGGTGTTGGCTGCACCTCCAGTTGTTCTTCTGGGTCTTCTTGAATCTGGGATATAATGTGTAGTTGGTCTATCTCAAGTTGTGAGAGCAGCTTCCTCTTCACTATGTTGAAGCGTTGGGTAACTAGCTGTTTCTGTGTGGATGCAGGTCTTCTGTCCATCCATAGTTTCCTCATACATTTCATATATCCCCTCTCATTAGGTCGACTGTTGTAGTAGCATTCCATCAATTCTAGGTTCTCTTATCTCGTCCATGTATGGTTTGTTCCAGTAGCACACTTATCGTCAGATTGCCCTGGTTCCCCAACATCTGACGCGGACCTTGTTAATCCGGGCGACGTTCGAGCCAGCATGACTCTCTTAGTTTGTGTCACTCTCATATTTTGAGGTAGGCAGGTGAAGCATTAGGGGGTCTTTGCCCAAGGACCCCTACTGTTAAGGTAGGTACAGCCGGGATTTGAACCCCGGTCTCCCGCTCCAAAGGCAGCACTCTAACCACTACACTATCCAGCCATGTGTGTGTGTATATATATATAGTATACTGTGTGTGTGTATATGTGTGTATGTGTACACACATACACACACCTCCTAATCAACTTCCCCCCCCAAAATAACATTTATTTAATTATTTCCTTCCTACTACTATTCTATACATTCCTGTCTACTATAATAAAGGTCAAACTAAAAAACATATAAATTGTCTGCCATTATACTTGATAATACAACAATTTTAATAACCTTAATCATATTAAACCCAAAACCAGACATTTATTATTTTTTATTATACCTTAATAATCTTAATCCAAATCATTAAAGATAAATAAAATCAGCCAACCCCTAAAAGCAATCCAGATAAATATTCTTAAACCCTTATCCCACTTCAAAATAAACCAGAGGATTTACATATCCCCACAATGTGCACAATGCGCATTTCTTAAAAAAATTGAACAGCCCAACTGCCCCCCTCAAAAACTCCGGCTTCTCTTCAGGAGACCTCCCATACTTAATAACCTCTTCTTTTCCATGCCGTTCCATCAGAAGATCAATTTCACTTATGGCTTGCAACTCGATCTCTCCCTTTAATTTCTTCAACTCGACTATCTGATCTTCATCCAGCATTTCAACAGAAGTCGAAGAGACATTTCTGTCACTGTTAAATTCCTCAATTTCATCCATGACATCCCCAACCAGATGACACATTTTAAACCTCATAATTTCCACAATGTCCTGAATGCCTTGCATAAAAACTTGGTAGGAATCAGAAAGAATCTGTTTAAAATCTCGGTGGAAGTCAGAGAAAGTCTGTTTAAAATCCTCCATGTCTCATGCAGTAGATTATGGCACCCCTTAGGAGCTTAACCAGTGAAAGTCAAAGATATGAAAGAATTCTGGAATGTGTTTACATAAGCGAAAGTGAGATATGCAGACAGTTCCCCAGGGAAAGTAGAAGCAGAAAATTAAAAGTTCAAAACAGCTGATTCAATGTGTAGGAAAATGCTAATATCTTCAATTTAGTACAAAAATAATAACAAGGAGACAAATATTTACTCTCAAATCTCCTTAATATGTGGATGGAAAACAAAATCCAAAACTTAAAAACATTTTTTTAAAAAAAACTGGTCCCAAAAATAACAATAAGCACCAAGAGAACCCGTTTCTCCTTGCTGTTGAAAGCCTCTCTTAGGGTATGTGTACTTAAAAGAAATATAAATTGGGTGATTTAGAAATGGGGTGGCTGGTCTTAGTGCCCCTTTAAGGCTACAGCATGGCTTGGAAAATGGTGACGTCCCAGCCTCCCGGCTGCTCTTACCAGTCGAGCGCAAATGCTGTTTGCAATCTTCTGGCTGCTAACAGCTGTCCGGAGGACAGATGGGGTGATTCCATGTGTTTTCCTTTTTCTGGAAAAACACTCCTGGGCTTCAGGAAAAACCTGCCTGAGCCCGAAAAAACTGCCGTGTTGTCAGTTCTGCCCGCTGAGCCTGCAGGCACAGCTGTTCAGTCCGCCATGTCCCCACCAGAAGTCAATTTCTCTTTTCGCTGTTAATGCACTTTATTTATTTTATATGGCTCAGAAAAAGGTTTTCTGAGCATTGTACAGGATAATTTAAAATATACTAAATATATAAAATGAATTTGCCAGCACCGCAAAAATTGATATAAAATACAAAAATCAAAGCAACAGTCAAATAGAAAAACTAAAACCATACTACTAGGAGTAAATGATTGTATTTTAAATACTAAAACTAGTAAAGCCAGGCACCTAAAAACAAGTCCCAACCCCCCATCAACTACTGTAATGGGTGCCAGATGATCTTTTCTTGGGAGAACATTTCAAGGCTGGGGAGATGCCACCAAAAAAAAAAAAAAAAGCCCTCTGTCTCATTTCCGTCCTCTGTGTACACTTGAAGAAGGGGTTTTGTCGATGACCATAAAGCTTAGGAAGGTTTCCTTCTCTATCCCAAGTAACATACTAGAATACAGTTTGGAAACAGACATTTATTCATTTATTTTTTTAAATTTGTATGGCCGCCCATCTTAGAGCATAACTTTGGGCAGCTCACAACAATAATAAAACTACAAACCATAAAAACAGAAACTAAAGCTGGGGGGTGGGGGGGAACAGTGCCTCAGTCATCTCCCAGGATGCCTCAACAGCCCTCCATAGGCTCCCATCCAGAGCTTTCCAAACTGTGTGTCGCGACACAAAAGTGTGTCGCCACACATAGCATGGTGTGTCACCACACCACCCAGAAGCGGCGGCGCGCTTGTGCACGGTGGCCGCCATGCATGCGCGCGCCACCGCACGCCCCCCACGCCGCCGCACGCCCCCCCGCGCCGTCGCCGTGCGCGCACGCCGCCGCGCGCCCCCCACGCCGCCACCGTGCGCGCGGCCGCACGCCCCCCTGCGCTGTCGCCGTGCGCCCGTGCGCCGCCGCTGCTGGTGTGTCACCAGCGGCAGCACTTTGGAAATCCCTGCTCCCATCCCTCCAGGCCAGGGCCTGGGTAAAGAGCCAGGTCTTGATGGTCTTCTGGAAGGCTAAAAAGGTGGGGGCCTGCCGGATTGCCAGGGGGATAATTGCCAGGGTCATAAATATGAATGATCGTTTCTCTTCTGCTATTTTTCTCCTTAAGAAGCAAAAGTGAGGATGGAGCAGGGAGGGATGCAGTTAGAAAGCAAAGAGTGTCCAAGTCAGAGCTTTATTACATACAGAAGTGCACAAATGATCCTCCAAGAATTGCAAGAACAGTGGTAGAATCATTTATGTAATTCACACATTTCTTTCTTTACCTTTCATTCTATCGGTTACTCCTGCTGCAGCTAAGGTTCTTAAAATATATCAAGAAGTCTTTATAAATCTTTCATAGGCTACAAATATAGTCAAGAAGGAAAAACTGAGGAATCTCGTTTGGTGAGTTCCTAAGTGTATGTGCACTGGTTGGGGGGTGGGGTGGGGAATCTCCCTTGACAATTGGCTTGTACTTTTCACTTTTGCTAGAGATGTTCTGTCATTCTTTCTTTTCTTCCATCCTAACCACTTAATTACAAAGTATGTCACTGTAAAGTAGGAATGAAATAATATCGTTTTGTTGAAGAGACATATTGTTAAAAATATAAGATGTGTTTTATCAAATATGAAGAATGAGGTCATGATTTAGTAAGTAATTGGTAGTCCTCATTTTCCTTTGTTTAACAATGTACTTCTAAAGGAAGAATGGAGCCCTATCAACAACTCAAATGATAAATAGTGATAATGACATGCTTAAGAGTTTGTCAAGTATCTACCACTCAGAGTTAAAATTAGCTTGTTGTAAAAAAAAAAAACCCTCTTCCTGATACTCAGTTGTTGTATTTGTCTCAAAACGGGTATAAATCTACACTGTATGGTAGATTGTATGGTAGATTGTATGGTGATGTGTCATCTCATCACCATACAAGGTGACATTTCAGAGATGACCAGGAAAGGACTTGAACCCATTTAGAACACTCAACATTTCAGTGAATTTTTTCTGAGTGCATAAATTTCTACACAAAATAATCTAACAAATTCAGATATAATAATTTCATATACAGTACTTCTTTTCAGACAACTATGTATTTACTTTATGCCGATGAATGGTAAACACTTAGCAATATTATTACAGACAACTGAATGGGTTACCATTCTAACAGGAGAGCATAAATGATGAAAGTGTTGTGCTTGGTATCAGAAATTGGAATTTGTTAACATCACTGAAAGCTAAACACGGGAGAGTAAAGGCTGGTAATTTATACTTTCAATTTTGAAGGCAACCCAGACGGTTAAGAGTACCTGAACTGTTGTTACCTCAAGGCCAAGTTCCATCAGTGGATTGGGGAAGCTTCTAGATGCTTCCTGTCTAGAGTCCTGGGAACTGCTTATTACAATTCATATGCCATTGGGCAGCTCTTAGGCAAATGTGTGTACGTGTGCACAAGGCAATGGAAAGCAGTCAAGGTCAATGGGTACTTACCAATGTGCCTACAGATGATGTGCTCACCAGGCTCTTGACCTTTTTTAGATACTTTTACTTAAAAAAATAATTAATGGGATATTGAAATGCTGCTAAACTATACATCTTTAGCATCATCTTTATTTTCAAAATGGTTCAAAGCTACATGTATATTCCATAGGCCAGGGCTTTCCAAAGTGCCGCCGCTGGCGACACACCCGGCGGCGGCGCGGGGGGGCATGCGGCGGCGCGCGCGCACGGCGACGGCGTGAGGGGGTGTGCGGCGGTGCGCGCGCACGCAGTGGCGGCACGAGAGGGGCGTGCGGTGGCGCACGCGTGCATGGCGGCCGCCGTGCACGCACGCGCCGCCGCTTCCGGGTGGTGTGGCGACACACCACGCTGTGTGTGGCGACACACTTTTGTGTCGCGACACACAGTTTGGAAAGCTCTGCCATAGGCACTCCTAGAAAATAAACATTTAGATTGGCTGCAGTCCTGTGTCTAGAACGCACCCATTTGCTCAGGAGAAAAAAGGAAAAAAGGAAAGTTGGTTAAGCAGTGACTAACTGGAGGGATTAAAGAATGTGGAGGAGGAACCTCACTGCTTAGCCTTCCTGTAAATGGGTGTGTTGTGACTGGCCATGCAGGTGAATGGGCCAGTCCTCACATAATAATAATATCCATTCTCTAGCAATGCCCACTTTTTGTTTGTTTATTCGTTCAGTCGCTTCTGACTCTTCGTGACTTCATGGACCAGCCCACGCCAGAAGAAGATCAAACCAGTCCATACTCCAGGAAATAAAGCCAGACTGCTCACTTGAGGGAATGATATTAAATGCAAAACTGAAGTACTTCGGCCACATAATGAGAAGACAGGATACCCTGGAGAAGATGCTGATGCTAGGGAAAATGGAAGGCAAAAGGAAGAGGGGCGACCAAGGGCAAGATGGATGGATGATATTCTGGAGGTGACGGACTCGACCGTGGGGGAGCTGGGGATGGCGACGGCCAACAGGAAGCAATGCCCACTACATGCTCTGAAATTTCCAAATGTGCACACTGGTCCAAAGAGGTTGCTACTTCCATGCTGGGAGATACTTAGAATTGTAGTGAGGCTAAATATCGCAGGAACAATAGCATTCTACATACAGTGGGGCAAAAAAAGTATTTAGTCAGCCACCAATTGTGCAAGTTCTCCCACTTAAAAAGATGAGAGAGGCCTGTAATTGACATCATAGGTAGACCTCAACTATGAGAGACAAAATGAGAAAACAAATCCAGACAATCACATTGTCTGATTCGGAAAGAATTTATTTGCAAATTATGGTGGAAAATAAGTATTTGGTCACCTACAAACAAGCAAGATTTCTGGCTCTCACAGACCTGTAACTTCTTCTTTAAGAGGCTCCTCTGTCCTCCACTCATTACCTGTAGTAATGGCACCTGTTTGAACTTGTTATCAGTATAAAAGACACCTGTCCACAACCTCAAACAGTCACACTCCAAACTCCACTATGATGAAGACCAAAGAGCTGTCGAAGGACACCTGAAACAAAATTGTAGACCTGCACCAGGCTGGGAAGACTGAATCTGCAATAGGCAAGCAGCTTGGTGTGAAGAAATCAACTGTGGGAGCAATAATTAGAAAATGGAAGACATACAAGACCACTGATAATCTCCCTCGATCTGGGGCTCCACGCAAGATCTCACCCCGTGGGGTCAAAATGATCACAAGAATGGTGAGCAAAAATCCCAGAACCACACGGGGGGACCTAGTGAATGACCTGCAGAGAGCTGGGACCAACGTAACAAAGGCTACCATCAGTAACACACTACGCCGCCAGGGACTCAGATCCTGCAGTGCCAGACGTGTCCCCCTGCTTAAGTCAGTACATGTCCGGGCCCGTCTGAAGTTTGCTAGAGAGCATTTGGATGATCCAGAAGAGGATTGGGAGAATGGCATATGGTAGAAACACAACTCGTCGTGTTTGGAGGAGAGAGAATGCTGAGTTGCATCCAAAGAACACCATACCTACTGTGAAGCACGGGGGTGGCAACATCATGCTTTGGGGCTGTTTCTCTGCAAAGGGACCAGGACGACTGTTCCGTGTACAGGAAAGAATGAATGGGGCCATGTATCGTGAGATTTTGAGTGCAAACCTCCTTCCATCAGCAAGGGCATTGAAGATGAAACGTGGCTGGGTCTTTCAGCATGACAATGATCCCAAACACACCGCCCGGGCAACGAAGGAGTGGCTTCGTAAGAAGCATTTCAAGGTCCTGGAGTGGCCTAGCCAGTCTCCAGATCTCAACCCCATAGAAAACCTTTGGAGGGAGTTGAAAGTCCGTGTTGCCCAGAGACAGCCCCAAAACATCACTGCTCTAGAGGAGATCTGCATGGAGGAATAGGCCAACATACCAGCAACAGTGTGTGCCAACCTTGTGAAGACTTACAGAAAACGTTTGACCTCTGTCATTGCCAACAAAGGATATATAACAAAGTATTGAGATGAACTTTTGATATTGACCAAATACTTATTTTCCACCATAATTTGCAAATAAATTCTTTCCGAATCAGACAATGTGATTGTCTGGATTTGTTTTCTCATTTTGTCTCTCATACTTGAAGTCTACCTATGATGTCAATTACAGGCCTTTCTCATCTTTTTAAGTGGGAGAACTTGTACAATTGGTGGCTGACTAAATACTTTTTTACCCCACTGTACCTCTCAGAATCAGTGAGGTCTAGTAGTTAGAACATCAGGAAGAATTAGGGAGATGCCTTTTCAAATCACCACTCAGCTAAAAAACTCACGGACTATTCTTGGATCACTCATTGTCTTTTGGAGACTATGGAGTGGTGTTGAGTTGTACATGCAACCTCGTAAAGCTGGGATAAAGATATGATGGAAATCTTCTCAGGAATGTATTGTCGAAGGCTTTCACGGCCGGAGTTCGATGGCTGTTGTGGGTCTTCCGGGCTGTGTGGCCGTGTTCTGGAAGTTGTGGTTCCTAACGTTTCGCCAGCATCTGTGGCCAGCATCTTCAGAGGGCAGGAGCACAGACAGAAGTGAAATCTCTGTGCCCAGGTAGAGTGGCAATGTTTTGTTTGTTTTCTATTTATAGAGCTAAGTTATAGGAGATTAGGTGGAGTTTTTTTGTTGTTGTTGTGTTGAAATGTTAACGAGTGGCTGATGAGCGTGATTAGCATGTTCATTGTGAGAAGTATTCCCATGTCCTGGTGGTTGGACTGAGTTCGTTGACCTTTTGCAGGCTGTGTTTTTCAGGACTGGTAGCCAGGTTTTGCTAATTTTTAGACTTCCTTCTTTTTTATTGTAACTGTGCTGGTGTTTGTGAATTTCAGTGGCTTCTCTGTATAATCTGGTGTAGTGGCTTTTGGTGTTGTCCAGTATTTCTGTGTTTTCAAATAGGATTTTGTGTCCCGTTTGCTTGAGAGCATGTTCAGCTACTGAAGATTTTTCCGGTTGCTGTAGTCTGCAGTGTCTTTCGTGTTCTTTTATCCTGGTGTGAATGCTTCATTTTGTGGTTCCGATGTATACTTGTCTGCAGCTGCATGGTATGCGGTATACTCCTGCAGTGGTGCGGGGGTCCCTTTTTGGCATTGCCATGGGAAGCCCCCTGAGCCCAGTCATAGCAAACTTTTACATGGAACATTTTGAAAAACAGGCTTTGGAATCGGCTCCCATTACACCAACAGTCTGGTTCCGGTTCGTGGATGACACCTTCGCAATTTGGAGTCATACTGAAGAAGAACTGGAGAAATTTCTGGACCACCTAAACGGCATCCACCCCAATATACAATTCACTATGGAAAAAGAAACTGACGGCAAACTTCCATTTTTAGATACTTTGGTCTTACGCAAACCAGACCTCAAACTAGGACACAAAGTATACAGAAAACCCACCCATACAGACCGGTATCTGCACAAAAATTCCAATCACCACCCACGAAAAAAGAGAGGCATGATCAAAACCTTGGTGGATCGTGCTAATCGAAACTGTGAAACCAAATTTCTCAACAATGAACTTAACCATCTGAATTGGGTCCTACAGGCGAATGGCTATTCCAAGAATGAAATAAAAAGAGCCATCAAACCAAGGAAACAACATCCAACTGAAGAAAAACAGCCCCCCACAAACAAAGTATTCCTGCCCTACATCAAAGGAGTCACTGACCGCATGGGAAAACTGATGGAAAAACACAACTTTCAAACAGTCCTCAGACCCACCAGGAAAATACAACAAATGCTAAAATCAGCAAAAGACAAAAGGGACCCCCGCACCGCTGCAGGAGTATATGATTCATGGTTAAAAGGCAAAATTTTGTGACAGCACATTCTCTCTTGGATCTTATGCTCCTGTATTCTGCTATGGCCAAAATGAAGGGAAACTTCAGAAACCTGCAGAAAGGAATCATCCTACACAGCAGGATCTGTGTGGTGTTCAGAATCTGCAGGCACAACATTGTATCCTAATGAATGGGCTGTTCTCAGCTATTAAAGTAAATGGTAAGTTTCAAACTGATTTCCATGGAACAATATTGCAACATTAACCCAGCACACCCTCTGAGAAATGAACCTGAAGAATCATTTGAAAATCCATCACCAGCACTAAAATATTTGTGAGAAACTCCTTTTGGGGAATCAATGCTTGTCATTGGTGGTTCTATCTTCTGGGATGTATGACGCACATGCTAACAATCTGCTAAGGGCAGCACATTGTTTTTGCATATACAAGAGATGGAGATGATACCTTTTCCAGCTGTTGGATTCCCTCTTCCACACAGCATACCGAGGCCAGTGTCCGGAGTACTTGAGGACATAGACACTTGAAGCAGTCTTGACGGCAGATCTTAAGCAAGGCAACAATACCTCCTTCCTATAAGAAAAAAAATCAGTAAATAAGTTGAAGTAAATTAATCTATAAATTATTGCACAGTAAATCTTATATCAGGGCTAAAAGCTAAGGAAAAAAAATCCTTCCCAACAATACAAGTAGTTCAATAGTAGAAACCTGTTCTAGAATAAGGTTCCAGTACAGTGCCTGTGTGCTCCAACATCTGTATCACCATGCCCCAACAGGCTCCCTGATTGCCTTTTTTCAAAAAGTTCTTTTAATTAAAAATAAGTGGGATCTAGCATTCTGCAAAACAAAGAAACATCCTCAAACATAATCTTTATTTCCAGGAATGTTTCTGGGTTCCAGGTAAACCCCAGAAAATCTTTTATTTTCAGAAAATAAAATGGTGGTTGGCTGTGACTCCGGACTTTGTTTGGCCGTGTGCCTCCAGTTCAGAAAAAAAATGTAATAGAAAACAACTAAGAGACTATAAGAAGTGGTAGAGGATAATAACTTCACTAATTTGCCTTCTGCTAAATAAGTCTTTTGTGACTGGTTATGCCTACCACAGTAGCCATAAAATGGTCTCAAAATTCCAAATGTGCGCATTAATCCAAAAACATAAATCAGGGTTTCTCAACCTTGGCAACTTTAAGATGTGTGGACTTCAACTCCCAGAATTCGCCAGGGAATTTATCAGCCATTTATCACAGATGTTTTAATTTGGATTTCTGCCCTGAGTAGGGGGGTTGATGCAGTGTTTTAAATGCCTGCTTCCAACTCTATGATTCTATTATTGTCCTTTTAGTAATTTCTGGTAAACACCTACCACCACCACAGGAAGTAAGCCATGTTGAAAGCTAGCCATGCAAGCAAACTACTTAATTTTGCACAGGCCAACCCTTTGTTTAGTGACCGCCTGCACAGACCCAGTTCACAATTTACCCAAAAATTAGGTTCTCATCTGTTTAAAATATGGGAGAGTCCCAATCATAAAGCTTGCATCCTGGTGCACTGGAAACAATGTGGTTTATAGCAGTATAAAATTAACCAACTTCTAGTAGCTTGAATGCCTCTAAATGGTTCCTAAAACAGAATACTTCCTGGAGAACATGATTTTATAAGTCCTCTAGTAAAAGCAAAGAATCCCAAGTGGACTCTAAGACAATTTTAATAAGACATGCAGATCTCTTCCTTGACCAATTAAACTTTTTGTAGGTAAATTATATGAGAAGGAAACCAAGCTGGCCTTTGCTATACAGTCTTACAGTCTATTTCAAGGACCTGTTTAATGGCCATGCTCTAATATACTTAATTCCTCCCAAGGATATTCCTCACTTCTCCAAATAATGACTCATTTTATTTCCCTAAATATCCTTAAAGAAAAGCTTCATTTTTCCTACAACAGGAATGGGTAGCCATAGGGTGCTTCATCTTCCCCAATTTCCCCAGAGCAAAGTTAAGATTGAAGGAGTCATCAATGGTCAATTTGTTGGGTCCTGGCCCTGCTTATTATTTCTTAGTGCATTCCCTGGCATCCTAAGTCCAGAAAGATTGTTGGTTTCTTTCCTAAAGGGTGGTGGATATCCTGTAGCAATGGCTCTATCTAGAATAACTTTGAAAAGGAAAGCTTCATGAGCTGCCAATGTCACCTCTAGAACTAGATATGCTTGAATCAGTCCCTGATTCTGACTCAGCTGTACAGCTCATGGCTAACAGAAGCTGGTTTCATTCGTGTGTGTGTGTGTGTGTGTGTGCGTGCATGTGCATGCACGTGCATGCCTTCGAGTCAGTTTTTGACTCCTGGTGACTGCCTGGACAAGTCCCTGCAGTTTGCTTGGCAAGATTTTTCAGAAGTGGTTTGCCCTTGCCTCCTTCCCAGGGCTGAGAGAGTGTGACTGGCCCAAGGTCACCCAGCTGGCTTTGTGCTTAAGCAGGACTAGAACTCACGGTCTCCTGGTTTCTAGCCTGGTGCCTTAACCATGACACCAGCCTGGCTCTCTTAATTCCATTTATTCCACCAATAAAATCTACATGCCTCCTTGTCAAATGTCAGTCAAAAATTCAACATGCAGTTTACCTGAGCTGAAATTACTTCGCTGAATGATTGCAACCTACCGTATTTGGGGAATGATGTTTTGTCATGTGTGGTTAGCCTCTTTTCAATTACAGGCCCTTCTATATGAACAGAGATGGAAAGATTCAAAACTACCCACTATGGAGGAATGGTTGGTGAAGTTGACAGATTTTGCTGAAATTGATAAATTGACTCCTTTGATTAGAGATAAGACATTATCTACATTTGTTGGTGACTGGAAGCCTCTTATGGGCTTTTTGCATAGAAATGAAAAAATGAACTAATGATTTATGGTTTTGATGATTAGACAGGATAGCTTATAGAAAGAAGAGTAATGTGATGTAACTTCAGAGAGGGGGGTTAAAATATATTTGTACTTATCATTGCTGTGAAGAATATCGGAAGCTACTTCTTTCTATCTTTTTCCTTTCTTTTCTATTTTTCCTTAACTTTTTCTTTTTCTTGCACTTTTTTCTTTTAGTTCTTTCTTTTTCCTTTTTCTTCCTTAACAATTGTTAAGGAATTCTTAAGCGATTCTTCTTACCAATTCTTCCTTAACAATTGTTAAGTCTGGGGTGTTGTGTGGCAGGTGCCTGTCTGTTTGAATTCTAAAGTCCCAGAGCAATTTAGCTTTTTCATTTTCTATTATTTTGTCTATTTTGTGGTCCCACCAGTTCTTCCTTGCAGGCTAGTGGTATTTCTTGCATATATTCCAATGCACCATTGTTGCTACTTTGCCATGCCGTTGTTTGTAATCAGTCTGTGTGATCCTGTTGCAGCACCTAACTAGGTGGTCCACTGTTTTTTCAGATTATTATTATTATTATTATTATTATTATTATTATTATTATTATTATTATTTTCCAGTCTAGCTTATAACACTGATGTTCCCAGATAATCTCTCATTCAACTACTAATCAGATCCAATCAATTCTAACCTCCAAGCCAATCTCTGGCAATATATAATTGTGGAGGTTCAATACAAGAACTGGCTAGTGCAGAAACAAATCTGCTTAGCCCTACAGAAAGTTTATTACTGACTAGGTGGGAATTATTTGCAGATAAATGTAATTAGGATCTTGACCTGAATGGTTTTCAATTTTGTGGAATAATCCTTTTTCATTTGCAGCATATGGCTATTAGGCAATTCAGAAAGCTTTACTGGCATGGATACAACCAAAAAATGTGAATGAAATTCTATTGATCTCTGGAATTAATACCACATGCAAAGACTGTATCTTCAAATCACTTACTCTTGAAGTCACTGCAGTTGGGCACTGATATGCAATGACAAGAGAACAACGACTGCTATGAACATTGTTACATACACTATAAAAATAGCTTGATGGTTCTTTTTAGGCCAATTTTAATCTTGAAAAAATGGAAACAATATATTATTTATTTAGTTTGTTGTTGTTTATTCGTTCAGTCGTTTCCGACTCTTCGTGACTTCATGGACCAGTCCACGCCAGAGCTTTCTGTCGGCCGTCATCAAATTTATTTAGTGCCTTCAGTCAATCATGATTCCTGGTGACTATGTAGACAAATGATTCAGAGATTTTTCAGAAGTAGTTTGCCATTGCCTTCTTCCTAGAGAGTGACTGGCCCCCAGCTGGCTTTGTGCCTAAGGACTTAGTCTCCTTAGTAGCCTGGGGCCTTTAACCACTACACCAAGCTGCCTCTCTATTATTTATTAGGATAATTTATATCTTGCCCTTTCAGGATAAAAATCTTCCCAAAGGAGCAGTAAAACACTGAGTGCTGATGAATCCACTTGCCAGGAAAGACATTACTTTTAATAACTTCCTCTTCTGAGAGAAAACAAGTATCTGAGTGACCAGCTCATCACCACTGAAAAGTGAGAGGGAACCATACCACATTGGCACTGCAAACCATGTTCTAGGCCATAGCAGAACTGTACCTTCTTTCTTCTGAACTGCCTCCACCAAGAACAAGCATGAAGATTTCAAGCAAACATCTGCTTGACAAATAAAGAGGCTGAAACAACTATCTTTGCAATAACTTTAAGAGACCCAGTCCATTATGCCAGAGGCCCTTTCAGAAATATTATGTACACACAACTTCATAATTTTAATTTTCATCAGCCATGATAAACACGGATAAACACTGCATTTAACGGTAGGAAGTAAGGATAAACATACTAGTTTTGCCCCTCTTCATCATCATCCTTATTGTTCTCTACATGTAGAAGGTAGCCATGTGTATTGGGGAGACTATCTATCCCAGGGTTTCTCAACCAGGGTTCCATGGCACCCTAGGGTTCCATGAGAGTCACTAGGGGTTCCCTGGGAGATCACAATTTATTTAAAAAAATATTTCAATTTTGGGCAACTTCACATTAAGGAGATAAGTTTCATTCTTTATTTTTACTTTAAGAACATTATTAATGTTTATATAAAGGCCTATATGGGGCGCGATGGCTCAGAAGTTAAGACGCCAGGCTTGTCGATCGGAAGGTCGCAGGTTCGGAGGTTCGAGACCTTAGCCCCGCATGACGGAGTGAGCTCCCACACTCGTCCCAGCTCTTGCCAACCTAGCAATTCGAAAGCATGCAAATGCAAGTAGATAAATAGGTACCACTTTGGTGGGATGGTAGCAGCGTTCCGTGCTTGTCATGCCAGCCACATGACCGTGGAAGCATCTTTGGACAGCACTGGCTCTTCGGCTAAGAAACGGAGATGAGCACTGCCCCCTAGAGTTGGACACGACTGTGCAGGGGAAACCTTTACCTTTACTTACAGGCCTACACCTGAAATGAATATAATAATTTTGTATCTTCTGGCCTATATTTGAGCCTGAATGTGCAGGGGTTCCCCGAGGCCTGAAAAATATTTCAAGGGTTCCTCCAGGGTCAGTAGGTTGAGAAAGGCTGATCTATCCTCTCTTACATTCATAATAATGTGGGAAGGTTGGTATAAACCTCTAAAGGATTATCATCCCTGCTATTTTGATTCCATTCTGCAAAAAAAATTAAGCAGCTGCAGGTGTTTTAATACTTCCCTATTATAGCCTAAGGACACTTTTTTTCAAATAATCTCTTTGAATCTCAAAGTGGCTCAAGTCAAATTCAATCTGAGTTTGCAAACCTGACTTACACTCTTCTCAGTCTCATATTTCCAATACTGTACAAATCAAATCACAGGTCTAACATCCAGGGTCTTGAGGGTTGGGAATCACAGACCTCAAGTAAGATGTTGGCAATTTGGAAATGGGTACCAAAGCGACTTATGAAGACAGTAGGTTATGTGGACGTACAGTTCAAAGATGAGAAGGAGCTGAACCTTCTCATAAACCTAAGCCAAAATTTATTGGGGAAAATAAATTGCTTAATATTTTTAAGACTTCTTGCACTCAGGTATTAAATAGTCTTGCTGCCACAGGCTGGAAAAGCAGGAGTAATAAAGAGGACTTCTAAATATCAGAAGACACTAGGCTAAGAAGGATTTTATTGGTGATCTATTCAATTTCCTTTATTAAAACACCATTGATTTTCAGACTGTTGCCTGTATAATAGACAAATAAATCTATTTGTGCCTCTCTGTGAGAGAAAGTAAGTTAATTTCATTTATTTAAAATCTGTATTCTGTCAGTCATGTTTGAGGCTTATGGTAGGGAAGATATCTTAGATATACAGGCATTCATAAGGCCAGCTTTTACTTCTTTTAGACATCAATGATTTTTTTTTGGGGGGGGGGGAATTGTTGGTGATATAAATCATATCCTAAATTTTAAAAAATCATTGTGGTCATTATATTGTGGACTTGCTTTGCTCTTACCTGTGATAAAAGCTGTGATAAATGCTAAATAAATTTAACAAAGAATTTAGAAAGTACAAGAATCCATCCTTAAGTTTTATCATTTGTGACCTCAAAGCTTTCCCCCATTTTGTTATATCACATTAGTTCTTTAAAATGGACTAATACATAAGGAATTAGTAAGTGCTATAATGCAGTACAAGAGCTAAGGAACAAAACAGCGGTGACTCTGAGCAGGTCTTTGAGTCACCAGCTTTAAATTACCTTCCCTCTTTGGGGAACTAACTTCTTTCTCCAGTCCAGCTTTTCCACTAGAACAGAGCTTTCCAAAGTCTGTAGCTTGAATCATGTCAACTGGATTTCTATTTTCTCAGTGGAAACGTTTCGCTCCTTATCCAAAGAGCTTCTTCAGTCTGAGCAAAGTTCCTTGGATAAGCTCCTTGGATAAGGAGCGAAACGTTTCTACTGAGAAAATAGAAATCCAGTTGACATGATTCAAGCTACAGACAATTCCACCTGGATGACTGAGAACCTTCATAGACATAGAGCTTTCCAAACTTTTCATGTTGGTGACACACTTTTTAGACATGCATCATTTCGTGACACACTCTTACAGCAGGGCACAAGGCAGGCACTAGGACCTGCGCGGAATCCTGGCAGGGCAGGTTTGAAGGCAGCAGCAGCCGGGACACACCCAGACACTGCAGCCGAAACACTAACGTGTCCCGACACACAGTTTGGAAAGCTCTGCACTAGAAGTTCTCTCATTCTAGGCTGTTTTTATTGAACTAACACTTCTACATGCCTGATCCAAATCAGAAGTGGTGAGACTACCATGATAAACCAAGAGAGAAGTCCCAGGTGTGCAATGCAAAGTCACATTTAAGATTACAATTTCTTTGACTGAAATAACCTGAGCTCACCTCAGACAGGAATGATTCTTTCAGCACCAAATACTTTCCTCCAGCCTATAAAGGAATAATAGCAGTAGCCTAAATTATGTAGTTGAGAGCCAATTTGGTGTAGTAATTAAAGGCACCAGGCTAGAAACCTGGAGAGCATGAATTCTAGTCCTGCCTTAGGCACAAAGCCAACTGGGTGACTTTGGGCCAGTCACTCTTTCTCAGCCCCAGGTAGAGGGAAATGGCAAGTCACTTCTGAAACTTTTGCAAGCAAACTGCATGGACAAGTCCACACAGTCGCCAGGACTCAAGACTGACTTGAAGGCATACACACACATTCAAAAGTAGTTATTGTGAGAATTATGGAAAAATATTGCTAAAACCTGACATGCTAAGCATTATTACGTAGACTCTGTTTTTTGCATTACAATTGTCAGTACTGTTAAATCTATTAGGCACTAACAGTTGGTTCTGCCAGTGAGGGAACATCTAGTAAAATTAGAGCTATGTTTGTGTACATTATCCCTCCTTTTCTCAGGTACATGTATTCCCTACAAAGATGAAGGGGGGCATTTTTGGCCCACATTCAAATCATTACTGATAAAAAATGAAGAGATGGAGAGATGGGGAATATGCATTTAGAGATGAGATAGTTCAGTTTAAAGTAGCAGTAGATAACTCTTTAAGAACAGGAGCCTATGATAACAATTATTTTCTCTGGAAAGAAAAAAACTACATCATAAGAGAGACAAAACATTACAAACAGAGACCACCATCATCTGGAACTCAACAAATAGTTGTTCTAGAATCATCCCAAGTGTAACTTGCCTTTGCAATGATGTGACACAAATGAGATCCTTCTTGGGTAAGGCTGAATAAGTTGCTTACAGCTGATTCTACAGAGTACAGATTATCTGATGAATCTATTTCCTTCACCAAGTTCTGTGTAACAAACCAGAAACATAGACAAAAATTATGTAAGATTTTGCTCTTAGGGTATTAATAGAGTAAATCAGCCTTACTTTGAAACTGGAAAAAGAAATACTGCTTATCTTCAAGTACTATGTACAGAGTATTAACTTTCATACAGAAGCAACATTATTAGGACACAAGTAGCTGGAAAGGCATGGAATATATTCCAGACTTCAGAATATTTGGGTAATGACAAAGGTATGATTAAATATTCTTTCCTCTCCTTGGTTACGTAGAGGTTCCAGATCCATTGCAGATGTCTACTGAAGTGGGTCTTTACTCTGTCTTTCCTCCTCCCCCCTCTTCTCCCCTCCAATCTTCCAAGGCTACTCACCATTGGTGTTCTTAGTCATCATTAGCTTGGCTTCTCTGGACACAACTGACTGGTGCTCTTATCCCTTAGCAGAGCTGTTCTTTGCTGCTCTAGCCCCAGGCTGTGAATACAACTAGAAAACTACTAGCTACTTTGGGGGTGGGGAAAGAGATGAAAAGACTCTCCCTTTTCTATGTTGTATCCCTGTCTTCTCCCAGAGGCACCCCTTATTGGAAAATACCATTGAGCTTCTTGAGCTTCTATGGTTCCCCTTCAATGCTGTCTCTACTGATTCCCAAGACCATCTCCCCAGTCCAGTGTCTGGGATACCTAAAAGGGCAATCTGGGATGAAAATACCTCTTGCCCCACCACCTTCTAACTACTTTGGATTTCTTACTTCTTTCTCCTTTTGTTTCTTTCTTGCCTTCTTCTTACAGCCTCTTCCTTCCTTCCCCCACCCCTCACTTTTTTTCTGGCCAGCCATTACCACCATGCCACTTTGAGTCTCAGTTGCCAACAACTTCCCCCAGGTAATCAGGTCCCTCCCCTATCTATCTACCTGCAGAATGTGTAACACCTGAAGCAGATAGCTTTGTTGCCCCAACCAGACTCCAACAAAGTAAGAAAAAAAAACAACCTGAAAGAAGGTAGGAGCAAACCATTTTGAAATAGTTCAGTACTGTTGCCAAGAAAATAGCATGGCTGTATTCATATTGTCACTAGGAGTCAACTTTGATGCAAGGGAGATTTTACTTTTATATGACAGTTTAAGTGAGATATTTTCTGTACTCCTATAGTTACTTTAACATTTGACTTACAGAACAAACAATATCTTTACTGACACTGTATGGTACATTCATGATAGGAAGACAAGCATGGCATGATTGAGATTAATGCACCAGAATATTTAGACTGCACAGGGTGGCAACAATCACACTATATTCCCAGTCTTAGTATTCTTCTAGTATTAAGGACATTGGTGATAAGTCTCTAGAGACTACAAAATGCTTCAGGATATCTTAAGAGATATAAATAGATATAAATAGAAGCACTGCCAAAATATTTTTTTTTACTACTGAAAAGAAAAACATACTAACCTTTATTTCATGTGTTAGAGCTAGTTCTATCAACTGGCCAAAATACTGTGCCACCGTGGTTAGTGCATCATTAATACAAGATTTCATTGACTTTAATATTTGTTCATCTTCAATCTGTATGCACCTGAAAGGAAATGTTTAAAAAAGATGTCAAAGATTCAGCCCAGTGGTGCTGTAACTTATAAACTGAGACACATTCAAGATGTTACACCAAATAGCAGCTCTATAACATAAATATAAAGCTAAATTAAACTTCATAAATTGGTATGATTACTGACCCAGGGGTGGCCCAGGGATTCCCCATTCTTTTCTATTAAGAAAAGTGTTCCACAAAATACATATTGAATCCCTACTGCACAAGTTCAACATTACCCACTAGTGCAAAGGGACGACGTATGCTTAGACTTGGTAGAGTTCAGGCTTTCTCTGCGAATGGAAGGGGCCTACTGGTTTCAAACTCATTATAATATCATAGCTCTTCAACCCATTAAGGACATCTACAATTTTTAAGATAGGTTTTCTAAGGTTAAAGAGCAAGAATCAATGATGTTTAATATTACCTTTCAGTAACTGTTGTAAGCTCTGAGCATTTGTCCACCAGCATTTTTTCATACTGCAGAAGATATGAATAGAAATGTGTTGCATTAACTCATTTGAAACAGAATCAAAGTATGGGCTTTATTTTCAGATACATGTAATTAACTCATTCCCAGTTCAGCAGAGCAACATGGGTAAGCAATATGTAAGTCTTAAGAAATATGGCTGGAGGTGGGGTGGGTTTAGAGTGGATTATCAACCTTTTATGCTAGTGGGGGTGTTGGATATTAAAGGCTCTGAAAAAACACAAATGCCTTCCAGGTTCACTCTACATGGAAGGATGGGGAGTTCTATTTTTTTCCCCTCCCTTTTAATGTCAAATGCGTAATGAAG
Organism: Charina bottae; assembly: GCA_023362775.1. Taxonomy (NCBI): domain Eukaryota; kingdom Metazoa; phylum Chordata; class Lepidosauria; order Squamata; family Charinaidae; genus Charina; species Charina bottae. The sequence goes on along the minus strand of JALMGJ010000001.1, from coordinate 182,340,750 downwards.
AATGAACTATGTCAGCTCCAAAGGTAGTATGTCTCTAATCCTCCCACACCTAATCCTGTTCTAGGATATTAAGATATTTATATTTATATTTAATTTTTGGTTAAATTGATATATTGTGCTGTATATTTTATATGCTTTTAATCACTGACTTTATTGTAAACCGCCCAGAGTCCCCTCTATGGGGGGAGATGGGCGGTGATATAAGTTGGATAAATAAATAAATAAATAAATAAATAAATAAATAAATAAAATATTGGGGGGGATTAACTTGTTTGTGATCTCTAAAATCAAAGTTCCAAAATCTAGAAGCATCAGTTGCACCTAGAAATTATATCTACATGGAGTTGGGAGGGGGATATTCTCTCTCTCTCTCTCTCTCTCTCTCTCTCTCTCTCTCTCTCTTTCTTTCTTTCTTTCTTTCTTTCTTTCTTTCTTTCTTTCTTTGCAGGTGGTTAGAGAGGATTTAGCTGATTGCTAAATTCATGTAATATCCTTTCTTCTAAAAAGCACTCAGGGCGGTTAATCAAAATAAACAAAAGCAAGATTCCATTAAAACCAAGGTTTAAGATACTCATTTGAACTCCAGAATAGATTAGCATCTACAGGCTGCTGTTCTGGATCACAGCTCCCACAACTCCTCATCCTATTAGAATCGCATTGCTATTTAAATACAAGATACTATTTTCTCTATCATTCCTGCTATCCATACTGTTCATAAACATATAGAAGCCTGATCCATATGCTGCCAATCAAATCAGGCAAACTGAGCTAGCTTAATTTTTTTCTGATTTGATTTGATTTCTAAGGCCTCCCACTCACCAAGTGGCTCTGGGTGGTTTACAAGAAAATTAGGAACATCAGGATAAGGTAAAACATCACAGCAATAAATGTTCCATGCCAGAGGCAGACAGACTGCAATTATGATTATGATTATTATAGTTCACACAATCTGACCTGGTAAAAAGCTGCTTCAGAAGCTTCCTATCAAAATAATAATGCTGATATTATTATTATTATTATTATTTGTTCATACACACATACACACACAAACATAAATACAAACACATCCTCTCCAGTTCCATGGAGTCCTAGATTTCTTTGTTTTAAAAGTAGTTTTTATATGTATTTAAACTGTAATTGTTTCATAATACTCCTAGTTTCCCCATTCATTTTACCTGATGCATTTCTTCCCAAGAATTCCTTGTGACTATATTATATTCATTGATCATTGATTGGACATGGCAATTGACTCGTACTGTCATGCTGTGAACCCTCTGCCATCTATTCTTCTCCAGTTTTTGAACAATCCTGGTCAGCTCAGTGCTTATAATCCAAGCTCTTTTCAGCAACAACTGCAAGTTGTCACAGGCACCATGTTGTGATGAAATGGGAAATTCACCATGTGCATCTTCTTCTAGGCTGATTGGTTTAGACTGAAGAATACACATGCATTCACAATCAGTCATGAGCTTCAAGTCTTCCATCCAACGTTGGACTGAGTCCATCTGAATTAAATGCATACTAAAAGGAAAAAAAGAAAAGAAAAACTCTACATGTTAACTCATTGTTATATATACTTGCTTCTGTTCAGCAACTCTAAAGAGGATACAGGACTCCAATGCAGAGCAACTCCATTTTGGGCACAGAATTCTATAAGGAAGCTTCTCAATTCATTTCAAAGATAGGACACATATACAGTGGTGAGTGAAGCTCACAGGTTCATTCCAGATCATTTGGTCATCAAAAGCTCCATATGTAATAGAAGTTCAATGGAACTTTGGATCCATGCATATGAAAATCAACTCAAGACCTTTTGCACATGCTTTCATAAATATTGATGGAATAGATCATACCAAATATCCACCTAATTGATCATCATTTCCATCAGTAGGTAACCAGATGTCTTAGCTGATACACAAATAGGGCATGATAGGAAGAACCATGCCATGCTGCTCTTTCCCTCACATACAGTACACCACAAATAGTATTTGCTAAGATGGCTAATAGCTATTGATAGACCAAAGAATATCCTATGAAGATGTGGTGGATTTTGGCAGTGCCGCTGGTTCTCAGGAAGGAGGGAGCACATTCCAAGGAGGTGGAGGAGATAAGAGGAGGCACAGTCTGGGAGGCAATGGTGGGAAAACGAAGAGGTTCAGGGTAGCCCCGCCCTAGAGTCTCCCAGGTTATTTCCCCTTAGGTAGGTTAGAGTAGCTTTAGTCTGGCAAGATTCTGTCTGTACGGTGTGAGCAAATAAAGAACTGGAGTTTGAATGGACTGATTCTTCGTTGTTCTTGGGGTGGGCCTGACAGAAATTTTCATTGCAGAAGTTGTATTTAGCAGATAATAAAAGTAGGTTTAACTATCCCCATTTTTATGTTTATCATTGGGCATTTACCCTGGCTTCATCACTGACTAGAATAAGAAACATTGCAAATTCAGCTGTTGTTTGGGCTCAGCTCAAGAGTCATCTGACCCCACTGAAATCTAGGTGGTTTGATTATTGTCTCATATGGAACTGACAAGATTGTTAACATGACTCTAAGTTGCTGTGTGTTGAAGATGCATGTGTTCTCCAAGGCTATATCTCCGGTATCTGGAATTTATAAAGACATCAAGAATTTTGAATTGTTCAGGCATGGGGGCTAGCTAAAAGAATTATTATACAATACTAAAAAGAGAAATCTAAGACTGATTTGCAGCAATAGGTTGTTGATATGTGCTGTTGTCAACATTTGAATTAGATTTTCTTAGCCAAAGGGGCCAAGAGGAAGACTTTCAAGCAATGGTCAATTTTTTTGGAATTGTTGATAAAATATTTTCCAGGCCCTTCTTTTTCTTTTTTTCTTTCTTTTTTTACCACAATCATTAATGTTGAAGATATATTATTTTATAAATACTATTTCATATCTCACAGTACTTTTTTTCTTCTGTTAATAAGTTTATCACATTTTAAAAAATGAAACCACTTTGTCTCTAGATTACATAGGCACTATCGCTACTTGTTGAGGATATTTTCATAATAACATCATGATTTGTATAAAACATTTATTTATCTTGAAATCAGCACCATTCATTTTCACTGAATCTGCTATAAGTTTTAAGGGGAGTTGAAGATTAGAGTATTCACTAACTCCATGGCATTAATACTAAAAAGCTGTTGTTTATATTCAATTCTACATTCAGTTCAATGACCCATTAAGTTCAATGTATTTTATTCCCAGGCAAGTGGATAAAATACTGCAGTCTTAACTGTCTTTTGTAGGGACAAGTGTTCTAATTCCTTGATTATTGTGGTGCCCCTCCTGTTCTCCTGTTCTAATAAAATCCACAGATGGGAGGCCAGAACTACACAGATATTCTCCACATGAGTGAATCACTCACTCACTCAGTCAGTCAATCAACCAATCAAATATATGTACATGCATTTTGTCATGTTATTTTTTACCTGATTCACAGTATTTGCTAAAATTGGATTGGCCTTGTTCAGTGTTACTGGGCTACACATTTCATGGATATTCTTGTGATATGAAGATCTCTTTCAGGATTAGAGTTTTAACTAAATGACAGTATAATTTACTATTTGGTTAGGAGAGGTACAACTTCTTTATCCAAATCCCTTCAGACACATGATAGCTAGAGGAAAAACAGGATCCCCCTTTCCTGCTATTTCTCTCTCTTTGTTTGCTATAATGAAGGGAGAAATTGCTACATTAGTTACAGGCTGGCGTGCCTGGCTCACCCCTGCACTCTTCGGTTTTAGGTCTTTCTGGTGCTAGTGGCCAGAAGGGTGCCAGTTCCTCAAGAGAGCCACAAATATCCCCTCTGCCTCTTTCCATGCACAAGTAAAGGTTATCTCCCCCTGAAGAGTTACCCGTGGATCACCTCAGCCTAATTCCTTTTACCTTTACCAATTGGCAAAAGCATTTCTTCCATTACTAAAAAAAGCAGCTGTTGAAACATTTCTGGTATGCTGACGTAAAATGAAAAGAATGAAATAATTGAAAATGGAAAGGATTTTTTTTTTTAGTTTGAAGAAGATGAAATTGTCACTAAAAAGAGTTATTTTTTTTGCTGAACCATAAGTATGTATGACATATAATATGGCAGGTGGGGATAATGTGCAATAATTTCCATGGCTGTAATATCTGGCTGAATTAAATGAGAGAATATAGTCAAAAACAAAGAAGACAATAGAATAGGAAGGACTAGAGACCTCTTCCAGAAAATTAGAAACATCGGAGGTAAATTCCAGGCAAAAATGGGTATGATCAAAAACAAAGATGGTAAGGACCTAACAGAAGCAGAAGAGATCAAGAAAAGGTGTCAAGAATATATGGAAGATCTGTATAGGAAGGATAATAATATTGGGGATAGCTTTGACGGTGTGGTCAGTGAGTTAGAGCCAGACATCCTGAAGAGTGAGGTTGAATGGGCCTTAAGAAGCATTGCTAATAACAAGGCAGCAGGAGATGATGGTATCCCAGCTGAACTGTTTAAAATCTTGCAAGATGATGCTGTCAAGGTGATGCATGCCATATGCCAGCAAATTTGGAAAACACAAGAATGGCCATCAGATTGGAAAAAATCAACTTATATCCCCATACCAAAAAAGGGAAGCACTAAAGAATGTTCAAACTATCGAACAGTGGCACTTACAGTATTTCACATGCCAGTAAGGTAATGCTCAAGATCTTGCAAGGTAGACTCCAGCAATTCATGGAGTGAGAATTGCCAGATGTACAAGCTGGGTTTAGAAAAGGCAGAGGAACTAGAGACCAAATTGCCAATATCCGCTGGATAATGGAGAAAGCCAGGGAGTTTCAGAAAAATATCTATTTCTGTTTTATTGACTATTCTAAAGCCTTTGACTGTGTGGATCATAACAAATTGTGGCAAGTTCTTGGTGGTATGGGGATACCAAGTCATCTTGTCTGCCTCCTGAGGAATCTGTATAACAACCAAGTAGCAACGGTAAGAACAGAGCACGGAACAACGGACTGGTTTAAGATTGGGAAAGGAGTATGGCAGGGTTGTATACTCTCACCCTACCTATTCAACCTGTATGCAGAACACATCGTGTGACATGCTGGACTTGACAAATCCAAGGCTGGAGTTAAAATCGCTGGAAGAAACATTAACAATCTCAGATATGCAGATGATACCACTTTGATGGCTGAAAGCGAGGAGGAGCTGAGGAGTCTTATGACGAAGGTGAAAGAAAAAAGTGCAAAAGCTGGGTTGCAGTTAAACCTCAAAAAAACCAAGATTATGGCAACCAGCTTGATTGATAACTGGCAAATAGATGGAGAAAAAGTGGAGGCAGTGACAGTCTTTGTATTTCTAGGCGCAAAGATTACTGCAGACGCTGACTGCAGCCAGGAAATCAGAAGATGTCTACTTCTTGGGAGAAGAGCAATGACAACTCTTGATAAAATAGTTAAGAGCAGAGACATCACACTGACAACAATGTGATCATAAGGAAGGCTGAGCGAAGGAAGATAGATGCTTTTGAACTGTGGTGTTGGAGGAAAATTCTGAGAGTGCCTTGGACTGCAAGAAGATCAAACCAGTCCATACTCCAGGAAATCAAGCCAGACTGCTCACTTGAGGGAATGATATTAAAGGCAAAACTGAAGTACTTTGGCCACATAATGAGAAGACAGGATACCCTGGAGAAGAAGCTGATGCTAGGGAAAGTGGAAGGCAAAAGGAAGAGGGGCCGACCAAGGGCAAGATGGGTGGATGATATTCTGGAGGTGACGGACTCGACCGTGGGGGAGCTGGGGATGGCGACGGCCGACAGGAGGCTCTGGCGTGGGCTGGTCCAGGAAGTCACTAAGAGTCGGAAGCGACTGAACAAATAAACAAAAACAATGAAGGAATTGTTGGTGAAGATGATAGAACTTGCTGAGATGGCCAAATTGACCTATTTGATTAGAGAAAAGACATTCTATGTTTATTGCTGACTAGAGGGTTATGGACTTTTTGCGTAAAACAGAAAAAAGTGAACTTATGATCTATGGTTTTGACAATTAGATAGATTAGATTATAGAAAGAAGAGAGTCACAATGTAACTTTAGAGAAAGAGGTAAATTTACAACTGTACTTATAACTGCTGTAAAGAAGATTGGAAGCCACTTCTTTATATCTTTTTTCTTTCTTTTCTATTTTTCTTCTAGCTTTTTTCTTTTCTTTTTCCTTCTTGCACTTTAGCTTTCTCTTTTATTTCTTCCTTTTTCTTTTTTCTTCCTTATTCTATTTTAGTCTGTATTTTTACTCTTGTTTTTAAAACTTTCAATAAAATTATATTTAAAAGAAAAAGGTTCTGATTCTGCAGCAAACCCTCAAAGAAGAATTTTCCCTGAAATAGATCAGAGTAAATCATATGGAACAACAGGACGACAAAACTTTCAAATCACCAGGAGACATGGTCCTAATTATAGTCCTCTTTGGCTTCATTTCTGCTTCATCTTAGCCTCCACTCTCATCTCTCGCTACCACAGACTGATAGGAATGGGAGCCACTGGGTTTTGAAATCCTGATAATCTATTTTAAGGAGAAAAGGCTATTCTCTTATCCTTCAGCATAAAGCTTGAGGTAAATAAACAAATAACAAAAAGTTATATTTCTGCCCAACTAATCTACTGATATACTTAGAGCAGCATGGAAGCTTGGATTCTAAAGTCCAAATTAGCATATACATTCAACCTTAGACCGGTTTATTATTAGCTAACATGAATGAAGGTCATTTAATTCTGTGATTCTGCAAGCTGACTCAAGACATTAGTCATAATATTGGGGGGGAAGGTAACAATTTTGCAAGACCATTTCTTCCCCTGCTAAAAAAAAAGCAGTTGTTGAAAGAACATTTCTTGTATGCTAATATGAAATGAAAAGAATGAAATGATTGTGAATGGAAATTAGGGTGTTTCTTGCAGTTTGAAGATGGTGAAAGCTAAAAAAAAGAATATTTTTTTGCTGAACCATAACTACATATGACATGGCAGATGAGTATAGTGTGCAATAATTTCTATGACTATAATCTGACATTGGTCTGAATCAAATGAGAGAATATGGTCAAAAGCATCCACAAAATTCCTATTTTTCCCCTGCATAGTATAAGAAGCCCCTGCTAAAACACAAATGCCACTCCTGAGTTCGGGAGTTGATTTTCCCCCAGTGATTTTCCAAGCAGAATCTCTTCCAGCTCCTGTAGAATTTATTCTCATCAAAAATACCATCAAATCTTTCACCAGCAGGGAGAACTCTATGAGGTGATTTCCCTCCCTCCTGGAACATCAAATAAGGGGGGGGGAACCTCCCCCCAATTGTGAATTTTTTACATCTTTTACTTATATCATTAGGAAACAATATACAGACATATGAATAATATAACATGGGTACAATGATAAATCAAACAGTATTAAGCTATTGATCTCAATGGGGATGATTCCCCCAGTATCTATCTTAAACAATCCCTCTCTCCCCGCTCCCTTGGCAAATATGCTCACTGTAATTATCTTGGCACAAAGGCTAATATAGTAGTTCTTCCCTCCCTCTCTCCCAGGCTCCTTCCTTTTGGGGTAGGTCTCCAGTCTGCTTCTCTCAGTTTCTCCTCCTCTTGTCCCTCCAAACCATGGTTAACCCCCAGCCAGTTCTCCCAGAAGTGAAACTTCCAGCCCCTCAGGCTCTACCTGAGCTGAGCTATCTACCAATGCCTCAGAATCCTTTGCAGAAAGTCTTCTGCCTTCTCTCCTTTACCTCTTGCTCACAAGTAGTCTCTCTGCCCACAGAAGGGGAACTTCCCACCCTTCCTTTCTTCTTTCCCTCTGTCCTTCACCACACCTAAAGTTGGAGCCTTATATATTTCTGGCCTAGCACTGTCTCCGCCCTGAGCTACCTTTGTTTTGCTCAGTTCAGTCCCCCATTATCTTTAGAGACCAGTTAAACTATAACCAGGGGGCAGCAGGTCTAGGTAAAGCTTCCTCTCTCTCTCTCCTCAAATTCTGTTTCTCTATTTACTTGTCATCTCCATAGATCCCATTTTTTGCATCCTTCAGTTTAACCCAGGGCTTTCCAAAGTTTTTCCCGCGGCGACACCAACCGGCGTTGGTGTGTTGCCGCGGGAAAACCCGGAAGTGCGGCAGCGCGCAAAAACCCGGAAGCGCTGCTGCTGCTTTCGGGTTTTGCGCGCTGCAGTTGGTGTGTCGCCGCGGGAAATCCCGGAAGCGCTGATGATGATCAGCGCTTCCGGGTTGTGTGGCGACACACCAGACTGTGTGTGGTGACACACTTTGTGTCGCGACACACAGTTTGGAAAGCTCTGGTTTAACCGATTGACTTAATTTTTTATCCTTTCCTGGCCTGCACTAACCACACAGCAACGATTGGGTTGTAAGTGCAACTGAGCTACTTGCTGTAGCCTTTACAACACTATTGAAAAGTTTGGCCTCTATTCTTGCCCTCTCTTTCGAAATATTGGTGTGTTTGTTTTTTTCTTACACCGCAAATAGATTCTTTAATACATGCATGGTGTTTTTATGTGTCACTCCTGTTTATCTTCCAAATGGATTTACCTAGAAATAAATAGCTGTGAATTTAGTAGATATATTTCGAAATATTCTAGAATTAGAATCCAAAATAGCCTTGATATGAAACTGACAGCTTCAGTGTTGCGCTTAAATGAGATGAGTTGTACAATCAGTACAAATACCGATACCTGGTTTAAGGTGCATTCAAATACTTCCTATCATATGCACAACATATATTTGGATCCAGATCTGGTGACGGAAAGGCTCATGTTTGCAAAGGGGAACAAGATCCAGTGGAGCTCCAGCTGGGAGAAGCTGGTGGAGGGTAATATTCCCTTAATCCTGCAGCCCCAATAACTCATCTCATCAACTCCCCGGAGCAGATTTTGGGAAACAAACGGGCCTACGTGGGAAAGGGTGTTGGTGAATATTGCCTTCCCACTTCCTCTAGCTGGTCAGTGTTTCATTTGGCTTGAAAGCTGGTCAGTGTTATCTGGCTTGAGTGTGTGTGCGTGTGCGTGTGTGTGTGTGTAAGAGAGAGAGAGCACAGATGCCCAAAATAAAGTCTAGACTGAATTTCACAAGTAAACTTATATTCACTATGTAAAATACTGCTGCACTAGGTGTAATTCATACTTCCAATATGAATCTTAACTACAGTTAGAACTCTGCCATTCATAGCATACACCATGACCTCAATTTTTTTTTTAAAAGCTACAAATTAATAGCTTAAGGCATCACTATATTTTATATTACTTCCTTAATTCCAGTTAAAATTAAAATCAATATGTGAACTAGCAGTCAGAAAGCTTACAGGAGCAGAATAGCTATATTGTTAGAAGTATTATACTGGCAATCATTCTGAGCCCAATCTGACAGCAGTAAAAAGAGCACTGCCCTTATTGTTCCTCTCAGTGGTGCTCTGGACTCGGAACCTAATTAGGTTTCATTAAGCAAAGCTGGAAGCATTTTAAAAAACAGCATGCTTTGGAAGAAAGAAGGGAGGATGCAATCTTCATACAAAATATTGCTGGTACATTATTAGTGGTGTTCCAATTTAAATTTTAAAAATCTATTATGTCGCCCATTTGCCTATCTTGAAGATTGGTTGGGTGTGCATCTTCAGTAAATACAATCCTTGTGATGCAAAGTCTAATTTGCGTCAAAAATAATGCCCCTTTCTAAGTCAGGGAGAAGAGAATTATGTTGTGGGCATTTACATTTCATTTACAAGATTCACAAATAGTATCCTGAATGTGAAATGCAAATATGTTTTCACAGAGATTCAGAAAAAATGAGCTAAAGTTCAGATGTAGAGCACCCTGTATCTCCAGAGAGGGCTGGAGAGACCTGGAAAGAAATAACCAGTCTGCAGACAATACTGAGGTAGTAGGTTTTGTTTTGTTTTGTTTTGTTTTGTTTTGTTTTGTTTTGTTTTGTTTTGTTTTGTTTTGTTTTGTTTTGTTTTGTTTTGTTTTGTTTTGTTTTGTTTATGCAATGTATATCATCTAATCCATAGCTTTCCAAACTGTGTGTCGCGACACATTAGTGTGTCGCGACAAAACCCGGAAGTGCTGATGGCGCGTCGCTGCCGCCGGTGGTGCGCGTGGCGGCAGTGGTGGCAGGGGGCCATCAGCGCTTCCGGGTTTTAGTGCAACACACGAGGCCGCCGCCGCCGCCGCCACCGCCATACACGCCACCGCCACCATGCGCGCCGCCGCGCCGCCACTGCCGGCGTTGGTGTGTCGCCAACGGCAGTACTTTGGAAAGCACTGATCTAATCTCTTCTATAGCTTCATATGCTTGTTGAAACAATTAACATAGCTCTGAATAAGAGTGTGCTTTTGTTCACTTTGTTATATGGAATTGAGAGGAATGCCAAGAGAGACATAAAAGTAAGTTGAATTCAATGAATAGGTTACTTAAGAAGTGTGTCAACACTGTAGGAGGAGAGCTGTGTTAGCCTAGGTAGCTAAAATCAGAAGAGTCTTGTAGCAGCTTTTCAAACTAACAATAAAAAGAAAAAGACAAGCTTTCATGAAATACAGCTCACTTTATCAAATACATGGAGTGGCTAAACTGATGTGGGATTTAAAATGGGATGAGGCAGGAGGCAAGCAAGACATTAGTTATACTGATGCAGATTACATGTTAGACAGATTGCTAGTACTTGGCCTTCTGGCTAAGATCGAGTGTAGTATCTGCTAGTAGAATTGAAATGTGTTGGAAACCCACTGTGCTTTGTTGAGATGGCCTGAAACTTTTTGAAGCATGTGAGTTCAACAATCTTCACTCAGTGGTGCTGTTAATGTCTCGTTTTTCCAGAATGGTTGCTTTGATATTTGCAGTAGGGTGTCCTGGGAGGTTGAAATGCTCTGATATAAATTTGTCCTTGTTTTGAGTCCCAATGCCAAACTTGTGGCCTTTAATTCTTTTGTGCAAACTTTGGCTTGTTTATCCTCTGTAGAATCCAGAGGGGCATTGCCCGTCTTAGAGGAAGTGTATGCGAAGGCACCTCTGATCTAATGCTCATGAAAATCTGCTTCAGGTTGGGTAGTTGTCTGTATGCAAGTTTGGGTTTGTCACCCAGTGCCTGAGAAAGCGAAGTGTCATTATCCAGTATGGGCTGTAGCTTATTAATAATGTGCCAAAATTTTGTTTTGAGCTGTGAGCTATATTTGACAACCAGTGGTGTTGTCTTTCTGTGGTCTGTCTTTTAGTAGGTCAGACCTGAGAAATGATCTGGCTCTATTTATTTGTCTCTTGATCTCATTGGAGGTGTTGTTCAGTCAGGAGCATCTCTAACAACTGGGTCAGAACAAATGTGGTTGTAGCACAGAGCCTGGCTATAGATGATAGGTTGTGTGTTCTGGGTGGAAGCTGGAAATATAGCAATATATAGAAATATAGCAGCAAACAACAGCCCAACCAAGGAACTACCAAGGAGAGTACAACACCCCCACCAACACAGGCAGGACAAGCCAGGGTTTATAAACAGAGAGCAAGTCCCACTCCCTTTTCGCACTGAAGATGTTGCCTAGCCTGGCAATGAAACGTCTGCAAGAAAACAACAAGGCTCAGAGAGCACCAAGGACTCCACAGGAAATATGTATGTATGCATGGTTAAAAATGAACGGATACTGAATGAACATGGACTGAATACTAAAGAGCAAGAGCAGTACATTGAGTTGGTTTGGTCATTGCAAACTTTGCAAAAGAAATATATACACTAAGAGTGAGTAGATCAAGAGGAAGAAGACTGAAAAATTGTAGTACATGGAATTGATTAGATCCTGAAAAAGAGACAGATGAAAACAAAATACATTAATGAAACAATATATGGAAGCAAGGATGATTTACAGGGACAGGAAGGTGTCCTATGATTGACCTGTATTTTTTAATTAACACCTGGAAGACAGGCCGCTTAGACAAGCTAGCGCTTCCTATTTCCTACTCTTGCAAGTTGTGAGATAACAAACTACCTGCTCTAACCCCAATTAGATTATCTATTTTCCACTTTTGTCTTAGCAGGGTCCAAATACCTACCAGACACTTAAATCCTCACTAATTTGTAACCTTCCCTTGCTGATGCATAAACTAAGCAACTCCGGAGGTGCGGGGGTATGGGGGGGACAAGGGAGAGAGAGGTTGAAGGGCTATAAAACTTGCCCAACATAATCAACCCCTTTGTAAGTCATTTGTGTTTGGGCTCACTGTGGTGGTCTGAATACAGGGACAATTTTAATAAATATTTATTAATTGTAAGCATCCTGGCATCTTCCTTAGTGTTCACCTTTTTTGGTATCCAACCCGCAACCGCACTAGCCAGCAACAAAAGGTATTCAGAAATATAATGAATGGTGTTGGTGTACACTAAATGCAGCTATGTTTCTTTTTCTTTTACTTATTCATACCTTGATTTCCTTGTTTTACTATTCCTTACTACATTTCTACATTGCAAAATGGTGCTTAATCCCAGAATATTGGGGAACGGATATGTACTGTATATATGTAGGCATGAATGCTATAACACACTGAGGGGTGCGGAGTCTATAGTACTTACAAAATATATGACAAATAGTATTATGTGAAATATGTATTAACAGAAGGCTACTGTGCCATCACAAAAAAAATGACATTATTTTAAAATTGCATATATTGTTTTCATTGCTTTAACATACAAGGGTTGCATTTTGCCACAATCCAGATACATACAAAACAGTAATTCATATATACTTGATTCTAATTCTTCAAAGTCCTGGTTAGCTGGAGGACTACATAGCTTCAACACCACTAGTTATTGTTTGAAGTAGTGAGGATATTAAATTTTACTTATTTTTGCAATTTATCTGCACCTTACTCCATACAGACTCGGGCAGTGTACTTCTTTTTTCAAATTTTATTTACAAATTACAAGAAAAAATTAACAAAACACCTAAATACACTCTAAGTAAGCATACAAAATTTTAAAAAATGTTAAATTTAAAGAAAAAAAATAGAAACCAAAATGAAAGGAAAGAAAAAAATAAGAAAACAATAACCCCAACGAACTAAGAAAGAGAAAAAAGGAGGGGAAAATCTACTTTATATATTATGCTTATCAATAGTCACTTGTTTACTAATAAATACACTACTATAATATGATCAATACAAAATATTATTGTAAAATGCCACAAAATCTCTGCCAAAGTAACACATGTTGTTACATCCTTTGATTAGTAGAAAATATTGCCTCTTCCAAAACATCACACATTTCTAAAAGCTATTCCTTAACATCTGGAATAATATAACTTTTCCAATTTCTCAATATGATTCTTTTAGCCCCGCCCCCTTCCCATGCTTGATACAACCATAATTCCTGATAAATACTGTAGATTCCAAAGCTTTGGTATATAATTCAACATCACATTAACATCTTTAACATTTAAAGATTTCCCCATAAATCTACTTATATACTGTACATTGACACACTATTCCAAAATCAGTTAGAGATGATGTGGATCATCTGGTCTAAGTGCTTGTACTAAGGGAATTCCAGAATCTTGCTTTTTAAGATACATTTATCCTTCAGGATTTCCCTGATTAATTTCCTTACGTCAAGCATGGAGAAACTGGATAAAGTTCAAATATGTCTAATGACATTTCCTCCATCTGATCCACTAGCAGTGTTACAACTGAGTACGTCGATGACGGTTCTCAGTCATCCAGGTGGAACAGTCTGTGGCTTGAATCATGTCAACTGGATTTCTATTTTTTCAGTAGAAACGTTTCACTCCTTATCCAAGGAGCTTCTTCAGTCTGAGCAAAGTTAGTAAGGGAATCCTTAAATATGTTTCTAGGGTGGCTGTGTGACCTTGCACCTGGGGCTAGGTCATGGTTATTTTGAGATGTTTATTTCTAAGTCCCTTTATCATCTAAAGGAGGATCGTTAAGATTACCATGCTGCTGTTGAGCTTGCGAAATGGTCTTAATCTTCCTAGGCACAGAAGACAAAGCAGGAAGGAAGATAGGGGAAAGGTTGTGCCTGAGGCCCCCACCTCTATTCAAGGAAGGATTTTCCAAGTTGGCATACAGTAAATGGACTCCTTGACCCCTCTCTCAAACTACCTATCTTCTCTGTCTAAAATGTGAACATTAATGTCCTCAAATGAGTGTCCTTTTTCCTTTAGATGAAGATAAACTGCTGACTCTGGTCCTGTGGTGTTACTTCTCCTGTGTTGGGCCATCCTCCTGTACAAAGGTTGTTTGGTTTCTCCAATGTAGAGTTCAGAGCACTCCTCACTGCACTGGATTGCATACACTACATTGCTTTCCTTGTGTTTTGGAGTTTGATCTTTGGGGTGTACAAGCCTCTGTCTCAGTGTGTTGGTGGGTTTGAAATATACAGGTATGTGGTGTTTGCCAAATATCTGTTTTATCTTTTCAGACACGCCAGCCATGTAGGGAATGACCAGGTTCTTCCGTTTACTCTGAGTCTCAGCTCTATCTGTCGCTGTTTTAGGTCTGGTAGACTTAGATTTAGTGAAGGCCCAATTTGGATATCCACAGGCCTTCAGAGCTGTTCTCAGGTGCTGATTTTCATTCTTTTTGGAATCCATGGAGGTGGGGATGGTTTCTGCTAGACAAATGTACAACTGAGTACATTTACTCGTGAGACAAAGGGATGGATTTTTAAATGACTACATGTTTCATTTGGAATATGACCATTTTTAGGGGGCGGGGATTTTTAAAAGTCATTATATAATTATCTGTACCTATTGTACATGCCTGGCTTCCTAACCCTGAAATGTTTTATTTTAATCAGAAGAAAATATGCTGCAGTCATCTACTTGGATGCCAGCTATCTAAGTCAGCTGAGATCCTAAGGCTGAGCTTGCTTATTGTTTATTGTTTATTGTTTTTTATTGTTGCTTGTTTAGTGGTCATTTGAATATGTCAGTCGGTAGAGCCTTGGATTTTGGCCACAAAAGTCCACCCTTAGCTAGTGTTGCCTTTGTCCCTGCCTCTCCCTGCAAATCCTGTCTCTTATTCTTGGCTGCTCTTCCTTAAGATTGATCCCCCCCAAAGCTCAAGATGCTTCATCAGTCAGTGCTGATGGGTTCTCCTTCTAGAGCTAGAAATGTATTATTTCCTGGTCAGCTACTGATCAGAGATAACAAGCTCAGAACTCAAACTCTTTCTTTATGAGTGCTGAATGGGGATTCGTTCTTTCTCTGAAGAAAAGAGGGAGCAATTATTCCCAATTTTTTCCTCATGAAGACAAGCAGGGGTTGAAAGACGGAGTTGGTTCAGGAGAAGAGAGAGTCTACTGAACAACCCACCTCCTGAAGTCACCTGGTCACCAGCACCTCCCTTTAAAAAAATCAATTAAGGTACAAATCTTGAACTTTGAGGGAAAGCAGTTTTTAAATGCCTTCAGATAGATAGATAGATAGATAGATAGATAGATAGATAGATAGATAGATAGATAGATAGATAGATAAATCTATCTATCTATCTATCTATCTATCTATCTATCTATCTATCTATCTATCTATCTTACGGTTGCTGAGGTTGAAAAACACTGGGTTATACCTATGCCTCCTTCCCACTCTGGCTTTTTTCACATTAATAATGTGACATTTTGCCTTCTTTTTATATCCACATAATGACAACATTTTACTCAAATCCATCTCTTACTGTTCCCTTCTTATTGATTTCTCAATTTCTTATCAATTTCTCTAAGTTTCCTTCCATTCTGGTCATTCTACCATTTTTGCTGCGAAAATCCAGACAACCATTAGATGGCAGGAAAGGGAGGGAATGGAAGCAGGAGATCTCTGGGCGGCAAACCACTGCACTTAATCCCCCCCCCAACACTTTTTAAAAGAGCCCCAAATCCATGGCCATTTTGTGGTTGGGGTGCTAGGGAGCCCCATGCAACCTGGAGGCCACAGGTTGCTCACCTCCATGTGATCACCATGTGCCAAAACAAGTGCCACCCCCATCATAAAAATTGCAGTTCTTCATGCATGAGCCTTACGCGGAGGTCTCAATTACATACACACATTCAGCTCAGCCACAAGCCCCTTAGTACCTTAATACGTTTCCAACCGGCATGCAGATTTCTTGCATGGGTGGAAGGAGCCACAGATATCAAAGTTCATCAGCTCCCCATCAAGAAGGCAGGGTGTTCCTGCAACAGCTTTGTAAATAAAACCACACTGGTCTCTATTTCTTATACTCATTTTATGTTCTAAGTTATACAAAACAGGACGAGAAACTATGACAATGGCATGATAATGAGGCATCATTCCTGTTTCTATCGAATAATATGAAGTAGAGATGCAACACACCTGAGAGATGAAAATAGATGAAAATAAATGAAATATAAATGAAAATAGATGAAAATAAATGAAAATAAATGAAAAGGAGAAATTGGAGGCCAAGACATATAAAATGATCACTGTGTTTGTCAAAAGCTAAAACACCGACACACTTAAGAAAAGGTAGGAGGCTCTTCTGCCAGTTCTCTTGTGATCTTACTTGATAGAGATAATTGAAAAAATGATCGTAAGACCTTCCCCTCCATTCTTAGTAAATGGAGGATCAAATTAAGGCTGTACTTATGCAGGAATTCTCATTGAACTCAAGGAGGCTTCTGAATGGACAATTAAGAGGATAAACAGGAATTAAAAATACTGAATTAAAAACGTATATGAAAGTAAGAAAAAGTGGACAAAAGACACACAAGGATCTTCAGTATGAACTATCTAGGATAAAAGTATTTTTATAGAGAAAGAGCAAATGACCTCATTTAAAAATTGTGATGTGAATAGCTATTCACTAGTTTATCAGATTCACAGATGAAAAGCAGCTCAGTTAGGCAATAAGGGAGAAAGATACAGTCTTTAATAAGATATGGATCATAGATAAAAATTATCTGTATCTTACTTTTCACACCTTCTCCTCTCAAGATCTCAATGGATTCATCTCTTGCATATTGGTTGTTGTTGTTGTTGTTATTATTATTATTATTATTAACATGAAATCACAGCTGTCAATTCTTTAGCTGGTATTGGCATTCATTCACATCAAGTTCTTCTCAAGAACCTAGGATGTCATAAAGTATCGGCATAGTATATGTGCGGATCCAAGCATGTGGCCTTTTGTAACTGACAGATGGAAATTTTGTCAATGCGCAGATTTTCTAAGTGCTGTCCAAGATTTTTGGGAATGGTACTCAGTGTGCCAATAACCACTGAGACCATCACTGTTGGTTTATGCCACCACTGATGGTTTATTTTTTTTTAAAAAAAGGTATTTCAAAGGTATTAGTAACATTTCAGTATTTTTTTTTAATCCATTAAATCGTGTCCGATTCTCGGAGACTGCCTGGGCAAATCCCTGCAGTTTTCTTGGCAAAGTCAGTATAATGTACTACATGCATAATACAACCTACTCATAGCATCTTTTAAGTGACATGTGGACAAAGCTGAGGAGGAAGTAAGATAGCTTCTCTGAAACCATCTAGTGAAATCAGGAGACACAAACCCATATTGTGTCCTAGCTTTCACTCCTATACCCAGGTTCCACCAGAACAGCATTGCATGTCGGAACAAGTTTTTCCATTACCAACAGAGCGCAGGCAAATAATTGGTCTTTGCCATTAGATACATGACACTCAAAGGTGAATATGAATTACTGCAGCCTATTTCTCATATTTAAAAAAGACTAGTATTTGTGCATTGAGAGCAGAGGCATTCGGCGGGAGGGGGTGTCAAAATCTGCAAGACAACGGGCATAGCATCCCCATCCAATCCTGATTGCGATGCGCCCACTATTTTTCATATTTTCACCCTCTCTGTGCATGTTGCTGAATGAGAGCTGCATTCCCTCAGGGTTAATTTGTTCAGGGCCATGTGGTAGGGAGAGAATGGATATTTTTAGAGCCTAAAATGGGTGGAAATGGCTATTTTCTCTCTAATACCCCTTTTTCCTTTCCTTTTCTTTTTTGGCACATTCTCCTCTCTCTCTGAAAAGCAGATGGCAATAATGGGAGAGATATCTTTTGCGAGAACTGTGAACCAGTCTTATGCAAACAGATTCCAATATATCTATACCCCTAATTTCAACACTTTTTTAAAAAAAGCTGGAAAGTAGTGATCTAGTCCTCCTCTAATACCTATAGTCAAGTTGAATAAAGGGACATTTGCCTAACATTGCAGTTAAACCTGATGAATATTAATGTACTTTGTTAGGCTTTGCTGCAATTGCACAAAGGTCTAAGTCAGAGCTTTCCAAACTGTGTGTCGGGACACATTAGTGTGTCGGCTGCAGTGTCTGGGTGTGTCACGGCTGCTGCTGCCTCTGAGCCCTGCCAGGATTCCGCGCAGGTCCTAGTGCCTGCCTTGTGCCTTGCTGCCTCCAAACCTGCCCTGCCAGGATTCTGCACAGGTCCCAGTGCCTGCCTTGTGCCCTGCTGTAAGAGTGTGTCGCGAAATGATGCATGTCTAAAAAGTGTGTCACCAACATGAAAAGTTTGGAAAGCTCTGGTCTAAGTAGTAAGGTATACAATCTAAGATACTTTCTGCAATAACTTGTATGCATCCACCAGAAAACCTATTATTCTCTGCACCCCATCCTAATTTCATCAAAGCAATACAGATTTGCATCGGCTATGACAAAGATTACATTGGTTTGGCTCCATAGTTGAACTTCCACTAGGAGTTATCTCCTGAACCGAGGTCTCTTCAGGACATGATTTTGCTGATGCTGATTGTACCTTTCCACCTTGCAGCTTCTTCAGCCTTCTGAAAATAGATGGATTCCTGTAAGACCCTCTGCTGAATTAACCAGTTTCTGTGGGTGGACAGAACCCTTTAATTCGCCGAAAGCTCAATTAGGAACCAATCCAGCTTATGCAACATATAGTAGAGGTGCCAGTTTCAATTATCTAAAGCAATGTTTCTCAACCAGTGTTTCTCAACCTTGGCAACTTTAAGATGTGTTGAGAATTTGGAATAAATATAATCAACTTTATGTTATAAGAGACCCTTATGGATTTCTACGCAAGAAGCATTTTATAGAGCAGAAGTAAGAAATAAGGACAAGTGGTTAACTTATAAGGACTTTCTAAAAAAGGAACAAGGGTATTATGTAATAAAATCAAAAGAAGAACTTGCTCAAGAAGGATATACTTTTCAATGGCTTTCCTATATGCAACTTACAGAGAAATTTAAATTAGATAAAAAAAATTGGAATTTGAACAAACCAAATCAGAATTTGAAATACAACTATGTGAAACTGATGAACACTTAATTGCTAAAGTGTATAAATTATTGTTAAAAGGAGAAATGGTGGAGGAACAAGTTAAAGACTGTATGATTCAATGGGCAAAAAATATTGGCCACAATATACAACTCCAACAATGGGAAGATATGTGGACTAAAGGATTAAAATTTACTTTGTCTTATAATCTAAAAGAAAACTTTTACAAGATGATGTACCGATGGTATATGACCCCACAAAAACTTGCAAAAATGTATGGGAATATTTCCAACCTATGTTGGAAATGTAAAAAACAAGAGGGGTCTTTTTACCATATGTGGTGGACATGTAAAATAGCAAAGAAATTTTGGATTGAGATACATTCACTGATGCAAAGTATATTACAAATACAAATACCATTTAAACCAGAATTTTTTTTACTCGGAATTTTAGATGTACAAATAGAAAAACATTTTTTTAAAATAATACAATACATGATTACAGCAGCAAGACTTTTATATGCACAGAACTGGAAAAACCAAAGTTTACCAACGATACAGGAATGGATGTTGAAATTACTAGATATGGCAGAAAATGACAAATTGACATGTTTATTAAAAGAAAATTCAAACCGTTATTTTCTAAAAGAGTGGAAGCCTTTGATGGACTATTTGCAAAAAGCAGGAGGAGTAAAGCTTGCATGGGGTTTTGATGATTAGATTATATTTAAATAGAATATATTAGACAAGAAATGTATATGAATGTTATATGAATAGCCAGCATGTAAGAACAAACTATTTTTCTTTATTCTTATGACCATAGATAGATCGGAAGTTATCCAATTTCTATGGTTGTTTTTCCTTTCTTTCTTTTACTTTACTACACTTTTCTTTTCTTTCCTTTTTAATTTGTATTTCTATCTCTGTTTCATTTTCAACTTTTAACTTTGTATATTTAAAATCTTAATAAAATTTATATATAAAAAAAAGATGTGTGGACTTCAACTCCCAGAATTCCCCAGCCAGCATGATCTAAAGGACTGCCTCCTCCCAGTTAAGCGTTGCCTGAGGATGTACTGTACATAGCATATGGTGGGAAGCCTTCAAAAGTATTGTTGTTGGCATGATGGCAATTTTTTATTATTTTATCTAATTAAGCTAACCTCGGGATCTGGGAGGAAGGATGAGCTAATACCTCTCCAATGGGAGCACAGTTGTGACAAGTTGTGACAAGCCCTGCCTCATAGTGATTTCACTATGCAAGCCCCTCCTTTATATGCCTGTGTTGTGACCCCGCTGTGGGGCAGGACTTGCATAGCAATGTCACTGGCTGTTCCCAGATACTATGAATGTACATCTGGTTTCTTGCTTACTGGTAAAAAACAGGCCAGCTAATTTTGGGGTGGTGGTTGCCAAGAGCAGCTGCAGCTGGCATATTTTTTTGCTGGTAAGGAATAATTTGTAAAAAATGCTGCCCTCTGCCTCAATTGTCTACCCTCCCATGTTCAACTGTCTTCACCACCTATAATGTAGACATCCTTAAATGAGAGCAAAAATAATTCACTGAAGCAAAAGACAGTGTTATTTTGATGTTTTAAAGGCAGTATGCATTGCCTTGAAATGGATTTTCCCATTCACACAACAGCAAGCCTTCGGTGGCAAAATCACCTGAGAACTGAAGCTTTGCCTGGAAATCCTGAAGAAAGTACAATGGCCATTTAAGCAAAATCCTTCAGCAACTTCAATCCTATTCTGACAACTGATGTACCATTTAAACAATGGCAGAAAGATATGGTAAGCACTTGGATGGGAGACCACCAAGAGAAGCCAAGGCTGTAGACTGGACTGGGAAGTTGAAAAAGCAACCTGCGGAAGGCAATGGCAAACCGCCTATGCATTGTGGCTAAGAAAACAACATGGTTGCTGTGGAGGAGTAAATAACCACTGGTGCATGTATTTGTTTTGTATTCTACATTATAGCTTTAACTGCTGTTATTTATCCATAGCTGCATATTTAATTGGAGAATGAAAAGGCAATGAAAACGTAACTGGCAAGTATCTTAAATTATTGCTATGGTCTTTGTTTGATCATTGTAAAATTGTCTTGGAAGAACTGCCCTTTCTCTTTCTTTAACCCAGTATTACTGCAAAAGGGCTCCCAGTATTACTGCAAAAGGGCTCCCGGATACCCAGTATGACTTTGGGGTTATTGCAATTGTGACCTCAGACCAAGAAAGGAGAAGTCTTCACAGGCATTAAGAAAACTTTTTCTTAGAGTATCCCATTTGCCTTCCTTGAAGCCAGCAGTTCCAGTGTCATCACACTCAAAGCCCCTGCCTTAATCATGCACATTTTTTATTTGGGGTTATTGGAAAAGACTCTTGAGAATACCATGGACAGCCAAGAAAACAAACAAATGGATCATCAGACAAATCAACCCAGAGTTCTCACTTGAGGCACAAATGACCAGACTCAAATTATCCTACTTCAGACATATTATGCAAAGACCCAGCTCTCTGGAGAAGGCTCTATTGCTGGGAAAGGTGGAAGGAAAGAGAAGAAGAGGATGACCAGCAGCAAGGTGGATGGACTCAGTTACAGTGGTGATGGGTATACCTGAATGGAATGGGAGACCTGAAGGACCAGGTTAGGGACAGACTGTCATGGAGAAAAATCTATCTATGCAGTTGCAAGTCGACATTGATTTGATGGCACGTAATCAATCTATATTGATTTACCTTGTCTACATTAAGTAGTATAGAGTCCATTGGAGTTGGGTGGCTATAATAATTTCAAATAAATAAATAAAATAAAAAACAGTACTGCACGTTGTCTTATGGATTAAACAATTTTTCCTTTTCTAGTCATTGAATGAATGCTTCACCCTGTAAGCAAGGATGCCCATAGAATTAATTCAATTAAAACTTCTGTAAGCAAATTTCCAAAAAAAAAAAATCATTTGCATGTGATTGGGGGGGGGGGGATGTTTATATTTATAAAGCAGGTTTTGTGCAAACCAACTACTGCAGGTATGAGTCAAAGAATACATTGCCAAGATGTGCTATTTGCCAAAGTGAAAAGATTCCTTTAACAAATATACTTCAAAATATGTGGGCTAAGTTTAATCTGGAGAGCAGATGTGGCAACACTGCTGCTCCATCAGTCACACTCAGCTCCTCTGGTTTGTTTAGCATTGTTTGCAAATCAGGGGCTTTATTTCCTTCCAAAGTTCATTTGGCTATATATTCCCCCTTAGCAGGACAACCACACTAGCAGGACAAACCAAGAAGGAAAACTTGAGCTTGTTCACAACAAACCAGCATTCTCCAGAACTCTGGCTTAACATGATACGAGATCGAATGTAGCCATCTCTCAGCCTGAACCTCTCAGCTCATGTTGTGTCTAGGAATGGAAAGATCACTAAAAATCCAATCAGTTTTATTATGTGCTCTGTTGTGCAAATTTCTGTTCCAGGAAGTTTTTTTATAATTATTCTTAAAAAGTGAATATAAATTTGCCAACTCAGAGTGGCATTTCATTCCAGAAAGCATTGCAAAGAAGGAACAGCCTTTGCAGAATACCCTGTATTGCTGTGAGCATGTAGCATGCTTTTGCTGTGAGAAGAAAGGAAAAACCAAGGGGCCCAAGAGTCCAATATATTTTCAAAAGTAAATTAGGTTTTTTTTAATGGAAAGACAAACACAAGCAAGAGTTTGTTCCTGCAAGCATTCATCTTCCACTGGGATTGAGAAATCCAAGCCTACTCCTTACAGCATCGATAGTGAAATTCTATTACGACCTGGGTGTGCCAGTCTATCTTCTTAGGGTCTTCTTGCTGGGCTCATTTGTCAATTACGACTGTCTTCCTTAAGACACCTGCTCTGTTTCTGTCTCCTACCTTATATCTACACAGCTTCTGCAGTCAGGCCTGTCTGTGTCCCAGTCTGTCTGCTTGATCGTAGTGTGTCCTGTGCCAGTCTGATTTTTTTTTTATTCTCCAACTTCTTCACTATGCATATCCCTCCTCTGTCTTAAGAGTCCCTGCCTATTTAGGTAGGTTGAAAGGTGTTCTGAGTGTACAATAAGCTTCTTAAGTGTACAGATTCCTGCCATATGCCTACCATGTGCAATACACCTGCATTTTGAAATTAGAAATATCTTTAGCACAAACTGTTTTTTATTAGTTCATGAAGCTGCCCAGATGCTATTTTCATTTTTTAAAAGTCCTCCTATCACACAGGGAGGAGGTTACAAATCACAAAAGAAAATGATTTCTTACTCTTTTTTTCCTAAGGAATTCTTTGAGTTATAGCCCAGGCTCTGAAAACCTTCTTTGTAGCAGTGTTTCATTACAGAAAATATGCCCCTTTGCTTTAGAAGAGGAGTGATAGAACAGGAAAATCTATTCAACGTTCTTGGTTCTTGACCACCTCAAAAGGTCCAATTATATTGGGCCCCTCTGAAAACTGAAAGAGAACAAGGAAGGGGAACTAGAAAATATCTTTTGAAACAGCATCATTATTAATCAGTTGTATCTGCTCTTTGTGTAGACTGGCTACTTTTGCAAATCTGTTGTAGTACAGGGCCCCATACTTTTACGTGAAGCCTTAGTTTAATTAATACTCCTGCATACTTCTGCAATCTCATTTGATGACCATGGTGTAATATTTGATTCAGTTGAAAGGATACAGAACACTTGCCAATATCTAAGAGGCGGAGAAAGTAACCATCTCATGAAATTAGCCATATGCCATTGGCTGAAATAAATAATGGAAATACTTTGGCCACCTAATGCGAAGAGAGGACTCACTGGAAAAGACCCTGATGCTGGGAAAGACTGAAGGCAAAAGGAGTGTCAGGGTTCATGTCTATGAATCCTGCCATTGGGATTAATCAAGGCTTAGTGCTTGCATAGTAGTTGGGAGGGGGAATGGCAGTTGAGTGTTATGTCTGCTGCTGGAAGCTAGAGACAGCTCGGCCAAGGTCACGCGCCTGCAACGGAGTGGAGATGGGACCGTTTGCTTCATGAGATCATTGTTGGTGAATTGGCGCGCAGGGGGAAGGGTTAAGAGAGCTTAGTTTGGCGGGAATCAGTATTCAAGTCTTTAGGAGTGCTTCAATGAACATGTATCCTGAATAAAGCTTTATCTGCATTTCAATGAATTGCATGGAGAAGTGTTTATTGGGACATTGTTGTTGAGATCATCACAGAAAGACTTGAATCCACAATCCAGTCGGTTTATCCTGAGGTTACAAGTGGTAACTCCATTTAGTGCCTCCTGAGTGAGAATCGGCTTGTCCAAGCAACTTCAGCATGGAAGAATCTATGGAATGTTTCCAGGCGGAGGAAGGGGAGCAACCAGGCCCCTCTTCAGGTTGGGAAGCGAATTCCAAGGAAGGGAAAAGTGCGGCTGCTGAACCAGAAGCAGCTAAGAAAAAAGCCTCTAAGAAGGTGTCTCGACGGAGTGGCGTAGAGACTACCGAGCTAGCCATGGCACGCACCCCTAGAGTGGGAGCGGAATGGTCTGTGGGAATTGGAGGCGGCATCCAGGCTGGGATGGGGAAACACACGGCTAAGCCCAGAGTGACCCAGTCCCAGAGGATGGCTTCACTGGAAGCGAAGACTGCACGTATTGATTTTGAAATGGAGAATATTAGTCACCAACTACAAACCCTTATCCAATCCGTGCAGCAACTGGCCCTGGCTCCAAAGCAGGAAGGGATTCCAGGGGTGGATTTACAACCTAAATTGATGACCACAGCAGCAGAGAGCGGCACGTCCAGTGGAGAGGAGGAGGAGGAGTTCTCTGGACCCGAAATGGAGGTGCCTCAACCGGCCGTAAGTGGATTAAAAAGGGGCCAACCTAGGGTGTTCGCCTTGAACAAATTGAAAACAAGATTTGATGGGGACCCAGGGAAATTGGCTTGCTTTATGACCCATGTCAGGGGTTTTATGGAGGAGTTTGAAGAGTCTTTCTTAACGGAAGAAGCCAAAGTAAGGTATGTCTCAAGTTTCTTAGAGGGAGAGGCTGCTTTATGGCTGGTGACGTTGCATGACTCTAACTCTCCAGATTTATGGACTTTTAATGGCTTTATGCTAGCCTTACGACGCCTGTTTGAAGATACCCTCTCTAAAATGTCAGCCAAAGTGCAATTGCAGCAGCTACGCCAGGGGAACCGATCTGTTGCCGAATATGCAATGGAGTTTAAAAAGCTTATAGGAATGGTCCCAACCTGTCCTGAAGCTTTTCAGGTGGAATATTTCCAGATGGGGCTGAAACCAGAGATTTTAGAGATGGCAGCAGGACGGGGTGACCCTGACACCCTAGAAGAATGGATTCAATTAGCCGGCAAGGCTGAGAGCACCCAATTAAGACTGAGATCGTACAGGAAGCTACATAGCTCGGGGAAAAGCCCTTTGGGACAGCCCCCGGCGAAGAAGCTAGCTAGAGCCAATGCTTGGGAAGAGGAAAAGGAACGTAGAGCAAAGAGAGGCTTGTGTTTCAAATGTGGCAAAGAGGGGCATCGCATTGGTAACTGCCCTCAGAACCCCTCTACAGTAAAAGCAAAGCCAGACAGCCAGCCTTCCAAACCATCTAAGCTACCACTACGCAAGGGAACAGCTCATGCTCTGGAGAACAGTAAGACTCGGGATTTGGTTGGGGGAGAGAACGATTCCTCTGACGAAGAGTTCCTGCAGCCGGCGGGAAACGAGCGATGTCTGGCTTGAAGTGCGCCGCGGGCCAGGCATTTGCAGATCGGCGCTCCAATCCGCTGGTGAGTGGAGATTGTCCTACCATGCAGGTTAAGATAAAGCTTGAAACTTTGGATGGGAGGGATCAGAACAATTTGATGGCAATGCTGGACTCGGGGTGCTCAAGATGTTTGATGCATCCTGCCATTGTTACAGGACTGAGACTTAAGTTGCATAAGTTAAAAGTTCCCATCATATTTTGTCAGTTGGATGGGTCAGATATGAAAGGGGGTCCAGTGGAATACTATACAGAAGCCCTGAAAATGACTATTGGGACGCATCAAGAGACTATTAGGTTCATTGTGGCTCCCATTTCCAATCAGCCCATAGTATTGGGGCTCAAATGGTTGAGGGAGCGTAACCCTCAGATTGACTGGGTTTCTGGAGAAATGGAATTTGCAGATGGCTCATATTTGGGAGTTGAGCGGGAAACTGCAGGACTCTGTGTGGTGCGGGAGCTAGCACAAGCAGCGGTGGCACCGTCAGTGTATGAGGAGGAGGGGGAGATTTTTGTGGAGACGGAATCAGACCAGATGCCCCCTCATCGGAAAACAGACTGTTCTTTGCAATTGGAGCCTGGGGCAGTGTTGCCTAAACCCAAGTTGTATTCAATGACTCATAAGGAACTGCAGGAGCTGAGGAATTTTATAGATAAGAACCTAAAGCGGGGGTTTATTGAGCCGTCCACCTCACCCACGGCTGCTCCGGTATTGTTCCGGAAAAAGAAAGATGGCTCCTTAAGGCTTTGTACAGACTATAGGGGGTTGAATGCTATTTGTATTTCTAACCAATATCCGCTACCTTTGATGAAAGATATGCTGGCTCAACTGACCAAAGGGAAAATATTCACCAAGCTGGATTTGAGAGAAGCGTATTTTAGAGTACGCATAAAAGAAGGGGATGAGTGGAAGACCGCCTTCAATTGCCAATTAGGTTGTTTTCAATATAAAGTCATGCCGTTCGGATTAAGGGGCGGGCCTGGAGTCTTCATGAGCTTAATTAATGAGGTTCTGCACGAATTTCTGTACCAGGGGGTATTGGTATATTTGGATGACATCTTAATATACACAGAGACCATGGAGGAACATATAAAACTAGTAAAAGCCGTGCTCAGAAAGCTTTTAGAAAACAAATTGTATGTTAAGTTGTCTAAATGTGAATTTCACAAAGAAAAACTGGATTTTCTAGGCTACAGAATATCCCATCAGGGCATAGAAATGGATCCCGCCAAAGTTAAAGATGTGTTGGCGTGGGAAACCCCCAGAACAAAAAAACAATTACAATCTTTTCTTGGATTTGCAAACTTTTATCGCCAGTTCATTCCCGGGTTCTCCAAGATTGCGTTACCATTAACCGATATGTTAAAAACCAAGAAATCGGCTGATGGCGTATTAGCAAATAAACCTCAACCGAAATTAAAATGGACGCCGGCGTGCCAAACGGCTTTTGAACAACTGAAGCAGTTGTTCACTGCAGAACCCGTTTTAAAACATCCTGATCCAGAACGTCCCTTTGTGATCCAGACAGATGCGTCCAATTCTGCGGTTGGATGCATATTATTGCAAAAAGACAATAATTATCAGTTAAGACCTTGTGCATATATTTCTCGTAAATTTACTGAGGCTGAACAACGTTGGTTGGTTTGGGAAAAGGAAGCTTTTGCAGTGCGACATGCTCTAGCTACATGGCGACACCTGCTGGAGGGTTCGCCTCATCCATTTGAAGTCTTTACTGACCATAAAAACTTGGAAGCACTTAAAACGCCTCGGAAATTAAATCCTAAACAAATCCGTTGGGCTGAATTTTTCAGTAGGTTTAATTTCACGCTAAAGTATTTGCCAGCTGGGAAAAACTTTTTAGCAGATGCTTTGTCTAGGTTACCACAGCATGACACTCAAACAGAACTGGTAGTATCTACAGTAATGTCTCCGCAACAATTGGGATTATCCAACCAGGAGGAGCCTGGTCCTGGAAGTGCTACAGTACCCATACCTGTACAATTGCAAGGGAATGTGGCTCTCACTAGAAGCAAGGCCAAAACACCGAAACCCCCATGTGAACCTTCTCTAGAGAAAGAACTTAGGGCCGCTATAGAGACTGATGATTGGTGGAAAGAGCACAAGCAAACTTTAACTGAGACGAATGGGGTGTGGTGGAACGGAGACAGATTATATGTTCCGGAGACTGTGAGAAAGGCTATTTTACAACGTTGTCATGATAGTAAAATTGCCGGACATTTCGGATTTGTAAAAACTTTACATTTGGTTAGAAGGCAATTTTGGTGGCCAACTTTGAGGAAAGATGTGAAACAATATGTTTTGTCATGTCATGTTTGTGCTTCCATGAAAAAAGCACCCGGGAAACCGGTGGGATTGTTGCAAACCGTGGCTGAGCCAACAAGCCCATGGAAACAAATTTCAATGGATTTCATTGTGGACTTGCCAGAGAGTAAAGGCAAGACAGTCATATGGGTAGTGACTGATTTATTCTCTAAGCAAGCTCATTTCATCCCTTGTAAAGGACTACCCTCTGCTGGTCAACTGGCAAAATTATTCATCTTGCACATTTACCGAGCGCACGGCGCCCCCTCGCGGATTATCAGCGATCGCGGAAGTCAGTTTACCGCCAAATTTTGGAAATCATTCCTAAAATTGATTGGAACTGAGCAGGGTCTCACCTCTGGGCATCATCCGGAGGGTAATGGGGCTTGCGAACGACTTAACTCCGTGTTGGAGCAGTATTTACGGTGTTACATTAGTCATCAGCAAGATAATTGGGTGGAGTTGTTACCCTTTGCTGAGGTGGCTTATAATAATGCCGTTCATCAGAGCACTGGGTTTTCCCCATTTAAAGTGGCTACTGGTCAAGATTTTGTACCTATTCCTGAACTACCTGACCCTGCCATGATTCAACAGACTGATCCTGTACTGGCAGATGAGTGGATTACAAAAATACGATCAAATTGGCCGATAATATTGAATATATTGCAGGAGGCCAAAAAATTCTTACAAAACATTTGCTGATCGTAAACGGGCTCCAGAATGGCCTTTAGTGGTGGGAGAAAAGGTTTACCTGTCTACAAAACATTTGAAATCTACTCAGCCATCCAAGAAACTGGGGCCTAAGTTTATTGGCCCTTTTCCTATTGTGAAAGTGATCAACCCAGTGGCCGCTCAGTTATACTTGCCAAAGAACCTTCGTAGAGTACATCCTGTCTTCCACATCAGTTTATTGAAACCAGTTAAACCTGCTCATCAATGGCATCCGGATCCAGTGACACCTCCACCTATCATGGTGGGAGATAACGAACATTTCGAAATTGTGAACATCTTGGACTCCAGAATGCACAGAGGAAAATTACAGTATTTGGTGCAATGGAAACATTTGCCTGTGGGGTTTGAGGAGTGGGTTGATAAGATCCATGTTTCAGCGCCAAGGTTATTGAAGAAATTCCATGACCAATTTCCTACTAAACCTGGTTAATTTCACAATTGTTATTGTTTCTGTTTTTCAGATCTCAATGCCTCCCATTGTATTGCAGCCTGAAGATTTCTGGAATTGTTCCATGTGCCTTTATGTATACTTGTATTTTTTAACCTTTCTTGTTCTTTGCATACTATTCTTTCTTTTGGAGGGTCGGCATGTCAGGGTTCATGTCTATGAATCCTGCCATTGGGATTAATCAAGGCTTAGTGCTTGCATAGTAGTTGGGAGGGGGAATGGCAGTTGAGTGTTATGTCTGCTGCTGGAAGCTAGAGACAGCTCGGCCAAGGTCACGCACCTGCAACGGAGTGGAGATGGGACCGTTTGCTTCATGAGATCATCGTTGGTGAATTGGCGCGCAGGGGGAAGGGTTAAGAGAGCTTAGTTTGGCGGGAATCAGTATTCAAGTCTTTAGGAGTGCTTCAATGAACATGTATCCTGAATAAAGCTTTATCTGCATTTCAATGAATTGCATGGAGAAGTGTTTATTGGGACATTGTTGTTGAGATCATCACAAGGAGAAGGGGACGGCAGAGGATGAGATGGTTAGATAGCATCACTGATGTAATGAACATCAATCTGAGTAAACTCCGGGAGACAGTGGAGGACAGGAAGGCCTGGCGTGCTATGGTCCATGAGGTCACGAAGAGTCGGACACGACTAAACGACTGAACAACAACAACAACATGATCCCTTATTTATATAGCTAGCCCACATCATGAGGTCTAAGGCAGAAAGGCAAATGTTCCCTTTAAAGGCTTCAAAGGACGTTTAGAAATAAGAAGCCTTGGATGACCTTAGTCATTCTGAATAGATGGTAAGTATAACATTGTCTAACCTAATGGTCAGCTTTATTTAAACCTTGGGCTGAAGAGAAACACAGTGCATCCTTATTAATGGTTCTTGCATGCCCTTAGGCTCAAACACAAGACTGCTTACCAGTTCCTCACAGGTGTTCTCGCATGAAAGTAGTGTTCTTTCTGGGAAAATAGAAGACAGACTCCCATCTGGACAATCCATGGAGCATGGAGAAGGAGGCTTGAGGCAATGTGGTTGGGGACAGTAGTTTACTGAGCTACAATGGTGTTAAGAGATCAGTCTGAGCTGTCAGATGGCACCCCCTTCAGCAGTTGAAGAGCTTGACCAGTCTGAGTCTCAGTCTGCACCATAGGAACTAGCTGAAGAAAACACATGGAGGAAACGCAGGGCAGGCTGAACCAGCTGATGCAGGGCCTGAGCCAGCCGATCAATATCTCGCAAGTTAAGAAGAGCAAAGGAAGTCAAGCTGTCTACTTGAAAGAAAGAAGCGTGACTCAGCAAATTATCCAAGTTGCAAGTCAGGGCTATATAAAAGCAATGATGGCTTAACTAGCTCTTTCCACCCCCTTACCTGCCTGCATCCCTGTCAGTATCCTGCTTTTGATTCCTTGGATTCCTTGGCTGAACCTTGGACTGAAACCTGACCACTCTCTTGGATTATTTTTCTCTAGAGTATCTGAAAAGTAAGCTTTCATGTTTTCATTCTCTAAGCGGAAAGTTTGCAGCTGGCAACATGTTTGTTACTACAGTTCAAGATTTATGACTGTAACAAATACCTAGAGTTAGTATCAAACGTTGGCTGTGTTAATTGCACAGAACAAATTAGCCCAGCAAGTCTGCTGTGGAACCACCCCTTCCATCCGGTATCTGGGCTTGTTGCCTGCTTTTCAGTGCTGTTGTGGCTTCAGGAAAGCCTGGAATCACAGCTTCCACGACCACGTCCACCCCAATTTAAACCTAGAACCTGTGAGGCCCTGGTTTAATTCATATAATTGAGAATGGACCGAAAAGGATTGTCTCTTGTGCTTCTGTGGCCCTTCCTAGAGGCTTCTACTGCCAGGAACCCCATACCTCACTTCTTGTCCTCACTTTTTTTTTAAACAGTCCACTCCATCATAGAATGTAACCTGGTACAGATATGGTTTCACCGTGCAGCCACATTTTTTTCCCTCTTCTTTCCATTTGGATGGTCAGAGCTGTATGTATTCTGTGATCTGACATAAAAATCAGCAATGCAATTTCTCAGACTACAGCTAATTTGATAGTTAAAAAATCTGGAAGGATTCAGGCTGAAGGAAGTGCTTTCACACATCCAGAGAGGCATGGATTATTTTATATTCAATTGGTGGAAGACGAGGTGGAGTAAGTTGGAAAAGGGATCCCCTTCAGAAACATCACACAAGATCCAGCTATCTAGTGGCAATTCTGGGCCATTTATCTGTAAATCTTCCCAGTACAAATGTGAAAGCAGAAGCAGCATTATGGGTTGAGGTCACACATCATACTAAATCATGTTTTGTTTTGTTTTTAAAAAGCCATAAACCAGATTTTACAAAACAAAATAGTTGGGTTCACACGAAGTGTGAAGGCAGAAAATAACTGAAATGTTGAGAAGTCGAGCCCCATTAAACTTTTCCTGACCTAGACTGTGATATAGTCATCTAATGCTATTGAAGAGGCAACCAAGTAGAACAACAATTAGCAAATATATCTGGAGCAACAAGTATACACGCACATGCCAAACTCAACAAACCATCATGAAATGAAATGGTGGCTGAAAAGCTGAGGATGACATTTCGTAAGGAGGTAAAACTTCTACAGATTCTAACAGCAGAAGAACTTCAGTGGTTTTCCAGGAAATGTCTTCAGCTGCTGAGTGCTGGTTCCAAACAGAAACAGGATAGTGGTTTGTTGTTGTTGTTTTTTTACAAGAGCGGCCAGAAGAATCTTTTGGCAGACAGGAAGACCTTGTCCACTTGCAGTACCAGTACAGAGCCTGGCATTTTTGTGGCAGTTTTAAATCAACCAAAGCTTTCTACCCTCATGAGATTGGCAGAGATTGGGAGCTGAATCCATTTACTGCTATGTACTATGCTGTGTACATAGAAGCCCACCAAAACTTTTCGTTCGAAGTACTATAGCTCTGCAGAGCTCTTGGACAGTCTCTTCTCTTACTGGCAGGATCTCTCATCTCACCTCAATTTCCCATGGGCAGAACTTTAACCTCAACCTGCCTTTTGGCTGCTTTCTCTCACTGGAGCATTGTTTCCCCTATTTTGAGGGCAGTGGGCAGGAGGACCATCAAGGATCAGCTTCACACTGCTTTTTGAGAGATTGGAGAATGGAAAACGTAGCAGTGTCGAAATGAGTTTAATCAGCTTTCTCCCACCTAGCATCCATCTCCAGATGCACTGGACTATAGTTCCTATCCATGATGGATAGGAAATTGGGATCTGTAGTCCCATATACCGGGAGGATTTGGAATGGGGCTCAGGAAGTCTAGTCTAGCATCCTCCAAGCCTTTTAGAAACTAATCAGAAATAAATCAGTAGTACACAGGCCTTTAATACCAAATCAGAAAATAATTCATATAGGGATATAAATTAGACTGACTCCAGAGACAGCCAATTGTGTAAAATATATTACAAGATCTGTAAATTATTTCATTGTAGCAAACTGCTACTCCAGATGGGAGGGTTTCTCTCTCCTTTCCCAGATATGCATTTGTCCAACATGCACAAAGCACATAAATAATATTGAAATCAATGGATACAAGATGGCTTTCTTATTTCTCAAGAGAGGGCAAGATTTTATTTCTCCCCACTTCCTTCTCTAGAAGTTCCATTAAAAACTAAGGTTAGTAAAACAGTTAAGCTGTACGAGTATGATCTATCTCCAAGGAATCTCATTCAGCTATTGTTCATTGTTGGCAGGCCAGTATCTTGCTTCATCCGTTGCAGGGTGCAATATCAAAACAACACAGTGGGATTATTTTAAGAGATATTTTGATGTCCCTGTGGGTTCCATATTGGATGGGGGGGCAGCATGCACCAAAAGGTTTCACTGCCCCCATTATATTACAGACATCAGCACATTAAGTTGTTTCTTCCTCCAGAGCCCATCTCTGCAACTACACAGATGGAGTACCAAGCAAAGGTTGCTATTCCATTGCCCTGCCCTATGATGGTTTGCTCATTCAGGTCAAAGCTAGACACCAGTGCAGCTAGTTAGTTTTAGATCCTGCATTTATTTATCTTACAGATTTGTGTATGCCTGTAGAGAGCCAAGCATATTATTTTTAATTTCACTTTCTAAGTCTGCCCACTTGCCAACGATTCTGGGAAGACTTTTCTTAATAGCACAATTGTGGAAGGAATTACTTGTTTATAAAGTAAAAAATAATAAAGGAAATATCTGGAACTGAAGAAGAGTAAGGAGGAGGAGGAGTCCTGCTGCTGCTCCACCAGCCCACCTGGGCCGAACACACCCATGTCACCATGTGCTATGGACTTTTCGTGCTGTCCTCTGATGAATGCATGGCTAGCTCAACTGGAAGAAATCTTTACCTTTACCTTCCCTGAGAGGTTATGGGTAGGGATTGGAACAATCCTTTGAGCCCCTCAAGACCGAGCTTCAACCCCACAACTCAGCAACAGCATTAATGTCTTTCTTAAAATAAAGAGCAGTGGTGAAGATCTTGATGCTTCTTGGGATGCTAATGGCAGCAATAGTGGTGGCTTACTTTTTGCCACCTCTGGGTTGTGGTCAAAACCCACCTGCTTTTTGCATTAAACGGAAAGTCTTCTACTGTCTTCCCTGCTCTGGAATGTGGGCTTCCAGCTGAAAACAGCTGAGACTGGTATAAACAAGGGATGTTAAAATTAAATAACTGCATCACTGATATCTCATGCTGATAAGCCCCACTGGCAATGCTCTGAACACAAAATAGATCTTCTAAGTACATATTTTTCTTACTGATGCTGAAACCTTTCCTCAAATACTTCCCAAGGCGGATAACTTTGAATCCCTTACATCTACAGTAATTGGCACACTGATCCACTTGGATGTCACACACACACATACATACACATGCTTCAGTACAGTAGTGCATTAATCCAAAAAAATGAAGCCATCCTAAGACAGTGTTCTTAGTGCCAGAGGTTAAACAGATACTAATGTATGGGACAATAGTTTTAAACAGCTTCCTTACACTGATAAATTATCAGACCATTTCAAGTAATATTCTGGAAAACTGCTTGGGGCTATAAATATGCATGAGGTGACCTTAAGCAGATTGTTCTTTTTTGCAGCTTTGTCCAAACTTTAAAACTAACAAAGGAAGGGAAAATGGTAGGACAAAGGGAGGAAAGATTATAGTATGTTTAGTGCACTATAGAGAGAAGCAGGAAATCTGAATGTATTTCTGGCTTGCCCTATATTCTCTTCCAGGTTTCTGTCAGCTCACAACTAGCCACATATTTTGAACTGGGCTGACTTCATTCTGCAGCCTCAAATTAGACTAATCAAATAATGAGACACCTGTCCTGGCTTCTTCCGGGCATTTTCAATGTTTGTACCCCATTTCTGAAATATCCTTCTTCCTGTACCCTTTTATGTTATTCTGGTGTCAATTTAAGAATGTTTTCATTTCCCCAAGCTTCCCATTTAATTGCTAGGTTGCTTTTTCTTTTCTTTTCTTTTCTTTTCTTTTCTTTTCTTTTCTTTTCTTTTCTTTTCTTTTCTTCTTTTCTTTTCTTTTCTTCCCAGTTTTACCTAGACCTGTCTCTGTTGGGTGTACAATTATTGAATCCCAAAAGATTTCCTTCCAAATCAGTAAAGATTCAGATTGAGCTATAGCAAAAGGAGGCAATCTGTGGTTCAGAGGCAGTCCCAAATCCCCATTTTTGCAGCCCCAGACTCCCCAGGGAACATGTCAATAAATTTGGCAACAAATTGCTAAAAACCAGTGGCATGAATTTCTGCCACTTTCCAAGCAGTAAAATGATAGAAATGAAGTGCACTAAGAGACTTAACCATATAAAAAAGAGGGGCAGTTTGGTGTAGTGGTTAAGGCGCTAGGCTGGAAACCGGGAGACTGTGAGCTCTAGTCCCGCCTCAGGTATGAAGCCAGCTGGGTGACCTTGGGCCAGTCCCTCTCTCTCAGCTCTGGGAAGAAGGAGGCCATGGCAAACCACTTCGGAAAATGCTGCCTAGAAAACTGCAGGGTCCAGTTCAGGCTATCAACAGGAGTTAACACTGACTCGAAGGCACACACACACAAAAACATATAGAAAATAGACTGCCCCCCCCCAGAAATAAAAAACTAAAGTAAAAAATTGTACACATACCCCACCTGCATGATAGGTACTTAAAATAATATTTTAAAAATGACGGGGGGGGGGGCACAAAAAGGCCCTCATCAGTATAGTCTTTTGAGGGAGATGGGCGGTGACGAAATTTGAAATATAAATTAAATAAATAAATAAATAAATAGTCAGTCTACAATGTTAACCCACTCTTTAAATGTTATGGCTTTTTAAAGCAAGTTCCTAGCCCAGCTTACTTCACAGGGTTGTTCTTGTGGGGAAAATAGGAGGAGGAAGGGATATTAGGTATGTTTGCCACCTTGAATTATTTATAAAAATAATAAAGGGATAAAAAAAATCTAAAATAAATAATTAATAAATAAAATAGTAGTGCATGCAATCTACTGGGAGATATTTATTTATTTATTTATTTATTTATAAGACTTGTACAGCCACCCATCTTAGAACCACAACTCTGGGCAGCTCACCCCAATTATATAAAACCGACATCGTACAAAAAGTAAAAGCCAAAAAGAATAAAAACAGAAACTAAGGAACCTGGCACCAACTCCCTTGATGCAGCCAACAGCGCCGTCTTCCAACTCCGACTTCACTTCCCCAGCTGACTTGGGGGAAGAGTCAGCTCTTTACAGCTTTCCGTAAAGAAATGCAACACGTAACACATTTGTCTAAAACACACACACAGATCCATTCAGTAAGTAAATAAAAATAAGCACTGTCGATCATTTGTTTTTTAAAACTAGCTCATCCACCAAAAGCCTGACTGAATAATGACTGACTGAATGGCTGAACAAAGGACTGAATAATTTTGAAATAATTTTTATATTGCTCTTCAGAAAAGGAGCCCAAGGAGGTATCTAAAGAGATAGTAGCCTGACCTAGACAGAGAGTTCAAAAGATGAGCAACAGCCACTTCAGCGAATAAAATTCTACAAAAGAGGGAAATCACAGCATTCCTATTGTATACTTACTGTATTTCCCATCGCACAGAAACGTTTTCTCATCAAACCTCTGATTTGATATTGACTTCACTATCATAGTGGAATAATCAGACTGGAAAGGATGTCTATTATTTTTCTTTGTCCACACCAAGGTATTTCGAGACTAAATGAGATTTTACAAGAAAGCTTGGTGATCGCAATGTTCCTTGCAATCAGGTCGTAGGGCTAGACGTTGGAAACATAATGAAATTATGTGTTCATAAGCTCAGAATACATAATGGAATTCCTATTATTCTAACTGCCGTTACCAAGAATTTTTAATATAGAGAATGCATCTCATTCCCCATGCAGCCCAATTTCTATGCTGTCCACACATTTCATTATTATTCACACAGCTAGCAAAGAAAGTCTTTATTTTCCTAATTATACTACTTACACAAAAGGGGTTGTGTGTGATGCTTGTGAGTGATCACTGTAGACACCAACAGCTTTGTTCCACTTTCTAACTATAACCTTTCATGGAGTTCCTTTTTCCCTCTGGAAATGTCATAGCTTTTTCATTCTGGACAGAACCATCTTGCAATTAGTCCAGTATTTTAAAAAGAAAAAGGATTCATCTACACTTTCCTTTCCAAACAATTTATTGTCCAGTCATATCATCACTCTATAGGTCCAAAATATTAATTAGATTTTATTACAGGGGGTTGATTTCTTCTGTTTTGTTTGTTTATTAGCTAGATGCCAATTATAATTTGTAGTTTTGGCAGCAAAGAACAAAGACACTAGACACAATAATCATGTGAGTCACCAAGAGTTGCCAGATTGCAGCAGGATACATATGCATACATACACATACACATACACATACACACACACATACATACACATACACACACACATACATACATACATACATACATACATACATACATACAATAAATGAGTCATACTTTGAAGGAGGAACATAAGGAATTAAACATGAGCTGCATCCTATAAAGCAACAATTGAGAATTAGTATCCAATGCAACTAGAGCTTTATTTGAAGAAAATGCATCAAACATTGGCAAAGGACCATTTCAGGAGCAGAGAGGATGCTTCATATCTAAAGAATGCCAGGTAGAGTCCCAGGCATCTCCAGGTACAACTCAGAAAAGATTCTACCTGAATTCTAGGAAGCCACTACTCATCAGAGTATAAAATACTGAACTAGACATGTATGGGATAGTATGGATGGGCTATCAGCTCAGTGTTCCTTTCAGTCAGTTTTCCCTTTAACTGACCATGAGTTTGATTCCCAATTTCTGAAACAGGGTTTTTAATTCCGCGAAGAACATTCTATATGAAAATCCATTCATATTTTTATGTGGATTTCTCCTAAAAATTGCCTTTTTATTTGCAGTTTTGTAACAGTAATCATTTTTAGCAGACGGGTTTTCCTTAATGCCTATTTTGTCCTTATTGTCTCCCATTATCTGCACTTTATATAAGTTCATTGCTGCGCATTTTAAGGTTATGAATAAACATACAAAACCTCAGAAAAAGAAAATGCAGGATATTTATCTACAGCACTTACCGTTGAACTGCCAAAGCAAAGAAAGCCATGATTATCTCAGCTTTCTTGCATGCATCCTCACAGCCCAAAGCCTGAAAGGCAAGGGAACAGTTAAAATTATAATTCTGAAACTTTGACTAGAGGATGCTTTTATATACAACGCACCACTATTTCTTTTTATTCTATTTATTTTAGTAGGGGCGTGGTGGCTCAGCGGGTAAGGCGCCAGGCTTGTCAATTGGAAGACTGCAAATTCGGGGGTTCGAGACCCTAGTCCCGTGTGACGGAGTGAGCTCCCACACTCGCCCCAGCTCTTGCCAACCTAGCAATTCGAAAGCATGCAAATGCAAGTAGATGAATAGGTACCACTTCGGTGGGATGGTAACAGCATTCCACGTGCGTCATGCAGCCACATGACCGCAGAAGCATCTTCGGACAACGCTGGCTCTTTGGCTAACAAACGGAGATGAGCACCGGCCCCTAGAGTCGGACACGACTGCACAAATGTGCGGGGGGAACCTTTACCTTTTACTATTTCTTTGCTTGTTTTGTAAGGAATGAACCTGACAAGGCAAGAACCACAGTTCCTAGGCTAGAGAAAACTGGTATGTCAATATAGACCAGGTGCCTTCCAGGCCCATCAAGAATCCATTGACTAGGAAAGGTATAAAGAAAATCCCTAGAATTTAAACCCTGGATCACAGACCTATATAAGGGCTTTGATTTCTGTGGACAGTCTTCTGTATATGGCTTCATTCTTGTCTGCAATAAAGTGACAAATCATGCCGAGTTGTGTCTGAGGGCCTTCTGCTCAGTAAGTCCATTCCTGAGTAAGGGGTTAAATATCTGGAGAGCCAAGGTTTGTCTGATTAAGTGGGTTATAACCAACAAACACTTGGTGGAAGTACAATTTATTTTTCTTAAGAGAAAATCTTCCAAACTGATAGCCTCCAAGTGATTTCACTTCCATCATTCTCCAGCCATTTACCATGGGTGGGTGGGGTGGAGGGTGATGACCACTTACTAGAACCTTTTTTCTGCCAAGGGCCATTTGGATATTTATAACCGGGGACCGGGGGGTGGGGGGCGGGGTTTCTGGGATTTCCGCGTAACGGGGGCTGGAGTTTGCGGGTGGGAGCCAATCACAAGCACTGGGGGGTGGGGTTTGCGGGCGGGAGCCAATTGCGTGGAAGGGGCGGGGTTTGTGGGCGGGAGCCCCGCAGGCCTTCGGCGGGAGCCCCGCGGGCCTTATACGGCCTGCGGGCCTGACGTTGCCCACCCCTGTACTAGAAGAAGGTATAACTCCAGTTTTGGTAGTAAATGAACTCCCCAGTGATTGAACAATATCGTGACCAGGACTTTGCTTTTACAATATATCTCCATTGTTTCTGGGGGTGGTTAACTTCTGTTTCAAAGCAGTTTCTCTCTTTGAAACTGACAAGGCATGAAAAAAATAGAAAATCAAACAACCTGTGGCTTCAAATACTGGTAAATTTGCAGCCAAAAAGAAGGAGGTTTTCTTTCTATCCTACTTGGAAGAAACCAGCTCCCAAATTGTTGTCAGGATGGGGAGATGGGAAATAGATCTACCAGCAGTCATAACAGCCTGGATTAATCTTAGGTGCCTTTTATATTGGAATGAGAAGAATTGGAAGATAAAGATTGGTCATCTGGAAGAGTCCCAATACATCTGGAGGAAACCCAGTTGGAAAAAACTGCCTTAAGGAAGCAAGTGACTGTCTGGTTTTTGCTGCAATAGATTGAAGGACCAAATACCTATGACAGTGGTAGGTTTGAAACTGGACTTGAAATGTTTCCTATGTCAT
The DNA here is from genome assembly GCA_023362775.1 of Charina bottae. NCBI lineage: Eukaryota > Metazoa > Chordata > Lepidosauria > Squamata > Charinaidae > Charina > Charina bottae. Next base: position 182,300,766 of record JALMGJ010000001.1, on the reverse strand, counting down.
GGAAATCACCTCCACTTCAAAACTTGATCCAGGAAAAAAGATAGAGCTATAGAGGCAAAAGTAGGAAAATACTAGTTTTATGGTTGGAAAAATAACAGCTGGCAATGCTAAGAGATTAGAAATGGCATCTCTCAAGCAGAACAAAATTATTTCAATAGAAATATACTCTTACACTCTTCAATTGGAAAGGTAACATTTCTGGATATCAGTTACTAGTCACTAGTTACAACATATATATATTAAATAAAATTAGCATGTAAAAAGTTTCCCAACATGGATCTTAGCAGAGTGTTCTTGCAAATATTTTCCTTGCTTTGCTCCAAAATCTGCAGATAAGAAGCCAAAAGTTTGTCTAAATGTGGCCAATCTACTTAGTCATTTCACTTATAATTCACATAATAATCTTTGTTTGGAAATACTCTTTCCTGGAAGTAATGAGCTTGCTTATTAAGATATGTATTTCTAACAACAACAACAGGAATATTGAAAATTGAATATAATGGTGCCAACTGAATCTAAGCAGCTCTTGTGGTTTAAATTCACATTAGTAAACACTTTGCCAGTCCCATTTAATAATACAGCTTGAAATTTCATAAAATGTAATTAAGATTTTCCAGATACCTTTTATAAACCATTTTGATAAAATAATACTTTGAATTGGAAAACAAAAACGTATGAAGTTTTTCACATTATAGCTTTGCTTTTCTCCTTCCCATCATAAGAAAAGAAAGTGTAATACTTGGATTTTGTTTTTAAAAAAACCAATCACAACTCACAAAAAAAGTTTCATTTTTTCAAATAATTATTTTTTTCAAAATAATGTTTTCATATACTTTGTACTTGTAGGTGTAGACCCTCTTTGAAATAATTGCTCAAATGTAACCAAAAATATGTCATGAATTCTGAAAAGACTCTTACATACACAAGAAGATGCTGCAGAGATATAGAAGCAGCTTATGTATGCTGGATGAGAGACCACACAGGAACATGTGTACTGTGCCAGTAATTCCTCCCAGGACCAGATGTCACAAAATCAGTCAACTGTTTGGGAAGGATATAGAGTCTCTCTCACACTGTTGGCTGATCCATCTGATTTCACAATATTCTAATGGATCAATATAAGTGCAAATCCAGCTCCTGTGTGCACCTCAGCTAAAGAACAGATTGTCAGAAGCTGTCCAGAATTTCAGGAAGATCTTTGCTTAAGTTCTATCTGAAGATGTGTTCTACCACTGAGTTCTAGCAAAAACAGAAAGATTGGAAGATCAAATATAAATATCTAGGTCAGAATATTTGTTTTTAATATTTTAAGAACTCGTTTACTGAGGTCAAGTTCCCACCCACAAATAAACCAATGTCAAAATAAGCATGCCTTTGGTAGACATGCTTATAATACTAAAGCTAAAGAATTCAATAATATCAGAAGCACTAACTGCAGATTGACTATCCCTGCCTTCTAGATACACCCTGCTTCGTGCTGGGTTGTAGAGTGGGAACAGATAGGCTAAATTACTCCAGGACTTCACAAGACTGAGAATCTTCAAAACAGTTGGGCAAAAAGGGTTGACAATCAACTTTCTGGCAGTAGCTCGCAAAGTCAGACTGTTCCCAGAATTTCCTACAGATGAACTGGAGCATCCCAGTTGAGTCCTCAGCTGATAAATGTAAGCTGGGACAAGCATCAGCCCTAACCAGAAAGGAGAAGAACCTGACTGTGATATCCCCTGAAACTCTGCATCCTAACTTGTTTATTTGAAATACACTATTTTATTTGCTGACAACATGTAGTGATGGGGTGTTGGAGGATGGCCCTAATACCGTGTTAAATAACTTGTGGTTTGGGCAGCCATTTTTGTAAAGGTCACCACTCCAGTTGCTGCAAGGGGTTATGAGATATGTAAGACTTTATATCTAGAAACATGTCTGGCAGCTGTTCACTGTACTGTGGTTCACCATCAACTGTTCCTGATGTCTGATTGCTGAGGGAGAAGCACCACTAACCTTAGAGTGACATTTAACCAGATCCTAAATTTATGATGATTACCTCTTTGTGGTCCTGACTCCATCTTATACACTAGGTAGTTACAAGAGGCAGGGCTCTCCTCTTATCTATTTATGCATGTATTTTATTTATTTTATTTATTTTTATTTAATCTTATTTATACCCCGCCTATCCCCTCCCTACTGGAGGGCTCTAGGCGGCTTACAACATCCGTATATATTAATTTATACATCAAATTATACATCATATATTATACCCGCGCGACAAGGAGAGAGGGAGGGAACCGGCTCTTCCGCTGAAGGCATTGGACTGCAAGTCCCAGAATGCCTCGCTCCGCGCCGGCTGCTGACGTCCAGGAAGTTGGTGTCTCCGGATCCGTCGTCCTCCGTTGTCCTCCGCCGACATCACCGCTCTTCCAGGTCTTTTTGGAATCGAGGACGACTCTCCACTGGACGCCCGCAAATTGCCCCACGTGAGTGGTACCCATTAATCTACTTGCTATATTAGCTTTCGAATCTCTGGGTTGGCAGAGAGCTAGGGCAAGTGACGAGAGCTCACCTCGTCACGCGGTTTCGAACTGCCAACCTTATGGTCGGCAGTCTAACGGCTCAGTGGTTTAACCCGCTGAGCCACCGCGCCCCGTATTAGATTCATATCCCATCTTTCATTCAAGGCATTCTACAGAAGAGCTCCCTCCCCCTATTTTTCCCCACAGCAACAACTCAGTGGGTAAGGTTAGATTGAAAAAGAGTGACTAGCCCAAAGTCACTCCATGAGCTTCCATGACTAGTTCAACTCCTGAACCATTATACACACTGGCACCTGTGGTGCCTGCTGGGTCATTGGATGGGGGTGTTGCCTATTGGGCCTGGAATTATTCACTTCCTGGTTCCTCTTAGAAGACCAGTCAAAGCAATCCTATTAGGTAACATTTGTGTACATTTGCTGGCTATTAACAGTAGCAACACCTAGCATTCACAGAGGGCTTTCAAGTGTTCAAAGTGCCTCCGTAAGTCATCACCCCTTCCCCTTACAATATAATCATTGTCAACCATGCTGGCTTCTAAGGCAGCTTTAAAATCCTGTCTCTTTCAATTGACGTACAGTGTTTAATTGTTCATTTAAATATCATCTCTTGCCAAAGTGACAATTTAATTCTATTTTAATGGAAGATTTTACCATTTTATATATCTTACATGTTTTAATTTGTTGTTTGGGGTCATTTTACATCCAAGGACTTTGGTTATGGTCTAAAATGTTTAAAAAATTAAATACACACATGAAATAAATAAATATTTTTTAAAGGATATAGATATAGATATAGATATAGATATAGATATAGATATAGATATAGATATAGATATAGATATAGATATAGATATATAGATGATATAGATATAGATATAGATGATATAGATATAGATATAGATATAGATATAGATATAGATATAGATGATTTATCACCGCCCATCTCCCCCGAGGGGTACTCTGGGCAGTTTACAACAGAATATAATTCATTAAAATACAATTATAAATAGACTAATATACACATTACTTGACAATTTATAAATATAATTAATATAATAAAATCCAAATGGCAGAATCTTCTTAAGTCCATGGGGAAGGGCACTCCAGGGCCACCCTAAGGCACTAGCCATCCTCAAGAGTGTACTTTCTCCTTCCCACCCCAAGCATATTGACACAACCAGGTTTTGAGTTTTTTCCAGAAGTCCAGGAGCGAGGGGGACTGTCTTATCTCAGGGGGAAGAATGTTCCATAGGACAGGGGCTACAGCAGAGAAGGCACACTTCCATGACCCAGCTAGATGGAATTCTTTAACTGATGGGGTCCGTAGCATGCCCTCTCTGCATGCTCGGGTGGGACGGGATGATGTGAAGGGGATGAGATGGTCCCTTAGGTAACCTTGTTTATAAACATAAACAAAAAGGTGATAAAAGAGTAGTGTACAAATGAATAAACAGAGCATTTGCACTCAGAGAAATTAACATTTTTCAATATTTCATTAGTTGATTGTAAATAACTAAATATATTGTATAATTTTAAAAACCTGAAATCATCTATTAAACTCTAAACAGAATATAAATAATAGGAACAAGAGTTAGCACAGTAGGGATCATAACATGAAATTGTTAATAAATTCTGCCCATACTAGAAGTCTGTTCTGGTCTAAGAAATCCTATAAATCTGAAAGATGTAAACCTTATGTAAAGAGAAACCCACATTTTGGATGTGGTAATCTAGAACTGCAATCTAGAAATGGTTTTGAAACTGAGTTAAATTTTATGTCAGATTTACTTTTTACAGAGGGGAACCAGCTCCTTATAATAAGGAGCATAGAGTATCCTCACAGCATTTAGCGTACAAGACAAGGCAGAGCACAGGATAACCCAAGTATGACCCTTTAGTAACTAAAATAAATGCTTGCTTAATTCTGTTCTACAATACTGAACCACTACATGAAAATATAAAATCATATAGAGTTCTGAGTACCATGAACATAAGATAATGAGGTATACACTAATCTTGCTAATCTTCTAGTGGAACCACCAGCACTACAGTCATTGACTGCATTATCAGATTACAAGCAATCATACATAATGCTTGCACACAGTACACTGCCTAATGTCTTTTCAACTTTCAAATGAATTTATTCAGTAATATGCTGCCTTGGATTATAGGCAGCATTTTCCAAGTAACATTTTGCCAGTTTGGTCTAGTGGTTAAGGTGCTGGGCTAGAAACCAGGAGTCTGTGAGTTCTAGTACCGCCTTAGGCATGAAAGCCGGCTGGGTGACCTTGGGCCAGTCCCTGTCTCTCAGACCTAGGAAGGAGCCAATGGCAAACCAGGAGACTGAGAGTTCTAGTTCCGCCTTAGGCATGAAAGCCAGCTGGGTGACCTTGGGCCAGTCACTCTCTCTCAGCCCAACTCACCTCACAGGGTTGTTGTGGGGAAAATAGGAGGAGGAAGGCGTAATAGGTATGTTCGCCACCTTGAGTTATTTATAAAAATAATAAAGGCAGGATAAAAATTAAATAAATAAAATAAACATTTTACTATTATATCGGTTTCAACTTTCTGGTGGAATACATGCCTATATTTGTTACGGAAATTGGCAAATGGTCAGTTAATAATGTATTACTATACTGCTGCAATAATACAGTGCTTACTTTGTCTTCATTAGATTACAGAGTTTGAAGGAATCTTAATCAGTAGGTGGTGCAGGTTTAAAATTACATAATTGCTTTTAATGCTTTTTCTCAGAGTTATGGAAATGTTCTATAAAGTGGAAGAAGACAAATATTTTTTTCCTGTCCTTGTTATGGCCGGGATCCTGCTTCACTTGGTCAACCACACAGTACATCACCATTAGAAAATTATAGAGGAGCATAGGACTGACCTCTGGGCAGAAGTTCTGGTCATATCCCAAGGCTTTGTTTGAAATCTTCAGGAGAAAGGACAAAGATAAGATGAGGTGATAGAGGGTATCCGGGGATATTAGAAGGGGTGGTGAGGAGTAATCTCCCAATTTGCTTTCTTGGAAGTGGTTATGTTGTAAATAGCCACACTTATCCTGGCAGCCATCTTGTGGTACCCACAATGTGCTCTCAAGATTTCAAATGTGCCTGTCAGCCCAAAAAAAGTATTTGGGAACAAGTTTGAGCTGTCACACACACACACACACACACACTTAGATAGATAGATGATAGATAGATAGATAGATAGATAGATAGATAGATAGATAGATGATAGATAGATAGATAGATAGATAGATAGATAGACAGACAGACAGACAGACAGACAGACAGACAGACAGACAGACAGACAACAGAGAGTCAACTTAAAGATCAGCAAATTTGTCAAAATCTTTTATGGAGTACATTTTATCATCTGTAGCCTCGAAAATCTCATAGTTAGGATAGTTTATTTAGGATTTTAAAAAGATGAGAAATACTAGTTTAATTCCAGGCCTAGCTTGCAATTATTGGAGGCATCTCAAAGTATGACCTGGTAAACAAATGGTGGCATTTCACATTATTTGCCAAGCTTTCACAACTATTCCTCATCTCTCAATTGATTAAACCAGATTACTGCTTTTGACATTACCCAGAACACTTCAAAGCCAGCATTGGCCCTATAGGAAAACACTGGTGCTCTTGAAATATGTAGCACAGCAAGACAGATGCATGGGAAAGTCTTAGAGAAACTATGTCTCACAAGAGAATAAATAGGATGCTTTTACCCAGTAATATTACTCCAGGGTGCTGTTTTTTTATTTTCCCATGCTCTTTCCCCTCAGTGTAAAGGACAGAAGGAGAAAATAGAATAACTTCACTACAAGGCTAAAAGTAATTGTACATTAATAAGGGAAAGGGATATACAATAGGTGGGAAAAATCGTAGTCCTCTTCTAGCTGTTAAAACTTCTAAGTGGAAAATAAAAGAACTACATCCAGGGCCCCAGATTTAATGACAAGTTCAGCACACCTTCAATGGGAAATTGAGCTGATTATGCTAAGAACCTCATCAAAATATTTTTTCTTCACCAGCCACTTTTATAAGATCCCGCCACAAGTTTTTAACCTGAAAAATAATGTTTAAAAAATACTGGTAAGAGAAGGGTTGGTGAATACATTGGAAAAGTAAATATCTCTCCTTCTTTGGTTTCATTTTTAATTTAATATATGGTGGGCAGCCATACAGTAGCTCAAATACTATTTTACAAATATTCTCCATTATGTGCACTCCTAGGAGCAGCCTATCCATTTGTCCCTTCTAAGGAGGAGTATCAACTAAGAATTTTACCATCTGACTTTTAACTGAGTTACTCCTTTTTCATTTTGTTTATTTGAATTTATTAGCCCCCCAACTCCAATGGACTCTAAAATGTGTATTATTAAAATCTCAGTATAAATACTGAGATACTGAAGAAAATAAAGGATGTTTTGAAGAAATGCTAGCTTTCTTCCCCCACCCCCCTTATAATCAACATCAGAAAAAATGGCCCTAATGATGAAATATCCACCAATCAGTGTTTCTCAATCAATGGAATAACATGCTAACTCATGCTAAGGGATGAATATTATTTTAAGTTTCAGAAGAAAGGAGGAGAGAAAAGGAAATTCAAAGTCCAAACCTAGGAACCTTAGCTACACCCAACCTAGGACAGCAATTACCGCAAGTTGGATAAAAATTTAGTTTAACTCTTATATTTCATGGCTTACACTATATACTAGTTGATGCTGTTCTGGTATTTAGTCTGAAAAGAAAAATATGGAAAAGAAAACATTTGCTAGTCAGCTGTGGCAGAAAAGGTATGGAAAGCAGAAAGACTGTAATGGTTTTTAATCTATAAATGTTTTCTATCTTAAGGCCTTATATACCTTTCTGACCATTTCTCTGCAATGATTTTGTAAACATTTTGCTTGTTCAGAAACATTTTATCCTGTTCATACCAAAGCGAACGTGTGGGAAGGGGTACTTTCAGACTTGCAAGATTCTGTTCATGTAACCTTACAATAAAAGATAGAGTTAGTACTCGTGGTTGTGCTTCTCCTCTGGACTACCTCACAGTGCCCTTCCCATCCCTTACTTTTACTTTCCAGAAAACTAGGGAGGGTCCCTTCTGAGATGCTTTCTCCACCCTTCCTCCTTTAGACTCGAATTTCATTTATCAGACCCTTGTCTAGGCCAGAGCTTTCCAAACTTTTCATGTTGGTGACACACTTTTTAGACATGCATCATTTTGCGACACACTCTTACAGCAGGGCATAAGGCAGGCACTATGACCTGTGCGGAATCACAGCAGGTTCGGAGGCAGCCAGGCACAAGGCAGGCACTAGGACCTGCGCGGAATCCTGGCAGGGCTCGGAGGCAGCAGCAGCCGCGACACACCCAGACACTGCAGCCGACACACTAACGTGTCCCGACACACAGTTTGGAAAGCTCTGGTCTAGGCTGTGGCTTTTCTTCCTGTCTCGCAAGGTCATTCCCACATACCATTACACCTATAGAAAGGCAGGTGGCCTGCTGACTCTTCCATTCTAAGCGCACCACCCTCCTGCTCACGCCGCCTAGAACAGAATATAAGCAACCTGCACTGGGCATCCTAGTATAGATATACATAAAAAGACAAATAAATGTGACCAGGGAAGATCAGAAACACACACCTAGATGCAACACATTATTTTATTTCACAGGAAAAATACACATACTGTACTTCCTTTGGCCACTGCTGGTAAAGACGTTAGAAAGAATACCAGAAGCCATGTTCTATATGCTTTCCCTATCAGATCCTGTTTACAAGTAAACAAATAACACATACTACTAAAAATGATTTACAGATCACTATGCTATTCAACAGGATTAATAGCATAATGCCATGTGGCATCGTCTCTCAACTTTAGACTGTCAGCATTCCTAAAGAAAAGCAGACAGAAAATGGATAGCAAGTAGAAAGTGCACCAAGCAAGAGTCCTGTTACTCTCTCAAAAGAGACCAAAACTACAGCTTATGCAGTTACAGGCATTTAAAGGGGTAGGATTGCACTCCAAATCCTACATACCATTATTTATCAGGAATTCCTTTGATGTTCACTGCTTTCAGGAATATCTGTCCAAGATTACTGCTTTAATGGACAAATCCGATGTACTGTATGTTCACTTAAAAGGAAAATCTTCATTCAACAAGACTTAAGTGTAGACAAGTTTTCAGCCTCAAGAATTTGGGCTAAGCATACATTTATTTTAGACTTAAAAAATTGATTAGTTACTTTAAACTGTGCTACCTATTCCAACAAAGCTGTAGTGTTTTCTTAAGTACATGAAATATCTACTTTGTTCTGACTTCTAGGCCATATCAAAGAAGTCACAAAACTTTTGTACCCCAGAGGAAGGATGACTAAGTTCTAGCCTTTGAGATAGAGATAGATAGATAGATAGATAGATAGATGATAGATAGATGATAGATAGATAGATAGATAGATAGATAGATAGATAGATAGATAGATAATAGATAGATAGATAATAGATAGATAGATAAATAGATAGCCTATGTTTTAATATTAGAATTGTGAAGTCCTACCCTGAGCTACAAATATTCTCTTCGATTAATATTAGGATTAGATCAGTGGGACTCAAACTGTTTTCTGTGGAATAAAATCACATAGTATTTTATTGATTCCAAGGTGGTGGAGGAAGTCTTGGTAGAAAAGCAAATTGGGATTTTATTGCAGTGATATATTCTTCTTTTATTAAAATTTCCAGAGAGCATAAGAAAATAGTAAGCATTACTCATGGTAAAACTTCAAGATTATTTTTTCATGACTCATCCAATCAACACAAGAGCATTTGTAGGCAGAATCTCAAGAATGTTATAGGACAAATTAAATTCATCCAGAGACTGCATGCAAAAGACAATGCCATAAGCAATAGGTAAACTACTGGATGCATGGCTCCTTTCTTGGGATATATCCTGTGTTCAGTATTCCTTAGTGCCTCATTATCCCCTTACTCTATATTTACCCAAAATAGTAGTAATCCATATTGCATATCTGGGTGTATTTTACATGGGCAGATACATTGCATTTGGAATCTGAGAGACGATCCTCATATAGAGCAATATATACCTATTTCTATTAGGATTCCAGAATTTTGACTTGTTTAATAACAAAAGGCTATGTGGTCTCTTCATTCTTCATTTTAAAAATAGATGAATCCAGTATTGACTTTTTAATTGTTATTTGTACAAAGAAACAGTATATATCCATATCTTACCATCATTGGAAGTGTATGAACCGTTTAGGTGGCTTTACGAAAAGATATTTCAAACTAAAGATGAATCAGGACAATGCTGTCTTCTTAAGCAGTCATGTGCTTGGCAAAATCATGGACTGTGTTAACATGTGCTGCTAAACCATAACATATGGCTTACAAACCAAAATGTTTAGATTCACATGAAGCAGTAAGCCATGCAGGGAGCCAGGAGAGATATTCTTCAAGACAGACAAGGGAAGCTTATGTGGGAAGAAGCAAGAGTGATAAGCCACAGATGACAAGCACATGTTTGTATGAGAAGGCAGGTAATTGAAAATATCAGTACATTTTATTTGTGAGGATGCTATAGGCTACCTAAGCTGGGCTGCAAGTTCCAGTTTTCTGGGTCTCTTTACTACCATTTAGTAGTCATTTAGATTTTTACAGCCCAGGTCTGGTAGAAGAAGGCACCAGGGGTTAATTTTCCATATGGGAGGTGGATGGTACAAACAAGGCTTCCTTGAAGTGATGCCTCCAGAGATGTTAGAGTACAACTCTTTCATCCTTACTAATAGAGCAATGGTCAGGCTGACTGGAAATGGTGATTACTGATGCCCAACACCAAAATGTTGTAATGGTTGGAGGAGGGTTGACCAAAAACATAATTGATCTACGGTTGACAAGACAATCCTATTATTCCATTGAAGATGACACCTTCGTCATAATAAAAAAGGATCAACTGGAGGAAACACATGAAGCCATCAACAACATCTTCAAAGGAATAAAATTCACAAGGGAAGAAGAAAACAACAACACACTACCCTTCTTGGACATCCTCATCAGTAGAGGAAATGATGGCATTCTAGAAACACAAGTCTACCGGAAATCTACCCACACTAACCAAGTGCTCCACTACCAAAGCAATAACCCTACCTCACACAAGAGGAGCTGTGTAAGAACACTATTCAGACGAGCACAAACACACTGCAGCAACCCAGAACACCAGAAAAAGGAAACAGACCACTTATATAGCATCTTCCAGCAAAATGGATATCCACGCAACTTTATCAAAAAGTGCCTGACCACTCAACCCAACACAGCAAAACCAACAGAAGCTATGAAAAGGATTACACTGCCATACATCAGAAACATCTCAGAAACTACTAATAGACTGTTACAACCACACGGCATCACTGTAGCACACAAACCAACCAAAACCCTTCAGAACATCGTAAGTAAACCAAAAGACCCAGTAGCCCAAGAAGAAAAAACAGGAGTTATCTACAACATACAGTGTAAGGACTGTAACAGCCACTATGTAGGACAGACTGGCAGAAGACTAGCAGAACGCATCCATGAACACCAACTAGCAGTCAGAAGACATGATGAAAACTCCTTAATCTCACAACACATGGACAGACTTAACCATACTTTCAACTGGGAAACTGTGAGCATCTTAAACCAAGCCAAGTCCAAGCTTGCCACTCAGACAAAGCAGCCATCAACAGACACATAGAGGTAAACAACATTTACATACCATTCATAAGAGACAATAGAAAAGCCAGAAGACCAGAACACCTCTTGGCCAGCAATCAACAACAAGATATGCAAAGATTAACAGCAAGATTAGCAGCAGAGGAGCAATCAAACAACACAATAGACCCTAATCAAGGAACTATTAACTCAGTCAATCAACCAAGCAGCACACAACAACCCAATCAAGGAACTACCAAGGAGAGTACAACACCCCCACCAACACAGGCAGGACAAGCCAGGGTATATACTGTAAACAGAGAGCAAGTCCCACTCCCTTTTCGCACTGAAGATGTTGCCTAGCCTGGCAATGAAACATCTGCAAGTAAACAACAAGGCTCAGAGAGCACCAAGGACTCCACAATCCTATTGCATTAAAACAGGTTCAGATGCATTCTTGCCATGTAGCCTCCCATCCATTCTTTCCCACAATCTTTTTGAAAGGTTTTAGCTGGATTATGTACTCAGTGGCAGACCATATTAAGTTGTGTTCCTTCCAGGGTTCTCTATCTAGTGCTAGAGGAATTAAATGCATTTTTTTTAAATGCCAAACTTTTAAGAAATTTCATTGCTTCCCAACTGAACTTACAATGTTGAAAGATCAGCTAATACAAGGCAGCCTTTCATACAGACTGAAATTGGTCAATTAACAAGGCCAGATGTCCAGGCTGTTTTATTACCTGCTCCTCTCTACTTTTTCCCCAGAGAATTTAGCCTATATTGGTCAACACAAGCACTGCCTGCAGACACTTCAGGGTGGAGGGAGATAATTAAATTAAGGGGATCCAAAACACAGGTATACCTATAAACTGCATTATTTTATTCATTAAAAACAAAGCAGGTGGGGGGAGGGAAATGCCACACTTATGTGAATTATTCTTTTTTCTTTTTTTGCAGACTGAATATGTAATTTACAAGAAAGGGGACTTGGAGCTTTAAGTGCTTATGGGCTTTATTCAGCTTGCTGTATTGATGGTCCCATTAAGATTATTCCATTTTAGACCCTTGAACGCATTAAAGCCATGACTTACTCACATCCATTTGGCTAATGATACCCTATTCCTCTGAAAGTAAATGACAGCTATTTACAGTAAATTATTCAATTAGATAGAGAGAGAAGTGCTGTGTTCGTTTTATATTGTTTGAGGTAGCAAAAACAGAAGTGTGCAAGTATGCAGGTGGGGCATTTTAATCTTACAGAATCAATTGTTTAATCTACAACTAGTGGTTAAGGTGCTGGGCTAGAAACCAGGAGTCTGTGAGTTCTAGTCCTGCCTTAGGCATGAAAGCCAGCTGGGTGACCTTGGGCCAGTCACTCTCTCTCAGCCCAACTCACCTCACAGGGTTGTTGTTGTGGGGATAAGAGGAGGTGGAAGGCGTATTAGGTATGTTCACTGCCTTGAGTTATTTATAAAAATAATAAAGGCGGGGCGTGGTGGCTCAGCGGGTAAGATGCCAGGCTTGTCGATTGGAAGATTGCAAGTTCGGAGGTTCGAATCCCTAGCCCTGCGTGCGGAGTGAGCTCCCGCACTAGCTCCAGCTCTTGCCAACCTAGCAATTCGAAAGCATGCAAATGCAAGTAGATGAATAGGTACCACTTTGGTGGGAAGGTAACAGCGTTCCACGCGCGTCATGCAGCCACATGACCGTGGAAGCATCTTTGGACAACGCTGGCTCTTCGGCTAACAAACGGAGATGAGCACCGGCCCCTAGAGTCGGACACGACTGCACAAATGTGCGGGGGGAACCTTTAGCTTTACTTAAAAGCGGGATAAAAATAAAATAAAATAAAATAAAATAAAATAAAATAAAATAAAATAAAATAAAATAAAATAAAATAAAATAAAATAATAAATTAAATTAAATTAAATTAAATTAAATTAAATTAAATTAAATTAAATTAAATTAAATAAATAAATATGCTCCCACTGTGATTGTCAGCATCCAATTTTATATATCCATAGAAAGAGGATGGAAGATGCTGAAGTTTATTTGCAATTTAATTCTAACCACAGGCTATACAATACCCCTCCCTCATTATGGCTAACAAAATAAACAGACTCCCATCCCATTCACTGGCTATTACATAATTATAAACACATTTTAAAATGCCATAATGAAAGTGAAATAAAACACTAAAGTATGCTGTAAAAAAGAAATGGTTTTCTTTTTAAAGCAAAGATCTGGTATAATTTGTTTGGGACAGCAATTCTTTAGACTGACTTGGAAGTGGCCAGTGAGTCACAGTATGCTTTTAGAAAGCTGGCAAGAATATAAATCAAGATAAGAGAGGAACTGAGCACCCTATCACCTTCTTTGATGGATAGTATTCCACGCCTTCAAATGAAAGCTTCAAAATTCACTGCATAGCCATGATTCCAGAAAGAATCATACTTAAACTAACCCAACAAAATCCCTGGGACTCAAACCCAGGGGAGATGTAGCATATCTATATATAAGCTGATACTATAAATACAGATGTTTCTATAATTAGACCGCTTTATGTTATCCTTATGCTCGTTCAACCATTGTTTTCTCCAAAGAATTGGAGAATTGGGAATTGATCACTGATGAAGATAATCTGTTAAGTAAAGCACTGTTAATGTAACTAATGGCACTTATACCTTGGTCACCTTCCCATTTGGACTACTCAATGTGCTCTACGTGGGGCTGCCCTTGAAAATCATTCAGAAGCTATAGCCGGTCCAGAATGCAACAGTGTATGCCCATTAACACCGTGTACTTCACAAGCTGCACTGCCTCGCAGTAGGATTCTGGGTGCAATTCAAGGTGCTGGTTACCACCTATATAGTGCTTCATGGCACATGGCCAGGTCATTTGCAGGACTGCCTGGCTCCAATCATTTCTGCCCATCCCAAAAAATCCAGGAAATAAAGCCAGACTGCTCACTTGAGGGAATGATATTAAAGGCAAACTGAAGTACTTTGGCCATAATGAGAAGACAGGATACCCTGGAGAAGATGCTGATGCTAGGGAAAGTGGAAGGCCAAAGGAAGAGGGGCCGACCAAGGGCAAGATGGATGGATGATATTCTGGAGGTGACGGACTCGACCTTGGGGGAGCCGGGGGTGGCGACAGCCGACAGGAAGCTCTGGCGTGGGCTGGTCCATGAAGTCATGAAGCCATTCTGGAGCATAGAAATGAATTATATTGTCTTCTACTCACTTCCAGTCCATGGTTAATGTGACCTCTACCTGTGTTTTCCTGCTCCAGATTGAACACCAGGTAAAGTTTTCCTGTTTATTCCTGCTCAAGCATTGCTGTCTGATTTGCATGCTGCACTTTATTCTTCAAGCCAAATCCCTGCACATTGATTGGCTATGGTACAGAGGTAGGAGGGTCCTCTCCCTTAAATGAATGGTTGCTGCCCTGAAGTTCTCTAATCTCTATTGCAGCTGCTATTGAGAAAGAAGCATCTCTACAGAATGGTGGTTATAACAGTTGTCTGACATGCAGACTCTTAATAGTTCACAATTGGGCAGATTTTTTTTATTAATATTTTTCTTTCCATGAAAAGAAAAATACTTTTTCACTGGGCTTTTTTTTTAATAAGTCAACTGGTCCACCATTTCATCACTTTTCTTAGAAAGAAAGAAACAAACAAAAATAGTAATTGCAATTTTTTAAAAGTTACTGCCAAATTATAAATCTGTTACTTTCTACACGTCAGACAAACTTTATAATAATTATGTTACTGAGACTTCTCTTTTTCAATAGTACCTGCAACAGAACTTATTGAGTCACATTGGGAAGATGTAAGAAAGGTGGTTTTGTTTTAAAACCTATTTTACATGCATTTATAAAAATTCCACATGTAAAATAGTGTTAAAACAGCCGGGCAGTAGAATAATTTTTTTCTAATTTGAAATTCTCTCAAGGCCATTCTTATATTAACTGTTATAGAACGGTTGTCACTTTTACATGGTCAGATTAATTGTCTTTCTGACCAACTTCTGCAATGCCAGAAGAGACAGTTTATATATTATTGAGTACATTTTGGAGACAGCTGTTAACAAGCATTATAACACAAAAAGTATTGAATAGCGGGTCTCCAATCCTACTCCCAGTTACTAGGAAGAAATCAACCCTGACTGGAGTGAGACTTTGTTAATCCTATTAAGCTTGGGGGTCAATCCTATGCAGCTAAGGGTCAAGGTTCATGAGAGGTGGGTGGGCGGTTCTTCCTGTAAGGAAGAATGCCATGCATGAGAAAGGGAGGCTTTCTTCCCTCCCTTTCCAATGCTATCAGAATCAGATCTGTCTCTCACAGCTAGGACACTTATGGAAGAAATCCAATCTGCACTTTTTCCCCTTCAGTGTTGCACCACACACATAGTGGGGAGGGATTTGGCTCTGATCTTACCAGGGAGAGAAGAGTTGCATCTAGCTTTGCTGTTCAATTAGGCAAATAGTATCTGGCATTCAGCCAGATATCAAGAGAACGTCTTTTGGCCCTGAGAGAACACACGTAAGACTGCATTGTCTACACAGAAAATTAGGTAACACAAAACGCTTTCTTTCCACAACATTATTTGAAAGCCTGTAGTGCGCTTGTGAAACCAATATATAGTTGTAAATTTTTTTCAGCTTTGTGGAATCAAGAGTAGCTAGTCACATTTTTGCTGCACACAGGGAATGATGCACAAAACTGGTCTCTTCTTTTGTTCAATACATATCTGTATTTCCAGCTGTTAAGGGGGTTCTTGGATTTTCCCTTGTTCTTTACTGATACTTTAAATATGCCCAGTAATGTTTTCCCAAAGAATCTAATTTTCAGATGAGGCAACCTCACCAAAATGACTGAATGTAACTAGCAATCCTATGTTCTATATTAGTAATCTATAACTCCTATTGGAATTAGTTTAAACAAAGACTGGACATTTAGTAATCTATAATTCCTACTGGAATTAGTTTAAATAAAGACTGGACATCTGAGCCACAGATCTATAGAGATCTGTTTTAAAAATATTTCTATTCATTTATTTTAGTATTCATATTCATCATGAATTATGCATTCATTGTCATGCATTATTATTTCTTACATTTCATTTATTATGTTTAAATATACAGAGGTGAAGAAACATTTTAAAATGAGGGGAAATGAATCCAATGCAGAACACTTTTTAAAAAATCCTTTAAAATTCTGTTTTCATTACTAAATTATTCTTTACTAGTGAAATTAAGGACAAACATGGCAAGGCTCCTATTTCTACCTAACCAGAGTTCACTCACTTGCTCTGCCCATCACACTGACAGTTTCTAGTGAGCTCCTCACTCTAATTTGCTAATTGACTAGTTCTTGAGTTTGACTACCAATAAAAGGCAGAGCAAATCAGATTAATAGAAAAGACAAGAAGTCAAGAGAACCTGGACATTAAAATGCACCAAAGAGTAAATCACACTCTTTGCTAGAGAAATGGTATTTCACAAATTGACTGTTGTCTACATCAGTGTGTCACAATCTCATTAACTTTAAGATGTGTGGACTTCAACTCCCAGAATTCCCCAGCCAGCATGGGGAATTCTGGGAGTTGAAGTCCACATATCTGCCTGACATATCTGCCTGGCAAATGACCAGAAAAGGCTTTTATCACGAAGTCACACTTGTTCTCGGGGTTTTATGGGGAGTACAGTGGTTGTAACGCTCCCGTTTTTTTTCCTGCCACTTTTTTCATCTTTTTCTTTCTTTCGATAATAAATGCATTAGGGAGAAAAAGATCAACTATCTGCTTGGTATTGTGGCGTGGTAGCATTATTATATATGTGTCTGCTTGTGTGACTTGTATCCTTCAAGGCTGCTTTGCAGGGGAGGTCTTTCCAACAACAACCCTATAAAGTAGACTGGGCTGAGAGAGAATGACTGGCCCATTAGGAGCCCTCTGTTTGGAAGCACCTAATGACAATTTCTTGCTCTGTAAAGCAATCTAGAGGCATTCACTCAGACTGGCATTTATTCAAACCGGAGGCTGCCAAGAGTTTCAACATTCAGGTCAAAAAGAGTGGGGAATGGCCAGGAATTTCTCTCATGGTAAATATGAACAAATGGGAACATGAGATGAAGAACCAAAGTGTATTTTGGCCACTAAAGGTTTATGGGAGCCAAGCCAGAAGGCCTCCAGAGCAAAGTGCTTGGTTATTTGTATTTTGTTTGTTCCTTCTTCATTTGATTTTTTCCAAAGTATGCTGAGCGAATCTATCAAATTAATTGCAGTTACGGTAAACTCATACTTTTCCACAAATTGGTGTTTTCCATACAGGATAGTCTATTTTGAGTTGGGCAGACTGTAAAAATTGTAATATAGACAAACAAACCAACAAATACACTTACACCCTCTACCAGCATAGGGGTTTTGATCCAATTCATTTGCAAGGCAGCAATGTAGGAGACAATTCTCAGCATCCTGAATAACTAAATCAAGCCCCACTTTGGGGGGTGGGAGGGGGACACTAATTACAAGACTAATGCAAGTGCCATGCAAAGCAGAATTATTATTAGCTTAGCATGTTCCCTTACAAAGCAATCTGTCCTCAACAATCTTCAGACAGCCTAGACAACTTCTTTCTATAGGAGTTCTCCTGCATTAATTTTGTTTGTTAAATTGAAAGCAATGAAGAGTCTGGTGGCTGTTTAGAGAAAAACAAATTTATTATGGGAGAAGCTTTAATGGACTCAATCTATTTCATCAGATGCTTGAACTGTCACCCTGAAATAAGAGTAGATATGCCCCTATGGCTGGTTGATGGAGGGGGATTGTAAACATGGAAATGAAATGCAGAAGCTACAGAAAGTGAGAATTAGCTTATTGCCAATGGTTATTCAATAAAACAAGTCTTGAGTGTGATTACCATGTGTATTAATCAAGTCACCTCTAAAATATGCCTGTGTCCCATTTGTATCACACTCCAATCATGAGCATATAAAGCCTCTGCCAGAATTAGTGTGTCAGATTTGCTGCAACAGAATAAAATGGCTAAATGCAGATACTGCCAATTACAACTTTTAATACTCTAAATCAGTGTTTCTCAACCTCAGCAAGTTTAAGATGCTGGCTGGGGAATTCTGGAAGTTGAAATCCACACACATCTTAAACTTGCTGAGGTTGAGAAACACTGCTCTAAATAAACCAGGGGGTAGGCGATTTGCACCCATACAACCAGTCTAATTTCAAAAGCCCCTGCAAGCAGTACATTGAAACCTCCGGCAGCTTACTTCCTGGGAGGGGATGAAATGTACAAAAAAGAGAGACCGAGAGAAAGAATGGAGTCCCACTTACTTCTGAACTCTGTCCCTGCCCTCCATTCGCTCCAGACCTTCCTGGGCTTTGGTTCCACCCATCATATGTGACCCTCACCAGATGACTTTGAGGGAATGTGGTCCTCAGAAGAAAATAGGCTGCCACATCTATGGAAGACCATAATTACCAAGAAGAAACTGAGGATGTAATAAAGACATCACTGCTTAAAGACAGTTCAGCTGCAAACTAAAGCAAATCCTGCCAATTTCTCTCAAAGTTCCAGTGATGAATATGTCTCTTAAAATGCATTTTTACAGCAAGTGACAGAATTTAGCAGATCTTGACTGAGCTCAAAAAAGTCAAGCATGATTGGACCAGGTTAATACTTGGATAAGAGACCATTAGGAAAACCCAAAGTAGATTGAAAAGTTGGGAAAAAAACAAACCTAGAAAAAGCAATAGTAAACCTTTTCTATATTGCTGCCAAGAAAACTATGTGGAACTATCCAGGAGACACACTCATCTCAAATAAGAGTTTACTAATGTAAATTTTTACTTAATTTCCTCTAGCATTTACATGACCACACACTGAAGTGTGCTTATATTATTCTTACATGCCAGTTGTACTCTTAGCACAGAAATAAAAGAGTACTTTATTATAATCAGAAATCAATATTCAATATTCACACAACAAATATACATATCACACATTCTTAAAAAACCTTCTATCTCTCTATAACTGAGCACATTCTCTCCTATTATTTATTACTTCTTATTAGGTACATTTTTTCTTAATACTGCAGATGGAACAGGCAGTCCCTCAAAATATAGCTGGGAATGTTGCTGCTGGAAATGTTGTTTTCAGAGAAGTAAAATTCTGCCTTCTAGCCTGGCAGATTCCTTTTAAAAGGTGAAATCAGTGCTGAACTGTAAAATTAGCAGTGTAAAAGGAGATGCCACATTGTTTTCACCTCTTCTGTTCCATATGCATTAGTTCTGCTACCTCAGTGATCTTCCTAGAAGGTAAGTAGGACTTTGTCAAAATCCACAAAACTCTTTTTTTTCTGAAGAGGATTGAGCATTCTAGGTAAAAGAACTTAGCTACCTATTATTGATGGGAAAATTCATCTTGCAGGTAGAACTCTTCATGGTCCAGGCTCTAGTTCTGCTTAGACCAGGGTCTCCAACCCCTTCAGCTCACTGACCCCTTCATGAAGTTTCAGATTGTTCATCAGCCCGCATACTATTTTAACTAATAATACTACAAATAACAATAACAATAGAGACAACTCAAGGCCACTGTCACTGGCGGCTGACCATCCAACCCTGGGTAACACTGTCTCGCTGCTAGCCACCTAACCTTCAGGTCTAAGGCCTGGCGTGGAGCTCTACTGAGATCCCAAAAGATTAATTGACCCCAATTTACCTTCCATCATTTATCGACCACCTATTGACCCCCAGACATTTACTGACCCCTTTTGACCCCCAGCCATTTATCAACCCCTTGGATAGTCCCATTGATCCTTGGGGGTTGATACTGACTACTTTGGGGAACCCTGACATAGACATTATGTTCCATGTGGATTTCAACACATGAGGACTGGTGAGCAGCTGCTCTAAGTTGTGCTAAAGGAACAGCATGATGGGTTTCCTGGTGCAGATAAACTCCACACTCAGAGATTTCCCACTACAGACACTACCCATGAATACCCATTTCTTCAATTGTGTACCTTGCAGAGGGGAGGGGCTTCTCACCTCTCCTCACATGTTGAATTCAACATGGGAATGCACTGACTGAAAAGACTCTTGAGTGACTATGTAACATGGCTGCCCTACTCTAGATACCAAAGTAGCATGGTGTTTAAGATGTTGGACTTGGACCAGATGGACTTGGACCAGGACCAGTCCCTGTTTTACCACACTGGGTGACTTTTCATCCATTGTGCCCTCACAGAGCAGGTGTTGGGATAATATTACAGGAGACTTCTGGTTAGGCTGCCTTGAGCTCTTAAAGTAAGGCGGGACGGAAAAATGAGATGCAGAAGAAGGCTGCAGGCATTTCTTCTCAGATGTATGTCCACTCTCAGGAAAGGAGAATTGGATTTTGAGCATTGCTTCTACTTTGTTGCATTGTTTTTAAACAAAGGAATAAAAATATCAATAATCATTACTTATAAGCTTAGTTTCTGCCAATGAAACAGCTGTGATAGCTCATGTATCCAAACAAAGATGATTGGGGGGGGATTCCAACCATATCACTTGTAGTCATCAAATTGATTTAGTTTACTCTCCTATCCTTTGGATTTTTTCTTTTAGGATACTTGCCTGAAACATTGGTCATGTAGGCCATTTATATGAGGTGAGGGTTCAGTCCTAGGTGAACAATGGAATGAGCACAGGCTTGTATGCACACCCCCTCCTTCACCCCTCCCTTTCCTCTTCCTTCCATTCTTTACCTGCTTTGTTATTTCCTGCTCTGGGGCAACCCACAGCTTGACATGGCATCCAAGCCAGCATTTTTCCTCCAGAATCAAATCTTAGCAAGGAAGAGTTTGCCAGTTTGAATGTCACAACAAACTATGGCCTGTTATCCAATGGGGGAGGAAAGGGAGAAAACCTGCACTATAGGAGAGCAGGAAACATGTAAACCCATCTTTTACCCCAGGCCTATTCGCTTGGGGCAAACCCTAATTTTGCATTATGTGTCAGTGTCAATATTTAATCACTCATGTTCAAGAAAGTTGGGGGGAAGGAAATTTTATGAAAGTTGGTTACTTCGTTTTAAATATTAAGAGATGTGGTTCCTTACAATCAAACATTTCAGCCAACACCCTGGAAATCACCAACTCCCTCCCTGTTCATTGGAAAATACAGCCTCTTTCTGAGTTATGTTCCTATCCATTAATTCAAGTACAGTTTTTGGTATCAGTGGTTATTGTCCAAATAATATTACAAAGCAGGGAAGTTATGAAAGCTTTCATATGGTTACCATTTCCAAGGAAACCACTTCCTTATACTAAATAGTTCCATTTATTTGTCTCATTATATTCTAAGCTTAGGAAACTGTTATTGGACAGAAAGGAAATCAGATTAGAAGCAAAACTTTCTTATTCACATGGTTCATTTTTTATATTATTTTTAAATCTCATCTTTCAGACCCAAAAGCTTAAGTAGAGTTGCCAGCTTATTATATAATAATTTCCCCCAGCACTAAGAAGAAATTTAACAAGTGTAGGCTATCAGGTCTTAGTTGCACAAACTCTGATGATAAAGATGTTGACAGCAAAACTATATAGTTAAATGTCTATGTTCAATTACCCTACTTGAAGTATTGTATAAAAGGTAAAGGTTCCCCCCGCACATTTGTGCAGTCGTGTCCAACTCTAGGGGCCGGTGCTCATCTCCGTTTGTTAGCCGAAGAGCCAGCGTTGTCCGAAGACGCTTCCACGGTCATGTGGCCGGCATGACGCGCGCGGAACGCTGTTACCTACCCACCGAAGTGGTACCTATTAATCTACTTGCATTTGCATGCTTTCGAATTGCTAGGTTGGCAAGAGCTGGGGCTAGTGCGGGAGCTCACTCCGTCACGCGGGGCTAGGGATTCGAACCTCCGAACTTGTGATCTTCCAATCGACAAGCCTGGCGTCTTACCCGCTGAGCCACCACGCCCCTTTTTTGTTTTATTGTATAGTCTGATGTAAATCCCCAGGGATCATGGAACTCTACCACTACTGGACCTCCAAATATTGGAGATGAGAAGGACAAATTTAAGCTAGTGTGTCCCTGTTGCTTGTTGCAAAGGAACATTACATTCTGAGAAAAGCTCCATCCAGAAAGCATGCCCCCCCCCCCCCATCTCTGACTATATCTGGGGAAAGCAGCATCCATTTCCTTCGGGCTAATTAATCTTCTAGTCATACTGTCTCTGTTAGGGGTACCAGATGTGCACTGCAAAAAGTTAGAGGACCACTAGATGACAGCATAGAGTTAGAGCTTTCTGTACCTCTTTGCTGCCATCCAGTGGTTGTCCAGGGTTTTACAGCCTAGATCCAATAACTCTAAGCAAGCAAAGCTTCTGCTATCACTTCAGCACCCTTACTAAGGAAACTATCACCTGCTAAGTGTCTGAAATGTATTAGAGTCAGAGCAATCAAGTTGTCAATCAAATACTTGTACTTCATACTGGATTTCAGTTGGGTTTATATATTATATTGTCCTGGTTTGTTTATTCATGGTTTTATCAAATGAACCATATTGGTTGGGTTGACACAACACATTAAGTTGTAAGATGTGGTTTACCAATGACAGAAACTGAGCTAAAATCAATCAAACCACATAATGGGTTAGTGAGTTGTGTGGGTCCTTTTATTCTAATGAACTCTAATGCCACAACATTGTGTACTCTTGTAGCAGGAACTAAAGCCAGTAGACAAAAAGCAAGCTGCTAAGAGGATATTTCCTGAGCAAATTTGCATGTCAGCATTTTTGGCCCTAGACCTCAGCACCAAAAAAGTACATCACCATAACTGTCAAAATAAAAACGTCATAACCAAATGATCTAATTCTGTTGACTAATTTATTCAGGATGAGTAAAGGTCTTCATTAATATAATTTTTCTTCATGGGAGGTTTACTTGACAGAATGGATGAGGCATAGCTTTTCCAGACTTCAAGAAAACATCAAGTAGGAACATCTTGTCTGCTCAAAAAAAGAGGAAAATAAGTATGCATGCTGTGGATCGTGTGTGTGTGTGTGTGTGTGTGTGAAGTGAACATTTCAGAATAGCATTAGGCCATGATCAAGAGTAAAAATACTCAAGTGGTTTATATTGCTGGGGAAGACTAACCTAATTCAGGGTTGAGTGACGTAATAGAGCTAAACAGATGACTATCTAGAGCAGGGCTTTCCAAAGTGCCACCGCTGGCGACACACTAGCGGCAGCGGCGGCGGCGGTGCGGCGGCGGCACGGGGGGGCGCACGTGCACGGCGGCGGCGTGGGGGGCATGCGGCGGCACGCACGAGCACGGTGGCAGCGCGTGGCGCGTGCGGTGGCGCGTGCATGCACGGCGGCGGTGGCAGAGGCGGCAGCAGCCTCCGCTAAAACGCGGAAGCACTGATGCCGCGCTGCTGCCGTGCACGCACGCGCCGCCGCTTCCGGGTGGTGTGGCGACACACCACGCTGTGTGTCACGACACACAGTTTGGAAAGCTCTGATCCACTCCAAGCCTGGCTGGCAGCTCGACAAGTCAGAGTTTCTCAGAGCTCTGAGCTCTGAGACCTGGCTAACTTTCTATCTTGTTTGCAGGGGTCTACAGACCACTGAAGTTTCCCCCTGGAGAAGGGGGAACCAGAAGATTGCTCACAGAGCCATTGTAATTGCCCACTCCTGTTTTTCTTTGTTGTTTCCACCGCGGAGAAGAACGGGGGTGAAAGCAGTGAAATGGCCGAAGGAGGATCCTAGCTCTGCAGAGAACGTAAGTCTCTTGGGAGACACAAGAGTGACAGCCAGCTTTTAGACCACTTTATATTAGTTTTCTTTTTTAGATTAGTACATTTTTATTATCTAAAATTTATCTTTGGACTTCGTTCAAAATGTTGGCTAATTTTGTGTTTTCTTTGCTATAATTAATTTTGGTGGAAGTTTGATAGATTTTATTTTGGCAACATAGTGAACAAGTTTGTATTTTTCTTCCTTTCTTTTGTATCAGAGAAATTGGGACTTAAGAGACTTTGTTGGTATTTCTCACTCGACAAACTAACTGACTTTTGAGAAATTGTTTGTTTGGGTTAAGCAGCTTGCAGCCTGAAGAATAAAGAAGAATAAAGTATAAAGTATAGAGAATGTGTGCCTCTTTACCTTTTTTTTTTCTACTTTTTTTTAGAAAGGACTATCTTTCATTTGGAATATATTTTCATCTTTCCTTTTACAAACTGTTTGAAATACTGCTCTGTGGAATTTTTTCATCTTTTACTTTAAAAGCTTTTCTCACTTAAAGAAATAGACATTATTGATAAATAATAGAACAGCTGTTCCCTGCTCCCTGAGAAAATTTTTTGTTTTGGCTACGACAGCTGATTACGGTTTGAACAACAAATAATGGCATTTCTCACAGCACTTCAGGATTTTAAGGAAGAAACCAGCAAAAAATTTTTGCAAATTAAGAAATCCATAGAACGTATATTAATAGTTTTGGTGGCTCAGGAACAGAAGATACAAGGGACAGATTTAGAAACAGAGGAAAGACCTTTCGAACCAGTAGAGAAACAGGGAAAGAGGACTTTGAATGTATTGGTACAGAAGAAGATTATGATATTTTACAGGAAGTGGTCTATCAAATGTTTGGGCATAAATACATTGTGGCAGCTGAGACAGGAAGATTTTAATATGCAAATTGATAGATATGGCAAAATAAACATTTTGACATCCCACATGAGTTACAGAAATAAACAAGTTGCATATTGTGATATTGGCATAACCTAAACAGGAGATTTATTGATATTGATTTGGAATGCAAGGTTAATGAAAATGCGGATTTGGTATTGTACACAGAGTAAGCACAGATATGAGAAACTGTACAGATGCATAAAAACATGATATTTTAAGTGTAAGATACAAGATTATAAATAAATATGTTGATATTATATATTACTCTTTCTGGAGACACATTTATGAGAAGACAATGAGATGATGAGATGGAATTAGAATGTAGGTTATTACAAGAATATGTTGTATGTATTAGGTTATATGTTATGTTAGGTTTTGTATTTTTGCTATATTATGTATTATGTATTATGTTATGTAATATGTTAGATTATGTATTAATGGAATATATAGTCATAACATGAACAGAATATACTGTATTTTATTAGACGTAGATAAGGCCTTTATTTGTTATACTAATTGGACTTTATTGAAGATATAAATATAGATGTAAAAATGGAAAGAGCAAATGGAAAACATTTAATTGATGCAACAATGAACATTTGATTACTATTCTAAGGAGTTGAAACCAGAGATGGATTGTTGAAAGATATCAAGAAAGGCGAAACCTATATGAAGAACAGAAGATTGGATTATAGAAATCATAGGGTATATGAGAAAGAAAAGATTCTGTGTATTGTATGAAGGACTAACATTTAAAGTTAATTGTTGTACTTAAAGTTCAAGGATAAATTGGAGGACATCTATTTTCTATATTTTCTTTGTTTGTTATTTTTTGACTTCACTTTTTCTTTTCCTTTTTCTTACTTTGTATTTCTATTTCTTTTCTTTTGTATTAGCTCTTAATATGTATTTTAAAATTTAATAAAACTTATGGAAAAAAAAAAAGGAAAGCTCTGATCTAGAGGCATTTCCAAATTTGAAAGCTAACCTACAAGCTGTCCTCTGTGATCGAGCCTCGGTGACCTGATTTTCACAAAATGCTAACCAAGGAATTGGAAAAATTGTTGAACAAGTTATAATGGTCTGGTTCACATGTAACAATAGGCCAGAATGGATATTTCCATACATCATGCTAGATCAAAACAAACTACAACCATATTATAACTTAAAGCAGTATGTGAACTCAGATAATAGGTCACATGCTAGTATTAATTTCTGAACTGAGTTTTGAAACTCAAAATTACTTTCACTTTTTGGGGTCAGAGAGTCATAATTTAAAATATATGAACATTCTTTCAAGCTCAAATGATGTGAAAAACTCAAAACTACCAAAGGTTTCCACCTATTTTCAGTGTTACACTTAATGCTTCCTTACTCAAAAGTGGGGACTGAGATGTAGTGGGCACTGTACTGCTACTCCTATTTGGATCTCTATTCCCAGAAGGTAGTGCTGAGGAATTTATTGATTGATCAAATTTATACACTGCCCATCTCACTATATAAGTGACTCTGAGCAGCTTACAAATAAAAAGGAAAACCATAAAAATCCTTACAAAAATATACAAAATTAAAAAGACAGAGAGAGCGTCCTCAAGCCACCAACCACCCCCAGGGCTACGTACCCCTATTGGATCCCCATGCTAGTTCAGAATTACTATTCTGCCTCATGGCAGTTGAATTATAGAGTCCCTCATGGCTCCATTTTATCCCATTTTTAACATCTACATGAAACCACTGGGAGAGGTCATCCAGGGATGCGGGATGGGCTGAGGACCCATCAATATGTGGATGACACCCAGTTCTACCTCTCCTTTTCATCTAATGCAAGTGAGGTGGTTGGCATTCTGAACCAGTCTTCATATATGTAATGAACTGGATGAGGGCCAATCAACTGAGACTCAGTCCAGACAAAACAGAGATATATTTGTGGGTGGTGTAGTTGTCCAGCTGAATGGCGCCCAGCCAGTCCTGGAGGGGTCTGTGTCGCCCTAAAGAAGCAAGTTCTCAGTTTGGGTGTGGCCCTAGATGCATCATTGTCACTTGAGGCCCTGGAGGCCTTGCCGGCGTGGTGGATTTGCCAGCTGTGATCTCACCTGGACAGAGACAGGCTTGCAACAATTATTCACACTCTGGTAATTTCCTAGCTGGATTGTTGCAATGCATTGTACGTGGGGCTGGCTTTGAAAATGGTCTGGAAACTTCATGGATTATTTTTTAAGAGGAAGGGAAGTTTGAAGTAAAAATTTAAGTGTGTGTGTGTGTATGTGTGTGTGTGTGTATATATATATATATATATATATATATATATATATATATATATATATGTGTGTGTGTGTGTGTGTGTGTGTATATGTGTGTGTGTGTGTGTTTGTGTGTGTGTGTGTGTGTAGGGGGAAGGAGCAATTGTATTAGATTTATATATGTGTTAATGGAGGGATTTATAGAAATAATGTGATTATGGTTTGATATAGAGCAAGGGTTTGTTTGTGGGAATTGTTGTATATTCTTGCTGTAGAAAGCTGGAAGCCACCTGTATGTATGTAACTTTCTAAAAGCCTTTTCTTTTGTGTTTTTACACTTTTAATGTTTTTGTTTGTTTGTAGTGTTTTTGTTTTCTGTAGTTTTTATCTTTGTTGTAAAAAATAATAAAAACTTTGAAAAGAAAAGAAAAAGAAAATGGTCTGGAAACTTCAATTAGTTCAAACTGCAGCAGCTAGATTGCTCACTAGGAGTGGCTGATACTAACATATTATGCCGGTACTTCACTATCTACACTGTCTGCCAGTCTGTTTTCAGACACAATTGAACATCCTGGCTTTGATCCTTAAAGTCCTAATTGGCTTAGGACCTGAAGGCGCTCCCCTTTCTGTATGTACCTACCCAGAACTTAAGATCTTCTCATGAGGTTCTCCTCCAGGTCCCCCACCAAAGAAGGTGAGATGGGTCTCTACAATGGAGGGAGCTTTTTCTGTAGTGACACATTAGCATCATTTCAGCACCAGGTGAAGATCTTTTTATTTTCCCAGGCTTTTTAATGGCATTTTAGTTACATTCCAGTTGTATTTTAATTCATATTGTTTTAAATTTTGACAACTGATTTGCTGCGGTCGAGTTTATCTGCGTCTTTATTTTTTATTGGATTGGATTGGACATTTTAACACAAATTGTATTATTTCTTTTCTTTTTCTTTTTTTTTGGGGGGGGGGTATGTGTGCGCACTTATTGTAAAAACCACCCAGAGAGCTTCAGCTATTGGGTTGTTTAACATTTAACAAACAAACAAATAAATAAATAAAACCATTGTGTTTTTGTCAGGAAATGAAAGTTGGATCCTTAAAATTGTACGTTTTAAAAAGCAAAAGAACAAAAATATTGTATAAATTAATATTATTTTGTATGCATTGTTTCTGCCTGTCAGACTTCACAGCAGGGATAGGCAGCAGCTGTAGACATTTAAGCCCTTATTCAGCAATTAATTGGCTTACCTTTACAGAAGACTCTCAGTCATGACTTGGCTTGATTAGAATCTGTATTGTGGGAAAGAATGAAGCCTTAAATGCAACAGTTGATGGCCCACTGCTGTCAAGCTTCACACCATGCCTGTAAATCTTCACTCTGCTGACATTTAACCCTAATTCAGAACTTGGCTTGGCAGTAGATTCTCAGAAATGACTTGCTAGGTATATCTCTTTTTTGCAGACAAAAATGGAGCCAAATACAGAGAGATGATTTGCTCACTACTGTACACAAATGTCAAAGACTTCATATAGATCTGTTTAAACTCTGTGTTTAAAGTCCAAGGTTTAAACTCTAGACTTTTTCCTCCTGCCTTCTAAGTCAAGGAGTATCTGTCCATTCTTCCCTTGTCTCCTGGTCTCCCCCTCCTCCTTTCATTTCCATTTTTTCTTTGGTGGAATCCTGCCTTTCTAGATTACATGGCCCTTACCTGTTTCACACAATGCTGAAATAGCACAGCAGTAGAATGACCCAGGGATATGGGTCTACAGGATATGATTTAAAAAATCAATATGGTGCCTATGACAGTGCAATCAAAACACCACATGTTTCTCATGGGCAACATACATAACATGGCTGGAATTTCCATTGCACCATCGTGGCCATCATCTTGATTTTATTGACCACACTCCCAATCAAAGACCTTTCCTACTGTCTTCCAAACAGAGTATAGAGGATTATGGAATCCAGCATTTGTTACCTACCTACCTACCTACCTACCTATTTGATTGATTGATTGATTGATTGATTACAGCCCAAGACCTGTCATAAAAAGAAATACAGTAGCTACAGTAAGTAAAAAGATAATATTGCATGAAAATCCTGAAACAATTAATAGTGAGGAGGCACCAGGCAACTTCTAAAAGCTATAGTTATTGATAAGAATTGTGAAACCTTCTTAGAGTTTCTGAGGAGTGATCACTTAACATTAGATCAATAAACTTGTAATCACAGGACAAATTAAACTTACTGGCAATTGGGACTATGAGTTTCGATTGCCACTGGCTATACAACAGGCATTTTAATAGCATACGTGATACAGGATGATGATGATGATGATGATGATGATGATGATGATGATGATGATGATTTTATCCCACCTTTTTATATATAACTCAAGGCAGCATACATAAATAAAAAAAGAGGAAGAAATAGTTGCTAGAAATCTTGTAATCTGAAACTTATCTATGGTAGTATAAGTTGGTATAAATACTGTATATACTCTATATACTATCATTACATATATGCTATAATTATATTCCCTTTTTTATGAGCTTTGAGAAGAAATAGAAACAAAATAAGTATTTGATCAGCACATCTGCTTAGGAAGCTTCCATAGCCAGCAGCATAAGCAATGGATTTCTCCAGTATAAAACAGCTATAAAGTCTGCCAAAAATAAACTGTATATGAGTACTGTTGCGCAGTGCAGCTCAGTTATATTGAAGGAAAGTTCTCAAGGTAGAGAAAGATATGTTCCTACTCAGTTCTAGTCCTGCATTTTAAAAAGCAGCATAGCATGGAAAGGTGGCAGACACTTTTATTTTCTTTTATTAGGTTTATATACCGCTCCAATCATAATTATCTCTAAGCAATTTACATACCCTATTCTGTAAAATCAGATTTAAAATACACAGAAAAATCAAACAAGTAACTGATTCTAATGCTATGCCACAGCCATAAACCAAGTCAAAACAGAATGCCACGTTCAGGGCAACACTTCATAATGTATCTGTTCTCAAGACCTGCTGGAAAAGCCAAGTGTTAATTCCCTTTCTAAAGCCCAAACTGTTTGGGGCATATGGATCTCAGGAGGAATGCTGCTTCAAAGAAGGGGGCAACAGTTGAAAAGTTCTGCCTCTGAGGTCCTTGGAGGTGACATGATCTAAGTGAAGAACCTGAAGGGAGCCTTTTCACCTGATCTTATTGTACAGGCAGAAAGAATTGGAAGGAGGAGATCCCAAAGGCAGCCAGGGCTTTAAAGATGACAACCAGCACCTTGAATTGCACCTGGAAGCCAAGTGGTGACCAGTGCAGCTCTTGGAACAGAGGTGTTATATGGGCAAATTGCAACCTGCCCTTAACTGCTTGTGCTGCTGCATTCTGGACTCAGGATTAAGACCAACTGATGCCTAAGCACAGCCCAACGATGGTGCCCCTTGGCCCCTCCATTGCTTAATGAAGACATTAAGACTCAGTAAGTGCTGAACGTAAAATAAGAGTTTAAAAATTCAGTTTTCTTCCAGGCCATCCCCCAGACCAGACCTCACAACTATACTAAATATAAACTTTTTAAATTTAACACTAAATTAGCAAAATATTTATTTATAACTAGGGCAATGAAAAAATGCAAATTTTCAAACTTTTTAATGCATTTTTTAAAATGAAATTGTTAATAATGGAGATTAAAGTTGAACATGGCAGATAAGGTCAATTACAAAAAATTCAACTAAAGTCAAGAGTGGCAGTGAAAAAATTAAGTGCGTGATTGCTAGGGGAAAAAACTCTGGTGCCCCCCTTTCTTTGGTGCCCTAAGCATGTGCTGATTTTGTTTAATAGTTCATCCAGGGCTGTCTGGACTAGCTGTAGCTTCTGAGTGGTCCTCAACCCATGTTTAGTTTATCTAAATGAGAGGTGACCAAGGCATGAATAACTGTAAAGTAGTGCCTCCTGCTCCAGGAAAGGTTGTAACTAGTGCACAAAATGGTGTTCCTTGCCACAGCTGCCACCTGCTTCTTAAACAGGAGCTGTGAGTCAAGAATGACTACACATTTCAAATCAGTTCACAATGGGGAACATGACTATACCCAGAACTAGAGATGGTATCTCCCTGGAGTCAGATGACTTCCTAACCCAAAGCTACTCTGTCTTGCTGGGATTAAGCCTAAGTTTCTTCCTCCCCATCCAGACCCCAACAGTTGGGAGTGTCACCCCACCGAAGGATACATTTATCACCACTCTAATCCAGCCTCCTGTTACCTTTCTTCAAGCTTTCATTACCAAGGGTGGGGATCCAGATGACAGGTGGTTGAGCTGGCATCATGGAGAACCTTGTCCCCTTCCTCAGGAGAAACCCACTGAAACTCATCCCAGATATTCATTGCTCTTTCTATTCTGGCATAATGCCAGAATGCTGAATGTGAAAGATATACTGTAATTGGATCAGGAAGGGAGGGAGGGAGGGAGGGAGGGAGGGAGGGTAGTGTGAGGCTCCAATCCTTTGACTAATAAACGAAAGCTCCAACACATCCTGGCCTGGCTGAAGTGCTTCCATAATGATAATAGGACGAGGATCGCTTCCAGGTGTTGGAGCTGACGGTGCGCTGAGCCGAGACTCCTTACCTCGACTCCGCGGCTTTCCTGCTTGCAGCGGTTTTTGGAAAAGAAACCGCTGGAAAACCTTTTCTTTGAAGAGAAGAAGAACAGAAGATTAACCACAGAAGGGTCGCTGGATCGCCGCTCTTTCCCAACCCCCATATTTCCACCACGGGGGAAGGGAAATTGAAGCGGCGAAAGCGATCGGAGGAAACAACATTGCTCTGCAGGAAGCTGTGAAGTCTTTAAAGATAAGTAGCACCCAACCCAACCTTTTAGACACTAGTTTTTGTTTTTTAAATTGGGATTTGATTTATTACTATCTAAGATCTATCTATGGACATGACTAATAATGCTGGTGTTTTATAACTTTCTTGTCAAGGAGATGGATACATGGTGGGAACTGAAAGATTGATTGACTTTGCTAGGGGGAAAAAAGTGACATTACTCATTGATGAATGGTCTAATTATCTTTTGGAATTATTTTGTTTTGCTTGGACTTTGAACTTTTGTGGACTGATGAACTGGTGATTTAAGATTCCCTCTTTTTCATCATACCTATTCCTTTTTTTCCTTATGGCTGAGTTTTTTTCTTTTTTAAAGCTGTCTGAATATTAGTTGAATTTTATAAGCTACTTTTTAAATACTTATGCTTTGTTCATTATTTGGATTTTTTTTATAGCAATTAAGACTATAATAAATTGCCTATATAGTGTACTTCGGAGAATAAAGCCAGTTGGATTATTGAAGCCCTTTCCCTCCCCCTTTTCTTTTTTCTTTTTTTTTATTGTTGGAACTGTGGGATATAAGTTTGCCTAAGAAACCTTGGAACTGTTTACTGTTCTCGAAGATATTTTGACTACAGCTGAGAAAAACCTCTATTGCCTTCTTCTTTTATGTCTCTATTTCGCTAGGATTTTTGCACCACTTGGATTATAACTTGGTTGTTATGGCAACTGCTGCTGAAGGATTGTTTTGTTTTTGCCCTCTTGTATTTTTTTAACTACTCCTTTTTTTTAATAACTCCCACTCCTTTCCCATTTGTCTTTTTTTTCCCTATTCCCTTTTTCTCCTGTCTTTTTTTTTCTTTTTACGGGAATATCATCTGCATCATGGCGACCGTGGCTGCCAGGGTGAAGAGAGACAGAGAAAAAGAAAAAGAGACTGGAAGAATGTCCACGGACTCTACAACAACAACAACTACAGAATCTTCAACATCAGATATGAAAAAAATTCTGGATGCGATCACACCATTAGATTAAAAAATAGAAGTCTCAACTGCTACCTTGGACAAAAAGGTAGATACCCTGGGTCAACAAGTAGATAAGAAGATGGAAGATATGAAAGAATATTTAACCAAGGAGATAAAACAGGAATTTAGAAAGGAAATACAGAAAGTCAAGGAGGTTGTGAATAGTTTATCAGGGGAACTTAAAGATACACAAGGACAGGTGCAAAAATTAGAGACTAAATCAGAATCTATTACTAAAGATATTGAACATAATTTAGATGCTATTGCATTAGCAGAAATGAGAGAGAAAGAACACATTTTGAGATTGAGAGGTTCCAGAACAACCAAATGAGAATATAAGAGAAAATATTGTTGTTGCTCCAGCTAAATTTCTAGAGATGAAAGAACAAGATCTTGATTCTGAAATAGACAAAATCTTTAGAGTTAATTCACGCTATGCTAGAGAAAAGAATGTGCCAAGAGATATATTGATATACTATATTTTGTGAGAAAAGTTACAAAAGAGCAAATTTTGAAGAAACATTATAATACCAGATTAAATATAGCAGGGAAAGATATAATTGTTTTAAAAGAAGTTCCCTTGAGAATACTAAGGAAAAGAAAGGATTACTCCTTCTTTACAGATAAATTAAAGCAAAATAATATCCCATTTAGATGGGAAAGATTAGAAGGAGTATCTTTTATGTTTAAAGGGCAAACGTTCAAGATAACTTCCATTCTAAAAGCAAAAGCATTTTTGGAGAAATATAAGACAGACATGAGTGACGCAGCCAAAGACTTCTAAAGACATCTAAAGATAAAGAGAAGAGTCACTTTCACTTCCGGGTGCTGATCGGAGTGCAGCGAAGAACCGAGGCTCCTAGCCTCGATTCCGCGGTTAGCTGTTTGCAGCGATTTGGAAGAAGAAAATCGCTGAAAAAACGCCCTCGAAGAGAGGGTGATCAGAAGATTAACCACGAGGGTCTCTGAAGTAACTGCTCTCCCCCGACCCCCGTATTTCCACCATGGGGGAAGGGAGATTGAAGCGGTGAAAGGAGACTGGAAGAGGAACGAAGCTCTACCGCAGCCATGAATCTGAATAAGATAAGTAGCTACACGATCAGCCTTTTAGACACTTTTTTTTACTTTTAAATATTACTTTTCTTATTAAGTGCTAAGATTTGTCTCTGGACTTGATTTATATTTGCTGGTGTTTCATTCTCTTCTTGTTAAAGGAAGATTAAACGGTGGGAAAAGAAAGTTAATTGGCTTTGCCACAAGTGAAAGTGACTTTCGTTATTATTTTTAGTTTGGTTTGAGTTTCCTATCTATGGACAATTATTGGTATTTTTCTTTTCGTTTTGTGGAAATATTATACTAAAGTTTGGACTTAAATGGAGCGATTAATATTTTCTTTTTAAAGACTTTTATGTTGAGACTGCTGCCTGAAAGGAAAAAAAAACATTATTTTTTTATATATATATATAAGTTCCTCTTTTCTCTCTGAACTTTGAATTCTGTTTAGATTTACCTTTTTGGAAAAAGTCAAGTTGTTTAACGTTTAATTTGGATTACTATATGGAATATAGAGGGGTTTTTTTATATGTTTCTAGTAACATTTTTCCTTTTTGACTTGTGGTTGGATTGAAGAATTACAAGTGGGAAGGTGAAACCCTGGGAATATTTACTATTCTTATCTTTGATTTTGACTTCAGGAGAACAAAAAGTCCCTACTGACTTTTTATCTTGGGTGTCTGCAATACTGTGGATTTATATATACAAGGGATTATAAATGAACTAAGAGGAAAAATCTTTAAAGGAGCTTCCTTATTTTTTTCCCTTTTTTATATATATATAATTTTTTGGGACATTTGCTCCTTTCCTTTTTTTCTTCTCCTTTTAATGTTTTTTAATTTTTAATTTTTTTTTTATTTTTCCCTTTTTTTAAACAATTATTGTTGTATTGCATTTTTTCCCCTTTTTCTCCCTTTTTTTCTTCTTTTTTGCAGGGCCATGGTGTCTTTGGGAACGAGACAGAGGGAGAAGGAGAAAAAGAAGGAGACTGGAGAACCACCTATTGATTCTGCTACACCTGCTACATCTGCCTCAGAAGCCTTACTACCAGAAATGAAAAAGATACTAGAAGCTGTTGCAGCACTAAATAAGAAAATGGATGACTCTACGAAGCAGATGGAAGATCAAATTATATCATTAGACAAAAAGATGGATGAGATGAAGAAAGAAATAACCCAAGAGATTAAGCAAGATTTCAAAAAAGAAATTCAAACAGTTAAGGAAGTGGTGAATTCTCTGTCAGGAGAACTTAAAGATATGCAAAATCAGATGCAAAAATTAGAAGTTAAATCAGAATATGCCATTAAAGAGATTGAACACAATTTAGATATCACAGCCTTGGCAGAAATGAGAGAGAAAGAGCATATTTTGA
Organism: Charina bottae; assembly: GCA_023362775.1. Lineage (NCBI taxonomy): Eukaryota > Metazoa > Chordata > Lepidosauria > Squamata > Charinaidae > Charina > Charina bottae. The sequence goes on along the minus strand of JALMGJ010000001.1, from coordinate 182,265,313 downwards.
GGCTTAGAGCAGTTCCACAACAAGTAGATGAAGATGTGAGAGGAAGGATGATTTTTGAATTGGCTAAATTTTTGGAGATAAGAGAACAAGACTTAGATTTGCAGATAGACAAGATATTTAGAGTAAACTCACGTTATGCCAAGGAAAGGAAAGTTCCTAGAGACATATTGATATATTTTGTAAGAAAAGTGACAAAAGAGCAAATTCTGAGGAAACATTATAATACTAGATTAAATATAGAAGGGAAGGAAATAATTGTATTAAAAGAAATCCCCCTGAGAATACTAAGGAAAAGAAAAGACTATTTTTTCCTTATAGATAAATTAAAGCAACATAGTATTTCATTTAGATGGGAAAAATTGGAAGGCGTATCATTTGCGTTCAAAGGGCAGAGATTCAAAATAACTTCCATTTAAAAAGCAAAAGCTTTTTTAGAGAAATACAAGAAAGAAATGGGCCTACCAGATGGAGAATTGACAGAAAGAGGAGAAACATCGAAAGATAAAGAGAAGGCTGAAGACTTATCTGAGAAGGGAGCTACAGGTGTGGATTTGACAAAGGGATTTTAAAGAATAAAATGTCAATGGAATACAAATACTTGACATGAAACATTAATGGAAATAATTCTCCACAGAAAAGAAGAAAGATATTTCATTTTTTGAAAAAACAGAAATTGGACATAAGTTGTTTACAAGAGACTCATATTTGCAAAAAAGACACTAAATATTTGATTCAAAAACAGCTTGGAGAAGAATTTATTTCGGCTGGATATAAAAAAACTAAAGGGGTAGTTCTATATGTACAACCAAAGTTAAATCCAAAATTGATATTAGCTGATGAAGAGGGTCGATATATTGTAATAGAAATCAACATACAAGGAACTAAATCATTGATAGTTGGACTTTATGCACCGAATATGGATAAAGGAATATTTTACAAAAATTTGATGGATAAACTCTTGGACCTAACTTATGACAATTGGTGTTTTATGGGGGATTGGAATGGGGTAATTTACCCCTGACTGGATAGACAGTCACAAAAAGAAATAAAACAAGCACAGGGAAAATTGCCGCAAACATTCTTCGACCTGAAAGAGATGTTGGATTTACAAGACATTTGGAGATGTATGAATGGGACTTCCAGAGAATTCACATATTACTCAGAGAGATTTAAATCACATTCTAGAATAGACATGATTTTGATATCTAAAAACTTGATGATGGATATTAGTAAAGTTGATATACTACCTAAGACCCTCTCAGATCATAATCCAGTAATGTTGACTCTTAAAGGGAAATGGAATGTATTTAGATGGAGATTGAATGAGTCATTACTTTGGAATAATAATGTAGTTGATGCATGTAAAAAAAAGTTAAGAGAATATTTTCAATTTAATTTGAACAAAGGTACTAATATTCAAACTGTATGGGAAGCCAGTAAAGCATATATGAGGGGTTAATTTATTCAATACAATGCTCAAATGAGGAAGAAGAAACAAAAAGAATTCAACTGATTTTAGATGAAATCAAGAGTAAAGAGATAGATCTAAGAGATAAACCAATGGATGATACTCTGTTTACTCAAATTAAATTTCTACAAAAGCAAATATCAATGATATTAACTCAAGAGATAGAGACCCAAATGAAATTCACAAAACAAAAATATTTTGAACATGCAAATAAACCAGGTAGATGGCTAGCTTACAAATTGAGGAAACAAAGACAAAAGAACTTGATTACCAATATTCAACATGAAGGAAAAACTTTGGTGAACAATATGGATATTCAAAAAGCCTTTCATGATTACTATTCTAAACTATATATAAAAAAAGATGTCAACCTAGATGATATTGAAGAATATTTGAGTAAACAAAATCTAACTGTTCTTAATTACCAACAAAGACTGACACTAAATAATGTTATAACAAAAAAGAATTGGTAAAAGCTTTCAAGAAAATTAGTAGTGGAAAAGCTCCTGGACCGGATGGATTGTCAGCAGCCTACTATAAATGCTTTGAGGATGATTTATGCCTACCTTTGCAGAAGACTATGAATTTTATCTTGGAGACAGGAACTATGCCAGAAACTTGGAAAGAAGCACATATAACACTGATCCCCAAAGAACAACAGGATTTAACACTAACTAAGAATTACAGACCAATATCTTTATTGAATAATGACTACAAGATATTTACAACGATATTAGCAGAAAGAATGAAAAATATTCTTAGGAATTAGATTCATCAAGACCAAGCTGGATTTTTGCCCAAGAGGCAAATTCGAGACAATGTTCGAAACATATTAGATGTAATTGAATATTTGGAACAACATTATGATAAACAAGCTGCCTTGATATTTATTGATGCTGAAAAAGCCTGTGATAACTTAAATTGGCCTTTTATGTTCAAAGTACTGGAAAATATGAATTTTGGAGGAAACTTTATAAAATGGATTAAATCAATATATACTCCACAATTTGCCAAAATAATTGTTAATGGAGAATTTAGTAAGTCATGTGAAATTCAAAAAGGTACTAGACAAGGTTGTCCATTATCTCCACTTTTGTTTATATTGGTATTAGAGGTTTTACTTAGAGATATTAGACAGGATGATGGTATACATGGTATCAAAGTTAAAAAGACGTTTATAAACTAAGAGCCTTTGCTGACAACCTAGTCATTACTTTGGAGAACCCACTAGATGGAATTGAAATTTTAATACAGAAATTAAAAGACTTTGGCTTGCTAGCAGGGTTTAAAGTGAATTTTCAGAAGACAAAAGTTTTGACTAAAAATATGGACCATCATCAACAAGAGAAATTGAAATAACAGGATATTCAATGGAAGAAAAAGTAAAATATTTGGGAGTATATTTAACAGCTAAAAATGTTAAGTTGTTTAAGAATAGCTATATTCCACTTTGGATGGATATTAAAAAAGATTTGGACCATTGGGAAAAATTGCAATTATCATTATTAGGCAGAATTTCAGCAATTAAAATGAATGTTTTGCCAAGAATTTTATATCTTTTTCAAACACTACCTATATTGGCATCAGAAGAACCTTTTAAACAATGGCAGCGAGATATTTCTAAGTTCATTTGGCAAGGAAAAAAACCAAGAGTAAAATATAAAGTTTTGCAAGATTCTAAAGAAAGAGGAGGACTAGGTTTGCTGGATTTGAAACTATATTATGCTGCTTGTTGCTTGGTTTGGATTAAAGAATGGATAATTCTGAAAAATGAAAAATTATTGAATTTGGAGGGACATGAACTAAGATATGGATGGCATGGGTATTTGTGGTATGATAAAGTTAAAGTTAATGTAGATTTTAAAAATCATTATATTAGAAGATCCTTATTAAGAATTTGGAATAAATATAAATTAACTTTATGTTACAAAAGACCTTTATGGATCTCTATGCAAGAAGCATTCTATAGAACAGAAGTAAGAATTAAAGACAAATGGTTAACCTATAAAGATTTTTTAAAGAAAGAACAAGGACATTTTACAATTAAATCAATAGAAGAATTGGCATCAGAGGGATATACTTTTCAATGGCTTTCATACATGCAACTTGTAGAGAAATTTAAATCAGACAAGAAAGACTTTGAATTTGAACAAACCAAATCAGAATTCGAGATACAATTATGTGAAGCTGATGATCATCTAATTGCTAAAATGTATAAACTATTGTTAAAAGGTGAAATGGTAGAGGAACAAGTTAAAGACTGTATGATGGCTAAATGGGCTAAAAATATTGGTTATAATATTCAAATGCAACAATGGGAAGATATGTGGACTAAAGGATTAAAATTTACTTTGTGCTATAATTTAAAAGAAAACTTTTATAAGATGATGTACAGATGGTATATGACCCCACAAAAACTTTCTAAAATGTATGGGAATGTTTCCAACTTATGTTGGAAATGTAAAAAAAAAAGAGGGGTCCTTTTACCATATGTGGTGGACATGTGAGATTGCAAAGAAATTTTGGACTCAAATACATTCATTGATGCAAAATACACAGTATTACAAATTCGAGTTCCATTTAAACCGGAATTCTTTTTGTAGGGAATAATCGATGGACAACTTGGGAAACAATTTACAAGAATTATGCAATACATGATTACAGTGGCAAGACTTATATATGCACAAAATTGGAAAAATCAGATCTTGCCTACGATACAAGATTGGATGTTGAAATTGATGGATATGGCAGAGAGTGATAAATTGACGTGTTTATTAAAAGAAAATTCAAATTATTATTTTCTTAAAGAGTGGAAACCATTAACTGACTATTTACAAGATGCAGGAGGAGCAAAGCTTATAAGGGGATTTGAAGACTAAAATATAAATAATTTGATATAATAGACAAGAAATGTTCTTTAATGTTTTATATAGACCTAGCATGTAAGATAAAATTGTTAAATTACTATGACCAGAGACAAATCGGAAGTTGACTAATTTCTATGTTTCATCTCTATCTTTTTTCTTTTTACTTTACTTGTAATTGTAATTTGTATTTCCATTTTCTTTTCTGTTTCAAACTTTTATCTATGTAAATTCAAAACCTAATAAAATTTATTTTAAAAAAAATAAAGATAAAGAGAAGAGTGAAGATCTATCGGAGATGGGAGCCTCTGGATTGGATTTAAGAAAGGACTTTTAAACATCAAAATATTATGGACTATAAATACCTAACATGGAATATCAATGGGACAAATTCTCCCAAAAAAGAAAGAAAATCTTTCATTTTTTGAAAAAACTGAGATTGGATATAATCTGTCTACAAGAGACTCATATTTGTAAAAAAAAGACACTAAGTACTTGATTCAAAAACAACTAGGAGAAGAATTTATTTCAGCTGGATTAAAAAAAACTAAGGGGGTAATTTTGTATATACAACCAAAATTGAATCCAAAGCTGATATTGACTGATGATGAAGGAAGATATATTGCAGTTGAAGTTCATATACAAGGGACTAAAATATTGATATTGACTTTATGCTCCAAATTTTGATAAAGGATTATTTTATAAAAATTTAATGGATAAACTATTGGATTTATCATATGAGAATTGGTGTCTTATGGGCGACTGGAATGGGGTGATTCTCCCAATTGAAGATAGACATTCGCAAAAAAATGTGAAACCTACACAGGGAAAACTACCCCAAACATTTTTTGACTTGAAAGACATGTTGGACTTACAAGATATTTGGAGACTTATGAATGGGAATTCTAAAGAATATACATATTATTCAGAGAGGTACAAATCATTTTCCAGAATAGATACGTTTTTGATTTCTAAAAGTTTAATGATGGATGTTAATAAGGTTGAAATATTACCTAAGACTCTCTCAGATCATAATCCTGTAATGCTAACCATCAAAGGGAAACGGAAAAAGTTTTGATGGAGACTAAATGAGTCAATTTTTCGGAAAGATGACATTGTAGATATATGTAAGAAAAAGTTAAGAGAGTATTTTCTATTGAATTTAAACAAGGGCACTAGTACTCAAACTGTTTGGGATGCTAGTAAAGCATATATGAGAGGTTATTTTATCCAATATAATGCTCAAATGAGGAGAAAGAAGCGAGAGAAAATTCAATTGATTTTAGATGAAATTAAAAGTAAAGAGACATGTTTGAGGGATAAACCAATGGACGATACCTTGATGACTCAAATTAAATTTTTACAAAAGCAAATATTGATGATATTGATACAGTAAATAGAGATTCAAATGAAATTTACGAAACAAAAATATTTTGAATTTGCAAATAAACCAGGTAGATGGTTAGCTTACAAATTGCGGAAACAAAGACAAAAGAATGCAATTTCTAATATACAACATGAAGGGAGAATTTTGGTGAATAATGTAGATATACAAGAAGCTTTTCATTGTTACTATTCATCATTGTATAAAAAACAAGATGTTCAACTAGCTGATATTGATGAATATATGAGTAAGCAAAAATTAACTGTTCTAAATGATCAACAAAGAACAATGCTTAATAATCCTATAACAATAGAGGAAATGACAATGGCCATTAAGATTAATAGTGGAAAAGCACCTGGACCCGATGGCTTATCGGCAGCCTATTATAAATGTTTTGAAGATGAATTATGCATGCCTTTACAGAAAACTATATATTCGATTTTAGAAACAGGAATTATGCCGGAGACTTGGAAAGAGGCCCATATTACATTGATTCCAAAAGAACAGCAAGATTTGACTTCAACAAAGAATTATAGACCAATATCTTTATTGAATAATGACTATAAGATATTTACAACAGTGTTGGCAGAAAGAATGAAAAATATTTTTAAAAGTTTTATTCATCAAGATCAAGCAGGATTTTTACCTAAGAGACAAATTAGAGACAATGTTAGAAATATCCTGGATATATTGGAATATTTGGAACAACATAATGAAAAACAAGCTGCCTTGATATTCATAGATGCTGAAAAAGCTTTTGATAATTTAAATTGGTCTTTTATGTTTAAAGTATTGGAGACTATGAATTTTGGAGGAAATTTCATTAAAATCAATATATACTCCCCAATTTGCAAACATAATTGTCAATGGAGAACTTAGCAAACCATGTGAAATACAAAAGGGTACAAGACAAGGTTGTCCCCTATCGCCACTTTTGTTTATATTGGTTTTAGAGGTCGTGCTTAGAGATATTAGACAAGATGATGGTATTCATGGTATTAGAGTTAAAAAAGAAGTTTATAAATTAAGAGCTTTTGCTGACGACCTAGTCATTACCTTAGAGAACCCACTGGATGGGATTGAGATATTGATGCAGAAAATGAAAGACTTTGGGTCGTTAGCAGGATTTAAAGTGAACTTACAAAAAACAAAAGTTTTGACTAAGAATATGGATTTCCATCAACAGAAGAAATTGAGAGAAATGACGGGATATTCAATGGAGGATAAAGTAAAATATTTGGGAGTATATCTAACATCCAAAAATGTTAAACTGTTTAAGAATAATTATATTCCACTGTGGATGGATATCAAAAAAGACTTAGATCAATGGGAAAAATTGCAATTATCATTATTAGGTAGAATATCAGTGATCAAAATGAATATTTTGCCATGAATTTTATATCTTTTCCAAACATTACCTATATTGGCATCAGAGGTACCTTTTAAACAATGGCAGCGGGATATTTCTAAGTTTATTTGGCAAGGAAGAAAACCAAGAATAAAATATAAAGTCTTACAAGATTCAAAAGAAAGGGGTGGCCTAGGTCTTCCGGATTTGAAATTATATTATGCAGCATGCTGTTTGGTATGGCTTAAAGAATGGGTTGTTTTGAAAAATGGAAAACTATTGAATTTGGAGGGTCATGAATTAAGATTTGGATGGCATGGATATTTGTGGTATGGCAAAGCTAAAGTTAATGTGGACTTTAAAAATCATTATATTAGAAGATCTTTGTTGAGGATTTGGAATAAATATAAGCCAACTTTATGTTATAAGAGACCCTTATGGATTTCTACGCAAGAAGCATTTCATAGAACAGAAGTGAGAAATAAGGATAAATGGCTGACTTATAAGGACCTTTTAAAAAAGGAGCAAGGGCATTATGTAACTAAATCAAAAGAAGAACTTGCTCAAGAAGGATATACTTTTCAATGGCTTTCTTATATGCAACTTATAGAGAAATTTAAATTAGATTTAAAAAATCTTGAATTTGAACAAACTAAATCGGAATTCGAGATACAACTATGTGAAACAGACGACCACTTAATTGCTAAAATGTACAAATTATTGTTAAAAGGAGAAATGGTGGAGGAACAAGTTAAGGATTGTATGATTCAATGGGCAAAAAATATTGGCCACAATATACAAATGCAGCAATGGGAAGATATGTGGAATAAAGGATTAAAATTTACTTTGTGCTATAACTTGAAGGAAAACTTTTATAAGATGATGTACCGATGGTATATGACCCCACAAAAACTTGCTAAAATGTATGGGACTGTTTCCAACATACTGTATGTTGGAAATGTAAAAAACAAGAAGGGTCTTTTTACCATATGTGGTGGACATGTAAAGTGGCAAAGAAATTTTGGACTGAAATACACTCACTGATGCAAAATATATTACAAATACGAATTCCATTCAAACCAGAATTATTTCTACTTGGAATATTGGATGTACAAATAGAAAAATATTTCATCAGAATTATACAGTATATGATTACAGCAGCAAGACTTCTTTATGCACAAAATTGGAAAAATCAAATCTTACCGACGATACAAGAATGGATGTTAAAATTAATGGATATGGCAGAAAATGATAAATTGACATGTTTATTAAAAGAAAACTCAAATCGCTATTATCTTAAAGAGTGGAAACCATTAATAGACTATTTGCAAAAAGCAGGCGAAGCAAAGCTTGCATGGGGTTTTGACGATTAGATTATATAGAAGCAAAATATATTAGACAAGAAATGTATATGAATACTATATCTAAAACTAGCATGTAAAAAAAAAATTTTTATTCCTATGATCATAGATAGATCGGAAGTCGACTAATTTCTATGTCTTTTTCTTTTTCTTTCTTTTACTTTTCTACACTTTTTTCTTTCTTTCTTTGATTTGTATTTCCATTTCTGTTCTATTTCTAACTTTTAACTTTGTATATTTCAAAACTTTAATAAAACTTGGGGGCAAAAACATAATGACAATAGGACATTATATTAGAAAGTGTGCCATTATTATTGTTTAAACTCCTGATTTCTATAGCCAACTGTAACCATTTGTGAGGCACTGAAAAACTTCTGAAGGACCTCAAGTTTTTAAGTGTTGTCAGAGTTATGGTTGTAAAAGGAACTGGTATAGCACATCCAGGAGTTCTCAATTAGCACTTAAGATCCAGATGATACATTACTACCTTGTTACTATCTTGAACAGGTTTTCTCTGCTGCTCTTCAGAAATCTCTAGCTTATTCCATATCAGTTCTAACAAAGGTCTAGAAGGCAACAGATAGACAATTATTGTTGCAATATATAATTACTCCAACCTACCTCCTCAACCACATTTGTAGGGCTGCCCATTGGGAATGGCACTAGACCCCACATCCCATAAACTCCATGAGCAGCTCTATGACAATGTCATAAACCAGTGTAAGTCAACATTTCCCTTCCACTTCAACATGCATAAATAAAACACTAGGTTCCTTACTATACAATGGGTAAGTTCTCAGAAATATGCAAGCACAGGTAGAATTTGTATGACTTACTACATCAGTAACACAAGGTTACTTAAGAGATACTCATGCAGGCAATAAAAATGGAATATAGTCTAAAAATAGCTGTGCTATTAAATCACTTTAAAACCATTTAAGCACTGCTTATATCAGACATAAAAGTCAGTGACAGCCCTGACCAAGATCCAGTCCAAATCCCTAGCTGAAGGAAAGAGCCAGATGGACAAATGTGCCCGGAGTCACTGGGAGTCAGGTGGCATATAAATTTAATAAATTCAATTAATAAATAATTCACTTTAATAAATAAATAAATAATTCAATTTAATAAATTCAATTAATAAATAATTCAATTAATTATTCTATCACATTGATTGAAAATGCACACCCCATCAATCAGGGTCAACCCTAGGAATTAAAACTTAAAATATGAAGTTAAAGCACAAGAAGTTTGGTATGGGAGGGGGAAAGAAAAGAAATTATTAAGCAGCTATGAGTTGCATCCCGGATTTCTATGCTGTAATTTGTTGCATAGCCTAGAGTGGTCAATTTAAAAGTGGAGTGTATTTGTCTGCAACAGAACAAAGAAAACTAAAGAAAATGTAGTTCCATATATTTACTGTAATTGCACAAACTCCAATTTCATTTGAAGTTCCAGAACGGCAATAAAAATCATTTATCCAAGGCTGGAGAAATCTCTTTAATCAATATTTTTAAATAAAACATATTTACAAAAATCCATTGCTAAATTAAGATGGAAAGTTACTGGTGCATTTGATATTTGATATTTTAAAACATTCAAATTCAGTCTGAACATCTTTCAGTTTTTGCCTGGCACTTCCAGAGATTAGAATAGTTTTGTGTGACAAGCTCATCTCCTGGTTTTAAGGGACAAAACTATGAACATCATGATTGCACTGAGAAGACAAATATGATGGCACCCCTGAGCCTTATCCATCTACATTACTGAGTGGAATAGATGTACTCTTCAATATGTGTGTATCCAACATACGTACATCAAAGCCCCATTCACACAAGCTTGACTAAGAGACTTGTTCTTAAAGCCAGGGTTGTTGTTGTTGTTTTTTTAAAGGCAACCTGATTTTAGCAAAAGGCCATCTTCCTCTAGGAAGCAGATTTAAGTCAAAATGTTATTTGAGAATATTTGTCCATATTTTGATATTTCTAGGTATAACATTGACCTAAGTGTCCTTCCAGATGAAGAGGATTTTGCATGTGAGATACACCTACTCAGAATATCCAGTGCCCGCAAACCCCCCCCCAAAAAAAAAAAAGTAGGATCCAGCCTTAAGATTATACTGTATATTTTTAAACATAATGACTATGTGGTGGGCCATTTTACAGAAATTATGGTTTGAATTTAAACAACTGTGTAGCTAGTATATTGCACTCCTTCCCATACACCCTCCTTTTAAAAACTGGAGAGATGTTTAAAAGTATCTCCTGGGGTATCCACAAGCCATTGGGTTTGGCTTAAGAAGGATTTCCATTCCCAGCTCATAGGTACTTAGATTTTGTGAATCAGGTACTGGCTCATAGCACATGGAAGACAGATCTTAGGCTCAGCTATGCACAGGGAATGTATGGTCTGGCCCTGCCATTACCAACCACATGTGGATAGTCTACAGATGGAAGCTATATTCCAGTAAGCATTGGTTGCAATAATGGAATTGATTATTCAGGTAAAATGCAAGAACCAACCACAAGATTTTAGCTCACACAAGTAGCATTGGACAGACTGTCGGGGGAGGGGGGTGCAGTTCTGTATCTAGAGCAATAGTTTCATACAGACAGCTGAATCAGACCCTTGAAGCACTGTGAAAAAGAAATCTTAAATTTTTTGGATATACATTTTTAGATCTGAGAGATTTCTAGATTTGAGAGAGGCTGAGATTTCTAGAGTTGAGAGAGGCCTGAGAGAGGCCTCCTGCATCTTCTGAATTAATAGGCTTTTTTCAGAGTACTAGACAACAGCAATAGGCATCACCGGGCTGCAAAAATCCAGACAACCACCAATTTCCAGCAAAGAGGGTTTTCTCTATGTCTTTTCCTGCCAACTAATGACCATCTGGATTTTGCAGCCCAGACAACCCCAGATTCTTTCTGTCCTATCTCTGTGGCCTTCTGTCTCATTGGGCCAGCTTGCTTCTGCTGCCTCTGCTAACTAAGCAAATGAACAAACATAAAGGATTGCCAGAAAACTACAAAACGCAGCTGAGTTCTGCCATAATGAATGGGTGTTTCCCAAGGGGTGCCAGTCTTGCCAACCCTCCTGGCATCAAGAAAATCTAGTTTCTAGAGGACTTTGCATTTATCCCACTTAAAATTTATCTGGCCATTGTCCCAACTTTTCAAGAACCTCCTAAATCCTTGTCTTTCGAGGTGTTCCCTATCCTCTCTATCTGTGTCATCTTCAAATCTGATAACCATCCACATCATTTATAACTACGTTGTACAGCACAGTTCCTAGAACAGACCTCTGTGGTGTTTGTTTGTTTGTTTGTTTTGTTTTTCAAATTTTGCCACCGCCCATCTCCCCCCAGAAAAGGGACTCTGGGCGGTTTACCCCACAGAAGAAGGACTCTGGGCGGTATACCACTCAATACTTTCTTCCAGCTTGAAGTGGACCCGTTGATGTACACACAACCAGCGGTGCATCTGTCTGGTGTTTGCATGGCCCAGCCCACGTGTTATTGTCTTCTCTACTAGATCTCATGGGAGGTTTTGTCAAACACTTTACTGAAGTCAAGACACACATGTCTATATATTCCCATGGCCAATTAAACTGGTCCCTTGATCAGACTGATTTTGTATGTCTTACTCTTGATAAACTCATGCTGGCTTCTGCCAAGCAAAACATTCTTTCCTCAGTGCTCACACACCATCTGTTCCGGAGTTCTGCCTGGTATCAGCAAGAGAAATGAATAGTGATTTAGCCATTTGCCAGAACCAGTGAGGTCTAGTAAGAAGCTATTAGCATATGGTCTCATTGTATTTTACAGATCCGAGGTCATCAGGTATTTTCCATTTCACTGCATGCTTAATGCTGTTTGCTTGCTAACTATTTAAACATGCAGTAAGTGACTATCTGAGTTCCATTTGGAGAACCATTATTTATGGAGATTGAAAAAAGGATTAAGAAAAGATGTACCAAATGATCCAGGTGGATGTTGTGTCTAACATAAAAAGGTTCAGTCAGAGTAAAGTCATCTCCAGCACTTGCCTGTTAACCACATCTTCTAAGTAAGAAATATAAGAAGGTCGGTTCTAGTATTCTGTTCTCATCGTGTCCAACCAGATAAAAGCTCATAAGTAGGGAATGAATGACCCTAACATCTCTTATCCCAGGAGTTCCAAGTAAAAGTGCATGGTCAAACAAGCCAAGGGCATGGATATACGAGACAATTACAACAAGGAGAGTTCAACCCAGAATTCCAAATAGCCATGGCATTATTGTTAACTCCAGAGCATTAAGCAGAGTGTGCAGTCCAAGATCAGGCTAAACCTCAGAAATGTATTGATCCTTGGCATATGATAGGATGAATTGCAAAATACATTTTTTCCAGCACTGTTTGGGCTGTTCCAAGGTAGTCTTTTTACTCAAGCTTCCACCATAGCTCAAAGCCATGTTTCCATTTTACTCAAAATTTAGGGCTAGAATAAGACACTACTCCCATAGAGTGTTTCCCTACAATTGGCACTTTATATCAGCCTTCTGGTATTTGACCCTGCAACCCCATAGGTTGGGATGGTGTGCCAAATGATCTGGACCCAAGTAGGGGTAACTTAGGGGAAAACAGGACTCAAGCTCGTGGCGCTTGGCTCTTCTTTGGTCCCTATGCTGGGGCCTGGCTCTATCAGCTCAGTGGTTTCCAGAGCTACCTTCCACTCAGCTGCCAAGGATCAGCCCATCAAGGAAACCACAGCATAGCATTCTCCCTCTCAGTTAGCCCAGCCCTGAGAGTGCAACATACCCATTCCGTCTAGTAGCCACTGGTAGCCCTACCTGCCCCATCTAATCTGTTTGTAAAGCCCTCCAACTTGAATGTCATGATTATATCTTGGGGTAGCCAATTCCATAGAATAACTTTTTGTTGTGTGAAAAAATACTTTCTTTAATCCTATTGGAAAAACTGCAATTATACAGTATTCATATAAAGATGTGATGTGATGTGATGTGATATATTAATCCTAAACACACTTCTAAACCATATTCATTTTTCCAAAGATTGTATTAGCTTTCAAAAAAAGGAGAGGGATGTCTTATTCTCACTTATTTCTAACTGCTTTTGGTACTAATTAAATGTGAAAATAGATTTAAGAGGGAAAAAACCAAGTAAGTCTTCAGAGCAAAAGAGTTATAGAGCCTTTCTCAGCACTCAGTTCCATAAATGGGTACTCAGATCCACTATGCAAAACCATTTCTAGAGGAAGTAATTTTATTCATAAAATAATTGCTTCATCCGCTTTCCATGAGATTAGACTAAATGCAGCTAGTGTTTATATCTTCAAGCACACTCGGCTGAATATTGCATCAATTAATGGTATGGGCTAATAATTACATTGCTGTTATTCTGTATGCAATTATTTTTGTTACACTGTGTGGCTTTTAAGTATTAGCTGTAATTGCACCAAACAACTTTCTTATTGCAATAAGAAAGCTATTATCACCATTGGTATCACTTAGAAGAGAGATCGGTCTGGAGGAAAACAGTTTTAGATAAAGAAAAACAAGATGAAAAAGTATGAAAATAACGCTGTCATACTAGCTGGATAAGTACAAATTTCAGGGGACAAATAGGCTAACAAATTTATTTTAATTTATTATTTTATGGAAAATTGATAATTTAATTGATTATTTTTATTTATTATTTCTGCTTTTTCTATGGCAGGACTTGAAGTTGAAACAGCCCTTTTCCTTGTTACAGTTGAGAAAGTGCTTCAACATTTCATTTTGTCAGGCCTTGTAGAGTTTTTTAGAGTGCTTTTATGCTGGTGGTTTGTAATGGTTTGTTTTACTCTATATGGATGTTTGCAATCCATCCATCAAGCCCCACGCAGCTGGGCGAGATCAAGGGAGCAAGAACTACCCAGTTTCAAGGTCTCTTTAAGGCTTCTTTGAGGTGCATAAAAAATCATGGTAACTCTAAGAGGAATTTTGCACCCATATTGATAGTTAATTAAGGTGGAGTCTCCTTGAATAATTTGAAATGCTTCCTCCCAGATTTCTTGCCACCTGGGCTGAGTTGCCATTTCTGAGATAAGCTGTGAATTGACTGGCCCACTGACTTCAATATTGTTGCCAAAAAACCTACATGGATGTATCCATATAGTCACTCAGAGGAGACTTTAAGCCATATAGAAAAACTCAGTGAGAGTGGGCAGAATATAATGCAGAGCTTTCCAAACTCTGTGTCAGGACACATTAGTGTGTCAGCTGCAGTGTCTGGGTGTGTTGCGGCTGCTGCCGCCTCCGAGCCCTGCCAGGATTCCACGCAGGTCCTAGTGCCTGCCTCCAAACCTGCTGTGATTCCGCACAGGTCCTAGTGCCTGCCTTGTGCCCTGCTGTAAGACTGTGTCGCGAAATGATGCCCTGCTGTAAGAGTGTGTTGCAAAATGATGCATGTCTAAAAAGTGTGTCACCAACATGAAAAGTTTGGAAAGCTCTGATATAATGTATAAAATGAAATAAAATAAAATAATAAATAAAATATAAAATAAAATAAAATAAAATAAAATAAAATAAAATAAAATAAAATAAAATAAAATAAAATAAAATAATAAAATTAAATTAAAATAAATTAAAATAAAATAAAATAAAATAAAATAAAATATAAAATAATAAATTAAATTAAATTAAATTAAATTAAATTAAATTAAATTAAATTAAATTAAATTAAATTAAATTAAATTAAATTAATAAATAAAATAAAATAATAAAATAAATAAAATAAAATAAAATAAAATAAAATAAATTAAAAAAAAAATAAGCCATCTCCTATACTATTCAAAAGCAGCTTCTAGATCAATGCTTCTTAAAGTGTGGTCTGAGGACCCCTGGGGTCCTCCAAGACCACACTTTTTTCAGGGGGCTGAACAATCAAAATAATTTGCCAGATATTGAAGATACTTGCAAAAATTTAAAACAATGTCACTTCTCTCATTATTATTTTTTATTTGTTAAAAATAGTTTTTTCATGAAAAATCTTTTATTTATGTTAATATCTAATGCATTTAATATTGTTAGTTTTACATGATTCAATAAATAAATATTCTATGAATGTGTCAATTTTTTAGTACAGTAAATGTTGATAAATATAACCCATACAAACCACAGCTCTTTTGGGGTCCTCCATAATTTTTAAAAGTGGGAAGGGGTCCTGAGAGCAAAACATTTAGGAAACACTGTTCTAGATGAAGGAGAAACTGGAAAGATATAGGGGAGAAAGAGTGTTTATTTTTATTTATTTATTTATTTTTATTTTCTATCCCGCCTTTATTATTTTTATATATAACTCAAATTTAGTTTAGCCCTCTTCTAGTCTATCACTTCTCTCCAAATCTATCCACTAGTTCAATTTTTTAAAATTTATATTTAGTTTGATTTTTAAGACTACCCACTTGTCAGGAGACTCTGGCTGGCTTACAGAGGGTTTAAAAGAAGAGATATGAAAAATAAGTATTATAATAATCCAAGTAACCATGTTGGGGGACAAAAACAACTTCAAAATACACACCATTTAGCAGGTTCACTATTGTCCCAGCCTAGCAGCTGTGGAAAGAACTGGGTCTTTCAGGCCCTCCTAAAAGGGTTATGGCTATATGGACTTCAGAGAGGATGCTCTTACACACAGAAACACAGACACACTTTCTCTTATTCCTTGTTATTCTTTTAAAAATCTAAATGCATAGTGGACATTTTTAACTGGTTTATGTTTGAGAGCTACATGGGATTCATCATAATACCTTTTTTATCATGCTATTTATTCCTTCCTTTTAAACATCTCAGAAAAGGGATCCATCACAATCCCTAAGTATGTTTTGAAGCATTGAAATGTGGAATATGTGGGGACAGTCCCCTTCCTGGATTGACATCCAATGGTACGTTTAACATAACATCTAAGGCAGGGCTTTCCAAAGTGCCGCCGCTGGCGACACACCAGCGGCGGCGGCGCGGGGAGCGCACACGGTGGTGGCGCGGGGGGGCGTGCGGCGGCGCGCGCGTGCACGGTGGTGACGCGGGGGGTTGTGCAGCGGCGTGCGTGTGCATGGCGACGGCGGCAGCCTCCACTAAAACGCGGAAACGCTGATACCGCGGCACTGCTGCCGCCGCCATGCACACACGCACCGCCGCTTCCGGGTGGTGTGGCGACACACCACGCTGTGTGTGGCGACACACTTTTGTGTCGCGACACACAGTTTGGAAAGCTCTGATCTAAGGGGAGAATTTCTCTCCCTCCAGCAGATTCCCTACCCAGATCCTGCACAGCAGACCCTGAGAGGGGGTGCAGAAAGCAGGCGAAGCAGCCTATGCCTATCCTATGTTAGGAGGAGAAAGAAAATAATTACATCACACGAGTGTATCTATACATTTAAACACAATTTCTTCTGGAAAAGAGTAAAACCAGGCCTTTGAACCTTGTGTGCACGTAGGAAAACACGTTTTGCTCTTCTTAAAACTTGAAATGGTACTTCTGATTAGTCCATGAAAAAGAATCTTACTACATTCTATACCTTTTTTATTAAAGTGAAAAGAAAAACAGAGTGTCATTGCCATATGAAACTAGTGAAAGTGTGGTCACATGTATACTGTTACAGATACTTTACAGTGGGGGGGGGGGAAACCCTGATACTACAAAATTATAGACCCATGTCTGCCAGCACTCAGGTCAATGAAAAAGAACCCCCTAAGAAAACTGCCCCCCAAACAGACAGCCTGGAAATCTAGCACAGCTCCTAATCTCATATTTTCTTCCAGAGATCCAGTTTAGAGCAATATTCTTACATGCTACAGACAAAGCCTTACAGCTTTACGAGCGTTAGGGCTTGGATCCTGCATTGCAATCGGACCAAGCCAGAGTATTCATCTGATCATATGTCAGTACAAACTTCTAAATAAGAAATGAGAAAAATCTTACATAAGCCCGTTGTAATTTCAAGGCACTCCGATCCAAGACATCAAATCCATTTTATCTGCTGTCCCATTACAAGAGAGCAAAAGCCATTTTCCCGTCAGAAGAATAATGAGGATAAGGCAAACATGTTTTCTATTTGCCAATTTAACAGATGAAACATTTGCTCTCTGCTTGGTGTAAAGTAACAGCAAGCTTATTAGACCTGATAGTGATCCTCCCTAGAGGATTCCAATGAGCGAGTCACAAAAGGTGCAGGTCAGAGCAACTAGGGAAGTAAATGATGAGACGGGAAAGAGATGAAAAGAGAGACAAAAACGAGGATGGTTTTAATAGCTTCTTGTTTGCTAGACTTGCCAAGATAAAATATTAGGGTTTCTCATTTCTTTCTTTCCTAATATTTTGCCTGTTTAAAATATAACAGCTTTGTTGTGTAATTGGCTACAAGTTCACACGTTCTGAACTTCCTATGAACATTATAAGCAGAAAAATGTTTAACGGATATGTGCAATTTTTTGTTGTTGAAATGGGTCCTAAAGATCTCTTTTCTTCCTCTCCCTCTCCTTCTCTTCCTATTCACACAGTTTGGGAGCCTTTTTGAAACTGCTTGGAATTTCATCACAGTGAATAATTGATATCATGTAAAAGCCCAGAATGGTCTGTCCTCCCCTGTCTGTTCCTCCAAAACAGGCTGGTCTCTTCTTCTCTAATAGCTGTGTTGGCTCAGAAACCAGCATAAGGCATGTTGTCAAGTCTTTCCCTATTCTACAACTATAAAGTATACCAGATCTCCTCTAGAAGATGGACACCTTGCTGACCCTGTCAGAAATGAACAAATAAATAAATAAACACACATACGCACACGTCAACTGCTTTGGAAATATTTATGGAAGACTTTCATCAATTCTAAAAGCTTGATAAGAACTCCCTTTGCAGAAGCCACACTAATACTAAGGTTTGATCTCACATTTATTATATTTAAATGCTATCTTTCAACCAAAAATAGAAGTACCAATCGAAGACAATCATGGACCTCATCAACCTCTGCCTCACCACCTACTTTCAGTTTGATGGACAAATATACCAACAAATCAAAGGAACACCTATGGAATCACCACTCTCAGGACTCATAGCAGAGATAGTAATGCAACGTCTAGAAAGGATAGCACTCCCACACATACAACCCAGAGTATGGATCCGGTATGTAGATGACACCTTCGTCATAATAAAAAGGATCAACTGGAGGAAACACATGAAGCCATCAACAACATCTTCAAAGGAATAAAATTCACAAGGGAAGAAGAAAACAAAAACACACTACCCTTCTTGGACATCCTCATCAGTAGAGGAAATGTTGGCATTCTAGAAACACAAGTCTACCGGAAATCTACCCACACTAACCAAGTGCTCCACTACCAAAGCAATAACCCTACCTCTCACAAGAGGAGCTGTGTAAGAACACTATTCAGACGAGCACAAACGCACTGCAGCAACCCAGAACACCAGAAAAAGGAAACAGACCACTTATATAGCATCTTCCAGAAAAATGGATATCCACGCAACTTTATCAAAAAGTGCCTGACCACTCAACCCAACACAGCAAAACCAACAGAAGCTATGAAAAGGATTACACTGCCATACATCAGAAACATCTCAGAAACTACTAATAGACTGTTACAACCACACGGCATCACTGTAGCACACAAACCAACCAAAACCCTTCAGAACATCGTAAGTAAACCAAAAGACCCAGTAGCCCAAGAAGAAAAAACAGGAGTTATCTACAACATACAGTGTAAGGACTGTAACAGCCACTATGTAGGACAGACTGGCAGAAGACTAGCAGAACGCATCCATGAACACCAACTAGCAGTCAGAAGACATGATGAAAACTCCTTAATCTCACAACACATGGACAGACTTAACCATACTTTCAACTGGGAAACTGTGAGCATCTTAAACCAAGCCAAGTCCAAAAATGCTAGAGAATTCCTGGAAGCTTGGCACTCAGACAAAGCAGCCATCAACAGACACATAGAGGTAAACAACATTTACATACCATTCATAAGAGACAATAGAAAAGCCAGAAGACCAGAACACCTCTTGGCCAGCAATCAACAACAAGATATGCAAAGATTAACACCAGGATTAGCACCAGAGGAACAATCAAACAACACAATAGACCCTAATCAAGGAACTATTAACTCAGTCAATCAACCAAGCAGCAAACAACAACCCAATCAAGGTACTACCAAGGAGAGTACAACACCCCCACCAACACAGGCAGGACAAGCCAGGGTATATAAACAGAGAGCTAGTTCCACTCCCTTTTTGCACTGAAGATGTTGCCTAGCCTGGCAATGAAACGTCTGCAAGAAAACAACAAGGCTCAGAGAGCACCATGGACTCCACAAAAATAGAAGTGAAGGCAGTTAATGATAAACAGATACACATTTAAAATATTGCACATATGGTTTCCGCTAACTAAACTTGAAAAGATGTTATATGGAGCCGATGAAATTCCGCTAACTAAACTTGAAAAGATGTTATATGGAGCCGATCAAGTGGTTAATTTGAGTGTGTCTGTTGCCACTGTGGGGGGGTAGGGAGGTTTACTGGGTTTTTGTATTATAGGCGTTTAATTCTGTAAGCCGGCCGGAGTCACCGTGTGTGAGTTGGGCGGCCATATAAGCGTGTTTAATAATTAAATAAATAAATAAATGAGATAATAAGCTAAACAAGCCTGCAATTTTTTTATTCACCCTTTTTTAAAATAAAAAACAAAAAAAGCATTCAGTCCAGTCAGCTTCTTCACAAGATTCTGACAAAACGGATAATTTTAGCGATAAATGCCCTGTTTGTTTGACAATCTGCTGCTTACATCTTAATCTTGGTTAAAGCCTGGAGGGCAAGTGCAGCAGCCTGGGAGCTTTCAGATGGTTTAGACCTCTGACCCTTTCTGCATTTCAACCACAAAGGATTGTGGGAGTCACCAACTAAAGTTTCCTACAAGTGAACAAGCTTATTCCGTTTTCAAGGCCACATTCAGTCTCCTGTAAAGTACTGTGATTCACACCCTCAGAAACAGGTGAGGCTGGTGGAACAGTGGGAGGGACAGTAGAGACACAGCCTGATGCCTAATCATCTATTTCCTTGATTCCACCCCACCATCGTTTGAGTCCGTTACTCTATCCTTCCATCCCCATCTTCTTACTTTGCCGCCTTCTTTAATAACGTTAATTATATTTGCTATTGTTAATGTTAATTACCCTTAAGAATTGGGTGCTTTTCATGTTAGAGAAGTTTGGTACAGTTTATCCCAGTGAACAATGAATTTTTAAAAAGCAGGGCATCGATTTCCTTGATGCTCCCCTGACTATAGCAAGCCATTCCCATCAATCAGTCATTATTAATCACTGTTAAATAAGTGGATAATTAATGTTTAAACACTTTGGTTTCCTGACCTCCTCCCTTTCCTTACTTTTAAACTGTATTTGGAAGAGAGAGGTCTGCAGCCTGCCCATCTCTACTGACATGTATGTCATCTGCACCCAGTGATTTAACCATTGTTAAGCTACCAGCAAAGAAATACATGTATTGCCACCTCTCATTTCTGTGTCAGGACACCATCCCCTCCCCAAAACTCTAGTTTGAGGAAGGACGTCTATCCAGTGACTCCAATCTAAACGAAAACTTTGGCCCCATTCAATTCATAATGTGCTCTCCACAGAACAAGTAGCATGTCCTACTCCATGCCCCCCAGAGGTGGAACGTGACCAGACCACTGTCCCCAAGTGTCTGATCATTCTTTCAGATCAGAGAGGGAAGAAATATGTCTGTGTAACTCAAGTTAGATTGCCCCAGTAGTGGGTACGAGTTCCATTTACTACTCTTCCCCCAGATAAATCCCATAAGTAACATATGAACAATCTGGGTTCTCATGTAACTGTAGATACAGTCCAAGATATTATTTGCTAAGCCAGAAAGTAAAGTCAAGCTATTAGAATCGTTCCACATTTGTTAGGTGTTTCACTTTGCTTCCTCTTGTAATTATGAGAAAAAGAATTTCTCTGGACAGAGGACAGCCTTTATCCATGGACATAGCCTGTTACTGTACAGGTTACCACATGTAGCTATGGAAACCTACAATGGAAGGTTTTTCTGCAATCTCAAATAAGCTGAAATCTCAGTTCTACTTTTGTTACCAACAACAGCTATATCCCCTGCACATTTCAGCATCTAAAAAGCTCTACTGTTTTTCATTTGAAAATTTAAAAAAATCATAGCATTATTCATTGCCGTTAGTTAACAACCTACTCTCTAGAACTCAAACAATATAGCAATTGTCTATGAAGGTTCTCAGTCATCCAGGTGGAATTGTCTGTGGCTTGAATCATGTCAACTGGATTTCTATTTTCTCAGTGGAAACGTTTCGCTCCTTATCCAAGGAGCTTCTTCAGTCTGAGCAAAGTTGGTAAGGGAATCCTAAATATGTTTCTAGGTAGCTGTGTGACCTTACACCTGGGGTCATCGTTATATTGAGATGTATTTTAAGTCCTTTTATTATCTAAAGGAGGATCGTTAAGATCACCATGCTGCTGTTGAGCTTGTGAAATGGTCTTAATCTTCCTAGGCACAGAAGACAGAGCTGGGAGAAAGATGGGAGAAAGATTGTGCCTGAGGCCCCCACCTCTATTCAAGGAAGGATTTTCCAAGTTGGCATAAATGGATTCCTTGACCCCTCTCTCAAACCACCTATCTTCTCTGTCTAAAATGTGAACATTAATGTCCTCAAATGAGTGTCCTTTTTCCTTTAAATGAAGATAAACTGCTGACTCTGGTCCTGTGGTGTTACTTCTCCTGTGTTGGGCCATCCTCCTGTACAAAAGTTGTTTGGTTTCTCCAATGTACAGTGTACAATGTACAATGTTTGGTTTCTACAATGTAACTTTTGTGACCACACTTGCACTCTTAACCCTGGCCACCTGCACATGCATGTAATATAATAGACCAGCCTTTCTCAACCTTCTGACCCTGAAGGAACCCTTGAAATATTTTTCAGGCCTCGGGGAACCCCTGCACATTCAGGCTCAAATATAGGCCAGAAGTTACAAAATTATTATATTCGTTTCATGTGTAGGCCTGTATATATGCACTAACAGTGTTCTTAAACTAAAAATAAAGAATGAAACCCAAATTTGAAATAATTTGAAATAATTTTTTAAATAAATTGTGATCTCCCAGGGAACCCCTAGGGATCTCTCGTGCAACCCTGGTTGAGAAACCCTGCTCTGGATACATCTGGATTAGGACAATGGAGATCTCACCATCAACTGGGCAGTGTAGCCCATGCTGGCTCTATGTCACTACTCTGAAGATCTGCTACCAGGTCTTCTGCTATTCCTCAACAAAGCCAAGCCCTTGCCATCTTTATAGAGTTTTTTTAGCATGTAGCACTGCTAGGTGAATAAAGAAGTGGGAGAAAAGAAAGAACTGGATTGGATCAGACACTTCTCTTGGATAGGAAGAGTGGAAGGTTGTTTTCTTTTCCCCTTTGGCTCGAATAACAGAGGGGCAAATTCATTGGGGAGGAATTAAAACAGGAGGGCTGGACAAAAGAGAAAATTAAAACAAAGTGGACATTCAGCATTTTGGACAGGACTTGTGTGGAGTACTTGCTCATTTTCCTTCTTTAAAAACACGTCTGTAGATTCAAGGAGTAAGTCAGAGGGGTTTAGTGTTTGGGGCTGATCTTCCTTGAATGACTCTTCTGACCTCTCATTGGAGGATCCAAGTCTGGAACACAGAGGGATGTTGGCAACAGAGAAGCTGCTTGCCCAGCCCTCCACACATATTTTGCTCCCCCATATTGAATAGGTCTAGAAAGGAAAAAAACCTGGATGTTCTCTGAGGTTTTGATAATGTAACTCCCACAATCATCATTTTTAAGTTCCTCTTTTCTAAGGAGTTAGCTGCATGGGATGTTAAACACCTATCTGGGAAAAAAAAAACAGTGCTTGACCATAATTAGCCTCTTCTTTGCTCAGGATTTCTTAGAGGAATAATGTATCAAACTTTCATCAGACCACAGATAGACTCAAGTGACCCTGCTTACTTTTCTGATCATCTGGTATGCCCTTAAATTTGGCTAAAGGATGAAGCACTGGAAAGAGATAAGACCGCCGTTGAGAAGTACAAAATTTCATCAAAATTTACAGATGTGAATTGTGTGGGATATTTTTTTTCTTTCTGCACATGTCTGCCTTATTTTCACACATACAGTACACATTCAAAGTCTCTATGATCCATACACATGATGGCATTTCCTACTTAACACATATCCTGTTCACACATTCACATTTCTGTATTCTCTTCAAACTCAGTTGGTGAGAACATAAACTCAAATTCCTATTAATATGAGTAAGATGACACTGATGGTTATTCTCTTACTTTCAAAGAATAATACATACTGCTGTTCGATTCATTTGACCCCTTCATAAGAATTTGTTACATATCAAATCAAATCAAATCTTTATTATGATCAAAGACCAGCATAAGGAGGATGGGGTAGTTTGCCACATATAGTACTTCAAACACAGATTTTTTTCTTCTTGTTGGCAATAAAGTTACAATGAAATACATGGAAAAACAAGCAGATTTTAAACACCTTTATCAGAAAAACAAAAATACAGAGAAATCAAGTTACAAAAGCTTTTGAAAAATCATATGGCAATCTATTCCAATTGTATTCCAATACTGATAAGTATTTAGAAAGGAAGGAAGGGGCAGAATTGGTTCATAATAGTTAACAGCATTTTTAAAAGATTGTTAACATTAACTGAACTTGTTATTACATTTGTGAAACTTACCAGGAAGATTTGTATTAAATCCTAAAATAGCAAAATGGGAAACTATGACTGTTGATGACACCTCCCCTTTCTTTTATTTCATTTTTCATTCTCCAGCTCATCTGGAAAGACTCTGTTTCTTTGCCCTCCTAATCTCTCAATTAGCTTTCTGAGGCTTTTTATGCCATCGGAGCCGAGGCAGATGTTGAGAGGGCACAGAGCAGTTGTAAACTGGAAGACTCTTGAGAATCCTCAATCAAAACTTTTCGTAACAATTCTTACAACTGATTTCTGCTGTTTGTCTGGACTTAAGAGTATGTTATTGCTGACAAAGCTGGGGAACAATAGAAAGATGCCCCTTTAGAAGAGCTATTGTAGTCCAGAATTGCAGTTTTACAGGCAAATTGCTAAAGGATGTTTGTACGTTTTCCAGCTGTACATTTTTAAAGGAAAGCAAGTAAGAAAATGCTCACCCAAGTAAGAAAATGCTGGTGTGTTCCAGGAGTACAGGAAAGCCAAAACAATCAAATGATAAGTCAGAAAAGGTCAAGCAGAAGCAACAGATGAAAACAGCCGAGAGCCAGGGTAAACCCCCTTCTTCAGACACTTGCTTGAAGATTCTTGAAGACTAAATGCAGGGTATTTTAAAAGAAATGGCTTTCAGTAAAGGCTACATCCTCCTGTCAGTCAAACACTGCATAGTTTCATCTAGGCATGAATCCAAAAAGACGTGGAATCATTCTATTTTTGTCTCCCATTGCAGTGGAAACGTTTTTGCAGATTTGTGGCAAGGGCCTGAATTTTTATGGTGGTCAGTTAGAGGAGGAGAAATGTAATTAAAAGCTCTGGTAAGGTTAAACCAGCCCAGAGAAAAAGGACTGAACATTTTTAAAGAGCAAGATAAGTAAAAATGCAGTTATTTGCAAGAGCCAATAGAAAGGATGGAGCTCATTGCTAAGAAAAAAGACAGTTGTGATATATTGAAAAATCTGTAATTGCAGCTGTAATCACAAGATTTACATAACTGTCATGTATATCTTAAATTTCAATTTGTTTAAAATTATATTCTTTGCAAACCTATATGCACATTGAGAGAGATTGTGTTATAGGTGAGTCTTTAGAGATATATATTATTTCGTCTTGTCACATATAATTTGTCGGGGTGTCCAGAAATTTGTCAGGGTGTTTTCCATGTCCATAAATCTTTTTTTCCTAATCTCTGCCTTTAAAACATAAAAACCTGTATATCTTCCTATATTTTGTGTGGGAAGAAGGCATTTGGGAAACATTCCGAACTAATGAAACAGAATCTGATCTGTGGTAGTTTGGCCATCACCATTTTCTAGTATACTAAATTTCTGGACATGGAAAACAAAATGCAAACATGTAGAAATAGCACAGGTAATGTTTCCACCAGTGATATTGTCACCCTTTATATTCTCAAATGGCAGGAAGAGTGATCCCTTACTTTATTGGATTGGAATCCCCTGATTCTTTTCTAGTCCTCCAAAATATGATCACTGACTACATCAAGCTGAAGCTTTCCTGCTGAACATCACTTGACAATTAAGGTCCAAAAAAAGAAACAAATGCCCATCAAAAGTCCTATCCAACTTGGCTGGAGCAAAGTGGCAGGACTTTGGGAGCGCTGATTGTCTGTCATAGGCCTCTTTCCACTCTTTCAGGTTGTTCTGTCTACAAAAGGACTCCTGGATTAACACCAGACAAACAATCAAGCAGTATACAATACCCTAATCAAGGAACTGCCAACTCGGTCAAACAATCAAGCAGTAACAGCCAAATCGAGGAGCTACCAAGGAAAGAACAACACCCCCACCAACACAGGCAGGGCAAGCTACTGTATATAAACAGAGAGCAAACCCCACTCCCTTCTAGCACTGAAGATGTTGCCTAGTTGGGCAATGAAACGTCTGCAAGAAAACAACCAAGCTCAGAGAGCACCAAGGACTCCACACTTGACATTGCTTAAAATGAATCTTAGAGTTCACTTAGTATGAAAAAAACCAAAACAATTCAAAATAAAACAAATACACTCTGATCCCTTCACATATCAACATATCAAGGTATATGTGGATAGGGAATGAAACGTACTCCGGGGGTAATTCCAACTCAGTAATAACATCCATACATCTTAAAGTTCTGCTTGATGCAAACACGTCTATTGCTTGTTGACAACAGCAGCCCCGGCGTCTGCTTGTGAATGAAGCTTCATAGAGAACACTTCAAAACAGATATTTCACATACCAGTATGACACTCACTCTGAAGATCTACTGCATGTGTGTAACCAAGGGATTGCACAAATGATGTGACTCCTTCCCAGGCCTACTGTATATCCTACCTTCAAGGGAGATCACAGGTCATCAGTTGCGTCTTTGGACTGATTTTTCCGAAATGACCTGAAATTCAGTCATGAGATTGCTTTGACAATTCATGGTTCATCCCTTAGCAAATTGGGGTAAACAGGCAAGGCAAGGTGGCTCTCTTTGACAAGTTCTAGCAGTAACTGAAAGAGTCTTCTCTAAGCAGCTTCTGCTGCTAAGACGCTGCAAGGCATTAAAGGGTAGAAATGCTGCAAGGGCTGGTTCTACTGGGAGGCATGGACCGGGGTCCTACCATATGATCCAAATGTCTCCATTGACAATTACTAGTTACGGCCACAATGTAGTGCATTTTGGATCAAAAGCAATATGCCAGTTGGTGAGGAACAACAGGCTGGAAAGCTCTTGTCCTCATGTCCTGTTTGGTTTTCCATACATACTGTATCTTAGTTGCCCACAGTGGGAAACATGATATGTTTGCTTAATTCAACATAGTTATTTCTGTTCTTATTCGTCTTATTTTTATATTCCTCTTTTCTAGCCTGAAAACAAGTCACTTTCTCTGGTCTCAGTTTTGACTCTGCATTTGGGCGGGGGTGTGTGTGTGTTAATTTTCTTTTTCAGTCCTCATTCCCTCCCTTGAATCTATAGTTCAGTCTCAGAGTGGATTGGTGTATGCACATACCTATAAATGATTGTCCATGGACTCTGAGATAGCTGTCCTGCAGCACTGAGAGTTTATTGTAGGATAATTACATTTTTCTTACTATATCTTCAGGGGGAAAAAATGGCTCTCTTGGATTTCAAGTCTGTAGGAATTCTGGGATGGTAGTACCAGAACTCCACGCAGCTTCTTATTAGTATATAGCAGAGTAGAAGCGTTCCCATAAATTTGCACAAGGCTTAATCAGTTCAAGAACACAAATAAACACACTTCACACGTTAATGTAAAGTTACATAAAAAAAGAGTTTACAATTTTATTGTAACTCACAGTTTCTTAGTAGAAACGGTCCATGCATGCGAGCAATTGGTTCTGACGTGAACCGCATGCTTCTAATGTGGCCCACCTGGATGGAAGTATGAATGACTTGGGAGCCATAGCTGGCCCCATCCTCCTTGGTAGGAGATTCAAGCAGAAAGAGAAAGAGAAGGGAACCGGAAACCGGAAACCGGGATTCAGTCCCTCCCACACAAAGCAAGTAAGATTAGGTTACAGCAGAGACTGCCTCCTCCTTCAAGCTTGTGTGAGACGTGCTTGGTTGAAACCCGATCTCTAACAGAGTCAACAGAAGACTGCCTAGGGCAGGGCAAATGAATACAGTTTATAGAAAAGCTAGTACTTTCTATCAACACCATGCTTGAACCACAATTCATTTTCCCCAACTTTCCATTTATTTCTATACTTATATTTCTTGTCTGACACCCAAGGAAATAACTTAATTGAATTATTGCCCTGCTTGCTGGGCCCCATCCTGTCTCCACCAGAACTTCATGCCTAGAAATATATACTTGGAAAATAATATGCATTATTTCTTTTTTTATCCCTGCCCAGTAATCTACAGTTTGTAGAAAAGGAAATGCCACCCTTTTTCTTATCATCACTAGTGATCCTGTTTTACACCTCAACAACCGAAAGATGCAGAAATTACTTAATCACCCTTCATGCTGTTTCTGTAGAATAACCACAAAACGACCACACTCTACCAGCAGCGACAATGCTGTTTACTTCGTGGATGCAGCAAACAGGTGGGCCAGATCAGTCAGTTCTTATTGCTGATAGAATTTGGCTGGCCATCAGCTCAGTCTTTGCCTCAGAAGACTTCTGGTCACCCTTTGTCACCCATTTGACAAAATAAGCAATTACTGTCCAATTCAAACATTTTCAGGAAATAAAGCAAGAAGGCCAAATCTCATTCTGCATACTGGGTACACAGAGCAACTTCCAAGATCTATCTAGAGCTTATTTTAAAGAACTTTCTAATAAAGCTATGCTTCAGCTCAAGGTGAACCCTAATCCAGTGCAGATCTTTTCCCCAATTTATGTTCTGGCTTTCTGCACATAGGGCAGGGGTCACCAACCTGTGGGCCACGGCCTGTTAGGAAGTGGGCCGCACAGCAGGTGAGCGGTGGTGGTCCGCGTGATTGGCTCCCGCCTGCAAACCCCATCCCTGTCCGTGTGATTGGCTCCCGCCTGCAAACCCCGCCCCCATCCGCGCAATTGGCTCCCGCCTGCAAACCCCGCCCCCATCCGTGTGATTGGCTCCCGCCTGCAAACCCCGTCCCCCCAGTCCGCGCAATTGGCTCCCGCCTGCAAACCCCACCCCCCTGGTCCATGGAAAAATTGTCTTCCACAACCGGTCCCTGGTGCCAAAAAGGTTGGGTACCCCTGCCATAGGGCACTGTAGAACAAATTGTTACTTGCTGCAGATGAAAAAGACGTCTGTAACCCAGTTTGTCTGAATTAAGAAATATCCATGAAGCTCCAATCCTGATATGTCACTCCACTGTTTTCCAAAGATCCATGCCACAGCAGCTATGCTAAAGGGATTTTTAATTAATAATTAAATGGTACTTACTTAAGTAAAATGCTTTGGTGAGGAGGAAGAGGGGCTGGTGTGATGGAATGTGTCTGTGAAGGGGGAGGTGATGTGATGGACTTCAGTAACGGTGCAGGTTCTCAGGAAGGAGGGAGCACATTCCAAGGAGGGGAGCAAGATAAGAGAAAACACAGTCCAGAGATGGAACATGAGAAGACTAAGAGGTTCAGAATAGCCCCGCCCTAGAGCCTTCCCAGGTTATTTCCCCTTAGGTTAGGTAGAGTAGCTTTAGTCTGGCAAGATTCTGTCTATACAGTGCGAGCAAATAAAGAACTAAAGTTTGGCTGGATTGATACTTTGTCATTCTTGGGCTGGGCCTGACAGTGGGGGGCGGGGGGGGGGAGATATAGTCAATTCAATTATTAACAGGTCTGCCTTAAACTCAGAGTCTTGTTTGTTTTGGTTGCCCCAACCTTTTGGACAGATGGAGAGATTACAAGTTTTCTCCATCCCCTGCATTCACCATTGACACTCAGATTCTTGTCACAAGTGCTAAAAGTCCACTCTCATTCAAATCACAATTTTGACTCATTTATTTTTTACCCTCATTCCCATTCTCACTTGTAAAGAGAAAAATGTTGAGATAACCCTGGTTGCAATCCACAAATTCAGTCACTTTAGTCCATAATTAGCAGAATATTTTTCTATAAACTGAACACAGTCATTAAGAGGATCTAGAGCATAGCTTTCCAAACTGTGTGTCGCAACACTTTAGTGTGTCGCAACACACAGTTTGGTGTGTCGCAACACAACCCAGAAGCAGTGGCGGGGGCGTGCACTGCGGCGGCGCGGGGGGGTGTGCGGCGGCGGTAGAAGCGCACCATCAGCGCTTCCGCATTTTAGCAGAGGCTGCTGCCGCCATGCACACCGCCGCCACCGCGCGACCCCCGCGCCACCGCCATGCACGCCACCACCACCACTGTCGCCGTTGGTGTGTCGCCAACGGCGGCACTTTGGAAAGCACTGATCTAGAGGCTAGATGTTTAAGGTCCAAAAGGACAAGTGAAGTTTACTGAGAAATGTACATGCTATAATAAAAAATCTGCATCTCTTGAGTTTTACTTCTTATGAGGGAGGGAGGGAGGGAGGGAGGGAGGGAGGGAGGGAGGACTATTCTTCCATTAGGAAGCAAGTTGAAGGGAAAAAACAAAGTATGTATAATTTTGAGGTAACCCTGGTTGTAATTCTCCAGCTGATTTATTGAGGTCAGTATTTAGCAGACCATCTATAAGTGAGCAGAACAAAACCCAATGAGACAGATGTCTAAATTGCAAAAGGACAAGAAAAGTTAGTATCTCTGAGGTTTCTGCCCTCGAGGAGAGGAAAGGAGAATGGTGAAGCACTCTATTCTTCCTATAGGAGACAGGCTGAAGGTAAGAACTCAGGAGCGTCAATCTTCCAATCAGAGAAAACAGAACAGACACAAAGAGAGGGACTAATGGGAAGTTCTTTGCTTGCTATCAGTGATCCTACTGATCCCTATGAGGTTACAAGTACAGGTAGTCCTCAGTCAAAGATGGCAACTGGGACAGAAATTGCTGTCGCTAAGCAACGCATTCATAACGCACGATGTCACATGACCGCACCTCTTAGCAATGGCAATTCTGGCAGTCCCGGTTTCCATCGTTAAAGCAAATCCCTGTGGGTTGTTAAGCGAGGATGTCACATGGTTGCCATTTGCAACCTCCTGCTGGCTTCTCCATTGACTTTGCTTGTTGGAAGCCTGCAGAGAAGGTCACAAATGGTGACCACATGACCACGGGACACTGCGATGTTGTAATTGTAAGTCGGTCACTGAGTGCCCGCATCACAATCATCTAACTGCTGGTATATCCTGGTAACCTTCAGTGAAATGAACCTTTTTGCTCTAGGATTCTTTAAAAAGCTGTCAGGATGGAGGTTGAGTCCGAGGTGGAGGAGGGGGAGCTGACCATTGAAAAGGCGGGAAAGGTTGAGGAAGGCATGAAAATTGAACCACGGGATGGAGCAGCACAGAGCTTTTGGCGGCAAGATCCGAAGCCGCCAATTGGTGAAAGCCAGGGGGCAGATTCACCACCACCTATCAGCATGCGAGAAAGGGTGGAGAGACAGGCTGAGCAGCGAGAGGCGCGATTGGTCCCTTCATATAAACGGCAGGAAAATCGAAGGGTTAAAAGGCACCAGAAACCGACCAGGTTGCTGGAGACAACCATTCACGTAGCCCTACACCTACGACTATGCCTGTTCCCGCCGAGAAGAGCTGAGACCCCAAGCCTTGCCTTGCTGCCATGCTGGACCCCGCCTCAGAGCCTTGCCTTGCTGCCGCGCCCTATCCTGCCTCTGAGCCTTGCCTTGCTGCCACGCCGGACCTTTATCCCATGCCTTGCCCTGTTACCGCGCCAGACCCCACTTCCAAGCCTTGCCTTGCTGCCACACAGGATTGCCTCTTCGCGCCTTGCCTTGTTGCTGCACCGGATTCCGTTTCCAAGCCTTGCCTTGCTGCCGCACAGGACTGCTTCTCCACACCTCGTCTTCTTGCCGCGCCAGCTTCCGATTTCAAGAACAGGACAAAAGCCCTAGAGTTCACCTCATCTCAGAAAATGAATTTATATACCCTCTTTTCCCTTATTCACCAAACACTTGGGTTACACTGCCTCTGAACACTTCACAGCAACTTCTGTAACTGCTTCCTTTGAATATGTCTATGAAGGTTCTCAGTCATCCAGGTGGAATTGTCTAGCTTGAATCATGTCAACTGGATTTCTATTTTCTCAGTGGAAACATTTTGCTCCTTATCCAAGGAGCTTCTTCAGTCTGAGCAAAGTTGGTAAGGGAATCCTAAATATGTTTCTAGGTAGCTGTGTGACCTTACACCTGGGGCTAGGTCATGGTTATTTGAGATGTTATTTTAAGTCATTTTATCATGTAAAGGAGGATCGTTAAGATCACCATGCTGCTGTTGAGCTTGTGAAATTTTCACAATTTCATTTCACCATTTCACCATTTCACCATTTCACAAGCTCAACAGCAGCATGGTGATCTTAACGATCCTCCTTTAGATGATAAAAGGACTTAAAATAACATCTCAATATAACCATGACCTAGCCCCAGGTGTAAGGTCACACAGCTACCTAGAAACATATTTAGGATTCCCTTACTAACTTTGCTCAGACTGAAGAAGCTCCGTGGATAAGGAGCGAAACGTTTCCACTGAGAAAATAGAAATCCAGTTGACATGATTCAAGCTACAGATGCTTCCTTTGAAGCAATTATTACAATTGTTATCGTAAACCGCCCAGAGTCCCTCTTTTGGGGGGAGATGGGTGGTGGCAAAATTTGAAAAATAAATAAATAAATAAATTACTTTCCTTGCTTCTTCATATTCCACTGGTATATTTCCTCATAGCTTAGCAATTCCTGCTCACACTTTCATTATGCACCCATTACAAAGCTGGAATGCTATCAGAACTTCTGCCAAGGCCAACGTGGTGGTTGAAGACATTAGGTTTCAGAAAGCCACTCTGAATGGGCAAAGGATCAGAAACGTTTGATCATCTGGGCCATTTTTTTTCCACCTGTCGGTCTTTGGGCCTTCTTCTTTTTTTCTTTCCCTTACAAATAAAGGGAAGCCCTATAGAAAATGCCTCAAACATCCATGCAAAGCAACACTCAGAAACCAGGACTCACACTCCGTGTTGCAGGGGAATGGCCCTGCAGCTTTATCTGAATTTCTTTTCAAGCATATTCCACAGCATATTTGTTTTTGTTACTTTTGAAACAAGTAAATGATACCACATGTGGAAATTCTAGGCTTCCAACATAAAGGCAGACAGGGGCACACCCAATGGTATTTTTTAGATGAAAAAAGCGCAGTTTCGATAAAAAAATAAAAGCACTATGTACAGTATATAATTAGACAAGCCAATATACTGTAAATGCATCGAACAGCATTTTCTTTTCTTAGCTTAGTAATCGTCCCTTGAAAAATAAACTGTCTCTCTACAAGATGTTAGCCTAGTAAAATTACAGGTCTGGGCTAAAGTCACTTTATTTGTCAGAAGCATGAGGCATCAATGCAAGAACAAAACAAAATCTGAATATATTACACCACTTTCCTCTGTATTTTAAAACTCTCTGTACGTACAATTTTCATGGCACCATAGCTGCACCACAGCAGACTGGACTGGCAGCTACATCTTATTTCCACACTGACAATGAAACCATCTTATCCCTGCACAAAAGGCAGTAAGTTAGTCTGGGAGACAGAATATGGGCCTCCACTGCACACTCAGTTTTATTCACCCACATTTCACAACATTCTCTACCAATGAGCATCTGCTCCTTGAAGTAGCTGCCTCACTCTCTTTAATACTAGGATCAGCCTGAGTGGAACGTTATATAATAAATAACATATCTTGTTGGCATGGGTGATGGAGGTGGTAGTTATAGACAGAAACATAGACGTGGCAAGGAACCACAGGAGTTTCAAACAGAATATCTCAATGTCTACCGAAAGGGCTCCCTTTATATGCAGAAGCTAAGCCTGCAATCCTACGCCTCAACAGTATACATGGAGGTCTCCTGTTATGTTAATTATGCAGAAAGAGCCCTGTGAAGGATGGTGGGATGAAAAAGCCAACGAAGAAAACCCCATGATCAAATGGGGACTTGAACCCGAGTCTCCCTGGCCCCAGTCCAATATTTTAACTATACTGATATAAGATTGCAATCTCAAAGTATGAGGATGTTGTGTACTTTGGCAGCTGGACTTACTAGCAATATGTCCCATTAGTAACTACAGATTATAAACACACAAGACTAAATTTGCAACTCTACAGATATTGCCTGAGAACGAAATCCATTGAGCTTGGTGGGACTTATCCTGAGTAAATGTGCATAGGATTGGGTCTCTGTCTGTGAAACAGCATCCCACCCCACCCTCCCAAGGTTCAGATCATCTTGACCATGTTGGCCTTTCAAAAGGTCTTAAAAATTGGGCTGTTCTCTCAAGCTTTAGGGCAGGGGTGGGCAACGTCAGGCCCACAGGGCTCCTGCCTAAGGCCCGCGGGGCTCCCGCCCGCAAACCCCGCCCCTTCCACGCGATTGGCTCCCGCCCGCAAACCCTGCTCCCCAGTGCTTGTAATTGGCTCCCACCCGCAAACTCCAGCCCCCGGTCCGCGGAAATCCCAGAAACCCCGCCCCCTACCCCCCCGGTCCCTGGTTATAAATACCCAAATGTCCCTTGGCAGAAAAAAAGGTTCCCCACCCCTGCTTTAGGGGCAGGATGTTAGTGGAGCCCAATTTGTTTTGTCTTGCATTGTCTGAGGAACTGAGTATTTTTACCTGGTGTCTTTTATTGCTCTTTTTACTGTTTTTATATGTGTGTTTTTGTGTTTATGCCTTTGTTAACCACTGAGAGTTATCTGATTAGGATGAGCAACCACATACATCTGCAGAATAAATAAACCCTTGCCAAGCCTGGCAATGAAACGTCTGCAGGAAAACAACAAGCCTCAGAGAGCACCATGGACTCCACAAATAAACCCTTGAATAGGAAGTGTTTTAATTATTTGTATGCATTCACACAGATTTTTCCTTGAGAAGCTAGAACTCCATTGTTTAGACATGTGTCTCAGTATGAATGTTGCACAGAATATTAAGACTCCAAGATCTGTCCATCCTGCTTGAAGATATAATGAATTCTTCACTTCTCAAACCCTGTAATTATTCTTGGGGTAACTTTGAAGGCATCAGGCATGTATCATAGTGAGAAAAGTTTCAATTATCTCCTGAGTTTGTGAATAGAATCATTTTAAGCATTTTCTGAGGAATACATTCATATTGCTCATAGACCCAGTAATGAGATAATCAAACTTTTACTCACTGTGACAGATAGATAGATGATAGATGATAGATAGATAGATAGATAGATAGATAGATAGATAGATAGATAGATAGGTAGGTAGGTAGGTAGGTAGATAGATAGATAGATAGATAGATAGATAGATAGATAGATAGATAGTATTGCTGGAGCAATTAAAAATAAATGTTATGTAAAGCTGCCAGCTGACTAAATAAAAGTCTTAACCTGTCCAATAACTTCAGCTGTATCTGATTCTCACAAAGCAGTAGATAAAGCTTTTGAAGTCTTGGATTTAATAAGTCTTATCACTTATTAATGACTATACGGCAAACCATTGTCAAGGGGAAAGAAAGAAGAAAGAAAGAAAGAAAGAAAGAAAGAAAGAAAGAAAGAAAGAAAGAAAGAAAGAAAGAAAGAAAGAAAGAAAGAAAGAGGGAGGGAGGGAGGGAGGGAAGGGAGGAAGGGAGAGTTCCTTCTTAATTTTGTCTAAATATAGTCTTATTTGTGAAGCTCAACTTCTAGTGAGGTCCTGGAAACATCCATGTATTGGTAATATTTCAGAAGTAGTTTGCCATTGCCTTTTGCTTTCTGGACTACTCTGCACTCCAGTATTCCCTGTTAGTCTCCAATCCACATACTATCCAGGCCCAATCCCATTTAGCTTCCAAAATCATACAAGGTTAGCCAGAAGGCTCAGGAGATGACTGGGAGAAGGAATCCAGAGGCCATTAGGGAAATATCAGGTGCAGAAGAAAACTCTCCGGAGAGGTGGGAGAGTCATGGAAAGAGACTCAGACAACCCCCCCACCAACTCTGTGGGGTATAAGAGGAAGGGAAGGGAAGGCGTGGGCAGATTTGCAAGATTATGTAACTTCTTTGCCAGACGTCTGGTAACCCTAATGTTACATAATTGTGGTTGAAGAGATTAACATTTTATAAACCTAGTACAGGTTTGAATTAAAAAAAAAATCTTTGGGATACACCAGTGTTTTTCAAACTTGGCAATTTTAAGCTGTGTGGACTTCAATTCCCAGAATTCCCCAGCCAGCATGGGGAATTCTGGGAGTTGACGTCCACACATCTTAAAGTTGCCAATGTTGAGAAACACTGGTCTAAACTATAGTATTAAGCTATGCATGATGTGGTGCATAAAATCAGAAAAGGCTCATAAGGAGCCTTCTCAATTTGTTTAGCTAAATACTGCTCTCATACATTCTGTGTCTCCTATGCCCTCTAGCTTTAAGAAGCTGCATTTCTCAATCCTTAGCATGCAAGTATGAATTCTAGGCTATATCTTTTTCAGTTCCAAATAATGATTGTATGTAATAAAACAGAGCTGGACAAAATATTCACTAATAGAAAGCCAATCTGATATAATGATTTGGAACAAGGGAGTGGGGGCAATCTCTAGTCCATGAGCCACCTATGACCACACTTGCACACAGATCTCTCTTAACCCTGGCCACCTGCACATGCATGTAATACTGTAGACCAGCCTTTCTCAACCTTTTGACCCTGGAGGAACCCTTGAAATATTTTTCAGACCTCGGGGAACCCCTGCACATTCAGGCTCAAATAGAGGCCAGAAGTTATAAAATTATTATATTTGTTTCATGTGTAGGCCTATATATATATGCATTAACAGTGTTCTTAAACTAAAAATAAAGAATGAAACTTACCTCTTTAATGTGAAGTTGCCTGAATTTGAAATAATTTTTTAAATAAATCGTGATCTCCCAGGGAACCCTTAGTGACCTCTCACGGAACCCTAGGGTTCTATGGAACCCTGGTTGAGAAACCCTGATATAGACTGTGAAGCAGTAGATGTGCTCTTGAGCAATTTGGGGGGGGGGAGGCAATCTATCAATGTAACAAATAATATAAAATAAATAAAAATTAAAGTCAAATGTGGTATGATGCTTTCAGATCAATTCCTCCTTGTGTTCAAGAAGCTTGAAAATCAATCAGATGTCTAATCCTTCCTCCATATAAAATGTTCAGGTCTCAGGGAGAAAACATCATCTGTCATATTTCAGCATCTTGCATGATTGAAAATGATCTGTTCTGCTGTTCTTCACACACATGCACACACACACACACACACACACACACAGTGAATATCAAGGCAACTAATAATATCAGACTGACCTTGTCAACAAATTTAGAATTTATAATTGCCTCTGCTTCACACTTTCAATATTTTTACAGCTTGAAAACATTAAAAAGCATTGAGCTAAAAGGAAGGTATGGAAACTTAAAAATCAATATAGCTAAAGGAACCAGTAGAAAATGTGACACTGTTAGGGCAACCTATCCAACAATTATGATAGCAAGCAATAAAAGAAATTGAAGTCCAATACATGTAGAAGGCACAAATCTGGGGAAGGCAGTTTTAGGAATAATATCTTTAATCTGTAAAATATATTAAAATACCCATAAAGCAGACATCACATACATATGCATTAAGTAGCATTTCATACACATTCCCTTTTATGGCTTTGTAAATCTCTTTTCCCAGGAAAAGCCACTAAGTGTCTGTGTACTTGGAGATGTGGTCTTTGCACTGCTCTAGAAACTGTGTCACACCTGTGTGTTCTCACACTTTTGCCCATTTTTAGGACCTGAGCACATTTATTTCAGGGACACAAAGTGATCTTTCCACCAGCATTGCTTGTGGGCTGCCCATTTTCTGAGTGGCAACTTGTCTTATCTGACACCCAGCTTCAGCCACGGCCTCCCCACACAGGTTCAGCTGCCAAATGCTACATGGTGGTGTCTCCTCATAGCAGCTGCTCATATTTTTTTTCCTTTTTTTTAATTTAGAAAATACACCCAACAGGTAGATGGGGAATGGGATTTTTGATTGAATTGGGAAGTGGAATTTGTAGAAATGGGGAAATGCCGTCTGTTGTGCAGAAACTTGAGTCTCTTAGCCCCACCCCCACCCCCTGCAAGAATAGCGAAGGTAACATTTCAGGAGACGGAGGTAGAATCATTCTAACATGTGATTTGAATTGTTTGGAAGCAACTTTCACAAAACAAATTGTGGAAATAGTCCTGTTAGTGTCAGTAAGGATTTTTTCTTTTGCATCAGTGAATTGTCCCAGGAAAGAAATGACTCATCATGATTTCATGTTGTGAATGGGCTATGTTGGCACAGAGTTAAGAGGAAGAGCAATGTGGCTGGAAAAATGAATCATGTGAAGTAGACACACACAATTGTCTTTGGTGTTTTGATGATCCTATGCATGTGATTAATTTAATGAGAGAGCCAGTTTGGTCTAGTGATTAAGGCATCAGGCTAGAAACCGGGAGACCGTGAGTTCCAGTCCCGCCTTAGGCATGAAAGCCGGCTGGGTGACCCTGGGCCAGTCACTCTCTCTCAGCCCTAAGAAGGAGGCAATGGCCGACCACTTCTGAAAAACCTTGCCAAGAAAACTGCAGGGACCTGTCCAGGCAGTCGCTGAGAATCAGACATGATTGAACGGATTAAAAAAAAAAGTGTAATGATCCCATTTAGTTATGGTGACTTGCAGGTGCTTTTGATACATAACATCCAATGGTGTTCTGCTGACAGACTGGATCCTGTTGATAGATTAAATTCTCCTGCTTCCTGAAGCCTCCACAAGTCCCACTAATCCACTGTGGACAACTGGAGGTGCTCTGTTGAGCAGATATGAGAGACATGCAAGGGGCTACTGAGAGAGAAGAGGAAAAACAACTCTCTTGCATAAATGGAAGAGTGTTTGCATAGAGTGACTATCATGGGAGCACCAGCTCATTAGGGGGTCGTGTCCTCCCAAACTTGATTGCCCAAGAGTAATAACCTCTTCCCCACTATTCCTTCTCCCTGCCTTATCCTGCCACTTCCTCTGTCTATCAGATGTGTGTGAACGAAAGAAAGACAGCAGAACAGGGGTGGGGTGTGTTGTTTCTTTGTTGGTCTGGGCATCAACTGGAAGTGAAGGAACTGGGATCACTGCTGTTCAGGTTAGTCTTGAGTCTCTCAGTTTTCATGAAAATTATAAATCATATTTTTTATTGTCTTCTAAACATTTGTTTTTGTTGTTTACTTGGATGATCTGCTGTTTTACTCTGAGAATCTTGCTCTCCACACTGAACAAGTTTGGGGGCTTGAGGCCCTGCAGGCTACGAGTTTTAGATACTGGGGAATCAAACATTATGCTATCCTTCTCCCAATAAATATGTGGATTATGGGTCTAAAATCACTCTATTCCCAAGACCACTGAAAAATGTAATTAGGAACTCTTGATGATTGTTGATGATGAGTAGTGAACTTTCAGTGCCCTCTGTAATTTATTTTTATCTATGTGTTAGCTTTCTATCCCACCTTCCCTTCAGAAGCTCAAGGCAGCATAAATAGCACTCCCTCCTCCCATTTTTCCCACAACAACAACCTGTGAGGTAAGTTGGGCTGAGAAAGAGTGACTGGATCTATTTCAACACCTTAATCACTAAACTACACTGAGCAGAAGAAGCAGCCATCAATAGTCTGGACAGGCTAAATAGATAGAGCATATCTCCACGTGATGACAGATTCTGTGAAGTTGCCCATGGTGCCAGAGACTACTGGGGCCTGAAGTAGTATTTCCAAGTCGATCTGGATCTGTAGGGTAACAGGAATGATTAAATTTATTTATTTATTATTTAAATTTGTATTACCACCCATCTCCTCCAGCCAGAGGACTCTTAAAGTGTCAGCTATGCCCATTTCTAGCTCCTGGGCGCTAGAAATGGCATGTTGCCTAACAGGCCAGGAAGGCCAATAATACCTAGTTAATACTGTAGAAGAGGGACGTCTTCGCAAGCATGCAAAGTAGCCAGATTCTCCACAATATAAACAGGCCTTATAAACATTGGTTCAAGTTTTCTTAGGCTGAAAGCAGAGCTCTCCTTATTCCCAGTTGCAAAGATTCAAGTTCCAAAAAAGGAATAGTTGAATTTTCCTTTCCTGCCCAACTCTGCTGCAGTTCCTCAACTCTCCATTAAAAAAAACACCCTTGAATTAATTAATTTAATTTAATTATTTAAAGCATCTATATGGTCGCCCATCTTAAACCAAACTCTGAGCAGCTCACCACCCCAGAATAAAAACAATATATATCAACAATGAAATTAAAACATTAAAACGAAAAACAAAAAAAGACCTGGCACCACAGCTAAACTTTCCCATGCAGGCCACAAGAAGTATGTCCCATGCCAATCTCACTCTATCCCAGCTCTTGGGGGAAAAGTCATGTCTTAAGTGCTTTTTGGAAGCTGAAGACTAGAATAAAGCTGTGAGCAGAATTAATGGGTACGGAAGTGAGCGAAAGAAACGTACAAACTAGGTAACCAATTAAGAAAGTAGATAACCAGAATTGGTAAATTACACTTAAGGAAAAGAACAGGGAATAGTGATTTGAATTAACCAGCCAGTTCTCTGGCTTTGAGTTTCTAATGTAAATAGTTGTGCTTCACAGAACAAGGCTGTGAGCCTGATAGCAACATGCACGGCCTTTATCCTTTAGCTTTCAAATATACAGTCACTGACCCACTGTTGATGGACTCACAGGTAGGCTCATCAATAATTGGCCTGGGTTGTATAAATGGGAGCCTGCAATTTCATGTTAACTAGGTGATGTAATTGCCAAAGCCCCTCTTCCCCACCATGTGCCCAATGAACACCTTCTTAGGTTGAAATGGAGGTGTTTGCTGTTTGCACAAGTACTCAGACTGAAGCAAATGTGGATTGTTGGAGATCTGCCTTTCTGAAATCTAGGACAGCAAATACATCCTCAACAAATTTGCCATACTGTGAGTGAAATCCTGACCCCATTAAGACAATGGCCACATTTCCATTGATTTCAGTGTGGTGCAATTTTCAACTTATGACTACGGTATAATTATCTGTTTTCATCCAGGAAATAATAAAAGGATGCATAGCCTTGCATTATCTAACTAGTTTTCAAAATTGCACACCTCATGGAACCATTTCAATTGCTAATTATGCATGGCAGTGTTGAACTAAATAACATCCTAAATTTTACTGCTGTCTGTTGGATTCTGTTTCTGACAAGGTTCTGTGAAAGGAGCAGCTGTCGTCCTCGTGTTCATTTCTGTCCAGAAAGATAGGAGGGAAAATATGGAACCTTTCACAATGTTAACTTCAATTCCATTGCACCATTAAGAGATAAGCAAAGGAGAGCAATAATAAGAATTACCAGACCAAGTGTGTGAAGCATCATGTTATATTATGATGCTCACTTCTGCCAAACCACTGAGCCACTCATTCAGAATTAGAAGGTAGGATGTCCTCTCTTTGCATCTTGCAGGACATAGTGACATACAGGTATGTCTATTTTGCAA
This sequence comes from Charina bottae, assembly GCA_023362775.1. Taxonomy (NCBI): domain Eukaryota; kingdom Metazoa; phylum Chordata; class Lepidosauria; order Squamata; family Charinaidae; genus Charina; species Charina bottae. Next base: position 182,223,938 of record JALMGJ010000001.1, on the reverse strand, counting down.
TTACTGGCTTCAAAGAGGTGGAAGTGATGAAGAAGTTATATGGAATTTGTGCATTTGTGAGATTGCCTTTCTCATCTTCTAAACCAGGGGTACCCAACCTGTGGGCCATGGCCCACTAGTGGGCCGTGGCCTGTTAGTAACTGGGCCGCGGGGCTCCCGCCTGCAACCCCGCCCCCTTCCGTGCGATTGGCTCCTGCCTGCAAACCCCGCCCCCGGTGCTTGTGATTGGCTCCCACCCGCAAACCCCACCCCCGGTGCGCGCAATTGGCTCCCACCCACAAACCCCACCCCCTGGTCCACGGAAATCCTGGAAACCCCGCCCCCCAGTCCGCGGAAATCCCAGAAACGCCGCCCCCCCAGTCCACAGAAAAATCATCTTTTGAAACCAGTCCCTGGTGCCAAAATGTTTGGGGACCCCTGTTCTAAACCATAGAAAAGAAAAAATGCCCTGCTGCTGGAACCCAACCATGCAGTTTTCTTGACAGCGGGGCAGGAGTGTTTTGCCACTGTCTCCTTCCAGGAGTGTGGTGTTTTGTTGTTTTGTTTTGTTTTTTGACTTTTCAATCCAGCCCAGAGATTTTCTGATGGTCTCCCATTCAACTACTAACCAAGTCCACCCAAAGCCAGCTAGGTGCTGCCACCTGCTAAACTATAACACGGCTTCAGATTCAGACACAAGCCCTGTTTAAGCCCTCACCTGAAAGTGCTGAGAACTTAAAATGAGAAGGGAATAGAAACACAGATGTGGCCTCACCCTCACTTCTCTCCAACCTCCAAGCATGAGGTCTGAAGGGAGATATGTGAGCTTGAATTGAGTACAGCTGCCAGTGTGATCTTGATGGTTTGGGTTTCAAATCACCCAGATAGCTTTATTCACATTCAGCATGAATGTAGCTTTGTTTCAGATCTCCTGCTAAACACATGAAGGATGAGAGAGACAGAAGCAAACAAGGCTGGATGCACCCTCCCATTCTTTCCCCACTTTTTGTTCTTTGTATATTGACAGTATGAGCCCACCAGCCAGGAATATATAAACCATGCTATTTAACAATGGAGACGTGGCCAGCTCAGAATTTTGTCCAATTGCAGCACTGATGAAATATAATGTAAATTTTCAGAACTTTCCTGAAGGTTAAGTTTGGCTACTGGTTTAGACGTTGAACGGAAGCAGAGGCAATATGCTTCTTAATACCAGCTGCTAAACAGCAAAAATGAATTTTGTCCTCCTTTAGAGACATCTGTGTGTTGAACACATTGGTCTTTAGTCTGATATAGCAGGACTGTTTTAACAAGCTTATATTCACCATTTCTATTGGTTTGGCTGGAATAGACACAAGCAAAGGAATTATGTATGTCTGTTCTTCCAAAATGCTCTTTTCTAATTCAAATTTTTTGTTGTCCTTTTGTTGTTTTTCCTCTCTACTGTCCTCGTTTTCTTTGTTTATTGACAAGGATCACAAGGCTGGGAGAAAATTCAATCAATATGCCAACATAAAGGAGGAGGTATGCAGACAAATAAAATATAATGGCAGGAGTGTATTAATTCCTATATAGTATAAAACTGTCCTGTTCCGACTAAGGCTGGACACTGAAGCGTTACTGAAATTAACTTTATTTACACGGTTACACAAGCAGCCCAATTTATACTGTCCTCTTCTTCTTCTGCAGGCTGTACCACAACAAGTCCGGAGAACGTTCCTGGCCCAACCGGAAGGACCAGAGAGGGTGCAGGCGCTGTGGTAGATGCTGCAGCCGGCGGCGATCCGGAGGTGACAGGCAAGGTGACCGCGGGCGTGGAGTTAGCTTGGTTGTCAGGGCTGGAAGTAGACCAGGGCCTGACAAAGGCAGCCCACTGGTGTCCGGCATCGGCTGGGCTTGGCTGCTGGTCTGGGCTAGTGGCCGTCTGGGTAGACCGGGGCCCGACAAAGGCAGCCCACTGGTGACCGGCATCAACTGGGTCTGGAGCAGAGGGCAACGGAGCAGCGGTGGCTCGGGCAGTCGGGAGAGGAGCAGGCAAGGCAGCGGCGCTTACCCCAGTGCTGGCTTCTTCCACAGGAAACAAGGAGGGCTCCGAAGGACATCCTGGAACTGGAATCTTGTGGGACGGAGGCGCGGCGACAGGAGGAGGTTCGGGCACGAGGCTTGGCATGGCAGCAAGGTAAGGCTTGGTTCCAAGGCTTGGCGCGGTGGCGAGGCAAGGCAGGGAGTCAGGGTTTCAAATCACCCAGGGTTTCAAATCACAGCAGCAGGGCTGGCCTCGTCAACGAGGTCCGGAATGGTGGCACGGCAGGGCTCTAGATCAAGGTCCAGGGTGGCAGCAAGGCAGGGCTCGGGAACAGGGTCTGGCGCGGAGTCCGGGGGCTTCGGCGTGGAGCAGGTAGAACGGTTGTCGACACTGAGGTAAGTCGCGTTGGCCTTTTATTTTGTTTTTCGCGCCTTGGGAGAGCAGGGGCCAATCGGGCTTTGCGTTGTTCAGCCCGCCTTTCTGCTCTCCTTTGGCGCGCGCTGATTGGTGGAGGCGTCCTTCCTTCTGAGCCTCTGCCAATCAGCATCTCTGTTTCTTCAGCCGGGTTCGCACCAAGCCTGCTGTTTCCAGGGGCTGGCTCCTCTTCCGGATCGGACTCCAGCATGTCGGCCGGCAGCCAGGTAAGTGGCGCGAACCTTACAGAAACCTGTTGTGTATGAGATCTTGACATAATTTCAGCTGCTAAAATTCAATAACTGAAATTACTCACAAATGCCTACTCTTCTCTGTTCATACAGCGATGTTTCTATCAATAGTTGGGCAATTGTAAACAATACTGTAATGTTAGACATAAGAGCTTGAAAGAGTGTGCTCTCACCAGCAAATGAATCAATTAGGTATCCTTTCAACAATTTATTACAATATTCACCAGATGCAGAAATGATGGAGAATTTCCCCTAGCCCTATTTCTTGATGCTTACATGTTTCTGTGTATTTATTAAAAGATCTGATTGTCATTTAAGTCTTTGAATAAATTTGAGTCTTTGAATGAATCACTGACGAATTATGTCAAACTGATTTCATTTATAATGTATTACAATCCTATGGATGCTAACTTTGGAATGTGCTACTGAACTCAGTGAGATTAATTACTGTACTAAATAAAAATGCATAAGATTGCAGCACTGAACACATTCTTAAATCAACAAGACTTCATGGTGTTCAACTTACGCTCAATTGTGTGTATGACCAGAATTCATTAATGAATCACAGAAAGAGTTATTTAAGTTTCTTCCAAAATTCACCAGAACTTTGGGTTAGGGAAGATCAAATATACATTAACAATCTGAATTAGATCTTAAATATAAATTGTTACAAGATGCCAAAGAACGAGGAGGTTTGGGTCTGCCTAATTTGTACTTTGAAATTGTACTTTGATGCATGTTGTTTGCTTTGGATGAAGGAATGGATTACCTTGGAGAGCAAGAAATTATTACAGCTTGAAGGACATGAATTAAGATTCGGGTGGCATGCCTATCTATGGTATGATAAAGTTAAAGTTAACAAGGATTTTAAAAATAATTTTATTAGGAATGCCATATTGAGAATCTGGAATAAATATAAAGTAAGACTGTCTCCAAATGTACCATTATGGTTGTCGCCTCAGGAAGCAATTGTTAGAAGAGAAAATGTGGGAGGAATAAGTTGGTTAAAATATAAAGATTTGTTAAAGCTTGAGGAGGGTAAACCAAAAATTAAAACAAGGGAAATGTTAGAACTAGAAGGATTTACATGTCATTGGTTCACCTATATACCAGTTGATGGAATGTTTTAAATTAGATAAAAAGAATTATAAATTTGTTAATGAAACAACTCAGTTTAAAATGGATCTTTGTATAAATGATTATCATGTTATTACTAAGTTGTATAAGATTTTGTTACAGATGAATATGGAAGATGAACATGTCAAGGATTGTATGATTAAATGGGCTAAGAATTTTGGATACAATATCATGTTGGACCAATGGGAGAATATGTGGACGAAAGGTTTGAAATTTACGTTGAATTATAACTTGAAAGAAAACTTCTATAAGATGATGTATCGCTGATATTTAATTCCTGATAAGTTGTCCAAAATGTATAATGGTGTAACTAATGTTTGTTGAAAATGTTCACAGGATGAAGGAACCTTTTACCATCTTTGGTGGACTTGTGAGAAGGCTAAAAAGTTCTGGGATCAAATATGTATTATTATTCAAAAGATTATCAAAGTAACTATAAAAAGAAAACCAGAACTTTTTCTTTTGGGATTGATGGAAAAGGAATTAGAGAAACAACATGGAGTTTGGATGTGATATATGATTACGGCTGCAAGACTGTTATATGCACAATGATGGAAAGATCCACAAATACCTATGGTTGAATATTGGATTGTTAAATTAATGGACTTGGCTCAAATGGCTAAATTAACAGCTTTAATAAGAGAGAACCTCAGTGAAACCATGAGCTTCTGGAAGAGATCTCTTCCAGAAAATTAGAAACATTGGAGGTAAATTCCAGGCAAAAATGGGTATGATCAAAAACAAAGATGGTAAGGACCTAACAGAAGCAGAAGAGATCAAGAAAAGGTGGCAAGAATATACGGAAGATCTGTATAGGAAGGATAATAATATTGGAGATAGCTTTGACGGTGTGGTCAGTGAGTTAGAGCCAGACATCCTGAAGAGTGAGGTTGAATGGGCCTTAAGAAGCATTGCTAATAACAAGGCAGCAGGAGACGACGGTATCCCAGCTGAACTGTTTAAAATCTTGCAAGATGATGCTGTCAAGGTGATGCATGCCATATGCCAGCAAATTTGGAAAACACAAGAATGGCCATCAGATTGGAAAAAATCAACTTATATCCCCATACCAAAAAAGGGAAGCACTAAAGAATGTTCAAACTATCGAACAGTGGCACTTATTTCACATGCCAGTAAGGTAATGCTCAAGATCTTGCAAGGTAGACTCCAGCAATTCATGGAGCGAGAATTGCCAGATGTACAAGCTGGGTTTAGAAAAGGCAGAGGAACTAGAGACCAAATTGCCAATATCCGCTGGATAATGGAGAAAGCCAGGGAATTTCAGAAAAACATCTATTTCTGTTTTATTGACTATTCTAAAGCCTTTGACTGTGTGGATCATAACAAATTGTGGCAAGTTCTCGGTGGTATGGGGATACCAAGTCATCTTGTCTGCCTCCTGAGGAATCTGTATAACGACCAAGTAGCAACGGTAAGAACAGAGCACGGAACAACGGACTGGTTTAAGATTGGGAAAGGAGTACGGCAGGGTTGTATACTCTCACCCTACCTATTCAACCTGTACGCAGAACACATCATGCGACATGCTGGGCTTGAGGAATCCAAGGCTGGAGTTAAAATCGCTGGAAGAAACATTAACAATCTCAGATATGCAGATGATACCACTTTGATGGCTGAAAGCGAGGAAGAGTTGAGGAGCCTTATGACGAAGGTGAAAGAAGAAAGTGCAAAAGCTGGGTTGCAGTTAAACCTCAAAAAAACCAAGATTATGGCAACGAGCTTGATTGATGACTGGCAAATAGAGGGAGAAAAAGTGGAGGCAGTGACAGACTTTGTATTTCTAGGCGCAAAGATTACTGCAGACGCTGACTGCAGCCAGGAAATCAGAAGACGTCTACTTCTTGGGAGGAGAGCAATGGCAAATCTTGATAAAATAGTTAAGAGCAGAGACATCACACTGACAACAAAGGTCCGCATAGTTAAAGCAATGGTTTTCCCTGTAGTAACCTATGGCTGTGAGAGCTGGACCATAAGGAAGGCTGAGCGAAGGAAGATAGATGCTTTTGAACTGTGGTGTTGGAGGAAAATTCTGAGAGTGCCTTGGACTGCAAGAAGATCAAACCAGTCCATACTCCAGGAAATCAAGCCAGACTGCTCACTTGAGGGAATGATATTAAAGGCAAAACTGAAGTACTTTGGCCACATAATGAGAAGACAGGATACCCTGGAGAAGAAGCTGATGCTAGGAAAAGTGGAAGGCAAAAGGAAGAGGGGCCGACCAAGGGCAAGATGGATGGATGGTATTCTGGAGGTGACGGACTCAACCATTGGGGAGCTGGGGATGGTGACGGCCGACAGAAAGCTCTGGCGTGGACTGGTCCATGAAGTCACGAAGAGTCGGAAACGACTGAACGAATAAACAACAACAATAAGAGAGAACTCTATTTCTGCATTTATACTAACTTGGCAACCACTTTTGGAACACTTGCTTGTAATAGAAAAAAATGAGGTTTTGATTCTGGGTTTTAGAGATTAAATGGTTTGGGGAGTCTTTGGTGCTCTCTGAGCCTTGTTGTTTTCATGCAGACGTTTCATTGCCAGGCTAGGCAACATCTTCAGTGCGAAAAGGGAGTGGAACTTGCTGTCTGTTTATATACCCTGGCTTGTCCTGCCTGTGTTGGTGGGGGTCTTGTACTCTCCTTGGTAGTTCCTTGATTGGGCTGTTGTGTGCTGTTTGGGTGATTGACTGAGTTAATAGTTCCTTGATTAAAGTCTATTGTGTTGTTTGATTGCTCCTCTGCTGCTAATCTTGCTGTTAATCTATGCATATCTTGTTGTTGATTGCTGGCCCAGGGGTGTTCTGGTCTTCTGGCTATTCTATTGTCTCTTATGAATGGTATGTAAATGTTGTTAACCTCTATGTGTCTGTTGATGGCTGCTTTGTCTGAGTGCCAAGCTTCTAGGAATTCTCTAGCATTTTTGGATTTGGCCTGGTCTAATATGCTCACAGTTTCCCAGTTGAAAGTATGGTTAAGTCTGTCCATGTGTTGTGAGATTAAGGAGTTTTCATCATGTCTTCTGACTGCTAGTTGGTGTTCGTGGATGCGTTCTGCTAGTCTTCTGCCAGTCTGTCCTACATAGTGGCTGTTACAGTCCTTACACTGTATGTTGTAGATAACTCCTGTTTTTTCTTCTTGGGCTACTGGGTCTTTTGGTTTACTTACAATGTTCTGAAGGGTTTTGGTTGGTTTGTGTGCTACAGTGATGCCGTGTGGATGTAACAGTCTATTAGTAGTTTCTGAGATGTTTCTGATGTATGGCAGTGTAATCCTTTTCATAGCTTCTGTTGGTTTTGCTGTGGTGGGTTGAGTGGTCAGGCACTTTTTGATAAAGTTGTGTGGATATCCATTTTGCTGGAAGATGCTATATAAGTGGTCTGTTTCCTTTTTCTGGTGTTCTGGGTTGCTGCAGTGTGTTTGTGCTCGTCTGAATAGTGTTCTTACACAGCTCCTCTTGTGTGAGGTTGTCACTGCACTCTTTAGATCCATAGACAAAGCACTAGCGATTGAATCCATGGCAGCAGTTCTACATAACACACCCGACCTAACAAGATACACCAAGATCAAAATACCCAGAATCATGGACCTCATCAACCTCTGCCTCACCACCTACTTTCAGTTTGATGGACAAATATTCCAACAAATCAAAGGAACACCTATGGGATCACCACTCTCAGGACTCATAGCAGAGATAGTAATGCAACGTCTAGAAAGGATAGCACTCCCACACATACAACCCAAAGTATGGATCCGGTATGTAGATGACACCTTCATCATAATAAAAAAGGATCAACTGGAGGAAACACATGAAGCCATCAACAACATCTTCAAAGGAATAAAATTCACAAGGGAAGAAGAAAACAACAACACACTACCCTTCTTGGACATCCTCATCAGTAGAGGAAATGATGGCATTCTAGAAACACAAGTCTACCGGAAATCTACCCACACTAACCAAGTTCTCCACTATCAAAGCAATAACCCTACCTCACACAAGAGGAGCTGTGTAAGAACACTATTCAGACGAGCACAAACACACTGCAGCAACCCAGAACACCAGAAAAAGGAAACAGACCACTTATATAGCATCTTCCAGCAAAATGGATATCCACACAACTTTATCAAAAAGTGCCTGACCACTCAACCCACCACAGCAAAACCAACAGAAGCTATGAAAAGGATTACACTGCCATACATCAGAAACATCTCAGAAACTACTAATAGACTGTTACATCCACACGGCATCACTGTAGCACACAAACCAACCAAAACCCTTCAGAACATTGTAAGTAAACCAAAAGACCCAGTAGCCCAAGAAGAAAAAACAGGAGTTATCTAAAACATACAGTGTAAGGACTGTAACAGCCACTATGTAGGACAGACTGGCAGAAGACTAGCAGAACGCATCCACGAACACCAACTAGCAGTCAGAAGACATGATGAAAACTCCTTAATCTCACAACACATGGACAGACTTAACCATACTTTCAACTGGGAAACTGTGAGCATATTAGACCAGGCCAAATCCAAAAATGCTAGAGAATTCCTAGAAGCTTGGCACTCAGACAAAGCAGCCATCAACAGACACATAGAGGTTAACAACATTTACATACCATTCATAAGAGACAATAGAATAGCCAGAAGACCAGAACACCCCTGGGCCAGCAATCAACAACAAGATATGCATAGATTAACAGCAAGATTAGCAGCAGAGGAGCAATCAAACAACACAATAGACTTTAATCAAGGAACTATTAACTCAGTCAATCACCCAAACAGCACACAACAGCCCAATCAAGGAACTACCAAGGAGAGTACAAGACCCCCACCAACACAGGCAGGACAAGCCAGGGTATATAAACAGACAGCAAGTTCCACTCCCTTTTCGCACTGAAGATGTTGCCTAGCCTGGCAATGAAACGTCTGCATGAAAACAACAAGGCTCAGAGAGCACCAAAGACTCCCCAGTTCAACCCTGAGCTACAAATATTCTCTTCGATTGGTATTAAATGGTTTATTGTAATAGAAATAATGTTATTATGGGTTAATTAATTGTAAGATATTAGATTTGTAAATTTACCTATATCTGTATCGGAGAAAGTCGCAAGTCACTTTCCATTTCTTTTTTTTTCTATTGACACTTTTATAGTTTGTTCTCTTTTCTTTAGTTCTGTTTTCTATCTACTCTATAGTCTTTTTTGTATCTTAACTATATTTTGAAAATAAAAAAGTTTTTTTAAAAAAACAATCTGAATTAGATTCAGATATTTTATTTTCACAGTGAAAACAACCCCAAGTAACATTTTGCTCTAAGCCCTCAAGTAAACAGAATGGGGAACAAGTGATTTTTAAAAAGTTCAGTTAATTCCTAATATTACTATTCAGCCATCAAGGACTTGGAGATGTTGCATGTTGGTGATACTTCAAGGGCTCTACTCTTTGAGATTGTATCTCTAATGGCTGTATATTGGCAGAGCAAGTTGGATCTATGTTATATAAAATTTCCTTGCTTTATGAGGCACAAATAATACATGGGTCTCTACATAATTTGAGTATCACTGGATTAATGATAATCTTGATGACTACCCAAATTCCAGAAGAGCTTGTACTCTAAATATGGCAGGGTGGTCCTTGTCCAGGAGCAGGTAAGATGAATCACTTTCTTCTGCCCTTCTTTTCAACTAAATTGCTTACAACAAAGCAATTTCTTTAATCAGATAAGGAAACTGGTTTTGGCCTGTGACTGTCCTCATCTGCTCAGAGCACACTACAATTGGGCTTGTGTAAATTCATTTTTTGATCAGTGGAACTGTTATTAACATGAGATTTGTTGATACTTGGATGATCCTCCCTTCAGAGGATGGATGTGATGATCTTCAACACAACTAGGATAGGACTTTATCTAAGGTAGTTTACAACTTTAGAGATGCTTGTGAGCTGCCCAGAGTTGTTTGCTATGGGCAGCCATACAGATCTTTTAAATAAATAGATAAATAAAACAAAATGGAAACAAAGGGGAGGGAGGGAGGGAGGGAGGGAGGGAGGGAGGGAGGGAGGGAGGGAGGGAGGGAGGGAGGGAGGAAGGAAGGAAGGAAGGAAGGAAGGAAGGAAGGAAGGAAGGAAGGAAGGAAGGAAGGAAGGAAGGAAGGAAGGATTCATGTTGTGGTGTATTGACTTGACAGATTTTGACTTTTCTCCCCAGAACCTTTCCTTCTGTTACCTAAAAGCTGGGACCTCAATTTTTTAACTTTTCGCTGCCTCTTTTCCCATACTCTTTTCTTTTCCTATGGTGTCTATTTGATCCTTTCTGTACTTGTTGCTTCAATTGGCCCTACTATGACCTGACAACCCACTATTCCTCTTTGACAGCACAACACCAACAAAATCTAGTTTCCAGCCCAGAATATAACCAGTCTTCTGTCATCAGAAGAAGCTTTTCCTGCTTGAATCATCACAGTCCCACTGTAGGACAAGGTGTCTAAACTTTATGCCTCTTTGCAGCCTCTTTTTGGAGCAACTACCAGGCTACCATTTTCAGATTGTGGCCACAAGTCTGAGCATATCATTGCTTTCTTCTTTATCATGGGCTAGCATGAAAAACAATCATTTCTCTTCCTGAGTTTGCCCTACATATTGTTCTTTGTTCTCCTACTTTTAGAGGCCATTCTGGGGCATGTTTGCGATCAGCAAAAGTTGTATACGACTCCCTGGCTTCTTCTAAAGCCTGTGTGATTACTGGCCAAATGTCTTTCACTTTATGGACCCACTCCTCCAGAGAGGGGTTTGAGACTTGTGTATTGGTTAATTCTGGGATAGCCACAAATTCTTAACCGTTGGCCACTCGGAAGGGGGAAAACCCGGTGCTTTGATGCACAGCATTATTATAGGCTACTTCTGCAAAAGGAAGCAAGTCTGCCCAATCATTTTGCTGGTAATTAACATAACACCTCAAATATTGTTCCAATGCTTGGTTCCTCCATTCAGATGCCCCATCAGTCTCTGGGTGATGGGAGGAGCTTAAGCCTTGCTCCGCTCCTATGAGCTTCAAAAATTCCTGCCAAAACTTTGAGGTGGACCCCCCGATCTGAGATCACCCTTTCAGGTACCCTGTGCAGTCTGTAGATGTGTTGAATAAACAATTTAGCCAATTTGGATGCTGTGGGAATGCTACTGCATGGAATAAAGTGAGTCTGTTTGGAAAACAAATCAGTGACCACCCAAATAACTGTTTTCTTTTTACTTTCTGGTAATTCCACAATAAAGTCCATTGCAATTTGCTTCCAGGGTTGAGAAGGCTTTGCTACTGGCTGCAAAAGTCCTCTGGGCTTTCCTCCTGTTCTTTTTGCCATAGCACAAGTTGGGCAAGAACTTACATACTCTTCAATGTCCATTCGCATTTTGGGCCACCAGAACTGGCATCTTACTAGATGTAAAGTGTTTACAAACCCAAAATGCCCAGCAGATTTAGTGTCATGGCATCTCTCCAAAATTATTTTCCTCATAGACTCAGGAATGTACAATTTACCTTCTTTACACCATAGGACTTGCTCCTCTGAGACAGAACTTCTGTTCTCTTGCAACCACAAGTCATTTAGCAGAGTAGGTTGCAATTCATTTTTTAAGCCACTTTCCCAGAGTTCTGAGTTCTGACTTAGCTGTTTTTTGGGCTCTAGTTACTGCTACCATACCCAATTGAACATCTGGGATAACCGTGTCTATCACCTCTTGTCTCTGGCTGTCATGCTGGGGCATGTGACACAAAGCATCTGCTAAAATGTTTTTCCTTCCAGGTAAATACCTCAATGTAAATTCGAATCGACTAAAGAGTTGTGCCCACCAAATTTGTTTAGGGCTTAACTTCCTTGGGGTCTTTAACACTTCAAGATTTTTGTGATCAGTCCAAACCTCAAATGGGAGAGAAGCCCCTTCTAGCAAGTGTCGCCAGTTCCCCAACACCCACTTTACAGTGCAAGCCTCCTTCTCCTATACATGCCAGAGGTGTTCTGTTTCTGTGAACTTGCGTGAGAAGTATGCACATGGCTGCAATTCACCTGTTTTAGTTTGTTGCAAAAGCATAGCCCCATAGCAGTATCTGATGCATCTACTTGTACAACCAGAGGCTTTGTGGGTTCTGGGTGTTTTAAAATTGGTTCTGAGGTGAAAAGTGCTTTCAGTTCATTAAAAGCTTGCTGGCACTCATCAGTCCAACTTAATGCTACGCCGGGTCTCTTTACCTTCTTTGGGTCCCCCTTCCCCTTCGTTTTTAACAGGTCTGTGATGGGCAAAGCTACCTGTGCAAAATTAGGGATAAACTGCCTGTAAAAATTAGCGAAACCTAAAAAACTCTGTAGCTTGGCATACAGTTGATTTCTCAACAGTCTTTGGAGTACTTCCCTAACTAATGTTACATGCTCTTCCAAAGTCTCTTAATAGATTAGAATGTCATCTAAACACACCAATACACCTCTATACAGGTAATCATGTAGAATTTCATTTATCAAATGCATGAAGACCCCAGGTGCCCCCTGCAGGCCAAACGGCATCACGAGATACACAAAAGCCCCCAGTTGGCAATTAAATGCAGTTTTCCATTCATCTCCTTCGCAAATGCACACCCGAAAGTATGCCTCTCTCAAATCCAGTTTGGTAAAAATCTTGCCTTTTGACAGATGTGGCAACATATCTGTCATCAAAGGTAGTGGGTACTTGTTGGAAGTGCAGATGGCATTCAACCCCCTGTAATCCGTGCAAAGTCTTAGGGACCCATCCTTCTTAGCCCGGAACAAGACTGGTGCAGCCATCAGAGAGGTGGCTGGCCGGATAAAACCACGCTTCAAGTTTTTATCAATAAACTCTTGCAGCGCCTCACGTTCCTTAGCAGTCATTGAATACAGCTTGGGTTTTGGTAAAGGCACTCCTGGTACTAATTCTATGGCACAGTCATATTTTCTATGGGGGGGGGTTGATCTAATTCAGTCTCATCAAATACTTCTCATAAGTCCTGACATTGTGGAGGGATCAGATTGCCTTCCCCCTCCTCCAGCTTCCCCCCAATTTCCTCTATTGCTGCTACTCTCTCTGCCGTGGTTGAAGAGACTTCCTGCTTTAAACCTGCATACGTCCCATCAGCGAACTTAAATTGCCCTGCAATCCAGTCAACTGTGGGATTCATTTTCCTGAGCCAAGATATCCCCAAATTAGGGATTGGCTACCAATGGGAGTTACAACAAATCTTAAAACTTCTTCATGGGACCCCATTTTCATTTTTACTGGCTCGGTATAAAACTCCACAGGGCCCCCATGCATCTCCAACCCATCCATCTGTGTAAACAGGATGGGTTTAGGTAGTTTCTCCATTTTTAATCTCAGTCCAGTCACTATGGCTGGGTGGATTAAACAACGTGTACACCTGGACTCCACCATGGCTACTAGGTCAGCTTTTTCTTTGCCCCAAAAGCCTTTAGCTGCACCCCCACTGCCAATATTGGGCAACTTCCACTCACCATAGGGTGGTGGTGCTCGGCATTCATCGCCTGTTCCTCTGCACCTCCTAGGACAGGCTCACGAAGTTTTCTGCCAGTGGGAATTCTTCATCTGTAGAACTTTGTGGTCCCTCCAGAAATTTTCCACTGGCCACTTCAGTCGCTGTCACTGCTGTCCCCTTGGTCTTTGCCAGTTGGAGCTTGCTGCTGCCCATTCCTGCTTTTCCTTTTCCAGTGGTCGCGGCTTGGGGGCAGTTTGCAATATGATGTCCTTCCTTTCCACATTTAAGGCATAGACCTTTCTTCATGCATCTCTCTTTTTCCTCCTCCCATGACTTTCTGTGACTTAATTTATCGCTGGAAGTCACTGGAGGGCTTGATTTCTTACTGGGGGCTTGGGTATGTTGGGGACTCCTGAGCCATAAGCTCATGTCTTCCACTTCCCCTGCTAGGCATATCCACCCTCACAGGGTTGTGGGGTCCCCTCTGAGCATGGACCATTCTAGGATTTCATGCTGCAACCCCACCTGGAAATGCTGAATCTTTAGGGATTCAAGCCAATTGGGCATCTTCCCCACCAGCCGTTGAAACTCTACTGCATACTCAGCCACTGATCCATTTCCCTGATTGATATGTTGCAGGCTGGTTCTGGCCTTGGTTTGAGACAGAGGGTCTTCAAACCTTCCCCTCAGGGCACTCATAAATTCATCAAAGTCTGTGAGGACTCTCAACCTCAAATCATACAGCTGAACCAGCCATTCACTTGCATTGCCCTCCAGGTGTGTGAAAATGTAACGTACCTTGGCTGCCTCGGTTCTGAAGGAGTCGCCATACTCTTCCATGAAAGCTCTTACGTGGGTCAGGAAGCAAGCTAGGTCCTTTGGATTGCCGTTAAATTTCACTTTCAGATCCTTTATTCCTGCTATCTCTCTTTGCCCCAATCTCCTCCGCCATGGTTCAGTTCGCTGGGTGTCTCTCGACCTGCGTGCCAGCACAGTCAGTCACAGCCAGTCGCCATATCCCACACTGCACCCAAATCTTGGGTTTCCAAGCTGGGCTGTGCCTGTTCTATAGATTCTATAAACAGACCTTCCTCAGTAATTTTGAGATTCTGAGGTAAAGTCTCCATTGTGTAGTTGTGACTTTCTGTGAGGATCCTGGTTCTAACTCTTTTAAAAGTAACTTAAACACAGGCCATATAGGATATGAATACGTTCTGTTTAATAAAGATTAGCTTCCAGTTCCAGAGTGAAGTCACAACTAGCATTATACTTTCAGTTCAGCAGTTTAAAACAGTCCTTACCCCCACACACACACTGCTGGGCAACCCCCCTTTCTTTTCCAAGCAGTCCCTGTTGGTAACTTTCCATTTCTCCCCCTGTGGGTGTACCCCCACTCCTTCTAATTCCTTCACTCCAGATGGTACGACCTTGGCAGTTCTTCTTCACCCAAACAGCCAGCAAAGGAATGCAGCCTTTTCACGCGCACGGTTCTTTCAATCCCCCTCTACCCCCCTGTGCAGCCTGCTTGTAAACTTATCCAGATACATGGTTGCAAAACTTCACAGAGCCCCCATCTTTACTTATTTCATGGCACAATGGGGGAAAGATTTCTTTCATTGTGACACTGTTAGTACTGGATCTCATGAGCCTTCCATACCCATCTACCCATTGAAGAGCTGGGATATTTAGCTGTGCATAGACACCATCACAAATGCCAAACTACCTTCTTTTCTCTTCTCACCCCCCAAGTACTACCTATGGCACACATATGAGCAACATTCCATTGCAGTACTCTCCAGAAGAGAGTGAGTTTATAAAGCAATGAGGCACAGAATTGAGACAACCTGAAAGGAAAAACAAAACACTTCTAAATGTCCAAAGACTCTCAATTTCAGTCACTTGTCTTAATGCAATCTAGTCAATTCACCTTCCAGTTAGGAATGATCTTGTTTTTTGGCTCCCAATCAGGATTAAGGGGCACTAATAATAAAGGAGGAGTGGTCTGTGATTTGCACAAAGCTGAAATGGTGCAAATCAGAAATGGTGTCTGAGCAAATTAAATCAATTTTCTCTTTCTTTGACAGCACCCTGATTTGTGCACGTTTCCTGCCAGAGAATGATGTTGACAAAGCAAAAAGGCAACAACACCGGAGACAAAGCAAGATGGGGATGTATTATCGCAATCACTAGTGAAGACAGCACAAGTCAGCACCAAGCTCTTACAGAGATTTCAAAATCAGGATGCAGTAGATAATCCAGACAACCAAATTTATGACGGTAGGGCTTTTTTGCTGACATAGAAAGGGATGAATGTAGTGTATGTAATGAGGAAGTAGCCTTTGAGGCAAGAGATTATTTGAAACTGCAAGCAGCCGTCAACTCAATGGAAGAAGAGAAGGAGTCAGTGTTTTATTAACAGAGCAATTGTAGACTGGGAGACCATGATGCGGTGGATAATCCACCAATTTTGCAAAGCCCTTGGTCCAAGGGCTGTTGCGTGGGCTTCTCCTGCAAAGAAGCCTCTTGTTCATATTAAATTCCCCACTGAAATTAATAAAATGGGAATTAACTATGGAAGGAGGCAGACAGGGAGGCTTTTTTCTTCATTAATTCCCATATGGAGGAAGTGGGAAATTCCAGATCAAAGAGGCCAGTATGGAAAATGTTCGCTCCAACCAACCTGCACATTTGTATACAAATGTAAAATCCAGGAGTTAACTGTACACTTTATGATTAATGTACTTTATAGTTTGACTCTAAGTTCAGTTTGATTTACTCCCTAAGTGCACATAGGATTTTAGCTAACAGTTGAGCAGTGAAGCCTGCATTTCCCTTCAGTATTTCACAGATTGCTCTTTGTCCATCTATACTCACAATACTGAAGAGCAATACTGTGGGTTTCCCCAGTTTCTCTATATTATCTCACTATACAGTACTTTGTCTTACTGTAGCACATAATGGTTAGACAGGTAGTCCTCATTTAATGACCACAAATGGGACTGGGATTTTGGTTGCTAAGCAAAGTGGTCATTAAGCAAATCTGACCTGATTTTACAACCTTTTTTGCAGCAATCGTTAAGCAAATCACTGTGGGCATTAAGTGAACCACGTAGTCATTAAGCAAATCACACTGTTTCCCCATTGATTTTGCTTGCCAGAAGCCGTCTGAGAAGGTCGAAAATGGCGATCACGTGACCACGGGATGCTGCAACGGTCATAAATGCGAACCAGTTGCCGAGCACCCAAATCATGATCACGTGACCACAGGGATGCTGCGACAGTCATAAGCGTGAGAACAGGTAAGTAGTTTTTTTCAACACCATTGTAAGTCTGAACCATCACTAAACAAATGGTTGTTAAGTGAGGACTACCTGTATGTAGGCTTAGGACTCTTATGCTTGAGAAGTCATGGAATCAAAAATCTGGCTTCATGTATACAAGTTTCTACAAAAATAAGTATGTTTATTGATTCTGTACATTCAAATGTTATAATCTGTTACCTTCCTATAGCACCAGCAGTCACACAAAAAAATCAAAGTCCCATACTAGACTTTATCTCAACTCTCTTGAATCCAGGTTCAAAGAAAACTGCAGAATATGCTGGTTATTTTTTTAAAAAAGGTTTAAATAAAATATCCATTTCTCAATCTATGTGTATCTAAAATACTTTTTTAATCTTGCATAAATTCACAAATAAATACAATATTGTAAATGTATTTTAAACATATTATACACTCATGTCAGTTAAATGTTTTACATCAAGGCATAGCACACCGCCTCTTACACATATATACCTTGAAAGGCAGCAATTTAGTGTAATCCCCGAGATTTGGCAATACAGTATTGCCAGGATAAATAACATGGATCAATTTCACAGATATGCTACAAGATAAATAAATAAATAGATGCTATCACATTTTATTTGAAATAGAATTGCTTATAAAAAGAATATACAATAATTTCATTTGAATAATTATTTGATATATATATTATATAACCTAAGTTAATTTAATTTGAAAAGAAAACATTTCTCCAATAGTGAAAGGATGCGAAAATGAATAATTTATTCAGCCATACTGAATTATGAAAGGAAGTTGCTTTCAATACAAATTAAAAGGTGTTCGTTGCTCAGTTCCATGGCATCTGAAAAACAAAAACAAAAACAAATCCAAGCTTACAGATGCATTCTTCTTTTCTTTGCAATTATCAGGTCATTAGACTGATAGCTCTCTTATTTAACTATGTGGCCCAGGATGATCCACTGAATAAATAGGGAGTAACTGGTTAAGATTGTTATGGGGTAAGGATGGCATAGGTTTTGCAAAGTTACCAAAATATAAAAAGGAATGTCAGAAATGAATGTTTGGCTCTATTCCATATAAGCAATTTCTCTTAAGAAGCCTCTTCCCAAACAGGAAAATTGGGCAGTTATAATAAATAGGATAACATAGTTACAGTAATTTTTCCACATTTAAGTGAGAATATGCTAGATACATGTTTCTGTCTTGCAGTCTGAATGGTCACAGAGCAGACAAACTGCAGATATCTATGAAAGCACGTGGATTCACTTCTGCCACATCTGGCTGGGAGGACCAAGCTTAGCAAAAGTGACATCCCATCCCACCTCTGCAGTTCCCACCATTGCATCACAACTTCCTTGATGTCCACCATGCTATCTGCTCTACCTGGGTTTTAAAAGGGAGTGAAGCTGTAGTTTCTCTTCTCAAAACTATTTCTGCACTCCAGGGCTCAGAGAAAAGAAGGAAGCAAAAGGAAATCATCTCCAAACAAAACATCCTAATATATTGCTGAAATTGCACGAGCCAATTGCTAATATTTAAAATGGCAGTAAAAGTAATGTGTGGGTTGGAAATGAAATTACAAAATGAATGCATTACAAAGCTGCATACATGTGATAGATCTCTGAATTAACTATTCAACTATTTAAAAAGACTAATTCTACTATGGTAATACCACTGAAAGAGCTTTCCCTAGGCCAGTGCTCATGTAAATTGGATTTTAGTTCTCAGAAATGAAATCATGGAGTTGAAGTTCAGTATACCAAGGGGGCACCAGGTTGAGGAAGTCTCAGCTAAAAGTTACATTTTAAAGAATCATTCTCATACTATCTTCCCTCTCCACCTAGACTTGCTAATAGTTACATGCTTACAGGAGGACAGTAATTCCTTTAAAAGAATCAGATTAAATCTTGAGTCTATTCAAATCTTTGTAAAACAACATACTCATTGAGGAAACAGAATTCATATATCATTCAGCCAAGGACTGAGATATGAGCAACACTGTTTTTATCAAAGGAGAACTAGTATGCATTTACCATATCCCAGGAGTCATTCAGCAGATTAGATCTGTACATTTCTTCTTCGCCTACCAAAAGCTGTGGATCCAACATTGGTAGGTACAAATGTGCTCTTGCCCACACCTCCTGATCTGCTCAGGAAATCTGCCAAACGATGGGTCACGCAAGTCGCCGTGTTACATGCTCTCTTTTGTGCTGTTATGCTGGGGGGGGGGGTTCAAAGAAAGAAATGAGGGTTAAGGTCTTTGATGCAAGCTTCTGATTTTAACATCACCTTATTTTATAAAAGATTGCACTGTGCTGCCTGCTATCTAATCCCAGCTCTCCCCAACCCCACGTTGGCAAAGTCTCAAGAATGCCATTCTTGGGGGGGGTTGGGGACAGGCTATTTTATGTGACGGTGAATGGAAAAGTCTTCTGATCTCTTAACATACCCTGGAGTGCAAAAGACAAATTGTTGCATATTCTTCCCCAACCTGGCACAATCCAGATCTGTGGGGAGGGTAACTCACAGCTTTTCTAAGAGAGGCCCAAACCTTGGACTTCCAGCAATCACAGTCCTGTAGCATCAGGTTGGCCAATGCCACTGAATATGAGATCCAACAGGAGGAGAGGACTGTTGCCTTTATCGCCAGAGTCTACATTTCTTAGAGCCACCTGGGCATATAAGATATCAAGACGGTGAAATAGACAGACCACGGGTGTGGTCCAACTTGGTTTTTCTGCTCTTCATGTCTGACTAAAACCAGGTTTTTAAAAGTCCCATTGATTTCAGTGTTTAACTTAGTCTAGATTGTTCCCACAATGAATACAAAAATGTATATCAGTCAATGTCGGAGTTATAGGCATACGCTGTAATTTTGGATTCTCTTGCAATAAATTATCTTCAGGCTGTTAAATGAATCAAAATAAGTGACTGCTTCACGAAAAATCAAACATGTAAAGAGAAATATAATATTAAAACTCTTACCTGGAGGAAGTCAAACAGAATATAATTTTTGTAACTGAACAATATTGCTCACATTTGGAAACCAATTGCTGTGTTTCGACACTTCTGAACAGATATATAGAGTTCATACTATCAAACTCAGTCTGAACTTTTTCACTGACTTCATTGGATTAAAGTCACCACCTTACTCAGTCTTTCTCAACCTTTTGACCCTGGAGGAACCCTTGAAATATTTTTCAGGCCTCGGGGAACCTCTACACATTCAGGCTCAAATATAGGCCAGAAGTTACAAAATTACTGTATTTGTTTCATGTGTAGGCCTGTATATATGCATTAACAGTATTCTAAAAATAAAAATAAAAAATGAAACTTACCTCTTCAATGTGAAGTTGCACGACTTTTTAAAATAAATCGTGATCTCCCAGGGAACCCCTAGTGACCTCTAGGTCATAGGTCTAGGTCATAGGGTTCCATGGAACCCTGGTTGAGAAACCCTGACCTTACTTATTCATCCTCTACTAAGCAGATATTTAGCACTTTCAAAATACTCTTATTTAAGCAAAAATTGCAAACATTCACACTGTGCTCCTTATAGCTTATGATGAAAACTCTTTAAACTTTGCTACAAAACCCACATTAAAAAAAACTGTATAAAATCATTTATAATCAGAACATAGACCTATTCCTTATAGAAAAATAGGTTTATTGAACAGTTGCATGATCAGGCATGAGAGAAACATTTATTTATTTCATTTTTTACAATGAGTAGCCTCAAATAAAAAATGATGCTTTATTATTATTCATAAAATAAGAATCTAAAAAAATCAGTGGAAATTTCAAGGCAATGTTACTTATTCTGATCAATTTTGAATTTGGCTTCTGCTTTTCCCCAACTCCCTACAAACGGTGTGTATGCATTTTGTCCTTAAGTTCTTAACTTGGACTTTGCTCTACTCCAAGCATTTCAGATCTAAAAGAACACAGCAAAGTTAGCAGTGAAGGTTAGATCCACATCATGCATCAAGTTAACTAAAAGAAGGAAACAAAAGAGGAAAATAAAATCAAAGAGGAAACTGAGCCCATCTAGTTGCTTCGGAGGGCTTCCTGGTAGTTTGCATAGCGTTCATTTTCCAGCTCACTCAACACATTCCTTTTCTTGCCAGGCGTCCCAGCCCCGACGTCAGTACGAGGGTATGTTTGCAACTTGTGCAATTCTTGAGACAGTTTGCCCAGCACACAAGTGCTCAGGTTGGCACAACGTTTGGAAATGGGTCTATCCAAGCTGCAAAGGGGGAAAAACATGCCGAACAAAGTAACCGGGGAAGAAAAAGGAAAGAAAGAAAGAAAACACATGCGTAGTCATGCCTTATTCCTCCCCCCACCCCGCGCTCCTCCCCACCCCGCAAAAGAACCCCTCTGAGTGCATATTAAATACAAGCCCATCTCGCCGCCCTCCCTTCAGGCGCAGGTTCCATGCAATGTCAATCCGAAGAGCCTCCTGAGCAGCAGATAGGAGGCGCAAGGGAGCCATTGCCCGATCAAGCAAACGGGTTAGGGGGGCGTTGCGATTGTTAGCCAAGGGGGGAGGGGGAGTGCATGCGTCGCTGGGGCTCATCCATTCCTCATGCTTCACCAGGGGAATTCAGTAGGAAACAGCAGGTGCAGCTGTAAGCCTGGGCTGGGCAGGGAAGGGGGCGCTACGTGCAAAGAATGTCTTCCTTCGCCCAATGTCAAAGGACCTTCTCTCTCTCTGAGCCCCCTCCCTCCGCATGCACTAAGGCGAGGGGAGAAGGGCTGAGTCCCGCGGGCTCCGTTCATTTGGGGGGGGGGCGAGAAGGGAAGAGAACCAAAACCTACCTCTCGCTGTCCCATTTTACCAAAACCCCTTCTCCTTTCACTTGAAAGCCTTTCGTGTGTGTGTGTGTGTTCGTAGGTATATATACACGTACGTATATACTTATTAGAAAATATAAGAAAATATATATATACGCATGTATATATGATATCAGAAAAAGTAACTCGGCAGTAAGTTAGCGAGAACGGTGAGCGGGGGAAGCAAGGCCAGCCACCCGCAGCGCCCGCTCCAGGTCGTGACAAGGCGCCCTGGTCGGTAGGCGGGAAGGTCGTCCTCGGGGGGCGAAAGAGGCCCGCCTGCCTGCCCACTACCGAGGCCGCTCTGCAGCGAGCTGGCACCCGGGAAGGAGACGCGGGGACGGAGCGACGCTTTCGAAGTGCAGGGCTTCCTACCTATTGCCTTCGCTGGCCTGGTCCGGCTCTTCCGCTGCCATCTGGACGTATTCCTTCACCAGGGCGTTGAGTAACCTCCGAGCTTCGTAGTCCCCCAGGGCGCCCCGGTCGGTGACAGGCTCGAAGCCCGCTCTGCGTGGAGACAAGCGCGCCCTGAAAGCGCCGCGTTTCTGGAGCAGCGGTTCTCCTCCCCACTGGAAGCCGGGGTGGGATCAGAGGCGGGAGGGAGGGCTTCTCCAGCCAGCACCCGCCAGCCTTCCCCCCTCCCCCGGGGTGGCTCGGACTGCGACTCGTCTGTCTCCCAACCAAGGGGTTATTATGCTGGCTGAGGGGAGGGCTACGAATACTGTTGCCGGATGCATCCGGAGGGCTTCCGATGGGGAAGGCTGTGCGACCGATCCATTTGCTGGCCAGGGGGAGAAAATCACAGCGCGGC
Organism: Charina bottae; assembly: GCA_023362775.1. Lineage (NCBI taxonomy): Eukaryota > Metazoa > Chordata > Lepidosauria > Squamata > Charinaidae > Charina > Charina bottae. The sequence continues at coordinate 182,201,678 of JALMGJ010000001.1, read as the reverse complement.
AGGGATTGTGATTTGCTGCTTGCTTATATGCTTGCGCAATTTCTACTCCGCTTTCTACCTTCGTTCTTACCACCCCGGAGGCGAGGCAAGTGGCGACCGAGCTGATCTTTTTAAATTAAAAAGAAGGGTGGGGAGCACTGTCCTCTAAAAGCTGGTTGGTAATCCGGGTGAATTGTGCCTACAGAGCCAAATCCGCGCCTGGCGAGTGCCCTACCCCTTCTTCTTTTGCCCCTCTCCCAACCGGAGCTCCTTCCCGTCGGAGGACGTCTTCGCTTCGCGCCCCCGCCAGGAGGGAACTTCCGACACCGCTCCTCCCAACGGCTGCAGGTAGGTCCGCTGACGGCTGCCTCTTACCTGAGCGGGACTGCCTGGCCGTTCTCCATCTGGCAGGCCACCAAAGCGTAGACGGCGAGGAGCGAGGAGATCTTCAGCACAGCCATAGTCTTCTCTCTGCAAGAAAGGCTCGCGTTCACTGAGCAGCCATATTGCACCCTCTGCGGCCCTGCCTATTCCCCTCTGCCTATTTCGGCTGCAATCCCATCGACAGGCGTCCCAGTTGAAGTCGATAGGATTCCCTTCTGACTTGAGAAAGCAGATGACTGGCTCTGGTAAGTCCAAGAAACACCGCGGGGCATCTTTCCTGAGCAAAATGTTATGCGTAGGACCGGGCTGGTGTAAAGTGGGAATTCTCTGGGGGTAATAAATTATCCGTTAATTATGCGCGTACAGAAGTATTTACAGAGAATTTACCGGTCTCCAATATCCATTTAGGAATCTTGGGAGCTTCGGCAGAGTTCTATATTTACTATCGCAACTGGGCAGAAGCGAGTCAGATCATTGGAGCCAAGAGATGAGGACCAAAACTAGAACCATTCTTGAAGAAAACGAGTCAACGTGGGCAGATGTGTTTATGTTTAAAAGATAAATGCCTCGGTTTTAGGTTTCGCTTTAAACTGAAAAAAAGAAGAGCTGAGTATGCTAAAGCAAGTGTTCCTCTGAAAACGCGGTTAGGCAAAGCTGTAAAATCGGGGTTTGAGATTTATGGACAGGAAAATAAATATATTATTTATTTTGTAAAATACAGAAAGAATCGTGCACACAGAACTGTAAGCTGTCCACCACACACGATTTCTTTGCCCCCCCCCCCACTCTTCGGTTCAAGCATTTCCATCTATTCAACATTTTAAAAAAATACACTCAATAACATCTCCAAGAATATGTATTTCTTACACTCTTGAGTTTTCCTGTCTCAAGTCGTTTTGTAAACAGTACATCTATGAACCCAAAGCCTCTGCATTCACCTGACACACTCACAGAGGTTCACCTTAAATTTAGACTTTTTCTTGTAAAGAAGTCTGTAAGGAAGTTCCGGATGCTACAAAAAAACTACTGTCTCCGGGGAGGGGGGTGGAGACAGAAGGATGTTTTAAAGGTATTTTCAATTAATATATATTACCTTGACTACAACAAACCTTAAGATTATCCTTGCTTTTAAAATGAGGTAAGTCGCACATTGAAATTAAATGCACCTTTAGTTTTTTTTACGGAAGAAAAGGATTTCTCGTTCGCAAAGACTCTAAATTTTGTTTTGAACGGATGGGCATTTCCTATTATTCCCCAACATCCTAAAATATTAATTCTCATTTTTAAAAATCCAGAAAAGTTTATTCTGGATATTCCAAAAAACAGGGTAAGCCTGGCATCCTTGAAATGTAAAACCTATGAATGAGATTAGGCTGCGACACTATCTGTGGATCTGGGAATAAGTCGTCCTGAACTCAGTAAGACCTACATTAAGGAAGGCTCGGCCAGGATTTCTGCGGCTGGAGTTGTCTGGTCGCTGTGAGGAGCGGAGCTAGTGGAAGAGGGCTTACCTTCAAACGCAGGGCTTCTTAAGGAAGAGTGAAACGTAGTGGAGGTTTCCTCGGCGTGGTTTTCAGAGTCGCGGTGGTCTTCAATGGTCAACGACCCCCTTTTATACATGTCACCAGGACAGAAGTGTGTAGGCGTTCAACGAACACTCGCTCACCAATCAGCATCTCCTTTATCACTACAAAACCAATCCACGACTGACTACAAAACTCCAACTCCCGAATTACGTCATTCCCAGTCACTGAGTATTCCATTCACAAAAAAATTGCCAGTCATTTAGGCACATCCGATAGGTTTATTTGCATTTAGGTCACTGAACGGCTGGGGTGGGGGTGGACAGCAGGAAGGGACATATAAAAAGATTAATGAAATGTACGGGAGATAGCCCCAAGCCATTAATAATACTTAGACCTCCCCATTGTCTTTTATCCCTCCAAGATCTCCCGTATCTTTTTGATGAATAAACTCAAAGGGCAGGTTATTTACTTATTAGAGGCGACATCTACTGCAAAAAGTGCTGCATTGCAGAAAAAGAACTTCGGTTGGCACACGTCCTTTCTCAACTTTGCATCCAGCAATGACCACAGCAGTGCGAGGTGAACAGTAGAGAATCCCTCTTTGAACCTTAATTACAAAGTTGGCTTCGGAGCCAGAAAGAGGCATTGTCTCCTCCCGCACGGGAGGGGGGGTTGTATATTAAATTCACACGCCTTGGTATGTTCATACCTTTACTATGCCGTGTAGCCTAATCTTTCTCATAAAAAGGTAAAGGTACCCCCCGCACATTTGTGCAGTCGTGTCCGACTCTAGGGGCCGGTGCTCATCTCCGTTTGTTAGCCGAAGAGCCAGCGTTGTCCGAAGACACTTCCACGGTCATGTGGCCGCATGACGCCGCGGAACGCTGTTACCTTCCCACCGAAGTGGTACCTATTAATCTACTTGCATTTACATGCTTTCGAATTGCTAGGTTGGCAAGAGCTGGAGCTAGTGCGGGAGCTCACTCTGCACGCAGGGCTAGGGATTCGAACCTCCGAACTTGCGACCTTCCAATCGACAAGCCTGGCGTCTTACCTGCTGAGCCACCACGCCCCAAATCTTTCTCATAAGTACTCGGAAATGGGACTAAGTGAATTCAATGCCAGGTAAGTATGCTTAGGTTCCCACCACCACGGGATCGAGAGGAGCGGGGAAGGTCTGTTTAGGAGAACCTGACCGACGAGACCTCCTTCCGATGTGTCGGATCAAAACTCCCATCAGTCCCAGCCAAAATGAATGAGAATGGGAAGTTATGTCTGAGAGCCCTGGGCTGGGAAAGGATGGCTTGGGACGAGAATTGCTGATGGAGTCGGCTGCGCCCTGGCAGGTGCCTCCTTCTCCAGTTCCGGGTTCTACCCATCCTTTTTTTAAAGGCAGCCAGCTTGAGGGCAACTCCTCGGAAATAAGAAAGGCCTCAGTGAGGACTGGCTTCCGAGTAAGGCCCCGAAGGCTCGGGCTGCCCGTTCACATTTTGTTGCGAAGCCTCATTTGCTAACACTGGTTTCGGAGGCAGGGGGAAAAGGCTGGATCGTCCCGAGAACTTCCCCACCTGGACCTAGAGGTGGTCCCTTGCAAAGCATGTGGGTAAGTGGGAGCGGCTTATTCCAACTCAGTGGAATCGTCCGCTCCTCGTTTTCCCCGTCGCCGCAGAGAAAGCAGCGCCTTCTCCTCCTATTCAGCTGATGCCCGGTCTTGGTGTACAAATGCATCCAAGCACCCAGCGCAGAAAATCGGGGACCATTTGATTCGTAGCCCCGTTCAGCCGATTCCTTTGGAGGACCTGGGTTCAAGTCACCAACACCCAATTGTTTCCAGCCTCCAAGGGCATCCCCCTCGGCAGCTGTCAGAGCGGGAGACCGACACGCCGGGAAACTCGTGAAGGCAATGCACAACAAAGTAATGGACAATTAACGACTTCTTCCCTGCCAGTAGGCATTTGTCTGAGACACGGCTACAACCAAATGGCGACAGGGGGAACAAGGGTGTGAAAAACAAAAGCAGCCTCCCCAGCTAGGTGCCCCCAAGATATATTGGACTTAACCGGCCCCACCCGCCCAAAAATTCCCAACCCATGTGGCCAAGGGGAATTACGGGAGGTAATCCAATACTTCTGGAGAGTGCCGGGTTGGGGGAGGCTAGTGTAACCCCTCAAGAAGAGCCCCGACGTTTCTTGCAAAGTTTTCACCCCTCCGATCCCTCCATCGAAAGCCCCAAAGTGAGGATACGCTGGGATCGATTCCTTTCTAGCAAAGTTGATTTTGGATCCACCCTTGTTTCGGGAGGGAAGCTATCCAGCATGCCCTGCTTTTTGAAAGTCTTGCCTTCTTCTTCTTGTAAAATAAGAAGAAGAAAAGGAGAGACCCACCTTCAACCTAGCGAACGGGCTAGCCTGCGCCCGCCGTCTGGTGAGGGAAGGCGAAGCGGAAAGAGAAGTTACTTTCATCCTAGCTGGGGAAATGACAGGAGAAGGACCCTGGTGATCCCGCAGGAGATTGATTGGGGCCTCCCCGTCCCGCCTGTCTGAAGCGCCTGGGATTGGGAGCGCGCGGACGGTCACGGCCGCGTGTCTGGGATCTAGTGTAATTCACCTCTCGGTGCCAAGCGCCACGGCCGGATCGATTGTCTTAATGGGGGATTGCATTGGCAAGGGCTGGGCTGGGCTGGGAGCAGCGGTCGCTCGCTCGCTCGCTCTTCCTCTCGCTCTCCCTTGGAGTCTCTGCTACAGGAGTCCTGGGCAGGTTCTCGCCTGCCCACCGGCCTACTTCCGCCCCCTCCCAGCCTGCCCGACCCCCACCCCACCCCACCCCCTTCTGTTCCTGGGTTGAAGTGGTCACGTTCCGCCCGGCAGATCTCCAGCTGCTTCGCTAAGCCCCTGCCATTTGGAGCGCAAAGAGCAATATCCGCAGAGGAGGTGGAAAAGCCTCTCGTGGAGCGCGACAAGGGGCCAATCCATCACTCTTTAAAGGACTCTTAGTCATTGTCTAGCAGCTGCGGAGTCGTGTCTGGCGCTCGGACACCTGCTCCCTCCGGGATGTTTGGATTTGCTCTCTGCGCTAGACGCAACAGAGCACCCTCGGGCTCCCGCCAAAAAAAAAGGAGGGGGAGTGGTGAAAGGTGGAAAAACTCTGTGAAGGTGTGTACTTCCCTGAGGGGGTGTTGAGTTGGGAAACCGCTCCTTTTCCCGGGAGCAGGGGTTTGTGCTGACGAGCGCGCCCTGTTCCCTTCCCCACCTGCCCCAACCCAAGGAACGCTGGCTTTTCCCTCTCGAAAGAAGCTGGGTTGGAGTTCTTCCCCGCTCCGCCAGGAAGACGAAAACTCGGCCGTTCTCCTCGAAGGAGAGGAGCGTTGGGTGGCTGATACAAGACTAAAGGATACTCGGGTAGCTCGAGCTCATGTTTTTTACAACCACCGTGGCCAGAGTGGGCCACAAATTCTCAGCCAGTTTCTAATGCTGTAAGTCCGGCTTCCCCATTAGCCCCGGGGCACCACTGGATAGCGGGGAGGGGCGGGAAGGTGGTGGGGAGGGGACGGCGGCTTTAGAGAAAATGGCCTCGGGCGGGAAGAGAGTCAACCCAGCAGGTGGTTTGCTTCTACTAAGGCGGGAAGCCTCTGGGTCTCTTCCGCCCCGGAGAAACCCCGCGAGCTTAAGTGAAAACCTTTCTTCCACTGCCTTTACCAAGCGGGTCTCCTTGTCGGGAGAGGCAAAGGACGGAGGTCCTCGAGGCTGCCCAGTGCGGTCACTCCCTCCGCCACATTAGAAAGCGGAGAAAACTCCGCGAGCGAGATCCTTCCTCGGGAGTGGGACGGATTGGCCGGCCCCGGCAGCGGAAGGCTGAAGGTTTGGAGGATCTTCTGGGCAGCCGAGGTGGCGGGAGATGCGGGGGATGCCCCTAGCAGGCACCCCCGCGGCCGCTTCCCGGGTGACAGGCTGACTGGGTGGGCAGGCTCCCTCGAGGAGGGAACCCGCTGCCCTGTTTTCTTTCCCCTTATTGAGAGCAGAGGCGACGTTGTTTTATTCCGCCAGCTCGAAGGCATTCCTTGGATGGGGTTCTGGACCTGCCCTTGTCTGGAACGGCCAGAGCCTCAGCTGAGCTGACGAGGGAAGAGAAGTAATTAGCTAAGTGGTTCCGCGCCGCGAGAGGAATGGCGAGGCGTTTAGCCGGTCCCCAGTTCTCTGGCAGCCTGCCTCCTTCAACCTACGGAACCTAATTTGGAACAAGCGGGCATTGCGCCTTAGGTTCTGATTCCAAACCCGTATTTAGTCTGGAGAAATCCCATTCGATGCAATCGGAATTCTCTGGCATTTCTGGCTTGCCGGTTGCGACTGTGTCTGACTGCAAGAGCCAATGCACTAATTTGAGAGTAAACTGCATTGGATTCTAGACTAGCTGGTTCTAAGATCGCGCTGCCTAGTCCGAGGCATACTCTCTCAAAGAGTCCAGTGGAGTTGGGTGCCCATAATAAATCTGAAATAATAAATAATAATAATAATAATAATAATAATAATAATAATTCCCATTAAACAAAGTTACCTCTGAATAAACGCGCATAGGATTGAGTGTATCTGTACAACAAAGGCTTTAAATGGTTACATTGAAATCACCGCATTTGGAGAGGACACCTATGTACAAAAATCTGTTTGTCACGGGACCAGGGAAAGCACTGGGAAACTCACTGGTGAAGCTGGGCCAGGTACCGCCGCTCTCAGCCCAATCTCCCTCGAAGGACTGCTTCCGTGGAAGCCGCCCTGAGCAGTGGAAAGGAAGGTGGGACGTGCGTCCAACAAGCAAACCGGGGCTCGCGGTGGCTCGGAGAGGGCCACTAAAGCGGAAGCTGCGATTTCCCCTGGACAGGTTCAAGAAGGGCAACACGCTTGGGCTTTTAAAATCTGTACCACAAAGGGGAATGCGGCAGGTTAACATTTTTCATGGATGAACTAATGAGTTTCTTGAAGTTGCAAAAGCCCACCAGAGGGAAAAGAGAGCGAGAGGGAGAGTTGCCTAGCTGAACTTGTCAAATAGATAGACAGATAGATTGTGTGTGTGTGAGTGAGGCGCCAATTTTTTGTGGCACATTCTCTCAGATGAATTTATTGGAACTCAGGATTGCACTGCAGTCATAGTAGAATTTAAGGAACTTTTAAACCATATCTCATATTCCTCCCCTAAACTGATAAACCATCAAGTTTTAGCGTCACTGAAACTTAGATCAAAACTCACCTCAGTGTACAGAATGACCCAGCGATCACTGTAGTAATATATCAATAATGAAATAGCTGTTACATTGCCACAGCGCTTGCTCGGTGATACTATCAATACCCGGAGTGGAAGTGCTTATCTGGTCAGATGGCAGCTGTCCAAGGATCCCTCAGAACTTCAGATTTTGATTGTTCAGGCTTCTGGGCATCAGATGGATTTACTCAATGCAATTTTGTTTTCTTCATGTTACAGAAAGTGTCTAGCAGCACAATCCAATACATATCTAATATATTTATGCACCAGCCCAGAAGTGCTATTTCCACAGCTAACATCCCCATTCAGCCACTGCATTGAGAATTGACCAACTTTTAATAAAATGATCAGACTATAACCTCATGGGGGTGGGGTTAGGACCAAAACCCATTCAGATCAATTGATTTACTCCCAAGTAAGTGTGTGATCCCAACCAAAATCTCTTAAATGTGCATAAAATAGAACTTATCAAGAATAATTAATAAATAATAAGGTTTTCCAGTAAATCCAGAGGGTGGGACAATTGGGTTTTCATGGAAGTTAAATAAACTCCTGGAAAGAGTTTATAGCTCTTCATAATTAATCATTAAAGGAAAGCCAGGAAGGGGAGAGAGAGCCCAGCAGGTTTTATAATAACCAGCCAGCCTGATGCTGAAAGGAACTGTGGAGCATTCAATAAATCAAAGTGCAATTGTGCCAAGCTAAGGAATGCTGCAAGGTCCCTGCAATGAAATGCAAGAGATTGTTTCAGTCCCTGTGATAAGATGAAAGAGCACCATCTAATCATTTTAACAGAAATGAGACCTTTTGTGAGTTTTGAAAGTTTCTTACTGTATTCCTCTGGACAGTTTAAGAACATTTGCCAAGATGGCTGGGACAAATGTAAATATTCTTTCATTTAGATTTTTTCTTTGAAGTCTGGATGCCGGGTACCTCTGGTCTCTTGCAACTCAATTGGACCGTCCTGCACATGTCCATTCAGAAGTACATTTCACAGAGGTCTGGGGGCCCCAGGTAGGCATAGGGTAGGAGTCTAAGCCTACAATGGAGAAAGATCATTTAACCAAGTAGAACTTACTACTGAGTAAACAAATTATGCTGGTCTTTGACTGTAATAAAGATTTGTTTGTCTGAGTAAACAAATAGAACTGCCTTACCCAAAAGTAAGCAAAAGCAAGTTCTCAGGTTCCCTACCTTGTCCACTCTCATAATAGGTCTCCAGCTAATCAGTTTTATGATGAGTCCTGTTGATATAGCAAACAATTATCTCTTTCGATGTACAACAACCGCACAAAGGAAATACTGTATGCAAAATGGTCCCAATTCTATGAATCACTGAAAACTCAGAGAATATTAAGAAGTAGGCTTTAGGGTATCTGCAGAATCATTTCCATATGGCTGCTGCTTCACAGAGGCAGTCCTATCAGTGTCCACTACAGTATGTGTATATGCACATGCAGTGCAAATGTGCATGGCCCTGTCACCTTTGAATCTCTATGTACATCAGGAGTGTGTGAAATGGGTACACTCTATGTCAGGGCTTCAAATAAAATAATCAAGGGGGAGGTCAATCTACCTTGATTTTCCATCTTGTACCATGAAAAATGGCCCCATCACTTCCTGGCAAATAGAAGGGGAAGAAATGGAAGCAGTGAGAGATTTTATTTTCTTGGGCTCCAAGATCACTGCAGACGGTGACTGCAGCCATGAAATTAAAAGACGCTTGCTCCTTGGGAGGAAAGCTATGGCAAACCTAGACAGCATATTAAAAAGCAGAGACATCACCTTGCTGACAAAGGTCCATATAATTAAAGCTATGGTTTTCCAGGTAGTGATGCATGGCTGTGAGAGTTGGACCATAAGAAAGGCTGAGCGTCGAATAATTGATGCTTTCGAACTGTGGTGCTGGAGAAGACTCTTGAGAGTCCCTTGGACTGCAAGGAGGTCAAATCAGTCAATCCTAAAGGAAATCAACCCTGACTGCTCATTGGAAGGACAGATACTGAAGCTGAAGCTCAAATACTTTGGCCACCTATTGCGAAGAGAGGACTCACTGGAAAAGACCCTGATGCTGGGAAAGACGGAAGGCAAAAGGAGAAGGGGACGGCAGAGGATGAGATGGTTAGATAGCATCACCGATGCAATGAACATGAACTTGAGCAAACTCCGGGAGACAGTGGAGGACAGGAAGGCCTGGCGTGCTATGGTCCATGGGGTCACGAAGAGTCGGACACGACTTAACGACTGAACAACAACAACAACCATGAAAAACGAAGCAGGATAGCTGCTAAAAATGCTTCTCTTCGTTGAGATTCTTCAAAGAGATAGTTCACTCAAACTTCATAGAGGTAAAGCATCCCTTTGAAGTTTACACACCCCTAATTTATGCACACATGCATATATCTGCATTTAGCTGCATCTTTATCTATCTATCTATCTATCTATCTATCTATCTATCTATCTCAAAAGTAAGCAACATTTTTAGGATGGGGACATATTGTTGCCCCCACACACACACAATTCATTGGGAAGCAACATAGCATTGGTGCATCTAATTTCTAATTTCATATCTACTTTTACATTTGCCCATTTATACATACACAAACCCACACACATATACACCCCCGACATATATATACATACACGCACACGCACATGCACACACATTTATATGCTTAACATCCCTTTCCCACAAGGGAAATTGTGCCTTTTCCAGTGGGGGAAAAGTTTGAAATTATTTTCCCATTCTGTGAATTCACAATGGGCCAGCTTGCAACCTTGGGCAAACCTTATATGCATGACATTATCTGAAAGAATATGTATGTGTAAATAAAATCCATATGGAGGCAATATCTTCACTAGGTCATTAACTGCTTTGCTTAAATGATCTAAGCATGGCAGTTTAACATGGTGTAGTCCAGATGTGATGGGACTGCAACTTTCAGCAATATCAGGCAGGCAGCTAACTGGGAAATGTGGGGTTTGGAATCTCAAACATCTGTAGTTGCTAGTTTGGATAGAGAGATCTCAAAAAATGCAACCTTGGTCTGTGGATATGAAACAATCAAACAGGAAATGAACATTCATTATCAATTTTTTGGTTTTGGATTTAATCTGTTCAGTAGGAGTTCCTCATTAGTGTGCAGATGGTGTATGAAATTTCTGAAATATTTAATCAAAATAGTGTAGCACATTATGGAACTGTGGCTTACAAAGCTATGAAAAGGCTTTTCTAAAAAAATGATGGCTGTCCTCTGCAGTATGCTACATTTTATTATTCACTAAATTGACATCTTGTGTTTTCACCAGGAGCAGTGCTCAAGGTAGCTATAAAAAACAATCATAATTAAAACTTTAATTAAAACTTGTAAGATAAAAAACCAGAAATAATAAATGATAGCATCCACAAAATTAAGCCTCGCTTCAGCAACAATCAACTTAAATGCAAAAAAGAAAAAAACTGTTTGAATAAACATGTATATACTTTTATTTCTTATTTTTATTTACTTATTTATTAAATTTGTATGCTACCTGACTCCCAATGACTCTTGCAGAATGTCACCATGTTGGGACCATTGGAATAAATCCATAAATAATAAAAGCTTAATATTTTTTATTAAGATCAGCTAGTGAGCAAGCATTCATGTTCCTCAAAATTTTCATTAGCGTGGGGAAAAATTATAGAGTAATAATGATTCATTATGAAGCAGTAATAGTAAATGAAGTGAACATGCAATGAGTCATTTTAGAGCATCATTTTCCTTCCTTTTTTTGTTTCACATGAAAAGGGGCATTTTCCTTCTCTCCCAATTATGAAATTTAGCTGAGGAATTCAAATGAGCAATATTGAAGGATTGAGCCTAACCAAATTTAATTCCATCCAGATTCTGATAGCCTCCAGACACAGTTCAAGCTTTCTATGGCATTCCCAGCCTTGCCTGAAGTTTTCATGTACGAGTGTCATCTGCATCCCTTTAGGCCAGAGCTTTCCAAACTGTGTGTCGGGACACGTTATTGTGTCGGCTGCAGTGTCTGGGTGTGTCGCGACTGCTGCTGCCTCCGAGCCCTGCCAGGATTCCACACAGGTCCTAGTGCCTGCCTTCTTCCTTGCTGCCTCCAAGCCCTGCCAGGATTCCGCGCAGGTCCTAGTGCCTGCCTTGCTGCCTCCAAACCTGCTGTGATTCCGCGCAGGTCCTAGTGCCTGCCTTGTGCCTTGCTGCCTCCAAGCCCTGCCAGGATTCCACACAGGTCCTAGTGCCTGCCTTCCTGCCTCCAAACCTGCTGTGATTCCGCACAGGTCCTAGTGCCTGCCTTGTGCCCTGCTGTAAGAGCGTGTCGCGAAATGATGCCCTGCTGTAAGAGTGTGTCGCGAAATGATGCATGTCTAAAAAGTGTGTCACCAACATGAAAAGTTTGGAAAGCTCTGCTTTAGGCAGTCCAGCAAGGTACTATGGTCAATAGTATCAAATGCTGCCAAGAGATCTAATAGGACAAGAAGGGTGTGCTCCCCGATCAAGGACCAGACAAGGTGGTCTACCAGGGTGACCAATGGCATGACACCTGACAATTCAGCCACTTGGGCCTAGGTCTTGTTTTCTTTCCAAACTTTCACAACCTCAAGTTTCTTCATCTATTTAAGACACCCCCTTCCCAAATTAACTGGCTCAAATCTCATTGTTGCCATTCTGGCTAAAAACTTTCTTAGACTTTTCTAAGCATGCCTCAGATTCTGTTTAACTGCCTTTCCTTTCTTTAGCAGATACCTTCTTTTTCTTTCTTCCCTTTCTTTTATCATTTTTCCATTTCCTTTTGACTTGTGCTTCTTTGGTTATTTCCTTCTGTTCTTCTGACTCTTTTCCTTCTATTGATTTCTCTCTGAGTTCAACACCAGTTAAATGCCATACTTTTTCTGTCACCAGATTCAACTCTGACCTCTAGTTCTTGTTAGGGCGAGCGGATGGAGCGGCCTGCTTCTTCTCCTAGACATCAGTGATCCTTAGGCTGTATAGTAAATAGACACTCACACAGAGATTATATAAAATAGCCTATTCTCCTATGCACAATGCCTCTTCTACCGAGCCATTGCTGAAAACTACCACTTAGAAACTCAGTACCCCGGTCAGTTTGTAAACTACACACCTTTGTGCTATACCTACATTCCACAAACTGCACCCAGTTTCTAAACTGTTTGACTTTTAGCTTTCAATAGGTAACAGAACCCAAATCTGGTGTAATCATCTACAATGACTAAAACATATTTAGCACCCCCTATTGTAGCTGGTAATTGACCAATTAAGTCAGCGTGAACTAATTCAAAACATTTATGTGACTTCCTATCACTGAATTTGCTCACAGGAAATACTTTTGACTTTGCAACCTTACAAGCTGTCCAATCCAAATACACTTGGCACTGTTTCAAATTCATTCCAGAACTTGCTTCTGACATCTTTTCAATCACTTTGAAACTCGGATGCCCCAGCCTTCTATGCCATAGATGCTCACATGAATCATGTGTTGGCTTATTAATTGTAGCTACATCATGGTTTCTGCTTGTCCTGGTTTGTACCATTTCATAAAGACAGTTCTGTAAAACACCTTTACCACAAACATTATTATCTTTCATGACAATACATTCACCATTTCCAAACTGTACATTATAACCCTGTGTATCCAATTGTGACACACTTATAATATTGTACTCGTGTTCTGGTACACATAACATTGACAATTCAACATTTAATCCTGGTACATACACTAACCCCTTACCAGTCACAGATGCAATGCTTCCATTAGCTAGACTAACGTGATCTCTATCAGCCTGCTTAAAACTCTTAAACATCTGCCTGTTGTTGGCTACATGCTGACAAGCCCCACTGTCAAGTAACCATGGTCCCTTTAAATCTTTTTCTACAGAGGAAATCAGAGACAGCTGTGCTGCGTCTCCCGGCTTGGCTTTAGGCTTCTGTTTCTTATCACAATGTTTCAACAAATGCTTATCAGACTTGCAGTAGAAACATTTACGCTTTACAAATAAAACATTGTTAGACTCCTTAGAATAACATTCCTTAACAGACTGCTTTATGTTATTACTAATTACGTTAGAACTTTTCCTTCTCTGCTCTTCTTCCAAGAGCCTGCCAGATAAGTAATTTATGGTCAAATCACTTTCAGATAATGACCCGAAGCTTGTAGCTAAATTATCCCACGTTTCATTTAGAGAACTGAGAATTACATACACTTTATTTGCTTCTGTAAACGGCATATCTCTCTGAGCCAACTCCTGAAACAAGCTTGTCATATAATGCAGGTGATCCCGAATATTATCAGATACCCCTAATCTGGCATGATAAAGTTTTTGTGTTAACAAAACCTTGCATAATGGCGTGCTTCTCAGATAAACATTCTTTAAAGCTTCCCAAACCTCACTGGCTAACGTACATGTTCTAACATAACATAATTGGCTATCCTCCAGACAAAAATTATGCTTGCCAATGCTTTCTCATTCATTAACACAATCCTTTCTTCGTCTGACTCACGTGGAGGGTCAAGTACAATTTTCCAAAGACCCTCACGTCGAAGATACATTTCCATTTTATATGACCATGATGAATAATTAGTGTCATTCAGTCTTTCCAGAGGAAAACCTCCCCCGACTGCAGGCAACATCTTCGCTTCGCTCATCTGTCCACAGCCCCTTCTGGGCAGACACCGATGATTAAAGACACAGACCTTATCAGAATGTCCTCCAGCTGCAAAACAAGCATAGGAAAAAACACACACGCAGGCATGGAACCTGTTAAAGCTCCAAATCACTCCAAATAGCCACACGACTCCTGGATAGGCTTCCAAAGCTTCCAGCTCACAGACTGCACACGATCCCAAGATCCACAGCCAGTCCAAAACTTCCGTCGTCTATGGCTTCTCTGTCGCCTCTGGGCCCGTAACCTGTTAGGGCGAGTGGATGGAGTGCCCTGCTTCTTCTCCTAGACACCAGTGATCCTTAGGCTGTATAGTAAATAGACACTCACACAGAGATTATATAAAATAGCCTATTTACTTATATACATACGTATTTACAGATCACTTCCACACGGGTAACAAAATGATACACCAACGATACAGCATACAGAGGTTGAATGAGAAGAATGAGAAGAACGAATACAGGACATCTCTGTATTTATATATAAACTGACCAATCACCTTTTAGGTCACTCTCATTATTCACCACACCCAACTTAACTCTTAGCACCTGTTGTATGAGTCACACACTGACACATCATCACTACAACAATGGCTGCTAATTGGGTGACTTTGCAGAATATTTCCCCTCTCACCTAAATATCAAGCCTCTCTGTATAATTTATATCTAGCTGTAAATTCCTGGGTATATCAAACCCCAACAGTTCTTTTTCAGGAAGGCATCTCAGAACTAAAAAAAAAACCCCTTTGCTCCTATCTCAGGGCATTTCCATATGGAAATGTTTCTGTTCCTTAATCCCTTCTTTTGTGTGGACTGGAAAAACTCAAGAATGTGCTAGGAAGATAAATGCATTCTGAGAGGCAAGGAGAGCTGTCAAGGCATAGCCTACCATGGGAGACATCTTGATGAAATTACTAATTTGATGGAACATTTCTGCAATGTTTTCCCTGATTGAGGAAAATATTGCAGAAATATTCCATCAAATTAGTAATTGCCACTGCTAGTGTTTCAAGAACTGTCTTGTACCAGCACCATGTCAAACAATATTATCATCATCTATTTTATAATCATTATCTCAGAAGCAAATCAATGATAATGTCAAAAGAATCAAGGTTTTTTAAAAATTGAAAACGGAAATATTATGTCATGGATCATGGCTGTCATGTTCCAAAACTTCCTCAGAACCCAGGAAAAAAAATTCTGGCCCTGGCTACTTTGCAGCATTGCTGAAACCAGTGTAGCCTACTTCCCATCCCCATGTTAAGTGCACCGCAGGCCATCATCACCTCAGGTTACCCATGCCTGTACTCCATTGGAGAATCTTGATACAAGAATGGCAAATACACCTGGACTATTCTAGTTACTGCTTTAATCGTGGTCGAAGGACTAGTCTATATACTGGAAATTGTTCAACTCAAAAGTATTTTAGAACAACAAATAGACAACAACATGTAAATAGCTAATGCTCTGGGGGGGGGGAATTATCCCTGAATATCTAAAGAGCACAACTGAATAGTCTAGCTTTCCATCCAAAGTCCGTTGCAACAACTTTTCAAAGCAGAAAGGAAATAAAAAGGAAGAATGAGCAAAGGAAAATATTCTATAAAGATTTTCACAGTGGCAGTTCCATAATTCTTGCTGTAATAGCTAGCAAAAAACTTTTTAATTAAGTTAATATTTTAAATAAAATATTTTTTTTAAAATAAATATTTAAATATTTTATATAAATATTTTATATATAAATATTTTATATATAATAAATATATAAAATATTTAATATTATTTTATTTAATATTATTTTATTTAATATTTTAAATAAAATCAGTTTGGAATGCCATTTGCTGAAGTTACTCATTTTTCCATGAAATATTAGCATGTTTATTTAATTCACACTTAACAAAGAATTTTCTATCTTTACCCACATATTATATCATGTGTACATTTCATAACATGTTTTTATGGCTGAACTGAAACTAGGTGTAGCACCTGAAAAGTGTAGCCTGTTCCACGACTGTGTAATTAATATCCTGCCAAAGAAAAGTTTTGGGGAGAAGTTGGGGAAAGATTCAAAGATGCATGGTGGAATTTAAAATGGTTTCTTGAAGATGGGCATGTTGTGCTGTTTGGAAACATATATTCCTATGGCCTCAATTATTTATATCCACTTACAAATCTCACAAAAGAAAACGTAGTAACAAATAGGACAATTAAATTAGACAGGAAATAGCACAAAATCATAAGCTGATCCCCACTATTAACTGCCTTGTGTATGAAGCTCTATCTTCAAATTTTCTTCGGTACACTTAAGAAAGAGACGTCAAAAGCCTCAAGGAGTGAAGTTGTCAGGAACTCTCTAGATTTCGAAACTCTGCTTCTGGCCTGGATATGCTGTCAGGCATTCTCCACCCCATTTAAATCGGTTCTCAGCAACGCTGCATTATTACATAAGTTGCTTCGCTTATTGGAAAGTCTGCCTAAAGTAAAGGCGCGGGGCGGAGTAAGGGTAGACATGGCATTGGCTTGGAAGGACCTTCACTCCCTGCTAGAGCACCCAGCTTCTGAAGTTCCAGCGACAGAATTTGGAATCCTAACCCGCGAGGAGGAACCGGGAAACAGCTCCACTGGGCAAAAAGAACCGACCAATCCGGCTCGCCACGGCTTGACAAGCAGTTTCGGCATCCTATAAAAAGACGGAACAAGGCAGGAGGGAGTTCTGAGGTTGCACTACTGTGTTGCCAATTTGCCGCTGGCCTGGGAGGTGCTGGGAATCTGAGAGGGAGAAAGGAATGTGGTCCGAGGGTCTGCTGGTGGGCTTGGTCACTGCCGCTGCTCTCCTCTTGCTCGTGCTGGCGCTGGTGGTGAGGCAGTTGTTGAGGCAGAAGAGACCGGTTGGTTTTCCGCCTGGTCCGGCGGGGCTCCCTCTCATCGGCAGTATCCACTCCCTGGCCGCGGAGCAGCCTCACGTCTACATGAAGAGACAGAGTCAGCTGTACGGGCAAGTATGTTCGGGAGGGACGGCGGCAGATCAAAAGGGAATCGGCAGCCTGTTCACCCCTCGCATCGCAGCCTCTCAGCTTTCTCCTGTCAGGTGCACGCCACATAGGTTGGACTACAACTCCCATCTGCATATCCTTTGACTTTGCTGATGTGGGTGATGGGAGTTGTTGTGCAGCGTATCGGAGGACACCCGGTTTGGGCTGGTACGTTGGAGAAATCAGGCTGCTGATTTCTGAGAATTGTTTCTTACTGATCCAGTGCAACGAAGCTGAAAACAGTTGTTGTGAGGGCAAGCTTAAAATGAAAAAAAAAAACATAGAATGTTGTGTCCATGATCTTTGCTATATGTTTACAACCTTTTACCTGGGGGTGGCCCGGGTATATAAAACTTGCTGCATCAACTGGGACATAATTCTGAGTAAGTCATTTTATACAGTAATTGTGGTACACACATGTCAGAATGTAATTTCTTTGTACTTTGCTTCACTATATATGATACAGAATTCTTAATGTGACAAACTTACTAAACTATCTTAAGATATACTTTGTGTAGTATTTCACAAAATTGGACACTTATAATCCACCTGTTTCAATAAAATTGTCCTCCAGATTGGTCCAGTATAGTGTTAAAACTGTCAGTTTCCAAGTTCTCCAGACTTTTTTTAAAACAAAGCTCGTTTTCTTTCAACTCTGTTAAAGTATACATTAAGTGCCAAATTGCTTTTCTTCTCTGCTTATGCTTTGAATAAACATTTTAAGCAACTAGTTGAGAGCTGGGATATGGGGGGGAAAAAAGTCAAAATAATTTGTTATTGGAAAGTGACAAATAGGAAACTCACTGTGTATGTAGTGTTTTATGGTGATAGTAATCTTAGCCAAAGATAGGATTGGCTGAATAATTCAATTATCTGTGAATTTTGGAAAATATCTATGAATTTGTAAAATAATTATATCTTTCATGTACTGCTTACCGTATGTGCTAGAACAGTGCTTTCCAAACTGCCACTGTTGGCACCAACGGTGGCAGCAGCGCAGGGGTGCGCGCGGCAGTGGAGGCGTGCACGGCGGCGGTGTGGGGGGGCGCGTCATCGTCGTGCACGGCGGCGGCCTCATGCTTTCTGCTAAAACGCAGAAGCGCTGATGGCGCACCGCTGCTGTCGTCGCTGCCGCTGTGCATGCTGCTGCTGCGCGCCCCCACACCACCACTGTGCACGCCCCCCGCCGCCGCTTCCAGGTTGTGTTGCGACACACTGAACTGTGTGTTGCGACACACTAAAGTGTCACGACACACAGTTTGGAAAGCTATGTGCTAGAATATACTTTGAAAACAATATAAAAAGTGGTTTGGGTATCAAAACCCACATTTGTGGGCTTCATACAGTCTGTTAGTCAACAAGAAACAATTGGTCAAATAGAAAGTTCATAATGTACATTAATTTAATCATTGAAAGTGATATGCAATTTTTTAAATTGTTTTTAAGATCTTTAGTCTTGATCTTGGAGGTATATCAGCTGTTGTACTGAATGGCTATGACGTAGTAAAAGAATGCCTTGTTCAGCAAGGTGAAGTTTTTGCAGATAGGCCTTCTCTGCCTTTGTTCAAGAAGCTGACAAAAATGGGAGGTATGTGTTGTCATCAGTGATTTTTACAGAATTTTATTGCATAAGACCATTGCTTTGAAATGTGTCTATAATCTCATCTTCTATTCTAAAGAAACAGTCTTGAATATATTTTCGTTCACATTTATACACCCTGATTTGGGATGCCAAAATTAGACATGCATGTTGAGATTACTCCAATCAGACCAGGGAAGATGAACCTTGACTGAGTCTCAAAGAGATCCTCATATACCAAACAATAGCACACCCCAATTATGACTCCCTAAAAGTGCGTATCTGTGGTACATGTACATATTTGTGTTGCATTTCCCTTCTCTGCGTCACACATGATCATGCTGTGGCTATGCTTGCACTCAATCTAAACGTAACAATGGTTGCGATGAAGCAGTGAGCATATGCAGGATCTGTGATTCATCTTTCTGATGAACGGAGCCTGTTGATCAAAGAATACTGAACAATTCTGCTTATTTAATAGGGTAACTGCCATCATTTTAGAAGAAAGAGGTGCATTCTAAAGGTGCAAGTTAGCAGAAAAGATTGATTAAGAATCTAAAGATATATTGAATAAAAGATAAAAATTAACTAGATAATATGAAACCTCGCTCACATACTTTTGATAAAATTCCTGTGAAACTAAAAGCTGAAGCCCAATGGATAGGTAGAGACTGGAGAGAGACTAGAACAGGGTTTCTCAACCAGGGTTCCATGGAACCCTAGGGTTCCGCAAGAGGTCACTAGGGGTTCCCTGGGAGATCATGATTTATTAAAAACATTCCATGTTTTTATGTATTGCATGATTTTTAATTCTATGTAGTTGATTGGAAGTATTGTTTTAGGCACATGCATTTTTCCAAATGATCCTGTTTAGCTTTTTGTTTTTTAATGGGACTACTTTGTAGACAGTAAGATGATTGATAATTATTTAATGAAAGAGATATCTTCATTGAAAGTGTCCTTTTTGGAACTTTAAGGAAAGTTTGTCGGGGTAGCTGTCCATTTTCCTTTATCCAGGGGTGATGACCTTCTTGTAGGTAGGAGTCATTTAAAAAAATTGAGTTATTGAGTAGAATAATGATGTTAGATGTTTCTGACAGCTCCAAGATGTTGCTGTTGATGCTTTTTTAAAAAAATGTTTGGACAATTTTTTTAAAAAACAGTATCTTAAGCATATTGGTGGTTTAATGCACTTACTTCCTTAGGTTTCCAACCAAAACTTAGTAAGAAATTATGTTCCCATTGTTTAGCAGTTTACTAACTATTTTTGGCAGAAATTTCTACCTGAAAAAATAGGGAAATGGGATAGATGATAATAAAATCATGACTTAAATATATCAATATGTTGCATGTTCCAGGTTTACTGAATGCAAGATATGGCAGAGGTTGGACAGAGCATCGCAAATTAGCTGTAACTAGCTTTCGAAATTTTGGATATTGTCAAAAGTCCTTTGAAAGCAAAATATCAGAAGAATCAGTTATTCTTCTTGATGTCATTGATACTTACAAAGGCAAGTCTTTTGATCTGAAGTACTTGATAACAAACGCAGTTTCAAACATTACTAACTTAATTATTTTTGGAGAACGATTTACATATGAAGACACTGAATTTCAGCATATGATAGAAATATTCAGTGAAAATATTGAATTGGCTGCTAGTGCTTCTGTATTTTTATACAATGCTTTCCCATGGATTGGTAACTTGCCCTTTGGAAAACATCAACAACTTTTTAGAAACGCTGCTGAAGTCTATACTTTTTTACTCCACCTTATTCAGCGTTTCTCACAGAATAGGAAACCTCACTCACCTCGACATTTTGTAGATGCATATTTAGATGAAATGGATAGAAATAAAAATGATCCCGAATCTGTATTTTCAATGGAAAACTTAATTTTTTCTGTTGGAGAACTCATAATTGCTGGAACAGAAACTACAACGAATGTTCTAAGATGGGCAGTCTTGTTCATGGCTCTTTATCCTAATATTCAAGGTAAGTAACATGAAATTGTGGTGACATTGTGTTGTTATGATTAAAAGTGTGCTTTCCAAGTAGTGCATTGTAATGATAATTGAAAACATCATTTTCTTCTACATCATTTAATGGAATTTACAGTATAACCATACTGTATCCCACATTCAGTTATTCTTTAAAGAGTTGGGTTTCTTTTTTTCTGAAACTTCTGAGAGTTGGTTGATATATTAAAACAGTGGCATGTCAAATTATTGCACTGGGGAGGTTATTTTGATGAGAAAATTGGGGTTCTTTGGCAAAGTAGTAATCAGTCCCTACTACTATTTTTGGGAATAATTTGCAATCGATATTATAATTATTTGACATGAATTATTGGCCTTGTATACTGAACTTGACATATTTTATATAGTATAACTTCTTGCCCTACCTTTACTTTCTGCAAAACGAATCCTGACATATACAAAATGGGTGCAAATTGGCTATGTAGGCAATCTGGCACTGCTTTCTTAACATGTTAAGAAGAATGTATAGAATGTATGACTATAGAATGAATAACAGATTGTGAAATATCAAATTTGGTTAAGAGATCATGAAATATTTAAAATATAAAAATAACTGTAACTGTTACAAGAGTGTCTGTAGCTTGAATCATGTCAACTGGATTTCTATTTTCTTAGTGGAAACGTTTCGCTCCTTATCCAAGGAGCTTCTTCAGTCTGAGCAAAGTTGGTAAGGGAATCCTAAATATGTTTCTAGGTAGCTGTCTACTACCTAGAAACAGCTACCTAGAAACATATTTAGGATTCCCTTACCAACTTTGCTCAGACTGAAGAAGCTCCTTGGATAAGGAGCGAAACGTTTCCACTAAGAAAATAGAAATCCAGTTGACATGATTCAAGCTACAGACAATTCCACCTGGATGACTGAGAACCTTCATAGACATGTTACAAGAGTGCTGGTGGTATGTTGCCAGATAGTTTTGCTTGTAGGACTAAACAGTTGAAAACATAACACAAGATCCTTTTAGGATTGTTTACCTTGGGTGGGAGGAAGCATTTGTGGATACAAGCCATGCCATGAATTCTGTTTTTACATTACTAGACAATATAATCATATTTATAGGCAAGAAGTTGCCTAGGGACTCCTGTGATGTATGCAGTTACTCTATGAAAGATGGTTTGAAGCAGTGATTTCTTTTAAGTAAAGTTTTTATAATAAAAATACAATTTGCATATATTTGTGAAGTAGTAAGAAACTGCTTTTTAAAATATTGTCTGTGTTGAAACTTCTGTTAATAAATAAAAGAATCAAAATAATGAGATAGAAAGAGGTGCATTGAAGTGATACCACAGAGTTAGTACTATATTAACAGAATGGCATTTGACCAAGTAAAATGAGAATGACTGTTGTTTCATTCCCAAGATAAAACATGGATGAGCTTACAGCTCCTTGTGCAATAATTGTGCAATAATTCTTTAGTATAGGAATTGGAAGAAAGCTCATAGCTTGATGATGTAACACATACTTCATACTCAAAACATCCCAGGGGATACTCCATAGAATCTTTAGTTAAAAGTATCAGGGAGCCAGTGATGGGAGAGATCAGAGCCAGAGTTCCTAGATAAACACTGTCAATGCAAGAACACAAAACATGTCTGAAGTCTTCAATGTTTCTGAATTTTGAGCCATTTCTCAGATGCACGATTATGTTCCAGGTTGATTGTGTAGTGTATATAGAGTTTATATACATACCTAGATAGAGAGAAAAAGCTTTAAAAGTACCAGAAACAGCAGTCACACAGTTCTGTGTAGTCCACAAATGTTCAGGAGACAATCTAAAAAAAACCTTGTAAATCTTACACTGAAATTTCATATTTAAGTACAAATGTTATGGTGTACACATCGTGTATATGCTTACATACAGTCTAAAAGCTTTCTCTCTTAACAGGACAAGTGCATAAAGAAATTGATTTAGTCATTGGGCCCAACAAAACCCCATGCCTAGAAGATAAGTGTAAAATGCCATATACGGAGGCAGTGCTACATGAAATTTTAAGATTCTGTAATATAGCTCCATTAGGTATTTTTCATGCAACTTCTAAGGATACAGTTGTCCGTGGTTATTCTATCCCTCAAGGCACGACTGTAATCACAAATCTCTATTCTGTACATTTTGATGAAAAATACTGGAGTAACCCTGAAATGTTTTGTCCTGAGAGATTTTTGGACAACTCAGGACAGTTTGTCAAGAAAGAAGCATTTGTTCCCTTTTCACTAGGTAAGCATAAAAATGTGCCTATAAATCTAGGTGTGACAAACTTATGAATAAAGACATAATAAGTATGATATAATATGTAACAATAAAACAATTCTCTGCTTTGATCAATAACTTTCTTTAAAATGTTATTTTTTTATTAACCTTTTTTAGAAGTCAGTATAAGAACTCACAGGTGGTGGCAATGCCTAACTGAACTTGAAAAAGTGAAGCAGGGTCAGATCTGCTTGGTACTAGGATGGAAGAAGGATATTGCAGGGATGAAAGTTAGACTAGGAAGTTGAAAAAATCACTTTCTCATCATTGCCATAAAAGCTGTATGAACATCTACTCAAAGTCACCAAGAGTCAAGCTTGATTTGAGTGGGATTTCACTTTTACCTTTACAGTACAAGAGAACAATGAGATCTTAACTGGTAAACATTTCACACTATTATCATCGTTTTTGTTTGATCTTTGTACACGATGCAAAGGTGGAAATAGTGGAGTTTCTCACCGTTGACCGCCTAATGGTTTCTCTTTTTCCCCCTCAGCTTAAGACTTGTGCAGAAGATTTCAGTGTGTACCTCTGAAACTTCTCTTTTCTATTCATAGGTCTCTACTTAGCAATCAGTAGGTTTCATTTTTACCTTCTGAAAGGCTTTTTATGGGAAAAAGGAAAAAAAAATGTGTATTCAACCATCTTGTCCAAGACTGAATTGGACACGGATAGATTAAAGAGGTAGACTAGGGACAGTGGCTTTTTCTACCGCTTCAGAGCATTTCACCTTCCCCCTCCGATGTTTTTTCATTACTTTCCCTTGGCTAGCATTGTTACATGAAATCATGTATGGTCTTGTGACAGGTGTGGTCTGCTGGCTCTGAGTTCTTGTGTTTCCTATTGAAAAAGCAAAACTAGAAGACAAAAAAAAGTTTAAAAGAAAAATAAACCTGGGACAGAAATAAAAGCAAAGGAAAAAGGAATAAAAATTTTGGAAATGCCTTAGTTTTAATGTATTGTCGAAGGCCTTAGTTTTTCTCTTGTGTGTGTGTGTGTGTGTGTGTGTGTGTTTGTGACCTTAAGGAGAAATACAAACATTTTAAATATTGATATTCAGTATTCTTATCCAGAATGACATTTGTACAGATAAAAGTAATCTCCTAGGGGAAAGTTTGTTAATATAGCTAACAAATGGTGATCAGTTGCAGTTTTTCAAAGCTAGCTGTTTTATCAGTTTTTCAGCCACAGCAATTTCCTGTGTTTAAAAAAACACTTTTTGAATAAGATATATTTTAACTTTCCAGAATTTTGTGATAAGAAACATGTCAGTTAACAATGGGAATTGAATCAGTTTCTTAATATTACGTGTTTATGTGGTTGGTAAAACAATAGCTGGATTTATTATGGGGAAGAAAAACTTTTGAACCAAACATTGAACAAATTGTGCATTCCCTCCAAAGATGTAATATGTACCAATTTGCCTACAAATTGTCACAAACACAATCTACAAGGACTGCTGAAATTACTGTATAAAAACTTTAAAGTGTAGTGGATTATCTTTATGGGGAATTCTCAATGACTTGCTGAAATAGATACCGTATAAAAGGAATTCTATACCATAAGGAGTTCCAATAAGATTAATTGAGTTCAAATCTCAAATCCTTTTCTCGCTGGTTCTTAAGACTTTCAAGAGAACCTATACAAGAGGTTTTATACAGTATAATGACAAGATTGCCTTTCTTTTAAATAAAATGGATGTGTGCTGTTTTTCAAATGGCATTACTGGTTTTAATGAGTTTTATATATTGACAAAGAGATGGTTGGAATTTTACTTACTTGAAATTTGTAACCATCCTTTTTAATAACGTGTGTCCATCAGTAATTCTATAAAGTCTCATTTTCTTTTTCCTTACATTGAACAATTTACCTTCATACTTAAAAAGAGGATGATTGAGGAATTAAAAGAGGAGGAAAGTCAGGTATCAAAAATTGTTTTCACCTTTTCTAAACTTTTAAAGTAAGATTTGAGATAGTAGATATAGATTATGGTAACACCATGGTAAGAATTCAGTGCTAATTCAGTTTGTGTTCACTGAATGTTGTTTGAATTTGTAATTATATGTATTAAATGTCTTAATTGAAAGGCATCTTGGCTTTACAGTTACTTGAGGGAAAAACATTTGGATCTTCCTGCAATGGATGCACTAATTTAAAGAATAGCTGTTGAATCCTGTATAATTACTGTGTAAGCATAATGTGTTCCTCGCAGGAGAAATCTCTCCTGAAAAACCCCTATTTAGCATCTTCTACCTTGGTGATGAGTTTCATTTATTTTGATTTGATTTGTTTTATTTTATTTTTTATTTAAACTTTGGAAAGCATTTCCAAAATTAGTACCTGTCAAGCATATCTATAAAAAAAATCATTTGATTTTTTAAGTATTAAGAATGTATAATTTTAAATTATACATAGATAATTTAAAAATCAACAATTAATTACTCAAAAAACATGATTTTTTGATCTCTTATTTTCATTGTAGTGTAGTCCGTAAACATACATAGATTCAAACTGTAAATACGTACTGTATTTAGTATAGATCAATTTATTATCAATGTGATTGATTTTTAAAATGAACCTCTTTTATGTTTTGTTTATTTTACATGTAGTCCTTGGTAAGAGAATTAAACATTGTTGCTTTCTCTGTCTTCCCATTCCCTCCCTTTCAGGACGAAGACACTGTTTAGGAGAGCAGCTGGCCAGAATGGAAATGTTTTTATTTTTTACTGCATTACTTCAAAGATTTCATCTGCATTTTCCTAGTGCTTTGCTTCCAAACCTTAAGCCCAAACTTGGCATGACATTGCAACCTCATCCATATCTCATCTGTGCAGAGAGACGATATTAAATATAACCATGGTAGCCACAGAGGCATGGGGAAATGTGAGATGATACATACAGTATATATCCCATGCTTCCTTGTCTAAATGAACTGATTTCTGACCTATATTTACGAAAAGATCACCATGCTTTATAAGAAACTAAACAGGAAGAAAGGAGTTTTTTAAAAAAATTTAGAGTGAGGAATGGAGAACAGTCTAATCTAATCTAGTCTGATCTAATTTAACCATTCAAATCAGGTGAGGGGTTACTACTAGTACCGTTCATGGTCAACCCATTGGAAAAACGAAAAACAACCGCCAATATCTTTACAAACCTATCCCAGCCTTGTCATATTGTTATTTCATTGGTCAGCTGATTCGGCTGCTCTCAGAGTGGCTGCACCCTCAGCCAATTAAAGCAGTTCAAGTTATTCCAGACTGGATAGACTGCTCTCTTATTTTGAGAAGCTTCTCAGTACTTCAGGCATACAAGATCTGTAGACTCTGTTGTGATTCTGAAACCACCTTGATCCCACATGGAACAAATACCAATTGTATTTTAATGATTTATAGTTTTTTTAATTTTAATATTTTATTGTAAACCGCCCAGAGTCTACTGTGGTAGAGATGGGCGGTGATAAATTTGATTAATAAATAAATAAATAAAATACAGTTCTAGTCCCGCCTGAGGCATGAAAGCCACTGGGTGACCTTGGGCCAGTCACACACTCTCAGCCCAACTCACCTCACAGGGTGGTTGTTGGGAAAATAGGAGGAGGAAGGAGTATTAGGTATGTTCGCCGCCTTGAGTTATTTATAAAAATAATAAAAGTGGGATAAAAATTAAATAAATAAAAAATAAAAATGTTTCACTCTGGGAAGGGGGAGTATCTGAAATCCCACAACCAACCATTTATAACTTCTACCATAACTTTAATTTTTTGCTGTTCTCCTCCAGCTACTTTGATCACCTTGGGTATTTGTGATTTTCTGGAGTTCTTGAATGGACTAATTAGCACTATTTTATATTAGCATTTCTACATTCTGATTGTATTCTCATTCACTGATCTTGTGAAAGGTTTGGAGGGGTGGGCAGGCTATCATTTCCTGGTTTCATTTGATGTGGACTGAGAAATTGCAACTCTTGTGCCAAGTGATTTTTTAAAAAACTCTTGATTTTTATATGGTATGTATAACCAACCTGGGAAGGCAACAGAGAAGAGTTTATTATTCCTAGATCTTTGAGGGAATGAAGTAGGTGTGGTCAGATTGCTGGATTCTCCTGTGTCATCTGGCTGCTGCTGTATGCCAGACTTGACTGTATCTTACACTGGACACTTGGGACAGGATAATGCTGTTGGTAACATCCATTCTATTGCTTTTTTTTTTTTTTTTTAGCCTAACAGAAATGGTCTCAGATGTGGGGTTCAGAAAAGTCCCAGAAGAACTATTATGGAGGAGCTCAATTCATGCTTCCTGACACATCTTTGGCACAGCGTATGACAAGACACTATGTGGTTTTCTGTATTGCGCAGGAGAAAAATGGAAAATTGTGCTGCTCTATCAGGCATGCTTTTCCCAGAGGGGGAGAGGGAAATGGAAGAAAATTACTCCCCAGCCTGTTTCTGACCCATGCAAACAGAACATTGGGTTATGCAAGTCTGGATCTGACCCTCTCACTGTAAAAGGTTCAGCACAGCTCTCCAGGAATTAACTAGAATGCTTGTCAGTCCTACTTAGACCTGCTAGGTATTGAAGCTTTAAAACAAATGTATTATACATTTCTTTGAATTGCACAGCTTTTTAAATGACTTTCAGATAGAATGCTATCGTAAATGCATTAGCATCAGCGTGTACAAAGGTGATGAATTTTTTTGGTGTATAGGAAGTGGAATGTAATACACATGGGATAGAATCTTTCCTTTCTGAAGCTGCAGATTGATCCACCAATCCAGCTAACAATGATTTGAAGTTATAGTTGATTAACTGATACCACTTATTAATAAATGAAGTAAAAAGTGAAGTCACTTTCAGGTCGAGGTCAGTTCTTGGGGAATCTCATGGACACATCCATGTGGTTTTTGTGACAGCAGTATTGCCATTATCTTATTCTGGGGTGGGGTTTTTTGGTTAAATTTATTCTCCATCTAGCCTACAACCCTGAAGTCATCCAACCAACTACTAATTAGGTCCAACCTTGCTTCCTTTCCAACGCACCTAGGTCAGCCCCTTGTGAGACAAATTACAATTCGTGGAATGAGGACACAGAGCTTATTGTTTGTTTCAGCTACAGGTTATGAAGAATAAGATGTGAAAGATACCCTTGTGTTCTAACTATAGTAGGTTTTAGCTTGTTCAGTTTAAGTTGCTTCAAGCAACGCTTGGTAGCTGCTCTCTCCCTGGAATGAGAGAATGGCACTTCTAACTTGCCAAGGGGTTATCCAAACAGGAAACAAAAGAGAGCTTCCAGTGTAAACGCTGTGCCAGACATGCCTTGTCTTTCTTACCCCATTCCCTCACAATGTTTTCTTACATAAACACACTCTCAACAGCCCGCCAGGCACTTCTCTTTTGCGAAATGGGAGAAAAGAACTATTATAATGGGATGGGTTCAAGAAGAATGTATGTGGCTTCTGCTTTTTCTCAGATTTTATATGCATGTCTCTATTAATCAGTAACTTTTGAAGTTTAGTTCGTTCAGAGCAATAGCTGCTAAGCATAAACGAAGGATTCCGCATGTGTAATTTCACAGGTGGTGGTGGTGTTGCTTTGGAATGTAGCCATGATGGAGAGGATGCACACAGAAGGATTTTATTAGGATGGTTGCTGCCAAGTACAAATCAAAGGCATGGTATTCCATGCATCTAAAGGGCTTTGAAATTTAGAGAGGGAAGGGATGGATAGCTTGGCTTCACAAAAGGTAATTTAAGGAAAAGTTTAAATTTAAATTTAAATTTAAATTAAATTTAAGGAAAAGACAGACTGCAGGGATTAGAAGTGACAGAAAGGGAATTCAACTTAATTCTCTAAGCATTGTTGGAAAAAACCAACATAAATGGTTTCATGAACTTTTATGAGATTCTGGTGGAAATTTTTTTAAAAACCCTACTCAGTGTATATTAATGGGTAGTTATTAATATACGGTGTATATTAATGTCACAGTATCCTTTACAAGGGTACTTGGGACGTGGTGGCTCAGCGGGTAAGACACCAGGCTTGTCGATCGGAAGGTCGCAAGTTCGGAGGTTCGAATCCCTAGCCCCGCGTGACGGAGTGAGCTCCCGCACTCACCCCAGCTCTTGCCAACCTAGCAATTCGAAAGCATGCAAATGCAAGTAGATGAATAGGTACCACTTCGGTGGGAAGGTAACAACGTTCCACGCGCGTCATGCCGGCCACATGACCGTGGAAGCGTCTTCGGACAACGCTGGCTCTTCCGCTAAGAAATGGAGATGAGCACCGGCCCCTAGGGTCGGACACGACTGCACAACTGTGCGGGGGGAACCTTTACCTTTACCTATCCTTTACAAAACGATGATACTGGGGAAACAGAATTTTAAGACTGCCATCTTCTTGATAGTACTATAGCTGAACTTTTAAAAGACTAACCCTCTTTTATGACATTAATGTTAAAAATGGCAGGTCTTGAGGGACAGAGGAAGAGGAGTATTTTGGCTAACATCCAGACTATAACATCTCTGTGTCACCAATTTTCCTTGACCAAGCCAGATCCATTCCAATCATTGAACACATCAATAGAACAATCATTTATGTATGGATAACTATTTTTCTGACCATTGTAAAGAATTCTCCCTAGCATATAACAAAACAAAAACTAATACAAAACAAAATCATATGGTCAGACTTTTGTATGCTGATGTAAATGAAGTGAATCACCCTTTCAACCAATAAGAACAATGTTGACTACTGGCTCTGAGCCAGGGAAAGACAAATTGGTTCCTTAAAGCAGAAAGCCAAGGATCTGACCGTACAGATCTTACCAAAATTAACTGTATTTTGCATCCAAAAGACATTTCCTCACCACGGCTGTGTATTATAATAATTGTGGTTAATAAAGCGTCTACATCATCTTGATGTGAAAAGTGTGATCTTAGTGAATTATGACCCTTGGCAGCTAAATGTTGTGCCATATAAACCATCCAATGCCTAGTACTCTGCTAAACCTGAGAATCAAAGGGAATCCCATCATTCATGTGCCTATATGCAGTTTGCATCTTAAATAACATAGTTTTGTGAACTTCTATGAAGTTCCTTAGTAGGATGAACACCAAAAAGTATAAAATGAGCAACCATTTAACAAAGTTGTTATAAGCCAGGAAACCAAAAAGGATGTGGGGGGTTAATATGGTCAAAATCTGTTATTTTTTTCCCCATTGCAGAACTGAACAGTAAGATTTAAGTCTCTCTCTCTCTCTCTCTCTCTCTCTCTCTCTCTCTCTCTCTCTCTCTCTCTCTCTCTCTCACACACACACACACACACACACACACACACACACACACACACTTGCAAACTCTTAGTTGGCATTCACCACCTATGAAGACACTATTAAAATTAGGTTGAACTGGAGTTTAGACAAGATTTTTCTATCATATGGCAGCTTTTTGTTGTTTATTTGTTCAGTCACTTCCAACTCTTCGTGACTTCATGGACCAGCCCACGCCAGAGCTTCCTGTCGGCTGTTGCCACCCCCAGGTCCCCCAAGGTCGAGTCCGTCACCTCCAGAATATCGTCCATCCATCTTGCCCTTGGTCGGCCCCTCTTCCTTTTGCCTTCCACTTTCCCTAGCATCAGCACCTCCTCCAGGGTATCCTGTCTTCTCATTATGTGGCCAAAATACTTCAGTTTTGCCTTTAATATCATTCCCTCAAGTGAGCAGTCTGGCTTTATTTCCTGGAGTATGGACCGCTTTGATCTTCTTGCAGTCCAAGGCACTCTCAGAATTTTCCTCCAACACCACAGTTCAAAAGCATCTATCTTCCTTCGCTCAGCTTTCCTTATGGTCCAGCTCTCGCAGCCATAGGTTACTACGGGGAATACCATTGCTTTAACTATGCAGACCTTTGTTGTCAGTGTGATGTCTCTGCTCTTAACTACTGTATTTTATCAAGATTTGCCATTGCTCTCCTCCCAAGAAGTAGACGTCTTCTGATTTCCTGGCTGCAGTCAGCGTCTGCAGTACATATGGCAGCTATGTTCATAAAATAGTTAAGCTGTGGTCTACTTTTCTGTAATTTAACTAAATAAGCCACAATAGGATTCCCTCAACAGACTAATCCATAAACTTTAGCATACTAATTATATTAGCAGAGTTCAAATGATAAACTAAGTCACAAACAAGTTACCCTAGTTTGTATGTTGTGTGAACCTTGGTTTTGAATTTATGCACATGTATATGATTTTTTTTAAAAAAACTTCAATTTAACAATCCTATTTCTAGATAGCTCCACATGCAGGGATGGGGGGAAATGATGACGTGCCATCTTGGTGTCCTGACACAAAGGACATGACATGTAGTTGAGAGTGCTGTCATGATGCAAGTACTAAGTTGAGTCTTTTGTGCAATGGTGTCATAACATGCGTACATGTCCTTTTGCTGTTGTCATCACTTGTTACAGACACCACTATGGGTTTCCTTAACCCATAAAGAAGCCAAGATAAGCTCTGCTTCCTTCTGCCTGGCATAAGTCTATGCCTGGTCTTCAAAATAAAGCAAAGCAACCTGGTGCTTCCAGTCTGATACACCATATTAATGGATACCTTTCAGGACACATCTTGGGCTCCGACTTATTTTGATCACAACAAAGCAAAATAAATGCTCTTCCTGATCTTCCTGATCTCATCTAGCAGTGAGTGATTCTCAGGATAACACTGATCAGAGGAGATGAGTCAAAAGTCTGAGTCATTCTGTCTTTTGGCAGCATTACTGGAACACAGGGAAAGCACAACGAGTGGTAGGGGGACTTTCTAAAACTTTTCACACTGTGTGTATCTATTTTTAATGTGTCAGTTTAAATAATAATAATGATAATGTAGAAGTTTGGGTGATTCTTTCATTTATTCCTTCATAAGTGCAAACTGTTTCCCCTTAGTGGGTTTTACCTAGCCTTTGGAATAGTTCAGTTGGAAATAGGATTTGTGATATCTCCCATTGACAAAATATATTGCAAATCTTAAATGCGTTATAGGCATTTAAAGGGTCCTTAAAACACTTTAAAAACAGACATGATTTTAACTTATGTTTATTAATTTTTAATTGCTATTCCAATATTGTTAACTCTTAAATTTCTACAGTAGACCTTTATTTATTTATTTAATTTTTATCCCGCCTTCATTATTTTTATAAATAACTCAAGGTGTCGAAAATACCTAATACTCCTTCCTCCTCCTATTTTCCCCACAACGACAACCCTGTGAGGTGAGTTGGGCTGAGAGAGAGTGCCTGGCCCAAGGTCACCCAACTGGCTTTCATGCCTAAAGCGGGACTAGAACTCTCAGTCTCCTGGTTTGCCATTGGCTCCTTCCTAGGGATGAGAGAGAGGGACTGGCCCAAGGTCACCCAGCCGGCTTTCATGCCTAAGGCGGGACTAGAACTCACAGACTCCTGGTTTCTAGCCCAGCACCTTAACCACTAGACTATGAGACTAAAGTAGTTGGTAGTATAAGCATTTAATGAGTGAATACATGTGTATAATGTGGTTTTGTGTGGTGCACGTTGATCATGGGTGGAAGCCATGGAAGCCCCGCAGAAGATCTGGAAAACCACACTTTCCCCTCTTCTTCTCCAGTCACTTTCCTAACATTCCTTTAGTGGCTTGCCTGCTGGCACTTTCCTCTTATTTTTATTTTTTATGTTTTAAATGGGGGAGGGAGTTGAGGGCCAAATGGAGGTGGAGTCACACCAGATGGGATAAGGGAAACCTTGTCTTTTCCCTCACAGAAATTTGACCTTGGACATTCTTGCACGCCTGAGTGGGGTGTTACCTATCCAAGAGCAGTGGGGGCTCTAATTTTTTTTTTACTTTCTCCACCTGAATTCAGACAGCACACAAACCTATGCTGCAATAAGTAATCTTACAACAAGCCATGGTTTCAGAATGTGGTTAAAATTCTCTGCCTGAAGTAAGTTCAAGTGACACACTGTTCTTGTTATTCCTGGATGTGTCATGTTAGCCCTGAGGAACCCAAATGACTCAGGGACACATTTGCCAACTTTGTGAATAAGCAAAAATAGTCTTTCTGCTCAATGATGGCCTCCTGATGGGAGTTTCATAAACATTGCCAACAAAGTTGAGAGCCAATGTGGCGTACTGGTTCAGATGTTGGACTAGGACTGGGGAGATCCAGGTTCTAGTCCACCCTAGCCTTTGGGTAGTTACTTACTTTCAGTCCAACCCACATCACAGGGTTATTGTTGTGGGGAAAAATAGGAGGAGGAGAAAGCGAAGGAGGACTATGTCTGCTGCCTTTAACTCCTGAAAGAAAGGCAGAAAATCTAAGTAAGTAAGTAAGTAAGTAAGTAAGTAAGTAAATAAATAAATAAATAAATAAATAAATAAATAAATAAATATCCAAAGTTGACATTTACTGTGACATAAATTCCACTATGATTTGCAGATCAAACCTCCGAGAGTACAGAAGAAAGAACCAAAGACAAGGGCAACCTCAATTTATCAACTGTTCCTCTTACAAACCAAATACTGTATAAGTAAATAATAACTATATCTCAACATTGAGGCCACAGAGAAATAAAGGACACATACTGTATTTCCTAATGTGTACCAGAAATACTTTTTTAGAATGTGTTATAAATCATGCGAAGTAAAAATTAATGCTACTTTGATATCTAGTGTATACTGAATTTCAGACGAGCAATTTATCTTTTAAAATAGTCTAGTGAAAATTTTTGCAAGATTCATTTTAAACAAAAATATTCTCTTGATTCAAGGTAAATTAATCAAGTCTTTAGAACACGATATCAAATATATATCTAAGTACATTATATTAAATTTAAAACAATGTGATACTAAAAAAATTGCAAATTTTAGTATCTTCCCCAGGGCCCATATTTGCTTTCTTAACATTTATCTATCTTCTGTGGCCAGGCTTATTTCTAATGCTGCCTTAAGTATCTCTGGAATACTTAAAACAAAAACTCACATTAAGGGTAACATTACTTTGAGAACACACCATCACACTGTATTCAATCTCCTTTATCTTGGATTTATCATAAAGGCTACATCTGCTTTCTATTTCCTAGCTGAATGGTGATGGCTAAACGTCAGGTATCTTCATTCTTCCCCCTCCCAAAGGAGAGCAAACTGGATGTGGGTCCAAGTAGACAATCCTAGGGAATGAAGCAAAATGTCTACTAGATCTAATCCTTTAAATCTATTCCTCACCTCCACTGTATATTCATAATGGAAATGATTTAGGTCATACCTGAATGGTCTAGTGGTTTTCCCTACGTTCTTCAATTTAAGC
Source organism: Charina bottae (assembly GCA_023362775.1). NCBI lineage: Eukaryota > Metazoa > Chordata > Lepidosauria > Squamata > Charinaidae > Charina > Charina bottae. The sequence goes on along the minus strand of JALMGJ010000001.1, from coordinate 182,167,619 downwards.
CTAAATTTTGCGATAAGAAACTCATGATCTGAGCCACAGTCAGCTCCAGGATTTGTTTTTGCTGACTGTACAGAGCTTCTCCATCTTTGGCTGCAAAGTACATAATCTGATTTCGGTATTGACCATCTGGTGATGTCCATGTGTAGAGTCGTCTCTTGTGTTGTTGGAAAAGAGTGTTTGCTATGACCATTTGTTCTCTTGACAAAACTCTATTAGCCTTTGCCCTGCTTCATTTTGTACTCCAAGGCCGAACTTGCCTTTTATTCTGGTTATTTCTTGACTTCCTACTTTAGCATTCCAGTCCCCTATGATGAAAAGGACATCTTTTTTTGGTGTTAGTTCTAGAAGGTGTTGTAGGTCTTCATAGAACCGGTCAACTTCAGCTTCTTCGGCATCAGTGGTTGGGGCATAGACTTGGATTACTGTGATGTTGAATGGTTTGCCTTGGATTCAAACTGAGATCATTCTGTCATTTTTGAGGTTGTACCCCAGTACTGCCTTTCCCACTCTTTTATTGACTATGAGGGCTACTCCATTTCTTCTGAGGGATTCTTGCCCACAGTAGTATATATAATGGTCACCTGAATTAAATTCGCCCATTCCTGTCCATTTTAGTTCGCTGATTCCCAAGATGTCAATGTTCAATCTTGTCATCTCATGTTTGACCACATCCAGCTTACCTTGATTCATAGATCTTACATTCCAGGTTCCTATGCAATATTGTTCTTTACAGCATCGGACTTTCCTTCTACTTCCAGACACATCCACAACTGAGCGTCCTTTCGGCTTTGGCCCAGCCGCTTCACTCTTTCTGGAGCTACTCAGAATTGTCCTCCGCTCTTCCCCAGTAGCATTTTGGACACCTTCTGACCTGAGGGGCTCATCTTCCGGCATCATATCTTTTAGCCTTTTGATACTGTCCATGGGTTTTCTTGGCAAGGATACTGGAGTGGTTTGCCATTCCCTCCTCCAGTTTTGGACCACGTTTTGTCAGAACTCTCCGTCATGACCTGTCTGTCTTGGGTGGCCCTGAACGGCATAGCTCATGGCTTCATTGAGTTACGCAAGCCCCTTCGCCACGACAAGGCAGTGATCCATGAAGGGGATCACTGCCTCTACTTTACACTAATTGGAGTCCATAGTGCTCTACTTAAGAGCAACTGTAAATCTCAAATAAATAATGACTCCCAAGGAACCTTTCTCTGCAGTCTCATGGTTCTATGCCTTTCAGCCCTTTGACTTTTGACCCAATATCACTGTTGGCTTTACAGACTTGGAGCATGCTCTGGAGAGTCCCAATCAGAATCTGGAGCTCTAAGGTGCCAAAGTTTCAGTGGATGAGCAAAGGAAGAATCAATTGAATTGTTACTGCACGGAAAAGCCAGGAGTAGATGAATTAATTTAACAGCAATGGTCAAGAATGGAATGAAGAACAGTATCCCATTTTCAGAGTGGGAAATACCAGTGGCTCTTTCCCTAGTTTGAAGTGACACAATAGCCCCTTTAAACAGAAGATTTTTCCCTTGAATCTCAAGAATTTTTTAATAAAGTCATGCACAAAAGGAAGATGGCCACAAAATTCCAGAGTATATCATTGCTCAAGACAGATATAATAATTCTTCGAGCTTGCCAATTACTACTGAGTTTATGCTCAAATATACTGTAGTTAAATTCAGCACCCATGTTGGATCTAACCTAACAAACCCAAGATGGTGTGGTCTGAGAAGTGCTGGGCTGAGTTTAAGCAGCTAAAAGCAGCCCTCAGCAATTGTCCTGTGCTACAAGTTCCAGACTGTACCTTAACTACTGTTGTCTTTGAGAGATGCATTGGGATAATGCAACCCGATTCATTAAGTTAATGCAAGCAGGGCCTAATCTGGTGGTTTTCTGAATAAAAAACAATTGGAAGCTATGTTTGTCCTCTCGCAGATACACAGATCCAGTTGAGATGGGCGGCTATAGAAATCGAATGAATGAATGAATGAATGAATGGAGGGATATTGCCTACCTTCTTTTGTTTTCCTGCCGTTCAATCGTGTCCGATTCTCAGCAGTTGTCTGGACAAGTCCCTGCAGTTGTCTTGGCAAGATTTCAGAAGTGGTTTGCCATTGCCTCCTTTCTAGGACTGAGAGTGTGTGACTGGCCCAAGGTGACCCAGCTGGCTTTATGCCTAAGGGACTAGAACTCACGGACTCCCAGTTTCTAATGTGATGCCTTAACCCCTACACATTGGCTCTCCTACCTTGTTTATGTACAGGTTATTCTGTGTATAGTGTATTAAGTGACAAGTCTTCATATAATTGTGCATCTCACAGGTTTTCCTAGGAAACATAAGGTTGTCTCAAATCAGCACTGACCCCCTAGTCTCCTTTTAAAATGGGGGGGGGATATTATGATCCATCAAATATTACTCCCCTTTAAAAAAAAAAGTAATTGCTAATTACCTAAGCGGTGCCATGTCTATTGGCCTCAGATGAATAATTAGGCTGCAATTAAGAAAACAATTCAGGAACAGCAACAGATCTACCTGCCACATCCAGGTAAAATGGATGCTTTATATAAAGTGAAATTGAAACTGAGTCAACATAAAATGTGTTAGGTTGATTTTATGAGAATATAGCAATGTTTCTTTCAAAGGTTGTCCCATTAAATGTTCATTCAATAATATTTCTTATATGTTGGATACTATGTAAAGCAACTAGAATGGAGTTTAGAACATTTGTTTATAGAAAACCGTATTTTATTTTTATGAAGGTTACATAGAGTGAAAGTCCATTTTTAATGACCATCTAGCATTAGCATAAGACTGTAAATATAAAATCTGCTGTGCCATGTTTTTAAACCTTAATCCTGAGAAGGAGTGGAACATATTTATAACATTGACTAAAAGAATAAAATCCTGTAATTATTAAAATAGTTAAATAGCTTGTATGTTCTATTGCAGAACAATGAGAAAAAGGCAACAGGGGTGTATTTAGCAAATTAGCCTGAATACTCATTGGAAACCTGTACATTTTTAGAAAAATAAAATGGCAGGTTATTTACCACAGTAAAAAAAAGCATCAAACAGATGCAGGAGGAGTTCAGTTTTAACCATAAAGAACCCAGAACCCAGCAATTCTGGTTGCAGTCATCTGTTGGTTAAATCAATCCAATAACTTCATTAATAAAACTCTTGCAAAATAAATTGATGGAAACTGCATATTGAGAGGCACAGTGATTTTAAGGTTCACATTAAAAACAAAATACCAGTTCTAAAACATTATAGGCATTTGTCTCAAGAGCTTCAGTAAAACAGAATGTCCTTGTAACTTGGGTATTTCAGATTGATTTTTCCCAAAAAATTATGTACATTCCATTTTGATAATAAAGAGTTACTTTCAGGAAGGCAGCAAAACAAGGTACTTGAACACCAAGCTGGACATAAAATCTTCTAATCATGGAATGCAGTATTCAGTAAATCTACGAATAAAGTTTTTTTTATTTCCATGTGGTGAAACTGCATAGAAGTGTGATAATGTTGAAGAAATAAATGTCCTTTCACATTATTCAGTATACCATTTTTCATACTTCCCTCAAGTCTGTCAGTTTATAGCCAGCATTATGGGTAAGGGTATACATTTCTTGGAGCAGTCCGGAACACTGTTATGTAGTCTTTCTAAAATGTTTTTCCTTGTCCTTGATGTCGTTCATCTTCTTCATCTGCTTCCTCAATGACCTGAATCTCATCTGTTTGACATAAGGAGGTATTTTCTGAATGTTTATTTTCTTCTGGTTTATTTAGTTCCTCTTCTTCCATTATTTTCTTCCATGTTTTATGATTTTCATTCAAATGGTATATTAGTTGACAAAATATTCGCTGTCTGCTTTTTCTTCTTTGTAACTCTGCAAAAGAAAACAAATGTTCCTAACTAATTCCAAATAAATAGCACATTTTTGTATTTAGAAAACAGACTATATGTTAAATGTATGTCCTCTTTACATATTATAAATAAAAGTGGGGAAGGAGAAAAAAGAGGCCTATTATCCTTTGGAAGTTACAGAAGAAAATATTCAGAAAGAAGCAATCTTCCTATATAATGCATAATGGTGACATTCTAATGCAATATTTGCTTTTACGTAAGTAGCTGAAATCAGATTGTTCAAAAAAGCATTTAGTCTTACTTGTTCCTAAATCTTCCATTTCATCTTCTTCGCTATCCTCTTCTGCATCATAATCCTCAGAGCTTTCCATCTCATCTTTCTCAATCCACTGGCCTGGGAGCAAGCCAGCTGCATCATAAGAATTGCAAAGAGGACCAACAATGTGGGTAATAAAAGATTCTTGTAATTTGGCAAGTTGAGGAGAATGTCGGTTCATAAAAGGGCTAATAGGTAGCCCCAGATTTGCTTCTTCATCTCCCTGAAAGTTTATACATACAAAACATTTAGAAGAGATTGGATAGAAAACTAGAAGAAACAAAGGGACTTCTAGCATAATCTTACATAGCATTACAAAGAGCAAAAATAAGTAGATGTTTGCTTTTAAAACTCCATTATGCTTACACACTTTCCAAACCGATGAAATAGGATACACAAAGTGTACGTGTGCTATGATCAGCATAAGTATATGTTCACATAAGCAACAGTCTAATATAGGAAGAGGCAACCTGCAGGCTTAGTATTACATTTGGCTTTTGGCATGATTTTAGGATTCCTCTGTAAAAGAATACACTTAAATATTTTAATATTCAATTTTATGCACGTAGTTATTCCATTATAAAATTATCTGCATTATTTTCTCATATATGTTCTGCTTACACAAGTGTACCTGTTCATAAAATTCATTAATAATCCCCTCTGTCCATTTCAGGTGTAGATCTCTAACTTTGGCTGGACCATTGATATCTGCGAGCTTGATGCATATCTGACATATTAACAGTCGATCACTCTCATTGCTCCATTCAATACCATGTCCGTTCATGTTTACCTATTTAGAAAGGAGACAAAGGCATAGACTAAACATTTTCTTCAATCCTTTCATACCTTTTCATATATACATTCAAAAGACTTCAGGAGTTTCTTATATGAAGTACAATTTAATTTGTTCATATATTCTGCAGTGTTCATATTTAATTTGAACTAATTCCTAAATATATGGCTTACTTCCAAGAAAGTGGGCATGGACCCACTTACCTGAGATTTAAGTGTCATTGAATGTGGTAAATTGGAACTAACTCCCCCCCTCTCTACACACACACACACACACACACACACACACACGGAAGAATTTTAAAGAATTTCCTGTTGACATACAGTTCCTTGCTCCTATCTAGCATTTTGTGCCTGATACCTGCAAGAAAACCATTGAATTCAGCAAATATTTAAAAAGCCACAATGGACTGAAATGTATCTATGCTCAATTACTTGTACCAATCCTCAATTACGTGTACATATATATTTGTATAAGACAATAATAAAACTGCATCACATTAGCCAACCTGACAGCCACCCCTCAATGAATCTTATGCAGCACTCAAGGGTCTGTGGAAAAGCATAGTCTTCATTGATTTCCTGAATAACAGCAAAGAAAGGGCCAGACTGACCTCAGGAAACAAAAAATGCCAGCCTCCCTTTTCTTTCTAGGGGGTAAGAACACTCAAAGTGACCTCTTGGCCTGCAAGAATTGGGTAGGCAGATTCTGCCTGGAGCAGACAGCCCCAAAAACCTGAGCTATGAAGGGTATTTTAGGTAATATCCAGCTTATTGAAATGGGTCCAGAAGTCAAGGCAACAATGCAGCCTCTGCAGTACTGGCATCACTCTGATGTACTGGCTTCCATCAGTCAGGAAGTAGGGGGTCACATTCTATTTATGCTGTAGCTTTTGAGTCATGTTCAAGGATGTTCCCATGTAAAGCAAATTATAATAGTCTAACTGGGAGACGAAAGGTCATGATTCACTATAGACAGCATCTCCTGGCCTAGGAAAAGTTGCAACTGGTGAACTAGCTGGCACAGGCCAAAGTCTCTTCAGGCCAGGACCTATCCCTGCTGCTTGACCAGGAGCCACAAGTCCAGGAGAACACCTGCTACTCTGGGGGAGTACCACCCTGTCAAGATCTAAAGATGGGGGCCTATGCAAAAACAGTTTCATCTTGCTAGGATTCATTCTGAGTCTGCTTCTTCCCATCTAATCCCTCACGGCCTCCAGGTATTAAATCAAAACCTCCATCTCATCTCCACATGACTCAGGGTAGAGCTGTACTGTTGAGTATCATCAGCATCCTGATGAAACCTTACCCCAAGCCAATGGAAGACCGCTCCTAATGATTTAATGTAGAAACTGAATAGAATGAGGGAGAGGGCCAAGTTCTGGAACAGTCTCTAATCTAATTCCTGCTACAGGTCATGCACAAGCATGACCAATATGGTTTCCATCCCATGCTCAGGCTTGAACCCAAACTGTAAGGGATGCATATAATCTGCTTCATCCAGAGCCCTCTGCAATTGACAACTCACCATAAGACCAGTGGAAATTCCTAGCTCAGTGTAAGCTGTTTAGAATTTTACTGAATCTTAGTGAAAGTCAATGTAGGACCTTTATGTTTTTAGGTGATTAAAGTATTACAGGATGCTTCCTTAACTCCCATTTGTCAAAACTTCCTATCTATTCATCTACTGTCTAGGCTCTAATGATGTTCCATCGGGTTATCAGTAACTTTATTAACCTTTATTAATCTAAATCATTCCATGAGACCCAGTTTAGTGCAGTGGTTTAAGGCACCAAGCTAGAAACTGGGAGATTGTGAGTCTAGTCTTGCCTTAGGCACAAAGCCAGCTGGGTGACCTTGGGCCAGTCACTCTCTTTCAGCCTTAGGAAGAAGGCAATGGCACACTACTGCCAAAAGTGCTGCCTAGAAAACTGCAGGGACATGTTCAGGCAGTCACCAGGAGTCAAAGCATGAAATAATCAAACGAAATGAAATGATTCCATGCAGCAGGCTTCACGTTTTGTGTACTACTGAACACTTCACAATGTACACATATACATAACCTACTATTTCATGTGTTTCCATGTTTCCAGCTTCCACTCAGAGCACATAATGAAATCCACTGTTTACAAACAAACCCTATCATACAATCAAACTTATTCTGACACACACACGTTCAACAACAGGATTTAGATTAGGCATTTTTCAAACTGCAATACTCACCTAGTGAATTAAAATAAACATAATTAAAATACACATGAATTAACACCATGTATGTATCAATAAGGAAGGCTGAGCGAAGGAAGATAGATGCTTTTGAACTGTGGTGTTGGAGGAAAATTCTGAGAGTGCCTTGGACTGCAAGAAGATCAAACCAGTCCATACTCCAGGAAAAAAAGCCAGACTGCTCACTTGAGGGAATGATATTAAAGGCAAAACTCAAGTACTTTGGCCACATAATGAGAAGACAGGATACCTTGGAGAAGAAGCTGATGCTAGGGAAAGTGGAAGGCAAAAGGAAGAGGGGCCGACCAAGGGCAAGATGGATGGATGATATTCTGGAGGTGACAGACTCAACCATTGGGGAGCTGGGGATGGTGACGGCCGACAGAAAGCTCTGGCGTGGACTGGTCCATGAAGTCACGAAGAGTCGGAAACGACTGAACGAATAAACAACAAAAAAACATGTATCAAATGTAATCATGATTGTATGATTTGGCTAGTTCCTCTCCTCAACTAAATGTAACTGTTCTTTCAAAGTGGAAAGCCTATCATTCCCCCAATGACAATCATGGAAAATATGCTTTCTGAACAATGTAATATATGACCTGTGGCATGTGACAACTGACAACACAGACGGAGATGATATAATTGGCATCAGTGTCTTAAGTGAGGCCCAAAGTTTGCCTGTTCATGCTGGCTAGAGAAGAAGGTAGACTTAGAGATTTATGAAAACAGACTGAACTAAGGGCCTAATTGGGCCCCTTTAGAGCAAGTGTATTAAAAGCTGCCTGCACCATTCTAGGAAGTACCACTGGACTGGGACAATCACTGTGGAGGAATTGCTGCTACATCCATCCTAATCCTTCCTGGACCACTACCCAAGTAGGTAAAGATAGCTCTGTCCCACATTAGGACTATTTTTCTTCCTGATTTTATATTTTTCTATGCACAGGGATTCTTTATGCAATGTGAAAGTGTACAGGACACAAAAAAATGTGTGACGGCCCGGTAAGGAAGTACTATTTCAAATTACCCTAATGTAACACATTAAAAAGCCACCTGAAAGGTATTTATATGGCTAAAATGTGAATTTTATTTGTCTTTATGCAGATATAAATGTCTATAACAATTTGGTTATAGTTTGGTTTGGTTAATTTAACTTTGTTCTGTATTTTTCATTAGTTTATAAACCTTTTCTTTATATATGTCTATATACTTTATATATGTCTATATCTTTATATACTTTTTACTTATTGTGTAAATAAATAAAAGTATACAATATTGCTTATACAATATACAATACACATATATTTTATATTTCTATACATTTCTATAAATGTAATGAATAATAATAATAATAACAACAACAACAAACCTTGGCATTAAATTCAGCAAGAAAATCAAAATGTTTCTTGAGATCTGTTGCAAGGATTGCTTCAATCACTAAGAATCGAAATCGTTTGAACTGCACATGATCAAGATTAGACAGAAAATTGTATTCTGGTAGAGATAAGAAAAGACTCCATGCAGAGGCTGCATGATGATTTTCTAGAACTGATTTATCATTGTATAACACAGCCTGCAAAATAATTAGTACAAATATTTTAAAGAGCGAAATTTCACAAAACTGTAACAGCCAATTTTATTTATTTATTTATAATTCGATTTATATCACCGCTCCATCTCCCCCTAGGGGGACTCAATTAACATTATCATTGAGAAATTGAACAAAACAGTTACTTCTATATGGGAAAAAGTATGCTGAGCAATTAGATATAACAAAAACACCACCTGAATTGGATCCAGCAAACACAGACTAAGTTCAATTTCCTACTGTTAAGGAAGAATCCATATTCAAATAAATCATAGAAGCATCTACGTAGTCATCTCCCCACCCCCTTGTTGAAAAGAGAGGGAAAGGGTGAAGCAGGGAGAGAGGAGCTTGAAGCCAGATCTTCAAAGCACAGAGATTTTTGGTGAAAAAGAGAATATCCAAACAATATTATAGAGTGAAAAGAAGTACATTCCTCTTCCGTGATCTATCTGGCTATCTTAGCATCTGATTCAGTGTGATCATGGGTGTGTCAGTTGTGTACCATCACGTATGTAACCATATTGTGGAGAAAGGGATTGGGGCAGTCCATACTAATTCTACCCTTTTCACTAAGCAACTCTGATGTTTTGCCTCTAGTGATGGGTCAAATGGGTCAAGGGGCAGATTGGGGATGGTCCTAATGTCACCGCTCACCCTGCTGCCCAGTTGCTTCTTAGAATGTGTCCCAGTATGGCTTCACAATGAATATGGATATAAGGGATTAAATGCAAGTACAAAGGACCAACATTCATAGTAAAGTTTGGAACACCCTTCCCCCGGAGATCTGCCAGGCCCCTACCCCCCTAGCCTTCCGAAAAGCCTTGAAGACCTGGCTTTTCCCACAAGCTCTGTGGTAGTGTGAGCCTGGAGCCCAGTAAAGTTCTTTGTGGATGTGTGGGACACCAGGAGTTTTTATGCTCCCCCCCCCCCGTTTTTATTGTTTTACTGTTATGTTGCATAAGATGGATGACTATATAAACCCTTTAAGTAAATAAGTAAGTAAGTAAGTAAGTAAGTAAGTAAATAAATAAAGTCATTGTCAGGATTTCAAGGATTCAATGACAATTAACTTGACACATAAAGCAGGGCATATTTCAACCCAGTTGCTCCTGGGCTTCAAAGAAATTATCTGAAATTGGAAGATTTTAGTGAACAGGCAGAATCATGATGATCAGATTATTTCCTATTGAGATTGGTGCAATAAAGCCTATGCTGTCCTTGTATGGATGAGGAAACAATTAGGATGGTTTAGTTCCAAAGGCTCACAGCTTTCAAAAGAGTCTTGAATATAAGAGTTGTTGAGGCTCTGGTCTTGTATTAGAATGAGATGAGACAGCTTGTTGACCCTTCCAAATGACCTCTCTAACCTCATAGAATCAATATTACACCCTGATTGTCATGGGAATCGTAAGTGATACAGGCAATGTGATGTTTAAAGCATATATCAAACTCACCACAAAAGCATACGTTTATACCTAGAAGCAAGCAGCGAGCTGGCCAACTTTGTGGATGATACCACACTATTCAGCTTGGTAAAAATCAAAAAAGACCAGAAAGAGCTCCAGAATGATCTCATTAAATAGGGTCAGCTAAATAATAAATGCAGTTCAGTTCAAGTGAATGTAATGTGATGCACATTGCAGCAGAGAGCCTTAACTTCACATATACCCTAATGGGGTCTACGCTGCCTATAACTAACCAGACAAGAGTTCATGGGGTGATAGTGGATTATGAAGATGTCACCTCAATGTGCAGAAGCTATGAAAAAGGCAAATTTCATCATAGGAATCATTATGGAAGGGACTGAAAATAAAACAATTGACAATGTAGTGCCCTTACAAAAATGTACATACATCCATCTCTGAAATACTGAGTACAGATCTGGTTGCCACATTTGAAATTACAGGTAGTCCTTGACTTATGACCACAGTTGGGACCAGAATTTCCATTGTAAGTTGTTGTGGTTGTAAGTCGAGTCACCATGTGACTGGACCCTATTTTATGACCATTTTTATGGCAGTCATTAAGCAAATCACCGCGGTCATTAAGTGAACCCAGCTTCCCCAATGGGCGTTTTTTGCCGAAAAACGGCAAAAAAGTCGCAAAATGTGATCACATGACCACGGGACGCTGCAACCAGTCATAAATGCGAGCCAATTGCCAACGCCCGAAATGCAATCATGTGACCTGGGGGGTGTGTGCAATGTTTTGCAACACTCGGAAGTGCTTTACAGGCCGTAAAGCACCCATTCCAAGGCCGCTGTAACTTCGGACCATCGTTTAAACGAACGGTCATAAGTTGAGGACTACCTGTAAAATGATTAGGGAATTCAAACCCTTTTCCTACAAGAAAAGCTAGAATGTGTAGGACTCTTGAAGTTGGGAAAAAGATTATTGAGGAAGGGTGTATAAAATCATGCATAGCATGGAGAAAGTGGGCAGGAAGAAGCTTTTCTCTGTCTGAAAACAGTAGGACCAGGAGCCATCCAATTAGGCTGATTGGAAGGAGATTTAGAACAACCACTACAGCAGCAACAACAAAAAAACCTTCACACTGTATATAATTAACTTCTGAAATTCATTATTCCAAAATGCATTATCCCAGCTTGTAAACCAGATTACCAGGCCCTTGGAGGCCTTGGTCTCCAGCTGCAGCTGCTGAACACCAGTAATAAATCTCTCTTTATCCATGATTTCATCAGGGATGAGAAGGCAAAGCTGGCTTGCATTACCAAGACTTGGGTGGATGCAGAGGGAGGTGTTCCCCTCTCTGAAATGTGCTCGTCTAAGTTCTGGGTGTAAGCATCAGCTGCAAGCCCAAAGCAGGAGAGGAGGGGTGGCAACGGTCACGCAGAAGGCTCCACAGAGGCACTGTTCCACAAATAACTGGATGTGAGGCCTTGTTCCTGAAGTCAGGCTCAAAGGACAAGTTGGGACCGCTGTTGTTGTACCATCCCCTTCTGCACAGCAGCATCTCTTCCTGAGCTGCTAAAGCTCATCACTGGGCTGGCGGTGGAGGTCCCCAGGCTTAAGGTGGTTGCAGCTTCAACCTCAGGGAGGAATCAGAGGCAGTTTGGGAATTCATGGCCCTCATGAACCCACTGTCTTGTTCCCGGTTATCAGAGGCCTGAGTCATATGGGAAGCTATGTTAGATCCAGTTTCTGTCTTGGAACAGATGCAACATGAAGCAAGGATTGCTCCTTGGTATGTCATTATGTGAATGGACTTATTCTGTTGAGTTTATTTTATTATTTTATTTTATTATTTTATTTATTTTATTTATTATTTTATATTTTATTTTATTTATTTTATTTTATTTTATTATTTTATTTTATTTATTATTTTATTTATTATTTTATATTTTATTTTATTATTTTATTTATTTATTTTATTTTATTTTATTTTATTATTTTATTATATTATTATTTTATTTTATTTTATTTTATTTTATTTTATTTTATTTTATTCTATCTATCTATCATCTATCTATCTATCTATCTATCTATCTATCTATCTATCTATCTATCAATCAAATTTTTATCACCGCCCATCTCTCCCCAAGGAGGGACTCTGGGTGGTTTATTGGTTTTAATGTTTGTTACTCTAATCAGACTATACCGTATGCTGCTGAGAGTTATGTATGATTGAAGTGGCAAATAACCCTAAATAATAAATAAATGTGATGATGACGACCACTTACTTGGATTGGTTTTAAAAAGTACTGAACAAATTTATGGAGGACAGATCTATCAAGAGCTATAAACATTGAAGAATCAATGTTATCTACAGGTTGGGGGGGTGTTATGCCTTGAAATACCAGTTGCAGGAGGAACAATAGTGAGAGGGAGGTATATCTCCTGCTTGTGAGCACTTAAGGCAGAGCTTTCCAAACTTTTCATGTTGGTGACACACTTTTTAGACATGCATCATTTCATGACACACTCTTACAGCAGGGCACAAGGCAGGCACTAGGACTTGTGCGGATTTACAGCAGGTCTGGAGGCAGCAAGACACAAGGCAGGCACTAGGACCTGCGCAGAATCACAGCCGGTTTGGAGGCAGCAGCAGCCACAACACACCCAGACACGACAGAGCAGAGCTTTCCAAACTTTTCATGTTGGTGACACACTTTTTAGACATGCATCATTTCGCGACACACTCTTACAGCAGGGCACAAGGCAGGCACTAGGACCTGTGTGGAATCACAGCCGGTTTGGAGGCAGCCAGGCACAAGGCAGGCACTAGGACCTGCGCAGAATCACAGCCGGTTTGGAGGCAGCAAGGCACAAGGCAGGCTTTAGGACCTGGGCGGAATCACAGCAGGTTTGGAGGCAGCAAGGCACAAGGCAGGCACTAGGACCTGTGCGGAATCCTGGCAGGGCAGGTTTGGAGGCAGCAAGGCACAAGGCAGGCACTAGGACCTGGGAGGAATCCTGGAAGGGCAGGTTTGGAGGCAGCAAGGCACAAGGCAGGCACTAGGACCTGTGCGGAATCCTGGAAGGGCAGGTTTGGAGGCAGCAAGGCACAAGGCAGGCACTAGGACCTGGGCGGAATCCTGGCAGGGCAGGTTTGGAGGCAGCAAGGCACAAGGCAGGCACTAGGACCTGTGCGGAATCCTGGCAGGGCAGGTTTGGAGGCAGCCAGGCACAAGGCAGGCACTAGGACCTGGGCGGAATCCTGACAGGGCTCGGAGGCAGCAGCAGCCGCGACACACCCAAACACTGCAGCCGACACACTAACGTGTCACGACACACAGTTTGGAAAGCTCTGACTTAAGGTATGTGCCTGGCCAATGTGAGAAAAAAAATGTTGGACTAGGATAGGTGTTAGCCTGATCCCGCAAAGCAATTTTTATGTTATTGTGTTCTCATCACATGCTTGGAGCTATTATACTTCTGCAAAAGAAAAAAATATTAGTTCTCCACTGCATCCACAAGCAGTCATCCACTGAAAATGTTTTTATGTAGCTGGGAGGTTATTAATGCCTATTCTAGTGATTGGAATGCCTGAACCCTCAGTAGTTTGCTATCTGTTATGACAATTTTCCTGGAAAAATATATTATATTTGTAATTATTTTTAAATGTCATTGGGTAAAGCTAAGCTGCTGCTAGTTTGAAATAAGTGGAACAGACCTACATATAGCCATATACTGTTAGTTGAAAATGTTCAATGTTAGAAAGAGGAATGAAAGCAGGACACAAAGAGTAAGAAAAAGAAATGTATGATCATAAATAGAAGGCTGTTGACTCTTGGTATTAAAAAATACAAAAGATCTCATGTAATAATGCAACAAGGGTTTTTTAAATATACTGCTCTATGAGTATAAAACTTAAAATATCAGAATTGCTGGCAAATATGATTATAGTTTAATGCTAAATTTTAACAATTGAATTAGCTTATATGACTTTTCATATTACCAGTACTACAGAAAACCATCCTACCTGTGAAGCATTTGTTGCTACCAGAAAAGCATTTGTCCGACCAGGATGATCATAATCATGCATGGCTGCTGCTACATATAAAGCCATTAATTCTAAAGCTGGAATATTTGATGCTAAATATCCATAGTTTTCATCTACAACAGGACAGCTTTTGGAGGAAACATAGGCAACATGGCCAGCTGAAATATCACTTTCTGTATCCAAAAAATTAAGCATAAAAATAACATTTTAAGAATTTTCAGAATATTTATAAACAATTTCAACATATCTAGCAATCCACAGATTTCACTGGGCAGAACCCAGTTAAATATTCCCTCAGTCAGGATTGTTTGTCAGAGTAAAGCTTTTGATTCTGCAGAGCTTTTCCTAAAAGTCCCCTAAATTACCCCAACATCTCAGCTAAAAAGACAAACAACTTTCCAGAACAGTGGGGGAAGGTACAAGTGATAAAAAATTTAAATATATATCTTAGTACAGTGCTTTCCAAACTGCCGCCGTTGGTGACACACCAACGGTGGCAGCGGTGGTGGCGCACACGGGGGCAGGGGCACGTGTGGGGGTGTGTGTGGTGGCAGCGGCCTCCGCTAAAATGCGAAGCACTGATGGCACGCCGCTGCTGTCGTCGCTGCGCCACCGCCATGCACACTGCCGCCGCCACGCGTGCCCCTGTGCCGCCGCTGTGCACGCCCCTGCCGCCGCTTCTGGGTTGTGTTGCAACACACTAAACTGTGTGTTGCGACACACTAAAGTGTCGCGACACACAGTTTGGAAAGCTATGCCTTAGTATCACAGTGTACCTTACATAATATTAAACAATTCATTCAATTCATGTGATGCTAAAAATAACATAATGTTAATATAAAGTATATATTAATTGAAACAGGATGTTGGAAACTTGAGTACTATTTCATTTTTCCAGTAGAATAATTTTAAAAAGCTCTAGTTAAATTAAATACTTCAAGTATTTTTAGTCTGAGATGTTTACTTTAATAATTAAATAAAGAAATATTACTCTAATGTATTTTAGTTGCTGGAAACATGCTGACCAATCATGCTGACCATTGCAGTAAAATACAGGTCTTATTCAGGAGTAGGGTTCCAAATGAAAACAGTTTACTTGGCTAAGAAGGTCTGTCAGCAATTATTCAGTCGGTTTCCTAAAATCTGAGTGTTTGTAAATGCCATTAAATCAGAGCTTTCCAAACTTTTAACGTTGGTGACATACATCAACGGCGGTGGCGGCGGTGCGGCCTGCAGTGTCCTGGTCTGTCACGCAAAAAACCCGGAAGCTGATGGGGGGGGGGTGCCGCTTCTTTCGGTTCCCCCATCAGTGCTTCCGGGTTTTTGCGCGACACAGCAGGACACCGCAGGCAACACAGTAGTGTGTTGCGACACACACTTTGGAAAGCTATGCACTAAATGTTAGTTTCAAGCATGCAATCTTCAAACAAGTATATATTTACTTCAAATGTATTCATTTTATCAGGCACAGCCTCCTTGTGGAAGAATGCCACAGACATACCAATGGTGGTTCCTGTCCCAGAGTCACTGTCTATTTGCTGAAATCCAGGAATTGGTCTTGTTGTAAGATACCACACGGCATGAAGAACATCTGTTGCATGTATTCGATTGTGATCTAAAATAATAACGTTTTTATTAAATGTAAACATTACCATTATATAGTCAATTACCCAAGGAAACAAAAGATAAAGGCAAAGGTAGAATTCTAACTCAAGAAAAAGGGCCTCACAGATTATAGCTTTCCCCCCCCTTGCATTAAACAATTTGCATGCCTGTTAATAGACCACCAGAATTTCAACTCTACAGCTTAGTCACACTGGGACTCAATGAGAATTTCATTTGTATCTCTCCTTAATATTTTTTAGGTTAGCAAAGCCTTACACACATTTTGTTTTATCTATTTTTCTTAATATTACTTTTTAAAAATCTATTCTTATCCCATAATTTGTAAGATTAAAAAAAAGAATAAAAGAAATAAATAAAATTCTACTAAATTACATTAATAGTTCCTTACAAATATATCTAACGTAACAAAACACAGTGGATGGCTCAGATTAATAAATTAGCCTAATTTTGTAAACTATTACTTACAGGGAATGTCACGATAACCATTTTCTAGTGCCTGAAAGTAGTTCATGAATTGCTGAATTGGAATTTTGAAAATTTCAAATAAACCAGTGTCTTGAAACAATGTAAATGCAACCTAAACACACAATAGACACATATTAAAACACTATGATAAACATTTCAGTTTTTTCAGATTCTTTGAGAATGGATGTCTGTTTTCTCCCCCTCTCCTCTTTCTAGCAGCCCTGTGCCCTGCCAAGGATCAAGAGCACCTTAGCCTGAACAATTTGTAATGAGAAAGGGGTAGAAGTGGGGCTTAACAGAAGCTAGGGAATCACCTTATATAAATTATAGAATTGAAACTATTGATGTGTTTGGTCAAAATCCAATTAAAATTTAATGCTAATATAACCTAAGTTTGCTAAATCCAGCTTCAACCAATCCTTGAGATTTTCTTCCTATCTGATAAATCTGTATAAGTGTCATATCTATATAAAAAGGTAAAGGTTCCCCCTGCACATTTGTGCAGTCGTGTCCGACTCTAGGGGCCGGTGCTCATCTCCGTTTGTTAGCCAAAGAGCCAGCGCTGTCCGAAGATGCTTCCGCGGTCATGTGGCCGGCATGACGTGCACGGAACGCTGTTACCTACCCACCGAGGTGGTGCCTATTAATCTACTTGCATTTGCATGCTTTCAAATTGCTAGGTTGGCAAGAGCTGGCAAGAGCTGAAAAAACTCGGTCACGTGGGACTAGGGTTTCAAACCGCCGAACTTGCGATCTTCCGATTGACAAGTAAATATCTATATATGTATATGCATATATACATACAACAAGGGCAAATCCGAGATATGTCTCAAATGAAATATCCTTAATTAATTAACAATTCATTTACAAAATTAATTGATCCGTAAGTGCATATATTAACCATTTTCTCTCTATTATACAAACATACAAATGCACATACAACATATACATTCCCCTCCCTTTCAGGAGAAACAGCAGAAAGATTTGTAAGAGCAGCCGTGTATGCAGTCATCTCCCCCTATGCTAACAATAGTTTTCAACAGCTTCTTTTATTCTTAGCTATAAATTACCCACCTCTTCCCATTCACATGGAGCTATCTGAGGAAAGAAATCGTTCATTTTGAAAAATAGGTATATGTAGACATGTATTGTTTGCAAATGTGCTACTTATTTATACTAGTGTCTATATGTATTTATATGGAGAGAATAGCTTTCAAAATGTTCATATATGTACAATTAAAAGTATCAAGATACAATATACAGAATATCTACAGTCTCAACAAACCTGACTAAGAATTCTTCTAGATTTATCTCCCATTTTTTGAACAAGATCAAATATTTGAAAATTCCAGCTGTTCATTTCCTCCATTAATGAATTGTGGTTTTCTATTAACATCAGTTCTAATGAAGGATCCTCCTCAATCTGAGAGAGAAAAAAATAATAAGAATAAATAAGAACAGTAAGTTGAAAGCGACTATCACAGAATAAAGCACAATTATTTTGTTAGTATACTGTAAAAACAAGCTCTGCTAATCAGAATTCACCTAGGTACTATTACGGTTACACAGAGTAATGGGACATTTGTATGGATTTGATTCTTAATATATGTTAAGATTATTTGACTGTTCTTATGTAATCAGTGTAAAAAATATGGAGCATCTTCCCAGATATTTTAGTTCAAAAAATATTTTTATCTCTTATTCAAGTATTGAACTTTGACTGGCTTTTTGGTATTTGAACTTACTCTAACATCCTTAGGCGCAAATCCTAACAAGAGACCCACGATAATAGCCTGCCATATAAGCTGACAAAGAATATTTGGTTCAATATAAACTATAGTGACTTCCAGGGAACGTATGGTGAACTGAAGATGGCTCTGCGAAAGTGGAGCTGACGACCGCGGCCAAGACCAAGGAACCCGTGAGTAAACAGGTTCCTTGGAACCCCTCCAGATAGGGAGAGGACAGGGGATCGCCCACATGTGCTCTGGATGGCTGTTCCTCAAGAGATCACAGGACAGCGGTTTTCCAAGGATTTTAGCACTGGGAGACAACGGGATTAGCCGTCTTGGCTGCAGCTGCAGCAGAGACTTTTAAAGGACACTAATTTCGCAAACCAGTAATGATCTGCAAGGCACCAACATCACCAGAAACCATCCAAGACAATTATTTCAGGACATTGGGTATGTGTGTTTGTGTGTGTGTGTGTGTATGAAAACAAAGATGTTCAGAGAGCCAGGATGTTATTCCAGTTATAAATTGAGGCAAAATTAGTTGAACGTGTTACGATCATAAATAGAAATATATGTACATTGTGTTTTTAATATTTTTGGTATACATTTACTGCATCTTTTTTTGATTTTGACATTTTGAAAATTTCAAGACTTTTCCAAACAAAAACAAAACAAAATTCAGTTTAAATAATATTATAATAACAGTGTTGTAAATAGGTGAAATACAGAAGTAAGTAGTTTTTTACAGTAAAATATCACCCCTCTTATTAAAAACACAGGTCAAACTACCATAGGTACTCCTGAAATAATATACTTACATCGGACTGAAAATTCTTAGTTTGATCCATTTGACAACTGTGATTTTTTGTTTCTGCCATTTCACTGAGGAGTTTCTCTGTAAAATGGCTGGAGTCTTTTGAAACATTGCTATTTCCATCCTCACCTTAAACAAGTGCAAATAATATTAGCAATTTAATCAAAGCAAATTTGTTCAACTTCAAAAAATATAATGATCTCCTAATCTGAATTCCATTATATGGCTTTATAAAACATACTATCGTTTGAAAATATTGGATTTACTGTAAACTGCCATGAGATTTTTAGAATAGAGTATACAAATGTTTTAAATAAATACTAAAATATCTTAATTTTTAAAAAACAGTATTTCAGAAAGTTATGGTTTTGCCCCAAATATCCGACGTCGCAAATGTGGAAATGCAGGCATGCAGTTCAGCCATCTCTTCTTTTCCTTGACCCTGAAGTTTCTGGTAATTCACCAAAATTTGCCAATATTCCAAAGCATACTTTGTGCTGCAGACTTCTAAGGGAAAGTAGAAACACTCCTCTCCATAAAAAAAGCATTAATATGGTATAGGAGACTTCTGAATCCACGGTATTCATATAGTTTCATACAGATCAAACTACAGTATATATAGTATAGTATAGAATTGGGACATGCAACCCTTTTTTGAACCAAAGGCTGCACTTGGCCTTTGAATGGTGTGCCAGGACCTGCTCTCCAGAAACAAGCACATACTGACTTCTGGTAGTGAAAACACTACACAGGATACATACTATGGAAAAATAAAGAATTTCCTCCCTCCAAGTTAGCGGGTAGAAGTCATGTATCATCCTGTACCTGGGGGCATGACATAATGTAATATCTGTGTATCTCTTCCTGGGAGAGTTTAAAGGAAGGTGGTCTTTATATACCATTCTGATAGAAAACATCCCTGACCTCCTCAGATTGAACAGAGAAATCTGAAGACATCCCATTCATGTGATTTCCACTACACGTAATGTATTCAAACAACTGGGAGAATAATTCCCATATCAGAGCTTAGTATTCAACCTGGAAAAGTAAGGAACAGAGAAAGCAGGGTTGGGGACATTCTCTCTCTCTGTCTCTCTCCCCCACCTTTCATTTGAGCAAAAGACAGCATATATAGTGTTATATATATATATATATATATTTTATATATAGTGCTTCCTCTTCCTATTTTTACAACACCATCCCTGTGAGGTAGGTTGGCCTGAGAGATTGTCTCTAAGTCACCCTGTGAGCTTTTGTGGGTGATGGTGGCTGAGTCTCCCCACTTCTAATCCAACAACTTAACCACTATACCAACACAGGTTTTTAGTATTAAAGACTAACGGCTAATGAGTACAGCCTTCTGCATGTTTATATATTTCAGGCGTAATGCCTCAAAGAGTGGGTGTGGTTACATTTTACTTCCCTCCCTCCCCCTCTTTCTCTAACTCATACCGCCGAAGTATGGTGGTACTTGGGCCTATTTTAAGAAACAATAGAAAAAGGAAATAAGTATTTATTAACTATAATACTCAAGACTGCAAATACTGTAGAAGCTCTTGTGACATAATAGTCCTCCAGGTAAAAAAAAAATTCTATCATGTAGCAGTAAGAGATTAATACCAACCTGCCTGGACTAGCTCACTCTCCCTCATCAACTCTTCTGAAACAGGCTCTCCAAAAGAGCAGATTATTCCTAGGATAATTATGAGAACTCCACTGCATAATACCTCTAAAAAAGCTTTTTATAAGGATTGTCTGCACCATTAGTGGGTGTGTTGGATAAAAAAACAAGTTTTTTTTAGTATTCAGCTTAATATTCTCATCAATTATATCTTTTCAGCAAGTATTCTACCACAAACATGTATATATTGAGGGAAAGAATTAAATCTTAGGAAATATTTAACATTTCTTATGCTACTCAGAAAGCTGTAAAATGTAGAGAATTTTTGTATACACATTTCAATAGTGGGATAAGAGCTGAACTCTTTGAACAAGAAAGTTTATCCATTGCCTTAACACAGAGATCCAGTGACTTAAAGGAGGAAGCATTTTAGTCAATTCTTCATAATAAGCGTGTGCCTGGGGTCCCATCGATTAAACCAGGGTTTCTCAACCAGGGTTCTCTGTACCCCTAGGGTTCCACGAGAGGTCACTGAGGGTTCCCTGGAAGATTACAATTTATCTAAAAAATTATTTCAAATTCGGGCAAATTCACATTAAAGAGATAAGCTTCATTCTTTTTTTTTTTTTAGTTTAAGAACACTGTTAATGCATATATACAGGCCTACACATGAAACAAATATAATAATTTTGTGACTTCTGGTCTCTATTTGAGCCTGAGTGTACAGGGGTTCCTGGAGGCCTGAAAAATATTTAAAGGGTTCCTCCAGGGTCAAAAGGTTGAGAAAGGCTGGATTAAAGAATGCCATCTGTTGGGACCCAGAAAGCTGCCTTTTTATACACAGTACCTGCCCTCTGGAACAGCATCCCCCCCAGAGATCCATATGGCTCCCATCCTGATGATGTTCAAGAAGTTTCTGAAAGGCTGGCTGTTTTCCCAAGCCTTGAGTTAGGATGGGCATTAAGCCCCTTGTAGGATTTTATCCGTCAGTAGATAGATACTTTATTGATTTAGTCTTTTGACCATATCAAGAATGAAAGATCCGTTAGTATGATTTTTTTTCTGGACATACACTGTTCTTTTCTTGGTTCTTTTGTTCTTACAATGTTTAATGCTGTATGCTGCTCAGAGTCTTTATGGAGTTGGGTGGCCTTCTAAATTTATTAAATAATAAATAAATAATTCTTCACCTTCCAGCATCACCTCCCACTGCGTTGGCAAGCTCAACCTTTCAGTACTGAGGTTTTTTGGGGGGTGGGGGACGGGGAAATCAGTTAAAATTCCCATTTTCTATACACATGAGCTCTGCTCATGGTTTTCCACTTCACACAATTCTGGATGTAGAACACTGTAGCTGAGAATAAAATTCATAGATGTGGATCACCTGCAGTGTTTTTCACCAATTCATATTCTTAAAGGAATAGGTATTACTGAAACAAAGGATGTTAAATATTCACATGGTCCATAATCCTACCTGATTTTTGGCTTTGACATTCTGCTACAGATTCAAATAATGAGTTTGCAACAGAGTTGAACACCTGTCGTCTGCAACTTATGGAAAATAAAACAAGATAGACAAGTCATTTTTAATTTGTATTCACATTTTTCTGAATATATTTTTCCTTAAGTATTGTATCAATGAAGAAGTATTAAAGCACTGTAGTTACACTGCTGTAACTCCAAATTTGAGTATCCACAAATGTCATTTTAGCTGCGCCCAAGAATAAAAGGGCTTCAAGGGAGCATAGAGGACCAAGTATTTTTAGAGAATAGTTTTTTTCAGGTGCTAATGTCTCACACATTTTAGACAGTGTATAGGAGAAGAGAGAAGTCTATAAAAAAGTAAAGGCTGATGCCAACACAGAGAATCATCAACAGAGATAGCATACTTAAGTTCAATGAAAGGCAGTCAATAATTTCAAACCAGTAATTAAAAAAAATAGATTGTAACTACATACCATAAATAACAACTTATTCAAGAAATTTGATTAAAGAGAGTAGTTGGGGGGGAATCCTAAGGGATGACCCCCCTCTATCAAATAAATATATTATACATGCTAAATAACTGATTAATTAAAAAGAGATAATTACCTATTACAGGTATAACATGAAGATGTTCTAAATTGTTGCTGAAAATCTGAAGAATTAAATGTGCTTCCCAGAGATTTATGTACATTAATACTAGGTTTACTAAGGAAATCAGCAGTATCAGGAAATTCTACAGGTGATCGGTGGTACCCACTGGAGAGAAATCCATTACTGGGTGAAGTTCCAGGACTTAGATTCTGAGAAACTCCTAAAGTGGAGATGGCAGAGAAACCAAAGAAATAAAATGTCAGAAGAATAACACATGAGAAACCACTAGCTCAACAGATGTTCTTCAGGGGTTGCAGCTAAAATCTGGAACTCTCTGTCTAGAGAAGCTAGTTTGGAACCTCTCTGTTGGTATTCCTCCAGTGAGTCAAGATCTTTATTTTTAGAAAGGCATTCTCTCCATAGGCTACATAAATATAAGAAGATGCTAGCTGCTGTTTCTCAACATACTGTGATTTCTGGTTTTATATATTTCATTTAGTGAATTTTTCTTTAACCGGTTTTAATTTAATTTCCCACAAGTGTACCCCAGATATACTAAGAATTATAATGAGTTCCTTTGCAAAAAGTAAAAAAGCGTAGTACAGGTAGTCCTCGACTTATGATCACAATTGGGACCAGAACTTCTGTTGCTAAGTGAGACAGCCGTTAAGTAAGTCACGCCCAATTTTACAACCTTTTTTCCCTCCGTTGTTAAGCAAATTACCACCCAGAGTCCCCTCTGGAAATGGGGGGAGATGGGCGGTGATATAAGTTAGAAATATAAATAAATAAATTACTGCGGTTAAGTGAATCACATGGTTGTTAAGTGAATCCAGCTCCCCCCATTGACTGCTTGTCAGAAGCTGTCTGGGAAGGTCGCAAATGGTGATCACGTGACCCCGGGATGTTGAAACCATCATAAATACATGCCAGTTGCCAAGCGCCTGGATTTTGATCATGTGACTGCAGGGATGCAGCAATGGTCGTAACAGCGAGGACTGGCCGCAAGTCACTTTTTCCAGCGCCGTCATAACTTTGAACGGTCACTAAACAAATGGTTGTTAAGTCGAGGACTACCTGGAGTTCTACTCATTTATTATTGTTACAATGAACACTTGCTTCACATCTTATTCTTATTTGTATCTCTATTAATACCAGCCAGCACCACGCATATGCATGCACACACACACAAAATGTGGGCATGATGTTTATTGTACAGCACTTGCTATCATCTCTGAATACAATCAGAGCCTGAAATTTTTTAAAAATACCTAGTCACTTATATCTAATTCTTCATGTGGTCATCTATGAATTCACACACAGGGATTCCACACCTGCCCTGCAGCCTTTCAGAATGTCCCGGAATTAATGGGGGGAGGGGGGAGCTGGACCTGTACTGGAGATTTAAAGACTATTCAAATATTTACAGGCTGAGAAAATCTCAGCCAGCAATATTTGCAGTCTGCAAAGCTTGCTCCCAAGGACAAGAATCTGGACCGTTTAGTAAATATTTTGCAAGGGAAAAAATAATCTATAAGATGTTTCTCTTAGGCAAAATTGGCATAATGTTTGTCCAAGGATAGGGGGATATTTACTGCCACACCTTTTCTATTTAAAAAACTTTAGTTCCATGGGGACACCTAGCACTAAAGTCCGATTTTTTTAAAGTAAAGATTAGAAACATATAACAATGAGAAAGGAAGTGACCAAAAAAAATTAATAATAATAATAATAATAATAATAATAATAATTATTATTATTATTACATTTATATCCCGCCCATCTCCCCCACAAGGAGGGACCCTGGGCGGTTTACAGCAAGGTTTAAAATCAATTAAAACAATAAATATCAATAATAAACAATATATATGTTTGTGTGTGTGTGTGTGTGTATATGTATGTATGTATGTATGTGTATATCTATCTATCTATCTATCTATCTATCTATCTATCTATCTATCTATCTATCATACAATTCGATCCAGGAATGGTAGATCTCATCCCACCAGTCGATAAGGCTGGTCAGGGCAGATCTAAGGGACCAGCCAACCCCAAGACTGGCTATTCCCCTCCCCTCCCCAAGCATGGTGACATAACCAGGTCTTTAGGTTTTTCCTAAAGTCCAGGAGAGAGGGGGCTGATCTTATTTCAGGGGGAAGAATATTCCAAAGGGCGGGGGCTACTGCAGAGAAGGCATGCCTCCTGGACCCCGTCAGATGGAACTCTCTTGCAGACGGGGTTCGTAGCGTGCCCTCTCTGCAGGACCGGGTGGGACGGGTTGATTGAACGGGGATGAGACGGTCAAAGTAGATTCAGAATGCTGCTCTGCATATCAAAAAAGAAACTGAAAAGGGAGACAGACCTATTGAGGTATGTATTATGAAGGGGCAGAGCTCTTGCCCAAAAAACTAGCTCCAGCTTGTTGCAGACAGGACTCTGTACAGCCATAGATCTGTGATTCACAGAAAACCCAACAAAGATGTCTCACATTACCTATATTTGAAATACTATTATTTGACATACTATTTGAAATGTTTGATGTTTGCAATGAAGTAGCCAATATTACATCTCATATCCATCAAGGAGACATCAGCTGACACAACATAATCCTCACATTTGTCCAAGTACAAAAGTTTCAGGAAAAAAAAAACCCTTGGGGGGGAGGGACTCCTCAAAATAATTTATACATTCACTGTACATATGTCCATGATTATACAGTAAATGACTTGTGAATGTATAAAACTGGCAGTTTAAATTCCATTCATTTGGCCACAATACACACATCCCTTTTACACACAGCCAAGCCGTTTCTGTACCCTTCTATTCTATACCCTTCTCTGGATTGCCAAGATCTGTAATACGTAAAATAGGTATTATACAAATGGAACCTGTATAATACCTTCAATAAGAACCTGACGGATTTTATTGAATATTCCAGCAAATCAGCAATGACTTCTCTAGAATGCTGATTTTTTTTTCTTCCCCATACCTAAAATTTGATGGCCAGTGAACACACTCAGTGTTCAATGAGTGAATTTGCAAGTTTTTTTTTCACCTTAAAGTTTATTTTATAGATTTTTTTATACTTCTGCAAACCTTGGATTTTCCTGCCCATGCTCTCTTTTAAAAAGAGAGCCAGTTTGGTGTAGTGGTGAAGACACCAGGCTAGAAAGTGGGAAACTGTAAGTTCTAGTCCCGCCTTAGGCACAAAGCCAGCTGGGTGACCTTGGGCCAGTCACTCCTTCTCAGCCCTAGGAAGCAGGCAAGGGCAAACCACTTCTGAAATCTTGCAAAGAAAACTGCAGGAACTAGTATAGGCAGTCGCCAGGAGTCAACACTGACTTAAAGGCACCATAAAAACAAAAACACCTTTCTCTTTTAATGTGTCAATGACACTTATTTTAGCTACATAAGCAATAAGCAACTCACACCCTTAACATCAGTAGCAAACAGAACAATGAAAACATTCTTTCACTATTTTGCAAAAGTTGCAATACATTACTTGAACAAGCAACAAAATAATATATTTTAGTTAAAATGTACTTAAAATAATCTAAGCAATATAAAATTTTAGATTGTCTATACATGTATTGTTTTCAAAAGAAATTGGATCACTCCATGGACACTCCTACAGGCAACTTACAAATAATCGTTATAGTCTTACCAGCTCGTCTAGACCCTGTATTGTTTGCTGAGGTCACTGAAGATGATCTTTGTTTCGGTATTGTCAACAGGTTTGTGCTGACCATAGGCCCATTTGGATAAGATCCTTGGCTAATTGAAAAACAGGGAAAAATCATTTTTCTTATTTTACTCGACTAAAATACAGCATGTACACTTTAAAATTGCAATTAAATGTAAACTATCAATCAATCAATACAGCCAAAGGCCAGAAATACTGAATACTAGTAAAGATAGAAAAATAAAATAAATAGTAGTAAAACAGTAAAAGCAGTAACAAGCACAGTAAAACAAAACACTGGATGACACCAGACTGGTTATAATAAAAATAAACTAAGTTGTGACTATGGGAGATCTTACATTAGTTGGTGCCTCACTTTCACTGCTGCTACACAGCATTTTGCTATAATTTGGGCTATAGAGGATTTGCAGTCTGAAAAAAGCAAAGGTCATAAAAAAGGGAAGCTCATATATCTGTTCTTCCAGGGTACTGATGAAGTAGGGATAAGATATAAGTTTGTGTATGTCCCCACAGATGTAAAATAAGACATGTTGAATTGTTTCAATATACCCAGTTCTGCATGGGCACACGTTTCCAGTAAGGGGTCTCAGAATATCTTTTCTTCCCTGCAATAATGCCAAAGGCCAAATATTATGCCTAGCCCAGAAAAAAGTGTTCCTTAATTTGGGAAATGTAAATGAGGAAAGATAACTGGCTGCTTCCCAAAAGTCTTTTGTCACCCAGGTCCTACTTCCCTGTGCCAGGCTGATACTTCCAACTGGAACTTGGTATCATTTAAGTCTCTGCAGAAGCGTATGTTTGGCGTGATTATATCCCAGGGATCGTATGAACCTTGCTGATAACCTACACATTATTTTGCTCTATGACATCGTTCCAGCTTGATGAGAGGTTGCTGGGGTAGAGTGAGGATGTCTTGGGTTGGTTGTTGGAGCATCCCAAGGGAATGACTGAGGCGCCGAGCTTTGGTTGTATTTTATGGGTTTATGGTTTTTAGAGCTTGGGGTTTTACTGTTGTTTACTGTTACAGCTGCCCAGAGCTGTGGTTTATGATGGGTGGCCATACAAATATTCCATGACAAGATGGTACAGGTCTTATCTAGTCTTTGAGGGACAGTCATTTTTCCTGCTTATTACTGCCATTTCATGTAAGCCATCAGAGCAACACAGCAGTTGTAATAATTATTATAAGTGGACCTTATGCATAAAGATCTCTAGACACAGATACATAACAGATATAACATATATAATAAAATTTAAACATGCAGAATTGCAGCTAAGTGCTATAAAACAGCATAGAAACATAACATAATAAAAAGAGTCGAGCTGTATCAGACCACAGACCTAATTACTCCAGCAGTCTGTTGTGGGAAGCCCAAACATAGGACATAGGAACAAGAGAACATACTTTTCATGCTCCCTAGCAACTATGTATTATTATCAATATCTAATAAAACGCAACCACATAATTTTGAATGCTGAAGACACAAGCCCTACTGAGGGAGTTTAAAAGCAGGGATGCACTTGGTTGCACTCTTTCAGTCTCTGATTCAGTCCATGATATAACTTTTTTATATTGCAATGCTTTATCTACAAAGTGAATATAAAATTTACAATGCACAACATAATTTAAAAAGAAATAGAGGACCATCACCTCAAATATTTACAGGTAGTCCTCATTTAGTAACCACAATTGGGACCGGTAACTTGGTCATTAAGTGAAGAGGTTGCCAAGTAAAACCGCAACTATGCTTATGATCTTACTTCAGTTTTCCTTTGCTTTACAGACCTGCAAAGGTTGTAAATGCGAGGACTGGTAGTAAAGTTACTTTTTCATCACTATCGTAACTGCGAGCAGTCACTAAACAAGGCAGTTGCTATACAAGGACTACCTGTATATGACTTTTCTTAATTCTAAGTTCATTGCTCAGAAGGAGAGAACATCTGCCTAAAAGGGTTAGTTCAAATAACACATCTTTTTTTCCTTATCAGTACAATCACAGAACATATATTAATGATTTACGAAAGTTATGACTGATTGAAAGTAATGGTTATGACATTGTACAATACTGATTTATTTTTTGCTGCTGTCTATTAACAACCCAGAATTTTTGGGTGAATAATGACTGAAGAAAAATTGATAGAAATAGCATTTCTGTTCTTGTTGTCTTAACTCATGTAATTCTTAGAGAAAAGTTTTTAGCTGTGGCTAATGTTATCTGAGAAATATATGTGAGCAATTTAGAAAATCCTGAACAGCTAACAGTTCATTTCTGGGATATGTATAGCATTAATATATTTAAACAGGTTGTTTCCTACTAAAAAGAATAATCTAATCTTCAAATACTGCTCTCCAGACAGTGCTATTTAATTAGGAAATGGAATGTAGGGTAATGTATTCCTGGAGTGCTTTACCATTACACTCTTTTATTTATTAACTTGTCCATTGTGCAATTCTATGCCCTTTAATTAATGCATTCTATTTCTTATAACACTAATGTGTAACCCTAACCCTATACATTAGGATTAAGTTGACACATGCAAGTGCCAATTTAATCCTAATGCATACTGAGCATGTATTTTTATCAAATCTATCTCGGTAAGCTATTCAAAAGGAATACTTAAGAGTTAAGGAAACATTTATGTTCTACACTTTTCACTTTTAAAAATGAACTAGAAACTAGCAGCTATGTTGTAAAACTATGCCATCTGCTGTTTGAAATCTTTAAAGTACATACAGTATGAAACATTTAGGTATGCTTAGAACTCAGAAGATTGTTAAAGCCTGATGTTTTATTGTGTAGATAGATAAGGCAACTTTCAATATATTTTTCATATAATATAATTAATATAATATAATATAATATAATATAATATAATATAATATAATATAATATAATATAATATAATATAATATAATTCTCTTCGATTGATATTTTATATATTTCTAGATCTTGCAAGAAATCGTATAATTTTAACTAGATCTCCCTGTTAGTCCTTTGATTCATTTGTCTACTTGGAAAAAAAGTTATAACTTATTAAATGTCTGTATGTATATCACACAAATTAAAAAGTAGTTTGAAATAGTTGGTTGTGTTTCTCAAAGACACCATGAATTTCCTCCTAAAATTTGCCCAAAGTGACTATCTCCCACCATCCAAGGGGGGAAAAATGGTTGTGAACCGCCCAGAGTTCTCCTTGCGGAGAAGATGGGTGGTAATATAAATCCAATAAATAAAAAAATAAAAAAATGTTGTCTCCAATAGTTCTCTGCCAAATAAATTCAGCTAGTGGCCTTTCCAACAGAGAGGAAAAACATTTGGAGTTTATTACTGAATGCACATTTTTTTAAAAAAGAGGTGATAAAAAATTGGGAACATTTTATAATAAACAGGTTTATTATAATGGTTAGTGAAATCCGAAACTTGTTTGTTTGAACCAATCAATAGTACGATTCAAATAGCTATTATTGCATGCATCATTATCCCTATTAAATTTACCTGTGTCCTGACTTCAAGTGAAGGAAAACACGCTGAGACTTGGAGTTGAGGCTCTAGTGCTTTACTGTCCTACTCTACTAGACAGAATCCAGCTAAACTAAAATGAACTAGTAATGCTCAGAGAAAGGGCCCAAGAAATCAGGGTGGGGCCTTCTTTAGCCTCCTGGGAGGAAAGCAAAGCAATTCAGTACTGCCCATACTGCGTTTCTCCCCCTGGAGGGAACCCCCTCCTTCACCAGTTATCTCCCTGACAACCTGCGGGGATTTGTAGGTAGACTTTCTCTTGCCTGTGCACTATGGCTTTCATATTATCCTCTAGGTCAGTGGTCGGCAAACTTTTTTATGCCAGGGCCATTTTGACATTTATAACATTTATAACATCACTCGAGGGCCAGGTGGCGGGGTTTGCGGGCGGGAGCCAATCGCGCGGAAGTGGGTGGGGTTTGCAGGCGGGAGCCAATCGCGTGGAAGGGGGCGGGGTTTGCGGGCGGGAGCCAATCACGTGGAAGGGGGCGGGGGAGGTTTGGAAGAAGGAGAAGGGAAAGAGAGGCTCGACTGCTCCAGTCGCTTCTCTTCCGGAGCCGCTCACGCCCCCAGTCCAGGCAAAGTAAAGCTGGTGGGGAATCCAGCGCGGGAGCGGGGTTTGCGGGCGGGAGCCAATCGTGCACACTTAGGGCCTGCTGCCGCCATGCCCGCCACACCCACTGCAGTGCCTGCCGCCATGCCCGCCGCCACGCACACCATGCCCGCTGCCGTGCCTGCCCCCCCCACGTCCGCTGCCGCGCCTGCCCCCGCCACGCCTGCCTGTGGAAGAGCCACACTCAAGGGGCCAAAGAGCCGCATGTGGCTCGCGAGCCGCGGTTTGCCGACCACTGCTCTAGGTCTTTCATGACTGACAGATTAATTAGACTTACGGCTTTTATGTTGATCATTCTCTGTTGCTTATGTGTATGTTCTCACTGTTTTCTTTCCTTTAAACATTTGCTAAATTTCTTACCATGCCCAAGAGGAGACCTCTCCATCACAATTTCTAGACCTCTGTACCAGAAGCTGCATTTCTAAAACTCATTTTCTCTGACTTTTAGCTGTTAAGTTTTATTTTTCAGTTTACAGTGTGCAAACTGAAGATTTAAATATACCAGTGCAGTTAAAAAATCAACAACAAAACATGATTCTCAAGCTTAGGGAGAAATTATTATTTGTAATAATTTTCAATAATGCTATTTTTAGGGCTACCAGATCTGGGCAGCAAACATCCAGATGATTATTGGCTAGCAGCAAAGAGAAACAGAAGCATTTAATTATTTGTTGCCATCTAGTGGTCATCTAGATTTCTGCAGCTCTGTTCTGGAAGCCCTTGTCTTCTAGTAACTGTTTGATACCACTTCTTATGCATTAGCCTCAACATCCTAAGTTATAGTACTAGGCAAATTAAAGAAACCCTAAGAACTCGATTATTAATAAATTTAGTTCGCCTATGGCACTTAGAATTTGCTGATTCTTCTCCCAAGAGCAAAGCAGATTGTGGGCAAGCTGATGGCACTCATCCCCTTTCAATCTGTCACCTAAACTAGAATGAAGGAAACTGAATAAATGCTTCAAGTGGTGCTAGACTATTTTTTACTTCAATATCCAATAATAGTGCCACCACTTGTCAATTAGATGCCTGTCCCTCCTGGCTGGTGAAGGCAGCTCGGGAGGTGACATGTGGGTGGGCCCAGGTGATGGTGAATTCATCCATGGAGGAGGGAGTGTTCCCGGCTGCTTTTAAAGAGGTGCTGGTACACCCCCTCCTCAAGAAGCCATCACTGGATCCCACCGTGCTGGACAATTTTCATCCAGTCTCCCACCTTCCAAGGTGGGATCCAGTGATGGCTTCTTGAGGAGGGGGTGTACCAGCACCTCTTTAAAAGCAGCCGGGAACACTCCCTTGAAGCATTTATTCAGTTTTCATTCTAGTTTAGGTGACAGATTGAAAGGGGATGAGTGCCATCAGCTTGCCCACAATCTGCTTTGCTCTTGGGAGAAGAATTTCCTTTTTAGGGAAGGTGGTTGAGAAAGTGGTGGCGTTGCAGATCTAGAGGATCCTGGATGAAACAGATTATCTGGACCCTTTTCAGTCAGGTTTCAGGCCCGGATATGGGAGGAAACAGCTTTGGTTGCACTTTTGGATGATCTCTGGTGGAAGCGGGATGGGGCAGTGCTTCCATCCTTGCTCTTCTTGACCTCTCAGCGGCTTTCAATACAATCAACCATGGTATCCTTTTGGGTCGGCTCAGGGAGTTGGGGGTGGGTGGCGTGGTTTTACGCTGGTTCACCTCCTTCCTCCAGGGCCGGTCCCAATCGGTGTTGATAGGGAGTGAGAGATCCGGCCCGCGGCCCCTCCTTTGTGGAGTGCTGCAGGGTTCGGTACTCTCTCCGCTCCTCTTTAACATCTACATGAAACCGCTGGGTGAGATCATCCATCGCCATGGCATGAGGTATCATCAATATGCTGATGATACCCAATTATACATCTCTATCCTGGGTGACTTAAGTGAAGCTGTGGCCACCCTCTCGGTGCCTGGAGGCTGTGGTGGTCTGGATGGGGAACAACAGGCTTCAGCTGAACCCTGGTAAGATGGAGTGGCTGTGGGTTGAGGGCTCCTCTGCATCCGGGAACTTACCATCTTTAGTTCTGGATGGGGTTGCACTGCCCCAGGCAGACCTGGTGCGGAACCTGGGGGTTCTCCTGGACTCACAGCTCCTGCTCAAAGAGCAGGTGGCAACTGTGGCCAGGGGAGCCTTTGCCCAACTTCATGTTGTACGCCAGCTTCGCCCCTTCCTGGATCAGGAGTCCCTCCGGTCAGTTACTCATGCCCTAGTCATCTCCCATATAGACTATTGCAACGTGCTCTACATGGGGCTACCTTTGAAGAGTATCCGGAAGCTACAGCTGGTCCAGAATGCGGCCGCTTGAGCAGTTTTAGGAGCCCCGAAGTCGGCCCATATAACACCTTTGCTGCCTGAGCTGCATTGGGTGCCAGTCTGCTTCCGGGTCCAATTCAAGGTGTTGGTTAAAGCCCTACATGGAATGGGTCCAGGTTACCTGAGGGACCACCTCACACCCATTATATCGACCTGTCCCACCCAGTCAGGCAGAGAAGTCACGTTATGGACCCCGTCCATGAGAGAGTGTCAATTGGCAGGGTCCAGGAAGAGGGCCTTCTCTGCCACAGCCCCCGCCCTCTGGAATAAGCTACCCCCAGAGATAAGGCAAGCCCCCACTCTCCTGGCCTTCCGAAAGGAGCTCAAGACTTGGCTATGCCACCTCACTTGGGGTGGGAGGGGGGGATAGTCTGTCATGGGGATGGCTGGCACCTTGAAGGAACCCCGGGGAATTTTATCAAGATTGCGATCTCACCATCTTGGGTTTTAGATCTCATATTTTATAGTTTGGAGTTTTTAATGTATTTGTATATTTTATAATGTATCTCTCTTAATTGATATTTAATGTTTTATTGTTTTAAATTCGCTTATAAATCGCCCAGAGTCGTCGTTGAGATGGACGGTGGAAAGATGTGATAAATAAATAAATTATTATTATCCAGAAAACTACTTATCTTTAATTGCACTTTCACTTCCTAATTCTTGATGCTCAGAATTAGTGGTTGCCATTAATTACTTACTAAAGTACAGTACTTTAAACATCTCGGATGAATGAAGTAATTCATTTACTTACATTATTTTTACACTATTGTTATAGCATTTGAGAACCATACAACATTTATTCAATTCAATACATTTGCCTGAATATTTTCTGCTGTAGGTGAAAAATAGTATGAACTCTATATTGGTAAGATGCTAACCTTGAAAGATTATACTCATGGTGCGACCTTTTGCCATTATTGCGTTCCCATCTAGAAGCTGGATCAATGGGCAGCAAACTTGAAGTTCCTAAACTTCGCCTTAACTGTGGCGTTGGTAAGCTATTTCGGCTGCCCAGTACCTATAGAACAAGTTAAGAAAAATTATAATTTTTTTCCCACAAAAAACATTATAAATCATGCTTTGTGGTTCTCAGCAGTACACAATTATGTATTAGTATCGTTTAATTTAAATCAAGTGTATCAAGATATATAATACCTAGCTGAAATTATTAAACTTTAAACAACTTCGAACTTTAAAAAGTTTGACTACAGCATCATCAATTCTTTTTATCCATTTATAGTGCTGCCATAAGCACCACAGAGGATTGCATTTATACAAATGTACTAATATTGTACTTGAGGCAACACAGTCTGCAACACTGATTGGAGCATAAAGTTCATTTCTTAGGCATTTAAAGAGTCTTCAGTAAGGAATGGAAAGTTGTCAGATTGGCTGGAATTCAAATGTCATACAGGGAAATTACATGAATCCGAAGTGTAGAGACTGAAATAAAGAGCAAAATAGACAAACTGAAGGAAAGCAAAAAAAGTATAGGTGAAAAGGACTAAAAAAAAACAAGGGAGCAGGTTAGGTGAGGAAGGGATTGAAAGCAGTTGTATAATGCTTAAAACGAGAGACCACGTGATAGGAAAGAAATAATGCTAACAGATCAAGAGAAAGCTGGCTTACGGCTAATGGAAATGGGATAAAATAGGCAACCATCTGAAAAGTAGGGAACTTAGGTAGACATTGGCAGAAGAGACAAGAACTTGAAATTGGGAGGCAAATAGAAAATAGTATAGGCGAAAACTGCTAGGTAGAGCTGGGGCTATGCACTTCTGAGAGGAGGAGGATGGGGAGGCAGAAGAACTTTGAAAACAAGATTTTTGGGGCAGTGAGCCAAGAGATACATCACTGTTAGGGTGATACTCTATCACAGTGGCTTGGGAATTCTGGGAGCTGAAGTCTACACATCTTAAAGTTGCTGAGGTTGAGAAACACTGCTCTATCATATGTATAAAGTTAGGTACATTGAATTAAGCAGCCAATTATTTGGCTACACGTCTACTCACATAATCAAGGCATTGAGAGGTGCAATGTAGACCACTGAACCCAACCTTCTGCTCCATGCAGAAATTCAAATTAAAGCATTCATGCTTGGCGCTGTCCAGTCATCGCTTAAATCAGTGCTTTCCAAAGTGCCGCTGTTGGCGACACACCAACGGCGGCAGCGGGGGGGGGCATGTGTGCATGGCGGCGGTGGCAGTGGCCTCACTAAAAGGCGGAAGCCCGTTTAAAATGCGGAAAACCCGTGCCGCCGCTTCATGACACACTAAACCGTGTGTTGCAACACACTAAAGTGTCGCGACACACAGTTTGGAAAGCTATGGCTTAAATACTTTTCTGTATAACTGGTTCCATTGTTGAACTGCTCTTTCTCTTAGAAAATTCTTCCTAATATTCAAATGATATCGGTCTACTTTTAACTGTGCCCTCCCCTCTGGGATAGAGAATAGGTCTTAACGTTTTTCTGTGTAACATCCTTTCAGCTACTTGAAGGATGAAATTGGATCCAAGAAATCTCTTCAAACAACCAAACATAGTCTGTTTTCTTAGCCTTTCCTTAGTTTCTAGTTCCTTGATTATTCTATCTTTCTCTAAATCTGTCTAAGTTTGTCTGAAATCTTAAATGCGGTGCTCAGAACTGGATGAAATATTCAGTGTGAGGTCCAATCAATGCAGAATA
This sequence comes from Charina bottae, assembly GCA_023362775.1. Classification (NCBI taxonomy): domain Eukaryota; kingdom Metazoa; phylum Chordata; class Lepidosauria; order Squamata; family Charinaidae; genus Charina; species Charina bottae. The sequence continues at coordinate 182,132,176 of JALMGJ010000001.1, read as the reverse complement.
AGGTGAAATGGTTACTTCCCATGATTTGGATTCTGTTGGTGCTGCCTAAGCAGCAGCAGCTTCTTCTATTGCAGCCACATCACACTGACAACATATTCAGTTGGTAATAAATTACTATTCCAAGATTTTCTTCAAGTTATGATTACCAAGACAGATAACCCCTGTGGAGTCCTTGGTGCTCTCTGAGCCTTGTTGTTTTCTTGCAGACGTTTCATTGCCAGACTAGGCAACATGATGTTGCCTAGCCTGGCAATGAAACGTCTGCAAGAAAACAAGGCTCAGAGAGCACCAAGGACTCCACAGTTCAACCATGAGCTACAAATATTCTCTTTGATTGGTACAGATAACCCCTATTCCATACCCATGCATTTGATCTTAGTCCAAAGTGAAATACTTCTAATCATTTTGAATTTTATTTCTGAATTCTAGAGTATTAGCTATCTTATCAGTTGTATGCAATATAAGCATTCCCTCCATCTTCTCATCCAAGTCCTTAGTAAAAATGATGAAAGTATAAGGTCCAGCACCAAATTCTTTGCCCCCCCCTTCATTTCCTCTCTCCCATTCGATGAGGAATCATTGATGAACATCCTTTGAATATGATTTGCAAGCCAGTTATATATCCATTTAACTGGCATGCCATCCAATCCATACTTAATTAGCCTACTTATTAGAACATCATGGCATATTTTGTCAAATGCTTTGCTGAACTCAAGATATATTATGTCTACAATATTCCCATAATCCATCAAGGAAGTTACCCAATCAAAAAAATGTGATAGGTTAGCCTGGTTAAGACATATTCTTGAGAAATCATACTGACTTCTTGTAATCAATGCATTGTTTTCAAAATGCTTGGAATCTTCCTAGGTATCAGCATCAGACTGATGAACGGTAGTCCCGGGATCTTTTCCCCTTTCTTAGAAAAAGGGACAAACTTTGTCCTCCTCTAGTTGTCTAACACTTCGCTCTTTCTCTTTCTCCAGGAATTTCCAGGGTAATATATGAAATGTCAGAGCATCAGCAAGTTCCTTCTGCATCATAAAAAGGTAAAGGTTCCCCCCGCACATTTATGCAGTCGTGTCCGACTCTAGGGGCCGGTGCTCATCTCCGTTTGTTAGCCGAAGAGCCAGCGTTGTCCAAAGACGCTTCCACGGTCATGTGGCCGGCATGACGCATGCGGAACACTGTTACCTTCCCACCAAAGTGGTACCTATTCATCTACTTGCATTTGCATGCTTTCGAATTGCTAGGTTGGCAAGAGCTGGAGCTAGTGCGGGAGCTCACTCTGCACGCAGGGCTAGGGATTCGAACCTCAAAACTTGCGATCTTCCAATCAACAAGCCTGGCGTCTTACCCACTGAGCCACCACGCCCCTTCTGCATCATAGGATACAATTTATCTAGTCCTAGAGATTTAATCTCAAAGTGAGTATGTTTCTTGACCATGTTTCTGTCATCCTCATGCTTCAATCCCACCCTTTTATCCTACTCTTCACGATTGCCTGGTGAAATACACAGAATGCTGTGCCAAAATAGGAGTTAAGCAATTCTGCTTTTCATCCAGCAATTGGTATACTGTTTCTTTTCTTTTTATTTAAAAAAATCTGAAGATGTATTTATTGTTGTTTTTAGCATTCCTTGCCTAGCTCATTCTGAGTTTCATCCTTCTGATACTATACATTGGACAATATACTTACTTTCCCTTTATGACCTGTCCTTTTTTCCACTTCTTATATGCATCCTTTTTCATTTTCAGTTTTTTTTTTTTGTACAGCTACACTGGCTTCTTCTGCTGTCATTCTTTTGTTTTCTTTGTTGAAATTGTTTACAATTGTGCTTTTAGTATATCTTTTGAAGCACCTATCAGGAGTTCCTTTTCCTATTAGCTTCTCCTGTCATACTTTTATCATTTCTTTATGTTTATTAAAGTCCAAAATTCATGTTCAAGTAGTCCACCTGTAGTTTTCCTTAATATCAAAAACATTATTATCATTTTCCTCCAATATTCCTGCTTCTTCCAGTATGTCAACCTGGTCTCCTTTATTGATTAATATCAAGTCACTAATATCTAGTGACGTTCTCCATTCTTTAAAGGAGAAAGGTGTTAGCAAGACGAGTTATAAATAGTGTAAGTAAAAAAATGCTGTTGGACCCAATCCTCCTTATTACTGGATCAAATTCTGCTGAAATAATGTGAAAATTAAGGGAAGAGCAGAAGAGAAATTCAGGAATACTTCAAGCACCAAGTTCTTTAGTACATTGGAAGGTATCTAAATATGTTATGTACATGCTACATATTGATTACAATGGTAATATTTTAACCTTGTGCAGCTTACAGTCTCCTCTTTCAGGTGAGTCTTCCATTTCTGGACATGAATAAAACCCCGGAAAGGGAGTAAACAGGTTAATCTTTGGCCTGCATGAACCTGAGAAAGCACTTAGCAAGTTACTGATGCTTTGAAGAGAAGAAATCACATGTGGAGGAAGGACTGGATCAGATAGAAGATCAGACACCATGTTGCGAGTCTGATTTAGTACAGAAAGATCAACTTCAGTCCCACTGCATGCGTTCTATAACAGAGAAAAATAATATTGGCTATTAATAACAGGAGCTTTTATCTTGTACCAAAATATTTATATGAATAGGAAATACATCTCAGATATTCTGTTAAGATACACACAGTATGTGATACATAATATATTTTAACAAATAAAGCTTGTAGAAATATATTGTAATATTAAGCGAGTTAATATAAAATGTTTGAAATTTTGCCACTTATTTACAATTTGGGAAAAATATTTGCATCCTGATCTGCATACATAAACTGTATCATTTCTAAGCTTTTAAAATCAAAGCGAGAATGGTATAAATTTTTTGCACAATACTGGCAGATGTATTTAAATCTTTCTTTTCAACTGCATTTTACTGGAAGGGTGTGGCATTCTAAGTGAAATGCATTTTTAATTAGAAAGTGAAGCAGCTTACAAGTTTACAGAAGCAAGCATTTGTTGCTACATAATACGAATGTTATACAAATAATACTGAAGCATATTGGTTATTCTGCATCACATTTTCCCGAGACATAAATCTCATTTTGCATATCTCCTTTTTCAGAGTTATTCTGAAATTATTCTTGGTAAAAAAAAAATAACAAATCCCATTCTTGCTTCATTTTACCCATATATAATATAACTTCATTGGATTCTAATGTCTGGCTTCCCTTCAGATATTAGAGGAAATCTTGGCCTTCCAGACATTGTCCTCTTATTCAGGAACTTGCTTCTCAATAAAAGGTTCACAGGGACAACTAAATGAGATTAGTTACTTATTGCAGACTAGAATAAAACCATATGCAACCGAAGTTCCACAACTGATAGCAATCAAAACCAGGGTGGTGGTGGTGGGAGGGTTATATTTATCTATGCTCCAAGGTTTTAACCCTAAGCTTTTTCCCTCTCTCCTTTCTCAGTCATTGGATGTTTTGTCACTTTCTTCAAGACAAGAGGAGGCAGTTGTGTTGACCTTATGGTTCCCTCAAGCCTAGGAACTACTGGTTCTTGCCAACTTCATTATCATCTCCTCTTCCTCCTCCTCGAGGTGGTTTTAGATCCTTCTCCCCCTTGCTCTCTATGGCCTTGTATCCAACCTTCCATGATTCTTTACTCATCCCTCTTCCCAACACCAGGAAAGGTAAAGGCATCTAACAGTGATGGCTGGCCTTCCTGGTAATGATGCTTGGGAGTGTACTTGTGGTCAATCTTAGCACAATTCACTTGATCCACAAAAGCGTGCTGAGAGGCTTCAAATTCCTAGAAAAAACAGGAGGAATATAAAAGAGCTGGATACATGTCCATCAGCAGGTAAGGATGGTAGCTATAGGTGGCCTGAAATGGACAGACCTCAGTGGAAGCATGAACTATATAATTATAAATGAATTTGGCAATAGGTTAATTAACATGATCAAGCTAATTGTCTTTGCTCTAAGGTGTCATCTGTCCATTCCATTTCTCTCTCCAAATGTGGATGATGGGCAGAGGACAGTTAAACGTTTACAACCAAAACAGAGCTTGAACATATGAGAAATTGTGCTTCTGTCAGAAATGAGGTGATTGGGAAAACTGTGGCTCTAGAACTTTGTTGGACGAAGGGGGATGCCACAACAGGGACCAGGGATGGGAAAGATGCCACAACAGGGAATAAAATGAACATGTTTTGAAAATGATTTTTTTATTTGTAAACTACCCAGAGTCACTTCCATAATGAGATGGGTGGTATATAAATCAGATAGATAGATAGATAGATAGATAGATAGATAGATAGATAGATAGATAGATAGATATTTTTATGTTATGGAAGTTTCAGTGAAGTTGCCTGTAGTACCAGAATCTACTACTGTATGAAGTTTGAACCTGTAGTTTAATTGTATTGTAGTGAAAATGTAGTTTCTTATCTTCTCTTACAGCACACAAACATACACACACACACACCATCATAAAATCTTATAAAATAAAGCAATATGACTGAGGTAATATTGAACTCACTGAAATGTGCCAGAACTCCCAGTAGGGCAATCATTTTTTTATTTTAAGTTCCAAAAGTAATACTTTAACACCACATATTTTCCAATTACTAAAACTGTTCATGACAAAAGAGAAAGATTGACTGACTCTAGAAAATTTCCCCAGATTTCCTGAGAAAGGATCTACATTATTTCACGCAAGTTTTTATTTACAGGGCAAATTTTTAATTGTTCCTTTGGTATCTTTTCTTCTTAAAATTCTTTTTATATTTTATATGTACTGACCTGATGATGAGGTTTATACCATTGCTTTAAGTCCCAATCCCAAAGAATCATCTGTAAGACAAAAAAACAGGAAGTTATAAACAAACAGTCCATATTCGAGAAAGTTCAACTCTTCAAGCCATGAGTTACAAATAAAAAATACTTCTATAAATTATCTGTATTTGCTGCATTTAGATGATGCATCTGCACTTCAATAAATAAAAAGTGAAGGTAAGGAACTTCCTGAAAAATAGTTAATTACCTTAAAAAGTAATTCAAACAATTTTGAATTTGACACATTTCTTTTTCTGTAATTTCTCAATAAATAATTCATAAACAAATTTTATTTATTTATTTGTTCAATTTATATAGCCACCCATCTCACATATGTGACTCTGGCTGGCTCACAAAGTTAAAACCCAAAAAAACAATACAAAAAAATAACAATCATACAACAAAAATCATTAAAATACATTCAAAATAAATACCATTAAAACCATTAAAAATAATCTATGAGAGTGCAATATATTTGCAATTAATTAAAATTAATTAATTAATTTAAACTATTTTAAAATTAAAAATAATTAAACAATTAATTAATTGAAATTAATTAACAATATAGACACTTAGCAGGATCCACACCACCAAATTATTGTTTTCCATTTCACAGATAAATTAGAGACAATGGGATAGGCACATGTAATTTATTCACATAGTGCTCAGGTTATGATGGCAATTGGGACCGTGATTGCCGTTGCTAAGCAATGTGGTCATAAAGCATGAAGTCACATGACCACATCGCTTAACAATGCAATCCCAGCAGTCCTGGTTGCTGTCATAACCCCAGGATGCACGGGCTATTAAGCAGGAAGGGGCAGGAGTCCCAGGTAAGGAGCGTGGGGCGAGTGTGCTGCAGGCAGGGCACTAGGGAGTGCGGGTGGGTTTGTGGGGGCTGCGGGAGGGCTGGCAGAGGTGCTATGGGTGGTCCTACGGAGTACTAGATGGGGCTAATTTTTCAGGGCTAATTAGTTATGCTCACCAAGCAAGGTCAGGAAAATAAATAGATATAGATGGAATGAAGATTACCACTGGGATAATAGTTATCCTGGGATACAAATTCTATAGAAAAGACAGGGAAGGCTTTTCTTTTATGTCACAGAAAATATGTGGTCCCATGAATTAGACCTCAAAAATAAGGCACATTCTGGAAGATACTGAAAGTTTCTGTAGCAATCCCCAAATGTAATTTAGTACTGCCCTCCCACCTGAAATCAAGAAACTCAGGTTGATCTTAAGAACATGTAATCAGTGAAGTATCTGAAAAGAAACAGTAACAGTAATGGGTGACTTGAATTTTGTTTTCTAGTTCATATAAGCTAGAAAAAAAGTATGTTCTGGATGTGACAAAGAGATCAATGTTTTTATATGCTAGGTGAATGTGCCTAAACATAGCTAGAAATGTACATGTGGGAATGACCTGTGGCAATACAACTTACTGACTCAAGTGAAAGACAAGAGATTGTTTTTTTTAAGATAAAGATGCCTGGGCAAAAACTTTGTCTTTCTGAAAGGTAAGAAAATGAGAATAATTTCAAAAGGCACATGGTTCTCCTGCCTGGAGAGCTGACGTTACAGTTAACAAAAATGCTGTCTTTCACGATAGAAGGTGAATGACTAAAAGAAAATTAAGATCCAGATAAAACACAAGGACAGATGGATAAAGGGCAGGTTGGTGTGGCTTAGGAGGTAAGACATAAAAAAAAAAAAAGCAAAACACGACACTGCAACAGAACTACAATCCCAGTCATTTCAGTGTTGGCCATTGCTGCTCCATTTCAGGAGAGCTTGAGTGAAGCTGTGTCCACAAAGCCACCTGCTCTTTCTGCCTGCAGCAAGAGCCTCAAGTGATCATCTCAGCTGCTCTAATTAAATGCAGCTAATATGGTTATACCCCACATCTTAATAACTGTTCTCTATTTATTTAGCAAATTTATGTAGCCGCCCATCTCACAGAATATGACTCTGGGCAGTGTACAACCACAATAACAATTAAAACAATATAACCACCATTAAAACACTCAAAACATAAAAAACATTAAAAAAACAAGATTGTAGGAGAATGCACTACAACTCTTGGAAAATCTCTGGTGGCTATATGAACCCTACAGTCTAAGCCAGAGCTTTCCAAACTGTGTGTCGCGACACAAAAGTGTGTCGCCACACACAGCGTGGTGTGCCGCCACACCACCCGGAAGCGGCGGCGTGCGCGTGCACGGTGGCAGCGGCAGCCGCCGCCGTGCACGTGCGTGCCGCCTGCACGCCCCCCTGCGCCGCCGTACGTCCCCCCGCGCCGCCACACGCCCCCCCGCGCCACCGCTGTGCGCGCGCCGCCGCATGCCTTACTGTGTCACCGCCCCGCGCGCCCCCGCACCGGCGCCACACGGCCGCTGGCGTGTCGCCAGCGGCGGCACTTTGGAAAGCCCTGGTCTAAGCTTTTGTACCTCTGTTCTAGAAGGATTGTTATTTATGCAGGCCAGAGATTTAAAGTGCAGTCATATATATTTACAGTAAGTTCCATGTAAGAATGTATGAGATTTCAGCTTCAAATTCATAGTCACACTATGTTAATGCAGGCTCAGTACAATAAAATAATGGATGTACAAGCCTACCTTCATAATTGCATCAAAACCTACAAAAGAGCCAGTTTGGTCTAGTGGTTAAGGTGCTGGGCTAGAAACCAGGAGACTAGTCCCGCCTTAGGCATGAAAGCCGGCTGGGTGACTTTGGGCCAGTCCCTGTCTCTCATCCCTAGGAAGGAGCCAATGGCAAACCAGGAGACTGTGAGTTCTAGTCCCGCCTTAGTCATGAAAGCCGGCTGGGTGACCTTGGGCCAGTCACTCTCTCTCAGCCCAACTCACCTCACAGGGTTGTTGTTGTGGGGAAAAGAGGAGGAGGAAGGAGTATTAGGTATGTTCCCTGCCTTGAGTTATTTATAAAAATAATAAAGGCGGGATCATAAGTAAGTAAGTAAGTAAGTAAATAAATAAATAAATAAATATGAGTAGAGCATCAATACTGTGGATGCCTAATAAATGATCTGAATTACCACGAGAAAATCTAACAACCTAATATTTTAAGTGTAAAAAGTATGTGGTAGGCAAAATGTTATCTTTAAAGTTATCTTGACATCTAACTTATTCAACGTTTTTATTGATTAAAAATGGTTCAGATCTGCTAACAGCATCTCTTAATACGAGTCAGATCTAACTCGGTAAATAAATATTTCCATGGAAACTAAGCACAGCATTAACCAAACAAAGACAATAACACCATAGTAACTTGATTCACAAGACAAATCTGCAAAGATTTTTAAAAATTATTTTGACACGAGGAAAAGAAACACTAATTTTACAAAAAGAGCATGTTATTATTAAGCATATTATGTAGACTTTCTGCTAGACTTTTAAAAATGAAAGCTTGCTGGCTCCTCTGAAATATATATTTTCCTAGATTTTAAATTGTTTAGCTCCAAAATAAAAAAAAAATGCAATGTTAACACTCTTCCACTATCTATTCTATGACCCCAAGAATCTTTCACTGCCTCGTTCCACTGCAGGCATAGCAAACACATGCCTAGGAATTTTGGCTAGTTTAAAAATAAATGGGAAAGGGGAACTTACAGGATAAGAGATGGTGGAAAATCAGGTACGCCCTGCTTTTTTGGCCCAGTAGTTCTCTCCTCAAAAACTGCACGCTTCTTCCAGCTTTCAGGTGTTTTACACTGACATGAATCTGGTTGGCATTATAAAACTAGAATGGGATTCTTTTGCTTCCTTATGAAGAGGTGGTAAACTGTAAATATTGCAGGCATAGAATCAGAAATGGCAGCTAAGAATTTGTACTACGAGGGTTAAGATGATTTCAAGTTATACTGCCATACTCCAAAATAAAAATTAATAAAACTGAAATATTTTTATTAAAGTAAGAATTTCCATTTGGAAACCATTTTTCTCATCAGCAATTTTGGTGATTGCTTTTTAAAGCTCTTTACAACTGTGGTAATTTAGTTTGTTGTTTATTCGTTCAGTCGTTTCCGACTCTTCGTGACTTCATGGACTAGCCCATGCCAGAGCTTCCTGTCGGCCGTCACCATCCCCAGCTCCCCAATGGTTGAGTCCGTCACCTCCAGAATACCATCCATCCATCTTGCCCTTGGTCTGCCCCTCTTCCTTTTGCCTTCCACTTTCCCTAGCATCAGCGTCTTCTCCAGGGTATCCTGTCTTCTCATTATGTGGCCAAAGTACTTCAGTTTTGCCTTTAATATCATTCCCTCAAGTGAGCAGTCTGGCTTGATTTCCTGGAGTATGGACTGGTTTGATCTTCTTGCAGTCCAAGGCACTCTCAGAATTTTCCTCCAACACCACAGTTCAAAAGCATCTATCTTCCTTCGCTCAGCCTTCCTTATGGTCCAGCTCTCACAGCCATAGGTTACTACAGGGAATACCATTGCTTTAACTATGCGGACCTTTGTTGTCAGTGTGATGTCTCTGCTCTTAACTATTTTATCAAGATTTGCCATTGCTCTCCTCCCAAGAAGTAGACAGTCTTCTGATTTCCTGGCTGCAGTCAGCGTCTGCAGTAATCTTTGCGCCTAGAAATACAAAGTCTGTCACTGCCTCCACTTTTTCTCCCTCTATTTGCCAGTCATCAATCAAGCTCGTTGCCATAATCTTGGTTTTTTTGAGGTTTAACTGCAACCCAGCTTTTGCACTTTCTTCTTTCACCTTCGTCATAAGGCTCCTCAACTCCTCCTCGCTTTCAGCCATCAAAGTGGTATCATCTGCATATCTGAGATTGTTAATGTTTCTTCCAGCGATTTTAACTCCAGCCTTGGATTCCTCAAGCCCAGCACGTCGCATGATGTGTTCTGCGTACAGGTTGAATAGGTAGGGTGAGAGTATACAACCCTGCCGTACTCCTTTCCCAATCTTAAACCAGTCCGTTGTTCCGTGCTCTGTTCTTACCGTTGCTACTTGGTCGTTATACAGATTCCTCAGGAGGCAGACAAGATGACTTGGTATCCCCATACCACCAAGAACTTGCCACAATTTGTTATGATCCACACAGTCAAAGGCTTTAGAATAGTCAATATTTAGTAATTTAGTATTTTTATTTTAATGCATTTTATTACTTTTTCTAAGGGACCTTGTTGAAGGATAGGATATAAAGTAAATTAAAAAAATAAATCTTCTCTGGCCTGTGAGATAAAGACATGTCAGGAGTGGGCGAATTATTTCAACTAGGGGGTACCCTTTTCAAACATATATCCATATTGGCTTGCAATGGTTGGACAGTCAGTTTTTACACATCAGCAATAAATCACAGAGCTCTGGACATTTAACTCTTATATCAACACTCAGGGAAACTTGGCAGAAGATATTCAAACATAACTCTGCTAGTTTAGAATCTTTATAGTGGACAAGAATTAAGTCTTATGACAACCACTGATGGTCATATCTTGACAGCTCTGGAAAGCAGCTAAGTTATGAATATATGATCGTTCTCAGCCTGGGAACTGCTGGTTTTAGTGTCATTGTTCTGAACATGTTTTCAGCCTTGCCTGGGAACCTTGGACTGTAAAAAACTTTGCCTAGTCTGAACACTGACTGGAACTAAGACTTTGCCTAACAATTTCAACTTTGAATGCTTTTGTGAATTTTAATGCTGGACTGTTAATGACTCTGCAAAAGCCTAATAGCATCAGAAAAAACAAATGAATGGCTCAGGCCAAGCATTGCAGTACTCAGATTCCAATATTCCTCACAACTTACAAAATGCTGCAGGGGCACACCATTAAAAAAGGGGACATTTTTAGAAAGGCGTTCCTGGGGGAAAACGATTTAAGATAGGCGTCACTTAAAAAGAAAACTTTGTATCTTTGGCCCAATATCTTAGTTTCTTCATTTCAAACTGTGTTCTTGTTAAATAATTCAGAGTACAGATGCTAAGATTTCCATCAATGGATGAATAAAAATAAAATCTTACATATTTACTTACGATTTTTAGACACCTCCCTATTATTTATTTATTTATTAGTCAAATTTATCACCGCCCATCTCTACCGTAGTAGACTCTATTATGTAAGTTTCCAGATGGTGAACAATAATGTAAGTAGTTAAAACAAGCAAAACAGCACTATAACCATACAACCCGTTCCTGTAAACACAAATAAAATAAAAAAGAGAAGGATGCCATCGGAAAATAACCATCTTCCAGCACCTGTCCCTATAAAGGCAATAGCCTATTATTCTCCAAAGGCCTATCCACCCCAACCTTCTTGAAATATAGCACGGTGAGGTGGAACAAACCTGGGGGGGCATTATTCCAAGGAGCCAGGACCTCTACCAAAACCTGCCACATTCTGCACCAGTTGCAGCTTTCCAATAGTTTTCAAAAGGAGTCCATGCACAGTGCTTTGCAGCAGTCCAAACAAGAGGTGATAAAGCCCAAGTTACTGCTGTCAAAGCCTCACTTCTGTTATGTCGATGAAGGTTCTCAGTTTTTTAAGGATTCCCTTACTAACTTTACTCAGACTGAAGAAGCTCCTTGGATAAGGAGTGAAACGTTTCTACTGAGAAAATAAAAATCCAGTTGACATGATTCAAGCCACAGACTCACTTCTGTTATGCTGGATTAGCTCAGTGTTAGAACCTGATTTCCCAATTGTCCAAGAAGCTTATCCACCTTGTCACTGCAATACCTTATTAATGTATTACCTTTTTCCCTTCCCATGCTCCTCGAAGGAATTTCTCATATATTTTATCACCTGTTTTTCATCTTGCAATGTCTTGAGTAATCTTTACATCTTGTGTATCCTGGTCTCCTAATGCCGCTGCCCACACCAGGGCAACCCTGGGAGGCTATATCAATGGACTTTATCACGGACCTTCCAAAATCCCAAGGTGTCACTGTTGGGATTATCAGGAGTCAACTCAGCATTGTCTCATAAGCATAATAGGGGGTCTTTCTAGTAAACGCATCTCTACTGTGCTCGTGGGATGTTACCTCAGTCACCTGATTTCCTCTTCCTCCTCCTCCTTGGTTTGGGGGATTAACATTCTCCATTACGCTTTGGGCACACCTGCAAGCAGGAGGGCTGCACCATGTAGCTCTCGTCCATTCCATCTCGCTTGCACACAGATCTACTATGAATCTTCTTGTATCCAGATCTACTGAATAAATGTAAGCTATTTCCATTTTTCTTCATCTAACTAATGTGTGAAGATTGAATTTATTTCTGAACGCAATTAAGCTTAAAGTGCAAGTTCCCTGCTGGTTCACGCTTCTACTCTGCAAGATTGTTCTTAGCTGCTTGGAGTTCTTTTATTAACCTTCAAGACTCCATCAGCCACAACCATCCTGGTGGCAGTGGATACAATGCCCAAGATGGCACACTTCATCGCTTGTGACGGCTTGCCTACCGCACAAGAGACTGCATGTTCATACATAAAGGAAGTGTTTAGGCTTCATGGACTGGCAAAAAGTGTGGTCTCCGGTCGAGGTTCGCTGTTCCCTGCCCGGTTCTGGAAAGCCCTCCTCAAGAACTTGAACATTCAAAGCCATATATCCTCAGCCTATCACCCGGGATCGGATGGGGGAATGGAGCAGGTGAACGCCATCTTGGAGCAATATCTGCATTGTTATGTCAACTTTCAGCAGGACAACTGGGCAGACCTGTTAGTGATGGTGGAGTTTGCCTACAACAACGCGCAACACACCTCCATCAAGATGTCTCCGTTCATGGCCAACTATGGTTTTCACCCTTGACTCTTTCCTCTCACAGCTCGATTCCTCCATACCAGCCGCCGACCAGTTCTTCCAGGAACTAAAAGCCAGTCATCAGACACTCCATGAACAGTTGGAGAAGGCCAAGGAGGATTATAAGCGTTTCACCGATCGCCATCGAAAGGCGGGACCGTTAGCAATCAGTGATCTGGTGTGGCTATCCACGAAACACCTTGCCTCCTCACGTCCTTCCTGAAAATTGGACCACCGATTTCTGGGCGCTTTTCCAGTGGAGGCCATCATCAACCCTGTTGCCTTCCAATTGACCCTGCCACCTCACATTCGCCTACACCCTGTTTTTTATAGGTCCCTGTTAATTCCTGCAGCAACTGCCAGCCTGCTCCGTGAAGTCGCCGCCCCCTCTGATCGTCATTCAAGGTGACGCCGAATACGAGGTCGCTCGCATTCTGGACTCGCTAATACGCCATGGCCGCCTCCAGTACTTAATTTACTGGAAAGGGTACGGGCCAGAGGACTACTTGTGGGAGAATTCTTCAGACATGCACACACCATTGCGAGTACTATTCCACCGGCAATATCCGCGCAAGCCCGGACCACAAATGCGGGGAAAGGTGGGTCCTGAGGGGGGCTCCTGAAGGGTGGCTCACCGGTTAAGACGCCAGGCTTGTCGGCCGGAGGGTTGCAAGTTTGGCAGTTCAAGACCTGAGCACCGTGCGACGGAGTGAGCTCCCGCAGTCGCCCCAGCTCTTGCCAACCTAGCAATTTGAAAGTATGCAAATGTAAGTAGATAAATAAGTACCGCTTTGGCGGGAAGGTAACAGCGGGTGCAATGTAGACTAGCCTCCTCGTGGTACACCCTGGGCAACGTGACTTGTCATGGCTAAATAGTCTACACATCTGGCTGCTGGACCTCACAAGGGATTTCCCAGCAAGAAAAAGGTAAAAGAAAAAGAGGTAGAGGAGGGGGATCCGACCATTGAAAAGGGTGCAAAAATTGAACCAGGGGGTGGAGCAGCACTGTTGCCGTGCCTCGCTTCCAAGCCTTGCCTTGCTGCCGCGCAGGACTATTTTTCGCACCCCGTCTTGTTGCCGCGTTGGTTCCTGTGTCCAAGCCTTGCCTTGCTGCCACACAGGACTGCTTCTCCGTGCCTCGTCTTGTTGCCGCGCCGGTTCCCGTTTCCAAGCCTTATCTTGCTACCGCGCAGAACTGCATCTCCGTGAAGACTGGAAGCATGTGTCCAAAGCAAATAATCTCAGCAGGGTCACCCAAGGTGTGAAGGTCATCCCAGCTACCCAGCTGAAACCAGCAAGCACTACATTGGGCAGAACTGATATCGGAAGATACTGGAGGCAGAAGATTACTTTAGTGACAGTGGCAAAGGCATCATTTCATACTGCACAGGAGAAGGCAATGGTAAATAACTCCTGTATTTTACCAACACATCAATAGAAAATAGAAAATGATTGATGATATAGTGCCAGATGACGGACTCCTCAGATTGGATAGAACTCAACACACTGTTGAGGACAACTGAGGCAAAGCTCAACACAGTGAAAGATGAAATTATAGAAGATTTTGTGGGGCCACGTTAAAGCCCCTAACCCAAATACCCATTCCCAAAGAAAACAAAGCACAGGCTTAGCTATACAGTGTTAAATTGGGGGACTACCCCATTACAAAAACACTTTCTCAGGGAAACTACATTGACAGCTTAGCCACCGAACATTCAGAAGGCCAAAGAATGATGATAACCTGGGAAAAGATACTGTGAGACAAGAGCAGCTCCGGGAAAGCAGAAGAAAGTAACTTCCTAGAAAGAAACTATGTTCATGGAATAACTGCCTCTTTGTTTTTCAAAAACCCCACTGTCTTTATAGTCCTGCCCCATTACCTCATAGTTACATCCTAATGGCCTCACTGACTTCACTAGGCACATGATGTGAATTACATGTATTTTCTAATTTGCAAAAGACTATAAAAAGGGACTGTAACCCCATCCCTCTTTTGGCCTGTCTTTTCCTCCAACACTGTCAATAAACCAATTTGTGCTTCAGTAGAATATGTCTAGGTCTCCAGTTGAAATGTATTCCTAAAATATTCTACTACAAAATTAAATGACTACACATTGACATCTTAGATATCAGCAAATTGAGATGGACTGGAATTGGATACTTTTAGTCAGAGGATCACGCTGCTTATTACCTACGAGATGAAAAACAAAGAAGGAACTTAACTTCATGTTCTTGAAGAGTTTCTGTAAGAAACTCTTGGAAAATCCTGTCTTAAGCCAGTGCTGAGAATCTAGATTAGATAGATCCAAGCTTAGTTTCTGATCTTTCTTGTGGAATCAAGCAATATCTTCCTTTAATGAAGAACTTAAAAACTTCATACAGAAAAAGAATGGCTCCTAGCAGTAAAAAAACTCGGCATCTAGATCAGTTCTTTCCAAAGTGCCACCGTTGGCGACATACCAACGGCGGCAGCGGCGGTGGCGCGCCCAGGGGCGGGGGCGTGCACGGCGGCAGTGCGGGGGCGCACGGCAGTGTGCACAGCGGTGGCACCCTTGCTAAAACGCAGAAGCGCTGATGGCACGCCGTTGCCACCGCCACCATGCACATCGCCACCCCCGCTTTGCAACACACTAAAGTGTCGCGACACACAGTTTGGAAAGCTATGATCTAGACCTTAGACTAAAGGGAGTATGATTATAGCTTCTGAGCTACAAATATGACAAGTTATTCTGTTGCAGCAGTTATTTTTTGTAAAAAAATATTGTTAATAAATAGTAACAAAGTTCAGGTTTTCAGATACTATTTTTTAAAAATGTGAAATATTCTAGTCTCTAAGCAAAACAAACTCCCAATAATGATGCAATCTGGGGGAACAGAAGTTTGGTTCAAATAAAATTGCATTTCCAAGAAAGAACTAGCAGGCCAATAATTTTATCAATTTTGCAAACATTTTAAATTTTGAACTCCAATTACCATCTGGATATTATGGCTTCACTTGAAGAAACTCAGTATATTAATGACAAATGATTATACACACACAGGGTTAAACTTACTTTATTTCAAAATTAAATTGAAATATCATGTTATAGTTCCAAAATATAGGAGGAGGAGGCAAATGACAAAAGCATGTTGCAAAGTAAATGCCATCCATTGCAACGCAAGTAGAAAAGAGCAGGACTTGAATCATGATTGAATGGATGTGTTCATGAATGTCACTAGAAGTCAGTTAATTCAAGGGTGTCTGTATTTTCCTCAACCAGAAATTGAAAATTAGGAAGATATTTTTAAAACTGATATAAAATGCACTTATTCTAAATTCTCCATACATATTTGAAAACTTCTGCAACTACTGATCAAAATATTTCTTATTTCGTTGACCACTTCAACATCAATGAGTTGTGGATTCTGTCTTAAATAGAAAAGTTACACTGGGTAATTGTAGCTCTAGAGCAGGGCTTTCCAAAGTTTTCCCGTGGCGACACACCAACCGCCGTTGGTGTGTCGCCGCGAGAAAACCCGGAAGTGCCGCCGTTGCGGCAGCGCGCAAAAACCCGGAAGCACTGCTGCCGCTTTCGGTTTTTGCGTGCTGCCGTTGGTGTGTCGCCGTGGGAAAACCCGGAAGCGCTGATGATCAGCGCTTCCGGGTTGTGTGGCGACACACCAGACTGTGTGTGGCAACACACTTTTGTGTCGCGACACACAGTTTGGAAAGCTCTGCTCTAGAGTCTAGCAACTATGCTGTGGAGTTAGGATGACATTTCATCCCAAAGCTATTTAACATTTATATGAAGTCACTGAGTGCAGTAATATGGAGTTTGAGGATGGGATGCCATTAGAAATGCTGGTGTTGTTGTTATTTATCATCCTTATAAAAAATCCAGGGAAGCAAAGTATCATTGTGTGAAAATTTAATAAAATCTAATAAAAACTAACAGAAAAACACAAATTAATGAACAATAATACAAAAGCATCAGTTTTCAGATGACACCTGAATCATAAAGAGCCATTCATGTTTTTATATAGATGCAATGATAGGCTGGATGACAGTCACCAGATTGAATCCTGACAGTACAAAGACTCTATGGATGGTACAGGATTACTCATCCTCGAATAGAACAGATTTATAACAGGGGGGAGGGGGTTACTCCTGGATTCATTTTAATAACTAAAAGCTTAAGGAACAAAAATTGATTGGCATATCAAATATGTCCTTTCTTGGAAGTGAATAGTTGTTCATGCATTGGTAACCTAAAATTTAGATTACTTTCTATAGTCTGGAAATTGCAGTTGTAGAATCTGGTGGGGAGGATGCTACAATGCCAGTGATGATGCAACTGCATTGACTGCATATTAGTTACCAAGCCAGGCTCAAGGTCATGTCATTGGCATTTAAAGCACTAAGTAATCTGAGATCGAATCAAGTGGCAAATTGCTTTCTCCAACATAAACCTGTATGATTGTAAAGATCAAAGGAAGATTTGCTCTTTGTACTTTGACCTGCAGTTTTTCATCCAACAATTACTAAAATTGGCTCTTGTCTATGGTAATACCCCTTCTCACCCAAGGATACAGGTGGTAAACTGTCTCTTTATCAAAGCATTTCTTGTTTGAATATATTACTTGATCTCCATTTGTATAGAATTTAGATTTTTAGTTTAAATATTATTAATTTTTTACTGTATTCCACTTCAAATCATTATTTGTCAAATTGGTAAATCAAATTAGTTTATCAAATATGATCTGATAAAGCAAATCAAATGTGATTTGATAAACTAATTTATCAAATTGATAATCACACAATAGACTAAGTGGGTAACAATATAAAACATTAAAAACATAATAGAATACAGCAATAAATGGCATAAACTCATGATATAATACCACAATAATTTAATCCCCCAAACCAAGAGCAGTTACTTCCTTTATTCCCTGAAAGATCTCAGGAACAATTCCGTATTTACTAGCTTTTAGAAAACCAACTGGATAGATGCCAACCTAGCCTTGGAGCGGGGTGGGGGGTGGGAATGGGACTACTCAATTAGTCAGGGGCCATCAATGACAAACACTGCCTCACCAAAATGAGGATTATTAGTAACTTATCTTGTGAGGAATTTATCAGATGGCATTATTCCACTTGAAAGATTCCACTTACTTCCAGGAAATCTTTTAAATGCCCATGTCTTCCAGTCCCTAATGCTGGAGATTCTATTTAGCTGTTTTTAGCCAGAGAGAGGGGGGGAGGGAGAGAGGGAGGGAGAGGGGGAGGGAGAGAGGGAGAGATCTTCTACAAATGTTAAAACACATGCCCCAAATTGCTCTTTAAGAGATTACATTGCTTAAATCCAGAAATTATGTGCAGAAATGCCATTAACTATTTGTCACTCAATGCAGAAAGAAATCATACATGTTTTATTTCCTCTACATTTGAAATATAAATAATTGTATTAAAAATACACTCAAGCAAAGTATCCTGGATTAATTAACACATGTAATGTGTTATATCCACATAGAGAAATGTAACCCTTAGATTCCTTCATACATTTTATGGCAGTAAAGAACACTTTCCCAATTGTCTCTAAAACTGCTTTTAGCAATGTCAAAAACCCTCTTTTGCATTTCTGTGGGAGGAAAGAGATTTAATTTCAAGCAGACTTTCTACACATTCCACTAAAATTATAATTTCTGGGAGGGAACTTAAAAGAAATAGAGTAGCAAAAAGAAATAATGAGAAACAGTCAATAGGAAATTATAGGGATGACTGAAGAAATAAAGAATATGTGGAATGACAAGCATAAATAGAGCAAAACAGCAATAGACATAGAAGGATATAATTCACATTCCATCCAAAATAACCACAAATGACCATAGACCATTTGGATTGCAGCAAAAGTTAACATACAATATTTTCCTTACATTTCACTGTAAAGTGAATGTCACAAAATTAACAGATTTGACTCAATTTGCTTTTACAGGTAGTCCTCATTTAGCAATCACAATTGGGACTGGGAACTTGGTTGTTAAGCGAAGTGGTCACTAAGTGAAACCGTGACTGTGCTTATGATTTTACTTCAGACTTGCAAAGGTAATAAATGCGAAGATTGGTCGCAAAGTTACTTTTTCATCACCGTCATAACTCTGAATGGCTGCTGTCCGAGGCAGTCACTAAACAAGGACTACCTGTAGTTAATAAACTGGTATCTACTCAGAATCAAATTGATTTTCACTATAGATGCAGTTTAAATTGCAATATGTTCCTAAATATTTATTTTCTAAGCAGTTCCATTGAAGCCATGTCTTCAAAACGAGATTGTAATAGTGTCATCTGAAGTCCGACTTTCCTGTTACAGTCAAGTTCAACTTATTCCACTATCAAAAATAAAGGCACTATAAGGTAATTGCTGGGTAGGATGACGCAAAGAGTTTCCACGACAACAAGTACTGGAGTGTCTGCCCTTGTACTTCCTCATCTGTTTGCTCTCAGACCACCAGCCTGACAGTACAGTCACTATATCCTGTTTAACTTAAAAGATACTGAAATATATAATCTGTAACAATTAACCCCTAACCAACCTTTAAATAGTATTTAAAGTATCCTTAATACCAATATTTTGATTTCTATATTTCCTTAACATGAATATTAAATATTAAAAACAAGACATACTGTATATACATTTCAAAAGGCATCTTTAAACCCATCTAAACATGTATTTGGAAAAATGTATCTTAATGCAGAGAATATGAAAAATAAATACTTTCTTTGGCTGTCTCTGAAAATTATTATGAACCAATAACATTATTGTGATATTACAATATCACTGCCAGTTTTATAGAAAAAATTTAATGTATAAATTAGTGACTTTAAAAACAGCAACTGCTGGTTTAAAGCAGTAACATGAAGCCAAGAATGATCTGCTATGAGTGCTTTCGCTAAAAAAATGAGGTGCCCCACCTCAACATCTCCAATTGAGAAAGGTACCGGAGTAGACCTGAAATAACACTTACGCCCACCTTTACTCAAAGTTACATCCAAAGTTTCACACAGACCTATTTAGCACCTCCCACATCTTCCTTGATA
Source organism: Charina bottae (assembly GCA_023362775.1). Taxonomy (NCBI): domain Eukaryota; kingdom Metazoa; phylum Chordata; class Lepidosauria; order Squamata; family Charinaidae; genus Charina; species Charina bottae. Next base: position 182,112,497 of record JALMGJ010000001.1, on the reverse strand, counting down.
TCAGTAAAAAAATCAGTGTAAAACTGATGGCATCTTACTATATATTTCAAATGGATTTATTGGGTCAAGTAGATGTTTAAAAGGCAACCAAGAGAAAATGTAACTCTATTAGATCCCAGAGCATAAACACTATGAGGCCAAACCACACCATACCAAACCCTATCTTCTGGAATTGCCCTTCTAAGCAGGAGCAGATTCTCTGAAATATAGTACCTCTGACTTGCAACTAATGAAGCTTTTTTCCTACTTATAGGAAACACAGGGCATCATGTTCAATAGCACATATGGGCAACCCATGCCTCAAAATCTTTCTCTGAGTCCCAGAAGATTAATTCACTTTGACTGCCATCCAGCTGTTAGGCATCCACTGGGCTTGTAGAATCAAAGTGTGTTCCAGCAATTAACAGATGCAGAGAAAAAGCAATTTTAATAAGAATCACTGGGAAAGGAGGAACATTCAACTTTGTCCTGCTCCCCAGTAACTGTCACCAAGATACCATAGACACCACTGGGTTCCAAAAGGGCCAATGTGCCTCCCAAAACAAAAAAGCTCTTTTCTTGTCAATTGTATTAAAAGCCACTCAAAGCTAATCCCTCTCTAAAAGTGCTAAGATAAAAGAGAGAAATTGAGATCGTAAGGTGCTGGAGCAATCAATTTAAAAGCTGGTAACAACTGTTCTCCTAGCTCATATACTATATCTTCCAAACGTCCACAGCAATTAGTTGCATTAAAAGTGTTTCAGTTCCTAATGAATGTATATAACCTTTTGTTTGGTAGCTAAACAGTCATTCTGTGGGGGGCGGGGGTTAGAAAAATGAGTCTGAAATTTTTCGGTTAAGAACTGCTTTATGAGAGCCAGTTTGGTGAAGCATTTAAAGGCACTAGGCTAGAAACCAGAAGACTGTGAGCTCTAGCCCTGCCTTAGGTACAAAACCAGCTAGGTGACCTTGGGCCAGTCACTCTCTCTCAGCCCTAGGAAGGAGGCGATGCAAGCCACTTCCAAAAAATCTTGCCAAGAAAACTGCAGGGACAAACAACTTCATGGTATCTATCTTCTAAAAATAAATCACACTCTAAATATTGAAGAATATATATTCAAGTTATATTGAATACCCAGAATGCACTTTTATGAGAAATAATAAATAATATTATAATAATAGATAATAATAATAAATTAGAGAGCCAGTTTGGTCTAGTGGTTAAGGCAACGGGCTAGAAACCAGGAGTCTGTGAGTTCTAGTCCCGCCTGAGGCATGAAAGCCGGCTGCGTGACCTTGGGCCAGTCACTCTCTCTCAGCCCAACTCACCTCACAGGGTGGTTGTTGTGGGGAAAAGAGGAGGAAGGAGTATTTGGTATTTTCGCCACCTTATTTATAAAAGTAATAAAGGCAGGATAGAAAATAGAATAAAAAAATAATGAATATAGGATTTTACTGAGAGTAAATTGTAACTTAAATCATGAATTTGAGGTTCCATGACTTGTGAGTGGACTTAGGTTTAAAGCAATTTGACTTAATCAAGCCCACATTATTCTACTCACTGAGAATGAAGGACAATGTATTCTGACATACCAGCTATCTATACTTCTCACAAACAAGACTGGAGTAACTCCTAGGCAAGTAAAGCATTCTAGGAACAGATCTTTACTTGTTCAGCATGGTATATTCGGATATAGTCTGCAGTAACAAAGTCCTAGTTTGAGGAGCTTCAGGGATTAGAAGAAGGAAGAAATACTGTACATATGTAATGGTATAATCAATTCAAAAGTTGTTGAAAACTCTACAAAATGGAATCTCCAGATATGAAAGACTAACGTCATATTAGCAAACCCTGGCAAACTGCTGGGAATAATCTTTTCCAATCCAGACCAAATGCCATTCGTTAAATGGGCTCAGACGTAATATCCTCATCCCTACAGGAATGTATCTGTTGTGACTGAAAAAATTATAAATAGAAAAGGAAGAACTTCTCTAAAAGTTGGACTTCATAATCTATAGGTTAAGAAAGCACCTACTATTTATTATAAAAAACAATTTAAGGAGATTTTTAAAATAACTGTAAACACTTTTACCACTGTCACTTTGGAAAGCTGAAAAGCTGGAGAAAACTACATGATACTAGCTGTGTGGCACTTCAGAAAGGTGCTTCAGAGCTCATGAACATAACACCTGTCCGCAATTCATTAAAGTTAGTTGCATCTTTTCCCAGGATTGTATGGCTACTCTCTGCCCTTTCTAGACACCCTCTGAGACCATCAGAACTAATTACCTTCTGAGACAGAAAAGAAGCAAACAGCCAGGGGTTGCCATCTCATTTCTTCCACCAATGGATGCCTTTATCTAAACATCTTCAATAAATAAATAAATAAATATTTAAATAAATAAATGGAATGATAAACAACCATAGCTAAAGCACACATAGGCCCAAGGGATAAGCTGCTGGTCCCATAGTATATTAAGAGGTTGTAAAATTATATTCTCTATTATTACAAATACTGTATCTCCAAACATCTCCAGTATACCCTCCACTGTTCTAGTGGAGAAAAATTGGAGAACAGAGCACTGTAAATGCCAGCTTGAGCTCCTGCAGGAAGGGTAAGTTATTTTTTTGTTGTATATTTGTTCAGTCACATCCGACTCTTCGTGACTTCATGGACTAGCCCATGCCAGAGCTTCCTGTCAGCCGTGGCCACCCCCAGCTCTCCCAAGGTCGAGTCTGTCACCTCCAGAATATCATCCATCCATCTTGCCCTTGGTCAGCCCCTCTTCCTTTTGCCTTCCACTTTCCCTAGCATCAGCATCTTCTCCAGGGTATCCTGTCTTCTCATTATGTGGCCAAAGTACTTCAGTTTTGCCTTTAATATCATTCCCTCAAGTGAGCAGTCTGGCTTTATTTCCTGGAGTATGGACTGCTTTGATCTTCTTGCAGTCCAAGGCACTCTCAGAATTTTCCTCCAACACCACAGTTCAAAAGCATCTATCTTCCTTCGCTCAGCCTTCCTTATGGTCCAGCTCTCGCAGCCATAGGTTACTATGGGAAATACCATTGCTTTAACTATGTGGACCTTTGTTGTAGGTGTGATGTCTTGGCTCTTAACTATTTTATCGAGATTTGTCATTGCTCTCCTCCCAAGAAGTAGACGTCTTCTGATTTCCTGGCTGCAGTCAGCTTCTGCAGTAATCTTTGCGCCTAGAAATACAAAGTCTGTCACTGCCTCCACGTTTTCTCCTTCTATTTGCCAGTTATCAATCAAGCTGGTTGCCATAATCTTGGTTTTTTTGAGGTTTAACTGCAACCCAGCTTTTGCACTTTCTTCTTTCACCTTCGTCATAACTAGGGTGACCATACATTCCGTTTTGAACGGGACAGTCCCGTTATTTTAGCATTTTTCAACCATCCCGTCGTTTTGATCAAAATCTCAATTTTGTCCCTTTTTTAAACCCGGCGGGAAGGAGGACTGGAGCCGGACTTGCCATTGGAGGCAGCCCGGAAGAGGCCCTATCAACGCGGCAACTGGAAGCCCAGTTGCCACGTGCGACCCCGGAAGCAGACACAGCACCACAGTCCAGGTTCCTGCCTCCTTACCTGATCCTGAGATTGTCTGCCCAGCAGTGGTGAGGCCAGGGAAAGCAGGCACGGGAAGGTTGTGGAAAGAGGGTGCGTGTGTGTGCGCGTGCGCAGATTACTTGCTCAGAGTAATCGCGCGCACACACACACACACACGCACCCCACACCCTCTTTCTCCAGCCTCCCCATGACCAAATGCACCCGCACCTGTTGCAGGGAGGCTGGAGAAAGAGGGTGTGGGGTGTGTGTGTGTGTGTGTGTGCGCGGATTACTTGCTCAGCGTAATCGCGCACACACACACGCATGCACCCCACACCCTCTTTCTCCAGCCTCCCTGCAACAGGTGCGGGTGCATTTGTTCATGGGGAGGCTGGAGAAAGAGAGTGTGGTGTGTGTGTGTGTGTCTGTGTGTGTGCATCTGATCGGGCTTGGCCAAGGGAGGAGAGTTGTCGGGCCGCCGAGCAGGAGAAGCAGGAGCCGGCCACCCTGGGGAGCTTCTGCGGGCAGCAAGGGGCGGAGTGGTCGACAACTCTCCTCCCTCCACACACACACACACACACACACACACACACAGGACTGCCCTCAGCAGGAGCTGGCCATGCTGGGGGGCTTCAGCGGGTGGCGAGGGGCAGAGTGGTGTGGCTGAAGCCTCCCAGCACAGCCGGATCCTGCCGAGGGCAGTCTGTCCTGTGAATGTGTGAGTGTGTGTATGTGCATCTGATCGGGCTTGGCCAAGGGAGGAGAGTTGTCAGGCCGCTGAGCAGGAGAAGCAGGAGCCGGCCACCCTGGGGAGCTTCAGCGGGCAGCAAGGGGCGGAGTGGTGTGGCTGAAGCAGCCGAGCACAGCCGGATCCTCCTGCTTCTCCTGCTCTGCGGCAGTGGCAGCAGCAGAGACTCTCCTCCCTCCCTCAGCCAAGCCCGAGGGGGATGGGGCAGTGGTGGGCCTCCATCCCCGCCCCTTGTTCCCCGGCCGGTGACGGTGCTGTGTGCACAGTGTGTGTACTCCGGCCTCCCCCAAACACACCAGCTCTGCTGCACCATTTACTGCTAGAAGAAAAAAAAACCTTTAAAAATCGGGGAAAAAAATTAAAATCCGAGCCAATCACGCTGATGGGGGCGGGGTTTGCAGGCGGGAGCCAATCGTGTGGGGCGGGGGCGGGGTTTGGAGGCCGGCATGGTGGCATAAGACCCTGTCCCGTTTTGCCATCCCAAAAGTCCTGTTTTTGTCTGAAGGAAATATGGTCAGCCTAGTCATAATGCTTCTCAGCTCCTCCTCGCTTTCAGCCATCAAAGTGGTATCATCTGCATATCTGAGATAGGGTAAGTTATACATCTAATAAATAAAAATGAGTCAATTTTTCCCTTTCATTAGAGGCCGTAACTAATTAGAAGAAATTTAGTCTTAATCAAGGCTAATCATGTAACCACTTCTAAAGATATTATAGAAATACAAGGGAATATTTGGTTCTCAGCTACCCTTCTTAGTTTCATCAATGTTTAGTTTCATAAATTTAATTCAGATAATCCTTTAGAAGAATTTACAAATTATATACTGTTGTTCCCCCGCCCCCAAATATATGTAATAATGGAGGGGAACTAGCAAGATATGCTAAGTTCGTCTACCAAGTAAATCTCATCCCCCCACCCCCACCCACATATTTTAATTTGCTCTGCTTGTATTTATTTATTTACTTGGTCACCTGGTCATGATTCTGGGCAGCTTATAATTAGGAACCAAAATATGTATGAAAAAAGTATATAAATGATACAACTGCCCGGAAGAGCAAAGTATTCAGAACAAGACCAAAACAAAACAAGCAAAAGGACAATCATCCTGTCACCAAGGCCTGGGAGAACAACCAGGCCTTCAATATTTTTCTGAATGACATAAGAGTGGGAGCCACAAAAATCTCTTGGGAGAGATCATTCCAGAGGACAGGAATTGCAACAAAATAAGTACACTTCCTGGGTCCTGCAAGATGATATTGCTTAACTGATGGGACCCAGAGTGGGCACACCCTGGTGGACCAAACCGGACAGGCAGAGATGATTGAAGATAGGCGGTCCCTCAGATAGCCAGACCCAGTGCCTTGAGGGGCTTTAAAGGTGATAACCAGCACCTTGACTTGCAACCAGAAGTCAATTAGTAACCATGTAACTCGCAAAGGGGTGATGTGCACACAACATGGTGCCCCCACCAATGCCTGTGCTGCTGTATTCTGGGCCAGCTGTGGCTTCCGGATAGTCTTCAAGGGCAGCCCCAAGTAGAGCACATTGCAGTAATTCAATCATGAGGTAAAAAGGGCATGAGTGACTGTTTGAAGGGACTCCCGATCCAGGAAAGGATACAACTCGTATACTAGGTGCACCTGTGCAAAGGCTCTCTTGGCCACAGCTTCCACCTGCTCTTCATGCAGGAACTGAGAGTCCAAGAGAATCCCCAGATTGCACACAAGTTTAAACTGGAAACTGCAACCCCACTGAGAGTCAGCAATGGAATACCTCCGGATCTGGGGAGAGTCAAATAGACACGGACACTTGGTCTTGTCAGGATTGTACCCGAGTTTGTTCCACCCCACCCAGACCTGCACACCCTCCAGGCAGTGGGTCAAGAATTTGACTGCACTGCTCAGCCAGCCCAGGGTTGAGATATACAACTTGGTATCAACTGCATACTGATGATACCTAGCCCCAAAGCAGTAGATGACCTATCCAGTGGCTTCATGTAGATATTAAAGAGAAGGGAAGACAGCATTGAACCCTGTGGCATACTACAACTAAGGGGCCATGGGTGAGATCTCTCCCCACCTGTCAAAACCAATTGAAACCAGCCACAGAGAAAGGAGGAGAACCAATGTAAAACTGTGCCTACCACCCCCAACTCCCAAGTCGGTCCAAAAGGATACCAAAAGCTGATGAAATCAAGGAGGATGAGAATGGACACATTACCCCCATCTCATCTCCACCACAGGTAATCAATAAGTACCACCAATCCATATCTGTACTAATCCCCAACCTGAAATGGGTCCAAATAATCCGCTTCCTCCACAGTCCTCTGAAGCTGAACCCCATCACAGTCCTGAAGTTCCAGCCTGCCCTCTCGAGCTCCAATCCCTCATTCTCATTTCCCAGGCCAAGGCTTCAATTTGTCCCACCCCAAATCTACACACTCACACTCATGCCAGGCCCTCATAGCAGCCCAACAGCCCTGCCTCAGACTGCACCTGCCCTAGGCACTTGATAGTCCAAGGAGGGAGGGCAGGTAACAGCTCTCTAACATACCTGTCACCCCCGCCCCCCCCCCCTTCTTGATAGGACAACCAGCTGCAACTGGCTAGAAGGTCAGGATGCTTGACCTTGAGTCCAAGGGAGAGAGCCAGTGGGATGGTGTCCAGCTTCAGTCTGGAAGATGGTCCCACAAGACTCTGTGGGAGCGGCAGCAATCTCCTCATGGTAATCACACTGTCCAACACAATACTGCCAACCCCAATTTGCGTCCTTCCAGGTCCTCTCCAGGGCACCTTCCAAAGTATCTCAGCCCTAGGTAAAAGCACGGGTCTAAGTTATCTGACATGCCAATTACTTAGCAAGCATCTGTTTATTATCTTTGTAAGGGTTAAAATGTGATAAGGGCAAGACCATGAGAATTTTATTTATTTATTTTTATTTTATTTATCAGATTTTTTATCACCGCCCATCTCCCCCTCAAGGAGGGACCCTGGGCGGTTCCCTTCCATCAAAAAACCCTAGGCATGCATGACTATAAAGCACTTTGGACATTATATTCTAAAGTTTAGGCATGTCCAACTAAATGTACAAACTTCCTCACAACTGATCATTGCAGCAGTTGAGAAACATGTGCTCCCACTTATGGGAAGGCTTCTACGTATGTATATTTATTGAATATGCTTACAACTCTCCTGCAAACCTTTGCATTCTATGTGCAAAAGCTGAATACTGTAAGCAGCAGCTACTGTATATGGCCAGAAATGCCCAGCAATTTCCCTCCAAATAAAGATGGAAGCTTCTTCTTGATCCTTACTTATTTAAATTATTGACTTAAAATGAGAAAAAAGGCAACAGAAAGTTATGGAAGAAAAGTATGTTGCAAAGGTGGTTTTAAAAAAAACTACAGAAAACATGCAATGGGAAGCATAGAATAATACAATCATTGGATATATTAATTCAGCATATTTTGATGACACATTTTCTTTTTGACTGTTGAATCTGTTAGGCTAGTGTTGTTTAAAACTACTTGTGCACTCCCTGTTCATTGGGTAAGACAGAATTCTGTTGTCATTTGGCTGTCTGTAGAAGACAGATAACTTAGTGGAAATGCATTCCATTTTGACAAATTAATTTGTGGTAACATAGGGAGAGAGCAATGAAATCACAGTTCAAAGTACATGTGATCAGGCTTAACATACTTGCTTCCTGAAATAATTTGGAATAAAGTATAAATTTACTATTGTAATACAACAGCACATACTAAGTTACACAAAGTATTCAACACACTAGCCATTTAAAAAACAAAGTAATATAGCATGATAAATTGTTTATTAAATCCATGTTTTTTTCCCTGAAGGCTTCAACTGACTGAATGATATGCCAGTTCGTTTCTACAGTGCCACAATGCATTTTCTTTGACACAGAACAAAACTATTATTCTTCTGTTTATGTGATAAATGGTATCAGCTTTTATATTCAAAGACTGATATTTAAAGATCACACATTTACACAAACTTTTTTCCCTAAGAAGTCAAAGGAAATGTATGTATTAGACCTTAGTGTCTAACAACTCAGTCTTTAAAATGAAGTATATCATGACAATTTCCACTGTTTAAAATGCCCTAGCCCTGTAAAATAGTGAAGCTAACCTGAGTTTCATGTATATATTCCCTATTTTCTGGATAACTAGTTAAGGAAACAAGTCAATCCTAAGACAGGTGTTTTGTAGCAATTATCTTCCTGGAATGTTTACATGGAACGTTAGTCTGTTCCAAAGAAGATGTTACCAAGCTCAGGTGAATGAGGCCTTTCATATATTTTCTAGACCTGATTAGTTTGAGCCGAGGCTCTGTAATATTGGTCTTTCAAGAATGAGAGGATATTTTAGTGGTAATTAAATAATGTGACCACTGTTTCCTGGGAAATTCAGTTCCCTCTCTCTCTCTCAGTGAAATCCCAGTTGTATGATTCTTACTTGAACAATATTTATTTCCAAATTTGTGCCAAGGAGAATCAGCTCAGGAAACACATATTTCACACCCTATTATACCCACTGAAATGGTTTTAAAAATATAAAAAGAAACCCTCTTATACAACTTTATTAATATGTGATGCTTTGAAAGGAGAAACCTTTTTTTGCAAATTTCAAATTTCTTCTTTCCTTTGATATTTTATTTAAAAGAAATTTGAATTACAGAATAATCAATGGTTTCTAGTGGCTTGAACTTAACTTTCACTGCCTTATTGTGTTGAACCATTTGAAATGTTATATGCTACCAGTTATAAGATTCTTGGCTTTCACAGACTCTAATATTGTTAGAAATGCTACAATGCAGATTATTATTGGATTTGATAATTCTTTTCAAGTTAGTTAATGAAATACTAATAACCAAAATTCCTGTTTTCACAGCCCACTCCTATTAGTATCATATAAAGCATAAAAAGAAAAGTTCAGTCACAGCAAAAGCTTTATATACACTATATATATATATATATATATATATATATATATATATATATATATATATATATATTGTTGTTTATTCGTTCAGTCGCTTCCAACTCTTCGTGACTTCATGGACCAGCCCACGCCAGAGCTTCCTGTCGGCCGTCACCATCCCCAGCTCCCCATGTGTATATATATATATATACACACACATACACACACACACACACACACACACACACACTATACTATACAGTGGAAGTATAATTCATGCATGAGATATACTTCCTGTTTTGCCATGGCAGGTGTGACATTAGAAAAGAAACTTGCACTGGAGAAACATGCAAACTATCCCTTTATTTAAAATCTGCATATCCTTCCCATGCATTTTTTTTCAAACTTACACCAGCTGCATAAAAATAATAAGTGAACTATTTCATTTTTTCAGGCATCGTGGTTATACACAAAGCTATTCTTATTTTGCTGCATCATGTATATAGTCTCCTACAGAAAACAAATACTTTCACTGTGAACAGTGCCTGTTAAAGTAGCACACAAAATGTCTCATTTGCTTCATTCATGGATGTATATAGCACATCTTTTTTCCTGCTTGGATTATTTGATCTGTGTTTTAATGATGTATCATCTGGTTTTCAAAAAAGTTACAAAGATGTGCTAAATAGTGACCCAATTCACTTTTTCTGTATTTCCTCAGCACTTTCCTGAATTAAAGAATTTGTATTCTTTTACATTTTTCTAAAATGAAACTTTAAAATAACAATAACTAATGTTATTATATTAATCTGTAAAGCTGGCTTCTATATTAGGAAAGAAGGATAACTTTTTTAAAAAATTGAGAATTGATACATTTACCTGTTATGTAATTATTAAGTAATTAACTGATACAACATGCCCATTACATTATTACAGGGTTTCACATTATACAATGCATGTATTACAGTGCAACACTCTATGTCTTCAAGTGATCAAGCTCAAGGACATATACTGGTTTGCAGCCATTGCATATTTATAAAATTATGTAATTTATATTAGATAATTAGCAGTAAACTACTTTTGAAATGGCTACTAGAAAATATATTATACCTTAGAAGGAATAGTTACAGCAGTATTTTTGAATATCATAATAATTTTCCTTCTTATATAAATACAAAGCTAATTCTTTTAGTTATAATTTATTTAACTGAAAATCTACTATGCAAGATACAACTTCATATTTAAAAGCTCAGGGAAGAAGATACTTGAGAATGCACAGTCCAATCATATGTACAGAATAAACTCAGTGTTCCTTAGAACTTACACACATGTAGATATGCACAGAATTGCAGTCTTACTGTGCAAGTTGATTAAAAAAACATGATAATACATTAAGATAAAGCCAAATCACCCAAAACTGCAGAGAAGCTTCCTTCATTTGCTAATAGATAATTATTTCATATGGTCAGTTTTTCAAATTATGAGAATCTTTCATAATCAAGTCTATTAGCTATGAGGCTTTTCTAGCAACTGACTACATTCACTTGAGATACTTATAATGTAATATTATAATTTTTAATCTTATCAACCTTAAAATGAGCAATGTCAGTTATGGATGAATCAAAAGAAATGTTGTGCTCACTCATAACCCCTTTTAAATACAAGTACTGCTAACAAAATTGGCTAAGTACAATTAAATATATTTGAAAGCAATACAATAACACTATGCCTGAGGTCTTTTTAAGAAATGTATTCTAGTTTTTCCACAGTTTGTATGCCATTTTCTTAATAAAATGACAAGTTGGTACACCTTTCCCAATGTTCTTTCCTTAGGCCCTTGTCTTTCTTGTCATTTCCAATAAAATCTTTATTGGTCTCCTGTTTGACAAAACAAAATTGGTTGTGTTTATGTCTGACTGCTGAGTTTTTGTGAATAGCTCAAAAGCCATGTTATAGAAGAAACTCCACACAACAGTTTCTCCTCCTTTATTGGAATGATAAAAGTAATATTGAGTTAGTTTCAAAAAGTTAAATAGCTCAATGTTAACCTAGCTTGTATTCTTTATGAGAATCTGTAGACCTCATTTTGAAAATTTATACTAAGTTTGTCCTGAGCAATAAAGGCTATCAGATAGTGCATAGTTACAAAGTCCTTTCAAAGTTTAGCTTGGCTTAGAGAATGAAGTTTTGTTTTGCAATTTATCAACTCAAGCAATGTGACATGAAGATCACCAAGTAATTCTGTGTTTAGGCTAGCAACATCAGCATATACAGATTACATTCACTGCAACAGACTAATGTGCTATTCCTCTGAGAATATAGGTTTTGAATTAGGCGAGTCAATTACATTCACTTTTGGTGACTGCATAGTCCTGGCCAAATTATACAGATACAGTTCCCATAAGCATGAGGCTGGGAAACGGACACACACCGCCTAACCTGACAGGAGAGATCTTTATCAGAGTTGCAGGATGCTCATGCAGAAAGCCGCCCCAGGCTCTCCGCCTAAAGCCTTTTTTTAATTTTTTTGGCAGAGCCAGGCTTACCTGTTCTTTGGAAATGCAAGGCAAGGAAGGTCTCCTGGACATTTTGCAGCTGCCGTAGTAAGTGGCAGAAGTCTCTCCCAAGGACACACAACTGGACCTCCTCCTGGGTCGGATCACAGGAACTTTGTGCTCTGTGCTGCTGGGTAACTTCGGATGCGAACACCGGGGGTGCTGCTGTGAGCACCGACCCAGAGGGGAGCGAGAGGAGAATATGCAGCACTCTCCTCCCAGCAGCGCCAACAGGCATCCCGCCGTCCCGGCGAAGCAGGACAGCAGCGGTCTAAGGGGCGGAGGCAGAGAACCCAGACTGGTGAGCGAGACCAGCCACACGAAGCTGGAGAAAACCAAAACCAGGAGGCTGCTGCGGAGTTTGAGGCTGCGCTGCAAAAGGGTCAGCCCAGCCACAGTGCCGAGCGCGGCCAGCAACCGCCCCGCCATCATCTGCAATTCGGCGGGTGGGGGGTGGGGGACGCCTTCCTCTGCTTTGGCCTGGCGGGACAGCAGGAGCCACTGCAGCGCCACCAGGTCCCCCGCGTAGCAGCAAACCGGCAGCGCCAGAAGCCACCAGAGGCCGCCGGGCTCGTCCCGGGCCAGGTAGCAGGTGAGGAAGTAAAAGGCACAGGCGAGACTGAAGAGGGGACTCAGGTACTGGCTAAACCCGAGCGGCGCCAACAGCCCCGTTGCTTCGGGGCGGCTTGCAGCTGCGCCTGCTTTCCTTTCGCGCTCTCCCCAGAGCAAGGACCACGCCAGGAGCGCCAAGGCAGCAGCCGCGGCGCCCAGCCCCAAGACCAGAGGCCGGCGAGAGGCGGCTGGGAGCAGCGCACGGAGGTCCAGCGGGGGGCTCCGGGGCAGGAGAGTCGCGCATCCCTTCGCGTAGCCGTTCCGCAGGTTGGGCTCCGCAGAACCGCGAGCCGGAGGCTGCTGGTTGAGAAGTTTGTTGAGCCCGTGGCGGAAAGGAGCGGAGGCGGCGGCTTCTTTCTCATCCCTCATGGTGGTCGCGCGGGAACGAGGAGGAGAAGGAGAAGGAGTTCGTTAGCTTCTCCTACCTCCCGACCCTGCCTTCATCTTTTCCCAAGAGAGGAAAACCCGGGAAAAGCCAGCAATAAAGAGCTTCGCTCCTGAAGCTCAAACGGCGGCGGGATCGCAGAGTCCACACTTGGAGCATGGTGGGTAAAAGTCGGAGGGAGGGAGAAAGAGACAGAGAGGGCGAGAGAAGGGTAAAAGTACCCCTTTCCCTCTTTCCCTCGCTCTCGGAGAGAACGCGTTGTCGCCTCCCAGAGTTCCACGGCAGCAAGGTCCGCACGCGCTCTTCCAAGACACACCCACCTGTGACGGCACAAATGCAAGAGCTCGCTTCTTTTTTCGCCCGCCGCCCGCCCTGCAGGGCATACGTCATAGAGTACGAAAGGGCAGGCAATCGGAGAACCCCGCAGATGGGTGCGTGTGTGTGGCGGTCCCCAATAGAAAGGGGAGGGGCTTAGCAGCAGAGTCCGGTATAACTGCTGAGAAAAGTTCTACCGAGTGCGCGGAAGTTTAATCCTTAAGTGAGGATAGGACTGCAGTCTAAGGAGCGGGTTGGCCCTTCTACGGTCTTGGGAAGCGGAGCTTAACTTTAAACGACCCGCTCTGGAGCTTGCTTTCGATTCTCACCCTTTCCTCTGATTCTTGAGAATTTGCAAGAATTTTCTCTCCCCGCTTTCCCCTGAGCTACGCTAGGACTCTCTGTTTTGATGTTGAATTCAAATCAAATCAAATTTATTGTTACGATCAAAGATGGGTAATACTAACAGAAGTTAAACAACATAGCATCTGTCCGGCTGATTCGATCCTGTAGGGTTGGCGCGCTCCGGATTCCTTCGATTAAACAATGTCACCTATCGGCACCCCAGAAGCGCGCCTTCTCTGTAGCAGCGCCTGCCCTCTGGACCGAGGTCCCCTTCCCGAGATCCGGATGGCCCCCCCTCTGATGTAGTTCAGAATTGCTGTGAAGACCTGGCTCTTCACCTAGGCCTTGGTGAGGGAGAGTAAGACCCTTTGCTTCATCTCGTTTGCCATCTTTTATCTTTATCGTTTATCTTTTATTTATTTTATTGTAATTTCTTTGATTGTTGTGAGCCGCAGTTGGGCAGCATACAAGTTTAATAAATTATTAAGGATAAAATTAATAAAATTAGTAAAATTAATATTAATAAAGTAGTATAATTAATAAAATAGCTCTAGGCTGAAACATTTACCACATTTCCACTAAGTGTTGCTGTGTTTTCACTGCAGCTGCACAAAATCTGGCTACTGTGTGGATAACAACATAGTTGGAATCTGAGAAGATACACATGGTATTCCTCTGTCCTTCCTGGAAGAACAGGTAATCCCTACACAGAGCCATGCAAAAATTGCAGTGGAACAGCACATATTGGATCGTTTCTATGTCTCCAGAGTCACAAGAGCAGCTACATTCTATTAATGGGGTTTTAGTAAATCTGCCCTGCAATAGTGCCAATGGTAGCACATTGTCTGGTTCTGAAGAAATCCTTCCTCAACCTGGGGAAGGTCAGTGTATGTAGATAACTTGCAGGTTGCCAGGAACCTTTCGTTATCAGGGTTCTGGTATTTTGGGAGAGGGTGCTAGTTTGAGTATGATACTCAATGTCATCCAGCCTTTTGACTTTTTTGCCTGGTCAAAGTCGGAAGCTAAGAGCAAATCTGTGGCCAGCTCAGAGCCCCTTAGTTTCTGGTTTGCTGTGATAATCATGGTGATGGGTGCTCATCTGAAAATGTTAGTGGAACTAGACCATTAGGGAAGAGTGTGGTCTAAAGCCAACATATCGCTGTACCCTTGCTACTATTTTGGGCATTCCCATCTCAAGCCTGAGAGCTGCATTAGGGATGTTCCTTGGGGCCACAAGTGTGGACCTTAAAAATGTAGTTTGTATAAGGTCGACTGCATTTTTCTTCATATAAAGTCCTACCTGGGCTCTGTATAAAATTTGGTTGAGGATTTTGGCCTCAAACAATTTTAAGGCTGCTGGTATTAATTCCCTTCCTTTTGAAGACCATTAGTGGGCAGCTAGGACCACTGAATGGAGCAGAGCTTAATTGCAGTGAAACAATAAGCACACTCAGAAAGGAGTTTTTATCTCAATAGCATTAATGAGCATGCTAGAGAAATATAGGTTTTTGATCTTAAGCACATAGCCCACCCAAGCATAAAGAATTACACACTTAGACAACGTAGGTTACAAAAAGAGTTCTTACTGTTTATTTGGTCCAGTTACATTTTCGTTCAGGAAAGATGACTTCTTGTTCTTCTTTTGTCCCTAAACTTAATTTACCCTCACCCCTCATTGCTGGTGAAGGCTGTGTGGAGAAAAGGGGGAAATTCTGGAGTTGAGGCCTAGCACATCACCTCTCCATGGAAGGACCAGCAGCTGCACGGTCCTTCTCCTCCGGTGGAAAAAAGCAAGAGAGAGAGAGAAAGAGGAAGTGGGAGGAGCAACAAACAGCTTCCTCTAGAAGCACATAGAGAGTTTGTTCCCTAGAGCAATCACACATATGCTAATGAGGCATGCTGATTTGCTGGAACCTGCAACACCTTTGAAGTAGAAGAATCTCTTAATGGAGTAGAAGAATCTCCTGTTGAGGACTTTGAGGCTCTGAATAATATATTTCTGACAGGCTTTCCAGACCCCCTGAGCATGGAAGACCATTCCCAGATATTTGAAGGTGAGCACGTGTTTGATTTTATTTCCATTTATTATCTAACTAAATTGCTTTGGTTTCCTTGCAAATACCAGCACTTTTGGATTTTTGGTAGTTTATAATCAAGTTGTTTGTTTTGCTGACTTGGGTTATGGCTTTTATGGTTGTTAAGTTGATTCCTTATGCCTCCTTTCTTCCTTATAAGGCATAGCAAATAGGACAGGCAGTCTTATCATCCAAGAACGAATACAAGAAGGGTGTGTTCACATGGCACACCTTCCCTGGGACTTCCGAAGGCCTTAAAAGCAACTTTGAAGACTATGGGCAGTGAGAATAAGGAGCAAAGATCATTGCCTTTCCTGAGATGCACAGACTCTGCGGTAACAAAAATAGCTTTATTTACATGCCATGCAGAAAGTTAGGATTTTGTGTGTTAGGATTTTGTGCTCCAATGTGTATCACTTACTTAAACTGAAGCATATTTGCTGTTTGGTTGACCATTTTAAAGATATCTTTTAAACTGAAAGTTGCCAGTTTATTTCTGTTTTTAACCAGTTAGCAATCCTTAAATAGTCAAGTTCTCTTATCCCATGACTGCTGTGTTTACTCAAAATGCTTTTGGTAGGCTTTGCCAAAGTCTTTTTGAAAATCCAGTGTTGATGAGGCAGGATTTACTTTGCAGGATACATGCTGGTTTTCCTTCAGCAAGTCTTATTCCTCTGTGTGCTTAAGTTACTTTTATTTGATTACTGTATACTTTCCTGGATCTTTCTTTCAAAACTGGTATCACACTGACTACCCTTCAAGTTTCTGGCATTGAGTCTGACTTGAGGGACAAGTTATATTTATTTATTTAATTTCTATAGCCGCCCATCTCAACAAGTGACTCTGGGCGGCTTACAATCATAAAAATTATAAAACAGCTGAATAATTAAAACAATTAAAAATACAAAATAAATATATATGGCCGCCAAGTAAGCAATGCATGGATGTTAATATAGCCAAGAAACGGGGCCATTAACACACTCGGGGCCCCAGGCCAGGGCACATAACCAGGTCTTCACGGCCTTACGAAAGGCCAACAGGATTGGGGACATCCTGATCTCTGAAGGGAGAATGTTCCAGAGGGCAGGCGCTACGGCAAAGAAGGCATGCCTTCTAGTCCCCGCCAACCGATATTCCTTGGCTGACGGGACCCATAGCATACCTAACCTACCAGATCGAATTGGACAGGCAGAAACAACTGGGAGAAGACGGTCCCTTAGGTAACCTGGTCCCAAGCCGTGAAGGGCCTTAAAGGTGACAACCAGCACCTTGAATTGCACCCAGAAGCACACCGGCAACCAATGCAGCTCAAGTAGTAGTGGTGTTACCTGTGTCGAATATTCAACACCATTTACTACCCATGCAGCCGGATTCTGTACCAGTTGAAGCTTCTGAATGCTCTTCAAGGGCAGCCCCATCTAGAGTGCATTGCAGTAGTCCAGACAGGAGGTCACGAGGGCATGAGTGACTCTGAGCAAAGCCTCTCGGAGGAATGGGCACAATTGATGCACAACCCGAAGGTGTTTTTGCTAAGAAGGCAGCAATTTAACATCTGAGTTCTTTAAGGATTCCCAGGTACAGCCATCAGAATCAAGTAATTTGTTACTGTGTAGACTCTAAAGATGTCCTAAAAGTCTGTGAGAGAGTCAAGAATCTGCCTTACATCTTCTGTAATAAAGACATATACAAAATAGGCAGTTTCTCTGCAAGTGCTATTGTATATCATATTTGAACATCCCTTTCATTCCTTTGTCATCTAATGACCCAACTGATTCCATGGCTGGTTTTCTTCTTCAAATATATTTGAAGAAGTCAGTAATGTATGTATGTATATATTGTATGTATTTATTTATAATACATTCCTCAGGTTCAGGGTGTGTGTGTTGCATTTCTAATTATCGCCTTTCACTTTTTCTGCAAGAGTTTGTGCTTCTTTTTATTCTCATTAAGACAGGTTTTCTATTTCCTGAATGAAGATTTATTAACTTTTATAGCTTCTTGGACACTCATGGAAAACCATGCTGTCCAGATCTTAGACCTGGTTGCTTCTTTCTTACATTATGAAATTCATCCCATTTGTGCTTTATTTATTTATTATGGGATTTATCTATCACCTGAAACTGGAAGGACTTCAGGTGCCTTACAGAATTTACCAGATTTATAATCATGGAAATCCAGCTTGGCATTTTAACTGGGCCATCTTTTTTCTTATATGAGTAATTTGAAATATTGCTGACAGTTAAAAAAAAAAAGACAACCCTAAAATCAGTATCAGATTTTTGCAATGGGATTATTAAATGGAATGTATAAATCAAAACAAAATAAATCTGAAGAGTGGCCCCTAAAGAGCACCTAAAATGTGGAGGAAATTCTAAAATCTTCAAAATGCATAATTTCAAAATTCTGATATGAAGAAAATAGCAAGCAGTAATACACATTGTACCTATGGTGTTCAGGTTAATGTGACAGATAGGATGCTCCCTATTCACTACTTTTACACTACACTAATGTTTGACTGAAATTGTGAGTTAAAGAATGTATATTTTATAAGAATGTATATTTTATAAGAATGGGTATTTTATAGTAATTATGTTTTTTTATTATTATCATTAGTATTTTATTGCTTGAGTGAATTTGTGAGCCAACTGCAACGGAATTTCATTCTATTGTGCACTTGTATAGTGTATAGTGGGATGACAATAAAGTTATTATTCTATTCTATTCTATTCTATTCTATTCTATTCTATTCTATTCTATTCTATTCACTGTTGCTTATTATTTCCTTCATGTCCTAGTTGGGGTTGGTGCAAACTGTGTACACAGAATAGCATGGATATTCAAAGAATCATTATTTAAAAGATGAAGTCAAGATGAATAAAAAGAGATCCAGTTTGGTTTACTGGTTAAGGCAGAGAAGCTAGAAACCTGGAGACTGTGAGTTCTACTCCTACTTTAGCCAGCTGGGTGACCTTGGGCCAGTCACTTTCTCTCAGCCCTAAGAAGCAGGCAATGGGAAACCTCTTCTGAAAATCTTGCCAAGAAAACTGCAGGGACTTGTCCCAGCGGTCACCAGGAGTCAGCACTGACTTGAAGGCACAAACCAAAACAAACAAGATGAATAAGGAACATATCTCTGGAGCAGAGTTTGGTAGGAAGAAAGGCTCTTTCAACCTGGTTTGGATGCTTAGATAATTTAGTTCAACATAGAAAGACAGTTGGAATCATGAGGCAGTCAGCAAATGATACCAATACAACTACCCAGAAAGCTGCAGATGTTTCATTGGTTCTGGTAAAATGTGCCCAGTCACCATTGGAATAGGGAATAACAGAGGATATCATATTCTTATTTTCATAGCAAAGGATTGGTTGGGTGCATTCTCTGAAGTCCACAATCAGTGATTGACAAATGTCCAAGGTACGAAGGGAAGAAAGGAAAGAAATGTCATTTTCAAGAGAAATGATTTGTCCATTCTTAGGTGCAACTAAGACTGTCCCTGTGCTGGAGTAAGAACTGTGAGTCAGGCCAAAGGGCAGAACATCTCACAAACAATATTGTGTTAGAAAAGCAATTTTCCAAAACAGAAGCAAAAGTGGGCAAGTTGTGAACATTTCAGAATGTGGCTTATTTGTGGGGAAAAAGAGACTCCAAGAGGACGTTAATATGGAACAGACCAGGTTGAGGTTGTTAACTTTGTTAAGTAAATAAAGTTAGATAAACCTTTTATGAATGATTTAACTGTAGGATGAAAAGCATGGAAAACAAATCAATTGGGCAGTAAGTAGCCTGACAAGACAAAGAAATCCCTGTTCTTTAAGGATAACACTTAAAATAGCAGGCAAAGATAGATGTCTGCATCCTTCTGCAACCCTTTGCATCATTCATAAACATCTTTCAATTAGCTATGGATGATGCCTTGGTTGTATACATACAGAGCTTGGATGTATTGATGTATTGCCCTAAGTTTCAGTAAAATGCTTCTCTGCCAATCAGTTCAGTCCTATCTCAGTGATGTTGTAATACATACAACATTTTTGTTCAATATTTAACAAAAAGGCTGAAGCTTACCAAGATCAGTTTTTTGAAGGTACCATATTGTTTCTTTAAAATACACATATACCAACATCAGTACTTTATTGACTTAACTGAAACCTCACTCCTTATTTTTTTTCCATGGCCTAAATTGTTTTGCTATTTGCAGTATACCTGGCTATGAGCCTACAAACATTTCTGCTTATTTCTACAGTATTTATTTAAGCTGCACTTACGTGTTTCCAAGAATTGCTATAAAAAAATGGAACTATGCACTGTTCACTGTCCAGAAAGAAAACTGTGAACTATTTCTGGGCCTCAAATTTATTGTATGAAGAAAAGTATACTGCCTATGATCCAGATACATTTCCATGCCGAAAAGTGGAGCAAGCAAGTAGTTCTATCTGCAGAGTTTTGATTCTTCATGATGTCATTGTAGTAACAGCATGTCTCCTATAGTAGTTGAAAGGTAATTAAAAAAACAAACAGTGTGCTTCCCCAGCCATAAAAAGGTGGCCCCCTTTTGTATGAAACAAGATTTTATAGCTCCATGATTGTTTACTATCAGTAAGTTCCAATAAAAGGACTGAGGCTTACTCATTGCTGCCAAACTTTACCACCAGCATGAAAGTTCTGCTGTTGCGGTGTTTGCTGCCATTTTCACCCCAAAATATACGCTGCTGAGGGCCTCCGACACCTCCAGGCCTCATGGACGCTGCCAGATCCCTCACTGCTGCCACACCGCTTGCTGCTGAACCGTGTGCCAGGTATTACTTTGTGGCCCGTGATTATTTTTATGGTATCAATCTGTCCCTTTCCCCTCCACAAGTTGTGCAGGGCTGGTCTAACATACGCTATCATTCCCTACGTTACAAATTGTACAAAGCACGCATTTATTTTTCTAATGGAGGAACTACTGTAATCTACTTTTAATCTATTTTAATAGTTTAATTCCTAAAACCCAGAGAGCAGTTAAGAAATGATTTCTAAAGTGATTCTCTCTGTACAAACAGCCAGAATAACCTGTCACCTCCTTTATAGGATTCTGTGATAGGACTATTTGGAATACTACTGATTATTGCATCTGAAATAAGATTTTGTTCAACTGAAAAAAGTAAGGTGAACATTTAACTTAGAAAAAGTGTGAAGAGAGAAGAACATGATTGTTGTTTATTCGTTCAGTCGCTTCCGACTCTTCGTGACTTCATGGACCAGCCCACGCCAGAGCTTCCTGTCGGCCGTCACCATCCCCAGCTCCCCCATGGTTGAGTCTGTCACCTCCAGAATATCATCCATCCATCTTGCCCTTGGTCGGCCCCTCTTCCTTTTGCCTTCCACTTTCCCTAGCATCAGCTTCTTCTCCAGGGTATCCTGTATTCTCATTATGTGGCCAAAGTACTTCAGTTTTGCCTTTAATATCATTCCCTCAAGTGAGCAGTCTGGCTTTATTTCCTGGAGTATGGACTGCTTTGATCTTCTTGCAGTCCGAGGCACTCTCAGAATTTTCCTCCAACACCACAGTTCAAAAGCATCTATCTTCCTTCGCTCAGCCTTCCTTATGGTCCAGCTCTCACAGCCATAGGTTACTACAGGGAATACCATTGCTTTAACTATGCGGACCTTTGTTGTCAGTGTGATGTCTCTGCTCTTAACTATTTTATCAAGATTTGCCATTGCTCTCCTCCCAAGAAGTAGACGTCTCCTGATTTCCTGGCTTCAGTCAGCGTCTGCAGTAATCTTTGCGCCTAGAAATACAAAGTCTGTCACTGCCTCCACGTTTTCTCCTTCTATTTGCCAGTTATCAATCAAGCTGCTTGCCATAATCTTGGTTTTTTTGAGGTTTAACTGCAACCCAGCTTTTGCACTTTCTTCTTTCACCTTCGTCATAAGGCTCAACAACTCCTCCTCGCTTTCAGCCATCAAAGTGGTATCATCTGCATATCTAAGATTGTTAAAGTTTCTTCCAGCGATTTTAACTCCAGCCTTGGATTCCTCAAGCCCAGCATGTCGCACGATGTGTTCTGCGTACAGGTTGAATAGGTAGGGTGAGAGTATACAGCCCTGCCGTACTCCTTTCCCAATCTTAAACCAGTCCGTTGTTCCGTGCTCTGTTCTTACCGTTGCTACTTGATCATTAAACAGATTCCTCAGGAGGCAGACAAGATGACTTGGTATCCCCATACCACCAAGAACTTGCCACAATTTGTTATGATCCACACAGTCAAGGGCTTTAGAATAGTCAATAAAACAAAAATAAATGTTTTTCTGAAACTCCCTGGCTTTCTCCATTATCCAGCGGATGTTGGCAATTTGGTCTCTAGTTCCTCTGCCTTTTCTAAACCCAGCTTGTACATCTGACAATTCTCGCTCCATGAATTGCTGGAGTCTACCTTGTAAGATCTTGAGCATTACCTTACTGGCATGTGAAATAAGTGCCACTGTTCAATAGTTTGAACATTCTTTAGTGCTTCCCTTTTTTGGTATGGGGATATAAGTTGATTTTTTCCAATCTGATGGCCATTCTTGTGTTTTCCAAATTTGCTGGCATATGGCATGCATCACCTTGACAGCATCATCTTGCAAGATTTTAAGCAGTTCAGCTGGGATACCGTCGTCTCCTGCTGCCTTGTTATTAGCAATGCTTCTTAAGGCCCATTCAACCTCACTCTTCAGGATGTCTGGCTCTAACTCACTGACCACACCGTCAAAGCTATCTCCAATATTATTATCCTTCCTATACAGATCTTCCGTATATTCTTGCCACCTTTTCTTGATCTCTTCTGCTTCTGTTAGGTCCTTACCATCTTTGTTTTTGATCATACCTATTTTTGCCTAGAATTTACCTCCGATGTTTCTAATTTTCTGGAAGAGGTCTCTTGTCCTTCCTATTCTATTGTCTTCTTCCACTTCCACACATTGCTTGTTTAAAAATAATTCCTTATCTCTTCTGGCTAACCTCTGGAATTTTGCATTTAATTGGGCATATCTCCCCCTATCACTGTTGCCTTTTGCTTTCCTTCTTTCTTGGGCTACTTCCAGTGTCTCAGCAGACAGCCATCTTGCCTTCTTGGTTTTCTTTTTCTTTGGGACGTTTTTTGTTGCCGCCTCCTGAACAATGTTGCGAACTTCTGTCCATAGTTCTTCCGGGACCCTATCCACTAAATCTAGTCCCTTAAATCTATTCTTCACCTCCACTGCATATTCCTTAGGAATATTTGTTGTTTATTCGTTCAGTTGTTTCCGACTCTTCGTGACTTCATGGACCAGTCACTAATAGGAATATTAGTGAGCTCATATCTAACTGATCTGTGGGTCTTCCCTATTCTCTTTAGTCTGATTCTAAATTTTGCAATAAGAAGTTTGTGATCTGAACTACAGTCAGCTCCAGGTCTTGTTTTTACTGACTGTATAGATGTCCGCCACCTTTGGCTGCAAAGGATGTAGTCAATCTGATTTCGGTGTCGACCATCTGGTGAAGTCCATGTATAAAGTCGTCTTTTAGGTTGTTGGAAGAGAGTGTTTGTTATGCACAGTGAGTTGTCTTGGCAAAATTCTATCAGCTTATGTCCTGCTTCATTTTGTTTTCCCAGACCATGCTTACCTGTAATTCCAGGTGTCGTCTGACTACCCACCTTAGCATTCCAGTCTCCTGTAATGAAAATAACATCTCTTTTTGGTGTATTATCCAGTAGGTGCTGCAGATCCTCATAGAACTGATTTACTTCTGTTTCTTCAGCATCTGTGGTTGGGGCGTATATTTGGATCACTGTGATGTTAAATGGCTTACCCTGAATTCGAATTGAGATCATTCTATCGTTTTTTGGATTGTATCCAAGCACTGCTTTAGCCACTTTATTATTAATTATGAAGGCTACTCCATTTGTTCTGTGGTCCTCTTGTCCACAGTAGAAGATCTGGTGGTCATCTGATGTGAAGTGGCCCATTCCAGTCCATTTCAGTTCACTGACACCTAAAATGTCTATATTTAATCTTTTCATCTCACCAATAACCACATCCAACATGATAGATTTATGTAAAATTATAGATGATATGAAGTAGATGGGAATGATTTTTTTCATTCTGACACTATAATTAAACCTGGGGTCATCTAGTAGTTAAATTGGGATTTTCTTTTTGCAAGATACAATAATGGCTGCCAAACTGGATTGCTTTAAAAGAAAAATAAACTAATTTTTTGGAAGATAAAGGCATCAGTAGTTAATAAGCACATTCCTGAATCAACCTTTCTGTGAGATGAATTAGATTTCAGCTCCCATAATTCCTAACCTGCTTAGTGAACAAATTATGAGAATTGAAGGAATCTGGGGATTTGAACTCCAATACATGGAGAACACCAAATTGGGGAACACTTATGGAGATGTTTGTTTGCAGACTTCTCACAAAGAGTTGCTCACTATGAGAACTGAAGGCTGAGTGGGAATTAACCTTCAGAATGATCTAGTATGGCCTTTTATATGAATTTTTCTTCATATTTGTGCACAGTTTGAACTAGATATGCATGAGGTGGGGGAAAAATTTTGAATTCAGAAAAAAAACCATGAGTTCCAGAGATTCTGCTGAACTGTTTCAGGCAACCTCAGAACATTTTCATCAATTTGGGTGGGGGCAAAAACAAAATCTGGGTGGGTTAAGCAGAAGACTGGTGCCTCTTCTCACCCTTCTCTAGATCCTGGGGTGGCATATCCCACCCATCCACCTGCCTCAGTGATATTCCAGTGCTTTCTCTCTCCTCAGCCTTTTCTCTGTCCTCACCCATTTCTGCCCAGAAAAAAAAGAGTCCCTTTTTGTGTCGTGCATGGAAGAAAACACCAGAAATGGGCATATTGTGTATACTGTAGACCAGTGTTTCTCAACCTTAGCCGTTTTAAAATGTGTGGACTTCAACTCCCAGCAATCCTGGCTGGGGTATTCTGGGAGTTGAAGTCCACACATCTTAAAACGGCTAAGGTTGAGAAGCACTGCTGTAGACTGTTCTGTACATGGAACAGTTGTCCATGGAAAGTTTTGCACACCCCTAGTTTGAACCAGGAATGCAATTATGTAGCCAGTTAATAGATCTTTCCTTTCTCTATGCTATGATGAATAAAAGAAAATACTTAAAGGGTTGGAGAAAGGGGAGGATACATCTTGGCAACAAGAATATGTTTTTAAGCGCAGCAGGAATTTAGCAACCATTTTAAAAGTCAAACATTCAAGACCAGCATGTAAAGAACATTATTTACATTTTGATCTTTGTAAAGGTCAACTATTCCATTACAGAGTTCCTTAATGAAAAGAGCAGAGAAAACAAAATTAAGAATGAAAGCAACTCTTTGTTTTAGCAGCTAGGCCATCTGCTGTTCTTCCTTAGAATGGTGTTGGTACAGAGAATGTAGCTTGGGTAGTTGTTGCTTGACAACTAAAGGAAAAATGGTTGAATAAACACAACTTGCAAACAAGATATGAAAGAAAAGAATATTTGCTGAACAAGACTCTCAGCTCTGAAAGTGCATATAAGCTAAACAAAGACATAATGAAAATAATAGATTAAATAAATAATAACCAAGGCAGTTGCTGCTTCTAGTAGTAAATATGGGGTGGCAAGAAGAAAACAGCAACCTTAGTTTTTCAAGATACTCCCAAGCTACTTTTTGTTAATGTCAAATCTCTGTTTCAAACTCTTATTTTTGCTGGCAGCAAAAAGAGTGCAATGAACTAAATAATTTCCTTCACAAGAATTCCTCATTCCACTGTTTAAGGAAATAGCTCAGAGCAATTAGGTTAAACTGTTTGTGGGAAAAGATAAGGAAGCATACTGTTAAAGATATGGGAATTCCCAAAGCTGATACGGAATAGGAATGTGCAGAGACCACCCAATCTGGTCCAGAGTGCTTTGGAGATAGGGCAATCTTACTTTATGTCTG
This sequence comes from Charina bottae, assembly GCA_023362775.1. Taxonomy (NCBI): domain Eukaryota; kingdom Metazoa; phylum Chordata; class Lepidosauria; order Squamata; family Charinaidae; genus Charina; species Charina bottae. Next base: position 182,087,021 of record JALMGJ010000001.1, on the reverse strand, counting down.
GATCCCAGAGTGAGATGCAGAAAAACAAAACTCAAAACTCCTCCCACAATTTAATATAGGAAGAACAGGTGGCATATTGGTTTTCTACCAGAAAGAAGTGGAGTCTTGTAGAGCCATCTTTATCAGAAGCTCTGCCAAAGCATGGTGATTATAATACTTGCCTGGCATGCAGAATATTGCTGCTTTGAAACCCAGCAGAAATTAATAAAACAAAAAACAGAACTATTTCTCACTTAACAACGGTAATTGGGACTGGAATTTCCATCACTAAGCGATGCAGTCGTAAAGCGCGATGTCACATGACCACACCACTTAGCAATGGCAGTCCCTGGTTACCATCGTTAAGCAAATCATTGCAGGTCATTAAGCAAGGACTTCACGTGATTGCAACTTCTGACTTCCTGCCGGTTTCCCCATTGACTTTGCTTGTGGGAAGCCGGCAGGGAAGGTTGCAAATCATGATCATGTGACCTTGGGACACTGCGATGGTTGGAAATCCAGGCTGGTTGCCAAGCACTTGGATCACAATCACATGACTACAGGGGCTCTGCAACAGCCGGAACTTTGAGGACTGGTCATAAGACGAATCCAAGATGGCGGCCGCAAGGAAGGCCGGCAACCGCTCCGGGAGAAGTAAGTGTTAAAACCCCAAGAAACTTTCCCTATACCCCACAAAATTACCGTGGTGGTAGATGCACATCGGAGTTGGGGAGCGGACTTCTCTGGACGGAGCGGGGGAGGAGTGTGTTGGCTGGGGCCGAGTCAGAGAAGCCCAGGAGCCCAGGAGCAGCCCAGCGAGTCATCAGAGTCGCCTGGTGAAGTCGGCGGGAGCTGGCGGAGCTGGAGTGGCGAACCGGGACTTTTTCTGGGCCTGGAGGAGTTACCGGAGTTGTGGCCTGGTAAAAGTTCGGCGGAGCCTGGTGGAGTTCAGCTGCGGAGGTCGCGAAGGCTGCGGAGCCTAGTGGCGATCTGCGGAGCCTGGTTGGTGGAGTTGCGGAAGCTGCCGGAGTCGCGGACCAGCTTGCGAGGCTTAGCGGCTAGCCCCTTCGAACGGAGCAGCGCTGAGGCTTGTTGGACCTGGAGGCCCTATTACATTGCAGGGTGGATGGCTGCCACAAAGGAGAGGCCTATGGTGGCTGGTGGGAGCCAAATAGGACTCAAACAGAGAACCAGCAGAGTAACCCCCCATAGACTGAGAAATTTGGGGGGCTGTAAGAACTGTAAGAACTGTGGAACCAAGGCCTGTGGAGACCGGTGGAGGCTTGTGAAGGCCTGTAGAAAACAACGGAGGCCGGTTGGAATTAGAACTGGTGGTGGACTTGGACTCTGGAACTGGGGTGCCCCCAGAAAAGGACAATTTTACTCAATTGTGATCTGGACTCCACTATTGGAAGCAATTAAGCTATTAAGATCATTATTCAATAGTTGCTGCTTGCTGGCCTGAAGGACATCTACCCCCCATGTCAGGGCGGCAGGAAATTGTGGGGTCTCTTGGGTGAGTGTGGTTCCCCTCCGTGAGTGAGAGTCACGAGTGGGGGGGGGGCAAGATTGTATTGGTTGAGAGAGTACCTGACCCTGAGTGAGAGACAGGGCAGGTAGGAGTGATTGTTTGCCCCTCTGTGACCAGTGAGAGAAGCCACAGGGGGCATAATGAGTGAGTGGAGGGTGAATGCAAGGGGCAGTTGGGGCTTGCCAGCGCCGAGAGCTTCGGTTGGTTGCGCTGGTAGCCTTCGACTGCCCAGGAGGATGGAGTATGAAAGGATGGGTGTATGGAAGAGACCCATGCCTAGAGCCAGGTTTTCGAGGGATTCGGGAGTGGAGGCGACCGGATCAGGAAACTCTGGGGACTACAATGTGAGCATTCCGATCGAGGTGGTGATGGGCAGGAGATATTGTGACAGGAACCGGAGGACAGGCCATCTTCGGGGAAGGCGCCCCCGGTGTTTAGTACCGGTGGCGCGTTCCGGTCCTCCGAGTTCAACCCCAGGCTCTGGTCAGCGGATCCTTGAGGGCCCTGGCTTCCGGCTGCTGCTACTCAACGCCAGGTCAGTAAATAACAAAGCCCCTCTCATAAGTGAATTAATCACAGAGAGGGGCGGACCTGGTGTGTATTACCGAAACCTGGCTGGGCCCAGAGGGAGGAGTAGCCCTCTCGGAGATGTGCCCGGCCGGATTTCGGGTGTGGCACCAGCCAAGAGACCAGGGTAGGGGAGGGGGGGTGGCAGTTATCATCAGAGAATCCTTGGTGGCTTTCAGGGGCCTTGCTCCACAAGTATCCGGATGTGAGACCCTGTTTTTCAAGTTGGGTGCCTGTGAACAGTTGGGAGTGTTGCTATTGTACCAGCCTCCCTGCTGCGTAGCAACCTCCTTGCCTGAGCTGCTGGAGGCCGTCTCGGGGTTGGCAGTGGAGTTCCCCAGGCTCATGGTCCTGGGGATTTTAACTTGCTGTCCTTGGGGCGTACCTCGGAAGCGGCTCGGGAGTTCATGGCTACCATGGCAGCCATGGGCCTGTCCCAAATTATTCGGGATCCGACTCGAGACAGTGGGCTCACTCCGGATTTGGTTTTCTTGTCAGAGCAATGGCAAAGTGACCTGAGGGGAAAGTTAGAACTATCCCCGTTGTCATGGTCAGATCACGTCCTGGTATCCCTAGGATTCTCATATGCCGCCCCACTCCGCAGGGAGGCTGGACCTATTCGATTGGTCCGCCCCCGGCGACTTATGGACCCATTGAGGTTTCAGAGGGAGCTGGGGGTAATACCCGAGGATCTGCTGCACAGTCCAGCGGAGACACTGGCCGCAACCTGGAATAGGGAGGCGGCCGGTGCCTTGGACAGGATCGTGCCGATGCGACCTCTCAAGCCCCATTCGACCCGTCACTCCCCGTGGTTTACGGAGGAGTTGAGGGTCTTGAAGAGGGTGAAGAGACGTCTAGAGCGCCGCTGGAGAAAGACGAAGACGGAATTCGACTGAACACAATCTAGAGCCGCTATTAAGGCCTACCTTGTGGCGGTAAGAGCGGCGAAACGTGAATATTTCTCCGCTCTTATTGCATCCACAGAATGCCGCCCGACGGCCCTGTTTAAGATTACTCGATCTCTCTTGGGTAGGGTGGTTTCGACCACCCACCTGCAGGGCTGTGCGGAGGAATTTTCTGAGCATCTGCAGGATAAAATCGCTCGGATTCAGTCTAAATTGGACTCCATGCCTGGATTGCAGTCTGGGGAGATGCCGGGAGAGCGGTCTTACCCTATTATCTGGGAACAATTTGATCCTGTTGGACCTGAGGAAGCGGACAGGATCCTTCAAATTGTTAATCCCACCACATGCTATTTAGATCCCTGCCCTTCCTGGTTGGTGAAATCGGCCAGGGAGGTGACAGGTGGATGGGTCCGGGCCATGATTAATACATCCTTGTTGGAGGGGGTGGTCCCAACTGCCTTTAAGGAGGCGCTGGTGCACCCCCTCCTCAAGAAGGCATCCCTGGACCCTACCATCCTGGACAATTTTCGTCCAGTCTCCCACCTTCCCTTTTTGGGAAAGGTGGTTGAGAAAGTGGTGGCGTTGCAACTTCAAAGGACCCTGGATGAAGCGGATTATCTCGACCCTTTTCAGTCAGGTTTCAGGCCAGGATATGGGACAGAGACTGCATTGGTCGCGCTTACGGATGACCTCTGGCGGGAGCGGGATGGAGGTAGTGCATCCATCCTGGCTCTCTTGGATCTCTCAGCGGCTTTCGATACCATCGACCATGGTATCCTTTTGGGGCGGCTTAGGGAGTTGGGGGTGGGCGGCGTAGTTTTGCGCTGGTTCACCTCCTTCCTCCGGGGCCGCTCCCAGTCAGTGGTGATAGGGGAGGAGAGATCCAGCCCGTGGTTGCTCCCATGTGGGGTGCCGCAGGGTTCGGTTCTCTCTCCTCTCCTATTCAACATCTACATGAAACCGCTGGGTGAGGTCATCCAACACCATGGGATGAGGTATCATCAGTATGCGGATGATACTCAATTGTATATCTCCATCCCTGGTGAAGTAAGTGATGCAGTGTCCACCCTGTCCCAGTGCCTGGAGGCTGTGAGGGCCTGGATGGGGAACAACAGGCTTCAGTTGAACCCTGGTAAGACCGAGTGGCTGTGGATTGATGGCTCAGCGTCTTCTGGGAAATTATCATCTTTGGTTCTCGATGGGGTAGCACTACCCCGTTCGGAACCGGTGCGTAATCTGGGGGCTCTTCTAGACTCACGACTCCTGCTCGAAGTTGTTGCTCATACATCTGGATTCATAATTTATAATTATTTTATACGGTTTGTAGTTTTTATGTATAGTTTTTAACTATGTTATCTTGTAAACTGCCCAGAGTCCCATATTCCGGGAGATGGGCGGGGATAAATTTAAATAATAAATAAATAAATAAATAAGTACCACTCATTCAGCACCATCGCAAGTTTGAATGGTCACTGAACGAGTAATCGTTAAATGAACACCTGTATATACAGGTCACTTAACAACTGCCCTGTTTAGCAACCATTCAAACTTACAACAGCATTGAAAAAGTAACTTTAGGACAGGTCCTCACACTTATGACTGTCACAGTGTCCCCGCAGTCATGTGATTGAGATTCGGGCGCTTCGCAGCTGGCAGGCATTTACAACCGTTGCAGCGTTCCATGGTCACGAGCACCATTTGCACACTTCACAGCCGACTTCAAACAAGCAGAGTCAATGGATGGAGTTGCTGGTCCCAATTAGCATCATTAAGCAAGGTCTACCTGTATATAAAATCAAGCAAAAAAATCAGTCCACTGCAGGATGAAGGCCTCTTCATTGAAGGTTATGGACTGTAATATACCATGCTGGTCCAGGGCAGTTGATAGATATTTTTTGACTTCTCAGGCTACAGCTTAAAGAAAGTGGTTGGCCCAAAATTACCCAGCCTGCTTCTGTGCCAAAGGGAAGACTAGAAACTGAGTCTCCCTGCTCCTAGACCAATACCTTAACTACTACACCACACAGGTGCGCTCTCTCTCTCTCTCTCTCTATATATATATATATATATGTGTGTGTGTGTGTGTGTGTGTGTGTATGTGTGTGTGTGTGTCTGTCTGTCTGTCTGTCTGTGTGTAGGGGGTAGTTTCAGGGAAAGGAAAATAGCAATTAAACAATTGCGTGATTTCAAATCAGCAACATTCTATGCGCCATTCTAACTGTCCTATTGAAGTACTATTGTAAAGGTTGCTCTAAATAATTTTTTAATTTTACAGCTGGCTGTTCTGTCTGCATGTATGTGCACTGATGCTTTTAACTTTGTATAAAACATCTAACTTTGGAGACAGGCAGAGACAGAGATAAAGGTAAAGGTTTTCCCCTGCACAGTCGTGTCCAACTCTAGGGGCCGGTGCTCATCTCCATTTGTTAGCCAAAGAGCCAGCGTCCACGGTCATGTGGCCGGCATGACGCACGCAGAACGCTGTTACCTTCCCACCGAAGTGGTACCTATTAATCTACTTGCATTTGCATGCTTTCGAATTGCTAGGTTGGCAAGAGCTGGGGCGAGCTCACTCTGTCACGCGGGGCTAGGGATTCGAACCTCCGAACTTACGATCTTCCAATCAACAAGCCTGGCGTCTTACCCGCTGAGCCACCATGCCCTTTAGAGATAGAGATACATGCAGAGACATAAAAGTATTCAAGTCTAGTAATACAACCCATAGGGAGCAGCAGCAGGGAAATTTTTCAGTGGGAGGATGTGGCAAACTGCTGCCCAGACTGAATACCTTACAAGCTTTTACCAAAGTGTCTCAGTCCACACAGGATTTTTTTTAAGCTTAGAGACAAGCCAAGTCCAAGGAAGGAGTAGCTCTAGGGAGAGAGATTAAGAGAAAGAATGGGATGCTACTAGAACAGAGCTTTCCAAAGTGCTGCCGCTGGCGACACACCAGCGGCGGCGGCGGCGGTGCGCGCGCGCACGGCGGCGGCACGGGGGGGCGTGCGGCGGCGTGCGCGGCAGCGGCGGGGGGGCGTGCGGCAGCGCTTCCGGGTGGTGTGGCGACACACCACGCTGTGTGTGGCGACACACTTTTGTGTCGCGACACACAGTTTGGAAAGCTCTGTACTAGAAGGTTGTAAAAAAGGTAAAGGTACCCCCCGCACATTTGTGCAGTCGTGTCCGACTCTAGGGGCCGGTGCTCATCTCCGTTTGTTAGCCAAAGAGCCAGCGTTGTCCGAAGACGCTTCCACGGTCATGTGGCCGCATGACACGCGCGGAACGCTGTTACCTACCCACCGAAGTGGTACCTATTAATCTACTTGCATTTGCATGCTTTCGAATTGCTAGGTTGGCAAGAGCTGGAGCTAGTGCGGGAGCTCACTCCGCACGCAGGGCTAGGGATTCGAACCTCCGAACTTGCAATCTTCCGATCAACAAGCCTGGCGTCTTACCCGCTGAGCCTCACTTAAGAATTAGCAGTTGCGCAGAGACAGATGAAAGTGAACTGGCCAAAGGGATAACAACGCAAAACAAATATTGGGATAAACCTCACTAGAAGTCAACCCAAGGCGAAAAGGCTAATTGTTTGTAAACCATGTAACAAGCCCATGTTGTGAGAAATAATTTACTTTTTGGTAGCTTCAGCAAAGTACAATTTCAGTATTTTTTACACTTTGCAGCGTTCCTTCAAACCAATCAATTCTCAGCGCAGCCTACTGATTGAGAAGCCGTGGTGGCTCTTTCACCTTGCCCTACACGGCGAAACGACTACGGTGATACTACATCACGTTCTTCATAAACCGAATGAACAAGAAAACCGACTTCCACTCTCAATTTTGCTCTCCCCATTCCATTCCTCCCCCGAGCCGAACCCAACCCCTCATCGAGGATCCAATGCGCATGTGCATCCAAGCACGGCCACGCCCATCTACGATTCCTGAAGAGGAGGAGATGGTTCGGCCAAGCGTATTGGGATCGGAAGCTCGGCAATCGGCTGCCCAGCCTTGGCGGAAAAGGAAGGAAGTGCCCGGGTCCAAGCCTATCGCTTGCCGAGCTCGACGTCGCTTTCTTTTCATCCTTTCTGGCCAAGCGCAGGTGTTGCTGTCCGAAAGCTGCCGACATGGTGAGAAGCGAAGCATCGGGATTGGCGGGAGCGGGCTTCGGGGCGAGCGTGGAGGCAGGGGAGAGAGAAGCCGTGCTTTCGTGGTCCGGGGCGGTAGGTGTGACTCAGCACCTACCGGCGATGGCGGGTTTGCGGCCCAGATTGCCTTGTCTTTATCACCGACTTTCGAAATCCTAAACCCGCTAGCAGTGGCCTGCATGTCTCCCGTTCCTGCAGTTCCCGCTCTGTGTGGCCCAGTCCCTTTCCCTCCCCCCCCCTCTTTTGTTTTTTGCACGGTCATCAGCCCTTCTCGTAGGCAGCCCAGTGGACTTTTCCACTGAAACAGGCATTACCTTATTTTTTAGTTTTGTTAATGTATCTTTTATAAATTGAGACGCTTGAGTAATCAGAAAAGATTTTCTAGGTAGTATCCGAAGTTGTGCTTTGGTTTATATTTTCAAACCAATACAAAATATCGTATCCTTTATCCTTGTACACATTTCTTTAATCTCAGGACCCCACCAAAGGAAGCGGCTCCCCACCCGTTTTCTCGCTGTACCACTGTCGAGTGTCAGTACAAACCTGACTTCCCCACTTCGTATATGTAAATGCATGTGTATGATTCCTATCTCCAGCCTTTAGCTGGATTTGGTTGCAGAGAGGAGCGAAGGAGGAGACGACCAAATTTAGAGTTTTACATATCTACAGATGCATCCAATGTCTTGTAGAGCCCTTTGGTGTCACAAAATAAAATCTATTAAGTCAAGCTAGCATAGTAGGTGTACATGTATCAACGAATATAATTAGAACAGTACAGTCACATATTATAGATAATATAAATAGTACAAAGTTGTATCTTAGTAAAATTTGTTGCATTAAATTAAAACAATTGTTTAATGGAGTCTTGTCAATTTGAGAGGGATATATAACTTAAAGTACATTTTAATTTCTCACATTGCAGTCGTACAAATAATCAGAAGTAAATTTAATTTGGCTAAACCTGGACAGGAATGGGTATTGATGTAGTAGCTAACGAAACATTTTTCTTTTGCTATTCTCTGATCCCTGTTTGATCAGTCAATAGGTACACAATACTGTTCTTACTGAAACTGAAAACAAAACTGTTTTTTACCTAGTTAGATTGCAGTTTTAGCACATAGACCTCGACATGCAAATTGGAAATGTGGACTTATTCTAATCATATTTTGGGAATGAATTGCTGGATATTAATTTCTCAAACATTTCCATGTTTGCCTTGATTCATAATACTGTGACTTGGGTTACATGTCCATGCTGTAAATGTTTGTTTGCTGTTTGTTTCATCAAGCTTCTTTTTTCCCATCTTTTATTTTCTCTCCCTTTGTAAAGCTTTGCCCCCTGCACTTACTAATAAAGCTTAATAATTATGAATAGTATACTTGCAAGTACTGAACAAGCCAAATATACTACTTGGTAAGGATGTGCAAGTATCCCCAAAGTGGGAAGGTTGCTTGAGTCTGACTTGGAGCACACTTGCTGTACCTGTTGGTGGCATTTTAAAGAAGCCATGCTTTTTCGTGGTATTGCAAGGTGCTTGCCAATACAATGAGAGTTCCCACACTGGATCTGAAGAATCTTTCCTGCTTTAGATCTGCATACTGCACACCTCTACAATTTTATTCATCCTTATCTTGAAAAGAAAATTAGCCATTAAAATTATTTTGGATAGTCATAGAAGTCCTAGTATTTCCAGAAACTTTTTTTTTTCAGTTACAGAAATGATAATCCATAGTACAGGTGAGTTTTTGTTTTTATTTTTCCTACTTTAATGGCAGTCATATTAATTCACTTTGTTCATATTGTTCACTTTAGTTTCGCAATCAATATGATAATGATGTCACCGTTTGGAGTCCCCAGGTATTATTTTTGTCTTTCTGTTCTTCGTCTGTTTCCTTTTCTCATCAGTTGAATAATAAATCAAAGTATTTAAATCTTACTTCGAAAGCAAAAGGAATAATAAGAGATTTGCAAATATGTATAAATGTGAAATGTGTTCTTTATAGTAACAATCTGTATGAGTCATTTATACATAAACTACCTTCCAGTTGGGAAAGTTCTCTTATCAGGCTTTATGTGCTAATAGCTATGGGAAATGCAGCTTAACCTACTTAAGGTTGCTTGTGTGGTGCTAGGCCCAGAGGTAGGAGGCCACTGAGTCTTTGAATGGTAAGATAATCATTATATTCTGCTGTTTGCTAAATTCAGGAACAATAAGGGACATCTGTATAGATTAAGAAGAATTTGGCAACCTAGAATTGGTGTAGCCTGAGAGAATCTAACTGTAAGATAGAATGCCACACTCACATTCTCTTTTAAAGTTATGACATATAAAATTATGTCAGACTGAGCTAGTTTTATGCAAACCATGGTTTATTGACTATCATTGGCGATCACTCGTAGCCGAGTAAGATTGTCTTCCAAAGGTAAAATGTTAACGGTGGATCCGTAAGTGGCTATAAAGGCCAATTCTGGATCCGCACAACCTCCCACAATGAGGGCATAGGTTTCCGGGTGGGAGACGGTCATGATGAGGGTTTGCCTGACGTGCCTTCCTTTTAGCTCTTTTCTCCTTTTCGCCCTGTACTCGTGCTTCTTCAAAGTCCATAGCGCCATTAATAAAGGCTGACCTCCAATTGAAACGCTCATGAGTTAGGCCTTCCCAGTTCTCAATGCTGATATTACATTTTTTAAAATTAGCTTTGAGAGTATCTTTGAATCTCTTTTGCTGTCCACCAATATTCCGTTTTCCATTCTTAAGTTGGGAGTAAAGTAGCTGCTTTGGAAGACGATGGTCAGGCATTCGAACAACATGACCGGTCCAGCGAAGTTGATGTTGGAACCATACTTGGCTAGGTTCACATAACATTCAAATCCAAACAAACCACATTATGACTAAGCATGATGTATAAACCAAAACATTAACTCTATTCCCCTTTCCTGCTTTCATCTGTTGAATAGTTCTGGAAAGCTCAAAAGCTCTACCAGTACTGTGTCCTTTTTTAAGATATTTGCCATACTTTGGATTTTAGTATATTTATATGGAAGTTTTCGAAAGAATATACCTCATTACTGCAACTTAGTGTGTATTTGGGTTATCTATTTTCCAACACAGCCGTATTCCTGAGGCTTATTATGTCCTGAGGTTGCACACTGTACTCAAACAGGTACATCAGAAAGTGTTATTAATTTGTGCTCAAGTTTATTGATTTATGGCAATTGTGATAAAGATAATGTTAAGTTTCAAAAACTGTCATGGAATATTTTTTAATTCACTAAAGACAATGTTAAGTAACATTTGAAGGAAGCAAACCATTGCAGTGAAAGAAGAAAGAATAACTAAGTGTTTAGTTTCAGTTCATTGGATAATTTAGAGTCAGCATTTCTCTGTCAGCTCAGGCTACCTCAGGTGGTTGCTGTGGATGAAAGTAGGATGAGGAAGCCACACACACACATACACACATACAGTACATAATATACATATAAATTTATGTGTGTGTGTGTGTGTGTATGTATGTATGTATGTATGTATGTATGTATACACACACACACACACATATGCTGTGAGTTCCTGAATGAAAAGCATTCATTATTTGTTCCCTCTCTTATTGCAGTATGTCATCTCATTTGCACCATCAGCATATTCATAAGGATATCTTTTGTTTTTAGGGTCGAATTCACCAAATAGAATATGCAATGGAGGCTGTCAAACAAGGGTCTGCAACTGTTGGACTAAAATCAAAAACCCACGCTGTTTTAGTTGCCTTAAAGGTAAACTCAAGAGGAAAGCCAGTTTGTTTGTTTAAAAGCATATGTGGTATATGAAGCATTCTAATATTCAAAGCCTTAAAGTAGTTTTCCCCAACCTAGAGAATATGCATGCTGGCCAAGCAAATAGTGTTGTAATCACTTTTTGTTTGTAAGGCAAGAGCTGAGAAAGTCTGTTCTAAATAAATACTGTATTTAGCTTGAGCAAGTTTAAAATACAACAGTATTTTAATTATTGTACTCTTTATTGTTTACTTAGTACCTGATGGGCAGAAAAGTGGGACGTAAATTGTATAAATAAAGTTTGGGAGCATGGAATGTTACATACACCACATTTTTAGAATAAAATGACAGGAGAGAGCCAAGCAATTTTGTGGGGCCAGTGATAGATCATGTGACAAAAACATCAGGTATATTATTTTATTGTAAGTGCTGTCAGAGAGTGTTGCAAATTTTTATTATAGCTGTATATGCTATGAATAATAGATAATAATGGTGCGGTTTCCAGCACTAAAGACCATGTAGTTTTTCTTGGAGAAAACAATGGTGGGATATCACTGCACAGGCTGCTTTCAGGTTCTGAATAGGCACATCCTCACTAGGCCTGACATGTAAGAATATTGGGGGATAGGGATGGAATTACAAATGTTAGCTTACCAAGCAAAGACAGACACAAGACTTTTGATTCTTTCACTTGCAATATTAGTAGGGATGTGCTAAATCCATCCATTTGGAAACAGAAGATTCCAGAGTTTTCTAGAATGTTCCATTGCCCTCTAGACCATGTCAAATCTCCTCACAAACTATACTATACAGAGATGGTTTGCAGGTTTTGGAAGTAAATCCTCTGAATGAGAAGCAATTTGGATGGTCATAGACTGATTGCATAAGGCAGCTTCTTATGTTTGCATAAGGAGTAACAACAGTTCATCAATCTTTACTATAGCTGTTTAAAGTATTATTAATAATAAAGTGAAACCTCAATCCAATGGACTTGAGATGCAGTGAACAAAATTCCCACGTATTTATGTCATTTTACATCATTTTGCATAATTACATTATATACAAAGTGTCAATTTGCAATGATGTGCAAATGATATAATTTGTGTCATTTGCTATTGTCACTACAGATGATATACTCTCTGGTTTAACAGACAGAATGCACACTTTCTCCCCCCATAAAATTGAGGTTTCACTGATATTTGGCATTATGAGTGTATGATTTATAACTGTTGCTTTTGGGTATCTGTGTTTGTTTAGAGGGCACAATCTGAATTGGCAGCTCATCAGAAAAAAATCTTGTATGTTGACAACCATATTGGTATTTCCATTGCTGGACTTACTGCTGATGCAAGACTCTTGTGGTAAATTTGGAATTCGATTATTTGATTGATTGAATGTGGAATTGTTGTCAGTTTATAAATATATATGGTACGGGTCTGAATCTGATTCCCAATTCATGCTCTTGGTTCCTGAGGTGATATATAGACTGTATCCATGTTTCTCCATCCTTAACCTTATCTACTACAGTTGCTGCACACCATAACATTCTGCTGAATTTAAGTATATGTGCAAAACATGTTCTTAGTCATTTGTGGAGAGTGTGACAACATTGTATAAGAATAGTAGTGAGGAAGGCTAACCCCACTGCTCCATCCATGCAGTCACTGAACACATGGAAGGGCTGAGGGTGTAACCTGATTGAAATTGCCAGTGGAGGAGTAGGTGGAAAGAAGCGGATTATACTTGCTGAAGAGCATCCAATAATTTCATGCCAGCATGAGTTCACACTCCTTGCCACCCTAGCTCTTTTACAATCAAACAGTATAATAAATAATAATAATAACAACTTTATTGTCATCCCACTATACACTATACACCAAGTGAACAATAGAATGATATTTTGTTGCAGTTGGCTCACAATTTCAATCAAACACTAAAATACTACTAATAAAAAAACAATATCCAGAGTTACTATAAAATATACATTCTTTAGCTCACAATTTCAGTCAAACACTAAAATACTAATTAAAAAAATCCATAGTTACTATAAAATATACATTCTTTACACATCCAACATTTCACGTAAAAGAACTTATTTAAGAATTCAAGAATCCAATAGCCTGGGGGACAAAGCTGTTTCCCAATCTGGCTGTTCTACATCGGATACAGCGGAACCTCTTCCCAGAGGGTAACGAAGAAAACAAACCATGATGATGATGGGAGGCATCACTGATGATCTTTCGAGCTCTGTACAAACAGCGTGCATGTGCTAAATCTTGGATGAGAGGCAGAGATATCCCAATTATCTTTTCTGCTTCCCTTACCACTCTCTGCACAGACTTTCTATCTGAGGCACTACAGCCTCCAAACCAGATGGAAATACAATTAGTAAGTACACTCTCTATAGTGCCTCTATAGAAAGTAAGGAGAATGGGAGATGTGCAAACGTTGCTGTGCTTGCTTTACCAAAAATGTGGTATTAAGGGACCAGGTCAGACTATTTGTTAACTGCACCCCCAGGAATCTGATGTAATATAATATCTGTACAGTTATGGTTTCTGAAGAATAAACCTAAGAAATGCTGAAGCTACAAATGGGAAAAAACTCTCTTTTACTCCTGCAGCAATTTCATGCGTCAGGAGTGTTTGGATTCCAGATTTGTATTTGACAGGCCTCTTCCAGTATCTCGATTAGTGTCTCTGATTGGAAGCAGTATCCTTTTTTCTATGAGATAATTGTTGTGGGTTTCCCATAGTTGCCAATATATATGTAACTCTTGGATAATCATCTTGCTGCTAAGGACTCGGCCAGTAATATTGTATAATTACAATATTATACAATATTATATAGTGAGGTGAGGCTGGCCCCCCCCACTCCTGACCTTCCGGAAGTCTTTTAAGACCTGGGTCTGACGACGGAGGGGGTAGTGCCTCTTGGAGATGGCTGGCCCTGTAGTGCCTTGATCTGGATTGTGGCTCCTAACCATCTTTGGATTTTATTTATTCCCTCTATTTATTGTTTTATAGTAATTTTTGTATAGATTTTAAATTTTGATACTTGGTAAACTGCCCAGAGTCCCCTATTTGGGGAGATGGGCGGGGATAAATTAAATAAATAAATAAAATCATGTATTGCTTTTACGGAAAGTGAGGCAATACAGGGCATTAGGGGCTGTTCGCTTTAATGCTAAAAATCTACTAATTGATTGAAAATCTCAGCCATATAACAGAATAATAAAAGTTAAACAGTAAAACAATTTTCTGGATTTAAGAGAAACAATTCATCTGCTGTTTAGGCAGATCCACCCACAAATTTTACTTCAACATTACATAATAATTTGCATGTGTTAAATTTAATCACTAGTTAAATACAGTACTATTTTAATATTGCCTTTTATCATTTCAAAGGTTTCCATAATACGGTTAATATATATTGAATGTTCTTGTTGAGTATTTTGGATTTTGTTTAACCTGAATCCTGTTTTATTTTTTAGTGCTTATTGGAGGTGAGAATGGGGGTGGGGTTCTTTTCATTTTCTCCTGGTGATTATTTTAAATTCTAAGAATAAAATCCAGTACCAATCTTCCACTGATGGAACTGCAGCTTTCTGAGAAGAGGGGAAAACTGCTGAATGACCACTGTTACTGCTATTTTCCATGTGTGTCCTATATTTTTATAACCTGACGGGGGGTAGGGGTTGCTTTTTAAATCTTGAAGAATGTGTATGAAAATTTTCATAAGAAAAGTATGAATGTGTGAATGAGCTTTTTGAGATGTATTCCTCAGCTTGTTTAAGAAACGCAGATACCAACGCAACGTTATGGCAGAAGACCATATGGTGTGGGACTTCTTATTGCAGGCTATGATGTAAGTGCATCATCTGGGGGAGACATGTTATTGTATATTTTTTCTGGAGAGTTTTCCTTCCTAGAGTAAACATGGTAGAATTGCAGCAAAGAGGGTTCAGAATCTTATTCTATGTTACAAAACAATTTATAAGTAATTATGAACATTGAATAGGAAACTTGGACTTGGAACTTTATACAAGATACATTTCAATTTTAGTATATTATTCTCCAGATGTTTGGGATTTAGTTTCTCATCAGCTCCACCCAATATTTACAATGGTAGGTAAGGGTAAAATATTTTGAACTATTTCTGAGCATCAAGCTCTGTAGAACTTGTTTTTGAAAGTGAGATTGCTGTTTAAAACATGAAAGGAACTGTTTTAAAAGTGCTTGAAATAATTTTGCATTTGAAGTGGGAAGTTTTGGAAAGGTTGCACTTGAAACAGTTCAGAATGAAATGTGTTAAACGCCCTTAATAGCCAGGGATTTTGAGTTACACTGTAAAACAACTGGGAAAACAACATATATTTTTATCTGGGTGGTGACACTGTGAAATACTACATGCAAGCTGTTTGATAGATTCCTCCTTTTTTAAAAAAATGTCATTTCAATTTGTCAGGATATGGGTCCCCATATCTTCCAGACTTGCCCTTCTGCAAATTATTTTGATTGCAAAGCAATGTCCATTGGTGCAAGATCCCAATCAGCTCGAACTTACTTGGAACGACGTATGACTGAGTTTGCTGACTGTAAGTGTAGCACATGTCTTCTATTTTGTTTGTAATATGTTATTTTTTTTACAGATTTCTTATTTATATTTTTGGTGGTTCATTGCTGAACGGTTATTTGGCTATCAATCATGTGATGAGGAAGTTGAAAGTGTATTGAAATAACCCATTCAATGCAGAAGATACAGCATTCCTGAACTAGTCATAAATGTAGTTATTTTGCAGGTAACCTGAATGAACTAGTGAAGCATGGACTGCGGGCTCTGAGAGAGACACTTCCTGCTGAACAAGATCTAACTATTAAGGCAAGGCTGAGATTTTTCTTTCTTGCAACTGGACCTGTGACTGAAACATGGCTAACAATAGTTATGAATATTGTGGAAGGGTGACATATCTATTTTTGTACAGGGGAGCCAAAATTTATAATTAAATATTCACATACAAGAGTAGTGGAGATGAGTTTTGAACATTAAAACAATTTGAGTCACCAACCCTATGTAATATTAAGGAAATGTAAAACTGAAGAGGATTCTGAGCAAGCTTAAAGTCTTATTCGCAGTTACTTCTGAGTCAGCTTTTCAGGAAATGGAAGTCAAAAGTAGAGGTCTGCACATTGTTTTATTCCTGTCACTTCCAGTGTCTTGTAAAATATAATGAGGTTTATGTGACATGCCAGTTCATCACTTCCATACAATAAACTGTATTATCCATGCTAGTCTAGTATTTATTATGACCATTTAAACACTACATAGGACATATCTCATACAACCTTCCCTAGTTCTACACTTTAACATGAGAGCGTATAGATAGAATGCCACATCTTTGTAGTGGTGCTTATATGTGAGATATTTTCACTTGGCTTTATGTTGACTGCCTTGTGGTCAGCATTAAAAGATAGCTTGACCAGAAAATGTTCCCTGATTCATGAAGATGACTCTTTTTTGCTTTTACTTGTATAGACTAGTGGTAGGAGGGTACGTTACCTTTCAGAGTTTCCTGAACGTTGACTCTCAGCAGCCCCAACTAATCATGTTGAAGGATTCTAAGACATATACTTCAGAACTTTACAAATTCTCTATCACTGATATATATTTTTTGTAATCTTCTAGCTTTTAAATGTGTGCTTTAAGCATTGCTTTTATATGAGTCTATGTGGGCTTAGGTGTCCTTTTTTGGAAAAGAAATGGTGTATACTTTAAAATGTGTATGTAAGGCAACTCATACATGGAACACCTCTAGCGATGTATTAAAATACATATATTGTATGATTCAGTCCAATTATGGCCTCAGCAACATCAGTGAAATCCACTCTTACTACCTTTTTGAATTGCAACATAATGTATATTCTGTATTACTTTCTTGGGAAATGTAGTGAATTTTCTCTCTTTTTTTTTTACAATCATTTAACAGAATGTTTCTGTTGGGATTGTTGGTAAAGAAATGGAGTTTACTATTTATGATGATGATGATGTAGCACCATTCCTGGAAGGTCTGGAAGAAAGACCACAGAGAAAGGTATGCAAATCTTAATAAAGTCACATTTTGTAAAAGCTTCAATAGGCCATTTTTTTCTTTGCTACAGTATATCTGCTTGTCTCAATATTTTTTTTAATCTTGATTTGTAAGTAGCTGGATCACATGATGAGACTTTCCGTTCTGAGGACGTTTTCTAGATTGCCCCGTCCTCAGAAATTAGATGACTGGTGACCTAAGAGAGTGCCTTTGGAGTATGATATTCTGTCTGTTTAATGCTGTCCTCATGATAATTGTCGTATTTACTCTACTCTTTTGATACTAAGCAAAAAACGTTTCTTTATCTAAGCCTTTTTAACCTGACCAGTATGCTTTGGATTTTTATTTCTGCAGAAATGTGGATCTTTTCCTATCTTGCTCTTTTAATGGTTCCTCCCAGTGTGATACAAACACATTTCCCATCCTTTCTTTTCCTATGCCCAAAGCAGACTTTTAGAAAAAGTGGGAGAATCAGTTTCTTTCCATATATCCATTCCATTGGAATATTAAGTAAATTGGACATTTTTACTTAACAGTCCAAATGATTTTTTTTTAATATTCAGTTTTTCTGGGGATTGGGCTAAGTCTTAAATATATGAAAGTAACAAAACATTTAAAAATATATCAAACCAACCTTTGCCTTTGATTTCTGTTGGATTATTAAAGCAGAATAGTGGAGTATTGAAAATCTGCCTGTCTGTACTTACTTACTTACTTACTTATCACTACATTGAATATTGGGGAGACTGTGTATTTGTAGAATATTATGCAAGGTTTTTCCCAGTGACAGTTACCTTTATTTCTTTTTCTCTATCAAGCCTGCTCAGCCTGCTGAAGATACAGCAGAAAAGCCTGAGGAACCAATGGAGCACTAATTGCACTGCATAAAGTATAGGTTACTTCAGAGGAAATAATGCTAGGAGCATTATTTGTATCTTGGTAACTTAACTTTGAAATTCAATGCATAATGTAGTGATAAAGCATCAGTCTTTAAAATGAATTACCGAAAAAACTTACATTGGCAGAAAAAAAATAACTGACCACTTCTGTTGAGAAGAAAAGATGTCATTTTCTAGAAAAGTGTGAAACACTGTTTTATATGAAAAAGCATGTTGCTTTTATGTTTTAAAGGCATCTCTGAAATAAACTTGTTTCTTTTGTGAAAAACTGACTTTTTTTTACTCCTTAAATCAATAAAACTGTAGGCAATATCATTTGATCCCAATCTTACGGGATCATGTACCTGTGTCAGTATTTCTAAATACCTTGTTTTTATGAGTCTTGTATCAAATTAAATTGGAATATATAATCTATTTGTAATTATCAAATCAGTTGAAAATATAGAGTGGGATCCAATTAATTTAAAGAAATCCACAGAGAAAGATTTCTACCAGGGATGTGCAGAACTGATTGTGGGATGGACTCTTTCAGAAAATTCCAGAATGTTCCATTTCCTCTGGACCATGCTGTTCTGAAGACAGTTCAGGAGTTTCCAGACATTCAAGATGTTCTCGATCTTGAATGTTCCATCTGGAACACCTAGAATTGCTTCCCGTTTGGAGGATCTCCTTTTAGAAACCACCATGTTATCTGAAATTCACAGATCCCTTGGCTGCTATAAAATTATTTCTAGTATTATTCAGAAAGGCAACCTGATCCTCCAGATACACTTCTCAGGCAATTCAGGTGATTACAGAAAATAGGGAAGAAGAAAGCTGGGTTCATTTTAGGACTCCAATTTATACTATAGTCTTTCCAATGAACTCACACCCACGTCCACTCATTTTTGACTCCTGACAACTGCCTGGACTAGTCCCTGCAGTTTTCTTGGCAAGGTTTTTCAGAAGTGGTTTGCCATTGCCTCCTTCCCAGGGCTGAGTGTGTGTGACTGGTCCAAGGTCACCCAGCTGGCTTCAGGCCTAAGGTGGGACTAGGATTCCCAGTCTCCCAGGTTCTAGCCTGATGCCTTAACCCAGAGCTTTCCAAACTGTGTGTCGGGACATGTTAGTGTGTCGGCTGCAGTGTCTGGGTGTGTCACAGCTACTGCTGCCTCCGAGCCCTGCCAGGATTCCGCGCAGGTCCTAGTGCCTGCCTTGTGCCTGGCTGCCTCCAAACCTGCTGTGATTCCGCGCAGGTCCTAGTGCCTGCCTTGTGCCTTGCTGTAAGAGTGTGTCGCGAAATGATGCCCTGCTGTAAGAGTGTGTCGCGAAATGATGCATGTCTAAAAAGTGTGTCACCAACATGAAAAGTTTGGTAAGCTCTGCCTTAACCACTACACCAGACTGGCTCTCCATACCTATGTACACAACATATACATACTGTAAATTCTGTTCTAGAGGACATAAAACAAGTAAAGGGGGATGTTATAACAAGATTTGTTATAGGAAAAAACATTTTTCTGCTAGCAGCTGTCATGTTAAAAGAAAATCTGGTTCTTTGATAAGCCAGATTTATATTAATGGTCCATCTAAGTAGCAGGAATGTAAACAGTTAAAATCGTGAGCTAAACAGATTCCAATGAAATACATAAGATTTCTCCTCTTTTGGGGGAAATGGGTGGTGACGAAATTTGATTGATTGATAACAAAGATAATAAAAAGAGAAAGAAAGAGAAGTACTAGACGGTAATGTATTGTCGAAGGCTTTCACGGCCGGAGTTCGATGGCTGTGTGGCCGTGTTCTGGAAGTTGTGGTTCCTAACGTTTCGCCGGTATCTTCAGAGGGCACCTCTGCTCCTGCCCTCTGAAGATGCCGGCCACAGATGCTGGCGAAACGTTAGGAACCACAACTTCCAGAACACGGCCACACAGCCCGGAAGACCCACAACAGCCATCTAACTAGACGGTACTTCACCTCTGCCTTACGTTGGTTACAAGACCTAGTTGGCGATTCCTGTGGGCAAATTTGAGATTTTTATCCTCAGAACTACCTGAGTATGTTCCCACACACATGTATGAACGTGTGCCTACGCTCACTTTCTTCAGCTTTTCTCCGTGGTTCCGTCGGAGTCTCTGGCAGCGCCACCGCGCAGCGCTTGAAGCTCGCCAGAAGAGGACGGACTTCTTAGTTAGCGCGCGTTTCTGCTAACGGAGGAGGCGTGTCCTGATAGGGCCGCCGTAGCAGCTAGGTGGCCTGTGCGCCGAGGGCTTCCACGTCAGCTGGAGCAGGCGGCGGTGCCAGCAGGAGCGGGGAAGGGAGCTCTGCGACGGCTGATCGAAGAGGAGGCGGCCGCCGCTGCCGCGCGGGTTCAGCAACCACGTCCGATTCTGCCACGGGATCCCTCGGCTGAGGTAGCTGCGGCGGCCGCCCGTTTTGCAAAAGGCTGGGAGGGCAGGCGGGCCTAGGAAGTGCCTGGATAACACCGAATGTGGGGAGGAAGGCAGGCAACGGGCCGAGGCGGCGGGGTTTCTGGGCGCAGGGCTTTGAGTCGCGGAAGTGGTAAAGGAGAGGATCCCTCTCGCCGCGACCCCCTCCTCCTCCTCCTCCTCCTCTCGGGTCTGCACCCGGCTTTCCCTTCCTGATGACGCCACATTTCAGATCTTTCCGCGCGGCCTAAAAGCGACCAACCCGCCGGCCCTTTCGGGGTGGGGAGGGCTTTGTGGTCCTTCCATTGCAGGGCGTCGGGATTTTACTCCGTTAGGTATACAGAACGGCGCGTGCAGGGATTTTCCTCTGAATGAATGAAGGCAGAGCGGGATGAATGTCCTGCTGGGGTGGAGCCTCTCTGCCTTTGAGGGATTCGTTTAGTGTTCAAAAAGCAAGGATGCCGTTGATCTCTGAGCACCTAGGCAAAGGAGAATCCATAAAACCATAGCATGTGAAAGAGCCATTTGGGCCATCCAGTCCAACTCTCTGCTCACAATTTTTTTTCCTGTGCCTTCGACTCAGTCTTGACTCCTGGCAACTGCCTGGACTAGTCCCTGCAGTTTTCTTGGCAAGGTTTTTCAGAAGTAGCTTGCCATTGTCTCCTTCCTAGGGCTGAGAGAGAGTGACTGGCCCAAAGTCACCCAGCTGGCTTCATGCCTAAGGCAGGACTAGAACTCAGAGTCTCTCGGTTTCTAGCTTGGTGCCTTAACCACTACACCAAACTGTTCACTATAGGAGTTCAAATTAGAACATCCCAGGTTGATATCTAACAAGCCTCCCCTTGAACATCACCAATGAGAGTATTTGCTAAATTACTAAAAGGAAATCTTCCAACCAGTTATATATTTTATTACTTTAACTGTCTCTTAAAGTTATAATAGCAGTTCTACCTTTTCCAGCTAGCCAGCAGCATCTAGTCTACTTTGGCTGGTCTCCAAATCTAGGCAGGCCCAGGTCTGGTTAGTGCCTGGGTGGGAAATCTTCAGGAAAGCCCAGTAAGTAAGTAAGTAAGTAAGCAAGTAAGTAAGTAAATTAAATATAAATATAAATATAAATATAAATATAAATATAAATATATAAATAATATAGAAAAAATATAGAAAGCTATATTGGGATGTTGGGGGAAAAAACCACCCTGGAAGAAGGCAATAGCAAGTGACTCCCACATTGTTGACAAAGAAAGCTATGTGGATATGTCCACTTAGTCTTAGGGAATAGAGCTTGATTTGGAAAAGACTACTGTTTATACAGAAGCTTAGGCTATATAAAGAAGGGCCATACTCATAAGTGTCTGGTACAAACCACAATGATGCAAAATGACAAAATGTGTGTCATGGCACAAAACCAGCTTTTCATATTTGAGTCTTGATATTGGATGCAAGTACTTAAGTCAAGGCATTTGTATTATGCCATTTTTAGATGGGCTGGTCAAAACTGAGTTGCAGCCACGTTACAGAATTATATTGGCCACTCTATTATGAAACTCTACTGGTAATCCTCAGCATCAACTCCTTGCATGTTTCATGGAATTCTAATTTACAGGAGTCAGATTTTTATTGAGCCGTTCAGAACAACCCAGCATATCATTCATTTGTTATATATTTAAACTCACTCTCTCTCTCTCTTTCTGTCTCTCAACTCTATGTATGCACATGTGAAACATTTATTATCTATCTATCTGTCAGCATGGCTTCTCCAGAAAAGATGATTTGTAAGCCAATTGGCACACATTATTTCCTTTAAACCTACCACTTGTAAGGTGTTCCATCCGATGTCTGAACTCTCCCTCCTCTAGAGTAAACCACAGAAGTGCGGTTTCTTAGAAGCAGAAAGATTTATTACAGAACATGAAGGTTAACACGAACAAAGACTTGAATGGACTTGAATGGACGAGCAAAGCATGTCATGCACATTTAAACCTTCCCCTCCCCAGGTCCTTTGATGTTAACACGTGTAGCTCGTGGCTCCAGGGTGCTGAACAGGTCTATTTCAAAGGCCAGGCCAGGTGTCTCTTCCCTGTCTGGTGGCAGCCGCCCTGGATACCCTTATCTATATGCATATTGGCAGAGGTCTGTAGAGCTCTGACACCACTCTGGAAATTTTAATCAATAAGAAGATTTTGGTTTACATTCCAAAATTTAGGGGGCATCACATTTTACAGAAGATTGTAAACTATCTGGCACTTTAGATGTGTTTACATTTAATTTTTTTTCTTGAACATTCACAATAATTTGTAGAATTCTTTTTGGAAATCCTCCCTATCTGAACTTTCATCCATTCAGCTCTTTATCCTTGATTAATAGTACTGGTCCCAATAATGATATTTGGTATTCCCATACTGCATCTCTCCATTTGGAGAGCTTTCTTTCTTTCTTTCTTTCTTTCTTTCTTTCTTTCTTTCTTTCTTTCTTTCTTTCTTTCTTTCTGTTTGTTAAATCATTTACTGAAGAAATAAAACTACCAGAAAAAAAAAGGCAGAATCGAAAAGAAAAATAGGGTCAAAAACAAAAAGAGAGGAAAGAAAGTAAAAATGTAAATATATATAGGATCTTACAGAGAAATACAATAAGTTTAAACATTTATATTTTTTTCTATCCAGTTATATTTGTACAAAGATTATCTATTAGGAAACATTGTTAATATAGCTAATAAATGTGACCAGATTTGAATAAATTTGAATTAAATTTTGAATAAATTTATCCTTTATTATAGGATTTTTCAAAGCTTTTTGCTGTATTAACTTCAGCAAGATTGACTGATTTCAAATCTCAAGTCAACCGCCAATGGTTTTTTAAAGATTTTCAAAACTGTCAAACTTGATGTAAGAATGTTACATAATGCTGACAAGCTTCAAAGTAGATACATACTGTTCTTCAGTGTCAATATTTTTAATGATTGAATCCAGATATTTAGAAAGGAATGGTTAAGCTTGACTGGTCTGAAAGCAAGTTAGAATTTGTGACTAATCCTTTTATAATAACAGGTTTTACATCAATAATTAAGCATCTGATTCTACAAAATCCTGTCTATAAAACAAATTTAGCATCATACTTTAAAAGAGCATGATAGAAGATTAGAAGTAGATAAGGCAAAATTTGTCTCCACATTTTCCAAATTTAAGTTTTAAGTGTGGATTTGAGATAACTACATATTAATTTCTTAATATCAGGAGAAATGGCACCATCCAACCAATAGGGAATCCAATATTAACTTCAGTTTGTATCCATTGAATATTATTTATATATCTAATTATATCTCTTAATAATTGTCTTAGTTGAAAGGCATCAAAATAATGTTTACATTTAGTATGCCTAAACTTCCATTATGGTTTTATTTATATTGTATAGGTACATTGTTTCTGGATTTAAACAATTTTTAGAATTTTATGCTTAAGACTGGTCACCTGATAAACCAGCAAAGATTTGGTGCATCCATTATTTCCATGTGTATTTGAATTTGAACAAACCCATGAGGCCACAAAGAGTCGGACACGACTAAACGACTGAACAACAACAAAAATTTGAACCCACTGTAGATGAGTCTTGTCTTTGCAGTACTGTGTAAAACCATTAAGAGGAACAATTCGTGAAGTGCTTCTTTGAAGCTGTGGCTCCAAGCATTGTATTTTTTGAAGGAGGAGCCATTTCAGAGAGCTCCCCATGTTGTCTTGCCACTATAAGTTTGGCAGAAATCCTGATGGAAGTTGCATTTATGTTTGCATACTCATAAGGTGATGTTGGGAGGCATTGAAGTGGTTTTGCTAAACTGTTGAGAGGACATAGAGCAGTAGTTCTTAAATTAGGGGTAATTTGGGCATAATCTGGGAGTAATGGAGCAATTTGTAATTGCTTGTTTGTGAGTCGAGGATCCAGTTTGTGACTGCTGCTGCCGAGATGCTTGTAAAAAACAAGATTCTTGGGTTTCTTTGTGGGGGTAATGACATTATTGGAGACCAGGAAAAGGGGTAATTGGGTCAAACAGTTTAAGAACTACTGACATAATGCTAAAATACTGCAGGCAGGGAGCTGTGGAAATGGTTTTGTGCAGTCTTATGTGTTTGATTCTAGGTTTGAAATAAGGGTTTGGAAAAAGTGAAAACGATTTGTCTTATCTACTTAGGTACGTAACTTGAGGTCATGCCTGGTTGTTTTAGTGAAACATGGTCAACTTTATTTTTATATTGTGTGTGGTCTTAATCAGAGAAGGGTTAGTGACTATTTTAAAATGTAGAATTTTATTTATTTATTTATTATTTTAATTTATCACCGCCCATCTCCACAACAGTAGACTCTGGGCGGTGTACAACATTATCCTTGAGAATATCCTTGAGATTAATTATTCCTGTTGTATTTTTTTCTAATGTTCTCCTGTTTACGAAAAACATAACAAAAATTGTTAAACCGTTAAGTAGTCCTGTGTTGTGTGCTTTGGTAAACTATAGGCTTCAAACTTTTATTGGAGAGGTTTTTTTTGTTATCTTCTACTGAATTTCATGTAGAATAATATGTAAAGTAGTGAATAATTAGCTCTGTTAATTTATTTTCTAGAATTTCTGAGACCTCTTTGGAAGTACTTACATTGGGAAAGCCTTTGACAGAAAACCACAATGACGGCTGCAGAGAACGTGTGCTATACGTTAATTATAGTGCCAATGGACTCAGAACCACCCTCTGAAATAAGCTTAAAGAACGATTTAGGTATGTAATATTTCCTAGGCTGCTGTTTTATAGCTTTGGGTATATTTATTTCAGAAATTTAAATAGCATATTTTGCAGTCAAAGTGATGTACAGAAAATAAAAGTGATCACAATATACATTTTTTAAAATATTACAAAGCTGCAAAGATACTGAAGATAAGCAGTCTAAAATATGTAGTGATGGCTGAAGTGCTTAACGAACTACAGAGCAATGAAAGGAAAAGTTCTTTTAAAAAACACACCAGTTGCTTTAATAACAAGAATGGGAGAGCTAGACAGGAAGACAGGTTACTCAGCATCCCTCAGAAGTTAAGTTTATATAAAAATAAATTATGAAACAGGTTGTTTTGAGCATTTTGGAAATGTCTTGAGCTAGAAACAGTTGTTCAGAGCTCTAGGCATGCTGAAAACGGCTCAAAGGCAATCCATTTTGCATTCAAAGGAGCAGCTTTGCATCTGAAAATGGATTTTTCATGAAGTTTCACACTCAAAACAATTTGAAGTAAAACATTTTTCACACCCTTAAGTGTCACTGTTCTGCCTTTTCACACCCTTAAGTGTCACTGTTCTGCCGTGTGCAGCTCTTGTTCTTTGCAGAAGATTATCTTGGACACTTATCACACGCTTTGTTCTTTGTTCTATGATTGCTGTGTTTGTATTCTAAATAGAATTGCCTTCAGTGACTGGCATGAGGAATGTATGAACTTAATAGCAATTACTCAGCAGTGCTTCCATTTTTGTTTCATTGGCCTGTATACTTTTTGTTGTTGCTGGAGTACATAAAACCACACCAGTGTTTTTCAAAATTGGCAACTTTAAGCATGCTGGCTGGGAAATTCTGAGAATTGAAGTCCACATATCTTAAGGTTGCCAAGTTTGAGAAACACTGAATTATACCTTCATCAGAGTATAAGAGCTTTTGATGAGAAACTTATATCCAAAAGAAGCTGTGTAAAAATAAGCAAACAAAGCAGTGGTTTGTAGTACAAAAAGTTTATGCTAACATACATTGTGCTTAATTTAAACCTTTTCATTTAACAGAAAAAGGAGATGTGAAATTAAAGACAGAGGCCTTGAAAAAAGTGATAATAATGATCCTAAACGGTGAAAAGTTACCAGGACTTCTGATGACTATTATTCGGTTTGTGCTGCCACTTCAAGACCACACCATAAAGAAACTGCTTTTAGTATTTTGGGAGATTGTTCCCAAGACTACCCCAGATGGTAGACTGCTGCAAGAAATGATCCTTGTTTGCGATGCCTACAGAAAGGTTAATCTTTTAATTGGATTTATGTCTAATACGAATAAGTGAAAAATCAAATATTCTTGTTACAGATTAGTTTATAGTACTCATTTTCTCTTTTCCAGCAGGCAAATATAAGGATGTTTACTGGGCATAAGACCAGTTGCCATATAAGTCTAAACATTTTGAATCAGTAGACTTGTGTGCCATTACAATGCAGGACTTACAATCTGTGTTTCAAAATGCATTTACGATGTCATCTTGCTAAAAACAGCCAGGTGTCAGTTTATGCCAGTTGTTTAGTTCGCTCTAAAATAGATTCTTCCTTTTTTTATTGAAACACTGTGAATTAAGAAATAAATGTTATAGGTAAATATATAACATATTGCTTGAAAACAACATTAATGCATGTAAAAATTGATAAAGCAAAAGAATGTGAATAGTGGCACGCAGCTCAACTCAAATGTACATATATCAGCTGATGAAGCTGAGCCTGCTCTTCCTTTTCTCCTCAGCAGGGAACTCTGCTGGATGACTTTGTAGATTAATTAAGTATTGCTTCCTATTCATATTGAACAAGGAAACCATTGTTATCTGGTTTGGAATAAGCTAAGATCTCAAGTTGTGTTTTGACATTCACTTAAGCGTGTTCAGGTCATAGTAACGATAGTTCGCTGGCTTAGATGCAAGGGTAATAACTCAAAAAGTCGTCTTTGGTACAGTTTTTCTTGAAGGAAAGATGCAGGTTTAATACATATCTGAAGTGATAAATGCATTGAAATTAAAGATGTGAAAATTTTATTATTTATTATTATTTTTATTCCGCCTTTATTATTTTTATCAATAACTCAAGGTGGCGAACATACAGTACCTAATACTCCTTCCTCCTATTTTGTTTTGAGTATTCTGAGTGAGAGTTGTAATAGTTGCTTATTTCTATATGATCATGTTCCAACTGTATGAATTTGGTAGATAATTTGATCAGCCAAAGGTTGATTTCCTTTGTTCTCCCTTTGGTAAGAAGGAACCCAAAGAGTTGCCTGCCTTGCTCTCTTCTTCTCCCCCTTTCTGCATAAGCAGGTCCCTCAACTCTTTAGAGCAGGTTCAAAGGGTCTGTATAGGAGAGAAGTGATCTGACAACTGACACCATTAGATATAAACCCCGTAACACTTTTTGTTCATTTTGTTGTCTCAGGATCTTCAACATCCAAATGAATTTATCAGAGGCTCCACTCTACGTTTTCTTTGCAAACTTAAAGAACCAGAACTGCTGGAGCCATTGATGCCAGCCATCCGGGCATGTCTGGAACATCGTCATAGTTATGTACGCAGAAATGCAGTCCTTGCAATTTATACTATTTACAGGTAAATTCTGTCAATTGACTAATTTCGCAAAGCCTGCATATGAAAAATGGTCTTTATCATATCTGTAATTCATCTTTATAATATATCTAACATTTGCTTGCTAATGTTATACATATATGTGTGTGTGTGTGTATACAAATGAGTAAAGATCTGCAGAACCCTGGGATTTAATCTCTCTTGACCAGAATCAAAACAGATATTGGCCCTGTAATTAGACTTCACTCACCAATAATATCAATTTCAAGAATATAAATAAAAGCTTACAATTTCTGTTGAAATTCAGATCCATGATGAAAATTTACTAACATTTAAGGATTTATAATAGTCGTGCTTTTAAGTAATGTGATTGATGTTATCTGTTTTTTAATTTATAATGGTTTCTTTATATATGTGGTTGTATTATTCTACACAACTGGTTAAGTCATACATTATAGGTGATAATGTATGATAAATAAATTATGTATCAGAAATGTATGCCTACTGGCCTGGAAACTGATACTGAGCCTGTGTCTCAGATTTGAAATATTTAACCATTTTGAAAAATGTATTTTTGATGCAAGTGAAGTAGTGTAAATTTAAGAAAAATGAAATGGAAAGAATTAACATGCCAAGCGTTTATAGCATGCTAAGTAAGCTTAGGCCATAACCCAGAGAATACCTTTGTGGAATGATTTTCTTTGCCAGCTGGTAGTCAGATTGTCTTAGAAAGGGCTTATAAACACACTCACTAGTGGCTTGTTAAACAGTGCATAAGAAAAATAAGTGGAAGGCAGACAATCAGAAACCTCCAGCCCCTATTAATCTTTAGTTGTTTGCTACATGGCTCCTTCAGTTATAACCTGGATATAATTGCAGTTTTACAAATTCACACTATTAGTGAATCTTTTCTTTTATGGAAATACAGCTATGCTAGTTTGGGAAGTCTTGTTGAAATGCAGGTACAGATCTTGAATGAAGACTTGTTCTTTAATTTCCTCCCTCCAAAAGATGCAGTTTCTGTATCTTGCATTATCAAACCTTCTGTTTGTACGTATTATCTGTATTTTTTCAAAAGAAACTTTGAACATCTTATACCTGATGCCCCTGAGCTGATCCATGATTTTCTGGTGAATGAGAAAGATGCAAGTTGCAAAAGAAATGCCTTCATGATGCTAATTCATGCTGATCAGGTAAAAATTCTGATTTTCCTAATCTTCCTAATTCTGATTTTCATTTTCATTTAATAATTGGTTATTAATTTGGCACTGACACTTCAACGTTATTTCTTCAGTAGTATACGCCAAGACATCCTTGCCTGAGTTTCACTGTGCAGGTCCATCATCTGCAGCTATCTGAACCCCTGAACTCTAATCCCTCCAAAACATGAAAAGAAACTCTAGAAAATTCCAGCCCTGTTTATGTGTCTGATGCATGTTTGCTAATTCTCCACCCATCCCCCTTCCCCCGAATTAAGTCTCCATCAGTGTTTTATTTTTCTTGGATGTGGAAGGCACTATATAAATAATAATACAATAAACAAAGTAATTACAAAGTCCCTCGTAGATGAAATGTTGAATATAAATATGAATAATGTATATTGTGGAACTAAATTTCAAATGAGTACAGCAAAACTCATACTTGTTTTTTATTTCTAAAGGACCGAGCTTTAGATTACTTGAGTACCTGCATTGATCAAGTCCAGACATTTGGTGATATTCTCCAACTGGTTATTGTGGAGCTAATCTATAAGGTGCAGTAAATCAAGAAATTAATCTTTAACGATGAAAGCAATTACCTCTGAACAAGATAGGCTGTTGAAATAAGATTGTCATGAGTTCAGTTAGTAACTTGAGAAGCTTGAAAAGGGAGAAGAAATTGTGACAGAAGCTTTCATGAGCCAGATTATACCCTGTTCGATGGAAAGAGAAAGAGTTAGATCCACGCAGCAGAAGACATTTTTTTGTACCATCTATGATTGCTGATAGCTGTGTCATCCATTTATATTTCATTGTGTCCATACACTGTGCTTGAGGTTCTTTCAGTTCTTCTGATTGGCAGTTGGGGATTTGGGTTGCAAAAAGGATAGGAAGCCATGAAGTAAAGTGAAGTTTACTAGATTTGTCATTGTATTTTTTAATGCAGTGTACTTTGAGACATAGTTTGATGATGGTCTTCCACTAATTCTGATGTAGTTATAAAGAAACTAAGCAACTGATGATTTTTTTTAAAAAAAAATCCTTACTCGGTATGTAAATAATGCTTCTGTGTCTCACTTCCAAATTTAGGTTTGTCATGCTAATCCATCAGAAAGAGCTCGATTTATTCGTTGTATCTACAACCTACTGCAGTCATCAAGCCCTGCAGTGAAATATGAAGCAGCAGGAACATTAGTTACACTTTCCAGTGCCCCAACTGCAATCAAGGTACTGCAGTGCATTGTGACTTAATAAAGTTTGAGAATACTATATAGTCAGAGACTAGGCAATCTTTATGCAGATTAATGATGCTTGCCAAGTCAGGTTTGAAAAGTGTTATGGGCCAAGAGAATGGGAAATCTGGTTGCCTTGTGAATCTGTTGGGCTTGTGCATTAAACTGAAAAGCTCTGTGAGGAATTCTCACTGAACCAAAATCAAGCCATTAAGGTCAACTTTTCAGAAAAAAAAAGACAAATATAAAGGAGAACTCAACAAATTCAAAGCATCAGCTGTTGATTTTCAAGCTGTGTGGTTCATTTAGTCCTTTCTCAGTTGGAGTTGTTTGGTAAGTATGCAGTCCTGTTAATTGTTGATCAAAAAGAATGAGGTCCGTGGTCCCATATATCCACCAAAACCGATGCTAAATGGAATAATGTACGTAATCACCCAGATGTGGATGGATTGCAATTTGTGTTTGAATCTGCAATTTGTCTTCAGTTTGTCTTCAGTCAGTAGTAAAGGGAAATATGTCACAAGAGATGGTCAGACATTAAAGGTTTTTCTTTTTTGGCCCACTGACATAAGACTTATTTAAAGGGAAGAGATATTTGAGATATAACATTTTATTTCAGACCTTTCAGGTAACTACCCTTCATATGAAAGTCGGTTTAAATGCTCACAAATGTTATGTAGGCTTCCTGATTTTTTCACTTTTGCAAGTTGTATTATTTGCTTAAGCAATTGCATTTTATTGATTTATTTTTTAACTTTTAATTTTTTTTCTCTGTATCATAAAATGATAATGTTTTAAATACCTTAATTCTATCTTGTAACTTAAGGCAGCAGCTCAGTGCTATATTGACCTGATTATTAAAGAAAGTGACAACAATGTGAAGCTGATTGTTCTGGATCGCTTGATTGAACTCAAGGATCATCCTGCCCATGAAAGAGTACTACAAGTAGGTACAATTGTAGTACTACACTTGTTTCCCCAAATTTAAAGTAGTTAAATAAAATGTTAACAGTATATTGTGAAGAAGTTTTGAAGGGAGGGTGGAGTTAAATTTTTTTATTGTACAGCTTTATCTACAATTGCTATAATACAATGCCTATAACACCAAAACTGCCTTGATTGGATCACTACAATATAGTGAAGCCTCAAGTGGTCTTTTGTTTTTGGCTTTGAATAAAACAAAGCTGCCTTGGTAAGGGAACAAAGGAACTGCATTTCTAACTATGTTTTTTTCTTCTCAAAATTCCACACCACCATGGACATCTTCAAAGGAGGGCAAGTGACAAAATGTACATCATGACATTGGGACTTAGATATCATGACTTAACATATTTGGGGTGAAGTAGGTGAGGGTGAGGTTTGTGTCATGATGTCACTGTGCATTTGTCATCATTTTTGTGTCATGGTGGCTCACTGCAGACACCACTCAAGGCAACTTACTTTTCACTCCTTAGGGCTTCCAAATGCCAGTCTGCTCATGCGAAAGCAAAGAGAAAAGTTGCTGAAATAGAAGCAACTTGATTATTAAACAGGCCAAGAATGAATTTTACAACCTTTCAACATACTTCCCTGATTTAAAATTACTCTCTCAAAGTCTGCTTTTCAATAACAACAACAACAATTTTGCTCTAATGTCTGTTATATGCCACTAGGTGGGATATCCATTTCTTTATTAGTAATACCTTCTGATGCTCTTTGGAAATTCCTATAATTGTGTACAAATTTAACTGCATTTTCTCAGGTTGATTAATAAATGCCTAAAAATGAAATGTGTTTTATTTCAGGATTTGGTTATGGACATACTAAGAGTTTTGAGTACTCCTGATTTGGAAGTTCGCAAAAAGACATTACAGTTGGCTCTTGATCTTGTATCTTCCAGAAATGTAGAAGAGGTAAAATATATGTTACTTTATGCCTGTTCACTTGGAAATGTATATAATCTTATTTTAATGTTGTAAAATTAATATTGTACAGAATTAGTTAATTCATAATTAACAGTAATTATTGTTTTGTCACTAGTTGGTGATTGTTTTGAAGAAAGAAGTAATTAAAACTAATAATGTGACTGAGCATGAAGACACTGATAAATACAGACAATTGCTTGTTCGGACTTTACATTCTTGTAGTGTTCGGTTCCCAGACATGGCTGCAAACGTCATCCCTGTGGTATGTAATTCAACTTTTGTTTTCATTGCTCTGCAATGCTTGTTATTGTTAACTTGATGTTGTTTTCAGCTTACTTCAGACAAAAACATTATTCATCCCTAATTCAGATTTCACATACTATATAGTGCTCCTTAATAACTGTTTATCTTTGAGATACTTCTAGCCTAGATAGTTTTTATTTATTTATTTGAGAAGTTATGATCAGTCACTACCCAGTGCCTGGTGATTTGCTGCGTCCAGCCTCAGGATTGATTTAATTGGTTGGTTTAATTTGTAGATCTTTTTTTCACATACTTTTACTTTTCATTGAAAACAGTGGAGAACAATGACTGTTTAACTTTAGACTGATGTAGTGAAGGAGCTGATCCAAAAGTAGGCAAGCCAGGTTTTGGGTCCAGAGTTACTTCCAACCCAGTCTTAACCTCTTATTCCATTCTCAGTTACTTTCAACATAGTTAGGATAATTCTGTGTTCATTTTCTGAGCTGGATTTTAAAGAACTTATTCAGTGTTACAATGCTGTTAACAGTCAGTTTGATTGGGTTCATGCTACAGCCTAGAGTAGACTAAAATGGGATTGAATAGTTTGTTGTTCAGCATGTTGGTGAGGCAGGCTGTCACATTCAGCCATAATGTGGTTTATTTGCTTGGGTATAGCAAGCTGCGTGAACCCAGCCATTATATAATTATATATATTTCTTTTCATAGAATTGTGTCATGAAGAGTTTTCTGACAACAGAGATAGGTGACTTTCATTTAACTGTCAATTTAGCTTTACTGAGTCATGACCTACATTCCATCCAAATCTATTTTGCGTATGCTAGATTGAATAAAAAGTGAACTGTGCCAGAGCTATTACCATTTACATTAGGGATGCCCATCTTTTGTTTGGCTGAAGGCCATCCAGGGGCTCCATATTCTGCACCCCTGACCTACATTTTAAAGATATCTCTAATTTATTAGTGGAATATACTGTGGTGCTAATAAGTTGCACCTAAATGCCTTTTGTCAATATAAATTATCATGTCAGAAACAGTTGAACATAAATGCTTTTAAATGGGCCATCATTCCCATTCTTATCTTGTATTAGCCAGAAATTTAGCAGTTAACCTTTTGTGTCATTCCATGATTTCCCACAATAGCCCAGGCAAAGGTAAAATTGATTCACCTGAAATCTCCAAAATTCACCAAACTCCATAAGATTTCAGTAGTGTTTAATTTAATGTTGGTGTGTGTGTGTGTGTGTGTGCTGGCATACACAGTCAGATGCCATCTTGCTGTATCTTGTATTAGCCAGTGGTGCAGTGGTTTCTTCCAAATGTGGTGATGCTCTTATTTATATTTACTCTTCTTCTAGTTGATGGAGTTCTTAAGTGATTACAATGAAGCAGCAGCTGCAGATGTATTGGAGTTTGTGCGTGAAGCCATTCAGCGTTTTGATAATCTCAGGCTACTAATTGTAGAGAAAATGTTGGAAGTCTTCCATGCTATTAAGTCTGTCAAGTAAGTGTAAGATACACCTCGAAAATTCACTGCTTGAATTTCAGTGTAAGACTCTGTGTTTGTAATGCCGTTAGCACCGCTGAAGTAATCTAGATACAAATGACTTTGGATAAATGTCTCACAGTAGGAATTTATTTTACTGCTAGAGATTTATTTGTCTCTGAATGCATTTAAAATTCCATTTTGATGCGTTGCATAAAACTTGCCAGATCTAAATCTCATCCTTAAAAGAACTGCATTGCAGTTCTCTAATGCCTACTGAGAAATATCTCGTTGTGTTTAGTTGGCTGTATTCCCAGGATTGCAGCCTTTGTTACGTCGCTTTTGAATTTATCATAGAATTGCATTAAAATGAAGTCAGAATATGAAGTGATTGAAAATTCATTAAATATTCTTTTCTTAAATCTGACGCACAAGTGACGGTTTCTAAGTAAAAAATTGCACAAATTGCAATTCAGGGGTTTTTAATGTTCGTTCTGTTATATAACCTGGCCCATACAATTTTAAAAAGGCGGTGTCCAAAAGGGCATTTAAAAGAAAATCTAAATGTACGTTCGTGAAATCCAGTAATCCTGTTTCTCAAATAATACATATTTATATATTCTGTATCAGGAGGAATATGAAGCATAGTTAATAAGCTACAATTTGTATTAAAGGTCCCCCAAGGGTGCAGTTGTATATGCAGCCAGTGAGAGTAGGTCTCAGTGAATTTGTCAGAACTGCTTAGATAGGTAGACTTAAGTCTTCGATAGACTTTGCCATCAGTTAATTTTCCAGTTAGTTGCAGACGGTTCATTCCTCCGTCATTTCCTCTCCTACCTGTCCCGTTGTCTCTGCGCTGGCAGCCCTTCCTTTGCAAATGCTTTCTTTCCCTTTCCCTAGACCCAGGCTTGCATCTGTGTTATTCAAACAACTCATTCTGTTGCTGGAAAGAATTTTTCACTGGTGACAGGGAGTAATCGAGAAGAAGAGTTTGTTCTGCTGCTCATCTGCTTTTCTGTACATAATTGACACTCACTCTTGGTAATCAGTGGAGTAGAAGAGTGCATTTCTTGGAAGGAAAATATACCATCTCTAAGTTATGATTTATTTTCTTTGATCTGGGATGAGTGGTGTTTCCATGTAATCCCTTGCAAAATCAAATCCATCATCATAAGTAACCTGGCTGAATAGTTTGTTCTGCTTTGCTTTACAGAATTTATCGGGGAGCACTTTGGATCCTTGGAGAATACTGCAGCACAAAGGAAGATATACAGAGTGTAATGACAGAGGTCCGTAGATCATTGGGAGAGGTATGTGTCTGCACTTTTGTTAATTGGAACTATTTTTCCAAGTTGATATATTTCAGAGGAAAAACATAGTCTTTGAAAAATTCTATGGAATCTTGAAACTGGTTCTTCATTTCTTGGGGATGCATTTAGGAATTCCTTAAATCAAAAGCAATATGCTAGTATCAATAATTTCTGATAGAGTAACTGAACACAGTTTCATTATATTGAAGTAATTGATCATCTCGATGGGTGATGAAACTAATGGTAATCTTATGACAGAAATCTAATTAATATGGGCCTGCTTACAAAAGGGATTGATTAACTGGGAGGCATCTGAGATAATGGATTATATCTGCTAACATTTAGCTCCCAGTGGAAGCAATCCTTTTCTGCCCTCATTTTAATTGGGAATCCTTGGAAGCAGAATTGGGGAAGGGTAGAGCAAAAACAATTATGACACTTCCTACTTCACATTTGCAAGGCAGTTCATATAATGTTGGGTTTGTAGATTTAAAAGAAATTCTGTGCTACAGAAAATTCTAATGAGATCCAAGAACAAATTCCAATTTTTTTAAAAGATTTTTTTTATCCCGCCTTTATTGTTTTTATAAATAACTCAAGGTGGGGAACATACCTAATACTCCCTCCTCCTATTTTCCCCACAACAACCACCCTGTGAGGTGAGTTGGGCTGAGAGAGAGTGACTGGCCCAAAGTCACCCAGCCATCACCCAGGAAATTGTCTGTCTTCTCCCAAAATCTTTTGACAAAAAGAGTTTTATGTAATATTGAAGAGATACCCTTTACCTTAAATGAAGTAAATCTTCACAATTCTTCAAATTTTATTCATGATTGTGATTGTTAGATCTTATAAATTTTAATAAGAACATAAGCAATACCCTGCTGGATCGGACCTCTGGCCCATCTAGTTCTGCAGTCTGTTCTCAGAGTGGCCAACCAACGGCACAGGGAAGCCCACTAGTCTCCCAGCAGATGGCCTTCACTGCCCTAAAGGCTAATAGCCATTGATCCCCATGACTTCCATGAACTTGCTCATTTGAAGCCAAGTCGGAATTTACAACATTGCAAAATACATAGGGTATACAGCAGTAATAAGATTGTTATTAGTAAACAAATCTCCTACACTTATAAAATCCTCTTATTTTCCCATTCCTTGATTGTAATGCTTTATCTTAGTGCTTGAAAATAATCTTTATTACAGCCAGAAGTCAAATATAAACAAAACAGAAAAGATGGCTGGTACATATGAAAACACAAAATTGAGCAACCTGGATGTATCTGGATCCTACTCAAACGAAAGAAACAACCGATCAAAGTTCTGTTCGCTACCAGGGAAATTCTTAAGGATAGGATGGATATAAGAAATCTGGGATACCCTATAGAGAGAACAGTAAAGAAGCATATGGGTCAGGGACTCACTGAGCCATCCCCACAGGAATGTACGCACTGGCATAAGGGGCACTTCTCACATTTTCAAAGGCTAATGGGCAGAAGTTCTCCAAAGAGAGTCCTAGAGAGTGAAGCTTGTTAGTAGCTTTTTTTAGCCAAGTTAACTTTAAAGTGGTCTCCAAGAGCCAGTGGGGCCAAACGCACTAGGAAAAAATTAACTTTTGCCAGAGGTTAAATAGAGAGTAGCAAGCTCTAGCATCCACTGAGACCAAGCCCATCTCTAAGCATAAAGCAGTGTTCTTCATACATCTTGGAACCACAAGAAAAGCTCCGGTAAATTGAGATTAAACAGCTTCAAGATTATTAAGCTTGAAAAGTTGAGGAATGAGAGTAGAGAGAGCAAGCTTGCATTTTTAACAACTCTACTGCTGCTGCTTTTTTACGTTCAGATCCCAATAGTAGAATCTGAAATCAAGAAAGAAGCTGGTGATC
This sequence comes from Charina bottae, assembly GCA_023362775.1. Classification (NCBI taxonomy): domain Eukaryota; kingdom Metazoa; phylum Chordata; class Lepidosauria; order Squamata; family Charinaidae; genus Charina; species Charina bottae. The sequence goes on along the minus strand of JALMGJ010000001.1, from coordinate 182,050,123 downwards.
TGAAACCTGAGGAGGAAATCACTGTGGGTCCTGTCCAAAAGCTGGTAACTGAAATGGGAACTTATGCTACACAGAGTGCCCTTAGTAGCTCCAGACCCACCAAAAAGGAAGAAGAAAGGTGATTAAGTTTTTGCTGTTTTTGTTTTAGGATGATTTATGTAAGCATACACATATACAGGTAGTCCTCACTTAACGACCAGAATTGGAACCAGAATTTTGGTTGCTAAGCGAAACGGTCATTAAGTGAATTTTACGACCTTTTTTTGCTGCAGTTGTTAAGTGAATCACCTTGATCGTTAAGCGAACCACGTGGTTGTTAAGCGAATCATGCAGTTCCCCATTGATTTTGCTTGCCAGAAGCCGGCCGGGAAGGTCGAAAATGGCAATCATGTGACCACAGGATGCTGTGACGGTCATAAATGCGAACTGGTTGCCAAGTACCCAAATCATGGTCAAATGACTGCTGGGACGCTGCAACAGTTATAAATGTGAGGACCTGTCACAAGTCGGTTTTTTTCAACATCGTCGTACGTCTGAACCATGACTAAATGAATGGTTGTTAAGCGAGGACTACCTGTAATGTGTCTTTTTTCCCCCCACAAGTCTCTTAATGTGATTTCTTATTTTATCTTCATAATATGTGTACTGTACTTGATGTTTTTATTTCTGCTCTGGAATTTAGAATGTAATGATAATTATTATAATGGCAGTTATTTGAAAAGACTGCAACAGTTTTCTTTACTTATACATTTTTGGGCAGAACAGTTTATTTAGTAAGTATTGTGCAAAGAATGAAATTCTTTGTCTTGGGAGCAGACTTTTCTATTCCGCAGCATAGTTCACTGTACTCATCTATTTTATAGCCCCCTCTTCCCCCAACCCTCAGAGTGGAGTTAGAGGGTGAGAAGTGAAAAAGGAGTTGCAGAGGGATGGGAATTTTTCTTTCCTGTGAGTTCTCTTGATAAAAGCATTGCTCCTGTGGATCAATTAATAAGATTTCACTCCAATTCTAATAAAGAAAATCTTACTACAGAATTCCTTGGAAAGGTGGTACTTTTCTAGCAAGTGGCCATGGATTAAAAATCATAGTGAGCTTACAGCACCTGCAAGTTGGCAGAATCATGCACAAAGAGAATCTTTCTTACAGTGGCACAAGGCATGTGTGCAATATTTTTATAAAGGAACTAGTTGTTTGCAGCTTGAAGAAACCTTCCTACAGTGCTTGTTGCAATCAAATGTTTATGGTGAAATGCCTTGACCAGCTTCTGATCATGGTAGAACCGGATTGTTTCTTACACTTGGTAACTTCACGGATACTATTGTAATCAAATTTTACAACTGGAATAGCTATCATATTAACCTAATATCATTTGTAGTTTGTTTCAGGTGGTTCTTTTGAGAAAGCAAACAAATGCACGATTACAGTTCTTTCTGCATGTTAAAAGTATTACAGCTTTCAGCTTCCACCAACCACACTGTGTTACATCCACTTCAGCAGTGGCAGAAAGGCACTCAAGTGGGCAGGATTCCTCATTCTCTCCACTCCATTCTGCCCCCTAAAAAGTCTATATAGAAGATCAAAAGTGTCTCACCAGAAAGACCAAGCATGTGACACAGAGGCGGCTGCAGTTGGCGAAGGTGTCGTGGAAAACCGAGATAAAGCAGCTTGCATAGGAGGACCTCTCAATTGCATAAGCTCCCTTTCCCCACTTTTTTATGACTCCCCCACCCCCATTCTGTTCTCACTTCTAGGTTTTCCATGTGATGGACCTTTGACCATCAACAGTGGCTTTTCAGGAGGCTGTGATGAGAAAGGGATGGAAGTCTTGCATGGCTCTTTTAGCACTACATTTGGTGGAATCTGTTATAAGGGAACAATGTACCATTGCCATCCCTTCATGCAGAGGACAACAACTTTCCTATGTGTCAAGCCTGATAATTTAAGTCTCAAAAGTTTGCAGCACTCTCTGCCCAAAGATTTTTCACAAAAACATTGAAAACCAGGCAAGATTTTAGTATTCCCATACTAGAGATAGAACCCCAGAAGCTTGAGAGATGTCAGTTATTTGTTTGGTGGATTCATGGATGCATTCTAGAAACTGGAATCTTACCAAGAACACCGATTTTCTGCCCTGTTCTTACTCACTTTTGGAGGTCGATGGAACAGATAATTGACTTTGTCACTGATCGCTTGTGAGTTTCTGTTCCCAAAATTCTTTGGACTGCATCCATGGTACATATGGGCATGTGCCTCTTATCAGCCAGTATCTGTGGATATCTAGAGCTATTGAAGTACCTAAGTAACTTTTCCTTTAGTATATAAACTAATATTAGAACTCTCCAGCAGTTAAAACTTTGATGAAAGAACCTTAGATCCAGGAGAAAAGAGGTCAGAGTTCCCAGAAGTATTTGAAACTCAAGTTCCTGTATTCATCTTACGTCTTGATCCTGTCTGGGGAAAGTTTTGTCACAACGTGAAAATGATTTTAGTATAGTTGCAATATATAATGTTAAAAATCCAGAAGAATACAATTAAATGTATAAGAATTCCTTCATACAGCTAAACTAAAATAGAATGCACGGGATTGCTAGCTGCTCTTTTTCTAAATGTTAAGTTTACCTTTCTTTATAGACCTCCACTGAGAGGGTTCTTGTTGGATGGGGATTTCTTTGTTGCGGCTTCCCTTGCGACAACTCTGACCAAGATTGCTTTACGTTATGTGGCTCTGGTTCAAGAAAAGAAGAAACAAAATGCAAGTGGTTTTTCTCTGACATACTCATCAGGGCTTTTGTATCATTAAATTTCAACTTTTAGGCAATAGCTGTATGCCCATCTCACTCACTGTATGGTTCTTTGCAGGCTTACTCACATGGAGGTACAACTGGGCAAACTGTTTGGTGTCAGGATAATACGTTACTGATGCTTAGGGTTTCAGAGGCAGCAGCCTGGTTCATATAGCCCAGTGAACTGTGCCTTAGCATATTTGAAACAAATCAAGGGAGACCATAAAACCGTCTCATCTATATAATTAATTTAGAGAGAGAAAGAGAAGGTGTTACCACAAACCACAACTTAGATCCTGGATGACTTTTTAAATTGTGATGGTTGGAAATTGCATGCCATTTTCCAATCTATAGGAAGAGGGAAGGCTCTATTATGATCTTTCTTTTGGGGCTATCTGGACATAATTAGCGTGATGCAGCCCGTGTCTTGTGGCTGCTACTCTTTTGGGTCTTAATTCAGTCTTACATGCCATTTTGAAGAAGAGAATAGTGGAATGCATGGAATTAAAAGAAATGCAAGTTGTATTATTATCATCTCTCTCTCTCCCAATTTAGTCTTTTGTAGCTGAGGCAATGCTGCTTATGGCCACTATTCTCCATTTGGGCAAGTCATCGCTCCCCAAGAAGCCAATCACAGATGATGATGTGGATCGGATTTCTCTGTGCCTGAAAGTGCTCTCAGAATGTTCCCCTCTGATGAATGATATTTTCAACAAGGAGTGTAGGCAATCCCTTTCTCATATGCTGTCTGCTAAGCTGGAAGAGGAGAAGATGTCTCAGAAGGTGAGAACTCATCTGTGCATCTGTATTAAAGATCATTGGAAAGCCTCAATTCAATGCCAGTGCCAAGGGCCAGTTCTTAGGAGAAGTGTGTAGGGTTCAGCCTTCTCCTTTTTGTTTACCCTTCTCTCAAGCATTTCTTATTTTTTCATACGCCAGAAAGAGTCTGAGAAGAGGAACGTGACCATTCAGCCAGACGATCCTATTTCGTTTATGCAGCTTACTGCCAAAAACGAAATGAACTCCAAGGAAGATCAGTTTCAGCTCAGTCTTTTAGCAGCTATGGGAAACACTCAAAGAAAAGAAGCTGCTGATCCACTGGCATCCAAGCTCAACAAGGTAATGTAAACTTGGATTCTTCCCAGGCAGTCCTTCAATCTAAGACCAGGGAAGTACCTTATCTCATTTTTAATAGTGAAATGTAATGAAAGCCTGGGAGGAAACGCTGCAAATGGGGCCTAGCTGTAGGTGAAGGGAAACTGATGGCGTGGCTTCCTAGGCAAAACAAGGAAGTGCTACTAGAACAGTAAATATATAGTTTATTTAACTCTGTGATTTAATCTTCCCATGTATGGGTCGCCATGCTGGTGAGAAAAAGAGTAATTGTATTTTGGAATGAATCGTTTTAATAGCTTTGGGATATTGGCGAGTTTAAGAGTGGCTCATTGAGCTAAATGGGATTAAATATTATTGGTAATAAAACAAATGATCTGCAATTATTTTCCAAAATTCTTATCAGCTTTCTAACAAGATAGCAACACCAAATTGCTGTGCCTGGACACTCAGGCAACTGCATTATCTTCAGTGAGGCTATTCTGGTAGAGGGCTGTCAGTTGCTACCTAAGTATCTCCTTATCCTTGACAGGTGACTCAATTGACAGGTTTTTCAGATCCAGTCTATGCAGAAGCATATGTCCACGTCAACCAGTATGATATTGTGTTGGATGTGCTTGTGGTAAACCAGACTAGCGATACTTTGCAGAATTGCACCCTAGAATTGGCTACATTGGGTAAATAACCCTCCCTTTTGACACTCACGTACAGTTATTTATTTTTATTTTTTCCCAAATAATTTCTCCATGTTTTTCACTAACGACGTCTTTGTCTGTTCCCTTCAAACCATTTTAAATAGGTGACTTGAAGCTTGTGGAAAAACCATCTCCTCTGACCCTTGCGCCACATGATTTTGCCAATATAAAAGCGAATGTGAAAGTAGCTTCCACTGAAAATGGAATTATTTTTGGCAACATTGGTAAGTGTTCTGTTTTATACATAATAAGGGATTTTGAAAGTTTGATGCTTCAGGTCCCTCTGGAGAGAAAATGAGTGAATGGAGGGATGAATTATATATAGTGAACCGCCCAGGGTCCCCGACAGGGGAGATGGGTGGTAATATAAATTTAATAAAAAAATAAAAACTAGTATGGCTGGCCACAGATGCTGGCGAAACGTTAGGAACCATAACTTCCAGAACACGGCCACACAGCCCGGAAGACCCACAACAGCCATTGAACTCTGGCCGTGAAAGCCTTCGACAATACAAAAAACTAGTATATTGTAATGGAGTTAATCAACAGCACTTAAAAAAATGGGGAATACTATTTTCAGAAAGGTGCCTCTTTTCAGAGATGATTATTATGTTTTTCATTCAGCTTTAAAGCTGTCACAACATATGTTGTTAATTTCTGCTGACTTTTTCTTCTTTATTTGTAGTATATGATGTTTCTGGGGCAGCCAGTGATAGAAACTGTGTTGTTCTCAGTGACATACACATTGACATCATGGATTACATCCAGCCTGCTGCTTGTACTGATGCTGAGTTCCGTCAGATGTGGGCAGAATTTGAATGGGAAAACAAAGTGAGCTCTATAAATTGTTTCAATATTTACACTTTTTTATTATTAAACATTTTTAAAAAAGAAACCATATAAACCATGAAGGATAAAAGATATACGTATAAAAGAATAAAAGTGAAAAGTACAGTTAATAAGGTACAAATAAGTAAACATGGGATCTGAAATGTCATGGAGATAACATTTTTTCAACATATCATTAGTAACTCATAAAGTTATGAAATGTATTATATCACTGGAGGAAAAACTAAAAATCACTAGGTAAAGGTAAAGGTCCCCCCCGCACATTTGTGCAGTCGTGTCTGACTCTAGGGGCCAGTGCTCATCTCCGTTTGTTAGCCGAAGAGCCAGCGTTATCCGAAGACACTTCCACAGTCATGTGGCTGGCATGACGCACGCAGAACGCTGTTACCTTCCCACCGAAGTGGTACCTATTCATCTACTTGCATTTGCATGCTTTTGAATTGCTAGGTTGGCAAGAGCTGGGGCTAGTGCTAGTGTCACGCGGGGCTAGGGATTCGAACCTCCAAACTATTAAGCTTTAAATTAAGAATACCTGGTTAACATAGTATAAGTCACTAACTATAATGATAAGGGGCATGGTGGCTCAGCAAGTAAGACGCCAGGCTTGTTGATCTGAAGATCACAAGTTTGGAGGTTCGAATCCCTAGCCTCGTGTGATGGAGTGAGCGCCCGCACTCGCCCCAGCTCTTGCCAACCTAGCAGTTCGAAAGCATGCAAATGCAAGTAGATGAATAGGTACCACTTCTGTAGGTAGGTAACAGTGTTCTGCGTGCGTCATGCCGGCCACATGACCGTGGAAGCGTCTTCGGACAGCGCTGGCTCTTCAGCTAACAAATGGACATGAGCACCGGCCCCTAGAGTTGGACACGACGGCACAAATGTGCAGGGGGAACCTTTACCTTTATAATTATAAGCTATAATAAATTAGATCAACACCAGGGATCTAATGAGCACTTACACTGTAAGCTGTGTATAAAAGAACACTACAGCTGAGTGAGTGATGTTTGTAGAAATACTTCTATACCAGAAGTGTGCACAAAATGGAAAATGTGGAAAGGCTGCAATATTTAAAGAGATCCCGATTAGAGTTTTGCTGGGGCATTTTTAGTTTAAAATAGTCTGCAGTCTTTTAAGTCATGCAATTTTTCAAATATATTAGAAATTGCTTTTTGTGATATTGTATACTCCCACTATATTCAGTCTCATACTTTTGGAAAAGATAAAAGTATTGGTTTATATCAAGGATAAGCAAGCATTATTTCTTTCCTGTCCATGTTCCCTTTGAAATAATGAGATACAATCTGAACTATGACTAGAGCCTACGGGGGATGGGACCACTACCTGTCTCTTTCTAGCCCCTTCCCCCCCCTCATATAGCAGACTGGCAAGGAAGGACAGATTGTTTTTGTCAGAGACCTGAACTCCTTGCAGAGTTTTTGAAATAAGCAGAGAGCCACAGGCTGCTTATCTTTGATTTAAATAATTCAGTATTGGAACCACCACTCACAAAAATATTGGAAAAAAAATTGTTTGTTTATTTATTTATTTATTTAAATTTATTATGGCTGCCCATTCCAGAAGACTCTGGGAGGCTTCAGGTCCTTGAGGTGGTATAGGCTATGTTGAAAGAACTGAAAACTAGGGTTCTTGTAAAATACAATTGATGGTAACATTTAAAAACCCAAGTGATGTTTTATGAAACCTGAGATTAAGAAGTATGTTTTCAACTATTTCTTATCAGTTGAAAGATAGCTTGGTAAGTTAATTTGTATTTATTTTTGAAGGTTACTGTGAATACCAATATAGTGGATCTGAATGAATACTTGCAACATATATTAAAATCAACTAACATGAAATGCCTTACCCCAGAAAAGGTAAGATCTTTAATCCAGATCTGGGATTAGAATAGGGCTTGCTTGGTACTTCTATCTTCCTAATCCTTTTTCCCATCCACCCATCCCCTGCACACATCTGCTGAAATTTTTTTCGTGGGGCTTAGATCCTTGGAATGGTATGGGACAGGAAATGGCGGCTCGCGAGCCAAATGCGGCTCTTTGGCCCCTTGAGTGTGGCTCTTCCGCAGGCAGGCGTGGCGGGCGTGGCGGGGGCAGGCGCGGCAGTGAGTGTGGCGGGGCAGGCGCGGCAGTGGGCATGGTATGCGTTGCTGTGGGCATACCCCTGGCAACCTAGGCCCAGCCTCTCTTTTTCCTCCGGGGACGGGCTTCACACAGTCTCGCGGGAGTTTGGAAGCCTCCGTCTCCGGCAGCCATCTTGACGACGGGCACTTGCCCATCGCCTTAACCCAGGGCTTTCCAAACTGTGTGTCGGGGGCCCCCAAGTGTGTCGCGTGACAAGCCGGAAGCGCTGATGAAAATGCCCTCGGCTCTGGCAGGGAGGTGAAAATCGCGTGCGCGCGTGCTGCCAGGCCACCCGGAGTGGAAATTCTCCGCGCCAATCAGCTGTGCGTCGGGAAGCCCGGCAGCCTGCACGCGCGATTTTTGCCTCCCTGCCGGACCCGAGGGCATTTTCGGGGTCCCCGGAGTCTGCCCTTTTGAAGAGGCAGCACTGCTGCTGCTGCTGCCGCTGCCCCTTTGAAAGGGCAGGCTCCGGGGACCCCGAAAATGCCCTCGGTTCTGGCAGGGAGGCAAAAACCTCCCTTCCCATCCCCGCACGCACACGCTGCCCTGGAGTGGGGTGGAAGTTTTCCCCGCAGAACAGCTGAGCGCTGCTTGCGCGCAGCCTCCCTGCCTAAACCGAGGTGCTGCCCCTTCAAAAGGGCAGGCTCCGGGGACCCCGAAAATGCCCTCGGTTCTGGCAGGGAGGCAAAAACCTCCCTTCCCCTCCCCGCACGCACACGCTGCCCTGGAGTGGGGTGGAAGTTTTCCCCGCAGAACAGCTGAGCGCTGCTTGCGTGCAGCCTCCCTGCCTAAACTGAGGTGCTGCCCCTTCAAAAGGGCAGGCTCCGGGGACCCCGAAAATGCCCTCGGTTCTGGCAGGGAGGCAAAAACCTCCCTTCCCCTCCCCGCACATGCTGCCCTGGAGTGGGGTGGAAGTTTTCCCCGCAGAACAGCTGAGCGCTGCTTGCGCGCAGCCTCCCTGCCTAAACTGAGGTGCTGCCCCTTCAAAAGGGCAGGCTCCGGGGACCCCGAAAATGCCCTCGGTTCTGGCAGGGAGGCAAAAGCCTCTCTTCCCCTCCCCGCACGCACACGCTGCCCTGGAGTGGGGTGGAAGTTTTCCCCGCAGAACAGCTGAGCGCTGCTTGCGCGCAGCCTCCCTGCCTAAACTGAGGTGCTGCCCCTTCAAAAGGGCAGGCTCCGGGGACCCCGAAAATGCCCTCGGTTCTGGCAGGGAGGCAAAAGCCTCTCTTCCCCTCCCCGCACGCACACGCTGCCCTGGAGTGGGGTGGAAGTTTTCCCCCGCAGAACAGCTGAGCGCTGCTTGCGCGCAGCCTCCCTGCCTAAACTGAGGTGCTGCCCCTTCAAAAGGGCAGGCTACGGGGACCCCGAAAATGCCCTCGGTTCTGGCAGGGAGGCAAAAGCCTCTCTTCCCCTCCCCGCGCGCAGCCTCCCTGCCAGAACCGAGGGCATTTTCGGGGTCCCCGGAGCCTGCCCTTTCGAAGGGGCAGCACTGCTGCTGCTGCTGCTGCCCCTTTGAAAGGGCAGGCTCCGGGGACCCCGAAAATGCCCTCGGTTCTGGCAGGGAGGCAAAAGCCTCCCTTCCCCTCCCCGCACGCACACGCTGCCCTGGAGCGGGGTGGAAGTTCTCCCCGCAGAACAGCTGGCGCAGCTTGCGCGCAGCCTCCCTGCCTAAACTGAGGGCATTTTCGGGGTCCCCGGAGCCTGCCCTTTTGAAGGGGCAGCACCTCGGTTTAGGCAGGGAGGCTGCGCGCAAGCAGCGCTCAGCTGTTCTGCGGGGAAAACTTCCACCCCACTCCAGGGCAGCGTGTGCGTGCGGGGAGGGGAAAGGAGGTTTTTGCCTCCCTGCCAGAACCGAGGGCATTTTCGGGGTCCCCGGAGCCTGCCCTTTTGAAGGGGCAGCACCTCAGTTTAGGCAGGGAGGCTGCGCGCAAGCAGCGCTCAGCTGTTCTGCGGGGAAAACTTCCACCCCACTCCAGGGCAGCATGTGCGTGCGGGGAGGGGAAAGGAGGTTTTTGCCTCCCTGCCAGAACCGAGGGCATTTTCGGGGTCCCCGGAGCCTGCCCTTTTGAAGGGGCAGCACCTCGGTTTAGGCAGGGAGGCTGCGCGCAAGCAGCGCTCAGCTGTTCTGCGGGGGAAAACTTCCACCCCACTCCAGGGCAGCGTGTGCGTGCGGGGAGGGGAAGGGAGGTTTTTGCCTCCCTGCCAGAACCGAGGGCATTTTCGGGGTCCCCGGAGCCTGCCCTTTTGAAGGGGCAGCACCTCAGTTTAGGCAGGGAGGCTGCGCGCAAGCAGCGCTCAGCTGTTCTGCGGGGAAAACTTCCACCCCACTCCAGGGCAGCGTGTGCGTGCGGGGAGGGGAAAGGAGGTTTTTGCCTCCCTGCCAGAACCGAGGGCATTTTCGGGGTCCCCGGAGCCTGCCCTTTTGAAGGGGCAGCACCTCGGTTTAGGCAGGGAGGCTGAGCGCAAGCAGCGCTCAGCTGTTCTGCAGGGAAAACTTCCACCCCACTCCAGGGCAGCGTGTGCGTGCGGGGAGGGGAAGGGAGGTTTTTGCCTCCCTGCCAGAACTGAGGGCATTTTCGGGGTCCCCGGAGCCTGCCCTTTTGAAGGGGCAGCACCTCAGTTTAGGCAGGGAGGCTGCGCGCAAGCAGCGCTCAGCTGTTCTGGGGGGAAAACTTCCACCCCACTCCAGGGCAGCGTGTGCGTGCGGGGAGGGGAAGGGAGGTTTTTGCCTCCCTGCCAGAACCAAGGGCATTTTCGGGGTCCCCGGAGCCTGCCCTTTTGAAGGGGCAGCACCTCAGTTTAGGCAGGGAGGCTGCGCGCAAGCGCAAGCAGCGCTCAGCTGTTCTGCGGGGAAAACTTCCACCCCACTCCAGGGCAGCGTGTGCGTGCGGGGAGGGGAAGGGAGGTTTTTGCCTCCCTGCCAGAACCGAGGGCATTTTCGGGGTCCCCGGAGCCTGCCCTTTCGAAGGGGCAGCCGCTGCCGCCGCAGCGACAACCTGGAAGCACCGCCGCCGGTGCTTCCAGTTTTTGTGGGCTGGCCGTTGGTGTGTCGCCAACGGCAAAAGTTTGGAAAGCCCTGCCTTAACCTCTTCATTGCTGCTCTGCTTACTCTTTTTCTCCGTGCAAAAGCAGCACATTTCCACCCCACAGCCCTAAGTGTGCGCAATTGGCTCCCGCCCGCAAACCCCGCTCTTGCGCTGGATTCCCCACCAGCTTTACTTTGCCTGGACTGGGAGCGTCAGCGGCTCCGGAAGAGAAGCGACTGGAGCAGTCGAGCCTCTCTTTCCCTTCTTTTTCCAAACCTCCCCCGCCCCCTTCCACGCGATTGGCTCCCGCCCGCAAAACCCGCCCCCTTCCACGCGATTGGCTCCCGCCCGCAAACCCCACCCCCTTCCACGCGATTGGCCCCCGCCCGCAAACCCCGCCCCCTGGCTCTCGAGCACTTCAAAATGTGCACGAGCATGTCAAAATGGCTCCCGGCAAAAAAAGTTTGCCGACCCCTGGTATGGGATATGTCGGTGGCAAAGGATGCCAGTGACAAGTGGAGTGCTTTTGCTAAATATTTTGACTGAAGAGTTTACTAATATTATGTTAAGGATTTAGTGGGTTTAAAATTTGCTTTATTTTGGCTTCACTGTCAGTTCATGTAAATCTGTTCTTGGATATATAAGGTATGTGTATGTTTATTGCTTTTTGGATGGTTTAAACTGTAATGTAATGAGAAAAAGAGCAAGCATTAAATCACAGGCCTGCTCAGCTGGTAAGCTTCAAGGGGAAAATATACTTTTATGGATGTTGTATCAAATGTTTTCTAGGCACTTTCTGGTTATTGTGGCTTCATGGCTGCCAACCTGTATGCACGCTCCATATTTGGAGAAGACGCACTTGCAAACGTCAGCATTGAAAAGCCAATTCATCTTGGACCTGATGCTCCAGTCACAGGACACATAAGAATTCGGGCAAAAAGTCAGGTAATTATATTTCTGTGGAGCTGTCGCCTTAAATTTGTGAACTTTTCACATCAGTGAAATGTTTGCTTTTAATTTACCATTTATCATTAACCTAATGAATAATATGATTGCTGTATATTGACTTATGTAGCACATTATCCTGAATGAACTCTTCAGACTACAGGGAATACCCTGTAAATCTTTGTAGAATACAGACATAAATCTGTCATTAGGAGAAGTGCTGATGAAATAGACCCAGTCCAAAAATGAAGTAGGAATTGAAGTGCCATGAGCTGTTGCATTTATGCGATGGCTTCTGTGACCCTTCTTCGCACCTCACTATATATCTCCTGAAAAGCTGCTGAGTATATTTGAGAAATTTTAAAAAGTATTTATAATTCAGTGCAACCAGCTATCATTAGAAATGTGTTGATTTTCTGATACATGCATGAAATACTTGGGTTCCCTTCATTCCCAATTACAGTTGGGTTTGGCAATTAATGTGTGCAAAAGTTCAGAATCTCAAAATAAAACTTATGCATCGTTGTACTTGACAAGCTTCAGGAAGGATTCTACAGTTACCTTTAGAACCTATGAACTGGGATTGTAACTAAAAGTTAAATGACAAAAAGGCACTACCCAAAGCTTTTCTGAGCAGTGGTAGTAAAAGAAATTAGGAAAAAATGTGTTTATTTTGGTTAACTGAAAGGTTAACTGTGATTTAATTATTTCAGGATTCTCTTATAAAACACCCCAAACTTCCTTAAAATCTTTTCAAGAGTCATATAGATGCAGACTTTGTGGGAAAAAATTCCCTTACATGTGAATTACTGCGTATTGAAAATATTATTTAAATTGTGATTATTCTCTTCTTTACAGGGAATGGCTCTAAGTCTTGGTGACAAGATCAATCTCTCTCAGAAGAAAACTAATTTATAAATTTAAGGTTCTTCTGATCATTTACAGCTAAATGCTTGGAATTTTGCTTGTTGGATCAGAACATTTTGCATCTTCTATGTTTTTTGGTTGTAGAAGCTGATCTTGTATTGAATGCGTTCCAGCAAATAATTTGTAGGTTTTACTTATCATCCAAGATCATTGTTGATAAAACTTCAAATCTATTTTTTCTCTATGTCCTTAGGAGTCAATTTGTCTAGTCTCTTATGTGTACTCTTTCCAAACTAAAATAAATAGAATTCTCTGTAAGTGTGTTGTTTTACTTGCACATTAGATCTACATTATTGAGATCTTAAGAAAAGTTTTATAGTAGATCTACTGTACGTTATTGAGATCTTAAAAAAAGTTTTATAGTAAACTTTAGGAGAGACTATGAGCAAAATTAGGATTTCTTGTCATACACACATAGACATTCTTCATATGAATTAGATGCCCTTACCAGCAAGGAGGCTATTTCCTGGTGCGTGTGCTTTCCAGTGAACAATGTATCAGCAGTGTAGCCTGGCTACTATGTGTGAGACTTCTAGTCCCCTGTGTGTCATTAAACCTATAAGGCTGTATATGCAAATGCAATGTTTTTTTTTACATAAATTGACAAAACTCAGGATGGGGTTTCCTATTGTATCCTGTTTCAGTAGATTAAAAATGGATGACTAACATAATTCAAGCAGCAGCTGTAAGTGTTGGGGTAGGTGCTACTGAAGTCAGCATGCTTAGCATTGTAATAGTCCCTACTGAGATCTTAGATTATACTGTGAAAACACTTACTTGCTTTCTTTCTGAGTGGGGAGGATGAGGGTGATGATGATGATGAACTCCCAGCAAAAGTGAAATCAGTATTCACGGGGCAGGGGGAGAAACGGGGTGTCATTGAAACACGGATCAGTACGATTGTTGGATGTGAATAATATAATCACAGCAAGAAACATTTATTTAGGGTGCAAATATCTTTTATGTTATTTGTGCTGAGAGGCACAAAAATTGAGAACCCCAACTATAAGAAATTACAGCTATTTTTTTTTTCCAAATCATATAAGCTGCTCAAAAAAATAAAGGGAACACTGAAATAAGACATCCTAGATCTGAATGAATGAAATATTCATATTAATTACTTTGTTCATTACATAGTTGAATGTGCTGACATCACACAAAAAGCAGTGGAAATCAAATGTAAGCAACCCCTGGAGGTCTGGATGTGGAGTTACACTCAAAAATTAAAGTGGAAAAGAACACTACAGGCTGATCCAACGTTGATGTAATGTCCTTAAAACAAGTCAAAATGAGGCTCAGTAGTGTGTGTGGCCTCCACGTGCCTGTATGACCTCCCTTCAACGCCTGGGCATGCTCCTGATGAGGTGGCGGATGGTCTCCTGAGGGATCTCCTCCCACACCTGGACTAAAGCATCCCCCAACTCCTGGACAGTCTGTGGTGCAACGTGGCGTTGGTGGATGGAGCGAGACATGATGTCCCAGATGTGCTCAATTGGATTCAGGTCTCGGGAACGGGCGGGCCAGTCCATAGCATCAATGCCTTCGTCTTGCAGGAACTGCTGGCACACTCCAGCCACATGAGGTCTAGCATTGTCTTGCATTAGGAGGAACCCAGGGCCAAAACCGCACTAGCATATGGTCTCACAAGGGGTCTGAGGATCTCATCTCGGTACCTAATGGCAGTCAGGCTACCTCTGGCGAGCACATGGAGGGCTGTGTGGCCCCCTAAAGAAATGCCACCCCACACCATTACTGACCCACTGCCAAACCGGTCATGCTGGAGGATGTTGCAGGCAGCAGAACGTTCTCCACGGCGTCTCCAGACCCTGTCACATCTGTCACATGTGCTCAGTGTGAACCTGCTTTCATCTGTGAAGAGCACAGGGTGCCAGTGGCAAAGTTGCCAATCTTGTGTTCTCTGGCAAATGCCAAACGTCCTGCACGGTGTTGGGCTGTAAGCACAACCCCCACCTGTGGACGTCGGGCCCTCATACCACCCTCATGGAGTCTGTTTCTGACCGTTTGAGCAGCCACATGCACATTTGTGGCCCACTGGAGGTCATTTTGCAGGGCTCTGGCAGTGCTCCTCCTGTCCCTCCTTGCACAAAGGCGGAGGTAGCGGTCCTGCTGCTGGGTTGTTGCCCTCCTACGGCCTCCTCCACGTCTCCTGATGTACTGACCTGTCTCCTGGTAGCGCCTCCATGCTCTGGACACTACGCTGACAGACACAGCAAACCTTCTTGCCACAGCTCGCATTGATGTGCCATCCTGGATGAGCTGCACTACCTGAGCCAGTTGTGTGGGTTGTAGACTCCGTCTCATGCTACCACTAGAGTGGAAGCACCGCCAGCATTCAAAAGTGACCAAACCATCAGCCAGAAAGCATAGGAACTGAGAAGTGGTCTGTGGTCACCACCTGCAGATCCACTCCTTTATTGGGGATGTCTTGCTAACTGCCTATGCTTTCCGCCTGTTGTCTATTCCATGTGCACAACAGCATGTGAAATTGATTGTCAATCAGTGTTGCTACCTAAGTGGACAGTTTGATTTCACAGAAGTGTGATTGACTTGGACTTACATTGTGTTGTTTCAGTGTTCCCTTTATTTTTTTGAGCAGTGTATATTGAAAAGTAAGCTCTAGGTTAATTCTACCAGGATTCCACCTTAAGGAAATCATGAAATTAAACTTCAGATTTTCAATGAAGTTAAATAGTGGTAAGGTTAGAATACATATGGACATAAATATTTAACAGCTGTTTAGCACATTTAGTAGCATGCAGATGTAACAGCCTCAGAATCATATTTGTTTGTATCAGTGTTTAGCCCATTTTCAATTAAATATAATCCCAATTTTGTTTTGATGAACAGCCTAAGACAAATTTATGGACATACAGTGACACCAATGGCTTTTAGGTATCATAACTACTGCATATGGAATAATGTTCAAAGTTTATATGCTGGAAGCTGCAGACAGAGTCCTCATAATCACACACTGACATTTCACAACCATTTTACTACCCCTGCGTAAAACACAGTGCGGGATAAATAAGGCTTCAGTTGATTAAATAATCATATTCTCACAACAGTTTTGTAATTACTTAAGCTTTGGACTTAAGTACATTCTTAACCCTTTAAGATGGATGTCAGAGCGGGAGCGGATGGAGCAGCCTGGTCCTTCCCTTAGACACCAGTGATCCTTAGTCTGTATAGTAAATAGACACTAACACAGAGATTATATAAAATAGCCTATTTACTTTATATACATACTTATTTACAGATCACTTCTACACGGGTAACAAATGATACACCAACGATACAGCATACGAGAGGTAGAATGAGAAAAAAGAATACAGAATTCATCTGCTTATATATACAAACTGACCAATCACAGTATAGGTCACTCTCATTATCCACCACACCCAACTAAACTCTTAGCACCTGTTGTATGAGTCACACACTGACACATCATCACTACAACAATGGCTGCTAATTGGATGACTTGCAGAATATTTCCCCTCTCACCTAGATATCAAGCCTCTCTGGTATAATTTATATCTAACTGTAAATTCCTGGGTATATCAAAACCCCAACACCCCTCCAATTTACAATAGATATTACATTTCACTTGTACAGAATAGAAGACACACATTTTGGATACACACATCCTATGTCTATCTGTACTAGACTATACTATACTTTTCTCTGGACTTGTGATCCTCAGGTATAAATACCTAGCAAAATTTTCAGATTATGAAACAAAATTTCAGGTAATTCAAACAATAGTATGTTTGCACTATGAACAATTCCTTTATGTTAAATGAAAATGAAAGTCAAACATTCAGGTATGGATGAATCACTGTGGGGTTCACATACTGAATGAAAAGGGCTTATTGAAGAACCCAAAATTAGCTAGGTTCCCACAAAACAACCAAGCCATATTATGGCTTAACATGCTGTGTAAACCTGACCATTCCTTGTGATACAACTTTGATAAAGACTTGTAAATTGGGCTGTGCTCCAACTCCCAACAGTGATGCCTGAATCTGACAATACTCGGGGATGTTCAAAACTAATTTTTACTTGCCCAAGATGGATTTGTTGTTTTATTCGTTCAGTCGCTTCCGACTCTTCGTGACTTCATGGACCAGCCCATGCTAGAGCTTCCTGTAGGCCGTCGCCACCCTTACTTCCCCCAAGGTCGAGTCCGTCACCTCCAGAATATCATCCATCTTGCCCTTGGTTGGCCCCTCTTCCTCTTGCCTTCCACTTTCCCTAGCATCAGCATCTTCTCCAGGGTATCCTGTCTTCTCATTATGTGGCCAAAGTACTTCAGTTTTGCCTTTAATATCATTCCCTCAAGTGAGCAGTCTGGCTTCATTTCCTGGAGTATGGACTGGTTTGATCTTCTTGCAGTCCAAGGCACTCTCAGAATTTTCCTCCAACACCGCAGTTCAAAAGCATCTATCTTCCTTCGCTCAGCCTTCCTTATGGTCCAGCTCTCGCAGCCATAGGTTACTATGGGGAATACCATTGCTTTAACTATGCAGACCTTTGTTGTCAGTGTGATGTCTCTGCTCTTAACTATTTTATCCAGATTTGTCATTGCTCTCCTCCCAAGAAGTAGACGTCTTCTGATTTCCTGGCTGCATTCAGCGTCTGCAGTAATCTTTGTGCCTAGAAATACAAAGTCTGTCACTGCCTCCACGTTTTCTCCCTCTATTTGCCAGTTATCAATCAAGCTGGCTGCCATAATCTTGGTTTTTTTGAGGTTTAACTGCAACCCAGCTTTTGCACTTTCTTCTTTCACCTTCGTCATAAGGCTCTTCAGCTCCTCCTCACTTTCAGGCATCAAAGTGGTATCATCTGCATATCTGAGATTGTTAATGTTTCTTCCAGCAATTTTAACTCCAGGCTTGGATTCCTCAAGCCCAGCACGTCACATGATGTGTTCTGCATACAGGTTGAATAGTAGATGAATAGAATCTACCTATTCAACCTGCATACAGGTGGAATAGGTAGATACAAGATGGATACATAGCTCTAATAAATACATACAAGATGGATACATAGCCCCAATTCTAGACCCACATGTAATTCTAATCTCAATTTGTTGTTCCAGAACTTAAAAGGTTTCCATACAAAAGACCTCTGCCATCTTGCTCTGTTTTATTTCTGTCTTCTGGCTTAATAAACAGAATACCCCATGCTCTATTTTGTCCCTATTGATCCATGTGTGTGTATGTTCACAATTAGGTTGTTTCCTTCCCCTCTGTTACTCCCTTTCTGCTGGCCATGATTTGTGTCTATCAAAAGACTCAGGTAAGAGTCATGCTATGGGCAAGAATCAGTCTTAAAACATCCAGGTTTGGACACAGCTACTAATTCCTTTGGGCCCCCAAGGTTGAAGTGGTGTGGGATAGGCCAGGGTGAGGCACAGATTGGCAGCATCAGAGCTATGTTTTCTGCCACATTCCTAACTCAGCAGAAGGTCCACAGCGGCGTTTGGCTGGGGGGATGGCTGGCTGGGGACTTCTGGGAGTTGAAGTCCACACCTCTGAAACCTGCCAAGGTTGAGAAACGCTGGTCCAGAGAAGTGGCAGGACACCCTCTTGGCTCCCCAAGGGTGCAGGAAGTTTTCTGGCAGCCATAGTCCTTTTCCTGTAGGGGGTGAGCTCAGGTGCTCCCAGTGCTCTTGCCAGTATCCCCTTCATCCTGGGATCATAGTGAAGTGGTGGCAGATGCTAGTTATCTCTATGCACTGCAGCTGAAGCTCAGAATGATGGAAAGCATGCAGTTCGTTACCGTACCAGCAGGTTGATGTAGTATTTGAAGAGGCGACATCCCCTGGTTTAGATTATAGGAGAGGCCCAAAACTCGGGCAGCAAAAGCCTTGCAGCGGCAGAACAGGAAAAGCCAGGTCCTCTCCACCCCAAAAGATAACTCATTTTCAACCTTACCTTCTACCTGATGGTATCACTGCAGCACTTGACGTGGCCACAGAAGCCAAAAGTAAAATAAAAAATGAGTGCATTCATCAGCTGTAAGAAAATGTCTATCCCACACTGTTTAGCACATTGAAAATAATCTGAAAGCTGCCTCATGCAAATAATATACCTGTGAAGAAATAATGGGGACTAATTGAGGGTGTTCTCCATGCTGGTACATCTCTCATTTTAGATCACTGCATCTGGCTCTTTATGCCTCTTCCTTGGTAAGTGATAACTTTCTTTTCTTCTTTTTTTACCATTACAATGTGTGTTCTCACTTAGAAATGTTTATGAGTTCTTCAATAATGAAATGCTTATGTTGCCATGGGAACATTGTCACTTTTGGAAAGGATAATTATGATGTGTTGGAATGCCAAGGAAATATGTTCTGCCATTGTTCTGATATAAGGAACAAAGAGATACTCATCTGTAAGTCATTAAGGGCCACTTATTTATGAAAAAGGAAGCCTCAACTGTACATTGATACATAAATGAGAAACAGAAAGTTGCACCTGAGCTGACAATTCAGGGTATTGCTTCCTGTCCCAAGATGTTCTGTAATAAAAAAAGGAATTGGTCAAAAAACATTTTATCCCGTTAGCCAGGAACAATTGTGTAAAAGATACTGTACAGGCAAGGAAATGTCTGAAGTAAATTACACTGTAATAAGGTTTATTCTAAGAACAATTATTGTTTGGCTTGTTCCCTGAATGTTTTTGCAAGTCCTTCTTTTAAAGAAATTATCATGTCTGCAAGTTCCCTTGTTCAACTGTTTAACATTCTGCAACTGTCTTAGCTTGATTCTACAGACTACATGCATTTTTCCTTTTGCTCAGTGCATTGCAAGAAGAGGCAGCATCTCCTTCAGACTTCCTGCAATTGCTTCCTATTACCTGAGAACAAAAAGAAAATTTAACACAATGTGGAGAAAATAGAACTTTTTCAATGAAGGTAAAATTTCCCAGGAAACCATATACTGTACAATTTGTGGCCTACTTTTTGTTCACTTCCTAACACCTATTTCCTCTTCCTGAATGGATAGTACTCTCAAGATCCATTCATTTCAGGCAGGTTATACACATATAAATATATTTAAATATATGAATATTGTTAACAGCACTAATTCCTTAACTAAGAAAAGGTCTACCAAGTCCAGCACCTTCCTACAATTACTTGCCAAAAGTTCTGGGCAGCTCAAAACTAAGTCTTGCTAGGAATAATCCTCCCTTACTGATGTAACTTGTTCCCTGCTGAGGAGGGACAAATCGCAAGACCAACTGCAGGGCTGCTGTGAGGAATATTCTAGGCATCTAGCAGATTAAATTACTTGGACGTGCTTGGAGTTGGACTTCTACTAGACAGGTCCTATCAAGGTGCTAGAAACAAGGTCTTGTATGGGATGCGATTAAACCTGTAACTCCTGAGGAGGTGTGCAGGATTCTCAAGTCTATTAACCCAACCATATATGTATTAGATCCATGTCCCTCCTGGTTGGTGAAGGCTACCCAGGAGGTAACATGTGATTGGGTCCATGCTGTAATATCTACTTCGCTGAACAAGGGGTGGCCCCTTGTAAGGATTGCTCGGCTTACATTTCAAATGAAACAACTTCAGTCAGTTTCATTGTAGAAAAGGAAAGTTATTTAATTGAAGAATGCTACAAGAATGCCAGAGAAAGCTGGAACTGATAAAAATGGCGCAAAGTCTCTAATTAAAACATTCCCTTGGTGAGCTCACATTCCCCCTTCCCACACCTGGCTCAGGCAGTTGCAATTGACCTTGGTTCCCAGAGTCTGCTGCTTGCTGTCTGGCTTCCATCCCCCCTCCCAACCTGTAAACAAGCTTGACACGCGTCAGCTTTCTCTTGTCTAACTGGCTCTGCTGGCGGGGAGCAGCAAGCGAATGCACTAAGTTCATTTGGTTGCGCGATCCTGACACCACTTCTGTGTTGAAGAGGTAGTGGCACAACTCCTCTTCAAGAGGCGTTCTCTGGACCAAACTCTACTGGACAGTTTTTATCCAGTCTCCAATCTTCCCTTCTTAGGGAAGGTTGGGGAGAAGATGGTGGGGGTGCCACTACAGAGGACCCTGGAGGAAAACAATTATCTGGACCCTTTTCAGTTAGATACAGACACAGACATAGTACTAGCACAGAATTGGTCACACTTGATGACATTTGGCAGAGCTAGAATTGATGTAGTACAGGTAGTCCTCACTTACCAACCGCAACTGGGATCAGCAACTCCATCGCTAAGCAACATGGTCGTTAAGTGAAATGTCACAGGATCATGCAGGACTTACCATGTCAGTTCTGCTGCAGTCTTTAAGTGAATCATCCCAGGTCGTTATGCGCAACATCACATGACCGCGACTTGTGACTTCCTACCAGCTTCCCCATTGACTTTGCTTGTTGGAAGCCTGCTATGAAGGTCACAAATGGCAATCATGTGACCGTGAAACACTGTGACTGTCATAAATGCACGCCAGTTGCAAAGCACCCAAATTGCACTCACGTGACCTTGGAGACATTGCAGTGGACGCAAGTTCAAGGACCAGTTGTAAACCTACTTTTTCAGCACTGTTGTAACTTTGAACAGTCGCTGAACGAGGCAGTCAGTAGGTGAGGACTGACTACCTGTATAACCATGCTGATTCTTCTTGATCTCTCAGTGGTTTTTGATACCATTGATCATGATATCCTCCTGGTCTACTTGCAGGGATTGGGAGTGGGAGGTACGGTGCTGCTATGGTACTCCTTTCTATGTGGTCAGATCCAGTCAGTGTTGACAGGTGTAAGGGGTATCACAGGACTTGCCCCTTCTGTTTAACATCTACATGACGCCACTGGGCAAAGTCATCCATCAGTTTGTGGTCAGGTATCATCAATATGTACTGTAGATGATACCCAATTATACAGTATACCCTAGACCAGGGCTTTCCAAACTTTTGCCGTTGGCGACACACCAACAGCTGGCATGCAAAAACCCGGAAGCGCCGCCATGGTACGCAAAATCCTGGAAGCACCGTTGCCGCCACAGCGCACAAAACCCTGGAAGCACCGCTGCTGCAGTGCGCAAAAGCCTGGAAGCTCCAGCGGCGGCGCTTCCAGGTTGCCACCGCCGCTGCGCTTTCAGGATTTTGTGCGCCGTGGCGGTGGCAGTGCGGTGGTGTCCTGGTGTGTCACAAGACAATCCGGAAGCGCTGATTGCCCGCTGCCACTGCCGCTGCTGCGCACGGCGGTGGCAGTGGCAGTGCACCATCAGCACTTCTGGGTTGTCGCGCAACACACTTAGGCCCCCAGGCAACACAGTAGTGTGTCACGACACACAGTTTGGAAAGCGCTGCTCTAGACCAAACAAGCAATGCTGTCAAGATCTTCATAAGTGTCTGGAGAGTGTGGGGGACTGGATGGAGACAAGACTAAGTGGCTCTAGGTTTCTGGACCCCTTGGGGCTGGGAATCTTTCAACTCTAATCCTGAAAATGGTTGCACAATTTGTGGGTCTTCTTGGACTTAGCAGCTGTGGCTAAGAAGGCTTTTGCACAAATCCATCTTGTACACTAATTGTACCCTTACCTGGACTGCGAGGCCCTCCATACAGTCACTCATGCTTTGATCACCTTGTACACAGCTGCTGCAATGCCATATACACGGGGCTACTCTTGAACAGTACTCAGAAAGTGCAGCTAGTCCAGAATGCAGCATATGAACAATTATGGGTGTGCCTTTGCTCATCTCACTCGCTGGATCGTCACCTTGTTGTGGTGAGTGGGCTTGTGTGTTCCCAATGAACCCTGTGAGCGAAGCCGTCGGGAGTCATGTACTCCTGGTAGGGTCACCCATGGCGGTAAGGTCCAGGGGGAGGAACCAGACAAAGAACGATCCAAGAAAGTCCTCAACGGCAGAACAGGCGGAAGATAACAAGGTGTATTGTTACAACGGCTGCGAAGGCGGATGAAGGCTGCAGCAGACAAAAGGTCACCAATCGTCATGGTATCCATGCCATTGGATTAGAGCCTTTTTCTGTGAAGGTTGTGTGCTGATCGTTGTGCACCGATCTCCACACATAAAACAAATTCACGCACAGGCGTCTTCCAACCACACCAAACCCAAAACAACCAAAAGTCCCATGGCGATTGACGAATGGCAACGGGGACAGGACTGTGAAATCCGGAAGCTCCTAGTCATGGACCAGCACATGGGCGGTGGATACGGATTCAGTTGCCCTGACTCAAGGATCGAGGCAGTTGAGTAGTTCGGCAGCTGTATCCACGACTGAGCAGCCCTATTTAGGATCCACTCTGCTCACCCCATATGGGGAGGGGGCTAGAAAAGGTGCCCTAAACATAGTCTGCCTCATTTTCTCCCTGACTGGATTACCGCGACCAGTGGGGTCACCATCTAGCGGTCGTAAAAAACACATGAATTTTGGAACATGGAATATACGGACACTGCAAGACAATATGGATAGTGAACGACCTAAACGTAGGACTGCCATTATTGCAAGGGAGCTGCGACGTTTTAATATTGATATAGCAGCACTCCAAGAAACTCGAAGAGCAGGAGAAGGACAGTTGAAGGAAGAAAAAGGAGGTTATACCTTCTTTTGGAAAGGACTGCCTGAACAAGAACGACAAATACATGGGGTAGGCTTTGCTATCAAAAACGACCTTGTGAAGCTCTTATCAGAAGTTCCCACTGGGATTAATGAACGACTCTCAACTCTCCGAATAAAACTCGCCAAAAACCAACAGGCAACTATCCTAAGTGCTTACGCACCAGCACTAGATGCAGATGAGGATATCAAGGAAATTTTTTATACCCAGCTGGACACCATCTTATCAGAGATACCAAAGGAGGATAAAATTATCCTCCTGGGCGATTTCAATGCAAGAGTTGGGCGTGACTTTGATTTGTGGCCAGGGATCATTGGGAAAGAAGGAGTTGACAACAGCAACACGAATGGAATCTTACTTCTGACTAAATGTGCAGAGCATAACCTTGTCATTACTAACACACTCTTTCGCCAGAAAAATAAATTTAAAACTGTTAGGGTTTGATAAACCCAGGAATTTACTTCTAGATATAAATTATACAGAGAGGCTTGATTTCTAGGTAAAAGGTGAAATATTCTGCACAGTCACGCAATTAGCAGCCATTGTTGTGGGAATGATGTGTCATGTGTGACTCATTCAACAGGTGCTTAGAGTTAAGTTGGGTGTGGTAGTTAATGAGATTGACCTATAATGTGATTGGTCAGTTTGACTATAAATGCAGAGATATTCTGTATTCCATTTTATTCCCATTTTTACCTCGTGAAAGCTGTATCGTTGATGGTGTATCATTTGTTACCTGTGGAAGTGATCTGTAAATACGTATGTATATAAAGTAAATAGGATATTTGATATAACTTCTGTTTGGAGTCTATTTACTGCATAGTACTTGGATCACTGGTGCCTAGGAGAGAGGCAGGCCGCTCCACATCCGCGCTCGCTCTGTGACAGGGTTATGGGCCCAGAGGCGGCAGAGACGCCATAGACGACGGAAGGCTTTGCACTGGCTGTGGATCGGTGGATTGTGTGCAGTCTGTGAGCTGGAAGCTTTGGAAGCCTATCCAGGAGTCGTGTGGCTATTTGGAGTGATTTGGTGCTTTAACAGGCTCCGAGTCTGCGTGTGTGTTTTTTTCTCCTACGCTTGTTTTGCAGCTGGAGGACATTCTGATAAGGTCTGTGTCTTTAATCATCGGTGTCTGCCCAGAAGGGGCTGAGGACAGATGAGCACAGCGAAGATGTTGCCTGCAGTCGGGGGAGGATTTCCTCTGGAGAGACTGAATGACACTAATTATTCGTCATGGTCATACAAAATGGAAATGTATCTTCAGCGTGAAGGGCTTTGGAGGAGTGTACTTTGCCCTGAACCAGACCTGGAAGATGAAGAAGTTGCTCTTAAGGACGATGGAGCATTGGCAAACATAATTTTATGTCTGGAAGATAGCCAGTTGCGTTATGTTAGAGACTGTCAGTTAGCCTATAAGTGTTGGGAAGCTTTAAAGAATGTTTATCTAAGAAGCTCACCGTTATGTAAGGTTTTACTAACACGAAAACTTTATCATGCTAGATTAGGGGTATCTGATAATATAAGGGATCACCTGCATTTTATGACAGGGTTGTTCCAGGAATTGGCTCAGAGAGATATGCCATTTACAGAAGCTAACAAAGTGTATATAATTCTCAGTTCTGTAAATGAAACGTGGGATACTTTGGCAATGAGCTTTGGGTCATTATCTGAGGAAGATTTGACCATAAGATACTTATCTAGCAGGCTTTTGTGAGAAGAAGAATGAACAATGGAGGCAGCAGTGTTCTAATGTAATTAGTGATAAGCAAAACAGTGTTTGTGTTAAGGAATATTCTGAGAATGTTTTGCATGTACGAAAATGTTTTAACTGTGGGTCGCAAAGGCATTTGTTGAAACATTGTGATAAGAAACGGAAGCCGAAGGCTAAGCTGAAAATTTCCAAGCCTGGAGACGCTGCACAGCTGTCTTTAATTAGTTCAAGTGAAGAACAAAATTTAAAGGGACCATTTCTAATTGACAGTGGGGCTTGTCAGCATATAGGAAATAACAGACAGATGTTTAAGAGTTTTATGCAAGCTGATAGAGATCATTTTACTCTAGCTCAGGGGTCGGCAAACTTTTTTTGCCGGGAGCCATTTTGACATGCTCGTGCACATTTTGAAGTGCTCGAGAGCCAGGGGGCGGGGTTTGCGGGCGGGGGCCAATCGCGTGGAAGGGGGCGAGGTTTGCGAGCGGGAGCCAATCGCGTGGAAGGGGGCGGGGTTTACGGGCGGGAGCCAATCGCATGGAAGGGGGCGGGGTTTGGGGGCGGGATCCAATCGCGTGGAAGGGCTGCGCTGCGCTTGGCCGGCCGCCCCGGCCTTCACTCACCTTCCATGGCCGGTCCTTGCGGGCCGCTGGCAACGCTCGCGTCCCGCTGCACCCCAGCTCTCCAAGGTCGGGGCCACCCACACAATCTGCCGCCCGCAGGGAGGAAGGCGGGGGGGAGAGGGCTGGGCGCTGGGGCGGGGGCACGGGCCGCGGACGGCAGGCCAAAGGGAGATGCCAGGGCGACTGTAGCGACCGGAGGCGGCCAAGGGGAGAGCAGGCGGCTCTTCGCCACGGGCGCAGGAAGCAGCAGCCGCGAGGTGGGAGCGGAGAGCGGAAGAAGCGAGGCAGCCTCTGGCTGCTGCTTCCTGCGCCCGTGGCCTCTTCGCTACCGCCGCCGCCCTCCTCTGCCGCTCTCCGCTTCCACCTCGCTTGCTGGAACATATTGAAGGGGAGGAAAAGGAAACATTAAGATGAACCAGGAGCTTAGCGGAGAGCGAAAGAGGTGGGCGGCGGCGGCAGCGAAGAGGCCACGGGCTCAGGAAGCAGCAGCCGGAGGCCGCCTCGCCTCTTCCGCTCTCCGCTCCCACCTCGCGGCTGCTGCTTCCTGCGCCCGTGGCCTCTTCGCTGCCGCCGCCGCTGCTCTCCGCTTCTCTGCAAAGCTCCTGGTTCATCTTAATGTTTCCTTTTCCTCCCCTTCAATATGTTCCAGCAAGCGAGGTGGAAGCGGAGAGCGGCAGAGGCAGCAAAGAGGCCACGGGCGCAGGAAGCAGCAGCCGCGAGGTGGGAGCGGAGAGCGGAAGAGGCGAGGCGGCCTCCGGCGGCTGCTTCTGCACGAGCCTCAAATGGGGATGCGCGACCCCACTGGGAGTCAGCCACGGAATACGGGCAGATCCCGGAGGCCCAACTCCCGTAGAGGCAGCCCTTCAGGCCTGTCAGGATTCAGCCGGAGCCCGTTCCGCCCCGACCGACGGGGGCAGGCCCACCCCACCTCTTCGACAGGATGTACTCCATGTTGCAGGGGAGAGGCCAACCCCGCATCTTGCAGCTGTCCGTGCTGCCACAGTAACCTGCCTCTCCCTGCTGCGCTACAGCCGACGCCCTGCGGCAGGTGATAAAACGGTTCAGCGACTAGCGAGAGAGAGACAGAATTGGGGGGGTGACGGACTTCTATACGCCATCAGCCCAGGCAGCCTCTCGCTTGCTCCGGCGCCAAGAGTGGGACTGACCTTCCGAGGACCGCAAGGGAAGCTCCCCCTCAGGCGAGAGATCCGGACCTATGAGGAGAGGAGGCCTGGGGGCTGCCCCTCAGCGGCTGGCTGGGATACGACGCCCCCCCCGTAGCCCCCTCCCCACCCACTGGCATAAAACAACACTCGCGGGAGAGGGAGCGAAAGGGAAGCAGCTCCCGCCCAGTTTGAAGGCCCTCCGAGTGCGCGCGAGAGTGGAAAGAGGATTTCGGAGAGGCTCTTTAAATGCCCCCACCCCGCCCCGCCCCCGAGGCTATCGCCCCAAAACTACACTCCTTAAAAGTAGCCCCCCAAGGCGGGCGGCGGCGGCAGCGAAGAGGCCACGGGCGCAGGAAGCAGTAGCCGTGAGGTGGGAGCGGAAGAGGCGAGGCAGCCTCCGGCGGCTGCTTCCTGCGCCCATGGCCTCTTCGCTGCCGCCTCTGCCGCTCTCCGCTTCCACCTCGCTTGCTGGAACATACTGAAGGGGAGGAAAAGGAAACATTAAGATGAACCAGGAGCTTTGCGGAGAAGCGGAGAGCGGAAGAGGTGGGCGGCGGCGGCAGCGAAGAGGCCATGGGCGCAGGAAGCATCAGCCGGAGGCCGCCTCGCCTCTTCCGCTCTCCGCTCCCACCTCGCGGCGGGAGAATGGGAGAACCAACTCCCATTCTCCCCAGCGTTTATTCATCCCCCCGTTCGCGATCCCTGTACAACTGAGGCAAGTGTTCGGCTCGGGGAGATGAGGATCATCTCAGCTCCAATTTTCTCGCCCCCGCCCCCGCCCCCCTTGAGTCGAGGCCACCAGGGGCTTCAAGGATTTACCTGATTGGGCTCGTGCTTTTTAGTGCGGAGTTGCATTTTCTTCCCGAGCAAGAGCTACTGGTCGGGGTCGCCTGCTTTCGGAAGGCAAAAAGCAAGGGTTCCGCGGCCGTGCCACGCTTCGTGGGGAACAGAAAGGAAAAGGAAGCCTTCCTGGGCAAACCGGGGAGCTGGGGGTCTGCATTTCACCCCGGCTGCATCCCGCCGTGTTCGAAGAGAGGAGCTACCTCGGCATCCAACTCGCACGCGCAGCACAGGGAGAGCAGGGGAAGGGGGCGGGCGGGGAGCCCTCGCAGGATCTCTTGGAACCCAGACAAAGTAATGTCCCTGTTGCAGCTGCGAACGCGCGGGGGAGGGGAGGAAATCCCGGCTCCTCCACGTTCCAAACAAGAGGAGGAAACCGAGACTCGCAGTTCTTGGGCCACTTCCCCAAAGTGCGCGGGGCTCGCTCCGAGCCCGTCTCTAGAGCCACGCCGCTGCCGGCGCCTTCCAACACAGAAGCCCTCCGGTTCGCAGTCCCGGCCGCAGGCTCCTCTCCATTGCATCGCTCTCTAGCCCGCAATGTAAACCACCTACGACAGCTGCGAGAGAGCGAGGGAGGGGGACACACAGGGAGGGAGAGGTACACTGTCCAGAGCTTTGCCATTTGCTTTCAACTTTTGTGTGTCTGTCCCCCCTCCCACCTCACCGTCCTTGTCTGGAACAAGTTTACAACTCCGCTGCTGTTCCCACGCCTCAGACATAATAGCGACCGAGATGGATCTTCTCGCTGAGTTTGCATTTTTTTAAAGGAGCTCCCTGGTCTTCTCTCCCCTCCCCCTTCTTTCTGTTTAAGCCTGGAAGGTCACTGACCTCACATGGGAGGGGGGACAACCAGCAAGGGAGCGCATGTAGCGTCACAGTCCTGGCCCCCATTAGATTTGCCTTTCATCTCCCTCATTCTCACCACACACACAAGCTGCACCCCAGCCGGAGCGCCCGAGTGCCAGACAGGCAGCTCCGCCCGCGCGCCTTCCACGCGATCGGCCCGTGAGGACCGGCCAGGGAAGGCGCGCGGGCGGAGCTCCCGTCCCGCTGCACCCCAGCCGGAGCGCCCGAGTGCCAGACAGGCAGCTCCGCCCACGCGCCTTCCACGCGATCGGCCCATGAGGACCGGCCAGGGAAGGCGCGCAGGCGGAGCTCCCATCCCGCTGCACCCCAGCCGGAGCGCCCGAGTGCCAGGCAAGCAGCTCCGCCCGCACGCCTTCCCTGGCCGGTCCTCGCGGGCCGCCGGCGATGCTCCCGTCCCGCTGCACCTCTCCAGCTCGTCGGCCACCCGCTGCGTCTCGGCTGTGCGGCTGGGGGCAGCGCCGCGTGCCCCAGCCGGTGCTGCAGGTAGTCGCCCAGCAGCTGCGCTGTCTCCTCTAGCAGCGCACCCAGCATGGCGACGCTCTCCTGCGTGCCTGGCGAGCGCTTGGGGGGGCGGCGGCGGCCGTTGCAACGCGGGCAGAGGAAGAGGCGGCGGCGGCGACCAACCAACTTCCCCACCCGCCGACCTCAAAGAAGTGCTGCCCGACTCTGGAAGGCTCCCGAGGGCGGGAGGAGGAAGAATCAATCGCCCTCCTCCAGCGCCGGCCATCAGAGTTTGGGGGCGGGATCCAATCGCGTGGAAGGGGCGGGGGTGAGTTCAGCTGCAGAAGAGCCACACTCAAGGGGCCAAAGAGCCGCATCTGGCTCGCGAGCCGCCATTTCCGACCCTTGCTCTAGCTAATGGAAGCATTGCATCTGTGACTGGTAAGGGGTTAGTGTATGTACCAGGATTAAATGTTGAATTGTCAATGTTGTGTGTACCTGAACTGGAGTACAATATAATTAGTGTGTCACAATTGGATAAACAGGGTTATACTGTACAGTTTGGTAATAATGAATGTATTGTTATGAAAGATAACAATGTTTGTGGCAAAGGTATTTTGCAAAACTGTCTTTATGAAATTGTACAAGCCAGGACAAGCAGCAGCCATCATGGTTTAGCTACGATTAATAAGCCAACACATGATTTGTGTGCGCATCTGTGGCACAGGAGGCTTGGGCATCCGAGTTTCAAAGTGATTGAAAAGATGTCAGAAGCAAGTTCTGGAATGGAATTGAAAAAGTGCCAAGTGTATTTGGATTGCACAGCTTGTAAGGTTGCAAAGTCAAAGGTGTTTCCTGTGAGCAAATTCAGTGATAGGAAGTCACATAAATGTTTTGAATTAGTTCACGCTGACTTAATTGGTCCATTACCAGCTTCAATAGGGGGTGCTAAATATGTTTTAGTCATTGTAGATGATTACACTAGATTTGGGTTCTGTTACCTATTGAAAGCTAAAAGTCAAACATTTGAAAAGTTTAGAAACTGGGTGCACAAAGTATACAAAGTATAGCACAAAGGTGTGTAGTTTACGAACTGACCGGGGTACAGAGTTTCTGAGTGGGAGTTTTCAGCAATGGCTCCGTAGAAGGGGCATTGTGCATAGGAGAACTAACCCACATAGTTCAGCTGAGAATGGCGTGGCTGAACGTAGGAATTTGGCATTGCAGACAGTGAAGGATTCACTCATTGCTGACTCAGGGTTATCAAGAGGATACTGGGGAGAGGCAATATTAACTGCTAATTATTTAATTATCAGGTTATGGAGTGTATCTGTAAACCAAACTCCATATTATATGTTATATGGCAAGAAGCCACCATTAGCTCATTTGAAGGTGTTTGGGTGCACTGCCTATGTTCACGTGCATAAGGAGGTACGTAGGAAAGGACAGGCAAAAGCACAGAAGCTGACGTTTGTGGGGTATGAGCCAGGGACCAAGGGATATAGGTTCACTGATGGCAGGAAAGTTGTTATCTCTAGGTCAGCAAGTTTTAGTGAGCACAGCAATTGGCAGAGATTACACGGGAGTAGTGAGGTTTATCTTCCTAGTCAGAGAAGTTTTGAGTTTTCAGAGCGGACAGAGGCCACTGATGTGATTAAGAAGGAAGAGGAATTAACTCCTAGTGTGCCAATGATGCAGGATGCTACAGTATTGCGCAGATCTGAGAGAGTTAACAAGGGCATACCACCTCAGCGTTATACACCAGGTGATGTAAAAGTGTGTTTTATTGATTATGAACCTCGTAATTACAGGGACATATTGAAGTTGCCACAACCCGAGCAGAGTATATGGAAAGCTGCTATGGATGTGGAAATGAAAGCCATTAATTCTCATAAGGTTTTCAAATCTACTAGGCTGCCTGAGGGGCATAGAGCAGTAGGCTGTAGATGGGTGTATAAGAAGAAAACTTTAGTGAATGGTGATATTCAGTATAAGGCTAGGTTGGTAGCACAAGGATTTTCCCAGATAAAGAATCAGACTTATGATGAGGTTTTTGCACCAACGCTAAGAGGGGAGACATTTAGGTTTGCCTTAGCAATGGCAGCAGATGGGATTCAAGTGTAGTATAGCTGACCCATGTCTGTATGTAAAGCAATGTGAAAATGATGAACAGATTTTGCTTTTGATATTTGTAGACGATTTGTGTCTTATAGCGAAAGATCAAAGCAGGGTAATTGAATTTACTGAAAATCTGAAACAGCACTTTGATGTCAAAGATCTGGGAGAAATTAAGAATTACCTAGGCATGGGTATTCTGAAGGTTGATGGGGGTTAGAAGTTTCAACCCCGATGACAACGGATTTTGTCATGACAGAGACTGCAGACGATGAACAAACTTCGTGTGATCAAGAATATGTGATCAGTCAATAATTGGAAGTTTATTGTATTGTATTGTATTGATTTGCAATATTGTCCATCTGAGTGTAATGTAGCAGATGTGATGACAAAGCCTCTAAGCTTAGAGAGACATAGGATGTGTATATCTCAAATGTGTATGTCTTCTATTCTGTATATGTGAATGTGATATCTATTGTAAATTGAAGGGGTGTTAGGGTTTGATAAACCCAGGAATTTACTTCTAGATATAAATTATACAGAGAGGCTTGATTTCTAGGTAAAAGGTGAAATATTCTGCACAGTCACCCAATTAGCAGCCATTGTTGTGGGAATGATGTGTCATGTGTGACTCATTCAACAGGTGCTTAGAGTTAAGTTGGGTGTGGTAGTTAACGAGATTGACCTATAATGTGATTGGTCAGTTTGACAATAAATGCAGAGATATTCTGTATTCCATTTTATTCCCATTTTTACCTCGTGAAAGCTGTATCGTTGATGGTGTATCATTTGTTACCTGTGGAAGTGATCTGTAAATACGTATGTATATAAAGTAAATAGGATATTTGATATAACTTCTGTTTGGAGTCTATTTACTGCATAGTACTTGGATCACTGGTGCCTAGGAGAGAGGCAGGCCGCTCCACATCCGCGCTCGCTCTGACAAAAACATCATGGAAGCACCCACGGTCGAAGCACTGGCATCTTTTAGATTATGTAATTGTCCGTGCTAGAGATCGCCGTGATGTACTTCTCACCAGAGCCATGACGAGCACCGATGACTGCTGGACAGACCATCGATTAATTCGATCCACGATGGCCATAAAGATTGTCCCTCATCGTAGGCTCCAAGGAAGAAAACCAAGGCATAAAATGAATACACTGGCCCTTCAAGATTCTATTAAACGAGCTTGCTTTCAATCAACTCTCAAGGAACATCTGCCTATGGAACTTCCTGAAAATGTTGAGGAACACTTGATTAAATTGAAGACTTCTATTATTTCAGCCTGTGAACAAACTATTGGGTACCAGACTAAGAGACATCAGGACTGGTTTGATGAGAACGATAGTGAGATTGAACATATTATTGACAAGAAAAGGAAAGCCTTCCAGATATGGCAAAAAGATATTAACTGTGCCGTTAAGAAAAAATCTATGCCAGTGCAAAGGCAGAAGTCCAAAGAAGAACTAGAGAACTTAAGAACATATGGTGGATAAAAAAAGTCCAAGAAACCCAACATTTTGCAGATGCTCATGATGCACGGGGCTTTTTTAATGCCATAAAGGCCATCTATGGACCAACAAACCATGGTACAAATCCCTTACGCTCAGTAGATGGTGCTAAACTTCTAAAGGACAAAGAGTCTATTGCACTGCGCTGGAAAGAGCATTACTACAATCTCCTTAATCATCACTCTACTGTGGCTGATGAAGTCTTCTTGCAAATCCCGCAAAAACAAATAAGAGATGAGCTTGCAGTACCCCCTAGTTTGGAGGAAGTCAGTAAAGCCACTAGACAAATGAAAAATAACAAAGCTAGTGGACCTGATGGGATTCCTGCTGAAGTCTTTAAAGAAGGCGGGCCTGAACTGACACAACAACTTCATAAGCTCATCGAAAAAATCTGGATGAGGGAGGAGATTCCAGCAGACTTTAGGGATGCCATAATTATCACTCTCTTTAAAAAGGGTGATAGAACAGACTGTGGAAACTATCGAGGCATCTCTCTTCTAGCCACAGCAGGCAAAATCCTGGCAAAGATCATCACAAACTGTCTCCTATTTGCGAGGAGAAAATAAACGCAAAATGGCTTCCGCCCTTCCAGGGGAACAGTGGATATGATCTTCACTGCACAACAGCTTCAAGAAAAATGCAAGGAGCAAAACCGCCCTCTGTACATGGCATTTATTGATCTGACTAAAGCTTTTGATACTGTAAATCGTACTGCTCTCTGGACCATCCTTCTGAAAATCGGATGCCCTGATAAATTTGTGAACATCTTGCGGTTACTCCATGACAACATGATGGCAACAATCCTGAATAACAATGGCTCTCAAAGCGATCCATTTAAAGTGGAATCCGGCGTTAAACAGGGATGTGTTATTGCTCCAACCTTATTCGCTATCTTCATCGCTATGATTATACACCTTGTTGAAGAGAAACTTCCTACTGGTGTAGAAATTATATATCGAACAGATGGAAAGCTTTTTAATCTTAGTAGGCTGAAAGCAAAAAACAAGGTAATTACAACTTCTGTTATAGAACTTCAATATGCTGATGATAACGTAGTCTGTGCACACTCCGAGGAAGATCTTCAAACTATCCTAAACATCTTTGCAGAAGCATATGAAAAGCTCGGCCTCTCGATTAACATTAAAAAAACCAAAGTGCTTTACCAGCAAGTTCGAACCAATCCCTCTGCAGCACCATCAATCCAGCTTAAAGGTGTGTCACTAGAAAATGTCGACCACTTTTCTTATCTCGGCAGCCATCTATCTACAAAAGCCGACATCGACGCTGAAATTCAGCATCGCCTGAGCTCTGCGAGTGTAGCTTTCTCCCGAATGAAGCGTAGAGTGTTTGAGGATCGGGACATTCGCAGGGAGACCAAAATGCTTGTTTACAAAGCCATTGTACTACTAACCCTTCTGTACGCCTGTGAAACATGGACCCTCTACAAACGCCACCTCCAACTTCTTGAAAGATTCCATCAACGCTGCCTCCGAAAAATTCTGCAAATTACTTGGGAAGATAGGCAGACTAATGTTAGCATATTAGAAGAAGCGAAAACCACCAGCATTGAAACAATGATCATCCAACATCAACTTTGCTGGACCGGCCATGTTGTTCGAATGCCTGACCATCGTCTTTCAAAGCAGCTACTTTACTCCCAACTTAAGAATGGAAAACGGAATATTGGTGGACAGCAAAAGAGATTCAAAGATACTCTCAAAGCTAATTTTAAAAAATGTAATATCAGCATTGAGAACTGGGAAGCCCTAACTCATGAGCGTTTCAATTGGAGGTCAGCCTTTATTAATGGCGCTATGGACTTTGAAGAAGCACGAGTACAGGGTGAAAGGGAAAAAAGAGCTAAAAGGAAGGCACGTCAGGCAAACCCTCATTATGACCGTCTCCCACCCGGAAACCTATGCCCTCATTGTGGGAGGTTGTGCGGATCCAGAATTGGCCTTTATAGCCACTTATGGATCCACTGTTAAAATTTTACCTTTGGAAGACAATCTTACTCGGCTACGAGTGATCGCCAATGATGATGATGCCTTTGCTCCACGAGTTGCACTGATTACAAGTAGGCTTCCAGGTGCAATTCAAGGTGCTGGTTATTATCTATAAAGCCTAGTTATCTACAGCAGGGTTCCTCAACCTCAGCCATTTTAAGATGTGTGGACTTCAACTCCCAGAATACTCCATCCAACAATGCTGGCTGGAGTATTCTGGGAGTTGAAGTCCACACATCTTAAAATGGCTAAGGTTGAGGAACCCTGATCTACAGGACTGTCTGTCTTCTGTGGTTTCTGCCCAACTTGTATGATCAGAGTTGGCGTGCTCCAAGTCTCATCTATCAACCAGTGTCATCTGATGAGTTCTAGGAAACATGTCTTCTCTTTTGCACCACTTGCCCTCTGGATCACCATGACCCCTAAGATATGTCTGGTCTCTGACCTGGCCATTTTTAAAAGAGTCGTGAAAACTTGGCTCTTTACCCATAGGCCTTGGGTTAGAGCAGAGCTGTCCAAACTGTGTGTCGCGACACGTTAGTGTGTCAGCTGCAGTGTCTGGGTGTGTCGTGGCTGCTGCTGCCTCCGAGCCCTGCCAGGATTCTGCGCAGGTCCTAGTGCCTGCCTTGTGCCCTGCTGTAAGAGTGTGTTGTGAAATGATGCATGTCTAAAAAGTGTGTCACCAACATGAAAAGTCTGGAAAGCTCTGGGTTAGAGTGAGTGGTGGGTCCTGTGTTTTATTGTTTTTCAATGGAAGTTCTTCCGGATGTTTGGGTTTTTAATTGTATTTTACGCTTCTTTTTACCGTATGCCACCTAGAGTTGTTATAGAGTTGTGTAGCCTTATACATTTAATAAACAAACAAATGGGATAGGTCTGGAAAAACCAGTGTGGAGCCCAGAGGGTTCCAATGTACCCACAGATACATCTCTTGGCATGTGCCAAGCTATCTGTTGGACCTGACCTTTTATAGTAACAGGTTACTTTAATTTTGAAAAATAGAAAGCTAGCATGTTGTTAGCCTCCAGCCCCATTTGATATTTTCAAGAATGCCCCTGGGTTGCACATATTCAATCTTAGAAAATTAAAAAAGAGAGACACAGAGAGTTGTTTTGGTTGGCAATGTGCCCATATGCCCAGAAAAAGGACAAAGGTAAGCAGGGGCAAGACAGTTTCCTGAGGGATGGGATAGAGAGGTGGATGCATAGTAATTGTTAATTGATGCCTGCTTTGTAACTGGTTATGTCTTCTGCATCAGCCACTTTGTTGAGAATACCCACATATTCTCAGAATTCCAAATCCATCCAATTATGTACAGTATGCTTAATTCTGACTAAATCCTTGCAGTCTCAAAACCCACATATTACATCTCTCTCTGCAACTTCTGTCCGTAAATGAGACTCACATTTATTAAGTAGGTTCTAAATTTCTCTTTTCCTAATGCTTTCATTCATTAATGAATGCTGTGGTGTTCAGATTATATGCATATTCTGCTAGATCATGATGGGGTCACTAAATTGAATTCTTCCAGAAAGAGAGGGACTGTCTTTAGAATCGTATTTATGGTCCACTTTCCTTTTCTTAAGCTCTCAGACCAGAGATATATATTTTTTTATTTTTTAAATTTTTATCCCACCTTTATTATAAATAAAATATATGGATGTCACATTATGCCATGCCCTTGTGTACATGATTTCCACAACTTCCAGAGACAGATACATACATATATGATGTTGCTCATTTTTCAGAATGATTATTACTAAAGAAAGCAAAAACTGCATTTTTTAGAATAATGTAATGTAATTTGGATTACCATTCAGCTGCCAAGGAGAAGATTCCATATACATACCTGGCAATATGAAATGAATGTTGATCCATCGTTCTAAGAAGAAGGGAGTGTGTTTATTCTTGTATTCTTCCCAATGCAAACTTCATACTGAAGGGTCTTCCTGCTTAAACCCCAATCTAAAATCTAACCTAAATAAGTGTCAAAATCCCATTTGATATATCAAATGCCTGGTTATTGTTTATTTACTGATTGCTTCCTCCTCCCTTGTTTGTTGAGCAGTATCTAAAAATGGGAAGATAAAGTGCTTCCTATTGTTTGGAGTTATTAAGTTACAGCTCCAAAATATTCAGTTCCTTTATGTTCATAGGATGTTCTCATTACTGTAGTATTTTGACTAGGTCCATACTGAAATGGAGAAGTAAGGGACTGTCTTACCAGTTGTATCCTTTCCTCTTTATGCAATGTTTCAAGGGTCATGCTAGTGTTGAAAGAGTTCTTCCATTAATAATTGCAGGGAGCAAGTATTATGACATAGCTGACCTAGCTGATCTCAAAAAATTAAGCAATCAGATCTGGTTAGTATTTGGATGGAAGATCACCAGGAAATTCCAGTAGGATAGACTGGAAAATGGGAAAAAAACATCCTGGAAGAAAACAATGGAAACCGCTTCAATATTGTTGCCAACCACCACCACCGCCACCGCAGCCTACATTTTCATGAAGTCATCAGCAGTCATGCTTGATTAAAGTCTTTATCTTTTAGCTGGAGATAATTGGGCTAAACGACGTTCTCTCCCAGCATCATCCATGGGAGGGGGAGGGAGAGTAAAAAAAGTCAGGATGGTGATTGTAGCAGTACAATCAAAGCCCCACCCTTCCGTACCTGCTCTTCCTTCCATGCTGTGACATCTGGATGATTGGATCTCTTCTTGCAAGAAAATGTAGGAAGACAGGTAACAACACCTGCTTTCCATAGCATCTCATCCTTCTCCTTCATACAGGCTTAGTTTTTTTCTCTTGCTTTTTATTTCCTACCTTCTTCAAAATCTAATATTCTTGTGGGCATCCCATTGGTTTCAATTAATCTGGAACAGGAGAAGTTCCCAGTGTTGCTTTAAACTTCCAAATTTACTCAGAGCCAGTTTGGTGTAGTGGTTAAGGCATCAGGCTAGAAACCAGGAGACCGTGAGTTCTAGTCCCACCTTAGGCACAAAGCCAGCTGGGTGACCTTGGGCCAGTCCCTCTCTCTCAGCCCTAGGAAGGAGGCAATGGCAAACCATTTCCAAAAAACCTTGCCAAGAAAACTGCAGGGATTTGTCCAGGCAGTCTCTGAGCATCAGACACAATTGAACGGATTTAAAAAAAAGTTATAATGTTTAGCAATTGCATCCAATCATGAGTCAGAAGTCCAGACTGTTTTTTTTTAAAAAAAGCACTGCATCTGCTTACATGAAATTCTTAGTTTAAACTTTGATGACATTAAATACTGACTCATGGGGATGAGTTACCAGTGACAACATCTCATCAACACTAGAAAAAAATCAAGATGATAAAAGTATAGCTGACAGAAGTTTCAACCAACATCTAAATAATTATTCTAAAATAGCTTCCTGGAATAATTTAGAACCACAGAGCTTGAAAAGACAAAAGCAGCACTAGGTGTGATACTCAATTTTTTTAGTCCCAAAGTTGACTGACCTCAAAACAAAATTGAAAGGATTCTAGTTATGGAATTCCCTAGTGGTCTCCTATCCAAGTCCTACTCAGTCTCTCCTCTCCTCTCCTCTCCTCTCCTCTCCTCTCCTCTCTTCTCTTCTCTTCTCTTCTCTTCTCTTCTCTTCTCTTCTCTTCTCTTCTCTTCTCTGCCAGCATTGCTAGATGCTGCTACCTGCTGAAGGCATAACATCAAGAGGAGTTGCTTATTCTCTTATTGAAAGTCTTCAATGTTTGAAGGAGCATAAACGGGGACACAATTTGAGTGGTATGCCATGGGACACATGTCAAAAATAATGGGTAAGTCTGGGGTAAAGAACAGAAAAATCAACTGATTCCTTATGGATCAGTTAATGCTTGGAAAGAAAAAGCAGAGAATAAGATTGAATGGATGTTTTTCTCAGAGGTGGGGTGAAAATTGTGGGGTCTCCAAATAATTGTTTTGGGACTAATATTCATAAATTATTTGGAATTTGAGTTGAAAAGGCCAACACCTAATTATTTAGGATTATTAAAAACATATGAAAAGCTCCTACAGTCTATTTTCGAAGTGGGGAAATTGGCATTAAAGTGGCAAATGTAGTTTAAAGTAAGCAAAGGTCATGTGACACACCATGGAACAAAAAATCCTAACTTTCTGAGTTGTGATAACTGACCAGAGAAGAGAACTTTAATTGCTGTTGGAGAAGACAGGTGTCTGATCTAACTTTCCAGACAGGACTCTGACGCGGGCAGACAATTTAGTCAGAGAGGAATTATTTCAGTAGTTGTTGAAAATATTGATTGATTGATTGATTATGTGCCATCAAGTCTATGTCGACTTTTAGCAACCACATAGATTTTCTCCAGAAGCTGAAAATATGCTACTCCTTAAATCAATGGAGGAAATATTTGTGTGACCCTGAGCTGCATTGGTTCCTAGTGGCCAACGGCCACAGTCCATAGGACAGGGATGTCATCAAAGTGAGCAATGCAAGGACTTGGAAGGACTTTGTTTTATTAAACCTAATGAAGGCTTATAAACTTGTTTTCGGTTATTTTAAACTGAAAATGGGAGATCATGCCACCATTTCTCAATGGTTTGCCATCCAAATTCACCCACATAACTTCTGAGGACTATAAACAAACAAACAAGCAAACATGAAGGTGGTAGGATGCTTAACCCTGCCTTAAGCTGTACCTTAATTTTCAGCCTGCATCCCAGTAGGGCTGGCTTTGACAACCTATTTTCCTTCAGCACTTATTAGCCATTTGAATATGAATTCAATTAAGATCTAATTTTGCAGGGACAAAAGCTCAAGTTTGCTTTTCAGAAGAAGAGAAATAATCAATTACACCAATTATACTAACAGATGCCTAGTGCTATTTCTGTAATAATATGATTCAAATGACATTCTGCCAGTTGTGTGGGAGACATTTAGAAATGGAAGAAAAGAATAATCATACTGAAAATATTATCTCTGACTAGCAAACTATGTCTGTACTCTGACTCTAAGGGAATGGGAAATCTAACTTTATCATTGATTGTTAAATTGTGGCCCATGGACCATTAATGATCTTTGGAGTCCACTTCCCCATGTCCACTAACAGTTAGCTCCCTCAACACCTCAATTCTTGGCATCCAGCATTCACTGCCAGAGCTGGTTCATGAAAATGGATCTGTGGCTGAAGATGGGTTAATTGAAGCATACAAGTGATAATACAAGTGGCAAAGTCAGTACTGAAACTCAGAAAACGGACAGCAGTGAAAAAGTCTCAAGTAGAATTACTGACTGTGAGTCCATGTGTGCTGTGCTA
The DNA here is from genome assembly GCA_023362775.1 of Charina bottae. Lineage (NCBI taxonomy): Eukaryota > Metazoa > Chordata > Lepidosauria > Squamata > Charinaidae > Charina > Charina bottae. The sequence goes on along the minus strand of JALMGJ010000001.1, from coordinate 182,010,465 downwards.
AGTGGAATTGGAATCTCGCACAAGCAAATGAAAAGGAAAAAGGAAAAGTGTACATAGAAAGGTGATTAATATCTAAAGATGATATTTCATTGGGCCGAGAAGCCACTCATGCCTATTGGTGTGTGCATTTTATGTTATGCAACTTTGTCTGATAATATTGTGAAACCTTCAAAGCTTTTGCAGCACTTTCAAATAAATGAATCCGCTAGCAAGCCAATAGAGTTTTTCTTTCGAAATAAGTACAAAGCAATTCATTCTAGTCAGAAAGCAGTAACTTTTGTTGTCAAAGGTGGATTAAAAACAACAACAACCCGAGGCATCATTTAGGCATATGTTCCTTGTAGCAAAAGCAGATAAAAAGTCATAGGTGAAAAGCAACAATGACAAATATTATTCTCAGAGAGAAGATTGAACAAGATATTGATAAAATTCCCTTGTATAATACTGTGTCATATTCAAAATCCACAGCAGAAATGTAAAAGAGTAAGAACTATCATACATGTGTGCTAGCAAACATTTTAAAATTATAGTTGTTTGATGACAATTAGGAACCCAGTAAAAACACTCTCCATGATTTCAAGTGGCTTGCTCCAGTAGTATTCCTCAATGGTATATTCACCTTTTACTTCTAGGTCAAAATACCAATTTTTAATGCAAGTGACAAAACTTCAGTGCTTCTTTCACAACTATGAATTGTGATGCAAATAGCTTGACCAGCAAGATTTTGACTCATTCTCCACTCTTGGTGATTTTTTTCTCCGCTGTTCAGCAGAAGAAATAGATGGTTAATACAAACATTGAGAAGACACATGTGAATGCTGCAACAGAACCTTAAGGAACACTTTCCAGACCCAGATGTAACCAAAACATTCACCATTGTCTTTCGAATTGAATCTTTCACCTTCCAGCTTGTGAAGGCAATAAGCTTGTGGACTGAGCCTAAAATCGGGCTCACTTAGAAATCTCTTCCAAATGTCTGCTTTGTTGTATATTCTGAATATCCAGAACTACTCAATACAGCTTTCAAGAATCTACTGCCATTCCATTTTCCCCCCCAGGTAACTTTATTGAAGGTTATAATTACAATAGTAAAAATTAGTACAAACTAAAAGAAAGATAGACAAATAGAAAGAAGTAAAAGGTGCAAAGGGGAAAAAATAGGAAAAACATAAAGAGAAAGAAAGAAAGAAAGAAAGAAAGAAAGAAAGAAAGAAAGAAAGAAAGAAAGAAAGAAAGATTAGAATATAACAAAGAAAAAGAAAAGAAATATATAAAGAAGTGACTCCCAACCTTCATCACAACAAGTATAAACAGTTTTAGTAACTTATCACCTCCTCTTAAATGACAACAAATGTTCTCTTCTTCCCATATCCCTTCTCTTATCTATAAACAAATCCATAAAGCATCACCATTTCAGTCCTGGTGTCAGCAAAAGTCCATTAAGAGTTACCAGAAATAACAACATATCTGTTTTAACCTTGATCAAATAAACCAACATTATATTCCTTCCTTTTACTTCTAACAATCTTAATCTTTAGTCCATTTAAATATTGTCGTAGAACTTGATTTCTTTTCGTTTCTTCTTCAGTTACATATCCCCACAATGTGCACAGAGATTCCCTTTTGAAAGAATCAAACAGCCCAACTGCCCCCCTCAAAGATTCCACGTTCTTTTCATGGCATTCCACCAGGAGATCGATTTTACTTATGGCTTGCAGATCACTCACCCTTAGATTTCTCCAACTCCATTATCCAATCTTCATCCAGCATCTCAATAAAAATTCCAATCTCAGTCTTAAAAAAACCTTTCTATTGCTCTTAAATTCCTCAGTTGCATCCACCACATCCCCAACCTGATGGCACATTTTAGATCTCATATTTTCCACAATGTCCTGGATATCTTGCATAAAAGCTTGATAGAAGTCAGAAGAAATCTGTTTAAAATCCTGGTGAAAGTCAGAATGAATCTGTTTGAAATCCTCCATGTCTCACGCAGTAGATTATGGTGCCCCCTAGGAGCTTAACCAGCGAAAGTCGAAGATATGGAAGAGTTCCAAAGTGTGTTTACATAAAGTGAGAGTGAGATAGCAGACAGTTCTCAAGGGAAAGTGAAAACAGAAAACTGAAGGTTCAAATCAGCCGATTCAACGTGTAGGAAAATGCTAATATCTTCAAATTTAATACAAAAATAATAACAGGAAGACAATTGTTTACTCTCAATCTTTGGAATTTCCTTTGGAAGGAAAACAAAATCCAAAACTTAAAAGAATTTTTTAAAAAAAAGTAATCCCAAAAATAATGTTAAGCACCAAGAGAACCAGCTTTTCCTCTCTGTAGAAAGCCTCTACTTAAAAAAAAATACAAATTGGTGATTTAGAAATGGGGTGGCCGGTCTTAGTGTCCCTTTAAGGCTACAGCACAGCTTGGAAAGTGATGAAGTCCCTGCCTCCCAGCTGGCTCTTACCAGTTGAGCGTGAAACGCTGTTTGCAATCTTTTGGCTGCAAGCAGCCGTCCGGAGGACAGATGGGATGATTCCAGGTATTCTCCTTGATCCAGAGAACGTTTCTGAGCTTCAGGAAAACCTGCCTGAGCCTAAAAAAAGTTACCGCGTTGTCAGCTCCGCCCACTGAACTAGCGGGCACAGCGTTCAGTCTGCCATTCCCACTGGAAACCCCACCTACTGCCATTCCCAATGAGCCCAAAGATTGCCCCCCGTTATCATGACTAGTAGGCAAACTGCTGCCAGGACTGTTTGTTAGGTCCCTCCCATCTTCTCTGGTATGCCTGAAGCAGATTTTGTCTTCCTTATGACCTGGGCAGCATTATATCATATACCGAGACTCATTCAAGCAAGATTTAGAATTAATACATGTGTGCACATTGCTTCAGTTCCCATTCTGTAATTATCCCTCTAGGGTTGGATGCACCCTTTACACTATGTCATAATGTGTTTTGCTTTATTGTGTCTTAGCTTGTTATACAAACCATGCCAACTGTGATTTATTCAATGAGCCATTTTAAAACAAATTAGAGCTTAGTAGGCTGTGTGAACAAAGTTCATGATCTCAGCCAAATGTATGCACATTTTCACTATTAAATGTTAGGTTCAGTATACAGTTCCAACTGAGATAATTCCTCTTTCATGGCCCTTTATTTATGCAAGTTATGCTCTCCTTTTCCAGCCTCGGTTTTTGTCTGTTCTGCACATGCTTCTGTTAGACTCTGAAATGATGCCAGCGATGTACACTTTGGATGCATTCCACATTCCACTGGAGTCAGCTGCAAACCTTATTATGTATAATGGTTCTCAATGGTGTCAACTTTCACATTAATTTTAGTAATGGTTAGGCCTGATTGGAGCAGCAATACCCAAATTTATTCAAGGGCAGTGTCTTCTCCAGCTAAGAGTCCTCAATGTCAGAAGCTGGAGACCAAAAGAAGGCAGGCAGAAGTCTGGGAATATAGTGGGACTAGCTAATACAAAGATTTCTGATGCTTGCAAGACTGCTGGTGAGATGTCACTTGTCCCACCCCTTCCATGACTGAAAAGCTCTGAAACCTCAGCACATGTGAAACAAACATATTCATCTATTTACATATAGGAACAACAGTGATTAACCATTATAATAAATGTTTTCAAACATTTTTCTTGCAAAAATTTCACAAAGATGTTCAACTATCTCAGGAATTTAAAAAATGTATTAGATAGGAGGGACAAATCGAAGAGAATATTTGTAGCTCAGGGTTGAACTGTGGAGTCCTTGGTGCTCTCTGAGCCTTGTTTTCTTGCAGACGTTTCATTGCCAGGCTAAGCAACATCTTCAGTGCGAAAAGGGAGTGGGACTTGCTCTCTGTTTATATACCATGGCTTGTCCTGCTTGTGTTGGTGGAGGTGGTGTTCTCTCCTTAGGAGTTCCTTGACTGGGCTGTTGTTTGCTGCTTGGTTGATTGACTGAGTTAATAGTTCCTTGATTAGGGTATATTGTGCTGTTTGATTGTTCCTCTGGTGCTAATCCTGGTGTTAATCTTTGCATATCTGGGTGATGATTGCTGGCAAGGAGGTGTTCTGGTCTTCTGGCAATGAAACGTCTGCAAGAAAACAACAAGGCTCAGAGAGCACCAAGGACTCCACAGACAGGAGGGAATGTGGAATGTGAACTGGGAGAGGGAGCAAAGAATTATTTGCTTTCTGAAGCAACCATAAATCACTGCGATAATATTTACCACTTCACAAACTCCTGTTGTCACTAGAGTCTCTAAGGAATTCACCACTATTTGAGAATAGACTTTCCATTTTAATGGCAACATTACAAATGGTAACTAATTCATTTGTTATGTTGCTGACTTCAGCATATAAGAATGATTGTGAACACACACACACACACACACACACGTTTAATATTGTAGGAGAGTTTCCACCCACAGGCTGGTAGCCTAGGGCTCCACATATTCTTGTATTGTCTAGAGCAGAGCTTTCCAAACTTTTCATGTTGGTGACACACTTTTTAGACATGCATCATTTCGCGACACACTCTTACAGCAGGGCATCATTTCACGACACACTCTTACAGCAGGGCATCATTTCGCGACACACTCTTACAGCAGGGCATCATTTCACGACACACTCTTACAGCAGGGCATCATTTCGCGACACACTCTTACAGCAGGGCACAAGGCAGGCACTAGGACCTGCGCGGAATCACGGCAGGGCAGGTTTGGAGGCAGCAAGGCACAAGGCAGACACTAGGACCTGCGTGGAAGCCAGGAAGCAGCAGCAGCCGCGACACACCCAGACACTGCAGCCGACACACTAACGTGTCCCGACACACAGTTTGGAAAGCTCTGGTCTAGAGTTTATTGTTTGTTTGGCCACCCATCTCAAATTCATGTCTCTGGGGAGCTAACATTTTTTATTTTAAAAACAGCATAAAACATAAAAGAACATGAAATGACAACACACATATAAACTGCAGCTGGGATAAAAATATTTCCACTGAACAAACTGATATGTTCCTTAGTGTAATGATAATAGGAAAGAGAAAAGCAAACTCAGCGAAATAACAGCTTTCAGATTAGCTGGTTTATCTTCAGCATGAGTGTTCATACAGTAAGAAGCTCTTTGCTCTTCGCACACAAGGATGAAGAGGCACATGTACAATAAAGAGTGCACAATGTATTTTGCAGCTATGCTTTTTAATTCATGTTTCCTGCTGGGTAGTGGCCTTTTAACAACTTAAATTGTATTTGCTATATACTGTAACTGCCATGAATCCTTAGGGTGGTGTAGAAATAAAGAAAATTAAATTAAGAATAAAATAGTGCTTTCATGGACTTTCTCTACTTGTGAACTGAAGTGCTTTCCACCAATATTTTGGTCAAAGGAAAACTATCCTAGCTTTAAATTTACTGTCCTTAATGTTGATCCTGATCTTGCCTCTATTACTTCTCTTCCCAGTCATGGCTGGTCACCTGACTCCCCCCCCCCCCCAGTAATGGGTGACAAAGCCTAACTCATTTTATACCCTGAGGTTGCCTTTGCCCAGTATTGGAATAAGGAGCAAGATATTACTTAAAGACCAGTACAATTAAAGACAGTTTAAACCTGTCTCACTCATGGACTGGAGATGAGATGAAGACAACTTCATGGACAGATATTGCCAGGGCCATGGTTAGATATAAGTGGTGACATTTGGCTGTTCTTCATTGTAGTACTACTAGTGATAGCTGCTTCTCTTCCTCCTCTTCCTCCTCCTCCTCTGCAGTATTTGTAAACCATGCTGGGATTATTTTTAAAGAAAATGATATGTACATATTTTAGTAAGTTACCTATTACCCACGATGGATATTATATTTGGAGTTACTTAGTTTATGAATCTCCATGAATGAATGGATAGCATCAGCTTTTTCCTGGAAGATGCACTTTGGGTTTAAAAGCTCTGCATCTCATTATAAAAGGAGATAAGGCTCCCAGGGGTAGCCAGCAGCCATGCCAAAACTGTTCACAATGCCCCCCCCCCCGCTCCAAATAAGCATGTAGACCAGTTTTGGTACCTAAAACCTTGGGATCTCATGTTTTTTCAATTGCCTTTAATGGACTAACACCCGGTAGATAGTTGTAATGGCATAAAGTTTTACTGTGCACTGGTTTCTGCATAACAGTATTCAACATTATGCAAGGCAGGCAGACCAGATGCCAGTTGTAAGTATATTTTTTTTGGTGTTACACTTGTCAGTGCATCACATATGTGAACAGGCTTCTGAGAAGACCCATCACACTTTTCCTTTTGGGGTAGGCAATGTTATGCAAAGTGGGGGAAATAAGTGAGAAACAATAACCGATGAATTTAAAGATATGAAGTAAGAAAAAAAAAGAAATGGAAATATAGCTGAATTTAGTTTAGCAATCACCATTCACTATATCTCTCCATACTTCTCTATCCTTGCGAACCATATTTGTTTCTACTGTATCCGTACACTGATTCATACATTGCTTTTTGCTTCTTTTTAATCTTTCCACTCAGAGCTTTCCAAACTTTTCATGTTGGTGACACACTTTTTAGACATGCATCATTTCACGACACACTCTTACAGCAGGGCACAAGGCAGGCACTAGGACCTGCGTGGAATCCTGGCAGGGCTTGGAGGCAGCAGCAGCCACGACACACCCAGACACTGCAGCCGACACACTAACATGTCGCGACACACAGTTTGGAAAGCTCTGTTCCCACTTCTCTCTTTTGCAGAATGTTGTTAACTTCATCCATCCACAATTTGCTCGTCTTCCTTCATATATTTGTTTTGCAATTCAATCTTCAGTCATTCTCTGCATATGACCAACCCACTTCTACATACTTATTTTGTACTGGTCACTCATTTTTGCATTTATTCAGCACCCATTCATTCTTGACCCTATCTCTTTTTGTTTTATCACATGCACTTAAGTACCCCTCTCCCACTGCTGTCAGCTTACTTTTAACTTTCTCTGGACAGTGACACAACCAATCCTCAATTCTATAAATTAAGTGGGCAGGAGCTTACTAATACTCAGCCATTTTCACTTCTTTTGACAAACATGTATGCTTCACAACAGACCACATACTATCTACTACCTTTCTAAGACCAGCATTTGCATATCTTAACTTTTTTCCATCTACTTTCCCTACTTTAATAAACATTCTGTAAGTCTGTCAACTTGCTCTAGTCTTTCACTCTTTATGTATAATCATTCATCCATTTTCCCCATCAAACCCATCTACCTTATGCTTGATACATTACTTTTCAGGTCCATATTCCTTGTTGTATCATACAATCTGTCTAACATTCAAAGCAAATTATTCAAATTTTCAGCCAAAACATGACATTGTCTGCATACAAAAGTATATGTACATTCACATCCCCAATTGACTTATGTTTAACATCATCACAAGAATTACTTATACACTGGTCTTATAAAAATCAAGGGCACAACAGACACCCTTGTTTTACTCTCTGCTCAATGTTGAGTCGTTCACTAAGCATTCCATTTATACTTGTACAGTACATGCTTTATCACCATCATATACTGCTCTTTTCCCATTTAGCAACCAATCTTCAACTCCATATTTGAGGGAATTATAATGGGAGCTAGAGTTTCTCAATATGGAAATGTTAGTTATGTCAACAGCTATTGGATACCTAGTTTCAAGGCTGAAAATTGCATGGCTAAATATCTATTGAGAGCCAGTTTGGTGTAGTGGTTAAGGCACTGGGCTAGAAACCAGAAGACTGTGTGATGGAATGTATCCCTGAGGAGGGGGGTGATGTGATGGAGCTCGGAGCAGAAGAAGGAAGGGGCACATTCCATCAGGGAGATAAGCGTTCTTACAGCATTGAGATCCTCAACAGGCAGGCAAAGAAAGTTAGGCTGGCTCCGCCCTAGAGTCCCAGGAGTATTTTTCCCCTTAGATCAGTTAGGGTACCTTTAGTCTGGCAAGATTCTGTATATGGTAGGAACAAATAAAGAAACTAGAGCTGCAACTCCGGCTCAGCGTGGTTCTTTGCCATTTTCCTGACAGACTGTGAGTTCTAGTCCCACCTTAGGCATGAAGCCAGCTGGGTGATCTTGGGCCAGTCACACCCTCTCAGCCCTAAGGAGAAGGCAATGGCAAGCCACTTCTGAAATCTTGCTAAGAAAACTGCAGGGATAATCCAGGCAGCCACCAGGAGTCAACAATGACTTGAAGGTACCAAATATATAACTATTAAACCATAGGAAAGGAGGAGAAAAGAGACACTGTTATTAACTGCTGATACTGTAAGAAGGTTCTCTTCCTCCTGTCAACAGAGGACAATCACCTGGTTAAAGTAGCTCCAATCTACTATGCAATAAGGATATTTTATCTAGCCATGCCACATCATGTTTCTGGAAAGCTTCTGCTGTGTTCTAGCCAGGGAGCCTGACAATATTATGTGAAACATCCCATAATTCAAGCCTATTCATTTTATGATATGCTTTTGCTATACCAGCAGATATACAGTACAATAAACATGTTCACATTCATACATTTCTCAGTCACCAGCTGATGAGCAAACACCTGTTCTGCACACTTCTGGCCCCATATTCAGTTGCATTGCACTTCCCAAATTTTGATCACTGTCACCTCTTTCTGTTAATGTTCTGCCAAACCCCTTTCCAGGCACACACGACAAATAAATCTCCCTGTATGTCTATGAAGGTTCTCAGTCATCCAGGTGGAATTGTCTGTAGCTTGAATCATGTCAACTGGATTTCTATTTTCTCAGTGGAAACGTTTCGCTGAAATCCAGTTGACATGATTCAAGCTACAGACAAATCTCCCTGTAGTTATCCATTCACTCTTGCTACCTTTTCTTCGGAACAATAAAAGCATTATTTCCATCATCTAGCACAAATTCAATTCTCCCACACACATTTAACACAACCATTTTGTAAGAAACCACATTCATATTTTAACATTTCTCAAGTTACACTGCCTATATCTGCAGCCTTATCATGCTTGCCATTCTTACATTTATGACTTACTTTTCATTCCTTTTTATTGGGCATTAATATTTATAGCATTAATTCCAATTCTATTCTTAACATATCACTATTATTCCCATACAAATCTCTAAAATACTTTTTCCAGCATTGCCTCATTTCTGTTTAATCCCAAATTTAATTACTTCTATTTTTGATTCTGTTCGCTGGAGTGGAAGGAAAGAGAGAAGAGGACGACCAGAAGCAAGGTAGATAGACTCAGTTACAATGGCCATGGATACACGATTAGAAGACCTGAAAGACCAGGTTAGGGACAGATGGTCATGGAGAAAATCTATCTATGTGATCACAAAGACTCAACAGCAACTTGATAGCACATAATCAATCAATCAATCAATCAATCAATCAATCAATCACTGCTGGAGGCTTTTTGCTTAGTCTCTTTTACCAACTTCCCAAACATTTTTAAAAATTTCCATCAAAATCACTCAGTATTTTCCCTGCTGAAATCTTAATCATTACATCAATTTTATTATGGCCTTTAGCCATAATAAATAAAACATTATTATGGCCTTTAGCCAGCAAATAAAACAGAGATAAAAAGGGGTGGGGGAAGAATCAAAGTAAACACAAATAAGAATATACAATGACCCATCTTAATTCCTACTATGGATCCCCTGCTGAAGCCTTGATGCTAAATAATGAAACTTTGCAACATTATAGGTTATATAAAAATCTTACCAGCAAGCAGGAAATCAATATAGAAACTGTCTGATTGCCTGGGGACTGCTGCTAGAAGAGAGGGGGGAAAAAGATTTTGATGTAATGTCATATAAAACCTGCAATATAAAATAACATGTGTTATCAGTTCTATCTCTTGGGTGCCAGAGGGGCAGACACAGTGAGCCATGGGGAGTTTGCGATAGCAGTGCTGAAGGAAGGGCATTATAGTGAGCCCCACAGAAGCGTAGCTGTAGTTTGAGTAAGTCGGGGAGTAAATATAGGGAGCCGTGCCTCTTCGATTACTTGTTTTTGATAACACAAAAAATCTGGGCAGTCAGTTCAAATTATACTGCAGCTCAATTTTGAGTAATTGTTGGTAGGTCAAGTTTTTAGCCGGAGACCAGCCAAGATTACATAAAATGGTCTTGGAAGGGCCACATGAAAGGAGCTTCTGCTTAAGGGACTTCCTTCTAGTGCAGGGGTGGGGAACCTTTTTTCTGCCAGGGGCCATTTGGATATTTATAACATCATTCGCGGACCAGGAGGTGGGGTTTGTGGGTGGGAGCCAATTGCGCGGAAGGGGGCAGGGTTTGCAGGCGGGAGCCAATCACACGGAAGGGGGCAGGGTTTGCGGGTGGGAGCCAATCGTGCGGAAGGGGGCGGGGTTTGCGGGTGGGAGCCAATCGCGTGGAAGAGGGGTTTGTGGGTGGGAGCTCCTAGATTTATTGAATTTCGAGTCCTGCCTGCGGTTGCCTTGGCAGGGCCAAACCAAATGATTTCGTGGGCCTTATACGGCCCGCGGGCTGGACATTCCCCACCCCTGTTCTAGTGGATTGAAGTGTATCACTTAAGATAGAGCAGTCCAGTGGGCTGAGAAGATAAATCTAAGTCAAGAATTAAATATTACTAGCCGAGCTCCTGACGATCTGATCAGCCCTCATCGCATTGAAAAGAAATAATTAAAAAATGCTGAAAAGGAAGAAATGATCTGCCTCTCATCCTTTAAGAAGAGAAGCTCTTTTGACTCACAGTCCAACCAAGCCTAACAATTACTAGTAGAAATTTTAAAGGAAGCAAACTCTCTGGGTTTGCTGTGTTATTTGTTTGTTCTTAAGTTTAATCTGGAGTTGTTATCGTCTCCCACTCTTTACACTGGAATTACCCACCCTCATTTTTTTTGTCAAGAAATGGAAATAATAAAAATAATAATAATAATAAAATCAAACCTATGAAGAGCTCACTAAAAAGACTGCTGATCTGTCATTGCTTTGGTTCCTCCTTAATCTTAAATAATTCCTTGCTCTCTTTTATTACATTTTTTGCCGCAATCTTTTTCTCTACATACATATTATACAATATCTTTTATCCTAATTTTTTGCAGCAATCATTCTCTAATATGCTTTTGCTTTTCATCCATGGCCTCTTTCATTTCATCATTCCACCAAGCATCCTTTTTCTTACCCTCTGTTAGCATAACTACACACTCTGAAATATAATTCTTTGCACTCTGTTCCAAGGAGGTTTCTCACCATTTCATTCATTCTGGGAGATTAATCTTATCCTCTTTTTTGCACTTTCTCTTTCTGCAATTGTTCTATTTTCACTTTAGTTTTTTTCCCCACTTCTTTCGATCTCATCATCATTGTATCTTTCACCTACTTTCGAAATAGTGGAAGCTATAAAAAGAACCAAACTGGGGAAAGCACCAGGTCCAGATGGTTTGCCAGCATTGTATTATAGGTGCTTCAAGGATCAGCTTCTTCAGCCTTTTCAAAGATTGATGTTCTTATATATGATAACAGCAGCAAGACTCTTATACGCTCAAAGATGGAAGGATGCACAAATTCCCTCAATGGAGGATTGGATGATTAAGTTAATGGAATTGGCCCAAATGGCTAAACTGACAGCATTGCTAAGAGAAAATACTGTAACTGGATTTGCTTCTATTTGGAAGCCGCTTTTGGACTATTTGCTTGTAACGGAAAAAAATGAAGTTCTGATTTTGGGTTTTGATGATTAAATGGTTTGATTTTAGAGAAATAATGTTACTAAATGCTTAATTAATAGCAAGAGATTAACTTTTATGAGCTTTTATATCTGTGCTGGAGAAGGTCGGAAGTCACCTGTCTTTTACGTTTTTCTGTCTATTCTTGCACTGTTTTAGTTTCCCTTGTTTCTTTTTTAGACTTGTATTCTATCTGTTCTATGTTCTGTATTTTGTGTTTTAATTATATTCTGAAAAATTAATAAAGCTTTATGGGGAAATAAAAAACATTGTAGCTTTCACCAACTCTCTCAATATTTCATCTTAAGCAATCAAATCAGTCATGCTTTTGATTTCTTCTTCTTCCATGTATATAGATAAAGATGGCAATGCTTAAATCACATATTGAAAGCAAACAAACCCTTTTCTAAGCAGATACTCATCAAACAATCGCCATTCTAATTCATTCTTGGATCTCTGACTGGTCCAATCGCTTCTGTTCTCTCTTGTCTTGTCATGTTCCCACCCATCCATTCATGTCACCTGATACAATAGCAGCCCCCACTCCCCCATGGAGTACTTTCATTCAGAATGGGAGAAAAACTCATACAATTACAGTGAGCCCAATGTCCTTACAATGCGGCATCGCTTTACCCACCCCGTATCATTGTTCTTTGTGCGACAGTTTGGCAACACTGGCTGAAATCCACAAATGCAGAAGCCAAGCTGAAGATCTGACATAAAGTCCTCCCCTTCTCTCACAGTGCAGATGTTCAGTGCCCTATCTATTGACCATCTGGTGGGAAGCAAAATAAGAACCCAGGCTCCCTCTTCCCCTTAAACAGTGAGGTGTACTATTAGAGCTGATAGTCCTGGCCATCTGCTGGGGGGTGGAGATAAGATGCTGGAGCACAATATACTCTTCCTTGGGTGCTAGAAGGAGATTTCTCTCCACCTCTTAGCCTAGCCTGTGAAATTGGAATCTGTTGTTGGGCACTCTACCTGAGGATGGCTCTCCCCCCTCCATTTTGGTTGCTCCTTTGGAAGCTCCCATTTAGTAGTCCCCTTCACCCCTGAAATAATTTGGCTTGGAAGAGACTATTGCCTCCTGCTTTTTTATCAGTTTATCTGGCAGCCCCACTTTCAGTCCTGGTCTTATACAAAGCTCTGTATCTGTATTTGATCATGGTGTTGCACAAGAGAAGTTTCTACCCCAAAGAAATTACAGTCCAAAATCTGACAGATGGAGAGCAATATTGATAATATAGTGGTATGCTCTATTCTCAAATCTTTGTTTCAAGAATACAAGCTGCACTAATCAGCCATCATCTTGATTATGCCTTAATACTATTTTTATTGTTATTACTGAAAATTGCATGCTTCTTTTCAAAACAATTTATTTATTTATTTAATTTATTTATTTATCATACTTATATCACCGCCCATCTCCCCCCACAGAGGGGGAGATAACAGCAAAAGTCTTTCCAATCTGGCTCATAGGAAACAAATTCTAAACAAAGGATATTGTAACAACAACAATACACACAGACACACACAAAATACATCTGTGTGCATCACTGTTCCAGTCTAAAGTTTATAAGAACTTTCCTACTCCAGTGCTGTCCAAATATCTTAATCAGCAAGATCTGTCATCCCTGTCCAGCATACCACTTTTCAATTTGTGGATGATGAACACTGTAATCCAGTGTTTTTCAACCTTGGCAACTTTAAGACATGTGGACTCCAACTCCCAGAATTCCCTAGCCAGCAAGGTCTTAAAGTTACCAAGGTTGAGAAACACTGCTGTAATCCAACATCTCTGGAGAGCATCAGTTTGGGAAAATCGGCTTACAATGTTTTAAATATAACATACTGGAAAGAAGCACTAGTCTTACAAGAAACAAGGCAAAAAATGTTCCCCTCACTCAACCTAATAGCATTTGGGGGCTGAAAAAGAGGTAATGGAGGAGGTCTGCATACAGCCTGTGTTGTTGTTCAGTCGTTTAACACTTTTAAACACTCTAGCCTCCAATATGTTCTTTTTTGTTGTTCAGTCGTTTAGTCGTGTCCGACTCTTTGTGACCCCATGGACCATAGCACGCCAGGCCTTCCTGTCCTCCACTGCCTCCCGGACTTTACTCAAATTCATGTTCGTTACATCGGTGATGCTATCTAACCATCTCATCCTCTGCCGTCCCCTTCTCCTTTTGCCTTCAGTCTTTCCCAGCATCAGGGTCATTTCCAGTGAGTCCTCTCTTCGCATTAGGTGGCCAAAGTATTTGAGTTTCAGCTTCAGTATCTGTCCTTCCAATGAGCAGTCAGGGTTGATTTCCTCTAGGACTGACTGATTTGACCTCCTTGCAGTCCAAGGGACTCTCAAGAGTCTTCTCCAGCACCACAGTTCGAAAGCATCAATTCTTCGGCGCTCAGCCTTCCTTATGGTCCAACTCTCACAGCCATACATTACTAATGGAAAAACCATAGCATTAACTATACGGACCTTTGTCGGCAAGGTGATGTCTCTGCTTTTTAATATGCTGTCTAGGTTTGCCATAGCTTTCCTCCCAAGGAGCAAGCGTCTTTTAATTTCATGGCTGCAGTCACCGTCTGTGGTGATATTGGAGCCCAAGAAAATAAAATCTGTCACTGCTTCCATTTCTTCCCCTTCTATTTGCCAGGAAATGATGGGACCAGATGCCATGATCTGGGTTTTTTTTATGTTGAGTTTCAAGCCAGCTTCTGCACTCTCCTCTTTCACCCTCATCAAGAGGCTCTTTAGTGCCTGTATTCGCTCACTTATGATTGAGGTAGGACATGAACTAGGAGAGATGACATGGAGACAAGACACACTGTTAAATCACTGTAAGGAGAGGGGCCATTGTCCCTCACATCTCAGGTTCATATCTTTTCTGCCTTCTCTAGCCAAACATGCCATTTGTACTTTTGGCCACTCCATTCTACAAGCCATTTAGCATTAATATAACACTAATCTAAGCAAATATATATCACATACCAATCTCTCAAGGCACATTTTGGTACAAGGCACATCAGAAAAATATTTTAGTGCATTTTCTTGATATGAATGGAGGTGTTGTGAGAATAAGATGAGGATTGCAGAAGGAAACAAAGATCAGAATTAAGATTACTACATAAGAACCAGGTATCTCCTGAAGGTTGAGGTTAAATGCTCACTGACCAAATTCCATCTCATTCATAGGATTTTAAGGTACATCTAGATGATGTCCTCCTCCACTGGTAAACTTAACTTTTTTTCTTTTCACAGAACATCTGCTGAAGGAAGGCAACAGCTGCACAGTGTTGTTAGACTGATGATGTTTAGGCGTCATCTGTCTGGAACACAGATTGAGTGTTGCGCATTTTGGGGAGAAGGGCCACTGATGACAGCAGTGGTGGGGTTATGTTCTGAAGATATCACACAAATAGGCAGGAAGAGGATTTAGGGAGGAATTCATGAAAAGAAACTTTTCTCTTTAAAAAAATGCTTTCTTTTTATTTTATTTTCCCTATCTTATAGCTCACACATCTTTTTTGTTTTGTTTTCCCGTCAGAAGGGGTGAAAAACATTCCTATTTATAGAGGATCCTCTGCTGAATGTCAGTACTACAAATTCTGGAGAGTGCAGAAAAGGGCTTGGGGACAGATATAGGCTGCCCACTCCTGATTCACCCACATGCCAAGGCTTTGTCGACCCATTTCTTCCTGTCTAGCTCAGTTTTTAATAGCTTTTGGAAGGCTAACAACATAGAGACTAAGTGGGATCCTTCCTGAGGCTGATCTACAATATAGTTGCAGCCACTGAAAAACTGTGCCTAGAGGCCTTAGCCTCCTTTGCTTTGCAGAATTGGGGGACCATAAGCAAGTTCTCCCCGCCGATTCCTTGGAGAAAGGATTGGTACAAGTAAAGAGCTCCCTATGTCGCAGGGCTGGGTTAAAGAAGCATCAAGGGATACCTCTGCCTGAAATGAAACTCTTATACAAGTGGTGGGAGGATTCTTTGCTTTAAAGCAAATTGAACTGAACGATGCTTTAAGCACATCTGGAATCCATTCCTCCCAACGCATTTGAAGAGGTCTTAGGACCAGAGGTGGCGAATGAGCAGGAGGCGTGGCAGCCCTGATTCCGCCGGGTGTGAATTCCTTCCAGACACGGCAATGGGCGCGGGGGGAGGGGTCTTCACTGGGGAAATGAGAAAGAAACATCTCCAGCCGCGGCTCGTGCAAGAAAAGGGCGTCGAGCTTTTCGAAAGGTTCCAAAGTGTGAAACCGCCCCCCTCTCCGCCCCCGCGCTTAGACAATGCCTGGGCGCGTGCCTCCGTTCACTTCAACAGGCGCGCCTCCGCTCGCGGGGAAAGAAAACTCCTGCCCACCCGCTGAATATTCACCACTATTTGCATGGCTGCCCCCACCTCCCGACAGCCATTTGTAGCCGAAGCGGGCTGCTGTCGCTTTCAGTCTATTCGCGGCCGCCGCGCAGGAAAGCTGGAGGAGGAGGAGTTGTCTGGAGCCGCCTTCGAGTCGCGGACTCGGCTTCTCGCCCCTCCTTTCGCTACTGTTCGCTCGGCGCTCAGACGCGGCCGGGCCTGCGGTTCCCGCGGCTGGCAAGCGACGACCAGCAACCCGCTTCCCGGGCACAGAGGGAGCCGCGAAGCCGGCAGCGCTGCGCCTCGCTCGCCTCTCCTGGCCTGGGCTCCTCCTCGATGGCCGCGGGCTGCAGGGACGGCCCGGGGCAGGAAAAGTACCGGCTGGTCGTGGTGGGCGGCGGCGGAGTGGGCAAGTCTGCGCTCACCATCCAGTTCATCCAGGTGAGGGGCCCGGAATGGGGCGGCGGCGGCAGTGTCAGTTTCCTCGCCTTCCTCGGCGCTCTGCTAAGGGTGGGGCGCAGCAGAACGGCCAGGCGCCCGGAGCCCCCTCCTCTTCCTCCGCCCTGGCCTCGCTGCTGGTGGGTGAGTGCCTCCTCGGGAGGTGCCCTCGCCCCGTAGGGAGAGCCGGCGCGCACTCTGGGGAGGGGCTCCGAGGCCTGGCGGGGCCCCTCTCTGCTTGGAAGCGGGAGGAACCTGGAGCCTAATCTCGAGAGTCCTCTGTCTGGAGGCCGGGGGGGTTCCCTGGCTGTTAGGCGCCCATCTTCCTCGGAGTCCTTGTGGTCTGGGCACCCGACCTTCGCTGCCGGCTTTTACGGGACTGACTTGGGAGCTCCAGGGTGGGTTGAGCTAGGCTGAGAGCCGTGTAAGCCCACGGTTTGCCTCCTCGCTGTTCTGCAGCCGAGCTCGAGCTCTCTGGGCGCAGCACCGCCCGGGGCTGCTCCGCTTTGCCCGCTTATTATTATAGCCATAAGGTCCGTGGAAGCCGGCGCTTGCTGGAGTTTCAGGCCAGCAGCTTCTGGTGGGATGAAAGCAGGACTCTCGAATGCCTTCCAACAGGTTTGTTCCCTTAATCGCTGCCTGGAAGCCAGCAGCGTAAAGCCGCCCTAGTTTTATTTATCATTCATTTAAGCTACTTTTATCCTCTTCAATCCCTTCCGACCCTCTGTTCGCATCATGGCTGACCAAACACCGTACAGTACTTCCACGGCGCTGCAATGTGTTTCAACTCCATAAAATTAAGGTCTTTTCCGGTTAATTTCTCTTGTCGGAAATACTGCGCAGCAGCTTTTCATAAGCATTGCTTCTGTTATTGCTACCTGCTTAAGATAAGGTGCAGTCTAAAGCTTGTTTCCTTTTTGTTACTGCTGCCCTTCATGGCAGTTTTATCGTGGGGAGGGGACTGTATCCCCCCACCCCCAATTCCCGACAAGCTTTCTGGAAACTTTAACCTCCGTTCTTAAAGCAGATGAAAACTGTTACAAACGAGTAGCCTGAATAGGAAACGCAAATCTGGCTGAAGAGGTTCTAGAGGGAAGGAGGCTCCAGTTTGTAACAGCTGTTAGCCTCTTATTTAGCACACTTTTTGAATACCTTCTCCTCTACTCCGTGGTCAATTTAAAGAATTGTTCCAGGGAAAGCCAGAGCCTTGCTCTATCCCAGGGCCGCCACTGGGGGGGGGAGCAAGCAGGGCATATGCCCCGGGCGCCGCGCTGGGGGGTACGCCAAAATGACGCGGGGGGGGGGGTGCGCCAAAATGACAAAATAACCCATGGGGGGGGGGCAGAATCCATTTTTGGCCCCGGGTGACACAGACCCTAGTTCCATCCATGCTCTATCCTGTTCTGGAGATGGGGAAACATTTGATGAACAATTTATTACTAAAAGTTCCACATTGGCCTTAGACAACATATCATAAAGTCTGTAAACTGTTGCTGCCTGTTAAGATGATAAGCTTATACATTCTTTCTTAGGAGTCGTCCCCACTGAACACAGTGTTATTTGCATCTAAACCTAAGCGTGCCCAGAATTGAGCTGTAACTGTATCTGGAAACTCTTGTGTTCTGGCTCTCTTCTGATGTCATTTTGGATGCCAGACTAATAAAGCTGAAAATGAAAGCCCAAGCAGTGTCATAAAAGTATCCATTTACATCTGAGTCCTGGTTTGAGTTAAAGGGCTGTTTATGGCTATCCGCACATACTGTTGGATTTGTTTATCAGGTTGAATGTCTGCTGTCTTCCATTGTTGTCACGTGGCAGCAAAGATCTGAATAGTTTGGCATCTCTGAAATGCTGGGATTAGAATTATTATAATCCTATTTTGTTAATCTTATCAGTGGATCTTTGCTGATGGATGGAGATAATTAGTTTATCCCTGCATGGCTGAAGCTATAGTTCACATTCAGGCAGGCTGTGTTTAGGTGGTGCTGTCTGGATGCTGACTATGGCTAGATAGTTTTAATGTACAGAAGGATCCTCTTGATAGTCTTTTGTAGCACAAATTGATTGATGTGGTATTGTAATGCTGCATGTTAGAAGCTTTTGTGAGCTTAGGATCTGACCTGCTAAACGGGGTTTCATCTCATGAGGCCCCAAAGGCAGAAATATATAGAAGGGTAGTGGTGATTCATTTGTCTCCGTGTAGAGTGGTTCTGTATAAAGAGAGATGAGTAAGTAGCAGTAGCATGAGATTAGCAATGAATTTAAACCAGGACAAACCCCTGTATTTGCATCCTGTATGTGGCCGCCTCTAAGAGCTTTTGAAGCCCCTGAAAGATTGCCACAGGTTTGAAAACCAAAAAGAACATTTTGCTCCATTGCACATTGTGTTATATGATACACAGTTTGTTTTAATGCACATTTCCCCATGCAGTGAGAAGAATTTAGGAGCAATCAGTCCCAAGTTTGCTGATATATTCGGGTACCCATCCATTTGCTTGCTATACCAACTGTCCCACCCTGTTCCTCCATTACTGCAATTAGACGCTGCCCGCATGCCTGGGTGCGGCAAACCCATCAAGGGAAAGAAAACTGCTTGGCCAGGCAATCCTTCCTTTTTCCCCTCTGTCTATTACAGAGCTTTCCAAACTGTGTGTCGCGACACGTTAGTGTGTCGGCTGCAGTGTCTGGGTGTGTTGCGGCTGCTGCTGCCTCTGAGCCCTGCCAGGATTCCGCGCAGGTCCTAGTGCCTGCCTTGTGCCCTGCTGCCTCCAAACCTGCTGTGATTCCGCGCAGGTCCTAGTGCCTGCCTTGTGCCCTGCTGTAAGAGTGTGTCGCGAAATGATGCCCTGCTGTAAGAGTGTGTCATGAAATGATGCATGTCTAAAAAGTGTGTCACCAACATGAAAAGTTTGGAAAGCTCTGGTCTATTACCTACCTGAGGAGCCCAGCCTACTTGCCTGGATGGCTACAATGGTGTCTTTTGTGCCAGCAGCCCGATCCATCTGCCTTCTTCTGTGCCACCATAGGCAAGCTGGATGCACACTGCCCTTGGTTGCCTTTCTTTGCTAATCTACCATTTCAAGTTCTCCAGATCTCTAAAAAAAGTTGTTTGGCTTCTTAGCATGGAAGTTTAGAAATATAGGAAACTATTATAGGATAAAGGGGCAACATGAGTTCTGGAATAAATACGTTGCAGTTAATTCCAGTTAAAAGTGGAGGTGTTGCCATCTCTACTGTGACTGAATTTGCTTCCGGACGGTGTCTTTTTAAGATATACTATTACAGCCTGCAAATAGGAAAACTAGTATATGGGGGTGGGGTCTGGAGAGAAGCCAGGATGGAATCCTCTGATCCTTAGCATTCTACGTGGTACTTCAGTCTTTTGTTTGGTTACATACATTTTGTTTTATATTTGGTCATGCAAAAGGTCACCTGTATCTGAAGCAGAATTCCAGAATCAAGTTTTGCCATCTCGTTTACTATCTGAGAAACAGATCACAAAGCTATTTCCTTCTTTAGCCAAGTTTCTTTGGCTCGGTTTTATGATTCCTTGAAAGCACAGGCATTATTGAAATAAAATGTCCAGTATCCTAGGGAACTACATTCTTTCTCTTCTGATTATTTGAAATGAGCTACAGGTTTAATTCGAATCCCTAGCCCTGCGTGCGGAGTGAGCTCCCACACTCGCCCCAGCTCTTGCCAACCTAGCAATTCGAAAGCATGCAAATGCAAGTAGATGAATAGGTACCACTTTGGTGGGTAGGTAACAGCGTTCCGCACGTGTCATGCGGCCACATGACCGTGGAAGCGTCTTCGGACAACACTGGCTCTTTGGCTAACAAACGGAGATGAGCACCGGCCCCTAGAGTCGGACACGACTGCACAAATTTGCGGGGGGAACCTTTACCTTTACCTTTACCTTTACAGGTTTAGTGCAATATGTCTTACCTCTTGTTGTGCCATTGAAATCTCTAACCTGCTATCAGCATTTATCAAAGTACATGTGACTTCGGATAGGGTGACTGAATAGGTTATGTTTGCCCGATTAATAATTGACTTTAAATTCCCTAAGAAGATGAGAAGATGTGTTTTACTAGATTAACTTTACCCAGTTAGGACTATATTGAGCAATTTTCTTTCTGGATAAAATTGTTTGCTCTTCATTCATTATGACATCTGAAAGGTAAACAAAAATGTTTTTATTGGGCTTCAGGACATCTCTTATCAGCTGTGTAGACTTTGCAAAAATTTCTTTTCGGGAAACATCATCATTGGCTTCAAATTTGGTTGGTCTTACCTTAGAAAGTTAATGCTGTTGACAACATTTGCTGTCTAGACTTGAGCTTAGTTTACTTCATTGATTTTACTGTTGATGTAATTTCAGCAGCACATGATTGAAATGGAAGGAGTCATCCATGTGCAGCATGTTTTGGGGTGCAGCAGGTTGGTTCCTGCTTTCACTGGAAAGCAAGTAGAGATACTACAGTACAGGCATTTGTATTGAGGGGATTTTGGCATCAGTTATATATTCAACCCCATGAGCAGATGTGGCTATATTCCCTAGAGGCAGGACTCTATTCTGAAGGTGTGTGTCGCACTGCAGCTGTGCCCACTTTTGTAAACTCTGACTATTGTGTGGAGTGGCACATGAAGAACAACACAGTCACCTGTGATGCCAATATATAACAGGCTGTGCAGCATTTTGGATGCAGAGGCCAAAAGGCACTTTAGAATGTACAGGGGTGCAAATGTAGCATGTGTCTGCAAGCCAGCTTGGTCTAGTGTTTAAGACAACGGGCTAGAAACCTGGAGACTCTGAGTTCTAGTCCCGCCTGAGGCATGAAAGCCGGCTGGGTGACCTTGGGCCAGTCACACACACACAGCCCAACCCACCTCACAGGGTGGTTGTTGTGGGGAAAGGAGGAGGAGGAAGGAGTATTAGGTATGTTCGCCGTCTTGAGTTATTTATAAAAATAATAAAGGGATAAAAATTAAAGAAATAAATAAAGATGGGTTTTCCAGAAATTGCATGGCAGCTGTAGAGGGGAGTTGCATAATCCTGGGGAAAGACACAGTGGGTTTAATGAGTTGCAGGCAGATGCTAGGTCGGTGCCCTCATATGTTCTGAATCTAAAGTACTGCACAGCCCTAATATACAACTAAACTAAACGTTTTGAATATATTGAGAAAGTTCTTATGATATCTTGGTTAAACTTCTTTCTTGCTACAGGAATTTAATTGCTCTGTAGCAATTAAAAATACGGGAAAATGTGGTATAACTGAATCAGGCCTGAACAGTAGCTTCATGACATTGGCAGAGAATTCTAGATCAAAGTTAGTGTGTTAATAGGCTCCTTAATTGTGCCAGCTATTTCCACAATCCATTCATTGTCCCTGCAGCAAAACCCTTCATAATTGACAGAAACACAATAAAACATTCATTTAATTTTAGCAATAAAATGAGGTCTTTTAAAGGCTAAATAAAGTTATTGCTATTATATAAACCAGCCCCAGTTCTATTCTGAAGCAAGAAATACTGGGGGTGAGAAGGGGAATTGCTATCATCTCCCTGGCAAGGAAAGAATGAACTGATTGTGTGAGAGTTCCTAGGAGTGTCTAAAATTAAGTAGTATTAGATCCATGTTACAGTCTCTTAACAGTGCAAGGACTGTTTGCCATATCTACGTTACTCAGTGCAGAGATAGATGAAGTGCTTTCAGTCTATGAACTCTTACACTATTTCGAACTTAAACTACTGCTGTGTCTTCGCTTATTATGCTGCTGTGTTCACAATAGTGTTTTTTTATTTTATTTTTTATTGTGGTATTTATACCCCGCCTATCCCTTCCCTAATGGAGGACTCTAGGCGGCTTACAAGCATATATATACATTAGTTATACAATCACCATTTTAACCGTGCGTGAGGGGAGGGGGTAAGGGAACCGACTCTTTCAGGCTCTGGACTACAAATCCCAGGATGCCTTGAGCCAGCTGCTGACGTCCTGTAGCTGTTACATCCGGGTCCGTCATCATCGCCGCCATTCGATCTTCCTCCGATCCTTTCCTCCGGTGGTGCTGACTTCCCGACAGGACGCCAGCAAATTAGCCCACTTAAGGTGGTACCCATTTATCTACTTGCAAAGCTTTTGAACTGTTGGGTTGACAGGAGCTGGGACTAGCAATGAGAGCTCACCTCATTGCACGGGGTTCGAACTGCAGACCTTCTGATCTGCAGCCTACAGCTCAGCAGTTTAACCTGCTGAGCTACTGCGTTTTGTCTTGCTTTCAACCTGTACTGGCCATCTTGAATCAAAGTTCCCCTCCTTTTGTGATGGAATAGATCTAGGTGTGCTTATCGTTAACTTGATTAAGCAACAGTAGCAGGGAGATGCAGTTAAAGGACCGTTTCAGAGTGGCAAACAGTGCTGTTTACAGTTGGATTAGTATTAATCAGGAGCAGGGCTGATCAAGACTGCACTCCGAACATGCACACAAACATAGCCACCAGAAACAATGGGAAGGGCCATAACGTGCAGACATTATGATATGTAAGCATGCTTGGATTGTTGTCCTTTTATTTTCTATGTCATTTCAGTAGTTTTTCTTGATTAATTCTAATTAGGAAGTGTACATGGAGTACTGACTGATGGGGAAATACAGAAAAAATATTTTCTGGAAGTAAGTAATCCTTACCCTTTTCCACTTGCAAGCAAAACATCAACAATGGTCAAGTGTGCCCCAGGTTTGGATATCTGAAAAAGAAATGCTACATTAAACACAGTTAAGATAAGGTTAGTTATTTCAGTGGGTGGAGGAGGAGGAGGAGGAGGACAAAGCAGTTTACACGCTGAACTTCTTGAAGAACCAGATCCCAGCTAATTGTTTGGGAAAAGGACCTGAATAAATTGCTTTTGCTTGAAATAAGGTAGAAATAAAATTCTTTGTGATTTACTATAGAACGTGAGCAGCTGCTGTCATGGAGCTTTCCCCAGCTGTCACACGCTGGCCTTTCGTGGTGTAACTCTGCATTCTCTTCCAACTTAACCCTCTTAACATTTGCGCTTCTCTGCTTAGAAGAACGGAGAGTAGTGGATCCACTGCATATTTTTTAAACATATTAATAGCTACTTACTTTCTAGTTATTTTACACAAAAGGTGAAGAGCAGCCTGCAAGTACTTATTATTTATTTATTTATTTATTTATTTATTTATTTATCGTATTTATACCCCACCTATCCCCTCCCTAACGGAGGACTCTAGGCGGCTTACATACGTTTTATTTCATATTTATACATTTCATATAATACAACATTTTTTAAACCGCGCGCTAAGGGAAGGGGTAAGGGAACCGGCTCTTCCGTGGGTACTGGACTACATGTCCCAGAATACCTTGTGTTGGAGCCGGCTGCTGACGTCCTGGTTGTTGCTGTTTCGGGATCCGTTGTCTCCGCCGCCATTCACGAGAGTGGGCGACCCCCGACAGGACGCCAGCAATTTTTCCCACTTAAGGTGGTACCCATTTATCTACTTGCTAAGCTTTCAAACTGTTGGGTTGATTGATTAATTAATTAATTCCCTAACTTTGCAGAATGTACATTTCTCGACATTGTTTTGACCACTGTCTGTTCAATATGCATAACCTTCAATAGGCCTTAGAAAACTGAACATATCAGCAGGATTTTGTATGTCCTCCTGGTAAGACACAGAAGAAGTCCTCCTTTGACCCAGTTATGCTTGACAACTTTTGCTAAATCTCCAACCTCTTCATCTTGGATCTTCATCTATTATATTAAGTATACTGTTTGTCCATAAGCACATATGTTGCTGTATGTTTCACTTTTTAAATAACTGTTGAAGGCAAAGGTAACTGATTCAATTTCACAAAAATTTCAGCTTATTTTAGTGAGGGTACGGTTCTGTAACTGTAGTAAATCTGCCTTTGCCAGCATCAAGTACATTCCAAGAATATGGAAGGCTTAAACGAAAAAGGCATGTGTCTATACTAGTCCACATCATGTAGGCCAGTGCTTTCCAAACTCCCGCCGTTGGTGACACACCAACGGTGGCGGGGGTGCATGTGGGTGCGCAGTGACGTGCATGGTGGCGGTGCGGGGGGGTGTGCGGCGGTGGCGGTGTGCATGGCGGGGGCGGCCTCGTGTTTTGCACTAAAACCCGGAAGCGCTGATGGTGCGCCACTGCTGCCGCCGCTGCCACATGCACCGCCGCAGGGGTGGCGGCGACGTGCCATCAGCACTTCTGGGTTTTGTCGCGACACACAGTTTCGAAAGCTGTGATGTAGGCTAAGACCTTCATTATGGCGGCAGGGTAGCATAATTCAGAAAAGCTGCCATTTATTCTGTTTTTGGAGAGTTGATAACATATATGGATCACCTTGGTTGGATATGTCTTCCTTTAAGACATTAATACCTGCAGTTAAAAACAACAATGCAATGATTTACATCCAAACATTTATTCAGAATAGACTTTATACAGTGAAAAGTAATTCAGATTTGTTCTTAGATGTGATCTGATGGGCAGTTTGTTCCCTCATGCTGAAGGTTACCTTTTTAATTGTGTCCCACCTAGAAACAATTGGCTATTCTTGCTGGTGGAGGGGGGTCAGAATAAAATTATGAATTTGTGGTTAAGTCCAAGCTCAAATCGATGCCATTTTTCTTCAACTAACAGGATTTTGTAGCAGGTACATCATATATCTATCTATGCAGGAATGTCTTGGCTTTCTTTTAAAACTTCCAGCAGTATTAAGGCTTCCATTATCATTCTTCATTGGTCATAATGTTGAACATCATGCTCCCTGTATACAACAGGAGGAGATATTATGAACAAAAGCCTAGTACAACTAAGTGCAGGAAGTATGTAATGCAGCAGAATGGTGTAATTTCATAACATAAATAAAATGTGCAAAAAATGGGGCAATGGAAGTTTAAGAATGTTATATATCTTGCATATTTTTCCTTTTTGCCTGCTCTGGTCCTTTAAGAAACGATTGATTGTAGTGTCTTTAATATCTTGGACTGCACATTAGACGAACGGCCTATTGGGAACCTTAAATTAAAACAACATATTTCAGAACCCAAAAATTACATAATACAGCCCTTAATCTGAACAAAACAGTACAATTGAGAACTGCATATGTGGATCTGATTGGGGTAAAAATTGGGATAGAAGTTGGAAAATAAATAAAATAAATTTGCATTTTATTTACTTTTACTCTATTTTCTAACATATGGTCGTATTACTGTTATTTTATATTTTGTATTCTGATATGGCCTTATGCCTAATCAATAAAGTAGTATTATGTATTATTATGAGTGTAGTGTCCTAGTTGTGTAATTGTTGTTAAGTAGTGAATTTTTAACATTGTACTACCTTAATGCCCAGATATTATAGAGATGCTATTTATTTTTATATGAATAAAATATAAATGACCCATCTGAATTCTGAACACATTAACTTAAATAGTGTCACATTTCCAAATTTAGAGTAGATTTTTAGCAAAATTGCAGGATATGCCAGTTTTTAAAATTTTAAAAGGCAGACTCTGAAAACATCTTGTTTTTTTTTTCCTTAGTAAAACTACCTTTCCAAGCAGGAAAAAGAACACTTATTTTTCTCTACTCCCCCTCCTGCACAATCCTAATAGACGTGGCTTTTTCAAAAACCTTCATTTTTGTTGCAGGTACATTCCTGATTTCACAGCTATTTGACAGGTGCTTTGATAATCTGTGCTCACTTTTCCCCATTAAAATGGGAATTTCAGATACTAAAACATTACATGATGTGTGTGGGGAGGAAGGGGGAAGCAGCAGAAATGGACAGCCCTATATCACATTGAAATTGTAAAACTTTTAAATGGATAATACACCAAGAAAGAAACCACTTGAAGCTGAGAAATGTTTTATTGCCAATATTTCAATAAAGCTGATGCAAGTACATTACCAACTGCAACAAAAATAGAAATAAATAGCATCTCCATTTGTGTATTGACATTTAACAGTTCTAACAGGTTTACAAATAGATAGGAGGAAACAATCTTATTTTGGAGAGAGAGGAAATACATCTTGTGAAGTACCTTTAGAAGCATTCTTGTTATTAACATTTTCCAGGCAGGAAGAAAGGAAAATACAAGAGTGGGAGATGTTACTAGTTTCCCAGATTCCATAATTCTTTTAAGATGTGAATGGATTTTAATAATTCATTTAAAATATTTTTCTACTGAATATTTTCTGTTCTTTCTCAATCAGACCAATAATGTAATCCCATATGAGTTTCCTCTGGAATTACTCCCCAGGGATTTTTTCCACAGGATACCCATGGGACTTTTGTATCCCCATTGAATTTATACTTTAGTGGAGCCATGAGGCTAGGAACAGGAAGGAAATCTCCAAATGTCATGCTGTTCTTACTTGTGAACAAGTCTCACCGAATGTCGAATGTCTGTCATGGGTCATTCTCTTTCATTCTGAAGTGCTTCAGTTTGACTTTTATCTATCCTTCTGAGGGTTTTAGCAGTTCAGAATGTTGCTAAAATGAAAATTTCCTTCCTCTTCCAAGTGGGGATGAAAAACCTGCACTATATTTTCTTCCCTTGTCTCTGGGTTGTTGAATTCCATGCTCTCTCTTCTTTACTCCCCCCCCCCCCACACTTCATTGGGATTAAGGCAAGTTCTGAAAGTGAGCTCTTCTCCAGATTGGGGTTTGATTAAAGTTCATACAAGTCCCATCTTGTCAAAGGCATCACCTGGCCTGTCTGTAAGACAGGATCCCTATATTCCCCCTATTTATTTCTTTGGCATTGCCATCCATGCTTGGCACTCATAGAGTAATAACCATTCCATCCACTCTTTCTGCTATTCTGCATGGAACTCCTGGTCACCTTCAGTTACCAGATTCCTGCTTAAATATGAGGTACAAGAGTCTGATAAGCAAAAAAAACAAAAAAGGTCAAACCCTAGATCAGAGCTTTCCAAACTGTGTGTCGCGACACAAAAGTGTGTCGCCATACACAGCGTGGTGTGTCGCCACACCACTCGGAAGCGGCGGCGCGCGTGTGCACGGCGGCGGTGGCAGCGGCGCGGTATCAGTGTTTCCGCGTTTTAGCGGAGGCTGCCTCCGTCGCTGTGCACGCGCGCGCCACCGCACGCCCCCCGCGCCACCGCCGTGCGCACCCCTCCCCCGCGCCGCCGCCGCTGGTGTGTCACCAGCGGCGGCACTTTGGAAAGCCCTGCCCTAGATATTATAATCTTAGATAAATACAGGTCTGTGGAAGGTGGGGATGAGAGGCAAAAGCAGGAACTAACATGGTTGATAAAGTAGCTATTAAACCTGTCCAGTTTTATTTTAAAAATCTGTTAGGCCAGGGGGATTATAGCCTTATGTTTAAATCATGCCTTTGTAGTGAATTTAATGTTGGGTCTTTTACTTACAGTACATTGCCGCCGCCAAAGGTGGCGGACATCTATACAGTCGGTAAAAACAAGACCTGGAGCTGACTATAGTTCAGATCACGAACTTCTTATTGCAAAATTTAGAATCAGACTAAAGAGAATAGGGAAGACCCACAGATCAGTTAGATATGAGCTCACTAATATTCCTAAGGAATATGCAGTGGAGGTGAAGAATAGATTTAAGGGACTAGATTTAGTAGATAGGGTCCCAGAAGAACTATGGACAGAAGTTCGCAACATTGTTCAGGAGGCGGCAACAAAAAACGTCCCAAAGAAAAAGAAAACCAAGAAGGCAAGATGGCTGTCTGCTGAATCACTGGAAGTAGCCCAAGAAAGAAGGAAAGCAAAAGGCAACAGTGATAGGGGGAGATATGCCCAATTAAATGCAAAATTCCAGAGGTTAGCCAGAAGAGATAAGGAATTATTTTTAAACAAGCAATGTGCGGAAGTGGAAGAAGACAATAGAAGAGGAAGGACAAGAGACCTCTTCCAGAAAATTAGAAACATCGGAGGTAAATTCCAGGCAAAAATGGGTATGATCAAAAACAAAGATGGTAAGGACCTAACAGAAGCAGAAGAGATCAAGAAAAGGTGGCAAGAATATACGGAAGATCTGTATAGGAAGGATAATAATATTGGAGATAGCTTTGACGGTGTGGTCAGTGAGTTAGAGCCAGACATCCTGAAGAGTGAGGTTGAATGGGCCTTAAGAAGCATTGCTAATAACAAGGCAGCAGGAGACGATGGTATCCCAGCTGAACTGTTTAAAATCTTGCAAGATGATGCTGTCAAGGTGATGCATGCCATATGCCAGCAAATTTGGAAAACACAAGAATGGCCATCAGATTGTAAAAAATCAACTTATATCCCCATACCAAAAAAGGGAAGCACTAAAGAATGTTCAAACTATCGAACAGTGGCACTTATTTCACATGCCAGTAAGGTAATGCTCAAGATCTTGCAAGGTAGACTCCAGCAATTCATGGAGCGAGAATTGTCAGATGTACAAGCTGGGTTTAGAAAAGGCAGAGGAACTAGAGACCAAATTGCCAATATCCGCTGGATAATGGAGAAAGCCAGGGAATTTCAGAAAAACATCTATTTCTGTTTTATTGACTATTCTAAAGCCTTTGACTGTGTGGATCATAACAAATTGTGGCAAGTTCTTGGTGGTATGGGGATACCAAGTCATCTTGTCTGCCTCCTGAGGAATCTGTATAACGACCAAGTAGCAACGGTAAGAACAGAGCACGGAACAACGGACTGGTTTAAGATTGGGAAAGGAGTACGGCAGGGTTGTATACTCTCACCCTACCTATTCAACCTGTATGCAGAACACATCATGCGACATGCTGGGCTTGAGGAATCCAAGGCTGGAGTTAAAATCGCTGGAAGAAACATTAACAATCTCAGATATGCAGATGATACCACTTTGATGGCTGAAAGCGAGGAGGAGTTGAGGAGCCTTATGACGAAGGTGAAAGAAGAAAGTGCAAAAGCTGGGTTGCAGTTAAACCTCAAAAAAACCAAGATTATGGCAACGAGCTTGATTGATGACTGGCAGAGGGAGAAAAAGTGGAGGCAGTGACAGACTTTGTATTTCTAGGCGCAAAGATTACTGCAGACGCTGACTGCAGCCAGGAAATCAGAAGACGTCTACTTCTTGGGAGGAGAGCAATGGCAAATCTTGATAAAATAGTTAAGAGCAGAGACATCACACTGACAACAAAGGTCCGCATAGTTAAAGCAATGGTATTCCCTGTAGTAACCTATGGCTGCGAGAGCTGGACCATAAGGAAGGCTGAGCGAAGGAAGATAGATGCTTTTGAACTGTGGTGTTGGAGGAAAATTCTGAGAGTGCCTTGGACTGCAAGATCAAACCAGTCCATACTCCAGGAAATGAAGCCAGACTGCTCACT
This sequence comes from Charina bottae, assembly GCA_023362775.1. Classification (NCBI taxonomy): domain Eukaryota; kingdom Metazoa; phylum Chordata; class Lepidosauria; order Squamata; family Charinaidae; genus Charina; species Charina bottae. The sequence goes on along the minus strand of JALMGJ010000001.1, from coordinate 181,980,553 downwards.
TGAGGGAATGATATTAAAGGCAAAACTGAAGTACTTTGGCCACATAATGAGAAGACAGGATACCCTGGAGAAGAAGCTGATGCTAGGGAAAGTGGAAGGCAAAAGGAAGAGGGGCCGACCAAGGGCAAGATGGATGGATGGTATTCTGGAGGTGACGGACTCAACCATTGGGGAGCTGGGAATGGTGACGGCCGACAGAAAGCTCTGGCGTGGACTGGTCCATGAAGTCATGAAGAGTCAGAAACGACTGAACGAATAAACAACAACACATGCTGTTTAGCATCATATGAAGCCATTAGGTGAAATCTAAGGATCTGGAGTATAGAAGCGACCCAGCCCAAAAGTTTTTCCGAAAACAAAAAAATAAATGTTCCCTCAGGTCAAGCTTGAATCCTATTATTACACGTGTGTGTGTGTGTGTGTGTGTGTGTATGTATGTATGTAGTTTTTTAAGGAGCGGTATAGAAGTGACTGTGCCAATTATTGCCCAATTCGCCTCCTGTCCCATACTATGAAGATCTTTGAGAAAATTTTGGACCAACGCATTCACAACATCGTCCAACTTACCATCAACCAATGTGGCTTTGTTAAAGGATGTGGGACGATGCCATTTTTTCAGCTCGTCAGCTTATAGAGAAACATCGAGAGAAGACCCAACCATTGCACATGGCATTTCTAGACCTGGAAAAGGCATTTGACCGTGTTTCACACCAATTGATTTGGTATACCCTCCGTGACCACGGGGTGAATTACTTATTGACTGGGTCAAAATGCTATATAAGAACACTAGTAGCCATGTGCGATGTCCAGCTGGCCTCTCTAACAGTTTTCCAGTGACGGTTGGAGTATACCAAGGCTCTGTGCTGTTGCCGCTCCTATTTATATTAGTTATGGATACCATCACACGGGACCTGCAGCGAAATGCACCCTGGACCATACTCTACACTGATGATGTCATGCTTGCTTCTACTACTCGGAATGAACTGCAGTGGCGAGTACAGGCATGGAACGACCGTCTCAGCCATTTTGGACTTCGCCTGAACATAAAGAAAATTGAGTACCTAGAGACCGTAACCACCCATGGAATACTCCAAATAAATGGAGAAAACTTAAAGAAGGTCGATATCTTCCGATATCTTGGCTCCCATCTCCAAGGCGACGGTGGCATCAGCAGTGACGTGCAAGCAAGGGTGAATGTGGCCTGGCTGTGTTGGCGAGAACTCACCGGTGTGCTTTGTGACAAACAAATGCCAATCCGTCTCAAATCTAAGATCTATAAGACGATTGTCCGCCCTGTGGCATTGTATGGCACCGAGTGTTGGGCAGCAACAAAGAGTGTAGAGAGCCGTCTCTATGTTATGGAAATGCGTATGCTCCGCTGGATATCGGGCATCTCCCTACTTGACCATGTCACAAATGATGCCATTTGACAACAACTAGGCATGTCATTAATTACAGAGAAGATGAGAGAAAACCGGCTTCATTGGTATGGATGTGTCCTTAGAGCAGCACCTTCCACTGTTGCCAAAATAGCTTACCATCTTAAAATCGATGGCCAACGGCCACGCGGGCGACCAAAACAGAAATGGCAGGACACCATCAATAAGGACATGCAAATTGATGGGCTACGCCCTGAGGATGCAGATGATCGGGCAAAGTGGTGTTTCAAGATCCAAAAAGCAGACCCCACAAAAATAGCGGGAAAACGCTAAGAAGAAGAAGAAGATAGAAGTGACCAGCCATTGCCTTCTTCTAGGATCTCTTTTATGTCCCAGTCTAACCTACAGTCCTGGTATCCAGTGCAGATCCAAGGCCAGAGTGGAAAAGATGCCCTGTAACTCCATCTAAAAGCTGGCATGGAAGAGGAATTGGGCCCCTCTTGGGTGGAGTTGGAGGGATCACTTATGGCCTTGAGGTAATTAAAGTATAAATTTTGCTTTTGGTTATCCTTTCTTGCTTAGTAGTAACATGAATCAGGGCCTAATTAGATTACCAAAATTAGCATGGAGCAATTGCAAGGAGAGGTGGTCATCTTGAATTGAAGTTGGGAACATAAATAATGCAGTAAATATTTTTTTGCAATGTATATTCACACCTTATAAAACAGATAGTATGATGTTTATATTTTGAATAAATAAATGAAACATCAAGATGCACCCTTGAATTCTGTAGTAGCTGAGACTCCTAGCAGACTTCAAGGGCATTGATCGATACAGTAATAAATTCTTCAGGATACAGGAGCAAAAAGACAGCAAATAAAGATAATCAGCAGTGTTTTGGGCTGATGTTCCCCAAAAGAACTGGGTTAGCCTTAATTCTCAGGCTGCTTACCTTTTCATTTAGAGATTCATTTTCATGCTAAGACACCTCATTCCAGGTCTAGATATCGTGGATTTCCATAAGTTGATTCCAGTACTAACTCTTCAGCAAATCCTCAGTCACTGTCCCATTGGGCTACCACCCCCAGTGGGTGTTTGCTATGTCCACCCTAACAAGAAGGAATGACATTGGGGAAAATCAAGCTGTGAAGTCCAACAGAACGTAGCATAATGGTTAGATCCACACTTGGTAATACATCATAATATTGGTTGTTTTGCTCTGGCTTAGTATGTTGTGTTAATCTAGCCAATTCTGAATTATAAACAAATCCCAATTGAACAAATTATACCTTCTTTTGATGTATGAACCCATTCACTTGTAGAACTGTATCTGCAGATAAGAATTCCGGCATCAGCCATTTCCAACTGTGTGCTCCTTATATGTATTAGTTTATAACTTCCTGAATTCTTAGCATTGTCTAGATCAGGGTTTCTCAACCAGGGTTCCATGGAACCCTAGGGTTCTGCGAGAGGTTGCTAGGGGTTCCCTGGGAGAATTATTTCAAATTCAGGCAACCTCACATTAAAGAGGTAAGTTTCATTCTTTATTTTTAGTTTAAGAACACTGTTAGTGCATATATACAGGCCTACACATGAAATGAATATAATAATTTTATAACTTCTGGCCTATATTTGAGCCTGAATGTGCAGGGGTTCCCTGAGGCCTGAAAAATATTTCAAGGGTTCCTCCAGGGCCAAAAAGTTGAGAAGGTCTGGTCTAGATGGATACTAGAACTTCTATTTCGGCACCTCTGGCGAGTTCCAAGTTGGGTATGTGCTGTTTGTTAAAAGTTTGGTATAAATTGGGTAAGGCTGTTTGGATTGATAACTTAGTATTGATGTTGGATGTTGGAAATGGTTAGTTCTCAACAGACTAAAACCAGGAGACTGACTATTCTTCACTGGGCTAGTATATAAGCTGTTTTTGCGGTTTTTACACTTTTCTTTCTGGATGTGTTTGGTAGGGTAGGGTAAAGGAAGTGGTAAACAATGTGTTTAAGACCTGACTTTACAAAAAATACACACCCTGAAGTAGAATTTGAATTTATGATACATGCTTTTAAAAGAACACTGTATGTGTCAAATGGCTTAATAAGTAAGGTTGTACAGGCATTTTAAATTATCTGTGGCTATGGTGGTTAGGATTGAAGGGAGCTATACTTGAACAATCCAGCTGACACTAGGCTGAACTGGGATAGTTGAATGAAGCATGTGTTTAAATATAATTATGTATATATGTATGGTGCATTGTAAAATAAATAATTTTCTTTTTGTACAAAACTGGTAATGCTGTTTATAAATGACCTGGGCCTATGTACAGATGGTAGTGTCTGTCTCACTTATATATCAGTAGTTTTATCCACTTTTGAGTGAGTTTAACTTAGTATTGATATTACTAAGCATGTTCACTCAAAATGAAACAGAGCCTTATTCTATCCACACATGATATTGCTCACAATTAAATGTAAACTGTTCTAAGTTTGTAATTAAAACTTAGTTGTACAACTAATAGTTGTTTTCTATCTCTGTATACATGCAGGAATATAAAACAAGATTGTTACTTTCAGTCCATGTGCCTTGAACTTTCCAGAATCAAAAGCTGATAATACTGTGAACAGATTGATAGTGTCTCCCCATGGAATGGGAAATAACTTAATTGATGAATCACATTCCTACAGTAATAGGAATAGTCTGCATATCTAATTGGTGTTCATTTCCAGTGAGTTCATCCTAAGGTATATAAAATCGTAGCTTTAATTTGAGAATGGAATTTTTTTTTAGTTATTTTTCATGAGGGAGTTGCTGTTGTGTTTAAAAAAAGAAAAAAAATTCTCTTGTAGCGAGAAAGAGCCACACTGAAAAATAAAAAATCATCACAGGCCGCAAAAGAATACCTGGCATGCAGATCAGCTGTTCAGCAGTTAGCGGAGCGATGGTAGCATCGGAGCTGGCAGTGGTGGTGGTGAGGCTTGGAAGTGGTTGGCAGCGCCGCCTCTGAGTCAGCAGTGGTGAAGTTATTAGTTTTTAAAATAGGCTGCTTGGCATGTTGTGCAGGCCTGCGCTACATGAAAGTCCAGTTAAACAGCCTGTTGTTAAGAACATGAAAAGGGAGGGTCTTGACAGAATGCACAAACATTATGGGCAGCTTTTCAAGGCAAAATATGCCTTGTGTATTTGTTATAACTGTTATTGTTGGAGGGTTGTGATGGTAGAGGGGGCGCGATGGCTCAGTGGTTAAGACGCCAGGCTTGTCGATTGGAAGGTCAGCGGTTTGAGACCCGAGCGCCACATGACAGAGTGAGCTCCCACACTCGCCCCAGCTCTTGCCAACCTAGCAATTTGAAAGCATGCAAAATGCAAGGAGATAAATAGGTACCACTTCGGTGGGAAGGTAACAGTGTTCCGTGTGCATCATGCCGGCCACATGACCGCGGAAGCATCTTCGGACAACGCTGGCTCTTTGGCTAACAAACGGAGATGAGCACCGGCCCCTAGAGTCGGACACGACTGTGCGGGGGAACCTTTACCTTTTACCTTTTGTGATGGTATTGCTGGTGTCTCCCACTCTGGAGTGACGGTGCCTTCTATCACACTGTCACATCCTTGCCTGAACCCATTCCTTGGTTTTAAAAAAGTCTCCCCATGATGTCTTCCCTTAGAGCTGAGCAGAATGATAGGATGTCAGGGAGGCTACAGACCACTGGAATAATAATTTTACAATTTAAAAAAGGGATTGAGTCTTTCAAAATGTGCTCTCTTCTATAAAGATAAGTAACATATTTTATATAATTTCTGGAAGAATAAATTGGCATGTAATTTTTTTCTGTTGGCTGACCTGGAAAGTAATGAAGGGTGAATTGCCTGTACTACCCTGATGCAAATTTGACAGTTCGCAAATTCACATACCGTGTATACCCAGGGATAAGGTGCCGAAATACACCCAAAATACCTGGTTCAGCTTATCTGTGGATAGGCTTATCTGCAAGTATAAATGGTAATACTTTTTAAAAAGTACCCATATTTCCCATATGTACTCACGGATAAGTCGACCCCTGAATTTTTAACCAAAATACCATGAAAACTGTGGGTTGGCTTATCAGTGGGTGGGGCATTTTTCATGGCATTTTGGTTAAAAATTTGAGGGTCGGCTTATCTGCGGATGGGCTTATATACAAATACATATGGTAAATAACCGAAGGATAGCTACAACTACATAATTCCATAATTCCCCACCAGACATGTCTGGGTATTATGGGTAATGAACTCTAGTTGGTCACAAGGACTTTCTTGAAAGAACTTCAAACATGCTTGGTTGTCGTTTAATGCATGTTAGGCATATGATATTTGACCTACAAAAATCCAGATGGCATCAAAGAGAAACTGGCATCAGTATCTCTTTTACCAGTGGTAATTTGGATTTTTGCAACCCCAGGACAGGAGCCTTACCTAAGGGCTTAAGGCAGGGCTTTCCAAACTTTTGCTGTTGGCGACACACCAATGGCCGGCCCAAAAAAACCCGGAAGTGCTACCACCAGTGTGGTGCGCAAAAACCTGGAAGCGCCGGTGGTGGCAGCGGCTGCCCCTTCAAAACGGCAGCCTCCGGGGACCCCGAAAATGCCCTCGGTTCCAGCAGGGAGGTGAAAAGCCTCCCCGCGCGTGCATGCTGCTGGGCTTTTGGGCGCACAGCTGATTGGCGCGGGGAGGGGCCGGGGTGGAAATTCTCCCCGCCGATCAGCTGAGCGCTGAAAAGCCGGCAGCGTGCACGCGCGGGGAGGCTTTTCACCTCCCTGCTGGAACCGAGGGCATTTTCGGGGTCCCCGGAGGCTGCCGTTTTGAAGGGGCAGCCGCCGCCGTGCAGCAACCGTGCAGCTGGCGCTTCCGGGTTGTCACACGACACACTTGAGGCCCCTAGGCGACACAGTATTGTTTCGTGACACACAGTTTGGAAAGCCCTGGCTTAAGGGCTGTATATACACTGCTCAAAAAAATAAAGGGAACACTGAAACAACACAATGTAAGTCCAAGTCAATCACACTTCTGTGAAATCAAACTGTCCACTTAGGTAGCAACACTGATTGACAATCAATTTCACATGCTGTTGTGCACATGGAATAGACAACAGGCGGAAAGCATAGGCAGTTAGCAAGACATCCCCAATAAAGGAGTGGATCTGCAGGTGGTGACCACAGACCACTTCTCAGTTCCTATGCTTTCTGGCTGATGGTTTGGTCACTTTTGAATGCTGGCGGTGCTTCCACTCTAGTGGTAGCATGAGACGGAGTCTACAACCCACACAAGTGGCTCAGGTAGTGCAGCTCATCCAGGATGGCACATCAATGCGAGCTGTGGCAAGAAGGTTTGCTGTGTCTGTCAGCGTAGTGTCCAGAGCATGGAAGCGCTACCAGGAGACAGGTCAGTACATCAGGAGACGAGGAGGAGGCCGTAGGAGGGCAACAACCCAGCAGCAGGACCACTACCTCCGCCTTTGTGCAAGGAGGGACAGGAGGAGCACTGCCAGAGCCCTGCAAAATGGCCTCCAGTGGGCCACAAATGTGCGTGTGGCTGCTCAAACGGTCAGAAACAGACTCCATGAGGGTGGTATGAGGGCCCGACGTCCACAGGTGGGGGTTGTGCTTACAGCCCAACACCGTGCAGGACGTTTGGCATTTGCCAGAGAACACCAAGATTGGCAACTTCGCCACTGGCGCCCTGTGCTCTTCACAGATGAAAGCAGGTTCACACTGAGCACATGTGACAGATGTGACAGGGTCTGGAGATGCCGTGGAGAACGTTCTGCTGCCTGCAACATCCTCCAGCATGACTGGTTTGGCAGTGGGTCAGTAATGGTGTGGGGTGGCATTTCTTTAGGAGGCCGCACAGCCCTCCATGTGCTCGCCAGAGGTAGCCTGACTGCCATTAGGTACCGAGATGAGATCCTCAGACCCCTTGTGAGACCATATGCTGGTGCGGTTGGCCCTGGGTTCCTCCTAATGCAAGACAATGCTAGACCTCATGTGGCTGGAGTGTGCCAGCAGTTCCTGCAAGACGAAGGCATTGATGCTATGGACTGGCCCGCCCGTTCCCCAGACCTGAATCCAATTGAGCACATCTGGGACATCATGTCTCGCTCCATCCACCAATGCCACGTTGCACCACAGACTGTCCAGGAGTTGGGGGATGCTTTAGTCCAGGTGTGGGAGGAGATCCCTCAGGAGACCATCTGCCACCTCATCAGGAGCATGCCCAGGCATTGTAGGGAGGTCATACAGGCACGTGGAGGCCACACACACTACTGAGCCTCATTTTGACTTGTTTTAAGGACATTACATCAACGTTGGATCAGCCTGTAGTGTTCTTTTCCACTTTAATTTTTGAGTGTAACTCCACATCCAGACCTCCAGGGGTTGCTTACATTTGATTTCCATTGCTTTTTGTGTGATGTTGTTGTCAGCACATTCAACTATGTAATGAACAAAGTAATTAATATGAATATTTCATTCATTCAGATCTAGGATGTCTTATTTCAGTGTTCCCTTTATTTTTTTGAGCAGCTTACTTTTATTGCAATGGGGGTGATTGTTCACTTGTAGACTTTTACAGATAGTAGTGTTTATCCTCATGGAACCACAGCATTTGTCCAAATACAGGAGACCAGCTGTCACAGTACTTTTAACAGTTTGTTTTCATGGCCTATAATTATTGCAAACCTGCTGTTAGATAGGACAGCAGAAAAACAATCTTTTTCCTTAAAGTGTGTCAAGAGAAGTGGGGGAAGAAGTTCAATCTGAAAAGGGGTTGGCTTCCAGTGGCATAGAAGTAAGGCATTTCTTGACTCCTGTCCTAAATTTCCACAGTGTGGAAGAAGCTGAATTTTCTTCACAATAGCAATATGTTAAAATACTTTTCTGAAATACAACCATAAGTATCTATTCCCTTTGGTGGAACTTAAGAACAGTAAAAAAAAGAGAGCTTTTGAATATGTCATGGCTAAAAGATGTACCACAAAGAAGTATTTACCAGAAACACCAATATGCTTACAGGAAATTTGTGACTGTCACTTAGGGTAGAAAAAATGCCATAAAAATGGCTCATCGGACAGAAATGCAATAGCAGCATTAAATGATAACTTGGTAGCCTGAATCACTGGATCCAAATATGAGGTACATAGGGTAATGTATTGTCGAAGGCTTTCGACAGCAGCCATTGTACATAGGGTACTTCAGAAATGCAGGATGATGATGAAGATGATGTCCCATCAAGTCATTGTTGACTCTGAGCAACCACATAGATTTTTTCCATGATGATCTGTCTATAACCTGGTCTTTCAAGTCTTCCAACAGTGTACTCATTGCCACTGTAACTGGGTCCATCCTTCTTGCTGCTGGTCGTCCTCTTCTTCTCTTTCCTTCCACAGAAATGCAGGAACTTGATATAAAATCAAATTTTTTGGGTTTGCAGTCGCACAACATTTGGAGAGAGAGAGGTTGTGGAAGCCTAATAACTATAATACACCTTGAGGTAAAATCTGTTCCTTCTGCCCCAGTTTGAGGCACCAAATAAAAGTCAATGGCACATTGACTTACCACAGAGTGGACGTGGCAAATTTTCTTACCAAGGGGTTGGATCCTATATGCAGCGAGCAAGTTAACTTTCTGTTCATTAGGTGGATCCTTCCTGTCCTCTTCTACAAAGCTGCTCTTAAATGCATCTTCAAGAGTAGTGTGTGGTTGAGTGGCATGACTACGCTGAGAGAAATCCTTTGATGGTATTAGTACCACTGTATTCAAGTATTGCCTGCTATGTAAAAACATATGGAAGTGGTTTGCAGACATTGCTTCTCCCTGTTCCAAACAATGTAGAAAGCTCCCCTGTAAGCTTCTCTGAGGACATAAATACAAGCTTTGTGAGTAGGGAGTCCTAGCTACTTCTTAATTCAAGGATCATTTGTGACAGGATGAGGATCTTGAGGTAAATTAATAACTGGGCTATATGGGCTAAGTTTCTTTTAGGAAGCATCTTGTCTTCTTTAAAAGTCAACCAGCAAAATAGGAGTGAGGTGTATTTTCTCCTTAAAGCCTTCTTCTGAAGTTCATAAACTATCTGATGCAATGCTTCAATGCACATAATTGCAATTTAGTGATTTTTTTTATTTGCAAACAAGTAAGTAAAACAGCTCAAATCTAGTTCTGTGGCTTAAGAGCTCAAGTTGCAGCTCACCAGATGTCTTGATAGAAATACTGCACACATACCCTGCATATCCTTTTATATAAAAAAAACAAAGAAACCTCAAATACTTATATAGAAAGTAAACATGCTAAAAATGTAGTTGGGAAGATCTGCATTTCACATACCAATTTTCTCTTGTGCCAAGTCTGCTATAAAATTACTTTTAACAAAGTAGTTTAACTTTTAGTTTCAACTTACATATAGCCAGTTAGGAAGCTCTTCTGTGTAGACCAGGGCTTTCCAAACTTTTCATGTTGGTGACACGCCTTTTAGCCATGCATAATTTCGTGACACACTAATGAGGAGTCCCCGCCCCCGTCCCACGTGATTGGCTGCCGGCTCTAAACCCCGCCCCCGGCCCATGTGATTGGCTGCCGGCTCCAAACCCCGCCCCTTGCCCATGTGATTGGCTGCCGGCTCCAAACCCCGCCCCGGCCCATGTGATTGGCTCCCGGCTCCAAACCCCATCCCACGTGATTGGCTGCCGGCTCCAAATCCCGCCCCCTAGCCCCCCAGTCTTGTATTGTATGTATTGTATTGTATGTAATTGTAGATCAGAGCTTTCCAAACTCTGTGTCGCAACACATTTCTGTGTCGCGGCAAGGGCCCAGGTGTGTCACAGGGGAACCCGGAAGAGGAGGCCATGCACCACGTGCAGCCCCGCCCATCCCTTGCTGCACCGACAGGTCCCTGCTCTGAAGCCAGCTCTTCAGCTCTTGCCACAGAAGCCAGGTAAGTTAGCAGCCCGGTAGGGTTGCAACTGGGGGGGAGGGTGCAGGGACGCGAATAGGCTGCCACGCTGGGGGGGTGGAGGTGCAGGGACCGCGAAGTGCGGCGGCCAGAGACATATCTTTTCCTTCCCGAGAAGTGCCATCGGCCTGAAAGCTGAGAAAGGGACGGGGAGGCGGCTCCGCTGCCCGCCTCGCATGGCCCCCGCTGTGTCTGCAGCTCCCCTTTCCCCTTGGTGGCAGCCCCAGCTAGGCAGAGGTGGGACTGGGCGGGCGGACAGGCGGTGCTCTCCGCCTCCGTGGCCTGGCTCGCCGCTTCCTCCCATCACCTACAAGCGGAAGATGGCGGTGGTCTGACGCGCGGCTCGCAAGAGCAGAGCGGGGGCCGAGCCGAGGGAGCCTGCCAGCGGCTCCGGCCCAACGAGAGGGCTCCCGGCGCAACCCAGCGCGGGCAGCGGGGACGGGGCAAAAGCAGAAGGAGAGGAGCCGCCGGCGGGAGCACGGCACGAGGAGTGCCCCGCCGGCGCCTGCCCGGCTTCCACCGCACTTCGTCGGAGAAGGTAAGATGCCGCGCTGGCGGGCGGGCGGCTGAGAGGCAGGCGGGTGGGCAGGCAGGGGGTCGCCTGCAGCGGGCTCATCTAACCATCCTTCCCGGAGCTGCTGGGGCCGGATGGAACCCTGTGGGACAGGCATCGCTCCTTCCAGCGGGCGCTCCAAGCCCAGCTGTTCAGCCATCGATCAAGGTCGATCAGGCCCGGGGGCAGGGCTGGCCAGGGGGAAGAGGGAAGACGGGTCCCTGTTGCCTGAGACATCCTCATGCATCCTCCCCCCCTCCCCCCACAATATGGCAGCAATAACAACCACAGCGACCACCACCTGCCGCGAAGGCTCTGGCAGAAATGGATCCAAGTGCGGAAAGCTCTTCTGGAGAGTGGAAAGTGCAGGATCCCCGCTCTTTCTTGGGGCTTTCCTTCTCTTTCGGGCCCTGCCTGTTATTGCTGCCATATTGTGGGGGGAGGGGGGAGGATGCGTGAGGATGTCTCAGGCAACAGGGACCCGTCTTCCCCCCCAGCCCCTCGGCCAGCCCTGCCCCCGGGCCTGATCGATCCTTGATCTATGCCTGAACAGCTGGACTTGGAGTGCCCGCTGGGAGGAGCGATGCTGAGTCCCCCACCGCTCCATCCGGCCCCAGCAGCTCCGGGAAGGATGGTCAGATGAGCCCGCTGCAGGCGACCCCCTGCCGGCCCGCCCGCTCGCCTCTCAGCTGTCCGCCCGCCTCTCAGCTGCCCGCCCTCTTGCCGTGCTCCCGCCGCCGGCTCCTCTCCTTCCGCCCCGTCCCTGCACCGGGAGCCCTCCAGTTGCGCCGGAGCCGCCGGCAAGCTCCCTCGGCTCGGCCCCAGCTCAGCTCTCGCGGGCCGCAGGCCGCGCATCAGGCCGCTGCCATCTTCTTCTCGTAGGCGATGGGTGGAAGCGGCAAGAACGCCGCCTGTCCGCTCGCCCAGTCCTGCCTCTGCCTGGATGGGGCCGCCGCCAAGGGGGAGGGGGAACCGCAGACGTGGGTGGCGCGGGGGCCATGCGAGGCGGGCAGCGGAGCCGCTTCCCCGTCCCTTTCTTGGCTGCCAGGCCGCTGGCACTTAAAGATATGTCTCCGGCCGCCGCGCTTCGCGGTGCCTGCATCCCCCACCCCCACCCCCACGCGCAGCAGCCTACTTGCGTCTCTGCACTCTCCCCCCCAGTTACAGCCGTACCGGGCTGCTAACTTACCTGGCTTCTGCGGCGAGAGCTGAAGAGCTGGCTTCAGAGCAGGGACCTGTCGGCGTGGCAAGGGATGGGCGGGGCTCCACGTGGTGCATGGCCTCCTCTTCCGGGTTCCCCCGCGACACACCTGGGCCCTTGCAGCGACACAGAAATGTGTCGCGACACACAGTTTGGAAAGCTCTGGTGTAGACACTTGGCTATCCAAGAAATTTATGTTAAGCCTACATGCCCTTGATATCTCAAGGCTGCTCCTTTCTCCTTTATTCTCAGCTATTAATGTTTTTCCTCTTCTCTTCTCCTTTTAAAAAAGGCCTCAGTTTATTTTTCTTTAAATCAAGTCAGTGCCTTCCAGATGTGCTCAGGAATTTCTAGCCAACATACATTGGGTTGGTTCCATTGGTAATTCCATTGGTATTCAGCTCACAGAATAGTCACCTTCTCCAGCTCAGAAGCCTGATTTGGAACTCCAGAAATGGCTTGATGCATGGATCTGAAGTGGGGTTAAATAAATAGCGCATGGAGAAAACTGCAAGCATCAATAACTGCTTCATTTTTATGAGAGTGGGATGGAATTCATATGACAATTATATCTTTATGCTGGGATGAAGCTTGGCAAATTTCATAGGAATAGGAAAAGATGTTCAAAAGGAATGAGGATGCCCCTTCTGAATGCAGTGGAGCTGATTGTCAGAAGTTGAAGTATAAAAGATTAACTCAGTGGTCTTTTCCATAAAATAATTTGTGTGGAAATATACGTTATAAAATGCTGTTGAACTACTACTTAGGATATGAGGCTGCCTGATAATTCCTTAAAATTAATGGTAAAATTAACTTTTTTTCTCAATCTTCATGATACATCTGCCCTGCAACACTGGAGCTTTGTGGTGGTTCAAAACAGAATGTTTCAAACTCACCTTCTCCATGAAAGTGAATTTAATTCTAAATTCTATTCTGAATTACCTTGTTCCATCCTTACAATCTGGGCATCGAGTGAATCTAATGCAAATTCCTATCAAATATTAATCAACTACAGCACAGGGCTTGGGGAAAAAAAGCCTTATCCTCATTAGCAAAGCTAATTCTGTCTTTGGATCCTATTTTGTTACATAATATTTATCTTTGTATTTGGCTAGATGTAGGAAAGCATTTGACAGTACCTAGCTGATGTTAGCTGATCTCAGAAGCTTTGGCTGATCTCAGAAGCTAAGCAGGTTTGGCCTTGGTTAGTACTTTGATGGGGAACCACCTGGCAATTCCAGGGCTGTTAGCTAGACTGGGAAGTTGAAACCAAGCTTGGGAGCCAGTTTGCTCTGGTGGTTAAGGCAACCGGCTAGAAACCAGGAGACTGAGAGTTCTAGTCCTGCCTTAGGCATGAAAGCCGGCTGGGTGACCTTGGGCCAGTCCCCCTCTCTCATCCCTAGGAAGGAGCCGATGGCAAACCAGGAGACTGTGAGTTCTAGTCCCGCCTTAGGCATGAAAGCCGGCTGGGTGACCTTGGGCCAGTCACACACTCTCAGTCCAACTCACCTCACAGGGTTGTTGTTGGGAAAATAGGAGGAGGAAGGAGTATTAGGTATGTTCGCCGCCTTGAATTATTTATAAAAATAATAAAGGCGGGATATAGTAAAATAAAACAATAGAGGCAGTGTACTTCCATAAAGGATGTGGACACCAGGAGTTGAATTAGATTTCAGGGTGTTTTTATTTTTTAATTGATGGAATTACTTGTTTTGGTAGTTTTTTTTAAAGAGCCTGGAATTAGTGATCCAAAAGATTTATATAGCTATGAGATATGGAAATCAGTGTTTGCTAGCAGATGATTCTTGTGTCAAATAAGCCCCAAATTTAGAGCCTTCAGTATGTGCCTTTTTAAATATGCAGGTTATACATGGAAGCTTTATGAGCATGAAATTCAAAACACAGAATCCTACTGAGAACAACTGTTCTTTTTCTGTAGCTTGAATCATGTCAACTGGATTTCTATTTTCTTAATGGAAACGTTTCGCTCCTTATCCAAGGGGCTTCTTCAGTCTGAGCAAAGTTGGTAAGGGAATCCTAAATATGTTCCTAGGTAGCTGTGTGACCTTACACCTGGGGCTAGGTCATGGTTATATTGAGATGTAATTTTTAAGTCCTTTTATCATCTAATGGAGGGTCGTTAAAAACACCATGCTGCTGTTGAGCTTCTGAAATGGTCTTAATCTTCCTAGGCACAGAAGACAACACGGGGAGGAAGATGGGGGAGAGTTTGTGCCTGAGGCCCCCACCTCTATTCAAGGAAGGATTTTCCAAGTTGGCATAAATGGATTCCTTGACCCCTCTCTCAAACCACCTATCTTCTCTGTCTAAAATGTGAACATTAATGTCCTCAAATGAGTGTCCTTTTTCTTTTAGATGAAGATAAACTGCTGACTCTGGTCCTGTGGTGTTATTTCTCCTGTGTTGTGCCATCCTCCTGTACATAGGTTGTTTGGTTTCTCCAATGTAGAGTTCAGAGCACTCCTCACTGCACTGGATTGCATAAACTACATTGCTTTTCTTATGTTTTGGAGTTTGATCTTTGGGGTGTACAAGCCTCTGTCTCAGTGTGTTGGTGGGTTTGAAATATACAGGTATGTGGTGTTTGCCAAATATCCGTTTTATCTTTTCAGACACGCCAGCCATGTAGGGAATGACCAGGTTCTTTCGTTTACTCTGAGTCTCAGCCCTATCTGTCGCTGTTTTAGGTCTGGTAGATTTAGATTTGGTGAAGGCCCAATTTGGATATCCACAGGCCTTCAGGGCTGTTCTCAGGTGCTGATTTTCATTCTTTTTGGAATCCATGGAGGTGGGGATGGTTTCTGCTCTGTGTGACAATGTCCTGATGACTCCTAGTTTGTGCTGCAGTGGATGGTGGGAGTCAAACATCAGATATTGATCTGTGTGTGTGGGTTTCCTGTAGATCCCTATTTCCAGCTTGCCACCGGTCCCAATGAGGACTTCACAGTCTAGGAATGCCAGTCTGTTGTCCTTGGTGTCTTCTCTGGTGAAGCTAATGTTGGCATCTATAGTGTTTATATGGTCCGTGAAGGCCTGTACTTCCTGGGCCTTGATTTTGACCCAGGTGTCATCCACATACCTAAACCAGTGGGTGGGCACCGTTCCCTGGAATGTGTTGAGTGCTTTCTTCTCCACTTCTTCCATGTATAAATTGGCCACAATGGGTGACACAGGAGAACCCATGGCACAGCCGTGTTTTTGTCTGTAAAAGTCACCTCTGTATGTGAAATAAGTGGTGTTAAGACACAGGTCCAGAAGATGGCAGATCTGGTTTGGGTTGAGATGGCTTCTCCTTTCCAGGGTGCTGTCCTCTTCTAGTCTCTTCCTGACAGCGGATAAATCTACCAGACCTAAAACAGCGACAGATAGGGCTGAGACTCAGAGTAAACGAAAGAACCTGGTCATTCCCTACATGGCTGGCGTGTCTGAAAAGATAAAACGGATATTTGGCAAACACCACATACCTGTATATTTCAAACCCACCAACACACTGAGACAGAGGCTTGTACACCCCAAAGATCAAACTCCAAAACATAAGAAAAGCAATGTAGTTTATGCAATCCAGTGCAGTGAGGAGTGCTCTGAACTCTACATTGGAGAAACCAAACAACCTATGTACAGGAGGATGGCACAACACAGGAGAAATAACACCACAGGACCAGAGTCAGCAGTTTATCTTCATCTAAAAGAAAAAGGACACTCATTTGAGGACATTAATGTTCACATTTTAGACAGAGAAGATAGGTGGTTTGAGAGAGGGGTCAAGGAATCCATTTATGCCAACTTGGAAAATCCTTCCTTGAATAGAGGTGGGGGCCTCAGGCACAAACTCTCCCCCATCTTCCTCCCCGTGTTGTCTTCTGTGCCTAGGAAGATTAAGACCATTTCAGAAGCTCAACAGCAGCATGGTGTTTTTAACGACCCTCCATTAGATGATAAAAGGACTTAAAAATTACATCTCAATATAACCATGACCTAGCCCCAGGTGTAAGGTCACACAGCTACCTAGGAACATATTTAGGATTCCCTTACCAACTTTGCTCAGACTGAAGAAGCCCCTTGGATAAGGAGCGAAACGTTTCCATTAAGAAAATAGAAATCCAGTTGACATGATTCAAGCTACAGACAATTCCACCTGGATGACTGAGAACCTTCATAGACAACTGTTCTTTTTGCTCTGCTTCTCTTTCCCATTTAGATAGCCACCATTGTTTCATTGTTTTAGGAAGGCAGTTTATTTGTAACCTGAGAACAGCTTTCATGCAAAGAACAAGAAATGAAAATTAGTTGGGATGAAAGATATCAAGGGGAACCACCTTTCTGGAAACCCCCTGCAATTATCTGAGTGTGTGTATTTATTTATATTTAAATTTAAATGATCTGAATCTTATTTTGATTTTATAGTATATCTTTTTTCATGCAGCCTTGAGTTGAAGCTCAACTCCTGCTGACTTCATGGATAAATCCAAGTAGATTTCTTTGCAATAATTTATTTATTTAATTAATTTTTATCCCGTCTTTATTATTTTTATAAATAACTCAAGGCGGCGAACATACCTAATACTCCTTCCTCCTCCTATTTTCCCCACAACAGCAACCCTGTGAGGTGAGTTGGGCTGAGAAAGAGTGACTGGCCCAAGGTCACCCAGCCGGCTTTCATACCTAAGGCGGGACTAGAACTCACAGTCTCCTGGTTTCTAGCCCAGCACCTTAACCACTAGACCAAACCCATTGCCTTCTTCAGAACTGTTTTTTTTCCCCAATTTCCTATTCTGGCCTATAGCCCTGATGTTCCCCAAATTGGTGTTCTGCAAAGCAAGTTTCTTATTCTTATTAGTGTTCAAAGATCTAATGTTATCTTTTTTTAGTTCTAGAACTTGTAGATATATTTGCCATTCTGTCCCACTGCAGTGCATTTGACATGGTTGTGAAATACGGCAGGGGTCCCCAAGCTGTGGGCCACGGCCCACTAGTGGACCGTGGCCTGTTAGGAAGTGGGCCGCACAGCAGGTGAGCGGTGGTGGTCCGCGTGATTGGCTCCTGCCTGCAAACCCCACCCCCCGTCTGTGTGATTGGCTCCTGCCTGCAAAGCCCACCCCCTGTCTGCGCAATTGGCTCCCGCCTGCAAACCCCACCTCTCCGGTCCATGGAAAAATTGTCTTCCATGACTGGTCCCTGGTGCAAAAAAGATTGGGTACCCCTGAAATACGGGTATTGTTTTGTGTGTGCCTTCCAATCAGTGTTGACTCTTGGCGACTGCCTGGACAAGTCCCTGCAGTTTTCTTGGCAAGGTTTTTCCCTCAATAAATGGGGTGGTGGACATGATTAGCCATAGTCAGGTTATCTTGAATATTTTGCCCTGGTGTAAGTTAATGATTAACATTGCTCCAACATCTAAACAGTGTCCAGTCTGATTTGCTGATCTACTAATCATTAGCAGCTAATGATTACCCAGCTATCTTATGTATGTATGTGAAAACAGTGATGTTATCTGCTTAAGTATGGCTACCTTTTTCTCTTTTTCTCTGGGACATGATAGGCAGTGGGAGGAAGTTTCCCAACCCAAGATGAGATGCTTTGAATATACTCTTCTTATGTTCTTTGCTTGATCTAGGGCTATCATATCTGAGTTGGGAAAATAGCCATTTCATCTCTAGGTGGCAGCAAAAAAGAATTTTCCTATCTTTTGCTGCCAGCTAGTGGTGAAATGGATTTTTGTAGCTCAGATATGGTAGACCTAGGTCTAGCAAAGAACATGAGGAGAGGAGAGGATATCCAAAGCATCCCATCTTAAACTGTGAGCAATGCAGAGGATATATGTGAAGCCTAATCATTTAGCAACAAAATATCAACGTCACAAAGGAACACTTGAAGTGATTTCACTTCCATTCAGAAATCCATCTCTAAATCCTCCAAGCCTTGGTTTAAGAAAGAGTGTGTTTCAGCTAAGGCTAAGTTAGCTGATGTGTGCAGAGCTTCTAGGTGTAACAATGAGCATTATTACCAGGATGCTCTTTGTGTTCTGAAAAAAACAATAGAAGGCGCTAATGAAATAAACAATGCAGATGGCAAATTGGGAGAAGCAGTCTTCATTGGCGATCACTCATAGCCGAGTAAGATTGTCTTCCAAGGGTAAAATTTTAACAGTGGATCTAGGAATGGCTGTTGCCACTTCAGCTCCATAATCTGGTTCTGGGGTTGGGATTTCAATCCTGCCTGAGACATGGAGTGAGCATTTTCATGAGTTGTTTAGTATGGCAACTAATGAACTGCGACTGCCAGGTACAGGCAGTCCTCACTTAATAACCATTTGTTTAGTGATGGTTTGGACTTACAACAGTGTTGAAAAGAATGACTTGTGACCGGTTCTCACACTTATGACTGTCGCAGTGTCCCCGCAGTCACATGATCATGATTTGGGCGCTTGGCAACTGTTTGCATTTATGACCGTTGCAGCGTCCCATGGTCACGTGATTGCCATTTTCGACTTTCCTGGCCAGCTTCTGGCAAGTAAAATCAATGGGGAACCATGTAATTTGCTTAACAACCACATGGTTCTCTTAATGCATGTGGTGATTTGCTTAACAACCGCAGAAAAGGTAGTAAAATCTGGTTGGATTTGCTTAATGACTGCTTTGCTTAGCAACCAAAATTCTGGTCCCAATTGTGGTTGTTAAGCAAGGACTACCTGTATAGTTCCTAATGGGCTTCCAACTATTGCAGAACTGAAAAATGGTAAAGCTATTGGAGGGAGATACTTGATTCCTGTGGAATTCCTAAGTTCCAGTCTGGTGGGCTCCAGTGCTGGTATCCCTATTGATAATTTCTTATGGATTTACCCCATAAAGAGTGGGGTTGATCCCTTACAATGCCAGTCTTCAAAAAAGGTGCTGGCTGATATGCCCTTGATCAATGTATCATCTTCGATCACTTGATAGAAAAATACTCTATCTGGCCCTTTGCCACCTTCACTGACCTAAAAGCAGTTTTTGAGTTGATTCCCAGAGAGGCTGTGGAGGAGATTGCCAACCACTCTGGCTAATCATGATGTTTCATAAGAATGCCCAAAAGATTAGAAAATGAAGGGGTCTTTATTTACTAAGAGTGTGCCAACTGCCCTCACAATTTGAAAATCAATAACTTTCAAATTGAAAAGATTAAGGTCTTTAAATATCTAGGAATTTATTTTCAATCTGCTACTGCTTGGAAGCAACAAACTCAAGAAGTCATTACCCATGCCCCAAAGGTTCCCAATACTATAATTAGGCTTGCTAGTCATACTGGTTATAACTTTGCTCCTGCAGAGGTCAAATTGTTTAGCACTAAGGCAGGGGTGGGGAACCTTTTTTCTGCCAAGGGCCATTTTGATATTTATAACATCATTCGAGGGGCGGGGGGAAGCCAGTCGCGCGGAAGGGGGCAGGGTTTGCAGGCGGGAGCCAATTGCATGCACTGGGGGGCCGCCACGCCGCCGCCATGCCACCCGCCGCCGCCACGCCTGCCTCCATGCCCCCGCTGCAGGCCAGACCAGCTGGACGTTGCCTACCTCTGCACTAAGGTGTTAAGTCTTCTGCTGCATGGAGTTGCACTTGCAAAGATATACAGGCCTTAGAAACACCTCAGTTGGACTGTAAATACAGAATTGTAAGTTATAATAGCATCTCACAGCTACTTGCAC
The DNA here is from genome assembly GCA_023362775.1 of Charina bottae. Taxonomy (NCBI): domain Eukaryota; kingdom Metazoa; phylum Chordata; class Lepidosauria; order Squamata; family Charinaidae; genus Charina; species Charina bottae. The sequence continues at coordinate 181,960,745 of JALMGJ010000001.1, read as the reverse complement.
GCACTGGGGGGCCGCCACGCCCCCCACTCACTGGGGAATTTCTGTCTAATTTCTCATTTTGGCTTGCTGTTAAAGCAAAACCTTTTCGCTTTTCAAAACCCAATCAGGAATTTCCAAATATGTATGCAGAATGTAAAACATCTGCAGTGAATAGTTCGATAGTTTGTATATGTCCATAGAAGATCAATTATTCTGCAAAAGAAAAGCCAGCTAAGCTTTCAAGCAGCAAATGATAAAGAGAACACCAGCAATGGCAAGGGCATGAAATATTCTGTTGAACGATCTTAAAGGGTCCTTGCAAAGCAATGCTTCATCAATGGCTGATGGCTCATTTTTGATTGGGAATAATATGTAATTAAAGGCAGGGCATTACCTAATTCAGAATAGGCTGATTTTCTTGCTTAGTTGTTCCATTTTGGCAATTGCTAGCTATCACTGTGGACCATAGCAAAGGACTATAATCTTGGCATTTTTATTTGAGAATGTCATTATATATGGTTTAGAATTCTCTGCGCAAAGAAATAGGCCGATAACACTAAGTATTATCTCATTTTTTGAGATTACTTCCAGACAGATGGCTTCTAGTGCTGTCAATTGAACAGGGTTTTTTTCCGAAAGTGTTTTTTTCCCCCCAGAAAAAATCAAGAGTGGTTTTTTTTAGGGGAAAAAAATTGGAAATGCAAGAGATACAAATGCAAAATAGCTGCCTCTGGATTCTCCATGAAATTATGTGGATGAAGAGGTGTAAGTTGCATGACAAATACCTCATCTAGAAGCATTCTGGGGCTAAAACCATACATGGCAGGAATGCCCATTTGTTTGAATATTAAATGGTAAACATTAGCAGATGCAGAGTGCATTTTTATTTTATCCGAGGCAACCTGTATCTTGATACTAGTTGCTGGGGAATAATAATAAGATGATTTCTGGCAGACTTCCCATAGATAACTGGTTGGTCCTTGCAGGAAAGAAGGTGCTAAACTTTTGTAGGTTTGGGACCTGATTCAGCAGAGTTCCTCGCATTGTCTTACTGCTTTTTGGACATGGCTACATTTCTTTATTTATTGCATAGTGAATAATGTGGAGCCTGGGACTTCTGCCCAAAGCATCCATTCTGTCAGTTTCTTGCCTGATGCTACCAGTTACAAAACTCTTAGAAGGAAAACTCCTCCTAATAGAATAATCCAAGATCTGTAACTAAATGTTTGTTTCCTCCTCCTCCTCCTCCTCCTCCTCCTCCTCCTCCTCCTCCTCCTCCCGTAAATCAAATACTGAACTATTTTAAAGCAGGATCTAACAAGTGGAGCAGCAATATTTATCTAGTAAAAGCTTTTAAAGTTTCAATAGAGTGATGATAATGCACCCTAGAGATCAGAGAAATATTGAATGCAGTATCTTCCATATCGTTTGGGGTGAAAACTAAACAAATGCTTTTGCCTTGTTTTATTGGAAAAGAAAGGAATTAGGACTGCAGGGAATCTTAATGGCATTCCACAAGGGGCTCTCTAAAAAAGGTAAAGGTTCCCCCTGCAGTCGTGCAAGTTTGTGCAGTCGTATCCGACTCTAGGGGCCGGTGCTCATCTCCGTTTGTTAGCCGAAGAGCCAGCGTTGTCCGGAGACGCTTCCGCGGTCATGTGGCTGGCACGTGGAACGCTGTTACCTACCCACCGAAGTGGTACCTATTCATCTACTTGCATTTGCATGCTTTCGAATTGCTAGGTTGGCAAGAGCTGGGGCTAGTGCGGGAGCTCACTCCGCACGCAGGGCTAGGGATTTGAACCTCCGAACTTGCGATCTTCCGATCGACAAGCCTGGCGTCTTACCCGCTGAGCCACCACGCCTCTCTAGCTTTCAGCATTACTATTCAGAGGGCTCCAGTTTTTAGTGTCCTGTGTATATGTTAATTACCTTTTTCTAATTCTCCTAGTGCTAAATTAGTGTCATTGATGGATAAGGACATCTGTCATGAGAATTAGTCTAAAACTCCAGTTCCAGAGTGTATTGCTCCTAATTTCACTTATGTAGAGGAAATATTTTGTTAAATAAGTGCCTTTGACTTAAGAGGACTCACTTTATTTAGATCTTGGAGAAAACCCATTCCCTAAAATATCTCACTTGGTCCCTTGGGGAAATGAAATTATGCCAAAATGTCCTGAAACTTAATTTCAAACATATGAGCTTTAGGACAAAGAGGATAAAGTTGTTGATGCATGTCCAGATCTTAAAGCACTTTCTGTCAATTGCCAACAGTTTAGCTGCTCTTAAGAAAAGAAGACAATAATTTACTTTTTGACAAAACTTCACTTTTCCAATGTTGTACCAAATTTGTTTTGCCACTGTAAGCATATATCTCAGTAAATTGTGATACTTTTCATTTATGCTCTCTGGAAACATTCCAAATAAAAATATTTGTGGTTTCTTTTCAAATTTTATGTTAATTTTTTTCTGAATGTTTTGGTGTATTTCCTTCTAATATGTCGATGAAGGTTCTCAGTCATCCAGGTGGAATTGTCTGTAGCTTGAACTCAACTGGATTTCTATTTTCTCAGTGGAAACGTTTCGCTCTTTATCCAAGAAGCTTCTTCAGTCTGAGCAAAGTTTGTAAGGGAATCCTTAAATATGTTTCTTAGTTAGAAACATATTTAAGGATTCCCTTACAAACTTTGCTCAGACTGAAGAAGCTTCTTGGATAAGGAGCGAAACGTTTCCACTGAGAAAATAGAAATCCAGTGGACATGATTCAAGCTACAGTTCCTTCTAATATGTTTGAATTTTATTTACATGACCCCTGCATATACATTTTTTAACTTTAAAAGGGCAGATAGAAACTTTGTGGCTTTGCAGGTGCCTTCTATAATTCCTTTTACAGATCCTCCCTTGGTTTACTCTTCTTTCGTTTTGTTCATTAGTACATATAAACTTCTCAGAAAGAAAAAAAATTTCTTGGTTTCTACAGGAAGTCTATATTTGTTCCAAAGATTATCCTCTAATCTGATTTGTTTTTAATTAAAAACATATTTAGCAAATGGTGGCTAAATATATTTTTTAACTAAATTACTTGTGAGCCCTGTAAAAGAAACTTAATGCTGTATTGGACTGTATTTTGCCCAATGTTGGCAGTGTTCTTCCACCACCCCTCCTCCCCAAATTATACAGGCAAATGGAGACATTTGGCAAACAGCACTGCCAGAATAAATTATCAGAAATGAGATCATGGGGAGGGGAGGAATTTGAAAATGACAGTGGACAGAAGTGGAAGGAATTACAAAAAAGGGATACAGAAATGAAGATAGAAAACAGAAGTGCCTTGAAAAAAAATGGAGTAAAAGCAGATGTCTTCTCCAAATTTAGCAATTAGTAACATTATATTTCTTAACTTTCCCTCTCATCAGTCTAACTTTATGCCTGCCCAACTATTTCAAAAATGTGGTTCCCAGCTGCCCATCAGAATAGATTCTCATTTGGAGTGGCATTCCTGAAATTCCATTGAGGCTAACTATGGTACTATTATAAGTAAGTACTGAAAGAAAAGTGCTTCAGATTGCTGAGCAAAAGTTTCACAGCAAAAATGACATGTTTATTTTATCTATAGACTTCTAAGTACATAGAAGGAAGGAGCAATTTTAAATGTTGATTTATAAAATAAAGGGATGAGGAAGATGGTTCTTCACTCCAGCTATGTCCCCTTTCCCAGACAGATTTGAATCAAAAATAGATTTTAAAAAAATAGAATGTGCTTGAATGCTAATTTGTGTACTGTGGACCTCCAGATGTGTTGGAATATAACTCTTGTCATCATCCCCAGTCATTATGGCCATGCTGACTGGGAGTTGATGGGAATATAGCCCAAACATCTAAATTGACTGCACCATGAAAAAGGCACAGACCTAGATCATTACCTAGATACATACTTACACATGCACACATATTTACTCTTTCACTGGAATTAAATTATCCTTGGCATAATTTGTTATAAGGAATAATGAAAGGGAGCAAAATAGCCAATTTCTAGAGGTCCTGTTGCCAGAGATTAATATGATTGAATTCTCCAGATACGTTACAAATGAAATACTTTGACAGTCTGTTACACTGATGCTTTTATTTTCTTTCCCTGCCTGTTTGACTGTGATTGCTGGGAAGGTTTTCTAAGTTTGGAACAGAATTGGTTCAGCCCACGCCAGAGCTTCCTGTCGGCCGTCACCATCCCCAGCTCCCCCAAGGTCGAGTCTGTCACCTCCAGAATATCATCCATCCATCTTGCCCTTGGTCGGCCCCTCTTCCTTTTGCCTTCCACTTTCCCTAGCATCAGCTTCTTCTCCAGGGTATCCTGTCTTCTCATTATGCGGCCAAAGTACTTCAGTTTTGCCTTTAATATCATTCCCTCAAGTGAGCAGTCTGGCTTTATTTCCTGGAGTATGGACTGGTTTGATCTTCTTGCAGTCCAAGGCACTCTCAGAATTTTCCTCCAACACCACAGTTCAAAAGCATCTATCTTCCTTCGCTCAGCCTTCCTTATAGTCCAGCTCTCACAGCCATAGGTTACTACAGGGAATACCATTGCTTTAACTATGCGGACCTTTGTTGTCAGTGTGATGTCTCTGCTCTTAACTATTTTATCAAGATTTGCCATTGCTCTCCTCCCAAGAAGTAGACGTCTTCTGATTTCCTGGCTGCAGTCAGCGTCTGCAGTAATCTTTGCGCCTAGAAATACAAAGTCGGTCACTGCCTCCACTTTTTCTCCCTCTATTTGCCAGTCATCAATCAAGCTCGTTGCCATAATCTTGGTTTTTTTGAGGTTTAACTGCAACCCAGCTTTTGCACTTTCTTCTTTCACCTTCGTCATAAGGCTCCTCAACTCCTCCTCGCTTTCAGCCATCAAAGTGGTATCATCTGCATATCTGAGATTGTTAATGTTTCTTCCAGCGATTTTAACTCCAGCCTTGGATTCCTCAAGCCCAGCATGTCGCATGATGTGTTCATGATATGATCCCCAGCTCCCCCAAGGTCGAGTCTGTCACCTCCAGAATATCATCCATCCATCTTGTCCTTGGTCGGCCCCTCTTCCTTTTGCCTTCCACTTTCCCTAGCATCAGCTTCTTCTCCAGGACATCCTGTCTTCTCATTATGTGGCTCTTTGTACAGTAGATTGAACTAAATAAAATAAACATCATATTATTTGGCTTCTCCCAAGATAAAGGTAAAGATGATAAGATGTAAAAGGTAAAGATACATAAACTCATTAACTCTAGACCAGTGTTTCTCAACCTTGGCAACTTTAAGATATGTGGACTTCAAATTCCAGAATTCCCCAACCAGCATGGCTGGCTGGGGAATTCTGGGAGTTAAAGTCCACATATCTTAAAGTTGTCAAGGTTGAGAAACACTGCTCTATATTATTCTATATCACACATGTATTAAGTTAATATATCACACATGTATTAAGTTAATATATCACACATGTATTAAGTTTCTAGGCACTTGTCTTTGGTGGGAGACACATTATCAGACTCGTGGTGTTATGTATGTTTGTAACTTAAGTATCTAGCTTAAGAGGGATGGTGATAAGATGAGCACACATTGTCTGTACCTTCTTTGCTCTTCTCATTGCTGGTATAAGACCATAAATAAAGCTAAGTTAAAAAAATGTCATTGTCTTCCATGTTTGGCACAGTCATCCATGTTCTTCCTCCTCCTGTGTAAAGACTCAACACCCAAAGAGAACTTTATGATATGTTACACCAGAGGTTTCCAAACTGTGTGTCGGGACACGTTAGTGTGTCGGCTGCAGTGTCTGGGTGTGTCGCGGCTGCTGCTGCCTCCGAGCCCTGCCAGGATTCTGCGCAGGTCCTAGTGCCTGCCTTGTGCCTTGCTGCCTCCAAACCTGCTGTGATTCCGCACAGGTCCTAGTGCCTGCCTTGTGCCGTGCTGTAAGAGTGTGTCTCAAAATGATGCCCTGCTGTAAGAGTGTGTCGTGAATTGATGCATGTCTAAAAAGTGTGTCACCAACATGAAAAGTTTGGAAAGCTCTGTGTTACACATAAGTTGTATCCAAGCAGGCCTCAGTTGCAGAGTACAGGCTCAAAAGTATTACCTGATCTGCTTCTCTATTCACTCTCCTGAATACAAAGCAAATTTCCATTCTTTCCCAAAGAAGTGGAAGCACTGATGACAGGCGGCTTTTAATGGGTGGGTTTTGTGTTTAACGCACACTTCTACTACCTTCCCCCATCTCTTAATTAGCTGGAAGCTTTATCCATTCTACATTTGCTTAGAGAAATAGGAGGAACTGACAGATTTCCAGCTTTGAATTTCTTGGAATGCAAAGCAAAAGCCTAGTTTATTTTATGTATATCAATTTACATTCCAGTTTTCTGCTCAGAGGGTACTTAATACATCAAAGCACAGAGTTAAGCAGGGCTTGCTGCTATTTACAAGCATATTTGGATCTTTTTTGAAGTGGTTACAAAACATGAGTGATGTGAAGTTGAAGTAAGACACCTAGTTATATAATTCTTGCAGTAGATTAACATGATTTCCTGGAACTTGTGCCAGTTCATGGTGGCTTCTCACTTGCCCTCCCTGTATGCTAAACTGAAATTAGCAACAATAAGGCAAACCAGCTTTGGTAAACTATTCAGAATTTGAAATCCTGTAATTTTGAAGTTACTTTTGAATATCAAAGACCGCTTGTGATGTTTACTAACTCCAGAAAAAACAACTTCTCCTGGTATTTGCAAGATTAATATGTTACCTTGATAAGAGTGCTTTCTGCATGAAAAAAAAGAGCAGTTAATTAATTTTCTCAATTTTTACTTTTTCTCTCTCCCTGCCCCAGTAGCGACTTTATGTAAGCCAACCTTCCCAACCTTGAGGCATCCAAATGTGTTGGACTAAATCTCACCTTTTTTTTCGGGGGGGGGGAGGGGGTGATGAGAGAGATTGTCCATTGCAGATTGGGAAGATGAATTCAAACACCTAATTTGATTTCTAGGTAACTGTGCCAATTAATAGGCTCCTGGCAAGAGAATACTAGCTTTGTGTTTAGCAAGAGTTCAGTTAATATGAACAGTTGTTTTTAAGGGCTAAAACCAGACTTGGTACTGGGGTGAAAACCAGGGGGTACGAGTCTGTTGGGTCAATTTTATAATTGTCAATTGTGACCAGAGGCCAAGTCAGTGTTAATAAGTACGTTCTTGTAATAAGCTTTGTTTTTTACATATCAAAAACAAAAGCTTGGTTTTAACACTGTGGTGTACAGTCATAACACTATTCCAGGCATCAGACCTCTGTTCCTTTAATTACCTCATTCTGACCTTTGGGAGCAGTCATGTTCAATAACGCACACAAACTTGGTTTTGCCTTTTGAAGATCTGCATTACTGAGATGTGAGTTCGTATTGACAAAGGACATTTTCTAAGAAATGCCAAACGATGGATTTTAGTCATTGCAACTTGTTTTGCACTTGTAATCTGCTGACACAGCCTTTTAAACACTCTATTTTCATCCAGTTACTCTATTGTAGGAATATAGTATCAGTATCTCTTCCTCGCTACCTTTATCCTTATCTACTGCAGGGACAAAAAAAATGCAGCATCTCCAATTGCCTACAAAATTGTATAAGTATTCTACTTTGCCATCTTCCTCAGTGCTACTGTGACCAGTGGGGCTGGAGGGAGGAGATGTTTCTAAGAGAGGCCCATGGGCCCAACTACTGTTAAGGAAAGGATAATGGAACCTTTTCACAAGGGAAATCTGTAATGTGGGAATTTGAGCAGTCTGTGGGAATATAAAACGAGTACCAGAGTTCTCTTGTTTTCCTTCTAGGCCACAGCTTTCCAAACTCTGTGTCGCGACACTTTAGTGTGTCGCAACACACAGTCTGGTGTGTCGCCACACAACCCGGAAGCGGCAGCGGGGGTGTGCACGGTGGCGGCGGCAGCGGCGCGCCATCAGCGCTTCCACGTTTTAGCGGAGGCCGCCGTTGCTGCCGCCGCCGCCACGCACACCCCCACCCCCGTGCGCCCCCCGCACCGCCGCCATGCACACCCCCACGCGCACCGCTGCGCCACCGCCGCTGCCGCCATTGGTGTGTTGCCAACGGCAGCACTTTAGAAAGCACTGTTCTAGGCCATGCATTTGGACTGAGGAGCAAGCAATGTCTGATTTTTATTATTATGTGAGCTGTTCTGGGAGTCTCTCAAGATGAAGGTGGGGGTATGGGCTTCAAATAAATATATAATTTGAGAAGGGGCCTAAGGTCAGGTTCAAGTCCTTTTAGGGATGAAAATTATGCGTTTAAAATAATCCATTACAATGGTTAAATAAATTAAGCCAAATTTGTAAGTGTTAACTCTATTCTCACTTTAAATAAATGTACTTGGATACATGGACATTGTAGAAGGAGAGTTATGTTAGTCTGTGGTGGCAAAAAATCAGGAGGAATCTGGTAGCACCTTTTCTAACACATTTTATTAAGAGGCACAAGCTTTTGTGAGCTGCAGCATCTGATGAAATGAGCTTACTTCACAAAAGCTTATGTCTCTCAATAAAATGTGTTTGTTGGAAAAAGTGTTCCTTGTCCTCCTGATTTTTTTGATACATGGAGAGGAGCAGAATTGCCTTGTCTTTAAATCCTAGGAAAGGATTAAATGTGGGTCAAAAACGGGTGTGCAGAAATTATCCACTAGGTTTTCATTGTGAATTTGGAGCATTGTAAAGAACCTGATCTGCTGCAAAGGTCTGACTTTGAATCCAGATCAGGAATGAGGTTTAGAAAAGTGAAATTCCACCCTGCCATTGTCTAGACTGGGAAAAGCTCAGATGGTTGTAACTGCATTGCAATACGAGGGGAATGATGCACACCCATTTTCTTCAATGGTAGAACAGGCAATGTCAGGCTGTGCTTCTTTAAAAACTTCTTTTTAATGCCTGCAGTGTTTCAATATTGAGATAGAATGCAATAATTTTTTTGCAGAAGTATCCAGTGATATCAGTGGCAAGTTATAGGCAGGAAGATTGAATGGATTTTGTGCAAATGGAAGAAGTGGTTGTAACAGCAATAATGAGTGATGCCTCTTCTTGATGGTTGGAAGTTGGGACAGAAGTATAATGATTAATGTACAGTTATTTCACATAACTGAATCTGTCATGGACAGTCAGCTAGGTTAATGCTGTTCAAGATATCATCCCCCAATAGTGAAACTGAGTAAACTGTGAAACAAAGCATTTTTATTTCAGTGTTTTTCAACTCTTTCCAAACACTGTGACCAAGTCACCAATAATAGTCAGATCAGAAAAGCCACTCTGATTTGAGAGCAGTTCTATCACTATTTCCAAATTAGCCTGATCCACCTTGGACTGTTCAATTCCTGTCCAATTGAATTAGTATCTTGCCTACAAAAAGTCTCAGTTTATTAGAGGTGCATCATCCTGAAGCCCAAGATACTAATTCAATTGGACAGGAATTCTGCTGAATTGAGATTAGGCATTCAGCCTGTTGGGGGCTGGAACTGCATTCCTTCTAAAGTTCTGGTATGCAGTTCATTAGAACTTATGAATCCAAGATGTTCCAATGGCAGCAATAGCCCATAAGCCCTTGGCCTGCTACCCAGTTGCTTCCTCTTCTAGAGAAACACAAATCTAATAATCTAAATATACATTCTGTTTAGGACTGCCTTTGAATATTATTCAGAAGCTTTAGTGGGTTCAACATAATGATAGTCATTCCAATCATATCACCCCACTTCTTTTCCAGGTGCATTGGTGTGAATATGCTGCAGGATCGAATGATAGCCAGATTTTAATATTGGCATGTAGTGCACAATGAGGTATGCTGCATGGAAGGTGTAGTATGATTAGTGTAAGGAATAATTACAGTGTAGAGATATTGTGATTTAAACATGATAATAGTCCTACTTTGTTAAATTAGAGGTATAGTTGAAATATCCCCTCACTTCTACACTCTTTCCAGAGCTGGCAAAATTGTCCAGTCCATCTGGAAACATTTTCATTTGGGTACCAAAGATAACTGATACTGAAAACATACCTTAAAGAAAGAGAAAATTTCCAAATTTATCCCCAGGCAAAATAAATAAAGGAACATTAACTGTTACTTCTGATCTGCTGCAAAGATTTCCTACCGATTGATTTATGTAGACCTGTTTTGGTCACATGCAAGAATAAATGTCTCCAAAGATGCAGTCTGGCACTTTCTGTTTGCAAGAATTACCTAACTGACTTGTTTGAAAAGAAAAAAAAAACAAGTTTCTTTTTCCAAAATGATTAAAGAAAGGAACAACTGTTGTAAAGCCATGGCCATGACTGATTCTCAACAGTGCTAGTGGGAAGATTACAGTCTCTCCTTTTGTATTTAGATTGTCTGTGCCATTAACCACCTAAAATTGCTGAGTATACAAAAATGAATATAAAAATGGCCTGTACTTAAACCTAAGGCTCTGCAGTACTCAGATTTGAAGGAAAAGAGGTTCTTTGATACATGTAGGGGCAGTCATATAGCATGTGTCAACACTTCCTTAAAGCAGCTGTATATTTTTCCGGGACTCTGTGGGTGCTCCTGCAGCTGCTCCCCAATCCCAGAAGAGACATGTTTGATTTCAGGAGTTGCCAACAGATACTATGATCACGTTCCAAGCACCTTTTCTCCTTTGAATTGAAAGAGTGGCATAACCCTACTTTCAACATAAAATTTAAAAACAAGGCACAAGTCAAGAAGTTATCTAAAAGTTATCTAATAGAAGACATTAAATATAAACTTAATGAGAGGCCACTGGCCATTCTAGTGGAAGGAAGCTGCATAGAAAAGGGTATATGGTGGGAATAGGTAATGGTCCTTTTTTTGAAAGTGTCATCTGACCATAGTACCTATGGAAGGATGTTTGTGGGAGAAATACATGCAGAAACAAACAGCATAGCAAATCCATAGAAACATTTGAAATAAATCATTTTATAATGAGGAGACCAATAAATAAAATGAAGCAAGACAAAAAAAATCCACCCTGTACCAAATAGGTTTTATACTACAGGCTAGAAGGAGAAATGTCAACAGGAGTAATTTTGCAGCATTTACAGAAACAAGCAAATAAAATAAAATTTAGCAGGATCAGGTGGACCACAGCAGGGGTGGGGGGGAAATCAGAATCATAAGATTTTGAGAGCTGATGAAAACACATTCATTATCAAGAAAAATATCAAAGTATTCTGTTTTCTTCTCAGCTCACTTTGAAGAGAAAATATAGAATAATGTCCTTAGACCTTATCAAAATGCATAGCTTTTTGGAACATGGCTTGGTGGGTGGGTGAGTGGGGAGCTATTTGGCAACTAGCCAGGTTAGGAAAGTCCCTGAGTTAATTCTCTGATTAATTCAACATCTGTTCTGCTGGGTTTAGTCAAACCATTTTGTTTTAATGACTCATTAGGTCTTATTTGCTATTTATGGAGTCATAAGCTGAGGCTGTTTTTGTTAAGGGTCAACATTTTCTTTACCAAAGCTGCTGTAAAAATGACTTTCATTCATTCTTTGCCACTTTCACTAGGAATGCTTGTGTCAAGATGGTTTGTTGTTGCCTCACTCTTATACTTCCATATAGCTGTCAAGTAGTGTTCTGTGCTGGAGATGGGAAGTATTTAATTTCCCCAAGTATTTCAAGAAGTAACTGATCATATTTCAATAGCATTTGTATCCATGGGCCTCTGTGGTGTGACTGTTGAGTAAAATACACCTCTTAAGTATGTGCAGCTATTATCTCAAAATGATTCAAAACTTGCTTTTGTTTGGTTTTGGTCGAAAATCCCCTGAGCGTGCTTCAGAGGGAAGTCCAGAGATGCATTTGTCTTGCTGACCTCTAAAGCACTTTCACACCTGCAGCCAAAAATAAAAACAACTGTTGTGCTATACCAATGCACGTTTTGGGGCCATCTTTTCTTGTATGTGGGGACAGCAGGGATGGAGTCCCTTCTAGCATTTGGAAACTGCTGCTGCTAAGCAACAGGAAGGAAATCAGCATTCTGCAGTTTGCTTTTTAACACCTAAATGAAGTATTTGAGGCAGGAATAAAGATTGTCTTCTGAAGTCTTTCTCTTGGAATACTTTGCTGTAGGTTCTGTGAAAAATGTGGAATGGAAAATTGTGTGTGGCTGACATATTGGCGTTTATATGACATGATTGGCCTGGCCTGGTTTTTCAAATCTTTGAATTGAAATATCTAGGGGAAAAGAGTCTAAGCATATTGAATCGGGGGTTGATTTTATGTTCAAAACTTTGTATGGAAGTGTTTGTATTTTATGAAATATTAGTAAATAATAAAGTATAAACAGCTTAATTGCATGCAGTTATATTATTTCAACTGCCAAAAAAAAGGACTAAGAAACTCTTAGGTATTACTAAATCTAGCAGGAACACATGGTCTGAGGCTCCAGTGACTCACAAGCACACAGAAGTACTGAGTGCAGTCCCAGAGTCCTTGAAAAGTTGCCACCAAATTGGAATGGAGAACAGGAAAGTTAATAATGCATTTTGAAGAAGCATAACCATATTTCATTAAGCTTAATTACATTTAGATGTAAATTAAAGCTAACACATTTTCTGTCCTGGTCTTGTTTACTTTTAGAAATGTGTCACGTAGAGCCCTAGTCTGGCCCTTGATCCTCATAAGGTGATGCACTCCTGAGGTATAGCATGTCTAAACATTTCTGCCTATCCGCTTTTTGGGTATAGCCAGTCATGTAAAAAGGAAAGTAACATCTATCTATTTTAGATTTGACTGCTGAATCAACACATTCCAATTGTGTGATATTGTATTAATTCATTCTGTTGCGTAAAATAGAAACACTTCCACCCCACATCACTGGCTGCAGAATTAAACTGCAGTTTGTTAAAAGAGAGATCGGATTATAGTCTATAAAGGATTCATAGCAGAACCCAGTTACTCTGTTTGCAGTGTATTATCTGTATAACTGTATTACCTTCAATGAAAAACACTCTGAGGCAGCCTGTGGCTTGGGTAGAAAGTGCATTTTCTTCAGTCATTATGCCACCCACCCCTATATATACCCCCAGTCTCCCTGTGTAAAAGGTAGCTACCTCTCTTCCCCACAAGGCACTCTGAACAGTCTGTACAATTGGGAATCCCAGTCTCATGGCCGTCCCTTATGGCATTCAGCTGGACATTGGGACAGCTTCTCTATAGGCCTTCCCTGTTAGCTCTGATGAACCCGAGAAAGTCCTTGGCACTGTTGGGCAACTGCCTGTTAGGTCCATGGCCCTCCTGTTGGTTAAAGGATCCAGGCAGTGGTAAATGCATCTCTGAGACTTCTCAATGGCTTTTGATACTATTGAGCATGGTAGTCTTTTGGATCAGCTCGGGGGGCTGGGAGTACGAGGGATGGTGTTGCGGTGATTTTCCTTTCTCCTCCAGGGTTGGTTCCAGTCATGTTGGTGGCCTGGTTGTTGGTTTCACAATAACTTTGGGGTTTAACATGCTTCTTTTTTGTTCTTTCTTTCTGCAGTCATACTTCGTTACAGATTATGATCCAACAATTGAAGATTCTTACACAAAACAATGTGTAATAGATGAAAGAGCAGCAAGATTAGATAGTAAGTTTCTTATTTATTTTGTCCCACTATGGAATTTGTATCGGGTGCGAAATGTCTATTTAAGGGCTGACTCCATTTTCACTATTTGTATCCACTTCTTTAATTGTTCCTCTCTTTAGTCACTCTAAGCATGTAGAGCCTCTACATACATGGAAGGAGGAACATATTAGCTCCATTTCTCCTCTACAATGGTTTTCTGAAATCTTCACATGTAGAAATTGAATCTATGCAACCTTCTACCCTCTCATGTGTAGAATTATTGTAGAACAGTATTGCAGGGTGGTGAAAACCTCCCTACTTTTGTTCTGGAGGTGTTCCATGTCTCTACAAGGCGGTATTGGACATGATATACACGTATCTGTATATTAAGTATGTGTCACTTTGCTCTCCCACAAAGCCATGTTGGAGTTCATGTGTCGTATGACAGGGAAATATCCTCTACCTTACCTCCCAACATTTGATTGCTTGAAGTTTCCCCTTTGTTGACTTTTGATATTGCAGTTAATCTGGAGACAAAGTTTAAAGGAAGCATTGCAGTGTGTAGCAGAAAGGCAGGGAGGGGGCAGGTGTTGCCTTGTTCCTTGCGTGTTTAGTTTAAGAGAATGTCACCTTAGCTTTTAAAAAGAATTTAAACCACAGCTAATGCATGGATGTTGTGAAGAAAGCTTTTTAGGTAGGAAAATTAATTAGCCTGTTTTTTTAGTTCTAGATACAGCAGGCCAAGAAGAATTTGGAGCCATGCGGGAGCAGTATATGAGGACAGGAGAAGGCTTTCTGCTTGTCTTCTCAGTCACAGATAGAGGAAGGTAATGGACAGGTGTACCAGGGCTACAGTATCAAGAATAAGTAACACTGAAGTGTGTTTGGCCTTGGTTCTGAACACAGTGAATTAATCCTGCTGCAAAGATCCAAAGAGATGTCTGGCTAATTCAGCCTGAACAAGATAATGGCGGATTTGTTTTTCTTGAGTGTAGCTTTACCATCCCACACAGAAGAGTTTTAGAAGTATTGTGAGATGAGGGAACTACTGGCTCGGATATTTCCTAATGGTTTTTCTTCCCTTATTTCCCAGTTTTGAAGAAATTTATAAATTTCAAAGACAGATTCTTAGAGTAAAAGATCGTGATGAGTTCCCTATGATTCTAGTTGGAAACAAAGCTGACCTGGACCATCAAAGACAGGTAAGAATTGGGCAGGAATGAAATGCCAAAAAGAACGTGGCTTTTTCTTAATGCAGTTGTAGTAGAGCATATGCTTTACAGACAAACGGCAATGGGTTCAATTCTTGACATCTCCAGATAGAATTGGAAATGTTTCCATTTTAAACCCTGGAGAACTACTGCTAATAATGAGGGCTGTATAAAGTACTTTGACCTGGAATAAGGAAACTCCTTTTATTGACTCCTTTTTAATATGCCCTGAAAATTACAGACAGAAGATGATCATGGTGATTCTAACATACTCAAACAGAGTTTACAGAAGGCTGAATCTTCTTTAATGAATCTGGAGAGACCTGTGGTTTACTCCTTTTCCATGTGACCAATCATTATTTTTCAGGAGGTTGCCCTCTTGATTGATTAATTATGTGCCATCAGATTGGTGCCGACTCTTAGCCACCACATTCTGGCATAAAGTAGTCTTGCTCCGCAGTTAAGAAATTTAATACTTAAATATTCAGATAGGAAGCCACTCTTCCTAATTTATGGAAGCATTTCTGCATTAAATCAACTTCTTCTCTGAGCAGTTGCCATATGAATGTTATTCAGGACAATATCTAAGCGATGAGACAATTATCCATGACATCATTATTAAGGCATGAGTCTCTTTCCAATTATGTTTCCAGCATTTCCGATACTAACAATTACTCATAGCATTAGAGACTGCTCTGAGGATTGTTTTTTATTAATAGTAGTAATAATAATAACCTTTTAGGAAAATGGATTTATTAGAATGCAATTAGAAGAATAATTATTTTGAAACAAACAGCATGTAAAGCGGCAGTCATTTATCAGTATGGATGAAAAAGAGTAGAATCAATCTGTCCATGAAAGTAGCTGTCATTTATGGGAGATGCCTCTGTCTCCCTTTCCCCATCAACGCCCAGCATCTTGGGTGCCTGTAGAAGTGATGTCCCAGGTGCCATGATATCAAAATGCAAATGGAATGTAATATGTAGTGGATGATATACAGTATGTAATTTGCACATGATGCACATGACATCACTTGCTCTCCTCCCCCCCCCCCAGTGAACACCATGTCCCTTATTATGTCACAGTGGCTACTGACGTGGAATGCTGTAATGTATGACTGTAACACTTGTGTACCATAATTTCTTACCTTATAGCAAATTGGCTTCATTGGTCTACAGCCTCTATCCTTGCTTTGCTTAGTCTTTTGTTGGGTTCAAATTAAAAAGTATCTTTTCTGATCAAAATATTTTAATGCACAGTTGATGGGAGAAATTGCACTCCAGCAGTGCATAAGAATGTGTTATATTGTGATGATGGAGCTTGAATTAGGTACTTAGTTACCCAGACACATCAGTATATTGCTATTATGTACATCTTTTATCCCTATTCTCAGGTAACACAGGAGGAAGGTCAGCAACTAGCACGGCAGTTGAAAGTAACCTATATGGAAGCTTCAGCAAAAATACGGCTCAACGTAGATCAAGCTTTTCATGAACTTGTCCGAGTTATAAGGTAAACCTTGAATTGTAAATGCATTAAAATGCATTTTAACTTCTTTTCTTTTAAAAAACAGTTTTTCTTCCTTTCTCTTTCCATTTTATTATTCATGGAATTTATTCTTTGATTGTTTTATATACAGGGAGAGGACCAAAGTCATGCGTAAAATTGTCTTCTTTTGTAAAAAAACCCGAGCCCATGTGTAAAGTGCATATGAAATCTCTTTATAAATAGAGGGCATATTGTTTTAAATCATGTTTATAAATATAGTCATCTCAACAGTGCTAGCTTCCGTATCTCAGGTAAATAATTTGCCAAGAATTACAGCATGAATAATCCTATATATTTTTTCTGTCCCTTAGCTGATATAATCAGTCCATTCCAGTAATGTAACTTTAACAATGGATCAAAATGAACATTTTTTTCCAAATCAGTTGTCAGTTCATTTTTAATCAGTTTCCTAAAAGAGAGTGCTTACTTTTACTATTAGCATGACATACTTTGGAAAATTACTTTTGTTTGCAAATCCAATTTGGTGGATAGAATTTCTTCCAAGATTTGGGACCTCCTTTCTTTTGCCCATCCTTGCTTTTTGTTACTAATGTTATCACTAAAAATTGCCTGCTGCTAAATGCTAAATACTTTGAATATACAAGGGACCTTTTTTATTAACTTTATCACATTTTTGTTGGCATTATTGAATTAATACTCCTGCTAAGATTTTTTAAAATAAAAGTCTTTTAATATGACACCTCATAATAGAAAGTCCTAAAGCAGGTTACACGAATGAATGAATGAATGAAATATCTTTCTAATATAAAACAGAATAAAAAGAAAATCATAAACAATCCATTCAAATAGAAATATTAGGTGGAGTTAATGGCTAAAAAGATAAAAAGATGTGCTTATACGATACCTAAAATCCATCAGTATTGGGATATGCAGAGGGGAGGTGATTCTAAAACATAGGTGCCACCATGGAAAAGGTCATCAGCATCACAACCAACAGCCATTCAGAGACTAGAACATAGAAAACAGGACTTCCCTCAAAGGTTGTAGGGGCCTAAAAGCCTGATGTAATGGAGACTTTGTTGGTAACTTGGTCCCAAATTATTGCAATTAAAACAGAACTCCAAGGCTTCTCTTTGCAAAACCAGCACCATCCACATATCTGATCAGGCCTCATCTACTTTACAGCCCCCCAAATTTTAAGTGCAACCTTTTCCCACCATCCCCATTCTAGATCATTCCAGTTAAGTTCTGCCTGGTTAAGGGACAGGAAAATCTTTAGTCACCCTAATGAATGACTTTCATCAGGAAGTCTGTAGTTGGGCCAGGCTGAGATGCCTGCATTAGTATGCAAAGAAAGCCTTAATAATTTGGGACCAAGTTACCAACAAAGTCTCCATTACATCAGGCTCTTAGGCCCATACAACCTTTGAGGGAAGTCCTGTTTTCTATGGGTAATAGATATTACAGTCCTCTATGCTAATAAACCTGGTAGATGGTTGGCTTATAAATTACGGAAACAAAGACAAAAAATTTAATTTCCAAAATACAACATGAAGGAAAAGTTATGGTGAATAATATAGATATACAAGAAGCTTTTTATGATTATTATTCAAAATTATATAAAAAAACAAGAAGTTAACTTGATGGACATTGATGAATATTTGAGTAAACAGAAATTAACTGTTCTTGATGACCAACAAAGATTAATGCTTAATAATCCTATAACAACAGAGGAAATGATAAAGGCTTTCAAGAAAATTAGTAGTGGAAAAGCACCAGGACCGGATGGCTTGTCAGCAGCTTACTATAAATGTTTTGAAGATGAATTATGTTTACCCTTACAGAAGACTATGAATTCGATTTTGGAAACAGGAACAATGCCAGAGACTTGGAAAGAAGCACATATAACATTGATCCCTAAAGAACAACAAGATTTGACTTTAACTAAGAACTACAGACTAATATCTCTACTGAATAATGAGTATAAGATTTTTACAACTATATTGGCAGAAAGAATGAAAAACATCCTTAAGAATTTTATCCATCAAGATCAAGCAGGTTTTCTGCCTAAGAGACAGATCCGTGACAATGTCCGAAATATATTAGATATATTGGAATATATGGAACAACATTATGAAAAACAAGCTGCATTGATATTTATAGATGCTGAAAAAGCTTTTGATAATTTAAATTGGCCTTTTATGTTTAAAGTATTAGAAAATATGAATTTTGGAGGAAACTTTATTAAATGGATTAGATCAATATATACTCCCCAATTTGCAAAAATAATTGTTAACGGAGAATTTAGCAAACCATGAGAAATTCAAAAAGGTACAAGACAAGGTTGTCCATTATCTCCACTTTTGTTTATATTGGTACTAGAGGTCTTATTGAGAGATGTTAGACAAGATGAAGGTATCCATGGTATTAAGGTTAAAAAAGAAATTTATAAATTAAGAGCCTTTGTTGACGACTTAGTCTTTACTTTGGAAAATCCACTAGACAGAATTGAATTATTGATTCAGAAATTGAAAGACTTTGGATTGTTAGCAGGGTTTAAAGTGAATTTACAAAAAACAAAAGTTTTGACTAAAAACATGGACTATCATCAACAAGAGAAACTGAAAGAAATAACAGGATATTCAATGGAAGAAAAAGTAAAATATTTGGGAGTATATTTAACAACTAAAAATGTTAAGTTGTTTAAGAATAATTATATTCCACTTTGGACAGATATTAAAAAAGATTTGGATCAATGGGGAAAATTACAACTGTCATTATTAGGTAGAATCTCAGCAATCAAAATGAATATTTTGCCAAGAATTTTATATCTTTTTCAAACATTACCTATATTGGCATCAGATGAACCTTTCAAACAATGACAGCGAGATATTTCTAAGTTTATTTGGCAAGGGAAAAAAACAAGAGTAAAATATAAAGTTTTACAAGATTCAAAGGAAAGAGGTAGATTGGGTTTACCGGATTTGAAATTATATTATGCCGCTTGTTGTTTGGTATGGATTAAAGAGTGGATAGTTTTGAAAAATGAAAAACTATTGAATTTAGAGGGTCATGAATTAAGATACGGATGGCATGGATATTTGTGGTATGACAAAGTGAAAGTTAATGTGGACTTTAAAAATCATTATATCAGAAGATCTTTGTTAAGAATTTGGAATAAATATAAATTAACTTTATGTTATAAAAGACCTTTATGGATTTCTACACAAGAAACATTTCATAGAACTGAAGTAAGATTAATGTTAAAGATAAATGGCTGACTTATAAAGACTTTTTAAAAAAAGAACAAGGACAATATAAAACTAAATCAAAAGAAGAACTGGCCTCAGAAGGATATACTTTTCAATGGCTTTCATATATGCAACTTGTATAAAAATTTAAATTAGACAAAAAAGAACTTGAATTTGAACAAACTAAATCGGAATTTGAGATACAATTATGTGAGACAGATGATAATTTAATTGCTAAAATGTATAAATTATTGTTAAAAGGTGAAATGGTAGAGGAGCAAGTTAAAGACTGTATGATCAAATGGGCAATAAATATTGGTCAAAATATTCAAATGCAACAATGGGAAGATATGTGGACTAAAGGATTAAAATTTACTTTGTGTTATAATTTGAAGGAAAATTTCTATAAGATGATGTACAGATGGTATATGACCCCGCAAAAAGTAGCTAAAATGTATGGGAATGTTTCCAACTTGTGTTGGAAATGTAAAAAGAAAGAGGGGTCATTTTACCATATGTGGTAGACATGTGAGATTGCAAAGAAGTTTTGGATTCAAATACACTCATTGATGCAAAATATTTTACAAATCCGAGTTCCATTTAAACCAGAATTATTTTTATTGGGAATATTAGAAGAACAAACAGGAAAGAAACCTACAAGAATTATGCAATATATGGTTACAGCAGCAAGACTTGTATATGCACAAAACTGGAAAAATCAGATTATACCTACGATACAGGACTGGATGCTAAAAGTTATGGACATGGCAGAAAATGATAAATTGACATGTTTATTAAAAGAAAATACAAATTATTACTTTCTTAAAGAGTGGAAACCACTAACGGACTATTTGCAAAATGCAGGAGGGGCAAAGCTTAAATGGGGTTTTGAAGATTAAAATATATATAAATTGATATATTAGACAGGAAATGTTTTACAATGTTATATATAGACCTAGCATGTAAGAGATTAATTTTCAAATTACTATGACCAGAGATAAATCGGAAGTTGACTAATTTCTATGTTTCATCTTTCTCTTTTTCTATTTGCTTTACTACACTTTTTCTTCTCTTTCTTTGATTTGTATTTCTATTTCCTTTTCCTTTTCAAACTTTTATCTATGTATACTTAAAATTTAATAAAATATATTTTAAAAAAAAGATATTACAGTCCTCTGGATCCTACAAGACTTTTTTCACGAGCAGCTGTATAATCAAGTTGCACTCTCATAACCAGGTTTTATTATTTTTGCTTATTTGTTTTATGTTCGGTCTTTTCATAAAGGAACAAGGTAGCATGGAGCATCCTCTTGCTAGTTCCCCCCAAATATTATCTTGTGACTGAGTGGGGATATTAACCTGGGTCTTCCCAGTCTGAGTCCAAAATACTGGAAATCCAATGTCATGACTTTTGAAATATACTCCGACCACAAAAGTTAAGCATGGAACATGTAGGTTGAGCATGCCAACTAAATACTGGCAGAAAGCGCCATGCTGTAAGAGAGGAAGTTAGAAGGAAACATTCTGGGTATTGCTGACATGAAGTGCTCTACAAAATGTGAACTGGATTTCTAAATGGCCCATCTCATTGGGGTGAAAAAATTCACTTCCATCCACCTTATTTTTATGTGAGTGCAAAGTGCTGTAATAAACTTGAACTGGGTAGATTCCTAAAGTTAAAATGTACTCCCATTAGGGAAAGAGGAAAAGAATAAACTGGCATTGGTCTGTGTGATCCATTCAAAGAAATCTGGAGCCAATGGACCAGCTGAGCAAGCATATCTTATATCTGGAACTGCATGAGATTGAAGGCTTAAGTCTTACCTGCATTTTCTTCTTTCGTAGGAAATTTCAAGAACAAGAATGTCCTCCTTCCCCAGAGCCAGCAAGGAAGGAGAAGGACAAGAAGGGGTGCCACTGTGTCATCTTCTAAAAATCCTTTAAAACAAGCTATCGACTGCCAGATTAATTCTCCTCACTTTTCTTCCCGTGTGTCTTGGTGTTTTGTCTCGCTTTATATGTGCATGTTGTATAAATGGTCACCAAAATGGCCTTAGTTGAACAGAATCAGACTGATCCAGACCTAGAAGACACCTTAGTCATCTCACATCAGAGGTCAAAATACTAAGGCTTCTTTTAATACTCCCAAATTCTTTTTCCCTTGCGTCAAGAAACTTGCACTTTGTGGAGTTTTATTCACAATGGACAGAAAGTAGTTTTAGGAGTCTATTGAGGTCAAGTTTAAAATGGCTGTATGGGTATTTTCCCCCCGCTAGTGAGATCTTCGTTGATCATACTCGAGAGAGAGTCCTCTAATCAACATGTAGAGTATTTTTTTAAAGAGTAGATTTGGAGGTTTTACCTTTTAATTAGGTTAGACAACAAAATTCAGCTTGCCTTACAGGAAGCCAATACACTGAATTTCATTGGCAAAGTTTTGTGTTACAGCTCTTGTTTATGCTGCAGTTTTTTCCAGTGCTCAACTTCTACTGTATTTATTTTATGGCTCCAGCAATAGCTACAGGATTATTAGTATTACAGCTTTATGGCCAAATACCTGGGCTCATTATGGACTGGAGCATTTCAGTTTTAGAAGATGTTACATCATGGTTTGGAATAAAATTGTGTCTTCCTTTTGTATTTCCAGGTAAGAGATTCCAGAAAAATTAACCTGTAGCTTTTGTTTTTCATGTAATATAAAAAGAGGATTTTGCTCTTTTCATTGTCAGATGATTAAATGTTTTTTGCTATATACTTTTATACATTATTTTCTTATCAAACTAGTTAACAAGTATTTTTATATGTTTGTAAGCAAATATGCTTTCATGGCATAAGTTGTGTATATGTAAAGATGAGTATTTAATTCTCACAGTATACTTTCAACTGATGGAATTGCGTAATGCAAGATTTGTAGAACTGTGGTAGAACCTCTTTTCTGTTCCAGTTGTACTGAGTAATAGCAGGAAGATACCTGCCCAATATACAGTATCCATTATAGTATCATGTTTCTCAAAACGCCTTCCCTGTCCTTCACAAATGACTGACCATTATATAACTATTAAACTGTACAAATGTTTAACTGAATGTTCAGTTCAGTTGTGGGTGATATCCAACGTTAAAGTATACCAACCATGGTTAACAATGTTGGGCTCATTCTGTGGCATTACATACTTAGTAGGATTGACAATTTGCGATCTTTCTGAAATTGTAAAAGAGTTCCATACGGTTTGATTATTCAAGATCCTCTGCATAACATCAGCAGCTAGAATTGAAGGTGATAATTGACAGGTCCACAGTGGGGAGGTGAAAAAGACCTCAAAGGACCATTTTCAGGCTGAAATTACTTAAAAGCAGGCCAATCAGAATGTTCCAAATTCACCTAATGTAAAACTGAGCAGAGTTGCTTTATAATCTAAATTATGTTGTGAGCAGATACTAAACAAACTACTGAAACAGAACTTGAACATAAATTGTTTTCAAACTGCACACTGATCCACAGCACAATTGCAGACAGAGGCCATGGCTCTCCCTGATTCAGCTCCTGGTGCTGTAGTTATCGTTTAAAAATAAAGCCTCAACTCCTTGTGACATCAGGGAGACATCCACATAATTCTGGCGGCAGGATGGAAATGATGTGCCACTGCTGCTTCCTGAGATGTTTTTTTTAACTTTCCAGACCAAAATGCAGCGCTAACTTTTCCTGGTGGTCTTTCCTAGAAGGACCAACCAGATTTGCCCCTGCTTAGCTTTTTGAGATCAGCTAAGTGGGTACATGTAAGCTGTCATCTACAAAACAGTGTTAACTGGAGCAAGCAGGATAAATAGGCTGACCATATTTCCTTGAGACGAAAACGGGACCCTAATGCATGCGTGCGCACTGGCACGCAGGCGTGCACGCACTCGTGCAGGCAGGTGTGCAGGCAGGCCCGTGCGCGCGCAGGCAGGCACACAGGCAGGCATGCCGGTGCACGCACACACTCACTTTGAAAACGGGACAAAATGGAGATTTTGTCCAGAATGATGGGACGGTTGGAAAATGTTAAAATAACAGGACTGTCCCGTTCAAAACAGGACGTATGGTCAGCCTAAGGATAAAGAACTCAATTTAGACACACTTGCTCTTGTAGAAGGAGAGCAACCTTAGTGTAAGGTGGCAAAAAATCAGGAATCTCTTAGCACCTTTTCCGAACAACAAAGATGCTACCAGATTCTTGATGTTTTGCTCTTCCTTGATGATTAACTGATTGATATATACATAAAAGTGCACAATTCTATTGAAGTCCCATGCTTCAGTTTGTTTTCGGCATTCCTCTACTGATAACAGTACTGAGTTTTACCCATGTTGCAAAATCAATTATCTCATTACTGTGATTGTAGAATTTTCTTAAGACAACATTATGCAAACTTTATGGAATGCAGAAAAGTCTTCTTCATGTGATGACTTAACAATCCTGTCTTCTCCTTCCCTCTGCCCCATCCCAAAGAACCGAGCACCCATCCACAGGTAGATAAATCAGGCCCAATTGATGTGGCTTTATTAGAACATTAGGTAAAGGTAAAGGTTCCCCCTGCACATTTGTGCAATCATGTCCGACTCTAGGGGCCGGTGCTCATCTCCGTTTCTTAGCCGAAGAGCCAGCGTTGTCTGAAGATGCTTCCGCGGTCATGTGGCCGGCATGATGCGCGCGGAACGCTGTTACCTTCCCACCGAAGTGGTACCTATTCATCTACTTGCATTTGCATGCTTTCGAATTGCTAGGTTGGCAAGAGCTGGGGCGAGTGCGGGAGCTCACTCCGTCACGCGGGGCTAGGGATTCGAACCTCCGAACTTGTGATCTTCCGATCAACAAGCCTGGCATCTTGCCCACTGAGCCACCACGCCCCTTATTAGAACATTGCTATGCTGCAAAAAATATAAAAAAATTATAAAACTTCATGTGTTGATGATTCTCTGCTGTCTTTGAATATTCTTTGAGGAGAGGTTAGGACTCTCATAATTCTTCACAGATGTTATCCACTGAAGTTTTTTAAAAAACAAATTGGGATTTTAACTCCCAGGAGCAGAAGATCGGAGTTTGATAAATCCTTTCTGGTTATAGAGGTGATGATTTAACGTATGAGTCCAAAACACATTGCCCAATCTCCAGAGGAAGAAGAATAGATTCTAATAGCTGAGAAACTGACATTTTATGAAGACCAGTTAAATTTTATGTCATCGTGACCCTAGGGTTTTTTGGATTTCAGCACAAGAAAAGAAAAAAAACGTCAAAATAATAAGCTTCACTATTAGTGAGACCTAATTTTAGGCGCTAAATTTTAGGCATTAAAACTCCCCTGCTCTTAAGTTATTTAGATAACATGTTAATAAAAGCTGGAATGGAGCGGGGTGGGGTGGGGGGAGACCAGTAGTTTCAGAACCACTAGTCTGAACTGCAAGTGCTGTGTGTATATGATATATACGCTTGCACACTAATTAAATCAGAGCTTTCCAAACTGTGTGTCGGGACACGTTAGTGTGTCGGCTGCAGTGTCTGGGTGTGTCGCGGCTGCTGCTGCCTCCGAGCCCTGCCAGGATTCCACGCAGGTCCTAGTGCCTGCCTTGTGCCTGGCTGCCTCCAAACCTGCTGTGATTCTGCACAGGTCCTAGTGCCTGCCTTGTGCCCTGCTGTAAGAGTGTGTCGTGAATTGATGCATGTCTAAAAAGTGTGTCACCAACATGAAAAGTTTGGAAAGCTCTGACTTAAATATTGCTCCACCATGCTTGCATAATTTTAACTAGAGGAAGCCTCAAGTTAACTAGAAAGAACATCATATTGCTTAAATAACTAGACAAGCACAGTACATATTAACTCTGTTTTGTACTACTGATTTTTCATGTGGAATACAGTCGGTTATCTGATAACTTCTTTTCCCATTTTGAAAAGTTGTGCAGTGGAATCTAACATTACTTCTAGAAATGTGAAAGCCGTTAGGTCAAGCCTTTGGTTACCTTTCAGGAATGGTGTGTAGATGGGATGGAGAAACAATTAGACAAATTGGGGGCTTAATCTGTTTGTCTCCTTCCCCGTAGCACTTCCTGCAGTTGTACTGTTACCTTCCACTGATTGGGGCAGGCCCCATAGCAGTTCAGGTTGCTCACTGAGAAGAGACAGATGTCTCATAATTCTATTTCCGTGCAGCTTCAGCTGGTCAGAAAGAACAGCTGGTATCCCAGTTGTGCTCTTCCCTCAGCAACTGCAGGAACAGGCTCCGTCTCCATTTAGTCACTTACATCCAGTGAAGAGAAGAATAAGAGCCAGCTGTTAATGCTAGGCAACTGCTGCAGCACAAAAGTTAACTGGAATTGACTGTCTCTTACTTGTAGCCTGAAACTTTCAATTGCAAGCCCCACCTCAGTTAGGTGGAGGTTAGAATGAAAAATTCGTAAAGGGCAAATAGCTTGCCCACGGGGGAACTGTGGAGATAGAATGCAGTCTGCATTTCCTGTATACCTGTCTTATTTTTCAAGTTTGGTACTGGGCCTGAAGCCCCATCTTTCAGTGGAGACCGGTTGCTGCCTATTGTTAGTGCAGACCAGAATTGCCAAATGCTTTTGATATATAACCTTCCAAAATGTTCTGGAGCAGCAAGCAGATGGTCAAGTCTCCTTGCAAGGAGATTGCGGGAAATGATAACTGAATCACAGGTAAAAATCCAAGAGGTAGAATTTATTGAGGTACCCCAACACCTCTCTAATGATTGGGGCAGGGTGGCACAAGCCATTAAGACTTAGACTTTCTCTTACTGCCTTCAGCAATAATGACATGTGTCAGGTCTTCAGCATTTGGCTGGCTTCTTTGTAATCTTTTCCACATGCAGTTTTCAGTTCATCACAATGAACATAATGCAATTCTTTTTTAAAAAGTTACTACACATGGAATCAGATGCATATACATTATTCCCAACTTGGAAGGAATGCATTTAGGCCAAGAAAGTTTGTTCTGTGGGAGCTTTCTAACTTGAAGAGCTCTGGAGGTGTTGCACTAAATTTCCCAGAATTCTCAGCTGGTGTGACTACTGGCTGGATTGGGGATTTTGGGATTTGTAGTCAGAGATTTTTGCTATCTCTGGAGGGTATCCAATGGGTGGAAGGATGTTCCAGATACTAATAAGTCTGCTATCATGATGTTTTTTTAAATGTTTTAAGTTTTAAAAACCCAGGGCTAAAATATTAGCTGGAAATTACAAAGTAATTGTACACTGCCCAGAGTTGCTTGTTTTGTGAGATGGGCAGCTATATAAGATGGATGGATGGATGGATGGATGGATGGATGGATGGATGGATGGATGGATGGATGGAGAAAGAAAGAAAGAAAGAAAGAAAGAAAGAAAGAAAGAAAGAAAGAAAGAAAGAAAGAAAGAAAGAAAAAGTGGATAGCTGATCTACTCTTGTGGTGCATGGGATGTTAGATTCATCCCGGAGACACTGAGTGGGTACTTTGTATTTCCAGAAAAGTGATTTCTGACTCGATTTGATTCTGTGCTATTAAAATTGCTGATAAAGACCTTGGATTGGGTTAGTGGCTGACTGGATCAAGCATGCTGTATGAGAATACGGCCAATGAGAAGAACAGAGTGCTTATTCAGAAGTTTTATTTACTTACGGCCCTCCATATAGAGAGAGACACATAAGACAATACTGAGACTGTCACAGTGTGTGCCACTTTCAGGCAGCCAGAATGAGCATGTATGCAGAAATCTATTTCCCAGTGTCTTCAAATCACCCAGATGGGCCCTGTATCATTAAAAATAAATCCAGGCACTGTTTCTGCATTTTGCAGCCAAAAATTATGAAACTCCTTAATATGGAAGAAACAGATGCAAGAGGAGATGGAGAAACTAAAAATATTAGCAAAACGTTAATGTTGCTTCCTAATCTATACACTTATGATTCCTACCTTTTATCTCTGTCTTTTTTTCAGTTTCACCTCTTCTGTAAAGCCCTTGAAAATCTTAATCCATTCCTCCCATGAGCTAAGGTAGTAGACATGAAATTGCATTGATGTGTGTTTTCCCCTAGTCTGATGAAGTATAGATTGTAGCCTCATGGAGGCAGGAACTAATCTTTTTGCTATTGTTATTCTGCAACATTCTATCTGTTGATGGCATGGTATAACAGTAATAAAGTTAAATTACTGCCTTCATGGATTTTACAGAAATGCTGGTGCTCCCCCATCCTGGCACATATACAAAAAAGTCTTAATATCTTTACTTTGTAACTCAACTCACATACATGTTCAGATCAGCTGCTGGAAAATCTTCTGTTTTTTAAAAAAACGTGATGTTTTAGGAATGTAGGAAAAATGACTATAGTCTGAGGAATTAAATCCTTGAAGGCACTGGCTTTTTAGTAGGAAGAATATACTGGTGGGGTTTTTTTTAAGATTTTTTTTTGAAGTCTTCGCTCTCAAAATGTCTACTGATTCAAAAATATACTCATAAAACTATTTCGAGCAAGCCTTTGAGAATGATATATATTAAAAAATCCTAACCTCAGAAAATTCCCGGAATGTGGGTGATTGGAGTTAAGAACATCAGGACATAAGCAGTGCCCTGCTGGATCAGACCCTTGGCCCTTCTAGTCACAGTTCTCACAGTGGCCAACCAACTGCACAAAGAGCCCACTGGTCTCCCAGCAGATGGCCTTCAAAGGCAGTCACACGGCCATCCAGGCTAAACCTGGAGAGCCAGCCTAGTGCAGTGGTTCAGGTGCTGGGCTAGAAACCAGGAAACTCTTTTGAGTTCTGGGCCTCCCTTAGCTGTGAAAGCCAGCTGGGGGACCTTGGGCCAGTCACTCTCAGCCCAGCCCACCTCACAGGGTTGCTGTTGTGGGGAAAACAGGAGGCAGGGGGATTAGGTATGTTCTCCACTACAAGCTGATCAAAATACATAAAAGGTGGGATTTTAAAAAATAGTCATTGATCCCCGTGACTTCCTGAATTGGCACAACCCCTTTTTTTGAAGCCAGCCAAGCTAGTAACCAGCACCAATCCCAGGGTAGCAAATTCCAAAGTGTGTTTGTGTGTGTGTGTGTGTGTGTGTGTGTGTGTGTGTGTGTAAAAAACTGTCCAGATTCTTCCAGGATTTAATTTTATTGAGTGACCTCTGGTAGTAATTGTCCATGTTGGTTGGGAATTCTGAGAGCTAGAGTCCCAATGGATCTCTAGGTGACCAGGAGAAGGCAGGACTTGACTACTAATGTGACTATCAGGATTTCCAGTATATAGTTCCATTAACAAAGCTGATACTGTACTGTGAAAAGATGTCAGTCCAACAGCTCAGTCTTGCTATTTAGGAATAATGCCAGTCATAAATTGTTGTTTTTAAGGGTCATTTTGATTACACATACACCTCAAGTGTTAGCCACAAGGAAGCTGTGTTCAGTTACATTAATGGATCTTTACCACATGAAAAATGGTTGAAGAAAATCTGGCATACAGCAATGACTTGTTCAATTACGTAGTGACACTGGTACTGAATGTGACTTTTATATGTGAACTCACCATGATACAATGTTGAGGGTTTTTAAAAAAACGTTTGTTTCACAACTCTCATTTCACTGCCAAATACTTGCCTCTGCATTTTTTTAAAATGAAGCACAGCCATGACCTTCAAAAAAAAGCTTTCTCATCTCTTTTTCTCAACAATGAGGTATCTCTTATTGGACATTGTGAACTGGCAACTCTAGTCTATGAACCTCCAGAGCTGTTCTTAATACAACAAGGAATTGTATACAAAAAGCATTTAGTTCTATATACAAATGGTATTTTCTGATATTGAAAATTTATGAAAGGATGTAATTTGTCCAAAAGGATTGTGGACCTGTGCCACTGGTCCCACCTCCGAGATCATACATTTGTTCAATGCCATCCCTGATACCCAAACGTTAGACTTGAATATCTGCATGAGAAAACCTCTCAGGACACTCTGTTTAATATTGTTTGCAAAATTCCAGAAAATATAGCACATACTTTTAGTCCATAGTTATCAGGGTCAAGAGAGAATCATGTGGTATGATGTGACGTCAGCCATAGGTCCATACTTGTGTAATAATTATACTGGAAGATCACTACTAGTTGCCAGGTGCTTTCTGGGCAGAATGGAAAATGATGGGGTTAATCTGTACCTCCCCAAATGGTTTGGGCCTGACTACCAGGGGGGAGCGTCTCTCCTGCAAGGACTGTTAGTAGGAGCAACTGGAGAGGACCTTCTGAAGATTCCTTCAATTCTCAGAGGTTCGTTTATGTGGCATGAGAACCTAAGAGTGGTCTTCCTGGATCAGGCCAGGTCTCAACTTTGTCCATTTTATTTCTCACAGTGGCCAACCAAATGCCAGTGAAGTACTTGCAGGCAGGAAGTGGAAATATGTCCCTCTCTTGTAATTCCTCTGAAACTCATATTTGGAGACACGAAGTCTTCAATGCTAACTCTCGGAGACTAATAGTCTTTGATGGACTTCTCACCATGAATGGATCCAGTCTCCCTTTAAACCAATCAAACTTAGTGGTCATTACCTTTAGTGGATCCTCCAAAACCAACACCAAGTCATCAGCAAATGCTCTTAACTTATAAGAGGCAAGAGAAAACAAGCTATTACAGATGAGATAAAAAGAATTAAAGGAGTTTCCAGAGAAGAAAAGTATTTCTCAACAAATTAAGCTTCTACAGTGAAAATTATCTATGGTAACACTAAGAGAAATGGAAATTAAAATGAATTATGCAAAACAAAAAAAATTGAGTTTGCAAATAAAGCAGGGAAGTGGTTGGCATACAAATTATGCAAAGAAAAAAAATGATATTGAAATTTTAAGAGGGAGATACTGTAATAACAGATAATGTGGCTATGCAAAAATATTTCATCAATATTACTCCAATTTATATAAAGAACAAGAAATTTTCCCAGAGAAAATAGATGAATATTTAAAGAAACAAAATTTACCGAGGATTACAGAGAAACAGAAACAGATTATGAATGGGCCCATAACAATAAGGGAACTTTGCAAAGCTATAAAAAAGACTAAAACAGGAAAGGTGCCTGCACCAGATGGGTTACTGGCTTCTTATTATAAATGCTTTGAGGATGAACTATTACAACCTTTACAAATACAATGAATTCTGTTTTACAGAGGGGAAAGATGCCAGAGAGCTGGAAAGAAGCTCTCTAAGAAAGGACAAGATTTGACTTTTAACAAGAAACTATCGGTCAATATCACTATTGAATAATCACTAAGCTGTTTACAATTATTCTGGCTGAGAGGTTGAAAGTCTTGCAAAAATTTATTCATGAGGATCAATGTGGGTTTTTACCTAAAAGACAGTTAAAGGATAATATAAGAAATGTGTTGGACATTTCGGAATACTTGGAGCAACATAATGAAAAGCCACATTGATTTTCTTAGACGCAGAGAAGGCCTTTGACAATTTGAACTGGGCCTTCCTGATTAAAGTTTTGGAAGATAGGAATTTTGGAGAGAATTTTATTAAATGGGTAAGATTGATTTACATTTCACAGAAAGCACAAATAATTGTTAATGGAGATCTAACAAACCCTGTGAGATACAAAAAAGGACAAGACGGGGATGCCCGTTGTCTCCTGTTTATTTTAGTTTTTGAAATATTGAATAGACATATAAGACAATATGAAGAATTGTGGGAGTAAAGATTAAAAAACAAACAAGTTAACTCCCATGAATATTCAAACTGAGTAGAAGGCAGAATAGAAATCAATTGGAAAAATCTGATGTCCTTTCAGTCTAGAGCAGTGTTTCTCAACCTTAGCAGCTTTAAGATGTGGGGACTTCAATTCCCAGAATTCTGGCTGAGGAATTCTGGGAGTTGAAGTCCACACATCTTAAAATTGCCAAGATTGAGAAGCACTGTTCTAGAGTCCAAGCTGAATTTGAAAGGGCCAGCACGATTCCAGAGGGTCTGTTTCCAATGCTACGTGTTGAGCAATCAATCAACATTCACTGCACACCCACTTGGAGAAATAACATATTTATGAGAGAACAATTTCACGCATGCCAACTTATTGTTTATACCAGAGCTTTCCAAACTTTTCATATTGGTGACACACTTTTTAGACATGCATCATTTCGTGACACACACAGCAGGGCACAAGGCAGGCACTAGGACCTGCGCAGAATCACAGCAGGTTTGGAGGCAGCAAGGCACAAGGCAGGCACTAGGACCTGCGTGGAATCCTGGCAGGGCTTGGAGGCAGCAGCAGCCACAACGGCACCCAGACACGACAGAGCAGAGCTTTCCAAACTTTTCATGTTGGTGACACACTTTTTAGACATGCATCATTTCGCGACACACACTTACAGCAGGGCACAAGGCAGGCACTAGGACCTGCATAGAATCCTGGCAGGGCAGGTTTGGAGGCAGCAGCAGCCATGACGCACCCAGACACTGCAGCCGACACACTAACATGTCCCGACACACAGTTTGGAAAGCTCTGGTTTATACCATTTCCTTTTGGTGCTTTCCATGGTGATTTTTCATACTTTACAGTGGCCTTTAATCCTACCGTTGCTGGTTTCATTAGCCTCTACACAACTATTTTTCTGTTTCATTTGGGAAACTTGTTTCTCACATTTTAGAAATGAATAAATTTAACTAAAAGCAAGAATCAGCTAGGAGAACAACAAAACAGGATGACAATGCTAACATTAAAATAGGGCAGTGGAACCCAATCAAAAGGTTTTGAGATCAGAGAAAGGAAGACGGATCTTTTTCATGTTCTGAAAAGAAATTAGAGTTGATGTATTAGAACAGGGTTTCTCAACCAGGGTTCCATGGAACCCTAGGGTTCCACAAGAGGTCACTTGGGGTTCCCTGGGAGATTTGAGCCTGAATGTGCAGGGGTTCCCCGAGGCCTGAAAAATATTTCAATGGTTCCTCCAGGGTCAAAGGGTTGAGAAAGGCTGTATTAGAAGTTTCCCTGGCTAAGGCATTTCAAAAAATAGAAGTGTCTCCAAGGCTGCTTCACCTGCAAAAGGAGAAGGGGCTTTCAAACATTTTAATGTACTGGAAGTTATATGTGGGAAAAAAGATTCCCAAGGTAATTCTGCTCTCATCCAGACTGGCAGGCAGCGAAACTCTCAGAATCAGCAAGCAGTCCCACTTGGTAGCCAAGGAACCATTTCTGAGTATCTGACGTTTATCCCCCCACCCTCAAAATGTGAGGATCTCAGGAATCTGTAGACCACTTTATTCACAGACTTAATTTATATACATGGTCATCCATTCATCCTTCAAAGTATTTCAGCTAAATAAAGCGGGGGAAGATTTTCATGCAATAGGGATAAAAATAACGTGCCTAATCTTAGTTGGAATATATAGTTGTGATGTTGTGGCTCTTTTATTATACTGAAGTAGGACAATTAGGAGGATTTATCTATAGACAAAACCTTTATATAGCTTAATAAAAAGATAAAACATAAAATAATAATAAAAAGATAAAAAATAAATTAATAAATAATAATAAAAAGATAAAAAATAAATTAATAAATAATAATAAAAAGATAAAAAATAAATTAATAAATAATAAAAAAAATAAAAAAAATAAAGAGACTGGTCTGGAGAGGCGGGACTGACAGGAGAATGGAGGGTGTTTTAAAAATTATTTATGGATGATTCATGAAGATCTGCCTAATCTGTGGCAGCACCTAGCCGACTTTGACTTATCTTGACATGGAATTTGGGATGTACATACAATACATGATCACAGCAGCAAGACTTTTATATGCACAAAACTGGAAAAACCAAAGTGTACCAACAATACAGGAATGGATGTTGAAATTATTAGAGATGGCAGAAAACGATAAATTGACTTGCTTATTAAAAGACAATTCAAATTGTTACTTTCTTAAAGAGTGGAAACCTTTGATGGACTATTTGCAAAAAGCAGGAGGAGTAAAGCTAACATGGGGTTTTGACGATTAGATTATATATAAATAGTATATAATAGACAAGAAAAATATATGAATGTTATATGAATAGCCAGCATGTAAAAACAAACTATCTATATTATTCTTATGACCATAGATGGATCGGAGGTTATCCAATTTCTTTGTTTGTCTTTTTCTTTCTTTTTTTTTCTTTACTGCACTTTTCTTTTCTTTTTCTTTTAATTTGTATTTCTATTTCCGTTTCTTTCTTAACTTTTAGCTTTGTATATTTAAAATCTAATAAAATCCATTGACTTATCTTGACATGGTAAGCAGGGTTGGACCTGGTTAATACTTGGAAAAGAGGCCACCAGGCAATCCCAGGACGGTATTCCGGAAAGTCAATAAAATATCCTTGAAGAAGGCCGTGGCCAATCACTTCCATGCTGCTGCCAAGAAAACTGCCCAGAGGTCTCCATGAAGGACTCCAAAGAGACTACCTTGTTTACATCAAGGCCTGCAATGAGTGTGATACTGAGGCCGAAATACAGATGTAATACACATTACAAGTGTATTATTTAATTTAATTTTGTTTACTCAATTTATTTATCTATTAATCGAATTTCTATCACTGCCCATCTCCCTCCTCCAGAGGGGCTCTGGGCGGTTTACAATAAAACGATTCATTAAAACAAGGGACATAAAATATATATACCATGTATAAAATACAATTATAAAATAAGATTAAAATAAGATTAAAATCCAAGAGGCAAGAATAGTAAAAAGATCTAACTCAGTCCATATGGGTGAGGAGCCCTCTAAGGTACTAGCCATCCCCAAGAGTAACTATTTCTTTCCTGGCCCCAAGCGAGGCGGCAGAACCAAGTTTTCAGGTTCCTCCAGAAGGTCAGAAGCGATGGGGCTAACCTCGGGGGCAAGATTGAATTTAGGCGCTGCCCAACTTCAGACTAATCTGGGTGGCCCTTCCCTCTGCCACAGCTTGACTTGCTGCTTAGATACGGCAATGTTCTTTGCCTTGTAGATCGTTCTGGGAACTCTGACTCAACGGTTTTCTTATAACTGTTGACAGTTTAATCAACCATTTGTCCAGCAGAGGGGGCCTTAAACATACAGCAGACAGAAACATTTTCACTTAATAATTGGGGTGCAAGAACAAACTTGGCTACAAGTTAAATTTTTGACTATTTCTAGTTCTAGCCATTGGGAATGGAAGAAGGACAGTGAAAACTGGCAAGCAGCTGTATGAAGTATGTTTTTAAGACAGCTACATTAAAAGCAAAGCTTCTATTGCTCAAATAAGACAAGGCACCAGAACGGTTTTCCTTTTTTTAAAAAAAAATGCCAATTTTTCATTCAGTGGGTGAAGTTGCTTGGACCCATTCTTCAAGAACTATCTTTCAGAAGAACAATGACAACACCATTTCCACGCTAGCAACATAGAATCAGAAACTCCGCTAAGCAAACACATTCAGTAATAATTAAACCAAAGTTCTATTCAACTATTGCTCAAAACCTGTGTAGGACTAAAAGAAGAAGATGTGGCTGTGGACAAACCATCCATCCATTCCCACCATCTCAGCAGGCTGGTACGGGGATCTAGATTTTTCTTGAGAGTAGACCTTAGACCAAGAGAGAGTGGATTCTCTTACATTGACATTTCTCTTCCATCAAGGAAGTTTTGAGAGAAAAATATGATGATCAGGAGGAAGCAGCAAGGAAAAAGGATGAAGAGATGGGGAAAGGAGTGAAGGGGTGGAGGGTGGTGACAAGGTGGGGTAGAAGTGTGGGGGAATTATCTGTGGTAACAGAGGTAAGAAGGGTGAGGTGATCAAGCAGTTCAAAGACAGATGGGAGGTTCCTGCTCCGACCAGTTGCTGTCTCAGATGGTAGGAATAGAAATCAGCCCCTGAGATTTGTCCTGGCTCTAGAGCAGAGCTTTCCAAACTGTGTGTCGGGACACGTTAGTGTGTCGGCTGCAGTGTCTGGGTGT
Organism: Charina bottae; assembly: GCA_023362775.1. Classification (NCBI taxonomy): domain Eukaryota; kingdom Metazoa; phylum Chordata; class Lepidosauria; order Squamata; family Charinaidae; genus Charina; species Charina bottae. The sequence continues at coordinate 181,925,237 of JALMGJ010000001.1, read as the reverse complement.
GTCGTGGCTGCTGCTGCCTCCGAGCCCTGCCAGGATTCCACACAGGTCCTAGTGCCTGCCTTGTGCCCTGCTGCCTCCAAACCTGCCCTGCCAGGATTCCGTGCAGGTCCTAGTGCCTGCCTTGTGCCCTGCTGTAAGAGTGTGTCGCGAAATGATGCCCTGCTGTAAGAGTGTGTCACGAAATGATGCATGTCTAAAAAGTGTGTCACCAACATAAAAAGTTTGGAAAGCACTGCTCTAGAGCCTCATCAGTTACTTCCATTAGGGCCCTGCAAAACGTGAAGAGAAGCAAAGTGGCTGCGAATGTGAAGACAGCCAGGGGCAGCTTCTGAAGCAGCCATGTGAGCCTTGCAAATGATGTGGCTGCTTTAACAGTTCAAAAAGAGGTTTGTAAGCACTCCCGCACGTGGCAAAGCACCTTTTCCCAAATGCCTCGCACAGCCCCTGATTTCCACAAGAACATTGTGGTGCATTGGCATGCCATGAAAACCTGGCAGCAACGACTGCGTGGAGTCAAGAAGTCTCATCCAAACCTTGTGGAGGAGGCCTTCATGTGCTGTATATGCCACAGGTGGTGTATCTGACAGAGGAAGTGGGTTAAGAGATACGGAGATGTTCATAGCACGCTGCAGTTCCTCTTGTGGTTGGAATGGCTTCTTGGCTTCCTCTTCCCTCCAGCATGGAAACTAGGTCCCTAGGAAAGATAGATAAAGAGGTGAATATGTTAATAATAAATACAACGTAGATTTTTCCTTATTTAGGAAACGTTTAAATCAAGCTGAACTGTTCAGATTTCTGCAAATAGAAAGGAACTATGTTAACTCTGTATTCGTTTTGGCCTTACTGTTTCTGAAAGTGGACGTATAGGGTTATTCTGGATAGTTACTGTCAGTGGCAACATGGAGCAGACATCCTCCAATTACCAAGGTAAGAATAGGCACTAGGCAGTGGGTTGGAAAGACCATCTGTACAGTGGTAGAATTGTGTATATAGACTCATATCAGTTCTTTCTTTGTTTGTATAAAGAGATAAGTGTGTGGCAGTGACCACCCTTAGGTTTCAAAGGAAATAACAACCCTGCGTTTGCTTGCCCTCATGCGCCTGAAAGATTAGCAATTCAGAGTTGTTCCGATGCTAGCAGAATCTATAACTCTGAATGCCTTTCACCCATTTTCTTTCCACCAATTAATTCATACGGAACGTTTTTTTTTTTTTTTTGAAAAAAAGAACTTTATTTGGACTTGGGATTTTGAGCACCAGCCTCTGACCTGACGTGCCTGTTTCCTATACTGTACAAACAGCTTTGCTGGGAAACAGAATCAAGAAATCCTGCTGGGAAAATGTTTAGCTCTGTGCAGGACTCTGGAACATGAAAGGAACACAAAAATTATTTTATTCTCTGACAGGCATCAGCAGAAAAAAATACAGGACAAAAAAATGTGCGACACATATCATGAGAAAACACAAAATGTGCTGGTTCGGTTCCCAGCTTGATGCATTATTTATAAACCTGCACATGTTGAGAGAAATTCTGGATTGGTCTGACTCTCATTCCACGCCGGCTGCCAGCGGACTGTTAGGAGTTTGTTCCTTTTTAAGCAGCAGAGCAACCAACTCTAGCGTGATTACAATGCTACCAAGGTATTCATAACCAGTATGGAGAGATGTTGCTGTTGGCAATAAAACATCACTTTCAAAATATATATCGTGTGTGTGTGTGTGTGCGCGCGTGGGCACGGGCACGCATCAGCACATTTTGATCTATTCAGAGTTGCTACAGCTGATACTCTGTTTCTTTGGTAGGAGGTTGGAACGTTCTGTGCAGGTGAGCATTCCTGAGTGGGAATTGACCTGAGAAATGACCAGTGAGCCAGGCCTTACAACTATAAAGGGTATGAATTATAGGGACAGGCAAAGCCTAGCACCTAGCTAGCCACATCCTACCAGGAGGAGAGCCCAAGACCCTTTGTATGTGCCTGGGAAGAAAGGCAGAAGGAAGTGGTCTCAGATTAGCAACCCCATTGACAAAGAGCAGTCAGCGTGATAGACAAAGAGGAGGGACAGAGCAAAGCCCTAACAACCTACACTATATTTCCCCCTTGTGGTCAGGAGGTCAAGTGCTGAAGGGTCAGTGCCAGTGGATTCACACCAAGAGGTTTTATTTTAAGTTATAGTCATGGGCATCCAAGGGGTCTTGCTGCTTTCATCAAAACAATGAAAGGGACAAGGGCTGCCCCTTTCGTACATACATGCAACAGCAGGATGCACATACAAAAGGGTGGGGCTTGCATCATGATGGCGTGAGGCAGCTTTGTGTGATGCCTAAGAGACTTGGAAACAGGGGAGGCAGCAAGAGAATTAAGGGAGGAAACAGGGCTAAGGCAGAAAAGATTCTTGAGTCTGGGGATGGAGGGCGTGAGAAAGAGATTCAGAGTAACTCTGCTTTAATTACACTAAATATAAATTGTACAGGATAATTACTTTGGTAGGCTTTCAAGATTCTGTTACATTACCCTACTAGCAACAAAGATCTTGCCAGTGTCCTAGGGCTTGACATTATATCATTCTCTCCTTAACACACACACACACACACACACACACACACACACACACACACACCACAGATGCCACTGGTTATAATTTTGTTCTAAACAACTTCGAATGTTGTCCTTCAGATTGCTGACCAGAGTCCTGTGCTCTGTTATGACCGGTTCTCCTTTTATAATGAAACTATCTTTTAAAAAATTAGATTTATTTGCATTAATAAAACTAATCCCATCATTGAATGATTTATTCCTAAATAGCTTGCTGGAGCACATCTTATAACTGGCGGCTGTAAAAAGTATAGAGAAACTTTTGAAGGGTAAATTTAAAAATGTGGCAAACAGAAATACAAATAATGGCTTATGTAATTTTTTAAATTTTTTAAAAATGTTTTAATTTTCTATCCTACCTTTATTATTTTTATAAATAACTCAAGGCAGTGAACATACCTAATACTCCTTCCTCCTCCTATTTCCCCCACAACAACCACCCTGTGAGGTGAGTTGGGCTGAAAGTGAGTGACTGGCCCAAGGTCACCCAGACGGCTTTCATGCCTAAGGCGGGACTAGAACTCTCAGGCTCCTGGTTTGCTATTGGCTCCTTCCTAGGGCAGAGAGAGAGAGTGACTGGCCCAAGGTCACCCAGCCGGCTTTCATGTCTAAGGCGGGACTAGAACTCACAGACTCCTGGTTTCTAGCCCAGCACCTTAACCACTAGACCAAACTGGCTCTCTTTGTTTCTTTGCCCTTGGTCTCTTGGACTATTTGTGCAATATTTTGCTATACCTTGAGGAATGAACTGAGTGAACTGGCAGTCATGTAAAAAGGCTACATATCACTATACTTACTTTTTCTGGCTGTTTCAAGCTAAAGCCACTACTGTATTCGCAAACCTTTCGATCATGTAAGGGTCAACAAACACAGACTCTTCCCACATCATCAACCCTTTGGAAAAGTGGTATGAATGTTGTCCTGCGCTGATCTGAAGTTTGTTGGATTCAAAGCTGTTCTTTTCTGAGTGCAGAAAAACTCATTTTCCTCACAGGAATGCTATTTCCGTCTCACGAGGACAGCATTGCCCGAGGGTAGAGCCCGCTGTACCAACCATATATGATCTTCTGTTACATTATAATGGCTGACTTTGTGTTCATTACGTTCTCATCCTGTAATTCAAAAGCAGAAAGGTAGACTGGGTTCACCTACAGTATCATGCTAAAGCATACTTTATGTAACTGTAGATTCTCAAATCATAATTGAGTGGGTTTACCCAACACACTAGCCATAAACCATAGATTACAAGATGCAGTGGTTAGGGTTCACACAAGTTGCTAGGTCAAACCCCAAGAAAGTCATGCTTTTGGCTTTGTTCAATATGTGACTCTAGCAATGGGATTCTGCGAGCCTTCATGCACACGAGAGTTCAAGGAACCCTAATACATTGAATTCTTCCACAAGCTATTGTCTGAAACCATTCCATTATCATTAACAAAATAAATGAGCTTAATTTTCTGTTTTGTTAATTATTCTGTTCAGTTCCAAATTCTGTAACACTGACTGACCGGTTGACCTTTTCCCCCTTTTTCATTGCTGAAAATTGGCAATTACTTTTCTCACAGGTATTTCCAGAAAAATGTACTCAATTACTTTGGAAATTGGGATAGAAAGTACAATTATCCCTCTGCTTGTCCTTTCCTGACTGGGCCTGGGAGAAAAGTGTCACACTAGAAAGAAAACAGACCATATTAGCATCCACAACACACTGAACAATACCAGGGGAGATCCAAATTGTAGTTATTTTCCTCCACTTTTTGCAAGCAATCAAGTGTCTGGAAAGCTTGGCCAAATGGAAAGCTAGAACGTTGGTTTTCCATTAGCAGATCTAAATTGCTCTGTTCTTGTTGCAAGAGAGACTAGTGTCATTAATGGAAAGAACTCTTAATCAAACCTGTATACATTAGTTAGTTATTTATCATAAAAAGGTAAAGGTTCCCCCCGCACATTTGTGCAGTCGTGTCCGACTCTAGGGGCCGGTGCTCATCTCCGTTTGTTAGCCAAAGAGCCAGCATTGTCCGAAGATGCTTCCATGGTCATGTGGCCGGCATGATGCACGCGGAACGCTGTTACCTACCCACCGAAGTGGTACCTATTCATCTACTTGCATTTGCATGCTTTCGAATTGCTAGGTTGGCAAGAGCTGGGGCAAGTGCGGGAGCTCACTCCATCACGCGGGGCTAGGGATTCGAACCTCTGAACTTGCAATCTTCCGATCGACAAGCCTGGCATCTTACCCGCTGAGCCACCATGCCCCCATTATTATTTATCATAGCCCCATGCTTACTGGAAGCTTCTGTTATGTGTGTCTCGGCTGCATTTTTTTTCTCACTGAAACACCTGAAGATGGGTGCTTGTGCAGTATTACAGTGCTGAATGTTGTAGCAATGTGAGGATGGGTACATTGCTGTGCAATGCAGCAATGGACAAAATATCAGATAAGAAGAGCTGCCAGGTTTTTATAGAGCCAAATACACTTCATTGGGACCAAGGCACAGCAGGGTTAGTTCCTGAACCTCTGAAATCATGTGTGAAGCAATAATAGCATCCCATCATTAAACCTCCCATCACTCCTTCAGGACTGGATGATATTGTGGCTTGTGCTTTTTTGAGTTTATTGTTTCAGATAAATCAGGTCTAAAAAATGGAGGAGAAAATGTCGATGAGAATTGAGGCTGATATGTTGAGGCTTTCATATGTATATGAAACTTTTTCCTCTGGCCAGAATGCAGGGAAAGGCTCCTTTTTTTTATAAAAATGCAACTGATTCAGGCTGGGGGGATTCTAGCTCTTGCCAAGTCTTTGAAAGAGAAACATTAACAGCAAAGAAAAAAAAGTGATTTTAGAGGTACAAAACAAAAAACCCAAACCTATGTACAAATCATGAATCAACAGGAAAGAAAGAGCACAGAATAGTTTCAATAAATCATTTTTGCTGATTTCAACTGTCGTTCTCCCTGATTAGTGTGACCATGTTACTATTTTTCATGCTCTCTGTGCTCCTGCTCTGGCTCCTTTGAAATGTGTCTAATTTATATTTCACATTGGATTTGTCTCACTCTTCACTTTGGCTTGATTCCAGAATGGAAAACAGAACCCTCTTGGTGAAATTTTGCTGGAGATCCGCCGTTTCAAGAGGGATAATTATGCACTGCACCATTGAACAGCTTGTGCCAGCTTTCACCAATCTGCTGCCCTCCAGAAATTTTGGGACTTCACTTGGGACTGAATACACAGCCAATTATAGCCCCCAAACATCTGGATCCCATCAGTTTTGGGAAGGCTGGTTCATACCATAAAAGGACTTGATTAGTCTTTGACATACCATGCCTACATCCTTTCTGCTACAGCATATGTAGAATGAGATGCTTCAAGAAAACGTATCTCACCCAGTGTAACTATATTTAGCTCTTATACCTCTGGGATTGTTCTGACACATAGTTCTCTTTATACTGTCCAGCTTTTTCAGATGTTGCTGATAGTACAAGGAAACAAGCACAGAATCACAGATGAAAAGGCAGGTATAAATATTAGGTAGAAGAAGCATTGTTACCTCACTCTTGAGCAGCAAGGATGCAAAAGTGGCTTACAGATCAACAACTGCCTTGACAACTGCTATATTGGTAACAATTATTTGATGACGATGATGATGAAGAAGATTCAAATCCTTTTGGAAGAGACCATGTGCTATTTTCAGGGAAGATCAAGAGTGGACATACCCACAGTTTCGTGCAGTTCTTGGCCTAATTTCAAAAGGTGTCTGAAAGTGATACATTTCAAAATCTGGTGAGAGTAGCCTTCTTCACAGCAGTGTCTAAAGGGGTGTGTGTCAAAAAGTCAAGCTGAAAATTGTGACTGTGCAGCGAAGCCCTGCCCCATTGTGTGTGTGTGTTGCATTGACACACATATTAAAGGAGTGAAGCTTCAAATGCATGATTGCCACCTTGACTTTTTGACCCTTCCTGCAGCTGCCCCTGATCCCTCAGCAGCTGGCTGGAGAAATGAGAGACAGAAGGAGAAAGGGGTGTTAAAGAAAAGAAAAGAAAAGAAAAGAAAAGAAAAGAAAAGAAAAGAAAAGAGAGAGAGAGAGAGAGAGAGAGAGAGAGAGAGAGAGAGAGAGAGAGAGAGAGAGAGAGAGAGAAGAAAGGAATAATTTCTCCTCCTTTTTGGCTGTAGCCAAAATCTGCCCAGCATCAGCTTTGGACTTCTCCACCAACAAGATGAGGTCTCTGTCATGCTACCATCAAGGGAGTGCAACCCTCCACAGAAAAAAAAGCTCTCCGAGACCAGGGCCATGCAGAAGAATTAGTGTATTTTTTTCCTACAAGTCTTCATTCAGTTCTTTCAAAGAAGAGCTTTTTGGAGAAATTCTCCTGGATAGAATGTGGTCTTTTGAAACTTACTTCCAGGTGGACAATGGGTATGTATGCATCCCTTGCCTTTGATTGTACAGTCATCTCTTTAGCAATTTCATACATTTTAATTAAATCCTGAGGGAGCCGATCATAAGGAAATTTCTTCTACTGGGTTTTTTCAAGTTGGGCACTGTGATGAAACCTTAATTTAATGGAGTGTTTAGGAAAGGGACTAGTCCAGGCAGTTGCTGGGAGTCAACAGTGACTCAAAGTCACACACACACACACAAACACAAAGGAAAGGGTGTCCATTGTTTCCAAATGTTGATTAAAATGTAAATTAAGTGTTTTATGTCATTTGTATAATAAAGTTGTTATGATATAGATACTGTATATATAGATATAGATATACTGTAGATATAGAGAGATGGAGATGGAGATATCCGTTCAATTGTGTTAGATTCTCGGAGACTGCCTGGACAGGTCCCTGCAGTTTTCTTGGCAAGGTTTTTCAGAAGTGGTTTGCCATTGCCTCCTTCCTAGGGCTGAGAGAGAGTGACTGGCCCAAGGTCACCCAGCTGGCTTTGTGCCTAAGGCGGGACTAGAACTCATGGTCTCCCGGTTTCTAGCCTGGTGCCTTAACCACTACACCAAACTGATATAAATTGATACAAATTATGTAACTTGCAACTTTCTACAAGAATGCCATTAGGAAGATGATAAGAGTTGCCACAACTGACATAAAATTAATGTAAAATGAATATAAAATAAACACGATATTAATATAAACCAAGTCAGCTGAAAAATACAAGAGTAATGTAAAAGAAAAAATTAATTGTCCTGTGAAAAATAGAAGCCCCTTTCACAGGAGAAGAAAACTTTAGATATATTGCAAAGCCAATTTCATGATAGCAGTACCCTCCACCTCAGATTTTTCACTCTGTTGCCTAACTGCTATTCCATTTTTGATGATGGAACTAGCACAACCTTTTCAATAAGCTTGATTCATAAAATAGTTAGGCAATAGTTTTGTCCCCCTGGGCTACTAGACTCCTGAACTTTTAATAATCCCCTTTACTTCATGGTTATATATGCTGTGTGTAGGATTGATATACAGTATATTTATTAGGGATAAAGATTAGAGGGGTGGAATGGGCAATGAACATATATGACATATATGGTAATTATGGTATTCTTATTTTATTGGTTGAGCCAATTGCAATGAAATTTCATTTCAATGTGCACCTTGTGTATAGTGGAATGACAATAAAGTTCTATTCCATTCCATTCCATTCCATTCCATTCCATTCCATTCCATTCCATTCCATTCCATTCCATTCCATTCCATTGCTATTCTTTGCTATTCTTTGCTAAAGTGAAAATGACACTAAATGCAGGCGGTATATTGACACTGTATTGCTGAATTCAGAGTGACACTACAATTGGTCCATCCATTCTGTCACCTTCCTTACCAACAGTGCAAGAAGAAATAGCTTTTAGAAAAGCTCAGCATTTCTTCTCAGGTTCTAGATATGACCCTTCATCTCTAGATGTTGCTTCTCATCTAGGAATGGGCAACCTACAGTATTTCTCTCCAAGTATAGTTGGACTACAACTCCCAGCATCCCTGATCATGCCTGTCTGGGGCTGATGGAAAGGCCACAGTTTCTCCCACCCCCATTCAAGATCATGAACAGTAACAATTACTGAGATGGGAAACAGAAGCTTTTCCTTTCAGTTCAAAGGAAGATTAAGTTAATGACTGAATGTTACAAGGGTGAACATTGAAAACATGGCTCCAGTTCCTGATAAATAATGTCATTTCTCATCCTTACCAATTAACGTGATATGAATGGCAAACCAACAAAAACAAAAGAAAACTGGATGTCCATGAGTTGGATCTGTTTAGGAACATGCATGTGTACAAGGACTTCCCACCAACTTTTCCCATATTGGTGTCCTAATCTCACTACTACAATTTGCATCTCTTGATTGCTTAAGAAATATTTGTGCCTAAGCAAATAAAATAAGTCTAAATTACAACTCCTCCACAATGGCTAAAAATATAAAAAAAATAACTAGATAGCTATGAATAGTTTTGAAAATTTGCTGTCTGCCTCTGAGAGAAGCAATTTCTGTCAGAGCCAGAAGGAAAATGAAAATCTATTCAGAATCCACCCTGCTGGATTCAGCCTGCCCAAGCAGTTTGATAAAATGCATGTTAATTTATCCCATGTGATAACTGAAAATTACTTTTTTATTCTTGCTGCAATATTTCTTCCTTGGCAACTGAAGTACAATTGCATGTATCCTGGCAATTTATTTATTTATGAAATTTATATGGCTGCTCATCTTAAGCAAATAACTCTGGATGGCTCACAACGCAGAAGGATAAAAATAACATAAGTCCAAATCCAAACAAATGTAATCAATACAAAACCCAAAAGCTTGAGGCACCTCACATGTTATCTCTAATCACAGTTTCACCTATATCAAGCTCCACTAACAACGCGACCCTAACGCCTGTGGGAAAAGCCAGGTCTTTCAGTCTTCCAGAAGGCCGACAAAGTGGGGCCATCTGGATCTCCACAGGACAGGTGTTGCAACGGAGAAGGCATGTCTCCTGGGTCCTGCAAGACAGCAGTGTTTCACTGAGGGGACCTGGAGCAATTACATTAAAACTACAGTAAAGCTGATGGTCTACTCTACACCTGCTTCATCTTATTCAAAAGCACTATGTGAAAGCCTCAGTTGATCAAATCTGTGATGGGTGATGATGACTGTGGTAGATTGGAATTAGGAATATAAACAAAATAAAGCTACTGTACATAAACATGGAGTGAGTAAACCCCACACTGACTCTCACTGATGATGTTACCTAGTTGGGTAATGAAACGTCTGCAAGCAAACAACCAAGCTCAGAGAGCACCAAAGACTCCACAGTTCAACCCTGAGTTACATATATTATCTTCTCTTGGAGATATCTGTCTCTGATGACTGGACAAACACTATTATTCTTTTGCTATACTATGTAAAAACTACAGGGGAGTTTCCCTCCACCCAGAAGTTGAAAGCTATTGTACTGCTCCATTTTTCTCTCCATATCTTTTTCCTCCTCCCTTCACGCTGGACGAGCTGTCTGAAATTTATATTATAACTTCTCTTATATTTAAAAATAACATCTCCTTCAAAAGTTGACTTCTGCTCCTGGTGATTTTATGGGCATATCCATGTAGTTTTCTTGGAAATAGTACAAAAAGAGTTTGCCAGTGCCCTCTTCTGGGATTTTTAAAAAAAACTTCCCTGTTTAGTTTGCAGCCTTGGTATTTCCAGGAGATCTCCTATTGTAATACTAACCAGATTTGATCTTGCTTAGCTTTTGAGATAAATCAAAGTTGGCTAGATGCTATCACTTAACAAGTCCTCTTTTATTTTACTTTATCAATAACATTTTTTCTGGAAAATCCTGGACTCCTTTACCGTAATTTACTTCTGGATACCTTTCAAGAGCACTCAGATAGCAAATGCAGAGTTCCAAAAGTTAATGTGCTAGGTTGCTACATGTTCATAAATTGTGATTGTGCTATCACAACGGTACTGGAAAGACAGCAACCTGCTCGCCAGTGGAATAAAGCATGGCTGGAAAGAGAAAAGAGCTAAAACACCAGAAGAACTGAGAATGGGTGGCGGGCGGGGAGCTTCTTTTACATGGTTATCTACAGTATGTGGAACATTGAAAAGTTGGGTTTAAATGTGTCTAGATACATATTCCAAGCATGATGATCTCAAGCAGAATAACAGGATAATGGAGATAAATGACTTATAGTCCTCTTCTTCTAAAAGAGAAAGAAAAATAATTCTGAAGATTATTAACCCCAAGATATCAAGTAATTTTAATATCAAGATATAAGCAAAATTTTTATTATGATCTCCCTGTAGAGTGCAGTCTTTTGATTGTTTGATGCATCTATATTCAGTATTCATATGATATATCTGCATTCAGTACCTTTGCACAGTAATGGAAAAGGTTGCAGCCTCCGGTCTCTATAATTCTTCCTTCATGCTGAAGGAATATTATAACATTCTTTTTTTTTTCCTTGAATTTTTAGTCCCTAAATCACTGCCTACTTTGCCTTGCTCTGTGATGCAAATTCATCTGGTTCTGCTTGTGCTTGGCTCCAGATCCTCTGCATTGGATTTAATTCAACAATGGTGTGGTGGGCCACTCTTTCTTCATCTCAGCTGTCCTAGGTGTAAGCTAAAACCATCACAGCGGCTGGTCAAGCATAAACTGAGTCTCTGCAATTTCCGCCCCTCTTTCATCTGAAGACTCTGACTCTACGCAGATTCCATGGCCAACAATAGCCACTGTTTTTCCTCCTACTTTATCATTGTTTGTTATCTTGCCTAGTGAAAAGTTGGAGAACTCAAAAGCTTGAACACAATTTTCCATTGGCTAAATAAAGATTCCATTGGCTAAATAAAGATAAAGAACCGCCCAGAGCCCCCTCCAGAAATGGGGGGAGATGGGCGGTGATATAAGTTAGAAATATAAATAAATAAATAAATAAATAAATATTCTCACCTACTATGCTATTTGGATGCTAGAAGGTAACAATCAACCTCTAACTTCCAGTTCATCTCAGACATTTGTTTACCTAAACCTTGTGGAAAGTATTGTCCCTGAATTAGAAAAATAAAAATATGTGCTTTGTGCATTGTGCATTGTGAAGCAGGAGCTCTCAAGGCATTTGTTTTCAACTGATCAATAAATAAATACATATGAAACTGGCTGAACATGTTCAATACTCTCTCTGGGTTCTTGTTCAACTCATTTTTGAACCCTCGTTTATAGAAGATAGTCCTCTATCTGAAGGACTGCTCTGTTCAAATCTAGTTGAAAAAATTCTAAATCTTCAGAAGGGACAACAGCAAGGCCCCATCAGTGTTTGGATCCTGGACAACAGACCAAGCAGGCGCACAAGTCATCATCTTCCCACTACACTGAGATGTATGACATAGTTATGTATTATATGTTTAAATGATGCTAATTATTTTAAAATTTGCAACTACCCATGTACATTAGGCTATGCACATCTCTGTTCCCTTCTTTTTCTCTTCCTGGTGCTCTATGACTTTCAAGTTCTCACGGTAGCAGTGGAGGGAATGACTTGGCTTCTGGGCTTCGTTTTCAGAGTGCCTTGGATATATCACTTTGCAGTCTCACTTTTAAAAAAAAAACCAGAATCTGAATATAGGCAGAAGAGGACGAGCCTTCATTTTCATAACAGACTGATCTTCATCAAGCAAAACCATTGAACCAGTTAAACTGAGGTTGTGGCTCCTTTCAGCTACAAGCAGAGGACTCCATGATCACAAATCCATCTGCAGATCATGTTTGAAAGATTGAGGGTTTATGTGATTGGCCAAAGGAAAGTGATGTAAATGAGATGGAGCTGTATCTGTGGTAACAAGGATAAATAACAAAGGCAGCTTCTAGCAGGAGATGTATCCCTCAAATCAATTGTTGCACAACTACACAATGACTTTAAAGCATCTCAGTGTAAAGCTGCAGTCTGCCAGCAGCCTGAGCTCTGCCAGAGAAAAAGCTGCAGTCATATTCCTGGTACTGGCACAGCATGTGTGAATTACAGCTCAGAGAGAACCCCCTGCTCTGGAAAAGACAGTGGTACATTCCTCCAATTATGAACCTCGGCTAAATTGGTTGCTGTGCATTTAATTCTAGTCCCATCTTTCAGGGCTTTCAGGTCCTGTGCAGCATCTTTCCAATTAGCTTTGGTTTTCAGAGACAGGTGCCCCTCCATTTCCAAATAATAACAACCACAACACTCCACAGCTCATTCAGCTATTTGTCTGGTGAGACAACCGGGAAGACTGCAAGGGAGTACAAGCAAGTGCTGAGCCGCAGAGGATGGATGGTGTCGGTGGCAACAGGACGATGTCTTACAGTCGATGGAGTTACGACAGGTACTGTGCATCACAATCCTTCCCTTCCCTCCCACCTCCTTCTTCAACTGGGGAAAGCTGCAAACTCAGGTTGACATTGATCGTTGCTCATTCCTTAGCAAAGCTTCAAGTCCTATAGAAGCAGTCCTGGGTCTAGAAATGAAAGGCCGATACTTTACCTTCCTTACCTGAGTATATCTTTGGCCATTAACAGGAACTGGCCACACAGGATTCCCTGTTTGTTCATCTTGTAGTCCCAAGAGCAAATCACCATCTTCAGCTAGGTCCATCAGAGACTGGAAAGTTCCTAGAAATGTGCTTATTTTTCTTCTTCCACAGAGGTGGCTTCCCCAGGACTAAGTGTAAAGAAACACTGCATGCTTAATTGCGACTGGTGTTATAAAGTTTAACAAATTCATCTGTAGGTAAATTTAAACGCACAGGTTGGTGAGATTTTCTTCATGATAATTTTGCAAAATCTCCGTGAAGCATTTAGATGACCTTCCCCTCAAAAGCTAACCATGATGCTTCTTGGAGGCTGCTAATCATCCTGCAACAGACTGCCATTTCATTTCCATTGCTTTCCTTGTTGCTGCATTATTCCAGTGACATTTTCTGTTACAGATAGTAATGTGGGTGCAAGTTAAACCATACAAATAATTAAATTGCAGGATCTTGACAAGCTTTATCAAGTGTCAGGCTCCTTTTAAAAAATGTAATTGCATATGTATATTGGGTTGATATGCCTACATATGTTATCCCTAAATGACAAGTAATTAATGGATCATAAAAATTTGAACATTTAAGAACTAATTGCTGTACGCCTGGATTGAAGAATGTGGGCTTGGTAAAGTAATATGAATGATAGTCATACAGAAACAGGCAACTAATATTTTGTGCAATTAAAAACAAAGGTAGATGAAACTGTATAGTAGCAGATGTTTCTTGTAGTCTTGTTCCATTATGTCCTCTCTGAATTGATTCCTTCTGATAGACAGCAAGTTTATAACAGCAGCTATACGCAAAAATTGCTTATTGCGGCAGTAGTTTTTATTTAACAATGCTGTTAAAGTTCACCACATTCATTTAGTGTTACAACTGGTACTGGCTGAAATAAGGACCACACTTCTTTCTCCTTTCCATCACCTACCTTTGTTATGCAGGTCAGGACTTTGCTTGATTTCAGCTGCTGGTTTACAGATTCATTTCAGAGTTTAGGATTAACATCAACAATTCCCAGACAGATTAAGAATGATCCTAAATCACCCTAAACTGATGTTGGGAGATTGAGGAGTTGTAGAGAGGTTTTTGTTGCTCATTCAAATTATCTTTCCACAATTATTCTGACTGACCACTACTAATGATAAGTGGTCTCCCAAAGGTCCAAGGTAGATGGCTAAAGCAATGGGAACTCAAAGAACATGTTGCATCTTGGATAATAAGGTCTTAGAGGGACACGTGTTAACTGAAGAGTGGCTGCATTTGCACTGAAGTACTCCAAGGAATAAGCAGATTCCGAGTTTGTTAAAGCATCAGCCGATGAGGAAGATGTTAATGCTACTGAGGATACTTGTACGCAAGGTCTCGTGTTTATTTTCTCCTCTGTATAGAAGGCCTTCATACAGATACCTCAAGTGTACATGATACAGTTATATTATTTATTACACATACCACGTACAAGGTAGACAATCTGTTCAATACAGGTATTCAGTTTTTTAGATGCTTTTTTTCTAAATAGAACAGCTTAGTTTTATGTAAACTGAGAATGGTCCACTGCAATGATCTCATCTGGCCCTTGGATATTTCTGTCAAAAACATTTTCCAGGTGGTCAGAAATAGGTGCTCTGCTTGCTAAACATTGTATAGATTTTGCAGGTAATACAAATTTATTTTGCATTTATACAATATAAATGCCCATATTTGTATTGTCTAATTTGTATGTTTCATAACTGTGAAGTGTTGACTGCAGAGAAACAAGTGTAGCACGTGGGCCACATGTGGGCCACAAGGACCCCTTTAGTGCTCCCAGAGTAATCTCACCATTTCCATCTCCCTACCCCCTCAAAATATTGGGCCCACTTTGGGTCCTGCTTCTGCCCACTTTTAGTCCAGTGGAACCCTCAGATGACTGAAGTTGTATATAAAGTTGTATGCTTTATTGTCTGAAATGTAGACTGGCGTCCATTGGCCATCTCTGACTTAGATATTAAATAGGACCATATGTTCTCTTGCTCTCCTTCCCTCCCATCAGCTTTTGTGATTCAGTTCAAAGATTAGCCAAAACGATGGTGGTAGTGGTGGTGAGAAATACTCAACTAGCCAAATATTTGCACAATTGTAATGCTAGTACATGGGGCGTGGTGGCTCAGCGGGTAAGACGCCAGGCTTGTCGATCGGAAGATCGCAAGTTCGGAGGTTCGAATCCCTAACCCTGCGTGTGGAGTGAGCTCCCGCACTAGCTCCAGCTCTTCCCAACCTAGCAATTCAAAAGCATGCAAATGCAAGTAGATTAATAGGTACCACTTCGGTGGGTAGGTAACAGCGTTCCACGCGCATCATGTCGGCCACATGACCATGGAAGCATCTTCGGACAACGCTGGCTCTTCGGCTAACAAATGGAGATGAGCACCGGCCCCTAGAGTTGGACACGACTGCACAAATGTGCGGGGGGGGGGGGGACCTTTACCTTTAATGCTAGTCCAATGCCATTTTTGCTGTTTTAGTTACTGCTATCTTTCTCCTTCTCTTTTCTATTAACTCTTTGATTCAATCTTCAGTGCATATAGCAACCATCTGTAATATATAACCACAAACTAAGCAGAATGCATCCATGACTATGTTGGAAAAAAAACCCACTGTAAGGAATTTACCTTAATCTCTGTGTCCTATGTACATATCCACTCTTTCCTCACCCCAACCTATAGGATCAGTCATACTAAATAACACTAATTTGGGCTGGAGAGACTATGGGGCAGAAATAGAAAGCAGCCCTGCAATAATGTGGGTAAGGTATATACAACTAGTGCTAGAATAACTTACGGGAATTAGATGGTTTGCTTGTTTTTTCATTCTCAAAAGCAAATATGAAATGGGGAAAGGTACCTTACAGGCTCAGTCCTTTGTGTTAGAACAACAGTCCTCTTTGACACCTTGGAATACCACCTTTCGCTGGCTACTGGTACTGACTGTTACTGAAGTCCAGCAGAAAAATTAACATGTAGGCAATCCTTTTGGGCATAGAAGCAGAACTCAGAGGAGTCATCATAGCTAGAGATTGCTCTCCTTAAGAAGAATGACCTTGAGAACCAAATGCTAGGCTCTACTGAGGCTGGCTCGGTTCTCACGCTGTCTGTAGGCCTGCAGCAGGTGGAGATTTCTTATCTGCCCACTGCACTTATGTGCCTTTAGATCAGTGTTTCTGACCCTTGGTAACTTGGAGAAGTGTGAACTTCAGCTCCCAAAATTCCCCAGCCAGCTGTGGGACTTCAGCTCCCCAAGTTCCCCAGCCAGGAATTTTGGGAGTTGAAGTCCACACATCCTAAAGCTGGCAAGGTTGAGAAACACTGCTTTAGATCTAGGCATTCTTGTTTGGAGGCCTATGTATTAGGGTTGTGCACACATTGAAAAGAATTTGGGAGAAATGCTTGGGCCCTCATAGAAGCACACTGTGCCTTTCCTTTTATTCATTAAACTGGCTCAACTTTTTTTCAGACCTCTGCATTAGTTGCTGCTGTTTAAGACCTGGATTAATTTTAACGAGTGGATTCTTAAAGCAGGAGCATCTTTTTTTCAGGTGAAAGCCTGAAAAACATCTCGCTACTTTAATGAACAAATGTGAGCAACAGTACAGTTAAGAAAGGCTGTTAGGTATGATGGCTAAAGCAGTAGCATTAAACTGAAGCAATACATGCTGTTTTTAAACTACCCCCCTCCTTTTTTAAATACACCTTTCTGTACCAGTCAGTTCCAATTTCTGTCAGAATTGTTGTCAACTGAAAGGAAAAAGTAAACAGATGTTCCAGCATCTGTAGTTATAATTTTCTACTGCATTTTGTTTTCTTCTGTAACAATTGGGGTTTTCAACTGTAGATTCCTATCTTACATTCAGTTAGATCAGATCCTTACTTTATCACAACATAATGTATTGCCAGGCACCACTGCAATGCATTCCAATGTCTGGGAAATTTTACTATAATTGGATACTGCATATTTTTATTTTCTAACATTCTGTGGCCCACGATTCTCCCAGTATTTATCCAAGTGCTTTGTCACTGATGTGTATATATCTACTTTGTAGAGGTGTGCGTATAGCACTGGAAATAGCTTTGAAAAGTACATTTTCAAAATCTTTGAAGTGCTATTAGAAGCAAGAGCATCTTTGTTTTTATTGGCTATTTTTGGACTCAATTAAGACCTGGCCTTTAGAGTCCAAGGACATGTTTCCATTGCTAGGAGCACTTGAGAAAAGGTGAAGAGGTAATTATTGTCAGCTTATGACTATCATATCTGTTGCCATGGGTGCAGAGAAAATGGAGGAGGAGAGGTTCTTTATCAGCTTGATTCAAATATGAATTGATCAACTATGGAACAAGGCCTAGCCCACTACTGGACTATTGACTCAAAAGCATTTCACAGCTGCCACTTAAGGCTCATCTGAATCTCTTCCCTGCTACTTCTGTGCATGTATTAATGTCGTTCATACTACTAATCAGAAACATGCAGCTCTGTGATTGTGGCAAACCTATTACCCCTTTCCCCAAAACAGGCATTAAGGACCAGTATTTTTTTGAAGTCTGGGGTAAGAAAGAAGGAAACAATTTGAGAAGCTGCTGTAGTACTGATCCATGTTCCTTTGTCTAAAAAGAAAACTAACAGAAGTGTTAGCAGGGATCAAGGAAAGAGAATGGGTAGAAGTACCAAAAGAAGGGTGGATATGACATTAATTGCAAGAGGAGGCTAAAGCCATGGATAAAGATGAACTAAAAAGAATCTGGCACAGGGAGCATTTGACTAATTATCAAAGTCAAAGTATTTTATTATGGTCATTGACCAGACTTCAGCAACATATCAGAATAAGATTAATAGAATAAAACAAGGTTTAAAGGAAAATGAGGTAAATAGAAGGTAAAGGTAAAGGTTTCCCCCTGCACAGTCATGTCCGACTCTAGGGGCCAGTGCTCATCTCCGTTTCTTAGCCAAAGAGCCAGCGCTGTCCGAAGACGCTTCCGCGGTCATGTGGCCAGCATGACGCACATGGAACGCTGTTACCGTCCCATGGAAGTGGTACCTATTTATCTACTTGCATTTGCATGCTTTCGAATTGCTAGGTTGGCAAGAGCTAGGGCGAGTGCAGGAGCTCACTCCGTCACGCAGCGCTCGGGTCTCAAACTGCTGATCTTCTGATCGACAAGCCTGGCGTCTTAACCACTGAGCCATCGCACCCCCTTGGTAATAGAAAAACGTAGTCAAATTGAACTGTTCCCAGCAAGGTCCTGATGGATCTTGACAGCTTTTAAACAAAATTTGATGACATTCAAGTCTGGGGTAAGAAAGAAGGGAACAATTCTGATCACTCTGATCAGCTGAAAGCTAACAAAAATAAAAGGTGTCAGTGCAACCTGAATACTGAGATAATAAAGAGGTTATAAGATTGTAATAAAATTGACCATAAAGAAGTATGTGGGCTGTTGTTTTAATAGCTCCTGATTTACAATAACAAAAATGTTTGTTATAGGAGATTTTCTGGAATTTCACTCCCCAAACCGCAGTTTGCAAAGTATTACAGCATGCAAGTATCAGAGCTCTTCGAAATTTTGGTATAGTAATTTGATTGAGCTATCTGGCAGGCTTGTGTCTGGTGACTTGATTACCTAAATAGACATCAGGGGGAATTAGGCCACTCTCAAATCGTTGTTCCATTTCAAACTTTCCTTGTCTGATGCTCTTCCTGGCTGAGTCATACCCCATGGTGATCAGGGTGTGAAAGGAGAAGCCGTGCTAATGCAGCTTCTCCTCCAGTCTCCTTTCCCTAATTATCCAGATGGTTTGCTACTTGATCTCAGGATCCGTACAAAATCCATGGCAAGATTCCATCCACTTTGTTACAGAGAGCTGATGAGGATTCTTGAATAATATTTGTGAAGAAGATATAGTTTAGTGTCGATGAAGGTTCTCAGTCATCCAGGTGGAACAGTCTGTAGCTTGAATCATGTCAACTGGATTTCTATTTTCTCAGTGGAAACGTTTCGCTCCTTATCCAAGAAGCTTCTTCAGTCCGAGCAAAGTTAGTAAGGGAATCCTTAAATATGTTTCTAGGGTGGCTGTGTGACCTTGCACCTGGGGCTAGGTCATGGTTATTTGAGATGTTTATTTCTAAGTCCCTTTATCATCCAAAGGAGGATCGTTAAGATTACCATGCTGCTGTTGAGCTTGTGAAATGGTCTTAATCTTCCTAGGCACAGAAGACAAAGCAGGAAGGAAAATAGGGGAAAGATTGTGCCTGAGGCCCCCACCTCTATTCAAGGAAGGATTTTCCAAGTTGGCATAAATGGATTCCTTGACCCCTCTCTCAAACCACCTATCTTCCCTGTCTAAAATGTGAACATTAATGTCCTCAAATGAGTGTCCTTTTTCCTTTAGATGAAGATAAACTGCTGACTCTGGTCCTGGACCAGAGGGGCGCAGAATCCATGGGGTGGCGCGGAATCCATGTTTGCCTCGGGTGACACAGACCCTAGTTGCGGGCCTGTTTGTAGCGGTTCTGTATTTCTCCAAGATATCTCTCTTCTTCACTGTTTTCCTTCTATTCCTGTTTTCTGATAAGAACCACTTGACCAGCAGGTCAAGTGACATCACAGAAAGGAACAGTAATTGCCCACCACGCTCCAGCAGCTGTTGGGTCTAAACCAAAGGGTAGATTCTAGAATGCAGAGGGCATTTCCCCACATATTAGGTCATTTTGTTCAATTTTTTCCAACACGTATAAAGCAATGGATTGTGCTGTCCCCAGAATTTAATGTGAGCCATTCCCAAAGTATATTAACAGGAAGCTGGCCAAATAAATACAAACTGTTTCATGAAAACATATAGTCATTTCCCGAAACCATGTTCCCTTCTGGCAAGAATATAAATGCTGTTATTATCTAGGCGCAAAAGGTACCTGCTTGATTTTCATTGCTCTTAATTTCCTTTTCCAGTCGTACCCGTTCTTACAGGAACAAACTGAGTAGAAGCTGCCAAGAAGCATTGTTATAATAAGAACTATTGGAGGGATGTGCTGCTTTCTTTCAGTCACTGCAAATGTTTCCTAACCTTTGATTAGGATGTGGGACCTGTAATCTGAATGAAGCTTGCAGTTCAAACAAGACAATAGAGAATGAAAACTCTGGAGCAGAGCTGAATAACTTTACCTTTGACCCCTGCTTGCCCTGAATTGTGGGGACCAGAGCACCCCGCACCACAGAGCAGTCCTGGACCTCTGAAATGCTCCATTACCACCTCTGACTGTACATCTCTGTCTGCTTTCTTGATCAACCTTATTTCAGAGAGCTTTTGCTGCCATAGGAATTGAATTAGTGTTTATCTTTCGGTGGTTGCCGTTACCTATCTCTTTATCACACTAATATTATACTGTTTTAGCTGTCCTCTTAAGCATACTACTCTTAAAACTGAATACACTGCTTCTTTGAAACGATCTTCCAGTCTAACCTGGAACGGCAGAATGGAAATTTTTTAATAAAATAATACTTGATAATAATACTGTATGTGACCTTCCCCAGGCCCAGGCTGAATGTGTTCTCAATAGCCAACAGCTTAGTAGGTGTTTGTGGGCTTTTCCCCACAACTGAGTTACAGTGCTCTCCACCCATCCTTAATTTGGCAAAAAACAATATTGGTGTGAAATTTGCTATCCCCATTATCAATCCCTGTTCTGCCTCTATTGCAGAGCTTTCCAAACGGTGTGTCGCGACACAAAAGTGTGTCGCCACACACAGCGTGGTGTGTCGCCACACCACCCGGAAGCAGCGGCGCGCCCCCCCGCGCCGCCACCGTGCGCGCGTGCCGCCGCACGCCCCCCCGCGCCGCCGCTGTGCGCACGCGCACCGCCGCCGCCGCTGGTGTGTCGCCAGCGGCAGCACTTTGGAAAGCCCTGCTCTATTGCCTCTGTTCGCTTCCAGTTTCCTGGCAGTGCAGGTGCAGTGCAAGTGGGGAAAGGCCTTAAGTTCCAAACATACACACACAGAGATGCACACTGCATTTTTTACAGTGCCAGGGAAGCTTTCAACTGGATGCTTATTGAGCTCATTTTGTGGTCTGTAAGCTGTACAGGGGTATAATAGTGTAATATTTTTTCTTTTCCGGCATAAAGTGGAAAAAAACGTGGTTGGCTGCTGTGAATGTGGCAATCTTTCTCTCAACCACGTCACTTAGGTGAAAATGTTGCCCAGATTCTTGCAAATTATTCTCTATAACTCTATGGATTAGCTACCAGTATGCGTCCACAAATGTGTGTGTGTGCGCGCCTTCCTGGTGACTGCCTGGACTAGTCCCTGCAGTTTTCTTGGTGAGATTTCAGAAGTGGTTTGCCATTGCCTCCTTCCTAGGGCTGAGAGAGAGGGACTGGCCCAAGGTCACCCAGCTGGCTTTGTGCCTAAGGCGGGACTAGAACTCAGAGTTTCCTGGTTTCTAGCCTGGTGCCTTAACCACTACACCAAACTGGCTCTCCTCCACAAATGAAATTATCTAAAAATGATGTAACACATGGGTGACATCAAGGTACACTGAGTTCCACAAAAGTTTATCCTGTGATACATTTGTTAGCCTTTAAGATGCTACAATACTTCTGTGTTTTGTGTTTTTTGTTTTGCAAATATATGAATATTTTAGAAAGTATTGTAAACACTGCTCTGGTTATTCGTTTAGGCTGTCAGAATTGAAATTGGTTGAACAACACATGTTTGGTTGTGTTATGCTTCTGAAACTGGTCCTCTTCAAGCACAGGTTAATATTGCTCACAGGTATGGAGTAGGGGTGTGGTGGCTCAGCGGGTAAGACGCCAGGCTTGTCGATCGGAAGATCGCAAGTTCGGAGGTTCGAATCCCTAGCCCTGCATGCGGAGTGAGCTCCCACACTAGCCTCAGCTCTTGCCAACCTAGCAATTCGAAAGCATGCAAATGCAAGTAGATTAATAGGTACCACTTCGGTGGGAAGGTAACAGCGTTCCACGCGTGTCATGCGGCCACATGACCGTGGAAGCGTCTTTGGACAACGCTGGCTCTTCGGCTAACAAACGGAGATGAGCACTGGCCCCTAGAGTCGGACACGACTGCACAAATGTGCGGGGGGAACCTTTACCTTTACTATGGAGTCAGACCCTTGGAAATGCTGTTCATCTCCTAGTGCCTTAAAGTATCAGGTGCCTTGAAGCCCTCACTAGATGTCATCAGTAGCATCATGTCACAAAATATAGAATAGGCATGGTCCCATTTTGAAAACTCTCTGCAGTTGAGCTGACTCTGATCCTGATAGTGAAATGAAAAGATAAACCCCCAAAGGTTGTAGGGAGAAGTTGCTGGGTGACAAATAGCAGACAAATACAGTAAAATGTCCCATCTTTCTCATCCATGTTTGATTTTTAAAGTTAGATCTCATCCACCTTACTATGATTGGAGAATTTTGTGATTAAACCTGAATGTAGATCTGTTTCCATCTGATTTTGACTCTAATTTTGGTTCCAAATATGTCAGATTGTCCTTGTG
The DNA here is from genome assembly GCA_023362775.1 of Charina bottae. NCBI lineage: Eukaryota > Metazoa > Chordata > Lepidosauria > Squamata > Charinaidae > Charina > Charina bottae. The sequence continues at coordinate 181,902,563 of JALMGJ010000001.1, read as the reverse complement.
CATGGGGATTTGATATAGAGCTGGCCCAAGACACTTTTTGCCTGATATGAAAGCTAAGGTTGTGTCTCCTCTGAACTCCATATTCAGAAATAGAGAACAGACTGGAAGTTGAATATTTTGAATGGCACTAGAGATCAGTTTGGGGCAGTTGCTCAAACTGTAGGTTATGAGGATAATTTATGCTATTATATATAGTTTGGCTTAGAAATTCAGTTTGACCAGTTTTAATGCAGGTTTCATTGAAATGATCTTTGCTGTCAAATAAACTGCATATGTATGTATTTGAAAATGGATAGGAATTTATTAAATAATAATAATAATAATAATAATACTGTAATCCAACTCTGTTATTGAACTGGTGGTATTTATAGAAATATTTCATAGCATCCTGGCATATTAAGGCAACAAAATATTGCAGGGACTCAGATATATCATATTTGGTTTTGGTATCTCTGAAAACAGAATGCACTGGTGTGTGATGGTTATTAACTTGCTTCTTCCTATCCTTCCAGCTTCAAAGCAAGGCTTTGAAATATTATGATTTCTTGAAAATGGGTACTATTTATGGACCTAATCTAGAGACACTTAAGCATTTCTCACTGAAGTGAAATCAACAAGATTTGGATTCAGAGTTAAGGATTCTGTCCCACCAATTCCAATTTCCATGCAGTTGCTGTATTGATTTGTTTCAATCCTTGATATTAGCACTGGGTGGGGTGGTTTGGTGGGTGAAGGGTGGAGAGTGAATGAGCAAATCAGCCAGGAAACTATTACAAGGAATTACAGAAGAAGAAACTAAAGGCTATATTCACCCAATTTTGGTCATTAAAATATGCAAAACTAAAAATAATAGAAAATCAGTGTACAAACAAACCCATTATATTGATTGATATATAGGTTATGTACCATCAAGTCATTTCCATCTCCTAGCAACCACATACATAGATTTTCTCCATGATGATCTATCCCTAACCTGTTCTTTCAAGTCTCCCAATGGTGCACTCATCTCCACTGTAACTGAGTCCATCCACCTTACTGCTGGTTGGCCTCTTCTTCTATTATATACAAAATCTGGTTTGTGAGATTTATACTTTTATATATGAATGTCCCAGTTTTTGAAGGAGTCTAATTATTGCACAAAGGATTCCAAAACTAAAAGAAACAAAGTCTCCTTGAGTGCTTTTAACTGTTTCCCCAAATGTACAGGTATAAAAATGGACATTTCTAGCACAATAATTTCTCTATAAAAGGACTTATTTTATTTATTTATTATTTGTATTGTCGAAGGCTTTCACGGCCGGAGTTCAATGGCTGTTGTGGGTCTTCCGGGCTGTGTGGCCGTGTTCTGGAAGTTGTGGTTCCTAACGTTTCGCCAGCATCTGTGGCCAGCATCTTCAGAGGGCAGGAGCACAGATAGAAGCAAAATCTCTGTGCTCCTGCCCTCTGAAGATGCTGGCCACAGATGCTGGCGAAACGTTAGGAACCACAACTTCCAGAACACGGCCACACAGCCCGGAAGACCCACAACAGCCATTGAACTCCGGCCGTGAAAGCCTTCGACAATACATTGAACGCCTCTACGGGGAGGAAACGTTCCGACAGACATGGAGACTGGAAACACTCCGGAACAGAAAAGCACACCTTCTCTGCTCCTTAACCTTCCTAGTGCGATGCAGAGATACCAGGACCATTCCAGCTTTTCTCAGAACGAAAAGGACCTTCAAATCGTCACAAGCCAGCCGCATTTACGACCACCTTGAACAAGCCCTCCTGCGCGAGAGAATTCACACAACCCGCCGAAACCTTGCCATCACAGAAAAAGATCTATTCGACACACATATGAGCCTTAGTCACAAAATGAGAAGCCAGGATTGGGACAAGATTGATACCATATCCTACAGAAAAATGGAAAAGGACATTTTTGACTACACAAACAGACAAAAGCAAAAAATTCAACAAATGCCAAAACAGTCAACCAAAACCGGCACTGGATACTTCACGCATTGTCATCAATTTGACAGAATGCCTGCTCTCTCCTGAAGAAACCTCCATCCTAAGCAAAGGAGGAAACTTTGCAATTACACCCACCAGAATTCCAGTGGAAGATATCATTGCCAATGTGGAATCAGCCATTCACCAACGTCCAGAGGAAGAAGCAGAAGAAATAAGGGGTGAAGTGGCAAGAATCCTAAGGAAAGCAAAGCCCCCCACCAGCAACATTACTACAGAGATTTTGCTTCTATCTGTGCTCCTGCCCTCTGAAGATGCTGGCCACAGATGCTGGCGAAACGTTAGGAACCACAACTTCCAGAACACGGCCACACAGCCCGGAAGACCCACAACAGCCTATTTATTATTTATTTATTTAAATTTGTATTACCGCCCATCTCCCCCATCGGGGGACCCTGGGCGGTTCACAATAAAACATAGTTAAAAACATAAATAAAAATTTACAATATTAATAAATAATATAAAATCCAAGCATAAAAGATGTTAAAGATGGTAATACTGGGGGGTTTCATGGGACCAGCCATCCCCAAGAGGAACTGTTGGCATTTCCCTCCCAGGAAAGCCGGCAGAACCAGGTTTTTAAGTCTTTTTGGAAGGTCGGGAGTGAGGAAACCCGCCTCAGCTCTGGGGGTAAGATGTTCCAGAGGGCGGGCACTACTGCAGAGAAGGCTCGCCTCCTGGACGAGTTCCTAGATGGAACTCTTTAGTCGATGGGGTCCGCAGCAAGGCCCTCTCTGACTGATCAGGTGGGACAGGTCGATGTTCTGGGGATGAGACGGTCCCTCAGGTAACCTGGTCCTATGTCATGGGGAAGGTTTGAGAGGAAGGAGATATTTTAGAAGAAAATGACTATTTGAATCAAGAAAGTGTAAAGAATTTTAAGTTGGTTTATAATATTAAAAAAAAAAAGCAAAACTCTATTATTATTATTATTATTATTATTATTATTATTATTATTATTATTGGATATTGGAAAAATAAAGGAGGAAAAAAACAGATTAAGGCAGCAAACCTTAAAATTACTTTCTTAATGACCAGCTAAAAATGAATTCGAATTGGAAATAAATTCTTTCAGCATTTCCCCCCATATGAATTGGTTTATTTTTACCTTTTGTGCATATTCTAAGAAAAATTCGTATTTAGTGGTCAGAATATGACTTTGTTGGTGCACAGTCTGAAATACATTATGATGTTTTTTAAAATTATATTTTAATATATTGTTGTTCGGTGATTCAGGTGTTCAGTGATAAGGTATTACAGTGGAAACATACTGGGTGATAAATCTAATTATAAGAGCTAATTATGATATAATTCCTATAAAGCTCTGGTTATTTCCTTGAAACATAATATTTACCTTGAGAAGCTAATGAGCATATGTTTTGCCTCTTTCTCTCTCTCTGGTTTCAATTATGAAAGCCCTGATTTAAACACTATAGAAGTAACGTGATTATTTTTCCAGTATAGAGTTCTGAAAAAAAATACTGTTGAACTTTGCTTTAATTGCCTTTAGATAATAATGGAACATTTTCAACATTCTTTGTAAGTAGACACACTGTAGCTGAGGCTGAATTTTCCTGTTATCTTTTAGAAGCTTTCCATAGTATCATCACCCCTGTTTATGCTGCACAGAATTTAAAAAAAAATCAATTGAAGCTGGACTGGAATTGAATCACTCAGATCTGGAAAAGAATACTTATGTATCGGCTCTGATGCTCACTGTCTGGGATAGTGGCGCATTTCTATCAAATGCTATTTGGCTGTAACTTGGCTCCTGTGGCAATTTGTCATGCATCAATTTTTAAACCATGTACAGGAAGAAGAGGGGGAAATTACAACCTGGGACATAAATCTGATTCAAAAACAGCTCCTTACCAGATAAAAAGGTAAAGGCTCCCCTTGCACATTTGTGCAGTCGTGTCCGACTCTAGGGGCCGGTGCTCATCTCCGTTTGTTAGCCGAAGAGCCAGCGTTGTCCAAAGACGCTTCTGCGGTCATGTGGCCGGCATGACGCACGTGGAATGCTGTTACCATCCCACCAAAGTGGTACCTATTTATCTACTTGCATTTGCATGCTTTCAAATTGCTGGGGCTAGAGCTGGGGCAAGTGCGGGAGCTCACTTCGTCATGTGGGACTAGGGTCTCGAACCGCCGAACTTGCGATCTTCTGGTCAACAAGCCTGGCGTCTTACCCGCTGAGCCACCATGTCCCTTCCTTACCAGACAGACTGGTAAATTAAGCACCTCCTTCAGCTGTGCTTAATTCACCTTTTCCTTGAAAAAACTGGAAGTCCAACAAATTAGTAACCAAGTTGTAGAGCAGTTCTTCTTAGGTCTACCCTGAAGCCAAAGATATCCAAGGCAAAGAGGATCTTTTCGCCTCCCTCCCCACAACTTTTGTTCAACAAGAGTCATTTTTATAGTCTTTGCATGACTTTGATATCAAAACCCATAATAAGTTGACTCTGTCACTTACAGGTACTTCTGTACATTTTCCAGCACATTAAGAATGGCAAAAAATGTTGCCCTCCTCTGAACCTTCTCCAGCTTTACTACATTGTTTTAAAGGCGCAGTGACAAGAACTGCACACAATATTACAGATGTAGTTGCACCATGGATTTATATAAGGGCATTATGATATTGGCATCTGCAAGTCCCCATTCAGAGACAGGAGCAGAACGTTTGGTCCTCATGCAGTGGGGAGCAAGAGAGTTTATTTTGTAATCTTGTTGTAGTGGATTGTCATTTTGCTGTGTGCACAGGTAGTCCTCGTGTAGTGACTGCCTCATTTAGCAACAGTTCGCAGTTATGACAGTGATGAAAAAGTAACTTTACGACCAATCCTCACATTTACGACCTTTGCAGGTCCTAAAGCAAAGGAAAACTGAAGTAAGATTATAAACACAGTCACAGTTTCATTTAGTGATCGCTTTGCTTAACAGCCAAGTTGTTAAGTTGTCCCAGTTGTGGTCGCTAAACGAGGACTACCTGTATATGCATATGACATGTGTTTCAGACCTGAAAAATGGGACTCAGGGTCTCAAAGAGTTACGTGAGTCAATTATATACAACAAACACATAAACATACTGTACATGGCAAAAGGCTGGTGAAATAGGAATCAGTATAATTGTCTGTGCTTAAGTAGTGATTTCTTTTTTTTTCTCTTTTTAAAAGAATTTTACCTACCACAAACAACTGCTGGTAAGGCAATTGAAATGACTGTAACAAGGTTTTCAGCATTGCCAGTACGGACACTGATCTCAAAGGGGAAGAATTAATACCATTCGACGATTCGAGCCCTTTCCCTGCAGATTGTCTTTAATGAGAAGTTTGTCTTCACAGCCCCCTGAGTGCAATTACAGGGGTGCCATTCCTTGCATCTATTTTAGTTATTTACTGCACTGAGGTCCAGGAAAGATGGACATTTACATCTCTGTTGCTGCTGCTGATTACCTTTATCTGCCAGCCTGGTAAATGTTTTGGAACCATATCTAAAAACACTTTCGAATCTGGACTGTCATGGGGGTTAGGGGGAATGGAGAGAATGAGGAAGAAGGATGCTTGTTTAGAATTTAGTGAGTGGGCTGAGTATTTCTCTGCAAACTACCAATAAGCACATCCAGATAGATATCATTGCTCCCAACAGGCTGATTAAATGGCTCCTATTACTTGAGGGATTTTTTTTTTAAAAAAATAACGTCTGTTGTTTGTTTTCTTCTCTTTACTTGAGTGTTCATAAACATTATATGAAAGCTTATTAAAAGTAGAAGAATGTTGCATGCTTGAATGTTGCTGGCAAAGTAAATTCATTTACTAGTTTGCATTTCCTAACCTAATTATATCAGATTATTGGGTTGGGGGAAGTGATTTTTGGTGTTACTGCTGTTTTCTAAAAACAGGAGTAACTCCAATGAATCTAACCTAACCCAGACTAACCTATTAAGCTCAGTCTAAGGCAGCTGGAGCAGCCATTTTGTCGATTCAAATATATGCATTATTCATAGCTAAATTAATATTTGTTAGTTAAAAATGAAATGATTTATGCCCCCCAAAAGAGAAAAGAGTGAGTTGGAAATTATTTCATTTATTGGTATTTATATATTTATTGGTATTTATATATAACATATATTATTGTCAGGATCAGGCCAAGAACCACGCTGAGTCAGTGTCTTCCAACTCTAGTACTTTATTGTTCTCACCATATAGACAGAATCTTGCCAGACTAAAGCTACTCTAACTAACCTAAGCACAAATACCCCAGGAGACTCTAGGGCGGAGCTACCTTGAACCTCTTAACTATCCCAGCAACAGAGTCTTGGCTGCGAAATCTCTTATCTGCCTGGAATGCGTTCCCCCACTGGGAGCTAGTGGCAGCGCCAGAATCCACCACATCACCCCCTCCTTCAGGAACACATTCCATCACAATTATATAACATATAGCATATATGTTATATAACATAACTTGTCAAGGTAACAAATAGTTAAACAATTTAAAATATTTTAAAAATGTTTAAAATACAGCTGAAAGGGAAAATACAAATCAGAGCAACCAAAAGGCAGTACTGTAAACGAATAAAATTAGTGTAAGGTCAATAACCATACAAAAAAGAAATAATAAAAACTATATAGCCTGGAGTGTTTATAAATTAGATTTTTATGCTGCCCTGCCTCATTCTTGGAATTTCACAGTTCATGTGATGACAGCAATCATCCCAAGTTTTCTGCGACTTTTATCTTCAGAGAGCTGAAACAACACCATCTGGCTTAAACCAACACCTTCTTACATGAAAAGCGAAGATTGAAACTGAATATTTAACACGGTGTTAAAATGAGTATTTCTTTTTCCCCACTTTAACTTCACAGCTCTCTATTATTGGGTGTGTGTATTGTGTTTAAAGGGCTTATTTTAGGGATGTATGAATCTCAAGGTGAATGGTGTTCCAGATACACCTGTCCTCTGGAACATCATTCCCCCAGATATTTGTATGCCCCCCACACTGGCCCTATTTTAAAAAGCCCTGAAAACCCCAGGCTCTGGGTTAGAGAGGGTGATGAACCCCTTCTGCCATGTTTTGGGTTTTTAAATAATTATTGTTTTTTTCTGGATGTTCTCTCTCTCTCTCTTGATTATATAATTCTATTATTTTGTCTTTATTGTTGTATTTTGTAAGCCACCCAGACTGGTAAGAGATTGGGGTGACATATAAATCTATTTTCTTTCCAGTTCAGTTCACTTCTAATATTGGCAATGAATTCTAGAGAGGTAAAGCATCGAAGTTTCATGAGATATAAACTGGAAACTCTTATTAATGCTCTGCTATCATATTTGCAACTATTTTATCTAGTGAGTTTTGTAATGGTTTTGATTATGTTATGATTTTAAATAGGGATGGGAGCCATCCTGAGGACGAATCTTCTGTTGGAGGGCAAAATAAAACATTTTCTAAATAACTGATTACATGCATGCACATTTAGTGGGCTGGAATTCTGGGAGTTGTGCCTCAGTCTATCTGAATGGCACCATATGGGGAGAGGGTCAAAATAGTAGACTGTAAATACTCCATGGATGCTCTTTTTCTCCTTCGTTGTAAGGCATGAGAAGAATTTAAGACAGAGTTCAATGGTGCCCTCATCCTAAAGTTTTATGAAAGGGAATCCAAGCAAAATGGTAGACTCGCCCAGAGTCTACCATGGTAGAGATGGGCGGGGATAAATTCAAATAATAAATAAATAATAAAATAACTGCTGTTCTGACAACAGCAACTAAGTTCTCTATCTTAAATCCTTCTCATGCCTTAAACTCAGGCTATGGATGATGAAATGTCAAAGAAGTGGCACTCAGAAGGAGTAGTAGAGGGACCTCCTTTTCCAAAATGATGTTATTGTCCAGAAGATGTCCTACTGGCTGGAAAGTGGCTTTGGCAAAGCTGGGATATAAGCAAATAGTATAGACACAATGATCTATAATTTATGAATCACATATTTGTTGCTAGGGCAACAGGTTTGGGTTCAGGCTAGAACATTGATCTAATGTTAGAGCCCCCCAAAGGTTTGAAAAGGCTCCCAGTTTGCTCTTCTTAAAACATGATCAAACAACCACAGCTGTACAATGCAAGAATAAAAAAGATAACAGGAAGCAATGGGAATATGGAAGAACACTGGTTTGTAACTTGCAATAGGATTTGCAAGCGCTGCGTAGGTCTTGCAGTACAAAATGCTGCTCAGAAATCCCTCTGGCGTCCTCCAGGAGGAACTGAAAGTTTGTTTTATTTCAGTTGCATCATTTTCGTTTTAGGAAGGGCTCCCAATTGTTTTATAGATCCATAAATAGCTCTATTTTGATTAAAATGGAAAAGGAAATCTGACTGTCAGATTCTTGAACTGAATAGTCTACAAAGTTGAAATGATGTTTAAAATACCAACTTGTGGGGTTTTGCCATTGTAAAGCATGTATAAAAGAGACTAATTCAACAACATCCACTTGCCTCCTTGTGAATGGAACAAGCAGTAATAACTGTTTTTTAATACACATATTTGTTTAGAGCAGAGCTTTCCAAACTTTTCATGTTGGTGACACACTTTTTAGACATGCATCATTTCGCAACACACTCTTACAGCAGGGCATCATTTCGCGACACACTCTTACAGCAAGGCACAAGGCAGGCACTAGGACCTGTGCGGAATCACAGCAGGTTTGGAGGCAGCCAGGCACAAGGCAGGCACTAGGACCTGTGTGGAATCCTGGCAGGGCTTGGAGGCGGCAGCAGCCGCGACACACCCACACACTGCAGCCGACACACTAACATGTCACGACACAGTTTGGAAAGCTCTGGTTTAGAGGCTTCTGTGTAAGTAGTGATGAGTGCAGAGACACAATCCAGTCTATGTTCTGTGTTACATTGCCACTCCTCAATAAAGAGTCCACACAGATGTGGAAATGTGCTGTAAAGAATAGATGCCGCTGACTGTTTCAAAGATGAGGTTACAGACTTCAAGTCTCCTTTCTTTTTGTGAGGATTTCTGGGAACCACAAGGAATGTGCAAGACCACCTGATACCAAGACAAACTCTTTGGGTTACATCCAAGGTCACAGGAGTAAAACACCCCTCTGGGTCAACGGATGACTTCAGAGATGTCTCAGGCAATCGATGTGTGTCTACTGGCCAACAAGGAATGCTTTGTCATCCCCCCTCAGTTTTATAGCAAAAACAAACCAACAAAAGACCAACCTTCCCTATCTGTTAAAAAAGAAGTAAGAATAGTGAGTAAGAATAGTGAGCTTATCATGGTGATTAGCAAGGATATGCAAAACTGTGTGTTCTGGGAATAGGATATTCTGTTTTTCTACCTGAATGTGTCAGTCCAGGCATTCCAGGAGTACTTAATTTTTTTCCAGAAGTAAACTTGGAACGGGAAGTGTTTACAGTGTTCTGGATGTGGTTCAGCCCCCTAATGGCCAAAGTGGCATATTCTGGCAGAAAAAAATGGAACGTTCCACAGAATCCCTGAACACAGACCTCTGCACAAAGTTAGTGGCTAACCACCTTACACAGCTAGGCAATTGGGGCCTTTTATCAGTCCTGATTTTTAGCCATCACCATAGGACAGTGCTTATTACACACCAATGGCGGCAGCGGTGGCGCCGCGCATGTGCACGGCGGCAACGCGGGGGGGCGCACGGCGGTGGTGGTGTGCATGGTGGCGGCGGCGGCCTCGCTAAAACGCGGAAGCACTGATGGCGTGCTGCTGCCGCCACCACACACACCCCTGCGCGCACCCCCGTGCCGCCGCTTCACAACACACTAAACTGTGTGTTGCGACACACTCAAGTGTCACGACACACAGTTTGGAAAGCTATGCCATAGGAGATTAGGATTTGGAGGCAGGAAATATCAGGTATCTTGTTCCAGGTTGCCATATATAACAGCCCATAGAAACATTGCCACTTCTGCAGTGATAGTGATTTGAAAACAGGTTTTCTTTTAAAGCATAAAAAAATATGACTAAGCATGGGAACATTTAGGACTTATCAGAATGGTGAGCATCCAGCAACAACATCATATGATTGGTGGTGGAGCTTACATTGATCTATGAACAGTTAGGCATCCTCATCTGGAAGTCGACAAAATATGTTTCAAGCCCTCCGTCTCTTCTTAGATAGAGGCTTTAAGCCAGTGTTTCTCAACCTTGGCAACTTCAAGCTGTGTGGACTTCAACTCCCAGAATTCCCCAGCCAGCTTGAAGTTGCCAAGGTTGAGAAACACTACTTTAAGCTAAAGGCATTTTAATATTGGCTAAGGCATACAAGAATATTTGGAAGCTGGAGGCTGGGAAAGGCTCACTGAATAGGTATTAATCTTCTGCAACGCCAACAACACAGTACAACTGTATGCTCTTGTGTTCCATCTTGCATTCCCTGTGTGGCTGATAGCTCTGTCTTCTGAGGTGCTTCCTCAGCTCCAATGGGGCTTAGAGAGAAAACTCTGCTTAAATGTATAAAGCTGCTTTGCTTAATTGTATCTTAGGCTTTGTAAGGCCTTGGTTTGATTGTGTGTCTGTGTGTGTATTTGCAGGCTTCAAGGTAAGTGAGCAAAATACAACAAGAGCATAGTGATGTAGAATGGGATGATGATATCAGCCTATCCTAGAGCTTTCCAAACTGTGTGTCGGCTGCAGTGTCTGGGTGTGTCGCGGCTGCTGCTGCCTCCGAGCCCTGACAGGATTCCGCGCAGGTCCTAGTGCCTGCCTTGTGCCTGGCTGCCTCCAAACCTGCTGTGATTCCGCACAAGTCCTAGTGCCTGCCTTGTGCCCTGCTGTAAGAGTGTGCCCTGCTGTAAGAATGTGTCACAAAATGATGCCCTGTTGTAAGAGTGTGTCGCGAAATTATGCATGTCTAAAAAGCGTGTCACCAACATGAAAAGTTTGGAAAGCTCTGGCCTATCCTTTCTCAGAGGCTAAAAGTAGGCCATTTAATCTGCACTGATAGGGGATGCAGAAGGCATTTAGATGGAAGTCCTGTGTATTGGATGCACCTCTTTAGCAAGAAGGAATATAGGCTGAAAGATCTTACAGTGTGACTGATTGGCAGCACTATGAAATTTAAAATATCACTGTTTCAGTAGCATTTACTGTATATCCTGTATCTCATTGCAGAGAAAAATTGAAAGAATACTCTGATGGCCCCCTCCCCTTTTGATGAGCTCTGGCTGACTCATTGGAATAGCCAAAATCCGCCACATTGGATGGCTGAGGGCCATTTTAATTTCCCACAATGCCACAGGGCATAGGCATATAAAAGGCATTATGGTAAGTTAAAATATCAGCTAGGCTTAGCTGGGTGTTGCTCCAATGCAGGGGCTAGGAAAAGACCTTGAGCTGGCATCGGTGATGGGCTCTGCAGGGGTGCTGGTCTTCAAATGCCAGATAATAACACCAGCCCTGGAAATGAGAATAAAAGCCAAACCAGATGCACATATGGCACCATCTGAAACTTCAGAAGGGGTATTTTAGTCTCCTTCTGCAGCTCAAGACAGTCCAGACATAGCTTCAAAGTAAGTCTAGTTAAATAGGTCAACTACTTGAATTTTTCAGATTAGAGCATGTCACAAGCAAAAATACACATTACCTTTTTAAAAGGCTAAAATGTAATGATTGCTTGAGCTGGTTGTTTGCAAAACATACCCTACCATGTAGATGTTGTTCATTAGCTCTCAAAGGAGCTAAATGTTTTGAGCAATACTTTGCTTTGATGTTAACAGTTTTCTGTAGTGCTTACCTTCCTTATCCTACATGCCAATAATAGGGCATAAATAGCTCAAAGACTACATGAACAAGGTAGATTATCCTGATAACACTTGAAGAATAAACACCCTAGATTATATTGAGCTGATCTTGCTTGCTATATCATATATTTCTTATATATTATATCTTTATCTCTATACTGTATGTATATGAGATCATACATGATATTCTTCATCATGAAAAATTCCTCAGTGGCTTATACTGATAAAATCATGTAAAACTATAATATCCACTATAACAGAAAGATATATATAGTCCACCTTCCCTTAAACTCTCAGAGACATACAGATGTTTCATTATAACATGTCCCCACATACTGTATGATGTTTTACATGACTTCATTCCCACCTCTTGAATGGGGGGAGGAGTTTCTCTAATTTTATTTATTTATTTATTTATTTATTTATTTATTTATTTTTCCAATTTCTATCATCGCCCATCTCCCCTAAAAAGGGGGACTCTGGGTGGTTTATTTTACACAGTGTATGTCCTGTATGGTGTTTTTTCTCTAATTTATATAGAATTATATAGGTTTATATAGAATAGAATTATATAGGTTTATATATACCAGGGCTTTCCAAAGTTTTCCCGTGGCGACACACCAACCGCCGTTGGTGTGTCGCCGCGGGAAAACCCGGAAGTGCCGCCATTGTGGCAGCGCGCAAAAATCCGGAAGTGCTGCTGCCGCTTTCGGGTTTTTGCGCGCTGCCGTTGGTGTGTCGCCGCGGGAAAACCCGGAAGCACTGATGATCATCAGCAGTTCCAGGTTGTGTGGCGACACACCAGACTGTGTGTGGCGACACACTTTTGTGTCGCGACACACAGTTTGGAAAGCTCTGATATATACTCCCGGTTGTCTATATAAATAAAAAAAATCAACCACTGTATAACAAAATTAAGTAGAATGTGGTAGGAACTTAAGAAATATATGTCATAAAGCAAAAACATAGGATCAGGAATGAATGGGTGAATGAACTGGTAAGTGAACGAAAGTGGAATTAATACAAAGGTGAGTAACCAGTATGAAAGTAGTATGTTGTGATGGTTTGGTCTTATAGAGAGAAAAAAATGAGGATTGAATTAAAAACAAATATAAAAAGAGGAAGAGAGAGATAATAGTTTAAGAGGGAGTCGAAGACCAAGAACATCATTCTTGGAGAGTTGATGAGAAACTCCAAAAATCTGAGGTGTTATAAAATAGATAGATAGATAGATAGATAGATAGATAGATAGATAGATATAGATATAGATATAGATATAGATATAGATATAGATATAGATATAGATATAGATATAGATATAGATATAGATATAGATATAGATATACTGTAGATATAGATATAGATATAGATATAGATATAGATATAGATATAGATATAGATATAGATATAGATACAGACACACACACACACACTATACATACCGTATTTTCCGGCGTATAAGACAACTTTGTAACCCAGGAAAATCTTCTCAAAAGTCGGGGGTCGTCTTATACTCCGGGTGTCATCTTATACGCCGGAAAATACGTACTCGCCATATAAGACCTCTCCTGGCCAAGTGCAGCCGCTCGCCGGAACGCAGCCCCCAGGGAAGAGCAGGACGAGGAGTTTGGAGCCCGTCGTGGAGCCACTGCGTTTTGCCCCCTCCCTTCCCAAGGCTGCTCTGAGGGAACGGAGCTCGCTCCCCCCTCCCCGCGTTTCTCCTTCGAGCGACGGGACCCAATGCAGTACGCCGCCCCGCGCTCGTCCTCCTGCTCTTCCCTGGGGGCTGCGTTCCGGCGAGCGGCTGCACTTGGCCAGGAGAGGTCTTATACGGCGAGTACCGTATTTTCCGGCGTATATCCCAAACTCTATATTTTAACTGGAAAAGTTTGGGGTCGTCTTATACGCCCAGTCGTCTTATACGCCGGAAAATACGGTATATACATATATACATATATACATATATACATATATACATATATACATATATACATATATACATATATACATATATACATATATACTGTCAGGGAGATAACTGGCAGAGAAGGAGGGGGCTCCCTCCAGGGGGAGAAACACATGCGCAGTACTGAATCGCTTTGCTTTCCTCCCAAGAGGCTAAAGAAGGCCCCGCCCTGATTTCTTGGACCCTTTCTCTGAGCATTACCAGTTCATTTTAGTTTAGCTGGATTCTGTCTAGGAGAGTAGGACAATAAACATTAGAGCTTCAACTCAAGTCTCAGCGTGTTTTCCTTCACTCGAAGTCAGGACATATACATATATACATATATACATATATACATATATACATATATACATATATACATATATACATATATACATATATACATATATACATATATACATAATGCACGAAAAGGTATATGGAAGTGGTGGAACCAAAGATGGTTTGCAAGGATAGAACGGTATGGAGAAGTATAATGAATAGTATGTCTGTAAAATAGATTTAGTTAGATATTCTTTTCTCTTTCTTCTTTTAATATCTTTTACTTACTACTTTTTCTGTGCTTTGCACAGCGTTGTTTATCCCAAAAGAGTATAGTGTGATGACTGTGTATCTATCTATATATGTAAAACTTTATTACAGTTAAGTACAACCTAATGAGGCAGCACACTGCACTGTGTAGAGCAGGGGTGGGGAACCTTTGCCAAGGGCCATTTGGATATTTATAACCGGGGACCGGGGGGTGGGGGGTGGGGTTTCTGGGATTTCTGCGGACCAGGGGCCGGAGTTTGCGGGTGGGAGCCAATCACAAGCACTGGGGGGCGGGGTTTGTGGGCGGGAGCCAATCACATGGAAGGGGCGGGGTTTGCAGGCAGGAGCCCCGCGGGCCTTAGGCAGGAGCCCCGCAGGCCTTATATGGCCTGCGGGCCTGACGTTGCCCACCCCTGGTGTAGACCAACATTAGCGCAGTGGATCTAAAGTGTTAGACCACCTCAGTAGCCATTTTGTGACTGGATATCCCTATAACATGCATTTTTTGAAGGCACTCATGACATTTTCTAAAAGTGCCCAGAATCCAAACTGGTTGGAGACCTGAAATCATCTTGAATTGCCCAGTCCAGTTGAAATCCAGAATTTCCTCAGGAGTTTTTTTGGGAGGAGGAGGGGATTTTTATATTTTAAAAATTGCTGAGAAACATTTAATCCTCACCACAACATTATTTTTATCAAAAAGAAATATATATATATATATATATATATATATATATATATATATACATACATACATACATACATACATACATATATATTTATTTATTTATTTATTTATTTATTTATTTATTTATTTATATAGGCCTTCATCTATATAATATATATATGCAGATGCAATTTCTTTATCGCTCATGGAAACACAGTGTACTTTACAATGGGAGGAGTTCAAACATTGGCTGAGAATCACTGAGCTCTAAGTAATCAAGTGTGTGAAATAACCCTGAGGGGAAACAATTTGCATTATTGAACTGGCAACTTTATCAACTGAGCTGAATAGATTTGGTATCAAAGAGACACACGAAGAGGCCAAACAACCCCTAGAACTGGAAGACAGGCTGAATCTGTGGATTTGATTCAGGCTATAAAGCAACTTTCCAATAATTCAAATTTATAATCAGAACCACACATTTGTTGTTGTTGTTCAGTCGTTTAGTCATGTCCGACTCTTCATGACCTCATGGACCATAGCATGCCAGGCCTTCCTGTCCTCCACTGTCTCTCAGAGTTTACTGAAATTCATGTTCATTACATCAGTGATGCTATCTAACCATCTCATCCTCTGCCGTCCCCTTCTCCTTTTGCCTTCAGTCTTTCCCAGCATCAGGGTCTTTTCCAGTGAGTCCTGTCTTCGCATTAGGTGGCCAAAGTATTTGAGCTTCAGCTTCAGTATCTGTCCTTCCAATGAGCAGTCAGGGTTGATTTCCTTTAGGATTGACTGATTTTACCTCCTTGCAGTCCAAGGGACTCTTAAGAGTCTTCTCCAGCACCACAGTTCGAAAGCATCAATTCTTCGGCGCTCAGCCTTCCTTATGGTCCAACTCTCACAGCCATACGTTACTACTGGGAAAACCATAGCTTTAACTATACGGACCTTTGTCGGCAAGGTGATGTCTCTGCTTTTTAATATGCTGTCTAGGTTTGCCATAGCTTTCCTCCCAAGGAGCAAGCGTCTTTTATTTTCATGGCTGCAGTCACCGTCTGCGGTGATCTTGGAGCCCAAGAAAATAAAACCTGTCACTGCTTCCATTTCTTCCCCTTCTATTTGCCAGGAAGTGATGGGACCAGATGCCATGATCTGAGTTTTTTTAATGTTGAGTTTCAAGCCAGCTTTTGCACTCTCTTCTTTCACCCTCATTAAGAGGCTCTTTAGTTCCTCTTCACTTTCTGCCATTAGGGTGGTATCATCTGCATATTTGAGGTTGTTGATATTTCTCCCGGCAATCTTAACTCCGGCTTGTGATTCATCCAGCCCAGCATTTCTCATGATGTACTCTGCATATAAGTTAAATAAGCAGGGTGATAATATACAGCCTTGTCGTACTCCTTTCCCAATTTTGAACCAATCGATTGTTCTATGTCCGGTTCTACCTGTTGCTTCTTGACCCACATACAGGTTTCTCAGGAGACAGGTAAGGTGGTCTGGTACTCCCATCTCTTTAAAAATTTGCCACAGTTTGTTGTGATCCACACAATAAAAGGCTTTAGCGTAGTCAATGAAGCAGAAGTAGATGTTTTTCTGGAACTCTCTTGCTTTTTCCATGATCCAGCGAACGTTGGCAATCTGATCTCTAGTTCCTCTGCCTCTTCGAAACCCAGCTTGCACTTCTGGTAGTTCTCGGTTCACATACTGCTGAAGCCTAGCTTGTAGGATTTTGAGCCTAACCTTGCTAGCATGTGAAATGAGCTCAGTTGTACGGTAGTTTGAACATTCTTTGGTATTGCCCTTCTTTGGAATTGAAACGTAAACTGACCTTTTCCAATCCTGTGGCCACTGTTGAGTTTTCCAAATTTGTTGGCATATTGAGTGCAGCACTTTAATAGCATCATCTTTTAGGATTTTAAATAGCTCAGCTGGAATACTGTCATCTCCGCTAGCTTTGTTGTTAGTAATGCTTCCTAAGGCCCACTTGACTTCACTCTCTAGGATGTCCGGCTCAAGGTCAGTGACCACACCATCGTATTTATCAAGGACTTTAAGATCTTTCTTGTATAGTTCTTCTGTGTATTCTTGTCACCTCTTCTTAATCTCTTCTGCTTCTGTTAGGTCCCTGCCTTTTTTGTCCTTTATCATCTCCATCTTTGCACAAAACGTTCCCTTGATATCTCCGATTTTCTTGAAGAGATCTCTAGTCTTCCCCATTCTATTGTTTTCCTCGATTTCTTTGCATTGTTCATTTAAGAAGGCCTTCTTATCTCTCCTTGCTATTCTCTGGAAATCTGCATTCAGTTGGTTATATCTTTCCCTTTCTCTGTTGCCTTTTGCTTCCCTTCTTTCCTCAGCTATTTGTAAAGCCTCATCAGACAGCCACTTTGCTTTCTTGCATTTCTTTTTCTTTGGGATGGTTTTAGTTGTTGCCTCCTGTACAATGTTACGAACATCCATCCATAGTTCCTCAGGCACTCGTCTGAGTCTACCAGATCTAATCCTTTAAATCTATTCCTCACCTTCACTGTATATTCATAAGGGATATGATTTAGGTCATACCTGAATGGTCTAGTGGTTTTCCCTACGTTCTTCAATTTAAACCTAAATTTTGCGATAAGAAGCTCATGATCTGAGCCACAGTCAGCTCCAGGTCTTGTTTTTGCTGACTGTATAGAGCTTCTCCATCTTTGGCTGCAAAGTACATAATCAATCTGATTTCAGTATTGAGCATCTGGTGTGTAGAGTCATCTCTTGTGTTGTTGGAAAAGAGTGTTTGCTATGACCATTTGTTCTCTTGACAAAACTCTATTAGCCTTTGCCCTGCTTCATTTTGTACACCAAGGCCGAACTTGCCTGTTATTCTGGTTATTTCTTGACTTCCTACTTTAGCATTCCAGTCCCCTATGATGAAAAGGACATCTTTTTTTTGGTGTTAGTTCTAGAAGGTGTTGTAGGTCTTCATAGAACCGGTTGACTTCAGCTTCTTCAGCATCAGTGGTTGGGGCATAGACTTGGATCACTGTGATGTTGAATGGTTTGCCTTGGATTCGAACTGAGATCATTCTGTCGTTTTTGAGGTTGTACCCCAGTACTGCCTTTCCCACTCTTTTATTGACTATGAGGGCTACTCCATTTCTTCTAAGGGATTCTTGCCCACAGTAGTATATATAATGGTCACCTGAATTATATTCGCCCATTCCTATCCATTTTAGTTCGCTGATTCCCAAGATGTCGATGTTCAATCTTGTCATCTCATGTTTGACCACATCCAACTTACCTTGATTCATAGATCTTACATTCCAGGTTCCTATGCAATATTGTTCTTTACAGCATCGGACTTTCCTTCCACTTCCAGACACATCCACAACTGTTATATACTGTATATGGTTATAGTTACCATATTTGAAAGAGGAAGAAGAACTTCCAACTGAAATGTACACAAGTCTTACTATTTTCTGCTTCTCTCATCTTACATTCTGTGGCAATATGCTGTGACTTTTTTCATCCCACAATTCATCATCTTCTTGCCAGAAATTGATGCTTGTTTTGCATACAAAAGGATCTTCCAGAACAGTGTCACTGTGAAGAAGAGTAATGAATAGTATAAAGGTGAGACTGGGGGGAGAAAATGTTGTCAGATGAATATTAATGCTTCGCAATAAAAGAAAAAAAAGTCTGAAAGAGGGGAAACTATGACAGCTGTGAGGAACAGAGCTATCAGTAAGTCTGTAATGCTTGTAGTATAATTCTATGTGTATTTTCTTCATTGTGAAACCAGTTCAATTCGCTGGAAAGTACCTCTGAGTGAACACACATAGGACAGTACCATTAAAGAACATGGACATGGTAAAGGATTTGGAAGGCACATTTAACTGTAGGTAGACCAGGCCTCTTATAATTTCTATTAAATGAGCTGTACTGAAATCATTGTGGCACAGCTACCCCTACCATTTCATAAAGGAAGGTTGTCAAGATGGGAAAGGTAGCTGGAAAGTTTGTAATGGGCTAAAGCTTTGTAGCTGTTCTAAGATTTATATCTGGATAACACAGATGTAAAAATAAAATACAGGTAGTCCTCACTTAACGACCACAATTGGGACCAGAATTTTGGTTGCTAAGGGAAGTGGTCATTAAGCAAATCTGACCCAATTTTATGATCTTTTTTGCAGCATTTGTTAAGCGAATCACCGCGGTCGTTTAAGCGAACCACATGGTCATTAAGCGAATCATGCGGTTCCCCATTGATTTTGCTTGCCAGAAGCCGGCTGGGAAGGTCGAAAATGATGATCACGTGACCACAGGATGCTGCAATGGTCATAAATGCGAACCAGTTGTCAAGTGCCCAAATTGTGATCATATGCATGCAGGGACACTGCAGTGGTTGTAAGTGTGAGGACCAGTCGTAAGTCGTTTTTTCCAGCACCGTCGTATGTCCGAACTGTCACTAAATGAATAGTTGTTAAATGAGGACTACCTGTATCCAGTTTCTTTATTTGATGGCGTAAAATTGCTTCAGGATGTTTTAGAATCGTAGAGTTGGAAGGGACCTCAGTTGTCTAATCCAACCCCTTGCTTGGTGCAACTTTAATTGTCTAATATGATGTTACAGAATTTCTTTCAATCCTATAATGACAGTTTCTATAACTAGATGTATTGGTGTGGATGCGTTGAAGGGATTTTGTGATCTAAGAAAGGAGTTTTCACCTTCAAAAATGCTTGTGACATGGGCTGAGAAAGAATAAAACTCAGTTTTCTGTTTGGTAAGAAACAGGGGATGAGTGCCATCTGTCTCTCCACTTCCCACCAGAAAATGGAATGGAGATCTTTCTTCTACATATAGCAGCAGAAAACCTGCAGAAACTTGTTGCTTTTCTTGGCCCTTTTCATATGTGTGTGCACTGTCACAACCACAAACAAAAGGGAGGGGTTTGTGTTGTGATGCTGTATTTCTACTTTCAGTATTCATCCTCCCTCCCCCACTTACCGTTGTGTTACAGCCAGTGAAACTGGAGTGCTAATCATCTTATGAACTTTCATCTTACACTTATGCAGATATATACAGTATGTAAATGAACGCTATAATATAAGAGCACCAGAAGTCTTCAGTGATAGCCTTCCAAGGAAATGGAATCTCTCCAAACATCTTACCATACAGAAACAAGACACCCACAGAAAACAGTATATCAAGTTCAATTAAGTGTTCTGGATGCCTTGTTAACTTTACCTCCTTGATATCTTGGCAATGCTTCTCAAGCATCACTTTTTCAAAATGGTATTACCATATTTTTTCCCAGTTCAACCCTCAGGTGATGTTGCTTTATAAACACTTGTGTTTGTAATTTTATTTTGGTACAAAATCATATTTTACCTAAGCTAAAATAAAAGGTTGCCATATTTTATGCTGCCTTTACTAATATCTCATCTGGAGAATTGCCAGAAGTATAATAGTCAATTTATCATTTCACCAAAGATACAATATGAACTTAGCCACTTGTGCATTAGATCCATGTCCCTCCTGATTAAGTTAAGACTTTCTGGATGACAATATGTGGTTTGGTTTTGGCGGTAGTGAATTCATCCTTGAGACGGGGTGATCCCACAGATGCTCAAGGAAGTGGTGGTTCGTCCCTTCTTCAAGAAACCATTGCTAGCCCCCACCATTTTGGACAACTTTTGTCTTATCTCCAACCTTCCCTTTGGGGGAAGGTGGTCAATAAAGTGATCACCCTGCAGCTTCAGAGAGCCTTGGAGGAAGTGGATTATCTGGATCCCTTTCAGTTGGGTTTCAGGCCTCGATCTGGGACTGAAGCAGCATTAATCATGCTTGTGGATGACCTCTAGTGGGATGGGTGTGGTGTGCTCATCCTTGCTCTCCTTGATCTCTCAGCAGCTTTCAATGACATCAATTATAGTATCTTTCTGGGACGGCTCTGGGGATTAGGAGTTGGGGGTCCAGTTTTGTGCTGATTCTCATCCTTCCTCTGGGGTTGGCTCCAATCAGTGTTGATAGAGGGGTAAAGGTCCAGCCCATGCTCACTTCTCTGTGGGGTTCCTCAGGGCTTGATGCTCTCCTTGCTGCTATTTCACATCTACATTTGGAATTGATCCAGAATATGGCAGTACAAGCAACTGGTCCGCGCAATTGACTCCCGCCTGCAAACCCACCCCCTGGTCCGCGCGATTGGCTGCCTCCTGCAAACCCTGCCCCCCGGTCCACGCTCCGGCTCGGATCCTCCTTCCGCGCCATTCCCGTCGGGTTTGAAAAACAGGACAAAATTGAGATTTTTATGAAAACGACGGGACGGTTGAAAAATGCTAAAAAAACAGGAGTGTCCCATTCAAAACGGGACGTATGGTCAGCCTAGGTAATCATTTTTTGTTGTTGTTGTTGTTCAGTCCTTTAGTCGTGTCCGACTCTTCGTGACCTCATGGACCATAGCACGCCAGGCCTTCCTGTCCTCCACTGTCTCTCGGAGTTTACTCAAATTCATGATCATTACATGAGAATAAATGTCTAATAAATACTTTTCTAATCTGTTAGACTCTGATGGTCCTTCTGCCACATTAGTCAAGCATGGATTCTTTCTACAACAACTTCCTCTTCAACCAAGATTAACGTTATCTTGTGGATTAGACAGAGATACATGCACTTTGTGCTTGAGTTGTATCCTACTGGGTCTTGGGGTTTGTCCTCTGTCTCCTGCAGCTTTTCTGTGATCCCTCCCAATCTGCCTGGGGTACTGGGGGCCAGGGAGGGAGACGTATTAGAACAGGTTTGAAGGGTCAGAGGGGAGGAGAGGAAAAGAGGCTGTGACTATGTGAATGGGACATTTTGTAATTTAATTTTTGAGAACGGTTGATTTATCTTCTTGTTTCAAAAAGGGTTAAAGCTGTCAGTTCTGAAAAGCAAAGAAACCTTGTGCTTTTTGACACAGAAGGCCCACAGTCCCTCAGAAATCTATTTTCTTTGCGCTGGTGTATATAAAGCACACCCAACAACACACATCAGCAGATGCTGAACTGGCATTTTCAACAGTTTTCTGCTGCAGAAATGTATTGAAGATATCTCCCTCATGGCCTGTCCCCAAGATAGCTCTTAAAATGCTGCACTTGTTTAGAAGGATAAAATTTTGCCATAAAAAAACTATACACCTTTTAGATTTAATGAAGAACCCTTATTCTTCAGCAAGTACCTGCTGACTCTTGTTGCTATCAAGAACTGTAAACTATTGTTGCTATAGAATACAATAAGCCTTTTAAATTTAATGAACAATCCTTATTCCTCAGAACCTGGTGTAGGACTTATGCCCTCTAGAGGCACTTAAGCATAATGTATATTGTAATAGGGAAGTCACACAGCATGTGGGTAAAATATTTCTTCCTTTCTCTCTCTTTGTTTCCTAATGAAGACATTCCGCTTGTTGACCCCAAAACTGCATCCATTATTTTTCATAATTCTTTATCTTGTGGCTGTCATCCAGAAGAATCTGTATCTTCTGTCCTGGACTGAAGGCTACATTCTGGAATTCCCTTCTTTCAGGCAGTTCTTTAAGGAGTCTGTATCCTCAGTAATGGGGTTTAATATCACTGCTAAATAGGTTAAATACCTGGGGATTTATCTGACAAAAAACAATAAGGCTCTATTTAAAAATAACCATTTATACATCTGAAAAAATATAATAGCAGGTTTTTTTTAAGATGGAGAAAGTTAAAATTATCTTTGTTAGGAATAATTGCTGCCATTAAAATGAATATTCTATCAAGGCTTAATTTTCTCTTCTGAATGATACCAATAAGAATTGAAAACAAGGTATTAAATTATCTTAATTCCACATTCTAAGAAAGACTATAGCTAAACGCCAATATAATATCAGATTTTTTCCTCTTTACCCCTTTCATGTTTTTTTGAGTAGCTTGCTTAATGAGATCTTCAGATCTTGGAAATTTTTAGGATTTTGAGTTTGCCTAATCAAGGCATTGAGTTGGTCTAATCAAAATACTGCTAATTAAGATATTTCTATATTCATGCTTGTGGAAAAATAACTAGGCTTATACACTATTGGAACAGTAATTTTCAAGTTAACATGTGACCATTCATCTCTTTTTTTTAAAAAAATGTGTAGCTGTTTTGATCCATGTCAGAAAAAATTACATCACTACTTATTTATACAGTATTTATAGTCCTCCCCTAACCACTTAAGACTCTGGGTGAACAACAAAGCAACAGTAAAATGGAAAGAATATATATATATTTCTCAATACGAAATTACTTTTTCCAGCATCAGGAAGACTGGTTTTTCAATCACAATATTTTTCCAACAAATCTTTATTTTCAAGAACTTATACCAGCTATAGTATAGAATTGACAACAATGCGCTTTTCAAATTTCACCATAGAAATGTATGACGAGTCATGTGATCTACAGACTACAGGGATCATAGATTGGAAGGGGCTGGTTTGAAGCCGATTGCTGGAATCAGGAAATAAATTAAATAACATAAATCTAGACTGCTGACTCTGTCAACGGACCAGGGAAAGAAAAAAGCAGACAATTTACAAGGTCACAATACATGGCAGTTTGAATTACTACTGTTGTGAAAACAGTCCAATTAAAAAAAAAGAAAAAAGACACTCAAAAAGTTGGACAATATTTCATTTTAGGGCTATGCCTGATAGACAGAGGACATGAGGACAAAAAGGAGGACATGTCCTCCTTTTGCTGGACGTCTGGTAACCCTATGCGGGGAAGGGATTCTTATCAGGCCCTTTCTAGATGTTCAGATTGAGTGGGCGGATTCAGTGTTGGCAGTGTGATACCTGATTCTCCTGGTGCTACACCATATATTTGCAGGTGATGACAGCCCTTTGAAGTGGGCCTGGAAGCTTACTGATAACCAATGCAGCAAAACTGGTGTTAATCTGCAGTAGTAGGATTGTCCTGCCAGCAGTTAGACTGGCATGTTCTTTGCCAGCTGCAGCTTCTGAGACACCACCAAAGATAGCCCCACATAGAGTGCATGGCAGCAGTCCAACTCAGTGGTAATCAAGGCATGAGTGATGGCCACCAGGTGATCCTGATCTAGGCAGCATTGCAAGTAGTGCACCAGCAAGAGCTGGGCAAAGGCCACCAGCCACAGATTATACCTGCTGCTTGTGCGGAAGCTTCAACTCCAGGAGGACTCCCAAGACATACACCAACTCCTCTGAGTTAGGTTGACATTTTTATGCATTTATTTTTGGTATCACAATGTGTTGTTTATATTGAAGTTCTAGTTATTATGGGTGGAATCTAGAGCTCCTCTTCTCCTAAAAGAGCTTCCTTTGTCTATAGCAGTGTTTCTCAAACTTCGCTGGGGAATTCCGGGAGTTGAAGTCCACATGTCTTAAAGTTGCCAAGTTTGAGAAACACTGGGCTACAGAAACAGGAGGGTACAATTCCTGTCCCCACTCTGGTCCTGTAAATCTCCCACTGATAGAAAATATGCCGCTAGCAGGAACAGAGTCCTGGACCTTATCCTGCTTGTCTGGAAAGGGGCCCATGAACACTTTGGCTGGGGCCTGACCCCAGACTTTTAAATTCTTTTAATTAGAAAAAAAATGAAATTAAATTGGAAGCTGTCAGGTTGCTAAGCAAACCACCTCACTTTAATACCCAAGGAAGCCTCAGAATCCCACAGATTCTTGTGGAGAAAAAGGGAAACTCAGCTAAGATAGAAGAGAGCAACCTGGAAGGTTTCTGACCAGCTCATTTTCTGATTGATGGGTGTTTGTGACTGGCCATGCGCCCAGTGGGAGTCATAAATGAAACTGAGCAAATCCCCCCATGACAGCCATTTGGGGGAAGCACCTGTGACACCTGCACAAAATTCCAGATGTTGCCATCAGATGAAAAAAAATGGGCATGGGGGGGCCGTACTATATGCTTGTATTTCATTGTTCTCAGGAGCAAAACGTTCATCCACATATAACAGCCATTTCCACCCCCCTCAAAGGCTGTCTAGGAGGCTAGCACAGAGTGGAAGTGTCATTCCACCCTTGATGTGTCCTCTGAAAGCTCCTCAACCTTGCTAACGTTAAGATGTCTGGACTTCAACTCCCAGAATTCCCCAGCCAGCATCTCCTAGAGGTACAGGAATGCATCTGCAGGAAGCAGAAGCTGGAATTAGTGTTGAGAAAGTGCGTGAGTTGGTCAGGGTTGGTGCTCGAACCCCTTGCAACTGAGCCTCTGAACTGAGGCAGCCTCTTAGAGGTCTAGATTCAACCAGTTCATGCACAGTATTCATAGGGAGCTGTTGAGAGAGTTGCTGTGCGGTTACATATTATAAAGTGTTGCTGAAATCATATATCATTAGCGCAATCTCTTATATAAAATGGCTTAATGACTAGCAAAAGCATGTTTTATTTTTTTTCTCAAAAAATAGCTACCAATATTTGTATGTGTCTGCTTTACCTTAGTTATCTCTATATTTTTTCAAGTAAAAATGAAAAAAATGTAATGTACTTTAGCAATAATTGTATTCATTGATGTATGCTAGCACTACCAAAGTAGTCAATTCTTCCACACCTATTTTTCTTAACTTGTTACCATGGAAATGCTCCACAGCAATCGTGGGGGCTTTTCATATTTCCATGGAAACTGGATCCAGGGTGCCACCGAGTGGAACTGCTCTGTCTTTGCAACCACTTGCAATTACCATTCCCATTTCTGAGAAGCACAGAAGCAGAAGAGGCAAAAGTAGTTCAGGTAGCAATATTTCTATGAAATGCCCTGTTAAAAGTGGTATCTATCGCTGTATCTTATCTAAATCACGAAATAAATTCTGTGTTACAATCTTTCAGTAGAAATGTACAGGGTGAATTGCTGGAGTGAGAAAATTTTCTATTTTTGTAGATTAGGAGTCTCCTCCTCTTGCCAGTTGACACCAGAGTGATAAATTGTTGTAGCTGATGGTTAGGGTGTGCAGCATTTTGAAGGGGTGCTTCATGTTGTTGGGTATCAGAGCAAATGCCTCCATTCAGCGAAATGCTGGCCTGCTTCACTTCAGTGCATAGCTACTTAGCTCAGCAACAGTGGTTTTGTGTACACACACACACACAGTGCAGTGGTAGGTAGGCCAAGGCATATTGCTCCCACTTCAGGTTGGTATACAGTATATACCACAATACAGAAAAGCTTGGCAAAATTAAACACACACACACACACACACACACACAGACCAATTTCCCACAATGGAAGAATGGACGGTGAAATTATTGGAGTTGGCAGAGATGGCAAAATTGACAGCACTGATAAGAGACAATACTGGATTTGTTTCTATGTGGAAACCGCTTCTGGACTATTTGCTTGTAACTGAAAAAAATGAAGTTTTGATTTTGGGTTTTATTTATTTATTTATTATTTATTATTTAAATTTATATCACCGCCCATCTCCCCCAACCGGGGGACTCTGGGCGGTTTACAATAAAATCAATAGTTAAAAATATAAACATGAAATTACAATAACGAGTATAAATAGAAAAATAAGTATAAAATCCAAGGGCTAAAAGATCTCAAATAATAGGGAGGGCACTACGGCACCAGCCACCCCCAGGAGGAGCTCTTTGCCTTTCCCATCCCAGGCAAGGCGGCAGAACCAGGTCCTCAAATTCTTCCGGAAGGCCGGGAGAGAGGAAGCCCGCCTCAGCTCCGGGGGCAAGATATTCCAAAGGGCGGGCGCCACTGCAGAGAAGGCCCGCCTCCTGGACCCCGCTAGATGGAATTCTTTTGCTGATGGGGTCCGTAGCATGCCCTCTCTGCATGACCGGGTGGGGCGGGTCGATGTTATGGGGATAAGACAGTCCCTCAGGTAATTTTTTGATGATTAAATTGTTATTTTTGATAGAAATAATATTTCTATCAAAAATATTTCTATTTCTATAATATTAAAGTAAGAGTTTAAAGTATCAATATTTGTATTCATATTTGTGTTGGAGAAGGTCGGAAGTCACTTTCTTTGTATTTCTTTCTAGTTATTTCTGCACTTTTTAAGTTCTTTTTTCTTTTAGCTCTTTCCTCAAATTTTTTTATACTTTGTATTTTATTTGTATTTTAAAAGTCTAAGAAACTCTTTATAAAAACACACACACACACACACACACACCATGTTGCTATATGAAACAGAACATCAAGGTAGGTACCAGATGTGCCTCCTCAGGGATGGCATGCCAGAAATTGAGAGGAACTCCTGGCCTTTTCTCTGCTTTCCTCAAGCTGCTTCTTCAGTAAGTCCAGGTGGGCTAGCACACATTCAGACAAATAGTTTTGCACTCATTCCATCCCTGAGCCGTAGAAGATTTCAGAGGTCAAAACCAGAGCTTTGAATTTTTTTTTATAAATTTTATTGAATTTTAAAATACATATTAAAAGATAGAACAAGAAATAAAGTTAGAAATATAAAGTAAGAAAAAAGTAAAAGAAAAGTGAAGTCAAGAAAAATAATAAAGAAAAGAAATATAAGAAATAGATGGCCTCCAATCTGTCTTTGGTCTTTAGATACAATAATTTGCTTTAAATGTTAGTCTTTCATACAATACACAGAAGCTTTTCTTTGTCATATACACTTCTATTTCTATAATCCAATCTTCCGATCTTCATGTAGATTTCACCTTTCTTGCAATTCTCTAATAGTCCATCTGTAATTTCCACTCCTTGAAATAATGTCGGTTTAAATATTCTTGGCTGCATCAGTTTAATATTTTTTATTCACTCTTTCCATTTTTACATCTATATTTATATCCTTGGTAAAGTCCAATTAATTTTAAATCATATATATAACAAGGAAATGCCTTATTTTAATTCTAATAAAATAAAATATATTCTATTCATATATGTCCATAGAAATAACACTAGTTTAAACATAATCTATGTTTAGACTACAATTATACCATATTCTACATCTTCCTACATATTTACCTAATTAACATTTTTATAGCTACCTATTCTACTAACACATGACCTAACAACAATTCTCAATAATATTCATACTAATAATTATAAAAATAAGTCATCCTATAGTAACATTAATTCTAGTTCCATCTCAGCATCCCATCCTAATAATGTATCTTCTCATTCATATATCTCCATAAAAAGAAATTTCTAATTTTCATATAGTCTATAATATCAACTTATATTTATCTCTCTAATTTTATAACCTTATATCTTACAATTAAAATATCACATTTTATACCTCCATACAGTTTCTCATATCAATTTTTAACATTTAATATTCCCAACAATTATATTACTAGTTGAAACTTGATACATTTACACCAGGGCTTTCCAAAGTGCCGCCGCTGGCGACACACCAGCGGTGGTGGTGGCGGCAGCGCGGCGGTGGCGGCAGCGCGCACGGCGGCGGCGCGGGGGGCGTGCGGCAGCGCGCGTGTGCACGGCGGTGGTGGTAGCGGCAGCAGCCTCCGCTAAAACGCGGAAGCACTGATCCCGCGCTGCTGCCACTGCCGCCGTGCACGCATGCGCCGCCGCTTCTGGGTGGTGTGGCTACACACCACGCTGTGTGTGGTGACACACTTTTGTGTCGCGACACACAGTTTGGAAAGCTCTGATTTACACACTCAATATCCATTCAAAATCCATGGTTCCATTAACCTTATGACCCACATCACACTAAATCTCTTATTCAGGTTATGCCAAAATCACAATATACAACCTGTTTTATTCTGTATCTCATGTAGAATGTCAGAATGTTTTTCTTAACCTTTCCATCTTTTCCCTGTCTCAACTGCCATAATATGTTTATACCAAAATTATAGTGTGTAGCCTGTTGTGTTATCTGTCTCATGTAGAATATCAGAATGTTTTTCTGGACCAATGTGTTTAAAATCCCTTTCTCCTGATTTTCCTCTATTTTGAAATTTTTTTTCCCTGCTTCTAATTCTATCTTTTGTTCCTTTTGTTCCTGACTTTGGTAAACTATCATTAAAGATTCCAATGATTTCTTAATTTCTAAAAGAGTTTCACTAATTTCTTTTTTAAATTCTCGAATTGCTGTTAAAAATGCCATTCTCTCCCCCCCCTTTGTTCTTCAAGCTGCAAGAGCTAGTCAAAACAAACAGTTTCTCAGGGAATTGATGGTCAGCTGATCTGTTTGGGTGGAAAATTACCAGCTATGTCTCATGTAAAAAGTTTTTAAAATAAAAGAAGAAAAATTCCAATAATCCAGAGTAAAGGAAAAAGCAATATTTCAGACAGTCTATAAAAGGAAAAAGGAAAGATAAATTTCCACCATTATAAAAAATCAGGGAAAATAAACAAATTTATCAATAGTTATGCTTCCAAGTGAGACAAATCCACTCTGAAAAAAGTAGAAAGATAAAAAAGAAAAAATGCAAACGTTTCACTGTACTAAGGAGAAAAGTTTCATCCAATATAAGAAAGTGAGAGAAATAAATCTTATATTCCCATCTGAGACAGTTTTCTCTAATACAAAAGAAAGGTAGAAAAAAATGCAAACTTTTCACTGTACTTCAAATATAAAGTCCATCGTATTTCCACCAGAATTATAGCAAAGAAAACACATTAGCCAACATTTTGAGCAAAGTCCAAAGAAAGACCTTAGATGATAAAACATTCTAATCTAAAAAAAATAAAATAAAAGTGATCTAAAAGCCGGCTGCTCGCTCTGATATCTCTCAAGAGACTTACTTTCCCTGTAGAGCTTGAAATTCCTCCGGTCGTTTCACTGCTTTCACCCCCCTGTTCTCTCCGTGGTGGAAACTACAAAAAAAAAAAAAAAAAAAAAACAGGAGGAGGCAATTCCAAAGACCCAGTGAGTAATCTTCTGGTTCTCCCCTCTTCAAGGAGAAGCTTCAGTGGTCTTACAATTTCTGTAGACTCCCGCAAACAGGGAAAAGCTAGCCAGGTCTTCAACACTCTGAAAAACTCTGACTTGTCAAGCTGCAGTCTGGCTGGAGACTCCTCAA
The DNA here is from genome assembly GCA_023362775.1 of Charina bottae. NCBI lineage: Eukaryota > Metazoa > Chordata > Lepidosauria > Squamata > Charinaidae > Charina > Charina bottae. The sequence goes on along the minus strand of JALMGJ010000001.1, from coordinate 181,872,629 downwards.
CCAGAGCTTTGAATTGACCCCTGAATGATCTGGAAGCCAGCATAGCTGGCAAAGTACAGATCTGGTGTGATAATAATGCTCAGTTAAACTTTTCATTTATTTCATTTATTTCAGGAATGAACATTTGTTCATTTCAGAATGCAGTTTACTTGAGGAGAGCAGTTCAAGCAGTTCAAATTCATGGAGATCATGTAGTACAATTATTTGTGAATTATGACCTGGGTGAAGAGAGTTAAACAGTCTGTATTCCAGAGGTAGTTCTGTAGGGATCAGGGTGAGAAAATCACAGGATCAAGGCAGTAATAGTGGCTTCCTTCTCTCGAGGATCATTGCTATCAGAATAGTATTTTTGGAATTCCATTTCTATATATTGTTTTGCACTCCTTGCTACTCTGAGAATACAAAGATTCAGAGCAGCCATTTAGTTTCCTTATGAGAAAAGAATTACAGAGAGTTGCATTAGGCGTTTGCATTGAGAAGCAAAGGAATAACTAGCGTGCCCAGGATGTGGAGGCAGAACAAATGAAATATCAGGTATGGTAAACAAGAGATATGGGTTTGGTATGGTATCAGGTATGGTAAAGAGATAAAGAGGTTCTTAACAGACGGCAGGGAGCTTGCAAGGAAACCTGAACTGTGGCCCTCCAATGATTGGGAGGCATCACTCTAAGAGCTGAGAGGAAGAAACAACATTTAAGAGTTTGAAAAGAGATAAAAAGGGGTGGAGTTGTGGGGCTTAGAAGAGAACCACCAAGGGCAAAAGGTTGACATAGTGAGACGAAGCCTGAAGTGAGAAAAAGAAAAAGCTTAGCAAAGCTATCTGAGGAAATGTATAGGAGCCATTAAAGGGAAACAAGAAGATTACTTAAGAGTAAGGGAAAAAGTATAGGGGTGCGATGGCTCAGTGGTTAAGACGCCAGACTTGTCGATCGGAAGGTTGGTGGTTCAAGACCCGAGCGCCGCACGACAGAGTGAGCTCCAGCACTCGCCCCAGCTCTTGCCAACCTAGCAATTCGAATGCATGCAAATGCAAGCAGATAAAAAGGTGTGGAGTCCTTGGTGCTCTCTGAGCCTTGTTGTTTTCTTGCAGACGTTTCATTGCCAGGCTAGGCAACATCTTCAGTGCGAAAAGAGAGTGGGACTTGCATATACCATGGCTTGTCCTGCTTGTGTTGGTGGAGGTGTTGTTCTCTCCTTAGTAGTTCCTTGATTGGGCTGTTGTTTGCTACTTGGTTGATTGACTGAGTTAATAGTTCCTTGATTAGGGCATATTGTGCTGTTTGATTATTCCTCTGGTGCTAATCATGGTGTTAATCTTTGCATATCTGGGTGATGATTGGAGGTGTTCTGGTCTTCTGGCTTTTCTATTGTCTCTTATGAATGGTATGTAAATGTTGTTTACCTCTATGTGTCTGTTGATGGCTGCTTTGTCTGAGTGCCAAGCTTCCAGGAATTCTCTAGCATTGTTGGATTTGGCTTGGTTTAAGATGCTCACAGTTTCCCAGTTGAAAGTATGGTTAAGTCTGTCCATGTGTTGTGAGATTAAGGAGTTTTCATCGTGTCTTCTGACTGCTAGTTGGTGTTCGTGGTGTTCGATAAATAGGTACCACTTCGGTGGGAAGGTAACAGCGTTCCGCATCCGTCATGCCAGCCACATGACCGTGGAAGCATCTTCGGACAACGCTGGCTCTTTGGCTAACAAACAGAGATGAGCACCAGCCCCTAGAGTCGGACACGACTGTGCAGGGGAAAACCTTTACCTTTAGGGGAAAAAGTAGTGGAGACTTAAAGTGGGAGGAAGATTACTCATGAGTCTGGCAGTTTAAGACAAAAGGGAGATAAGAGACAAAGTTCTGTTGGCCAAGAAGGCCCCTGACTCGGAGCGAGTTGTCACCCAATAAGGCGCGAGTTGTCACCCAATAAACCACACCGAGGCGCAAAGGTCCTTTGTTCTCTTTTATTTCTGTGCACAGCAACAAGAGAGGGCTCCTGCCCAAGTGCAAGAGCCCTGAACCACACCTGACTTCTCTTTTATACATTTTCTGGCAAGGAAATAAAGGCAACAAAATCTTTTTATTGGCTGATTCTTTTAGCACTTGCACAGTAACCTTACATACTACATACTATCCCATAATATTCTTTAGCATGTCCTATGTTTTCTAAAAACCCCACCTTAGGGGTGTGCATTCTGCTATGCCAATTAGCCTTTAGGTTACAGCTAGGTCAGCAGTGGTCCCGTGACAAGGTCACTCTGTGGGTTTCGAATACCTCGAAACCAACCTTCTTCCCTTTTTCCAAGTACAGCAGATTTCGAAACCAGTCTTCTTCCCCTTTTTCCCAAGCACAGCAGACTTTCCTCCTACTGTCAGATACCTGCTGTTCGACCCACATCCTCTTGAAACTTAACCAAAAGCGTCTAATATTATCTGCTAGCAGGCAAGCATTAAACAATAATTTTCCCACCTGTGCCCTCAGTTCCAGTTAGGAAAGGGAGTGACAAGTTACTTGTGAGGAAGCGGTGAAGGGAGGATGCACAAGGCTGTCTCCCTGCAATGTGCCCTGCTGACATCCCTGCCTGCAGCTTGGTTCAAGGGGGGGGGGGGATCAGCAGGCAAATCCCACCCATTAAGGGCATCAACCCAGTGCATCAGCTGGAAGGAAGACTGAGGCCCAGGATATAAGGAGCAAGCAATCTATATCCGGATTTGGGTCAGTGAGGAGGAGGAATCAAACTGAAGAGTCAAGGGGTGTGTGCGCATGTGGGTGGAGAAGGAACTGCTCCATGAGACCAAGACTGCTGAATTATGGGAATATGTATTGTGTTTAAAATCATCATTGGCGATCACTCGTAGCCGAGTAAGATTGTCTTCCAAAGGTAAAATTTTAACAGTGGATCCGTAAGTCGCTGTAAAGGCCAATTCTGGATCCGCACAACCTCCCACAGTGAGGGCATATGTTTCCGGGTGGGAGACGGTCATGATGAGGTTTTGCCTGACGTGCCTTCCTTTGGATTGATGATGCAGACTAGCAATCTCCAACCTGGTAACTTCCCAGATATGGTCACTTCACCCAGAAATGATTAGTTCAACCAATATCAGTGGATACTTACATTGACCTCCTGCAACAGAGGGAAAAGGGAGTGTTGCATGGGGGTAGCCCTCAGTGATTTCTCCTGGTGCATAGCAGATCGGACCTGTGGCAGATCAGAAGCACTTGCCTGCAGAAAAGCAAAAGGAAGTCATTTTGGAGGTGGAATAACAGCTGGGTATATGAAAGGGCAGGTTGCTTCTTCAAAAGTAGACCTCAGAAAGTGTGAACAGGTGAAACACAGGGTGGCCATCATGAAATAAGCTGCATTCTTATTCTAGGACACACCATCTATGATAGTTTAGGTTTAAAGCATGCAACAATTCTTCTGCTTGTTTCTAATCTGGGTTAACATTAACAAACAAAATAAAACCTAATGCCAGGCTTGAATTTAACATATTACAATGTAAAGTGTAATGTTGTGTACAACTGGCAAAGGAATACAAGGCTTTGGTGTGATCAGAACTCATAGTCAAGCAAGTAGGAGATCTGACAAGCTAATAATTAGGGGGTGAACTTGGGTAAGCATTTCCCCCACACACAATTAAGCTAAATAATTTGTTGGGGAACTACTATCATCCAAATTGGCATATCTATGAACTGTCGTACCAATTCTGATTTTTTTGTTGACCCGAATAAATGCTTATTAAGTTCAGCAACTAAACCTAAATGTCTAGGTATGCTAAGGAACAGTAAAAGGAATAGTTGACTTCATACTGTATGTCGAAGAAACTATACAATTCAAAGAAAATTACCTATCTTCTACAAACCAGTTGCTTTCTTCCCCTACCCTTTGCCAAATTAATATAATTCACATCCTGCAAAATATGGTATATGAGTAACTAGATGGTTTTAAAAGATTCAGGTATAAACCTCTGCTCATCTGTGAAGTTAACTAGTCAGTTTAGGCAATTTCTACCAAGGGTGTTGTTGTAGGCTTAAAATAGGGGTGATGGGGGAACTTTTCCTCAAAAGAATTCATGCTGAGAGAAAACATTAAATGTCCTTTCTGTTATCACTCTTTAGCAATTGACCTTTTTATTTATAACCCAAAGCAACAGAAGAAACTGTAGGAGTAACAATGTTGCATTAAAAGGAAAACTATAAATTAAAAGTCTTTGTAAACTTCAGGCAAATAGGTTAACATTCCATTTCTGCTCAACACCAATGAAATATATCTCAAATGTCAATCATCTGCCTTCCCTTTAAGGATGACAGGTAGTCCTCATTTAGCAACTGTTTCATTTAGCGACCGTTCACAGTTACAATGGTGATGAAAAAGTAACTTTGCAACCAATCCTTGCATTTATGACCTTTGCAGGTCTGTAAAGCAAAGGAAAGCTGAAATAAAATTATAAGCACAGTCACGGTTTCACTTAGCGACCACTTTGATTAACAACGAAATTGCTGGTCCCAATTGAGGTCACTAAACAAGGACTGCCTTGTTTAAACATGGTCACCTCTCCATATGATCAGTTGACACCAGAGATATATGAGGAGATCTCCCCTTTTGTCATAGAATAACAAGGAGAGATAAGAAGGCTGTCTTAAATGAACAATGCAAAGAAATCGAGGAATACAATAGAATGGGGAAGACTAGAGATCTCTTCAAGAAAATCGGAGATATCAAGGGAATGTTTTGTGCAAAGATGGGCATGATAAAGGACAAAAAAGGCAGGGACCTAACAGAAGCAGAAGAGATTAAGAAGAGATGGCAAGAATACACAGAAGAACTATACAAGAAAGATCTTAATGTCCCTGATATCCACGATGGTGTGGTCACTGACCTTGAGCCGGACATCCTAGAGAGTGAAGACAAGTGGGCCTTAGGAAGCATTACTAACAACAAAGCTAGCGGAGAAGACAGTATTCCAGCTGAGCTATTTAAAATCCTAAAAGATGATGCTGTTAAAGTGCTGCACTCAATATGCCAACAAATTTGGAAAACTCAACAGTGGCCACAGGATTGGAAAAGGTCAGTTGACGTTCCAATTCCAAAGAAGGGCAAGGCCAAAGAATGTTCAAACTACCGTACAATTGCACTCATTTCACATGCTAGGAAGGTTATGCTCAAAATCCTACAAGCTAGGCTTCAGCAGTATGTGAACCGAGAACTACCAGAAGTGCAAGCTGGGTTTTGAAGAGGCAGAGGAACTAAAGATCAGATTGCCAACGTTCGCTGGATCATGGAAAAAGCAAGAGAGTTCCAGAAAAACACCTACTTCTGCTTCATTGACTACGCTAAAGCTTTTGATTGTGTGGATCACAACAAACTGTGGCAAATTCTTAAAGAGATGGGAGTACCAGACCACCTTACCTGTCTCCTGAGAAACCTGTATGCAGGTCAAGAAGCAACAGTTAGAACCGGACATGGAACAACCGACTGGTTCAAAATCGGGAAAGGAGTACGACAAGGCTGTATATTATCACCCTGCTTATTTAACTTATATGCAGAGTACATCATGAGAAATGCCGGGCTGGATGAATCACAAGCCGGAGTTAAGATTGCCGGGAGAAATATCAACAACCTCAGATATGCAGACGATACCACCCTAATGGCAGAAAGTGAAGAGGAACTAAAGAGCCTCTTGATGAGAGTGAAAGAGGAAAGTGCAAAAGCTGGCTTAAAACTCAACATTAAAAAAACCCAGATCATGGCATCTGGTCCCATCACTTCCTGGCAAATAGAAGGGGAAGAAATGAAAGCAGTGACAGATTTTATTTTCTTGGGCTCCAAGATCACCGCAGACAGTGACTGCAGCCATGAAATTAAAAGACGCTTGCTCCTTGGGAGGAAAGCTATGGCAAACCTAGACAGCATATTAAAAAGCAGAGACATCACCTTGCCGACAAAGGTCCGTATAATTAAAGCTATGGTTTTCCCAGTAGTAATGTATGGCTGTGAATTGGACCATAAGGAATGCTGAGCACCAAAGAATTGATGCTTTCAAACTGTGGTGCGGAGAAGACTCTTAAGAGTCCCTTGGACTGGAAGGAGGTCAAATCAGTCAGTCCTAAAGGAAATCAACCCTGACTGCTCATTGGAAGGACAGATACTGAAGCTGAAGCTCAAATACTTTGGCCACCTAATGCGAAGAGAGGACTCACTGGAAAAGACCCTGATGCTGGGAAAGACTGAAGGCAAAAGGAGAAGGGGACAGCAGAGGATGAGATGGTTAGATAGCATCACCGATGTAATGAACATGAATTTGAGTAAACTCTGAGAGACAGTGGAGGACAGGAAGGCCTGGCGTGCTATGGTCCATGAGGTCACGAAGAGTCGGACACGACTAAACGACTGAACAACAAAAAACCCTTTTGTCACAGAGGTTCCTGGTCTCTTTTTACTTTACCCCCTGTGAGGTCCCCAAAGCTGCTCCTCTTAAATTGGTCGGGATGGAGGTCCAGATAGAGGAATGAACAACATTTAGGAAGGCCTTGATTTGTATTAATACAAATTGTTTTATATATTCTTTTCAGGAAATTGGAATGAACAATTTAAATAAGATATATATGGATTAGATCAGAGCTTTCCAAACTTTTCATGTTAGTGACACACTTTTTATACATGCATCATTTCGCGACACACTCTTACAGCAGGGCACAAGGCAGGCACTAGGACCTGCGTGGAATCACAGCAGGTTTGGAGGCAGCCAGGCACAAGGCAGGCACTAGGACCTGCGTGGAATCACAGGTTTGGAGGCAGCAAGGCACAAGGCAGGCACTAGGACCTGGGCGGAATCACAGCAGGTTTGCAGGCAGCAAGGCACAAGGCAGGCACTAGGACCTGCGCAGAATCCTGGCAGGGCAGGTTTGAGGCAGCCAGGCACAAGGCAGGCACTAGGACCTGCGTGGAATCACAGCAGGTTTGGAGCAGCAAGGCACAAGGCAGGCACTAGGACCTGGGTGGAATCACAGCAGGTTTGCAGGCAGCAAGGCACAAGGCAGGCACTAGGACCTGCGCAGAATCCTGGCAGGGTAGGTTTGGAGGCAGCCAGGCACAAGGCAGGCACTAGGACCTGCGCGGAATCCTGGCAGGGCAGGTTTGGAGCCAGCAAGGCACAAGGCAGGCACTAGGACCTGTGTGGAATCCTGGCAGGGCAGGTTTGGAGGCAGCAAGGCACAAGGCAGGCACTAGGACCTGCGCTGAATCCTGGCAGGGCTCGGTGGGAGCAGCAGCTGCGACACACCCAGACGCTGCAGCCGACACACTAAAGTGTTGTGACACACAGTTTGGAAAGCTCTGGATTAGATGATAAGATTACTGAATGGTAACCTCAATAGATGTTGCTCTTTCGCAGCCTTTGTTTTATTATTTTGGACTTTGGGGTGTGTGCCTATACTCTGGCCATCGTCATTTATGTCACAGTGAGCTGTGTGAGAGAAAATACTTTATTTCAATGCTTATTTGCATCCAATTGAAATTCATATCCTGCCCTTCCCATGAGCTTTACAGGATTGCCGCCCAGAGTCCCCCGTTTGGGGGAGATGGGCGGTCAAATAAATTTAGTAAGTAAGTAAGTAAGTAAGTAAGTAAGTAAGTAAGTAAGAGAAAGAAAGAAAGAAAGAAAGAAAGAAAGAAAGAAAGAAAGAAAGAAAGAAAGAAAGAAAGAAAGAAAGAAAGAAAGATGTGTTTGAAGTGTAGCTCTTTCAGTAGCCCTGGCTTTTTCCACAGTGGCTAGTCCTAAGTTTGAGAAACTGCTATGAAGGGAAAATTCCCAGCCATAGGGCCCTAGAAGCTCCTTTTCTAATTCATATCCCAAAACCCTTTCAATTAAATCTCCTGTTAATTCTCCTCTCAGAAGCAGGCTCTAAGGATTGCCCTTCCCCAAGATCCAATAAATCTCAAGACATTCCTAGTCATGAAAAGACAACACGCTTTTACTTTCTTGTTTTCAGAACCAAGCGATTGAGGCTGAAGACTTGCGGAAAGGAAATGTAGTTTCACATAGGTGTTTCATGGGATTTAGGAACTTGGATGAACATTGTTTGAAAATGTGCAGGGAGCCCAGATCAACTGAATGGGGTACCCTTGCAGATGCCCTCAAACTTATAGAGGACAATGAATCCAGTCATGTTCACACTAGTTGGGTCCCATGGTTGTTGTCTTTCCCTAGTCTTCCTTCATATAACTGGTGCAGGGGTGGGGATAGAGTTTGAGAGCATCCAAGATATATGAATGTGGAAATGCTCATGCTCATAAATTCGAGTGGTCTGAATCAGGCTCAGGCATAGAGGAAGTTTATTTTTTTTCCATTTATGCCACCATCTTCTCTTCATAAATTGCTACTTCCCATTGGAAAAAAACATAAAAGCAGTTTTGCTTAGACAGTATATCTGCTACCTTAAAAATGAGTTCAGACAAACTCATGGAAGCAAGCCAATTATTTCACAAAGGAAGCAGTAATGATGGAGAAAGAGTGGAATGTCTGGGTATGTACCACACTAACTTGCTTGCTAAGAGATTGATGAAGCAGCTGTTAACAAACTCCTACCAGTTTGCCCCAGGTTCACCCATTTCTCTAATTTTACTGCAACCCCTTAAATAAGCTTCATAAGAGCCCTGTGAAGTAGGCCAGATTTTTAAAAAGCAACAGATTTGATTTTAAAAGAATATCACAGAAGTAACAAGCTAGTCTTAGAAACATAAAGACACAGAAGGTCGATCTGTTTTAAATACACTGCACATTAGTGATTCTGAAAGAGGTGAGTTATGAGTTGCCATCTATCTGGTTCTGGCTTAATGAACTTTCCCCAAACCCTTCCAGATGCAACTTTTAGAATTCCAAGCCAGCACCTCCAATTCAAATGGCTGCAATCCCAGTATTTCTGGAGTACTCCAGGTTAGGGAAGGACTCAAAAGTTGAGGGCCTGCCAACTTCTCCAGTTCTAGTCTGGCAATGAAACACAGAGCTGGGAGGATAATACAGTAGGTGGGCAGCGGGCAGCAGTGCTGTCTGGAAGGAGGGAGGCAGAGGTCTTTACCTTTCCAAAGTTACAAGTCAGTTGTGTAGATTGCTCACCTTGTGCGGCCACATGTCATCAATGCCAACCCACAGTGTCATTTCAGCATTTGTCCATAGAGTGCACAGGTGTGTGTGTGTACTTTTTTGTATGTGAACACTTTGGCATTCAGTCTCTCATAAATTTCAATGCATCCTCTTTAGCAGACAATAAGGCACCAATTTCAGTGTAGACTTGAAAAATGACTTTGAAAAGTAATAATTTTATGTTATTATTCAGTTATGAATTAACCACCAAGTTGTGCAATTGGAATATGATAGCTAGGAAATATCTATTATTTTCTAGGTCAAAATCTGAAATACAAATCCACACTGCATGCTGCTTCTGGGTTGTTTTTCTTATGGCATTATAAAATAAGAGCATAGCATCCTGCTGCTTAAAACACAAAAGCATGTAAAAATAACATACTTTTTCCTTGGGGTGAAAAATTACTTGCCTTGGTTAGTCACGCTGGATGGATTTAAAGGCTAGTCTCTTTAAATATCAATCTCATAAATTACTCTGTCACCTTGGAGTTTAACTTTTGCAAGTCAGAAAAAGTTTGTCATTTAAATTTTTTTGCCTTTTTCTGTTAAAAAAATAAAATGGAAATTGAGATTGGATTTGGCTTATCAGTCAGCCATGAGGACTTATATTTGGTTAGATTGTAGCACTGTTTGAGATGTGACTAAAGTACAGAATCAGTTTTGAAAAGAAAAAGCCTTTTGACTGATGAGTAATGAAAAGAGGGAATTTAATTGGGCAATTAATTAATCTATATTATTTTAATGAATAGATATTGTGAGATTAGTTTTACTTCTTCCCTTCCTTTTCCCTAGAAGCCCTTTTACCTCTTTTGAGGAACTTGTCAAGAGGCAGTTTTTCTTGGTTTTACCAGTGTTTTTCCACTAGCTCATTTGGAGGCCACCAGACTGCAGAGACTGTGAACTTTCCTTTCCAGGGAGGATCCAGGGAACTGCAAGTGTTCATTTCAAAAGTTTCATATCTGGCTACAGCTTCACTAGTTTGGAATCTCAATTGCTAGGAGCAACAAGAGAAGGCACAAATATAATAAGGTAAAGGTAAAGGTTCCCCCCGCACATTTGTGCAGTCGTGTCCAACTCTAGGGGCCGGTGCTCATCTCCATTTGTTAGCCGAAGAGCCAGTGTTGTCCAAAGACGCTTCCACGGTCATGTGGCCGGCATGATGCACGCGGAACACTGTTACCTACCCACTGAAGTGGTACCTATTAATCTACTTGCATGTGCATGCTTTTGAATTGCTAGGTTGGCCAGAGACAAATATAATAGGGAATAATAAAATAATTAACTGAAATACCAGGTATGTTTAGCCAATATATATACACATACCAAAAAATGCTGAATTGAATATTCTGGAGTATAGTGGTACATCAGTGATGTTTCAAAACTTCTGCAGATCTTTCAGCTCATGGAGAGAGGTCACATGAAGTACCTTCCAGCTGAATAACATTGTATAGGCAGTGTGATATTTTGGTTTCATTAAGAGCAGTGCTTCTCAAACTTGGCAACTTTAAGATGTGTGGACTTCAATTCCCAGAATTCTGGGAGTTGAAGTCTACACATCTTAAGGTTGCCAAGTTTAAGAAACACTGATTTAGAGGAAACTGTGAGAAATAGCCCTTTGGTTCTCATTAACATCCATCTTGTAGGAGAAGTATCTGTTCTTTCTCATTTGTAGGTCTGTCATTATTGTAAACTATTATTTGTAGCTGTTTTGATTTTAATGACTACTTTATGCCTCCAAAAACATGAAATGACAAGTGAAAGCTAGTCAGTAAAGATGGGCCATGGTTATTCTTATGCAAATTGAGGGTGAGTTCTTCTCCCCTTCTCCACTCCCCCCCCTTTTTTTTTGCAGCTGTTAAGACTATTCATAGTTGTAACTTGGATTTAGTCCACAAGAGCCTTGAGGACTTCTTAAAATTAAAATATCAGCATTGAATCCAGGCAATCCAGCTACAGCTTCAAGGAAATATTAAAGCTTTGGTTTGGCTCCAGTTGCTGTGTTACCATACTTACTCAGAATATACATCTCTAAGCACACCAACCAACAACTTCTCTGTGTTCAAAGAATAAGACCATCTATCACACAAATTACTGGTGGTTGTAGTGTGCAAGGGCAAACTTAGCTAGAGGGAGATAGGAGCCAATTCCTGCTGTGATTTTTGCTTTGTTCTGCCAGAGAACATGCTGTTTGGTAACTCCTGCTCCAGAATGTGTACACAAGGAAAAACATCACACTACCAGATGTGGCTTCAAACCCATGCAGGAAGTGACATGAGCTCCTGATAATCAATTGACAATATTGCTGAGCTCTTTCCATTGCTCTAGATACCAGTTTCCTTCAATGGCAAGATACTGTGAGAATGGGGAATATGTGTAAATTGGCTCAATAATCAAGAAAGTGGATCATCATGAGGCATCATGAGGAATTTATTTAACTACTATCATGTCTATGCTGTTCCACTCCTAATGGATGGAGCTGCATTTTGAGCTAAAGAGAAGAAAGAGCTAGGAGAAAAAAATATTTGCTTTTCCATATGCAGAAATGTGTGGAGGGATCCAAGAAACCAGGACAAATCCAAAAAAATTGAAGCCAGAGGGTTTTCTTGACTTTCTTTCACATTTACTCTTCCATACTGAACAAGAGCAAATGGGGCCTCTAAAATCAAATCAAGGCCAGTCAGAAAAATGAATGAAAAAGACTAAGAAGGATCACTCAGAACAAAAAAAAAGAAAACCTGGAGGCAAATAAGAATTCAAGAGGTTCTATTTTTCCAGAGTAAAAAATTGGTATCAGTCAGAATCATAAACTGGAACTGACACTAGCAGTTTTGTTTTACTTAATGAAAATTGTCTTTATTCATGAGGGTCAAAAAGGCCTTTCCATAACAATTTCCAATTTTCTTCCCTGTGAATTTGTGAATAAACTAATTCTTATATAGTTGATTAATTTTTTAAAAAGGATTAATGGTTTGACAGCTCAAGCTTGGGTCAGATAACATTTCCCACATCTAAATCAAGATTCCATTTAGGAAGGGGGTGTATAGTTATTCTCAGTGTATTGAAAGGTAAAGATTAGTTGCATTCTTATCAAAGGAATTATTTTAGTATTTACAAATATCTCAAGTAGCAAAAATATCATTGGCGATCACTCGTAGCCGAGTAAGATTGTCTTCCAAGGGTAAAATTTTAACAGTGGATCCGTAAGTGGCTGTAAAGGCCAATTCTAGATCCGCACAACCTCCCACAATGAGGGCATAGGTTTCCAGGTGGGAGACGGCCACGATGAGGGTTTGCTTGACGTGCCTTCCTTTTAGCTCTTTTCTCCATTTCGCCCTGTACTCGTGCTTCTTCAAAGCCCATAGCGCCTTCAATAAAGGCTGACCTCCAATTGAAACGCTCATGAGTTAGGGCTTCCCAGTTCTCAATGCTGATATTACATTTTTTAAAATTAGCTTTGAGAGTGTCTTTGAATCTCTTTTGCTGTCCACCAATATTCTGTTTTCCATTCTTAAGTTGGGAGTAAAGTAGCTGCTTTGGAAGACGATGGTCAGGCATTCGAACAACATGGCCGATCCAGCGAAGTTGATGTTGGATGATCATTGTTTCAATGCTGGTGGTCTTCACTTCTTCCAATACGCTAACATTAGTCCGCCTATCTTCCCAAGTCATTTGCAGAATTTTTCGGAGGCAGCGTTGATTGAATCTTTCAAGAAGTTGGAGGTGGCGTTTGTAGAGGGTCCATGTTTCACAGGAGTACAGAAGGGTTGGTAGTACAATGGCTTTGTAAACAAGCATTTTGGTCTCCCTGCGAATGTCCCGATCCTCAAACACTCTACGCTTCATTCGGGAGAAAGCTACACTCGCAGAGCTCAGGCGATGCTGAATTTCAGCATCGATGTCGGCTTTTGTAGATAGATGGCTGCCGAGATAAGAAAAGTGGTCGACATTTTCTAGTGACACACCTTTAAGCTGGATTGATGGCGCTGCGGAGGGATTGGTTCGAACTTGCTGGTAAAGCACTTTGGTTTTTTTAATGTTAATCGAGAGGCCGAGCTTTTCATATGCTTCTGCAAAGATGTTTAGGATAGTTTGAAGATCTTCCTCGGAGTGTGCACAGACTACGTTATCATCAGCATATTGAAGTTCTATAACAGAAGTTGTAATTACCTTATTTTTTGCTTTCAGCCTACTAAGATTAAAAAGCTTTCCATCTGTTCGATATATAATTTCTACACCAGTAGGAAGTTTCTCTTCAACAAGGTGTATAATCATAGCGATGAAGATAGCGAATAAGGTTGGAGCAATAACACATCCCTGTTTAACGCCGGATTCCACTTTAAATGGATCGCTTTGAGAGCCACTGTTATCCAGGATTGTTGCCATCATGTCGTCATGGAGTAGCCGCAAGATGTTCACAAATTTATCAGGGCATCCGATTTTCAGAAGGATGGTCCAGAGAGCAGTACGATTTACAGTATCAAAAGCTTTAGTCAGATCAATAAACGCCATGTACAGAGGGCGGTTTTGCTCCTTGCATTTTTCTTGAAGCTGTCGTGCAGTGAAGATCATATCCACTGTTCCCCTGGAAGGGCGGAAGCCATTTTGCGTTTCAGGGAGGATGTCTTCTGATACAGATAGGAGATGGTTTGCGATGATCTTTGCCAGGATTTTGCCTGCTGTAGCTAGAAGGGAGATGCCTCGATAGTTTCCGCAGTCTGTTCTATCACCCTTTTTAAAGAGAGTGATAATTATGGCATCCCTAAAGTCTGCTGGAATCTCCTCCCTCATCCAGATATATATAATATATATACTCCTGAGAATGTGCTAACTGTCCATCCTTAAACTAGAGAAAGGACTTGCATTTGTTTTCAAAGGGAATATGGCAGTGACAGCAACTAAAAAACCCTCAGTTATTGGTACTGAAATTGCTATAGAAATCCAACCCATATTTTTTGACATTCCTGGCTCAAAGTCATCTCAATATGTGCATGGAAGAGGACAAAAAGCAACGAAGATGTATTTTCACTTCCCAGGGAACTTGGAACAAGTGGGCTTTCATCATTAGCACTTATTTCATGATGTAGCATTATGGCCACTCCACCGAAGTGTTGGAAATCCATCTGCACTGCCACAAGTCCACAGGAGCGTGTCCACAGGAAATGGTTCACTATACATGAATCACTCTGATGAAAAATTTCCACATCCCAGCTTCTCCTGTTCATGCCAATGTATAGACTCCCCCCATGATGAGGCATTCTACTGGGAAAAAGTGTTTTTTAGGGCAGACCCTGATGTGCTAAGAGTTTATTATTTACCTCAGAATATGCTGCTGGATTAATGATGGCAGACTAGGGAGCCTTTCCAGCAGAAGTCTATCCTTGCCTACTTGGAATTACTCGGTGCAGTTATTCAGGGTTTCAGCTTACAGATAGTCCTCGAATTATGACCACTTGTTCAGCGACCATTCAAAGCTAAGGCAGCACTGAACAAGGGAGACTTCTGACCAGCTCACAAAGTTGTGGCTGTCACAGTGTCCCCATGGTCACGTGATTGCGATCCGGGCACTCAGTTCCTGGCTTGTGATAATTACATCACAATGAGCTGCAGCCACGTGATTGCAATTTCCGACATTTCCTCCCAGCTTCCCACAAGCAAAGTCAGTGGGGAAGCCAGCAGGAAGTCGGAAGTCACTCCCACTCCTGCTGTTTTTTCGCCCGCCCGCACTCTGTAGCACCTGCCTGTGGCACCTCCCCATGGCATCCGCACACCTGCCTGCACTCCAGAGAGCCTGTCCATGGCACACCCCTATGTTACCCACGCACCCACTGGCGTGCTTGCCTGGGACTCCCACCTCTTCCCGCTTAACCACCCATGCAGTCCTGGGGTTACAATGGCAACCGGGACTGTGGGATCGCTGTTGCTAAGCGATGCAGTCACGTGACGTCGCACTTTAGAACCACATTGCTTAGCGATGGAAATTCCGGTCCCAATTGCCGTCATAACCCGAGGACTACCTGTACTTTATTTTCAGCAGAAGACTTATTCAAATTAACTGATTCCAGATGTCCATATACTTCTAGCAATCACTTAGTGGGATTTGTAATAAATCTTTAAAAATCTTTACGTTTTTTCCTGTTCCTTTCTTGCACTTTATATCTTACCATCTCCCTGAGACCTTAAGGCTGCTATATGCTATTTAACAATCAACTAATAATGCTATTTTTGTAATATTTCCAGGGAATTGTAGTATTTCCCTATAATTGTTGGTGGTAGCATGTGCCTCAGACTAACTAGACACATAAGGTTGAAGAGCGAAAACAAAACATCAAAATAACAAAACATTTCTTCCATCTGTGTAAGGATGGAAAGGGGCCAAATTGTGCGTCAGTGTGGGAGAGGTTATTAGAGGACATTGTGAGCACCAGAAGTATCTGGTATCCCAAGATGTTGTACCTCCACCTTGATAAACTCTAAGCAGATGCTTCCCTTCTTTTGCAACAACTGACTTGAGACAACAGAAGTGGAAGATTGATGACATGGGAGCCTAAATTTAAATTTGCTGTAAGAGAGCATCTCCATTTCTGTCTTGAGCAGTATACTGGGAGAGGAGGTTTAATTCATTCCCCTGCATGTTTTTTCAGATATAAATTCACCCAGCAAAAGCTCTCCAGTGGAAATATGCAGGTACCAAATTGTGCTGATCTTTTTTCCTGCCCTGGAGTTCCTACAAAATGAACCACGGCTTTGATCAAAACTGGAGTGTGCCCTGCAATTCTTTTAAAGTCATAGATTTCCTGCATCACTTTTGAGATTCCCTTAAAAAAAGAGTGGCTGTAGATCAGTATAGCTGTTGCATCAGAGAACTGGGGACTAGGGCCCTGTGGCACAGCACGCTATCTTTAATCTCCTTCTCAACCTTGTGAAGGCCTGAATTGGACTGGGCTCAACTTCTGCAACATTTGCCAAACCTTAGTATGCATCAGGAAAGCCTGATGCCTTTTGCTTTTACCCCAATACAATCATTTTATGACATTGCAAAACTCATTGTTTCAACAGCATCATTTGAATTCAACCTCCCAACAACCCTGCAAAGTTGGTGGTTAATTTTTCTAATGGCATTTTAATTGTTTAATTGTGTTTAATTGTTTAATTCTTTTTGTAAGCTGTCCTGGTAATATCATGGAAGTATAAAAGTATATATGATCAAGTAGAGGATCCATTTTACAGAGAAGGAACTGAGATTTGGGGCTTTCCCCTTCTACTAAGATATTTCTTTTACCCATCCTTAAGTTGGTAGAAAAAAAATTAGTGCAAAATTTGCTGACCCTACTGCCGGTCCCTGTTCTGCCTCTATTACCTCTGTTCACTGTTACTGTCAGTACCTTGACTTCCCTCCAAGGTAATAGATAATAGAGTTTTCACATTTGAGGCTGGCTTGGACGGTGTTGGAATAAAGTGGAAAACTCCATGGTTGTTGTGGGTCTTCCGGGCTGTGTGGCCGTGTTCTGGAAGTTGTGGCTTCCAGAACATGGCCACACAGCCCGGAAGACCCACAACAACCATCGAACTCCGGCCGTGAAAGCCTTCGACAATACATGGAAAACTCCACTTTCACACCAGTATAGATAATGATGACTTAAGGTTGTCATGGGCTGGGGATGAGATAAAGGTGGCATGAAGGGGATGCAGGAGAAGAATTGCCAGGCCTTATTTGTGCTGTGCTTAGATGCAAGTAGGAACATGGTATTGGAATAAATCGTCCCATAGCTACTCAAGAGTTTCATGGCTGAACAGGCATTTGTGTGCAGATCTCTCCAATTCAAATTTGAATGACTGCAAAACGATACTAGCTTTTTCACTATCTTCTTTCTACCATTTATATGCTGCTGTCTTGTATTGAGTGAGTCCTTTTCACTGTGTGAGTGAGTCTGATATAGTATGCTTTCTGTTAGATGATCACATATAGAGACGGACTACTTCTTGATATCATAGTATATTTATATACAATCGTGTTAAGGCACAATCTCTGAGTTTTTGTTTTTAATATTGTCAGTAGGACTTAATTTGTTTGCACAAATAAATAAAATGAAATGTGGCAGTGGTTGCAGTGTTAAGAGTTAAAGATGAAGACTCTCCAGATCCAAGGGGTCCAAAACCCCAAAGCTGGTCTTGCTAGGTCTGAGTCACCGCTTATTCTCCCCCTCCAGAGGAGGCAGGCTTAAAACATTCTCAGTTCTCACCAATCTGACTCCACCAAAGGCAGCTTTCTCTAACTGGCGCAGTTGTTCAACTTCTAAAGCCTTTGCAACAATGCAGGCCTGTTAACCAGACCACCTACCTATGCCTTTTCTGTTCGGCATCCTTGATGGTGCCCCCCTCAAAAATAATAAAAACAGTAAAAAGTATGGCCATACAACCCCCTTATTGACAGAATAATAGAATATCCTGACAGTACCCACTGAATAGCAGATAGTCCATAAATATCTGTTTTTTAAAGTGCCAAACCTTCACAGCTATTCGCTGCAAATTTCTTAAATCCTGAAGGCTATTAAGATGATATATGACACAGCAAGATGCAATACTGGGAGACAAACATCTTTGTTGCTGAAGCTTCAGACTCAAAATATCAGGACACAGTGACACCAGAGTCTGTACTGGAGAATAAGTCATAAAGAAGAGTATTTTTTACAAAGTAAAAATATAATATCCTAGGGAAGACAACAACCATCAAAGGTGTATGAAGCATAAAGAAGAATTTTTCATACTGTACTTACTGAATTACCTACCAGATTACTAATGAAAAGGGCCCCATACTTTTAGACCTGATTCCTTAGCCTGCAGAAGTGTTGGACTATCCCATCCTCCCCAGTCAGAGCAGTCATTAGGAAGGGAACCTTGAAGACCAACAATCAGAGTTAGTTGCTTTAGACTTGGCATTGCAACTCTGCATGCAAAAAATGAGGTCTGTTGGCATGTCTGGTGAAATAGGAAGAGGCAGAGATTAGCACAACCAGAATGTGCTAAAAATAAAGCCCTTTTCCAATAGTCAGACAGTTAGTTTAGTTGATCTTCAGGTACAAGGTTGGGGTCAAAATTCAAAAGGTTCTGAGAAGGGGAAGAATTGGGCTAAAATGTATAGAAATGTATGTGTGGAGTCTTCATATCATACCTTCTCCCATGTATCTGACAGAAGTGTACAAACAGAATCTGGCTACATGGGTGCCTAAAGTGAATTGTTAATCTACAGACGGTGTATGCTGGCCTGGCAATTAGACCAAGTTCCTCGAATACTTCATCAGCTTATGACTTTGGAGCGACATCTGGGCATCCTATGTTTCCAGTGCTACAAATGGTGGCCAAACCTCTGCAAACTTTCCAAATGCACCAGTGAATCTAGATTTCCTGACATTTTTAGGGTGAGATTTCAATGAAAACTGTCGCATTTCAATAGACTGATTTTTTTTTTTTTAAAAAAGAAAAAGCCTAAGTTTTCCTTCCCAGAACATCCTGGCCCTACCCACATATTTGATGAGCATCACCTGCTTGATCCAATCCGCCCAGAGTCCCTTATTTGGGGAGATGGGCGGGGATAAATTTAAATAATAAATAAATAAATAAATAAATAAATAAATCCATCCATAGTGGTCCTCCTACACCCCATTAAATCTCTCTGTTTGCAACATGAATTTTGCTAACAATGTTTTAGTAAAATCTTTGCAGCGGTCTAGCTTTTATTTTTCTACTTCTTGACAGAAGACCCACTCTCTTCTGTAGATGCTTTAAGCCATGTGAAGAAGATAGGCCTTCTTATTGAGTGGGAGGTTGGCACACCTGCTGAGAAGCATAAAAAGGAATCTCTCCATGCTTCAGATTGGAGTGTGCAAAACACTTCTAACTCTAACAAACTGGAGAGCCAGTTTGGTCTAGTGGTTAAGGCAACGGGCTAGAAACCAGGAGACTGTGAGTTCTAGTCCCGCCTTAGGCACGAAAGCCGGCTGGGTGACCTTGGGCCAGTCACTCTCTCTCAGCCCAACTCACCTCAGAGGGTTGTTGTTGTGGGGAAAATAGGAGGAGGAAGGAGTATTTGGTATGTTCGCTGCCTTGAGTTATTTATAAAAATAATAAAGGCGGGATAGAAAATAAATAAATAAATAATAATAACTCAGTTTCCTTCTTAACCACTCTATTCAAGCTGTTACTGCCTTTCAGGGAAAATAGAATTTCCTATAATGGAAAAGCTTGCCAGCGGAGAGTACACCTTAGAGAGAGAAAGCTGATAAACAAGTTTTACACGGCAACACAAAAATAATATGGGTTCTCTTACCTATTTCCTTAAAAGCTAGGGAATGTCTGAGAGACAGATATGGGCACAGGTGTTTGGTGCAAGGTCTAAAGGCATGGGACGTTTTATTATCAGATGCCTAAACAGGCTTGGGCCTGGTTAGTACTTAGATGGGACATCACTAGGGAATCCTAGGACTGTAGGCCAAAACATCACAGAAGACAATGGCAAATCACTTCCATATTATTGCCAAGACGGCATCCTTGTTTTGTCCATGTAGCCACCAGATTTTGATTTTAACACAAGGACAGGTTTACCTTGACTGTGAATGCAGGTCTACAAGCTGCCATGCAATGGAACAGATTGCCATGTGAAGAACATAATATTTGTTACACTTAGTGCCTTCACGACCTCTTCTGTTTTTTTAGTCCTTAAATTATGAATCGGATGCTCAGGAGGCTTCTAAACTAATCCACCTTACAGTAGTTTGTTTCCTCTTATAAATTGCTTGAGAGAATATTTATATTATATGCTAGCCCTGCAATAAATCTCCATCTCCATCTCTCTTATATATCACAGAAGCATATGACTTTGAACATGTCTGACAAATACATAATTTTTGAGAGATCTGACTGTATACAACTGCATTGTTTCATTTGTCAATAGGATTAGGGCCACACAACCTCTTGCTTCAGAATGGCACTGAATTATATGACAAAATATGCATGTATTTCTAAAAAAGCAAAACGATTCAAACTCCTGATGCCTATTGCATGATGGCTATAAACTGAATGGCTTGATGATTCATGTTAGCTTTTGCTTATCATCCCGAAAGGGTCTGTATAAAGCCTGAATAAAGCATCAGTGTCCTTTTGGGATAACTTAATAGATGCTACCATGAATTATGAGACAACACCTATCCCCAGGTCAAAAGCCGCCTGGTGAGTTTACGATTTCCCCTCCCAAAAATACTGCTCGGCGCAGCAAAACTATCCGAGCATCTGGCGGCGCCTTCAAGACGATCAGATAATTTGTTGTGGGAGAAGTTCTTGGGATGCGCGAGTCTCTTCTGAGCCCGAAGAGTTTATGCAGCTTTAAATCATCTAGTCTTGTGGGCAAATTTCTTTTTTTAATCCTATGGCGCGCACGCGCGCACTCAAGGACTCAGGCGCGCGCCATTTCCAACCCATCCCAACTCAGCCGCTCCCTCCTCTCCCCCTTCCAGCCTAGCTTGGCTTCCCCTACGTCCCTCAAAACCTCCCAACGCGAGGCGGCTGCCGCTTCGCTGCTGTGCTCGGCACCACAAGGCAGCATCAGCTAGGCCGAGCGCGCGCGCTGCCTGCAAACCCTTCCTTAGCCACGCAGACGGCCGGGGCGCGGGGGGGGGGGGGCACCAGCGGGCCACGACGATTGGCTGGAGAAGGGCGGCGGGTGAGGGGAGGGCCGGCCCAGCTGGGCCAGTGCAGTGGCCATTCCTCGCCGCTACTGGGGCAACGGCGTCTCTTTGGCCCCGGGGAGGACGCGCGGACTCGGATAGGCGGAGGCTCAGATAAAGAAAGGGAACCACAGCAAAGAAACGGGCTGAGGATTAGCCGCGGCCACCGCTTTTCTTCTCTCTCGCCCCTCCGCCCCGCTTCTTCTTCTCCTCCTCCTCCTCCTCCTCGTGCTTTTCCAGCCTGAGCCTGTCCGTTCCGAGCAAGTTGTCTCTCGGCCTCGCTGCAGCTCGAAGGGACAGCGGCCGGGAGCGTCCCTGCTCCCTCCCTGCCGCCGCGTGACCCTTCCGGAGAAGATGCCGCCGCCGCGGCTGCTGTAGGGTGGCTTGGTTAACTCCTCCCCATGTTCTTGCCGCCGTCTTTGGTGGCTCTGCTTCGCAGGCCGGGTAGAGGATGCTGTCCTGCTCGGTGCGGGGCTGCGACCTGGGAATCGGCGGCCGTTTCCTTCCCTGCCATTCCGGCCTCGGGGGCTCTCCGTGCCGCAGCTGTTAGCTCCTTCGCCGAGCGATGACTTCAAAGCATCAGGCGGACTGGATCCCTTACAGGTACTTCCGAAGGCGCCAGATTGGGCTACGGCTTCTCTAGGCTACCTTCCCCCCTCCCTGTGCGTGGTTTCTAAAGGGGCCAGTAAGGGTGCTGTAGGCAAGCAGGTCATCTTCGCCCAAGTTTTTATTCAATGCTAAAAAAAAAACCAATTAAACGAAGCAGTAAGGAAAGTGCTTTTAAAATTCTTTTAAAGGTTTAAATAAACATAGTTCTGGGAGGTGAGGAATAGAGCATCAAGTTGAGTAGAGTGATGACTAAGAACAAACCCTCTGGCTGTAGGAAATGAGTTTTCATGAATGAAAGTGGCAAGTATAAAGACGTGTTTTACCAGCAGTGTGTTTCCTTCGGAGGAGACTGCAGATGTGGGCATTGCATTTTTGAAGCTGTATCCTTTAAAACACTAATAATAACACACTCAAGAGATCTGTAACTGTTTTTAAGGCATTATACATCACAGAGTCCTTGGAAGGTCTGAAAACCTCTTTTGTTTTCAGAACTGAAATATGCAGCCAATTCTCTTGCTGCTTTTGTATGATTGCTACAGGGTGATTCTTTTGTAATGTGTTCTAGATTTATTTCAGTGGGTCAGATCCTCATATCCTGTTACCTTCCCACTTTCTCTTCAGATACTAATAGGATTGAATATGTATCGGGCCAGGGTGAAATCTCATGCAGCTCCATTGTCATTTGCATCCATTCTATTTTCATACTTCTTCCCTTCATTCACTTTCATTCTGGAGATTTTTATGACATCTTAGATAATTTCCAGTGTCATTGCAAGATTCATGACAGCTGTGAAGTCTTCTTTTCTTTTATTTAAATGTTGTCTGCTGCACTCAGGAACAGAGGTCTTTTGCAGGTCAGTCTTGATGGTAATTCAAGATCCTTGATTTCTGTTGTCAGTGAATTACATGGGTCAACAACTGCCTTGAATCTGAAATTCAGTTCTGTTCTTCAGTGTCTTCTCAGAGATTAATTTCTAAATTTAAATTCTTTCTATGTAGGAAATTGATGAACCTGGGAATAATTTGTCACAGGTAGTATATGCCGTATATGCATAGATCCCTTGTTATAAACACAGATCCTGTATAACAAATGCATATAGCTTTCATGCAATTACCTAGAAAGAACTATTTAGGCGTGAAGTATTCCAAAGAAAACTTGTGGTATAGACTCAAGTTCCAGTTACAGGATAAGGTTGGCAGCTGTTCTTCTTTGGAAGTTATCTCAAGAATCTCACTTTCCATATTGGAAATGTTTTTTTTTCTGTGAATTGGATTAAGAGGATCAGAAACAATGATCCTATCAAAATATAGTTTTAGATAAAAACAAAAAATAAAAGGGCCTTCCTTAGAGATAAGCAGCTAGCATTCCCCCTCCCCCCTAATCTAGTGTTTGTTGGTTAATTGCTTTGGGAGTGGGTGAACAAGTATCTTCTTACATAAGATACCTCCATTCTTCCTCTCTCTCCACTGACTTGTTTTGCTTGGGCTCCTGTCATCCTATAGCATATTGGTAGTCAAATCCTTCTGCCACCATTCTTGCTGCCGTTGTGAAGAGCAGGAATCGCCATGGCAGCATCAGCTGCTGTTGTCTGTCATTGGTTCCTCGGTTGCCATAAGCTACCAAAGCCTCCGCTAGTTCTCTTTCTGAGAAAGCGTATATGCATGTGTGCATCAAAAAAGTGAAGAGCAATGCTTGTCACCCAGGGCTATATCCCCTTGCTTATCATGGCTCCTGATCCGTCAGGAAAAAACTAATAATGTGGCATAAACTAGATTGCATTGTGGAACTCGTTGCAAAGTTGCTGTAACAAAAAAGATGACAAGAGGAAGTAGGTTTCTGTTCCTACTAGAAATTCAGTAGAAGTTTGGAGTTTGTAAAAAGTTCGAGACTTGATAGATATAAAATAACTTTATTAACTTAAACCATTTTACCCCTCCCCAACTTTGCATCCATAATTCTAAGTCCAGTATGACCACTATCCATGCTCATTGATAAGAATCAAGTTGGGGGTGGTTTTCCCTAAATTGGTGCTTTCTACAAACTTGCTGAATGAGGGATGGTCAACATCTGGCTTGCAGGCTTCATGCAGTTTTCAGCCATGTTTTGCAGCCTTTAGAACACAGCTAGATTGCACTGCTAAATTTCTAAGTTCAAGGAGAAGACTGAATTTTATTTCCTCTGACACATGGATAATGGAACTTATGCTTTTTTATCACATTTGTCAGTAAATTGTATCTGCTCTAGATAGAAATTGTCAGAAGAAAAATACTGTATCTATCTGAACTACATAACTAGTAAATATTAAATATCTGTTGTTTAAACTAACTGCTGTAATATTTTCCTGTGTTTTCTTTTATGGAAACATCACTTTTTAATGTAGCTAATTGAGTAATTTCTGTTTGTTAGACACAAGTTGAAACTGACCCCAATGGCATTTTAGAAAATTGGTCCAAAATGCAGCTGTCCAACTAGCAGTCAGCCCTTGTGCTGGAAGAACTTTGCAATTATCAGTCTATGTTCAGGCTTGTGTCAAGTTTCTGCTTTTTCTTTTTAAAGACCGAGTCAAGGTTATATGGTTATATGATGGAATGTTATTCAATGACTGTGTTCATACATCATACTTAACCAGGTCAATTACACATCTAGCAACTGTGTTTACACAACATGGTAGGCTTAGTTAGTGTTAACCTGCATTTGTTTGTGGTTGTTGCTATTTTATATTTTTTTGTTAGGTGTGCTGCTGTTCTGATTAACTTTTAATATTCTTTGTTGTAAAATCATGTTTTAATTAAACAAAAATTTTATAAACTAAATAAGTAGTGATGGAAAGTAAATAAAGTAACTAAATAAGTAGTGATGAAAGTAAATGTATAAATTTGATTTGTCCTGTGGCTGGATAGTTCATTGTTAGTTTTTTCTACTGTAATGGCTCCTTTGTAGAAGTACCTTTTAATCTGTAACTGATTTTTCTTGCTCTGGTGTATATGCAACATTTTTAAAGGGGAATCACAATTATTAAGAACACTTTTTTTTCCTCATAAGGCATTTAAAATAGCACATATTTCTTTGCACAGAATCTTAGATAAGTTATTTTTTTTTAATTTTATGAGTATGTTTATAGCCATTCTAGTCAGTGTTTTTATCTCCCACAGAGAAAGAATGCACTCTATATGCAAAGTGGACAAATTGATTCTCAGCATGGAGTAAAAATAAACCGTATACAGTATTTTGGAAGCAAAGATTGTGACATGCTGTATTTTTAAAAGAGAGAGGCAATTTCAGTTCTAACACAGAAGGCTAGGACATGGTCAGAAGGCAAATGATGCAACAGCTTTTCTGAAACTAAGAAGGTATTATCTAGTCAGAGTTTAGTAGGATATCAACTGGAACCCCTGTGTGCTGTATACCACCTTGAGCTGTCTGGAAAAATGGCTTTGTACAAACATCCCTGTGAATTGATAGTTTAACAGTAGCTATACTATGTCTGAGAATACTAAGAATACAGTACCATTGAAAGTATTTTCTAGTAGATGTAGATCAGTTAGAGAACAAAGAACTCGAATCTGTCTATGTGTCATCCTAAGGATTTACTGAAAGAGAGAAATAGCCCTCTATGCTATCACTTTAGCAGTCACAGTTTTGCAGAGGGCTTTGGAATACGAACAAAGAAGGTAATTAATTTTTATTATTTACCTTCAAAGTAACCTATTTCTGTTCCCTGTTCTGCATGCTTGAAAAGCCTAAATTATGGTTCTTAATCTCTTCCTTCTTTCCTTCCCAGAATATTATCCTGTGGTAACTTTAAAACTAATGCATTGGATTTTGGATAATTAAGTAATTATGCTAATTATAATCTGAATCCATGAGAAATGTTTCCCTCTTTAATTATAATTGATGAAAAGCAAAATTCTAAGGGATAGTTCAATATATTAGGTTCTATAAGTGTTAAGAATCATGGGATTTAAAAAAATAATTGTAAAACCGAGTTCTGCGTAGCCAAAGTTAGGGTGGGGCTTTTGTTTCTTCAACAGCATCCTCCATTTTCTCTGTGCCTCACAGGAAATGTCTTTACAGGAATTTCAAAACCAGTGTATATTGGGCTTTGCCATTCAAACAAAAGAAATGTTTCCATACTTCGGATGCTCTGTTAGCTTCATTTAATATTCTTAATGTAGCTAAACTGGTGAATCTTTAGATCCAGGCCAGTATATATGCTGTGGTCCAGCTCCTAAAGTTCAAAATATATATCTGGGAATATTTATTTATTTATTTTATTCAATTTATCCCCACCCATCTCCCCGAATAGGGGACTCTGGGCGGTTTACAAAATAGTTAAACTGAATAGTTATTTAGTTAAAAACAGAAATGTGGTCAACCAGAATGGATCAGCTGCACTTATATTGTAGCTCCTGTTAGCAGTATGGATTAGGGTAAGTGGTCCATGTGGGTAACACTTCCTATACCAATATATATGGATTTTGAGAATAGGCTCCTATTCCTAAGAGAGTTCAATTCTCTAAATAGGTATCTATAGCTGAGTTTGAAGACATGAGGTCACACAGAAGGAATATCAGCACCTCAAAATATATGTTAGCTGCCTTTGCTTCTTGTGTGATTTATATTGATATGGATAATTTGAGGTCTCCAGAAGCTAACACACTTGGTCAGCTCATTTTAATGGTCTATATCAGGGTTTCTCAACCAGGGTTCCGTGGAACCTTAGGGTTCCGTGAGAGGTCATTAGGGATTCCCTGGGAGATCATGATTTATTTAAAAAAATATTTCAAATTCAGGCAACTTCACATTAAAGAGGTAAGTTTCATTCTTTTAATTTTAGTTTAATAACACTGTTAATGCATATATAAAGGCCTGCACATGAAACAAATATAATTTTGTAACTTCTGGCCTATATTTGAGCCTGAATGTGCAGGGGTTCCTTGAGGCCTGAAAAATATTTCAAGGGTTCCTCCAGGGTCAAAAGGTTGAGAAAGGCTGGTCTACATCATCTGCATTAACATATTATATTTGTATTTACACATCATATTTGTTTTCACACAGCATCAAATATGCTTTGAATCAGAACAGTTGTGCTGATAGTGCAGAATTCCTGCCAGAAGAGCATTGAAAGGAGAATTGCATCTCTGGTTTCATTATGCCTGGACAGATGCAGTTGTTTTGATTATTTTTGCATATCCAAAATTATTTGCACAATATATTATGGAACATTAGGCATATAGAAATCCTGTGTGGGGTGTCTGCTAGAAATATAAAGTGATATGCTCTCCATGTGTGTGCTGGGCATGAAGAAAATTATCCACCAATCTGATTAGTAACATTCAAGACAGTTCATGGCTGCAGACGGTAGTACATAAAATAGCATACATATGTAATATTCAAACCTGACTGAGAAGTGGAAGAAAGCGGAAGTGGAAAAAAGTACATGGATCTGTTCTTTATTGTTTAAGTTACTCATTATAGCTTTGCTAATTTTGCAGGACATCCTGTGAAACTAGGCAAGCATGTCATGAAGTGGGACAAGCCACAGTATGATAGCTAATACAATTTTTAAAATATCAATTCAGTTGTCTCTGATTCTCAGAGACTGCCTGGACAAATCCCTGCAGTTTTCTTGGCAAGGTTTTTCAGAAGTGGTTTGCCATTGCCTTCTTCCTAGGGCTGAGAGAAAGTGACTGGCCCAGCTGGCTTTGTGCCTAAGGTGGGACTAGAATTCATAGTCTCCCAGTTTCTAGCCTGATGCCTTAACACTACACCAAACTGGCTGGCTCTCTATATATAGCATTTTAGCATATCTGAAATGATATTAGATATTGCTGCAGATGATCTTCTATAGAATAACATTGTTCAAAATAATTTTTCTAGTTATCCTATAATATAAGTTGAAATGGTCGATGAAGATTCTCAGTCATCCAGGTGGAATTGTCTGTAGGTTGAGTCATGGCAACTGGATTTCTTTCTTTTGGTTGAAACGTTTCGCTGCTTGTCCAAGTAGCTTCCCAGACTGAAGAAGCTACTTGGACAAGCAGCAAAACGTTTCAACCAAAAGAAAGAAATCCAGTTGCCATGACTCAACCTACAAAGTTGAAATGGTGTTTCCAATTACACATTTCTGTTGTGACTATCCTATTTATATTTTATTTAATTGTAGGTGGTGTAGGCTGGCCAAACCTCCTTATAGCAATAAAACATCAAAACATATTAAGGATTAGAATGAAATAAACAGCCATGTAAAATCTTTAAGGAACAAGTACAAAAGTATATTAAGATACACAGCAAATTTAAAATTTGGTGGATTAAAAGTGCACAGAGCCTGAAAAGTAAAAGTGTCTTGTACCATCAACAATTCAAGGAAGAATGCAATGACCTGTAGTGCAGACAGAGTTGATGGAGCAGAGGCACTATCCTTTCCCGGTATCTATTCATTAATAGTATTTCTGCACTCCTTGGAATGAGTCTTTGTTTGTGTTAATTCAGTTTAACTACCATGTTCCTGCTCATTTATGCGATCATAAATGAGCTTGACTCCAGTGGATTCATGAATATGTCCAGGTAGATTTCTGGGCAACAGTCTGGAAGTGGCTTGCCATTGCCTTCCTCCAGATTCTATCTGCCCAGCCTAGCCATCAGCCCTGGTGATCTCCCATCTAACTATTAACCAGTTCCACCCCACTTGACATTTAGAGATCAGCCCATTGTTATATGCTTGAATGCCTCCTCCCAGAAGCGTTACAGTGGTTGCATTATATATCATCTGATGTTGAAAAACTGATTTATCTTGCAGACGTTGTTTCCAACTGTTAGCAACCAAGTTGCTACTTTTGCTCTGCTCTCACTTAAACTTAGGAAGGAATATTTAAGTTCTTAGTTGTAGCTCTGGCTCTATTTTGTTGTAAACCTTTTCTTTTATATTTAATGCTTCTTTTATTATTTTATAATTTCATTTTATTGTTTTAATTTTATTGTATTTTATTGCATTCTTATGTTATGACCTGTGGTTACAACAATAAACTTCACTACCACTACTATATCAGTTTAAATTTTTATTAATTCTCACTGAAGTAAGCATCTCTTACACCTAACAAAAACGTAATTGTTATTAAGTAAATACATATGGAGAAAAGGGAATTTCCTGGCCTGGCATAATATGGTAGTATTCTTATTATATTAATTGTATAGAAAAGAAGATTTCGTCATGTCAAAGTTTCCTCATGCTTGCTGAATTCATGGGATTGTATTAAGTTACAAATAAGCAATTAGTAAAATAAGTAATTAGTAAAATAAGAACGGATGACTAAAGAAAATCTGAATGTAGCACGCTGAAATCAATCGTTTTTAGAAAATCCTGATCTAATCTTTAGTTGCAGTTTTTCTTTGCTACATAGCTATTAATGAGGGAAAGTTCCAACTATTATATTCAGTGAGATGGATGGATTTGCTCAGGCTTGCAGAAGAAAAAAAGTAAAAGCCCTTAGGCACTTCTCATAAATATGCACAAATCTTCCAAGTCAATTTTAGCACTGAAATCAGAAATGCAGTAAGAATTGTGAGGTTTACATTGATCATATGGAAAGCGTATCCATTAGATTTACTCATAACATCCCTACTTTGGATCTTGGTCTCCCATTAACTCATTTTCATTCCCATGTCTGATCTTGGGCCTCACTCTCTTCCCAACCGCGATAGTAGCTTAGCTTATATGCAGTTAATGAAAGTGAAGCTTTTTTAACATTAAGGCGATTATTTTATTGTGATAAGAATGATGTAGTATAGCAGCAGTGTAGTTTATACTTTACACTACACTTATATAAGTCTGACTTCTCTGCTCATTTTCTTAAACTGTATTGTGGAATGTCTGTAGCTTGAATCATGTCAACTGGATTTCTATTTTCTCAGTGGAAACGTTTCTCTCCTTATCCAAGAAGCTTCTTCAGTCTGAGCAAAAGTTAGTAAGGGAATCCTTAAATATGTTTCTAGGGTGGCTGTGGGACCTTGCACTTGGGGCTAGGTCATGGTTATTTGAGATGTTAATTTCTAAGTCCCTTTATCATCCAAAGGAGGATCGTTAAGATTACCTTGCTGTTGTTGAGATTGCTAAATGGTCTTAATCTTCCTAGGGTTTAGGAAGGAATTCATGGCTGGCATGTCTGAAAAGATAAAAAGGATATTTGGCAAACACCACATACCTGTATATTTCAAACCCACCAACACACTGAGACAGAGGCTTGTACACCCCAAAGATCAAACTCCAAAACACAAGAAAAGCAATGTAGTGTATGCAATCCAGTGCAGTGAGGAGTGCTCTGAGCTCTACATTGGAGAAACCAAACAACCTTTGCACAGGAGGATGGCCCAACACAGGAGGAGCAACACCACAGGACCAGAGTCAGCAGTTTACCTTCATCTAAAGGAAAAAGGACACTCATTTGAGGACATTAATGTTCACATTTTAGACAGGGAAGATAAGTGATTTGAAAGAGGGGTCAAGGAATCCATTTATGCCAACTTGGAAAATCCTTTGAATAGAGGTGGGGGCCTCAGGCACAATCTTTCCCCTATATTCCTTCCTGCTTTGTCTTCTGTGCCTAGGAAGATTAAGACCATTTTGCAATCTCAACAACAGCAAGGTAATCTTAACAATCCTCCTTTGGATGATAAAGGGACTTAGAAATTAACATCTCAAATAACCATGACCTAGCCCCAAGTGCAAGGTCCCACAGCCACCCTAGAAACATATTTAAGGATTCCCTTACTAACTTTTGCTCAGACTGAAGAAGCTTCTTGGATAAGGAGAGAAACGTTTCCACTGAGAAAATAGAAATCCAGTTGACATGATTCAAGCTACAGACAATTTCACCTGGATGACTGAGAACCTTCATCGATGTATTGTGGAATGTGGATTTTTTTTTTACAAAAGTTTTGTATCTAAAATGGCCTTAATATCTGGCTTGTAAACAGCAAGCAATTTCATGTATTCTTCTCACCTAATATGGCTTCAGAGCGTCCATATACTCCCTTGGTGTTTCAGCACCTTCTCCTCCTAGAAAAAGAATGGGATGATTCCCTGTTCCCCTACAATTTTCTTTCCTCTTGAGTGTTCTTAAAATGTGGCCCAGAAGGTCCTCCAACCTTCTAGAGTGGAGTTTTTAAAATAACTTTTAACATAGTAAACTAATTAACAAAGGAAAAGTATACATACATGACAATAGAATTAATGGGACAACTTCAAACTTAATAATCATAATTATAATAATTAGAGGAGGAAGAAAAAATACAGGTTGTGGACCTGCAGATGGGCGTGGGATGGCCACAGAGATGGCAAGTCCATTTTCACAATTAGACATTTCCTCATCTAATTCTGAATTCCACCCTAAAGACTGAATTAACTTTGAACAAAGCTGTCCTGTTGATGATGTTATGCATGTTTACTTAAAAATGTGAGATGTTCTTTCTCAAACTGAGGGGTACAGACTCTTTATTTATTTATTTATTTATTTTTATTTATTTATTTATTTATTTAATTTATATTACCGCCCATCATCCCCCGAAGGGGGAACCCTGGGCTGTTTACAATAAAACTCTGGGTGGTTAACAATAAACCTGTATTATGATACAGGTACTTCCCCCAAGGATGTTTATCCTGTCATGTGAATACTCTATCAGTCTTTACCTTCTTTCTATAACTTATTGCTACAGAAATAGGCTCCTTTCCCCCTTCCCAAATGAAAGCATGTGAAGAACACTGAGAAATTGTATATTAGATATACTGCATATCCTTCTTTCCCCCAGGAATTCAAGACAGCATACATGAGCAGTCTTGCTGCCAGTATTTTCCACATAACAACCCTGTGAGATAGTTTGGGCTAAGGGCTCTTCTGCACTGCAGCCTTTAGCTGTTTCTCTGCCCTGTGCAAGCTGGCTAGAAATGAAGTTGGTTTAAAAAGTCCTTTTCCAGATTTCAGACCCTTCATCCCCTTTGACCACAGAATTGGTGAGAATTCTGTCTGACTGCAGTTAACATGGCTTAGATAGGTGGATTCCCCTGCTTCTTTTCCCCTTCTACCCATGCCAGGAAAGGAAGCCTCGATTGCTTTTCTTTCTGTCCACGCCTCTTTTGAGGTTCTTCCAGTCACTTGGACTAGAAGTGGGAACTTGGCAAAACTCTTGTCAATTTCACCCAGTTAAAAAACAATAACAAAGAAATGGCCAACATTTTTGTTCTGTGCCAGTAACTGCAAGTGCAGGAGGTCAGACTTAGATGGGTCGTCTTGACGGTGGCTGTAAATCTCACCACAGTTCAGGAAGACTGGAGTTCAGGAAAAACAAGCAAACTTACTTCAGAAGCTGAAGTTTTGTGTGGACAAATCCAAGGTCCAGTCATCAGAGCTGAATGTAGCCTTGTGCCAGTCCAGAGGTCAGCCAGGGAATCAGAAATTGTAAACATTCAGGAAGTCAGGTCCAAGGCTGGAAAGGTGTTTGCCAACCTAAGTTTGACTCCCAAGCCTTTTTCTTACAGTACTGACTCAGGCATGCCTATTTTCCTGAGTCATATCTCTTTCTTTGGAGGAACTTCACTGAACATCCCTATTGTACTCACTCAGTCTTGTGCAAGGGCTCAGGACCTTTTCCTGCTCAGTCTCTGAAGCTGTAGGCTCAGCCTGTTGGTGGGCGTCTGCTGATTACCTGACTGCTCCAAAACTGCAGGTTCATCCTGTAGAAGATCTTGCTCTTTCTGACCCTCATCTGCAAATATCTGAAGGACTGCTGGCCTCTGAGTTGTCAAGCCCTGCTCCTCCAGTTCACAGTCTGACTCATCAGACAGGCCCATAATAATTTCATCTGCTGAATCTGTTTCTTTTTTAAAATAACCATTTTACAGTTTTCCAGTCACTTGGTCTAGAAGAAGAAACTTGGCAAAATTCTTTGCCAATTTCATACAGTTAAAAGAAAGCAGGCCAACGTTTCACAATTCTTCTGCTAAATCTGTTAAAGAAAACAAACAAACAAAAAATATCCGGGATTTCACTGTTCCGCTATTGAACCACGAAAAAATTAAATTGTAAAATCATGGCAGGCACAATAGCAGCCCAGTACAAAGCAGCCATTAAAGGCAGAGAGAGGGGGGCGAGGGGGCATGCTAGGCAAAGCATAGCCAGCCAGTTAAAACAAAGGTATTTGTGTGAGGAAATAAAGTGCAATGTGTGGATCGGCCTTGCTGGCACCAGCGGAGGGGAAAAACACTACTTTTGAGGTAGATCAAGAAAACTCAGGGGGAGGGGACCTTCCCAGCAGCTTGGGGGCAGCTGAAAACAACGTATGTTCCTGCTATCCCCAAATAGATGGCTCACTCTTGAACCAAGGCAAACAGGAAGCGTGGATCAACCCTAACAGACAGTGACTGGCCCAAGGTTACCAGAGAGCTTTAGTTGCTGAGGATGGACTTGACCATGGGATCCTCTTGTCCTTTCCTAACACCTTAACCCAGCCTTTCTCAACCTTCTGACCCTGGAGGAACCCTTTAAATATTTTTCAGGCCTTGGGGAACCCCTGCACATTCAGGCTCAAATATAGGCCAGAAGTTACAAAAGTATTATATTCGTTTCATGTGTAGGCCTGTATACTGTATGTGCATTAACAGTGTTCTTAAACTAAAAATAAAGAATGAAACTTACCTCTTTAATGTGAAGTTGCCCGAATTTGAAATAATATTTTAAATAAATCATTATCTCCCAGGGAACCCCTAGTGACCTCTCGTGGAACCCCAGGGTTCCACGGAACCCTGGTTGAGAAACCCTGGTTGAGAAACCCTGCCTTAATCACTGCTTAACATTTCTTCCCTGAGGAAGAATCAAAGCCTCAGGAACCCAGTAAACCAGACTCACCAAGGGACAGAGCAAGGAGATAACTTTTTTGGGAGCTGTAGAAGAAGGTGGCATTTGTTTTTTGATATGGAGGATGGCTGAGGGTTCAGATTTAGATGGTTGGCGCATTAAAAAAGTGCTAAGTTGTGGGTTAACTGATAGAGACTAGCGCCTGAGTCTGGATGAAACGGTTGGCAGATGTAATGGGCAGAAGGAATTACTTTGAGGGACAGGAGGAAGAGCCTCTACCAAGATAATGGTCAGATTAAAAGAAACCTGAGTCAAGGACAGAAGTGTAACCCGAGAAAATGTCTCAGACAGGACCCTCCTTAGTTCTCACAAAGACCTAGTTCTCATGAAGATAAAGGGAAGGAGGGGACAAACACATTCAGACTTGCAAGATTCTGTTAATATATTGATTTATTGATTATGTGCCATCAAGTAGTTTTTGACTCTTAGCGACCACATTGATAGATTTTCTCCATGATGATCTATCCCTAACCTGGTCTTTCACGTCTTCCAACCGTGCACTCATTGCCATTATAACTGAGTGCATCCACCTTGCTGGTGGTCATCCTCCTCTTCTCTTTTCTTCCAATGTTCCCAGCATTAGAACCTTTTCCAGAGAGCTAGGTCTTTGCATAATGTGTCTGAAGTAGAATAATTTGAGCCTGGTCATTTGTACCTCTAGTGAGAACTCTGGATTGATTTGTCTGATGATTCATTGGTTTGTTTTCTTGACTTTCCATGGTATTCTCAAGAGTCTTCTCCAACACCAACTTCCATAGAGTGTCACAGGGAATACCATGGCTTGCACGATTCTGATCTTTGTAGGTATAGATGTATCATGGTATTTTTATTTATTTATTTATTTATTTATGATTCGATTTGTATTTACCTCCCCATCTCCCCACAAGGGGACTCTGGGCGGTTTACAAGAATCAGTCAATTAATACCTTTCGAAGAGAATATTTGTAGCTCAGGGTTGAACTGGGGAGTCTTTGGTGCTCTCTGAGCCTCTCTGAGCATGAAAACAACAAGGCTCAGAGAGCACCAAAGACTCCCCAATTAATATCTTTTCCAAAGCCTTCTGTTATTATTACCTTATAATAAAAGTAGTATTAGCCATGACTTTGGTTTCCTTGAAGGACTGAAATCAGATCAGTGCTGAAGGAATATCTTTGGTTTGGCCTGGTCTGTATCTGATCCCTTGTCTACTTTAGCCTTTCATGCTGGATACCTGCCTCTGGAGTTTCCCTCTGAAATTGAGCTGGTTAATTGTCCTTACCTGTTGCTTGGACAATTATGCTTGCCTCTTGGACTGGGTTTCACCTAATTACTTTCAGCCTAGAGTTGGCAAACTTTATTGAACCTGAAGCCATTTGTGATCTTGCCTGAAGGCACAGGTGTCCACTAATTAAAAAACTAGAAGGACAAAATCTTGTAATAGCTAAGAAGTTTATTCACAAAAACTGTGTAATATTTTGTAATAAAATTACAATAGCTTATCAGTTTGGTTTATTCTGTATACCATCCTGAAATCTATTTGAAAAAAGGAAATTACATTTTAAAATAATAATGAATAAAATAATAAAATCAGCCAAAATACCTGAGATCTTTGTAACAGATTCATGGAACACAAATGCCACTATTTCACCTGATATCATGTTGTTCTTGAATAACAGTATGGCTTTTTAAAAAAGACATTCACAGCATGTGGTTCTCTTGATTCCAATGAGAATGAATAGCTAAAGATTCAAGTTGCCATTTGTAGAGATTGAACCTTGGCGGCGGGGGGGGGGGGGGGAAGAATAGTCTAATTTGACATGTTCTGCCATTATGCCTGACCTGTCATGGTAAACAACCAGCATCTTATTCACGGAGAACTCTGGGAATATGTAATGTGTAGTCATTTGTAAAGCACAACCAAAGAATTAAGCTATGGATTTCAGTTACAAATAACAGGAAATCTTACTTTGGCTACATAAACAGTACAATTTGGGAAAATAAGCACCATATTTAGAAATAGCTTCCCACAATGCTAGGAACACATGATTATAACTGGTAGTATTATAAATAATCTGTGGATGTCTTCTCTTCAATCTATCAAACAAAAATGCTGCTACATTATTATTTCAGTAAACATTTAAGTGATGAAATATCCTTCTTTCCCTGTAAAATTCCTGCTTGGTGTTCAGGCATTTTTTCTGAAGGCATAAAGGAGTTAAGTCATTATTAGGCAGATAGTTTGATTTCATACTGTGAACGATGAGACTTCTCCATCTCTGCATTATAGACTGCATATTACTTACTAGGGCAGTCATTATTTTCTCTATTACCTCTTGGCAGTTTTCGGCAGGAGGCTTAGAAATATGGCCCAGGATCTGATCATAACACATTTGTGTAGTAGTAAATATTATTCAAATCAATGGACTTAATATCAATGGAAATTAGTTTAGCAGCTGAAGATTGGATATTTTCTCCTCACTAAACGTAACAGAAATAAACCAGGCTTGTATATTCCCTGATGAAATCATCATACTCATTGGCGATCACTCGTAGCCGAGTAAGATTGTCTTCCAAAGGTAAAATTTTAACGGTGGATCCGTAAGTGGCTGTAAAGGCCAATTCTGGATCCGCACAACCTCCCACAGTGGGGGCATAGGTTTCCGGGTGGGAGACGGTCATGATGAGGGTTTGCCTGACGTGCCTTCCTTTTAGCTCTTTTCTCCCTTTCGCCCTGTACTCGTGCTTCTTCAAAGTCCATAGCGCCATTAATAAAGGCTGACCTCCAATTGAAACGCTCATGAGTTAGGGCTTCCCAGTTCTCAATGCTGATATTACATTTTTTAAAATTAGCTTTGAGAGTATCTTTGAATCTCTTTTGCTGTCCACCAATATTCCGTTTTCCATTCTTAAGTTGGGAGTAAAGTAGCTGCTTTGGAAGACGATGGTCAGGCATTCGAACAACATGACCGGTCCAGCGAAGTTGATGTTGGATGATCATTGTTTCAATGCTGGTGGTTTTCGCTTCTTCCAATACGCTAACATTAGTCCGCCTATCTTCCCAAGTCATTTGCAGAATTTTTCGGAGGCAGCGTTGATGGAATCTTTCAAGAAGTTGGAGGTGGCGTTTGTAGAGGGTCCATGTTTCACAGGCGTACAGAAGGGTTGGTAGTACAATGGCTTTGTAAACAAGCATTTTGGTCTCCCTGCGAATGTCCCGATCCTCAAACACTCTACGCTTCATTCGGGAGAAAGCTACACTTGCAGAGCTCAGGCGATGCTGAATTTCAGCGTCGATGTCGGCTTTTGTAGATAGATGGCTGCCGAGATAAGAAAAGTGATCGACATTTTCTAGTGACACACCTTTAAGCTGGATTGATGGCGCTGCGGAGGGATTGGTTCGAACTTGCTGGTAAAGCACTTTGGTTTTTTTAATGTTAATCGAGAGGCCGAGTTTTTCATATGCTTCTGCAAAGATGTTTAGGATAGTTTGAAGATCTTCCTCGGAGTGTGCACAGACTACGTTATCATCAGCATATTGAAGTTCTATAACAGAAGTTGCAATTACCTTATTTTTTGCTTTCAGCCTACTAAGATTAAAAAGCTTTCCATCTGTTCGATATATAATTTCTACACCAGTAGGAAGTTTCTCTTCAACAAGGTGCATAATCATAGCGATGAAGATAGCGAATAAGGTTGGAGCAATAACACATCCCTGTTTAACGCCGGATTCCACTTTAAATGGATCGCTTTGAGAGCCATTGTTATTCAGGATTGTTGCCATCATGTCGTCATGGAGTAACCGCAAGATGTTCACAAATTTATCAGGGCATCCGATTTTCAGAAGGATGGTCCAGAGAGCAGTACGATTTACAGTATCAAAAGCTTTAGTCAGATCAATAAACGCCATGTACAGAGGGCGGTTTTGCTCCTTGCATTTTTCTTGAAGCTGTCGTGCAGTGAAGATCATATCCACTGTTCCCCTGGAAGGGCGGAAGCCATTTTGCGTTTCAGGGAGGATGTCTTCTGATACAGATAGGAGACGGTTTGCAATGATCTTTGCCAGGATTTTGCCTGCTGTGGCTAGAAGGGAGATGCCTCGATAGTTTCCACAGTCTGTTCTATCACCCTTTTTAAAGAGAGTGATAATTATGGCATCCCTAAAGTCTGCTGGAATCTCCTCCCTCATCCAGATTTTTTCGATGAGCTTATGAAGTTGTTTTGTAAGTTCAGGCCCGCCTTCTTTAAAGACTTCAGCAGGAATCCCATCAGGTCCACTAGCTTTGTTATTTTTCATTTGTTTAGTGGCTTTGCTGACTTCCTCCAAACTAGGGGGTACTGCAAGCTCATTTCTTATTTGTTTTTGTGGGATTTGCAAGAAGACTTCATCAGCCACAGTGGAGTGACGATTAAGGAGATTGTAGTAATGCTCTTTCCAGCGCAGTGCAATAGACTCTTTGTCCTTTAGAAGTTTAGCACCATCTACTGAGCGTAAGGGATTTGTACCATGGTTTGTTGGTCCATAGATGGCCTTTATGGCATTAAAAAAGCCCAGTGCATCATGAGCATCTGCAAAATGTTGGGTTTCTTGGGCTTTTTTTATCCACCATATGTTCTTAAGTTCTCTAGTTCTTCTTTGGACTTCTGCCTTTGCACTGGCGTAGATTTTTTTCTTAACGGCACAGTTAATATCTTTTTGCCATATCTGGAAGGCTTTCCTTTTCTTGTCAATAATATGTTCAATCTCACTATCGTTCTCATCAAACCAGTCCTGATGTCTCTTAGTCTGGTATCCGATAGTTTGTTCACAGGCTGAAATAATAGAAGTCTTCAATTTAGTCCAGTGTTCCTCAACATTTTCAGGAAGTTCCATAGGCAGATGTTCCTTGAGAGTTGATTGAAAGCAAGCTCGTTTAATAGGATCTTGAAGGGTCAGTGTATTCATTTTATGCCTTGGTTTTCTTCCTTGGAGCCTACGATGAGGGACAATCTTTATGGCCATCGTGGATCGAATTAATCGATGGTCTGTCCAGCAGTCATCGGCGCTCGTCATGGCTCTGGTGAGAAGTACATCACGGCGATCTCTAGCACGGACAATTACATAATCTAAAAGATGCCAGTGCTTCGACCGTGGGTGCTTCCATGATGTTTTAAATTTATTTTTCTGGCGAAAGAGTGTATTAGTAATGACAAGGTTATGCTCTGCACATTTAGTCAGAAGTAAGATTCCATTCGTGTTGCTGTTGTCAACTCCTTCTTTCCCAATGATCCCTGGCCACAAATCAAAATCACGCCCAACTCTTGCATTGAAATCGCCCAGGAGGATAATTTTATCCTCCTTTGGTATCTCTGATAAGATGGTGTCCAGCTGGGTATAAAATTTTTCCTTGATATCCTCATCTGCATCTAGTGTTGGTGCGTAAGCACTTAGGATAGTTGCCTGTTGGTTTTTGGCGAGTTTTATTCGCAGAGTTGAGAGTCGTTCGTTAATCCCAGTGGGAACTTCTGACAAGAGCTTCACAAGGTCGTTTTTGATAGCAAAGCCTACCCCATGTATTCGTCGTTCTTGTTCAGGCAGTCCTTTCCAAAAGAAGGTATAACCTCCTTTTTCTTCCTTCAACTGTCCTTCTCCTGCTCTTCGAGTTTCTTGGAGTGCTGCTATATCGATATTAAAACGTCTCAGCTCCCTTGCAATAATGGCAGTCCTACGTTCAGGTCGTTCACTATCCATATTGTCTTGCAGTGTCCGTATATTCCATGTTCCAAAATTCATGTGTTTTTTACGACCGCTAGATGGTGACCCCACTGGTCGCGGTAATCCAGTCAGGGAGAAAATGAGGCAGACTATGTTTAGGGCACCTTTTCTAGCCCCCTCCCCATATGGGGTGAGCAGAGTGGATCCTAAATAGGGCTGCTCAGTCGTGGATACAGCTGCCGAACTACTCAACTGCCTCGATCCTTGAGTCAGGGTGACTGAATCTGTATCCACCGCCCATGTGCTGGTCCATGACTAGGAGCTTCCGGATTTCACAGTCCTGCCCCCGTTGCCATTCGTCAGTCGCCATGGGACTTTTGGTTGTTTTGGGTTTGGTGTGGTTGGAAGACGCCTGTGCGTGAATTTGTTTTATGTGTGGAGATCGGTGCACAACGATCAGCACACAACCTTCACAGAAAAAGGCTCTAATCCAATGGCATGGATACCATGACGATTGGTGACCTTTTGTCTGCTGCAGCCTTCATCCGCCTTCACAGCCGTTGTAACAATACACCTTGTTATCTTCCGCCTGTTCTGCCGTTGAGGACTTTCTTGGATCGTTCTTTGTCTGGTTCCTCCCCCTGGACCTTACCGCCATGGGTGACCCTGCCAGGAGTACATGACTCCCGACGGCTTCGCTCACAGGGTTCATTGGGAACACACAAGCCCACTCACCACAACAAGGTGACGATCCAGCGAGTGAGCCCTGATGAAATAAGGAGTTATTGTACAGAAATCAGTTGCTTAGAGCTTCTGTCCTATATATGAAAGTAAGGTTCATTGAAGTCAAGAAAGTTTACTGCTAAGTAGGCATACAGTATATAGCATTGTACTATAAGTTTTGTTTCCCAAAGATTTAAGCATCTATTGGTTTCTCAGGACTGTATACATTACAGACTGTAGACATTTCTGTTGACCTATTGTTGTCACTAAAGCTTTCAAGGAAGTTGAGGTTGTGAAGCAACTGTAGAATGATTTCATTCTTAGGTAGTTTAATGAGCTTGTACTTCGCAATCACTGCCACCTTTAGTACAGCTTTCATAATCACAGTTGGAACCAGGAAATTATCATCTGGGATTCCTGGAGTTATTTTAAGCACTTGATTATTAGTTTATTTGTAACACTGTTTGCTGTAATTGCTTTAGGTATATTCAAATTCATTGCTGCTATTTATTTTTTGTTCTGTTCATTGATGTATGTAATTTTATCTGTATTTGGAGTAGGCACACATTGTTGAGGATACTCTGTGCTGCTTTGGGAACAAGCTTCTAAAGTTTAGCATGATTAAGATATTGGATATAGATTGAGGGAATTCATGTTCAGGTCTTCACTTGACCAAAGAGCTCCTGAATTACTTTGGGCCACTCAGCCTCTGTGAGCCCAAGTTACCTCATATGATTGTTATTGAAAAGATAAAGGGAAGCCCTTTCATCTAGTCTGGGACCGAGAAGCATACCTTTTCTGTTGCAGCTTGTCTTGTATTCAGTGGGTTACACACTACTAAGGAAAATTTGTATTTTTATTCAAAGAAACAATGATGTCGGAACACTTCCTGATCAAAGAGCACACCAAACATTGTAATCAGTTAACCATGTCAGTACATCAGTTAACCAAACCTTAATGGTAATTTCATCACGTATTTTGATATATAACAAGGTGACATTCATCATCATCATCATCATCATCATCATCATCATCATCATCATCTTGTTTTCATTCTGAAAAACTTTGCTTACATCCCTCATCACCACCATATATAACTGTGGCATTTCAAAAATTGTGATTTTCATGGCTCAGAGAGACATAGCAAATCTTTTGTTGCATAATTTCAGTCATTAGCAGTGTCTTTGAGCATCTTTGGGAAGCTTTTATTCCATCTCTGAATAAACAGAGCAATTATGGTTATTTCCAACAAAATATTCTTCGAACAGTAGTTATGGAAAGATGGGGAAGGAAAGGTCATAATTTTTTAAAAATAACAATACATATGTGTCATTTAGAGTTTTAAGATGATGGGCTTCTGGGGAGCAAATGGTGAACTGAAGACGGCGCCACTAAAAGCGGATTAGCTCAAAAATGACTAGTTGAAATAAACATTTTCTCCTATTCAGGAGGAGCCTGTAGAATTTCACAATGAATCTCTGAATCAGTGTTGAAAAGCCCCTACAGCAGAGCTTTCCAAACTTTTCATGTTGGTGACACACTTTTTAGACATGCATCATTTTGTGACACACTCTTACAGCAGGGCATCATTTTGCGACACTCTCTTACAGCAGGGCACAAGGCAGGCACTAGGACCTGCGCGGAATCCTGGCAGGGCTCGGAGGCAGCAGCAGCCATGACACACCTAGACACTGCAGCCGACACACTAACGTGTCACGACACACAGTTTGGAAAGCTATGCCCTACAGTATTGGGATTACCATAAATAAATCTACATTATATATAAAATTTGCTTATTCCAACTCAGAAGTAAACAAACATTGTTATAATAAAATTTGTATTGATTGTTTAAATATAATACCTTATTCTAATACTAAATAGGAAAAACATGTCTCTTGAAGTTGGGTTCTAAAAGTAGGCTTAAAAGAAATGTAAATAAAATCCAATACTGTATCATTTAACAAATGCATTGTAACATGTATCTAGTTCTTAGACTATTTCCATTCAGCTCTGAGAAGTTAATAGGTTTCAAAACAGCTAGCACATTTGTTTGGCCTTTGTGTTTTCAGTGGAAAAAAAGGAAATGATGGTCTCAAAACCCCTTGCCAGTTTTCTTTTGAAGAAAAAATAATAATTTGAGATGTGCAGCAGTTGTGTGATGGTCATTTATGTTGTCATTCTCTGCCTTCTGTGAACCATGAAGGGCTTTAAACTCTAAAATACAGGCACAACCATGGCAATTCAATAGATGACAGGTTTTCACCCTGATGTCAAAGAAACATTTCTGCTTTGTGTCCAAATGCTACAAAATTTCTGCCGTCTACAAGAAAGAACCCAGTGCATTTCAATTGAAACTTTCTGTATGTACTTTCACCATGGCCCTGTTATTGGTTCTTTTCAAGTCTTTCAGATTGCCCCAGAAGTAAAGTTTACTAAGAATCTTTGGAAAAAATGGAGGTAATCCCACATCAATCTTTATATTATTTATCTTTATTATGGTAGAGTGGTGTAATGACAGCTTTGCAAGGGTAATACTGTAGTATAGGATTTGTACTGAAATGGTTAATTCAGTTGAATGTTAAATTAAAATTAAAATTAAAAATTAAAAGAAATCTGCATTATTTTTTCATCACCTTTTAGATAAATCCATCACTTCTTGATCTTTGATAATTTACTTTTACCAGGAGATTGAGGATTCAGCTCCCTGATTATTATTTTTTGGTCCATTGTGTTTTGCATTATTTTAAAGGGTACTTGCAAGTGATGTTTGGGGGACTGCTTTTATTGTTTCTAATTTTTTCCACAGCCCAGATTATTAAATATTTTTCAACCTCTGCTATCCCGCACCATCATGGTTTAAGACCAGCATGGGTCTGGAACCCATATTGCATTCTCCAAAAGGCTAGAAAGGGCTAGTTTGGAAGGAACATCTCTGTTTTTTTTAATTTGTGGACATTATTTTTCTTTTTATTATTTCTTTATTTCACATTACATATCCCTGCAGAAGTTTTTTTTAAATATACGTATAATTTGTGTGTTGCAAATAAATACACGAGAAAGAGACTGGAATAATCACATATAGGAATGTGATTTCAGTTATTTGCTTGGAACTGAGAATATTAAGAAAATAAGTTGCAAGCTTTGAATGTGAGGTCATTGATCTTCAACAAAACCCTTTGACTGGCAGTGTAATTATGAGGAGTGAGGATAAACTGACCGTTAACCTTTAGCCTTTTGGTGCTGTTTGCTGTTTGGCTCTCAGAACAAACTGCTGCGAACGGCCAGAAATGGTTGCTACTCAAATGATAGTACCAGGAACGGTGATGGAGGAGAAACAGCTGCTTCCCTCTTCACTGTGCTTGATTTACAAGTGCAAGATTACTCCCATCTTCCTCCTTATTTATTCATTTTTTAAAAAGATAGTGAACGTTCCAATAGAAGAAAATATATGTAGCTCAGGGTTGAACTGATAATGAATGTATTTGTTTCTTGGAGAAGTAAAACCATCAGAAAAACAAGTAGGAACAGCTTTGTAATACTTCTTTGTTGCCTATAGATTATATTTATCTATTTGCTACTTTTATATCCTACTTTTCTATAGAATTCGAGTGGGCAAGCTGACAATTTTGCCTCCTCGAGTAAGAAAACTCCAGAGATATTAGAGATGAGGAGGCAGGCAGTGGATCTATTGGACTGGATCTGCTTACAACAGCAACTACAGGAACCATATGTTAGGGCTTGGATGGATGACCTCCATGGAGGGAGCTTCTCCCTGGTTCTGGTTGATGGGGAAGAGGAATACAAGATAGAGTATATGCTGGATTCCAGATCCAGAAGGGGGATGCTGGAATATTTAATTCCCTGAAAGGGCTACCCCGACACAGAAAGATTGTGGGAAGGGATGGCCGATATACATGTGCCCCACCTTACTCGCTAATTGCATTTGAAATTTCCACACAAGCTTCATCCCCCTTTCTGACATGCCAGACTTTGATTGACAGGAAGAAAGAGGCTCAGTGCTCCTTTCCATGCCTGCCTCACAAGTTGCTGCTTAAGACCCAGGTGTTGAACAGGAGAGAGAAGGACACATCCCAGCCTCTTCAGGTTCTTCCATTTCAGACTTGTCCATTGACCTTAAGAAGATGCCTGGCCATTCTTTGCAGGGTGGGTGAGTGCTTGAGGGAACGATCACTCTCCATGCATTCCATAGCAGAGAGGGAGAGCGAGCCTGAAGGGCCCGGTAGTGTGACGGAATCTCTAAAACAGAGCTTTCCAAACTTTTCATGTTGGTGACACACTTTTTAGACATGCATTATTTCGCGACACACTCTTACAGCAGGGCATCATTTCGCGACACACTCTTACAGCAGGGCATCATTTCGCGACACACTCTTAC
Source organism: Charina bottae (assembly GCA_023362775.1). Taxonomy (NCBI): domain Eukaryota; kingdom Metazoa; phylum Chordata; class Lepidosauria; order Squamata; family Charinaidae; genus Charina; species Charina bottae. The sequence goes on along the minus strand of JALMGJ010000001.1, from coordinate 181,828,469 downwards.
AGCAGGGCACAAGGCAGGCACTAAGACCTGCGCGGAACCACAGCAGGTTTGGAGGCAGTCAGGCACAAGGCAGGCACTAGGACCTGCGCGAAATCCTGGCAGGACAGGTTTGGAGGCAGCAGGGCACAAGGCAGGCACTAGGACCTGCGCGGAATCCTGGCAGGGCAGGTTTGGAGGCAGCCAGGCACAAGGCAGGCACTAGGACCTGCGTGGAATCCTGGCAGGGCAGGTTTGGAGGCAGCAGGGCACAAGGCAGGCACTAGGACCTGCGCGGAATCCTGGCAGGGCAGGTTTGGAGGCAGCAGGGCACAAGGCAGGCACTAGGACCTGCGCGGAATCCTGGCAGGGCAGGTTTGGAGGCAGCCGGGCACAAGGCAGGCACTAGGACCTGCATGGAATCCTGGCAGGGCAGGTTTGGAGGCAGCAAGGCACAAGGCAGGCACTAGGACCTGCGCGGAATCCTGGCAGGGCAGGTTTGGAGGCAGCCAGGCACAAGGCAGGCACTAGGACCTGCGCAGAATCACAGCAGGTTTGGAGGCAGCAAGGCACAGGGCAGGCACTAGGACCTGCACGGAATCACAGCATGTTTGGAGGCAGCAAGGCACAAGGCAGGCACTAGGACCTGCGCGGAATCACAGCAGGTTTGGAGGCAGCAAGGCACAAGGCAGGCACTAGGACCTGCGCGAAATCCTGGCAGGACAGGTTTGGAGGCAGCAGGGCACAAGGCAGGCACTAGGACCTGCGCGGAATCCTGGCAGGGCAGGTTTGGAGGCAGCCAGGCACAAGGCAGGCACTAGGACCTGCGTGGAATCCTGGCAGGGCAGGTTTGGAGGCAGCAGGGCACAAGGCAGGCACTAGGACCTGCGCGGAATCCTGGCAGGGCAGGTTTGGAGGCAGCCGGGCACAAGGCAGGCACTAGGACCTGCGTGGAATCCTGGCAGGGCAGGTTTGGAGGCAGCAAGGCACAAGGCAGGCACTAGGACCTGCGCGGAATCCTGGCAGGGCAGGTTTGGAGGCAGCAAGGCACAAGGCAGGCACTAGGACCTGCGCGGAATCCTGGCAGGGCAGGTTTGGAGGCAGCCAGGCACAAGGCAGGCACTAGGACCTGCACGGAATCACAGCAGGTTTGGAGGCAGCAAGGCACAAGGCAGGCACTAGGACCTGCACGGAATCCTGGCAGGGCGACACACCCGGACACTGCAGCCGACACACTAACGTGTCGCGACACACAGTTTGGAAAGCTCTGCTCTAGCAGAACCTGGAAACATGGAGTTTACAGGAGGAAACAGGGCAGTTACAGAAAAAGAGTCCAGGGGAGGGGGTAAAAAGTGAGAAAGGAACTCATGTAATACCTGCAGCTTAATTACACTAGAGATAAGTTGAGCTGGAAAATTACTTTGTCAGGCTTTCAAGATTCTATTACATTCCCCTATTAGCAATGGAGACCTTTCCAGAAATCCAAGTTGTTCTGGTTTCCTGAATATGCCAGTTTTGCAGGGCTCGACACACTGCTATACGGCCTCTAGTCTCTACCAGAATGATATCACCCATGCTAAGTTTACTGACTCTTTTCAGTCCATATGATTTGTTGTGAAGGCAGTGAGATTGAGATGGGCAGGACAAAAATGTTAAAATAATTTTGACAGATTTGTTGGACCTTCATGCGGATATTGTGCTTAGGAAGATGGTAGGGGTTTCATTTGATGGTTAAACTAAGCACCATCATTCCAAGCAAAAGAAGGCAACCAAAATTTCTTGGAGATTGCTCTGAATGCAGACTACTCAAAGTTGCAAGCATGGGTTTCCCCATTTTGTGGTTAGAAATGCACAATTTATAAGTCCTAAAATAGATTTCATGTGATTTAATCCTCCCCCCCCCCCCCCCCCGCGTATAAATCTTCCTCCAAAAAGTTGTGGAAAAAGAATGAAAAATCCTCCTGCCCACTAGCTTACTTACCCCTATTTACTGCGGCATATATATGCTTTTACAGTGAAGGATTTCTGCAACAAATCTAGGTAAAGTAGTAAACTGTCTTGACTTTGTTTGAAGTTCATATATATATACAAAATTATATATATATATATATATATATATATATATATATATATATATATATATATAAAATTTCGTTCCCATGCTGCAAAATCATTTGCTGTCTAAAGCGTTGACTTCTATTCTCTGTGTAGATAGTGACCTGTTCTCCAGAACCTGGTTTGGCTTTGAATGCTCAAGAGTTTACATAGCGTGAAGTGCTCTATTTCAAACTCTCAGATGTGTCTGAAATTTACAGTGGAGTGGAAAAGGATTTGAAAGATGTCAACATGAAGTGGACACAGTCTCTGCATTGTACTTGTCATATCGTGTCGTTTATGTATCTGTGCTTGTTGGGAATTTCTGAAGAGACTTTTATGTACATTCACATACACACCACCTACCCACATATATCATATTCACTTCTGGGGGTAAACTTCTATTGAAGTCAAACATTAAAACAATTGGAATAAAGAAAACAACAAGGCTCAGAGAGCACCTAGGAGTCCAGAGTTCAACCGTGAGCTACAAATATTCTCTTCGATTGGTAAATTGGAATAAAGCAGAAGTTACAGCTGTAAGCTATATCCAGTTATGACAAATGTTTAATTTTCAAATAAATTATGTTTCAGAACTTCCAAGAATCTCATATATGCATAGAGGACATGCACACATGTACAAGTTTCTTTGAAATAGTGTAGCATAGTTCTGATATAAATCTGAATTTTCTTCTGCTAGAACTGCCTTATACTATTACCAAGTAACTTATGGTGTAAATCAAACATTTTTACTTTTTTTCAGAGGGTAGATTCCAATGATGGGGAAGCATGCAGTAGTTTCACAAGCTTATTGCATGGTGCACATGACCATCTGTGATCAGCTTTAGTCTCAGACAGTCACAAAAGTAGAAACTCTTGAACTGCTTGGAAATCTGGAACTGAGGACAGCAGGAAAAATCCTTGGTCAGACTTATAGACCTCTGGAGCTAGCCATGATGATGAAAAAATTATGTGCACAGTGATATCACGATGTATACCCCCATCCTTTCATAATATGTATGTATGTATGTATGTATGTATGTATGTATGTATGTATTTATTTATTTATTTATTTATTTTTGGTTTCTATAGCCGCCCATCTCAACAAGTGACTCTGGGCGGCTTACAACAATAAAAACTATAAAACAGTTAAAACAATTACCATTAAAACAATTAAAATACAAAATAAATATACATGGCCGCCAAGTAAGCAATGCATGGATGTTAAAATAACCAAGAAACGGGGCCATTCACATGCTTGGGGCCCCAGGCCCAGGCACATAACCAGGTCTTCACAGCCTTATGAAAGGCCAACAGGGTTGGGGACATCCTGATCTCTGAAGGGAGAATATTCCAGAGGGCAGGCAGTACGGCAGAGAAGGCACGCCTTCTAGTCCCCGCCAACTGACATTCCTTGGCTGACAGGACCCGTAGCATACCCAACCTACCAGACTGAATTGGATGGGTAGAAACAACTGGGAGAAGATGGTCCCAGAGGTAACCTGGTCCCAAGCCATGAAGGGCTTTAAAGGTGACAACCAGCACCTTGAATTGCACCCGGAAGCACACCGGCAAACAATGCAGCTCACGTAGCAGTGGTGTTACGTGCGTCGAATACCCAACTCCATTTACTACCCGTGCAGCCGCATTCTGCACCAGTTGAAGCTTCCGGATGCTCTTCAAGGGCAGCCCCATGTAGAGCACATTGCAGTAATCCAGATGGGAGGTCACGAGGGCATGAGTGACTGTGCAAAGCTTCTCAGTCCAGGAATGGGCGCAGCTGGCGCACAACCCGAAGGTGTGCAAAGGCCCTCCTAGCCACGGCTGCCACCTGCTCTTCCAGCAGGAGCCGTGAGTCTACGAGGATCCCCAGATTGCGCACTGGGTCCATGTGGGGCAGTGCAACCCCATCCAGGACAAACAATGGAAAAACCTTGTCACCGGAAGGCCCACAGACCCAAAGCCACTCAGTCTTGCTTGGGTTGAGTCGTAACCCATAGCACCCCATCCAGGCCCTTACAGCCTCCAGGCACTGGGACAGGACATCCACGGCATCACTCAGGCAGCCCCACGGCATCACTCAGGCAGCCTGGGGTGGAGATATAAAGTTGGGTATCATCAGCATATTGATGATATCTCACCCCAAACCATCGGATCACCTCCCCCAATGGCCTCATGTAGATGTTAAATAGGAGAGGGGAGAGAACTGAGCCCTGAGGCACCCCACAAAGTAGGGGACGTGGGCTGGACCTCTCCCCCCCCCCATCAACACGGACTGAAACCGACCCTGGAGGAAGGAGGAGAACCAGCACAACACTGTGCCGCCCACCCGCAACTCCCGAAGCCGGTCCAGAAGATACTATGATTGATGGTATCAAGGGCCACTGAGAGGTCAAGAAGAGCGAGGATGGTCGCACTGCCCCCATCCTGCTCCTTCCAGAGGTCATCTAAGAGTGCGATCAATGCTGTCTCAGTCCCGTAACCTGGCCTGAACCCTGACTGAAAAGGGTCCAGATAATCTGATAGATAATTGCTTTCCAATATCAGACACAAGTATGTAAATCAGTGTGTTGCGATGTTGACTCATGTCTCATCACTTGCCTCTCCCTTATTCTTCCCATGGATGCCTGTAGTCAAACTATAGATGATTATCTTCCTATATAGTAACCTTTTTACATGGCTATCCCATGGCTATGTAGTAACTCTTTTACATGACTATCCCATGGCTCCTGAAGAGGGCAAGACATATTGGAGAAAACTCTTAATATTTATTTAGTTATCTACCTATACCATAACTAAATTTAAGATTGTTGTAAAAGTCAGCCTAGTTTTTGCTTCTTATGGTTTTGAACATTTGTGTAATAGCTCTCCTCTCCTCTCCTCTCCTCTCCTCTCCTCTCCTCTCCTCTCCTCTCCTCTCCTCTCCTCTCCTCTCCTCTCTGTTCAGAGTTTTGTTAGACAACATTATTGCTGTATCCTGCCACAGGATCAAATGTGCAGGTTCTAGATCCTAATAAAGCAATGATGCACTGTTGTTCCAATTTAAAATGTGGCATCAACCTTGTTCTTCACCTGGGAGTATGAATCACCTGCAAGTTTTTTTTTTGTACTACCCAGCCCTGAAAGAGGAATGGGAAACAACTACCCAATTTCTCCTCATCCATATCAGGAAAATTCAAAGATGTTTAGTAGCAGTTTCTGTGCCAGTTAACTGTTTCTCACAGGTTGATTCCTCATAGTTCTAACTTATGTCAGTGTTTCTAGGTTGTGTCACATTACTGGGAGATGTTTTTCCCCCCAGCTATAACTACCAAATATCATTCAAATGCTGATACAGTAAAGACCTTTTTGCAGAAAAAAAGGCCTTGTGGAGGATTTCTAAAGATGTGCCATAGGTCCTGTCTTAGCATAAGAAACATGGAATTTTAAAATGACAAACTTCCTGTCAGTGATCTATTAAACCAGTTGTGATCTGCATGAGAGAGTCCAGGAAAATGAAATAAATTATAAATCACCAGCTCAGAGGGAATGACTGAACTTTCCTCCAGAGACTGCCCTATTAAAATAATATAAATGCACTTAGGTCAAATTCTAACCTCATTTTCACCACTGTTGTTTCTACAGGATACAAACTTTAAATGAGCACATAACCTTTTAAGGGGAATTATTTTGAAACTTGTCAGATATTTAGCAATGTGGATTTGTTTTTTGAAAAATGAGTTATATCAACCCTGAATTGTGTTATGTAAGGTGTCCATACTGGTGTTTTTCTGAAGTGCTAGCAGCTGCATAAATTTGGTAGCATGGTAAATAGATTGGAGCCTCCTAGCAGAGAGTTTTAACATTATTTGATTCATTATGGGTCATTCTATTCCTTTGGAGTCTCACCTTGTTATATTAAATGTCAGCATGATAGTATTCCCATTAATCATGCAAAACTTAGTGTGCAGTAAAACTCCTATTGCACAGTAGAAAGTACCAGCAACTTCCAATAAAGTGATTACTCCACGGGTCAAACTAGGCATGATGTAAGAGATCTATGAATAGGCTTGCCCTCAAAATTTTTCCCTGCAGTTTTCTTGGCAAGGTTTTTTAGAAGTGGTTTGCCATTGTCTCCTTTCTAGGGCTAAGAGAGAGTGACTGGCCCAAGGTCACCCAGCTGGCTTTGTGCCTAATGCAGGACCAGAACTCATGATCTCCTGGTTTCTAGCCTGATGCTTAACTACTACACCAAATTGGATCTTTATATTAAACCATGCTAAATCTCCATTAGCTAAGGCATGTCTTTCTGCTGCTTGATTAAGACTTCTTTTGCAGAAGGAGTTTAGGTGAACTGTGTTTTGGTGTTTTAGCTCTGTGTTGCTGCTAGGGTTTTATTTTTATTTGTTTTGAATTAGTAGTAGTAGTATTATGATCCAATTCTCTTACGGTCTCCTTATGGTGAAAAGAGATTACAACCATATTAATCTACTCCCACTCTGATATTATTATAAGTTTGCATGCAATAAACCTTGTGTATAAATTATGCTATTGGATCCGTTTGTTCCAGTGCACCTTAAGGACATGGATATAGTTCTTGGATGAGTTTATGCCACCAAATTCAATCTTGGCTAATACTGGCTCAGAGGGAGATGCTGAGGGAGAGGCTATGTTTGATCATGGATATAATCCTTCATTGGGAGGGGATATCATGTTGGACAATTTTCATCCTGTATGAAAGGTGGTTGAGAAAGTGGTGACGTTGCAACTCCAGAGGATTCTGGAAGGAACGGATTATCTAGACCCCTTTCAGTCAGGTTTCAGGCCGGGATATGGGATGGAGACTGCATTGGTCGCACTTATGGATGATCTCTGGCGGGAGCAGGATGGAGGGAGTGCATCCATCCTGGCTCTCTTAGACCTCTCAGTGGCTTTCGATACCATCGACCATGGTATCCTTTTGGGGCGGCTCAGGGAGTTGGGGGTGGGTGGTGTAGTTCTGTGCTGGTTCACCTCCTTCCTCTGGGGCCATTCCCAATCAGTGGTGATAGGAGAGGAGAGATCTGACCCGCGACCCCTCCTGTTCTCTCTCCTCTCTTATTTAACATCTACATGAAACCACTGGGTGAGATCATCCGTCACCACGGGATGAGGTATCATCAATTTTGTTTATTCGTTCAGTCGTTTCCGACTCTTCGTGACTTCATGGACCAGTCCACGCCAGAGCTTTCTGTCGGCCGTCACCATCCCCAGCTCCCCAATGGTTGAGTCTGTCACCTCCAGAATACCATCCATCCATCTTGCCCTTGGTCGATATGCTGCTGATACTCAATTATATACAGTATCTCCATCCTGGGTGAAGTAAGTGATACGGTCGCCGCCTTGTCTCAGTGCCTGGGGGCTGTGGGGGTCTGGATGGGGAATAACAGGCTTCAACTGAACCCTGGTAAGACGGAGTGGCTGTGGATTGATGGCCCCTCGGTATCCAGAAAGTTGTCATCTTCTGGATGGGGTAGCACTGCCCCATTTGGAACCAGTGCAGAACCTGGGGGTCCTCTTGGACTCACGACTCCTGCTCGAAGAGCAGGTGGCAGTCGTGGCTATGAGGGCCTTTGCACAACTTCGGGTTGTGCGTCAGTTACGCCCCTTCCTGGATCGAGAGGCCCTCCGAAAAGTCACTCATGCCCTTGTCATCTCCCATATAGACTATTGCAACGTGCTCTACATGGGGCTACCCTTGAAGAGTATCCGGAAGCTTCAGCTGGTCCAGAATGTGGCCGCGCGGGCAGTTATTGGTGCCGTAAAATCGGCACATGTGACACCACTGCTGTGCAAGCTGCATGGGTACTAGTTTCCTTCCGGGTCCAATTCAAGGTGTTGGTTATCACCTTTAAAGCCCTACACGGCATGGGTCCAGGTTACCTGAGGGACCGTCTCATCCCCATGAGATCGACCCATCCCACCTGGTCATGCAGAGAGGGCATGCTACAGACCCCATCGGCAAAAGAATTCCATCTAGCGGGGTCCATGAGGCAGGCCTTCTCTGCAGCGGTCCCTGCCCTTTGGAATATCTTGCCCCCGGAGCTAAGGCGGGTTTCCTCGCTCCTGGCCTTCTGGAAGAATTTGAAGACCTGCTTCTGCTGCCTTGCTTGAGATGGGAAAAGTAACAGTTCCTCCTGGGGGTGGTTGGTGCCGTAGTGATTGTAAACCGCCCAGAGTCCCCCATTTGGGGGAGATGGGCAGTGATAATAAATAAATAAATAAACAAACAAACAAACAAATAAATAAATAAAATCTGTCTTCAATGAGGTGATGATATAACTCTTCTTTTAAAAAAACATGTTTATATCCCTGTCTGTAAAACAACTTTAGAGCAGTGTCAATTTCATCTTTTCCAGTCAAGATAGGCCTGAAGGTGATGGTGGATCAGCTCTTAGTACTGCTGGATAGTTTAGTTTTCTGGGTCTATTTCAATCTGGTTTCAAGACAAGTCATGACATAGAGATGGTGCTAGTTGACCTAGTGGATGGTGTGAGAGACCAAGATGGGAGTATTTATGCTCCTGGATATGTCTGTAGCTTTTGATGTCATTGCCCATAGTCTCCTCCTGGACCGCCTTGGGAGGTTTTTTTTTGGGGGGGGGGAGGAGGAGCAGGCCATGGCTCTACTATAGTTCTAATCCTGTCCTGGGGGGCAGATTTCTGATGGAGGTATTTGGGGAATAAATACTATTCCGTCTTGCAGCCTCTGTGCTCTGTGGTGCCATAGGGCTCTTATTCCACCTCCCTTGCGGTTTAACATCTGTATGAAGCTGCTAGGTATGATCATCAGGAAATGTGGATCTGGCTGCCACCTGTCCTTAAATTTAGGAATGCCAAGTTCCTGGGTGGCTCTTTCAATAAATTGTGAAACCTTTGAATGGGGTTTAGATCTAATACATCCGGTCCCAGATTACATGGTCAGTTCCCAAATGTTTAATGAGGAAGTTGAACATCTGATTTAGAATTCTGCAACTATTCTATTATGCTGATGTGTATCTTCTCCCAGTGGAATAAATACTATTCCGTCTTGCAGCCTCTGTGCTCTGTGGTGCCATAGGGCTCTTATTCCACCTCCCTTGCTGTTTAACAGTGATGTCAGAATTGTATATAGGTGAGCCTGGTGATGTGGTGAGGAGCTGTATTCTGGCTGCCCATTGCATGAAAGGAAAAACTAAAGGGGTATATAATCCAAACCTCCTTGTAGTTGGGCGCTATCTTGTAATTTTGGTACAAGCCCAGACTGGATGATCACATGAATCAGACTGATATCCAATGCACATAGTTGTTTATAAACCAGTCTTCCCTTTCCTGGAACTTGGCTAGGGAAGATAGGAGGTATAGTCCAATGTATATGGGGACTGATACCTCTACTACAAGGTATTATAAATAGGAGGCAAATGTGTGTGTGTGTTTTGAAAAATAGCAAGCATTTCTTCTGTGATTAGATTAATAATTTATGTTTTTTGAAATATTTATCTTGGCAGTGTTTTAGATGACGAGAGCAGCAACCTGCGACAACAAAAGCTTGACAGACAGGTAAGTTTGTAAAATGTTCTTTGCGCTTTTTCATTTTGAAAAATGGAGCTTACTTAACTGGATTTGTCCAGTAAAAGGGAAATATGTTTTATTCAGTTGAGCACAGTTATATTTTTTTCCCCACAGGAGAAATCAGGGTTAAATTATTAGCTCCTTTCTCTTCAAGAAATGTGTCCCTTTCAAGGGTTTCTAAGCAAATTTATTTTACATTTAGAATCTTTGTATCTTTATGTTTGGGGTTACAGATTGCATTAATCCATGATATGATTTGTCTGGTTTTGGATTAGAGTGTTATGTAAACATAACCATTGCAGTTTGTAAAACAAATGTTATAATTAGTATGCATATTATGATTTATTTAATCAACCTTCATTAAGTATACCATAAGAACATCTGGGCCTTCAACATGGTGCCCTTGTGGTTGATGAAACTTCTCTTGGTAACTGCCAGGTTTCCTGATTTTATTTTTTAGATAAATTTAGTTTTTTTTTAAAAAAGGAAAGGATTTATTTTCTTGTAAGGAGATTCCAGAGGTATTTTTACAGAGTGCCAAGGATTTGCTTTTGCAACATTATAGCCATGGAAAGCTCACCTGGAGAACCAATAAGAGAGGACAAGGAATAACCTGACTACTTTGTTCTCGGTTATTTTTTAAAAAATTGGGCACACCATTTTGTGAGATAGCCCATGACACATTATCAAAATTCCAAATGTGCCTACTGACCCAAAACATTGGGACTCCTAGCTTAGCCAGAACTTACCTGATCAACAACTTAAGAGCAGAGAGGTTGAAGTAGTCTCCTAGTAAGCACTCTTCCTGGTTTTCTGCAATATTTATGGCTATTAGGCAGAGATACACAGCTTCCATTGGTTCACGGACTACACCAGGCTTGGTGAGGCTTGCTGGAGGCTTGGGTGAGCCAAGAGTTAAAATGGGCAGGGCCATAACAAAACCCTAACAGGCCTTTGTACAGCTTCATCTGGTGCACCAGTTGTGCCCTTTCCTGGATCAGGAGGCCCTTCAGGCAGTCACTCGTGCCCTAATCACCTCACAGCTTGCCTATTGCAATGCACTCTACCTGGGACTGCCCTTGAAGACCACTTGGAAGCTTCAATTGGTTCAGAATGCAGAGGCAGGGGCAGTTATCAGCATGCCTCGGTATGCCCATGTGACACTTCTGCTCTGCAAGCTGCGCTGGCTGCCAGTTTGCTTCCAGGTGCAATTCAAGGTGCTGCTTATGACCTATATACCTCTACATGGCATAAGGCCTGGTTGAGGGACCCCCTATCTCCTATGACATCTGCATGGCCAATTCAAACTGATAGGTGGGAGTGCTTCAAGTTCCTTCAATCAAACAATGTCATCTATCAGGACCCAGGAAGCATACCTTCTCTGTTGTAGCACCTGCTCTCTGGAATGAGGTTCCCCCTGCCAGAAGATCGTCAAGACTTGGCTGTTCTCCCAGACCTTGGGCTAGAGTGGCTGGGGCCCCCTTCACGGAATGTGTTGGGTTGTCTGCCAGGTTCGCCAACTTGTTCCTTTTTCTTTTCTTTTCTAGTTTTTGTTGCATCTCAACCAGGAATTAATCTGACAATTCATGAAATATTATTCATCCTATATTTGTTTTTAAGCCTAATAGGAAAGATAACCATATTTTTATACCATATCTTTAGATTGGTTCCAGATAAGTGGATAAAGGAGTACAGTCCTATACAACACCTGCTTCTGAGATGCTTCCTGATTTTGTTCTTATTCTTAAAATGTCTAGCTTTCAATTGTTTTCTTTTAATACTGTAAGTGTTGCTTCTTTTCACACAGGTATTAGCAAAAGTCATGATGTTTTGATAGTGTTAAGATCAAATAGGATAATATTTGTTTCAGGACATCTACTGAGATACAGAGAAACTCTTATGCCTGCAGCTTCCATCCTTCTGCAGCATTTGAACAGATTCTTTGTGTCTTTGTATTCTTCCTAGAGAGCATTGCTAGAACAGAAACAGAAGAAGAAGCGTCAGGAACCAATGATGGTTCAGTCCAATGTTGACAGCCGCACAAGGACACGTAGAATGAAACAGTCTGAAGAACAAGCACCGCTGGTTGAATCTTACCTCAACAGTAACAGCAGCGCTGTCTATCATGGTATATACCAATTTATTGTACAATTTTGTGTGGACTGGCAAGATGTGTTATACAAATAAATCCCTCTGAGAATCATTTAACTGTAATTTTAGCCAAAATAAAAAAAGAGTAGAGTTTGACTTAAATATAACTAGCATTAACTTTGTATTAAGCTGAATTGATTTAAATATTTATTAGTTTTCTCACTGCCATATCATTGCCTGTTGCACAAATAAAAAAAATATGCTGGGCAGGGTAATAATGTTCACTTGAAAATTGGTAGAGCTAGTCAAATAGCTCAATAACAATTCAAATATATTTATTAATTTATGGAGCTTTCCTGTTAAAAATTGCAGAATGTCTGTTTTTAAATTTTTTCTAGGATTAAATTCCTAGTGTTTTAAGTCAGAACTCATACCAATATTTGTTCATGAATGAAGGCATCTTGTCTATTTCTTTTTCAAGTACTATAGGGGATAAAACTTGTACATTTTTCTTCCTCTTTCAAGACTAACTTTCTATTCCACATTAACCACCTTAAATGTGGTAATGGAACTTGAAAGTTGTATCTAAAAAAATCTTACTTTCAAATATATTGTTTCACTTGGAACAAAGAGTGGGAAAACCTTATTTTTGTCAATAGGCAACATTTCTAAGGATTAAATTTGGGAAGGCTGTGCTACAACAACCATTTTCAATTTTAAAAACAGTTTTTGCAGAAATTGAGTCGAGTTCTATATTTCAGTATTCTGTAAACTTCCTTAGGAGCCAGTGTTTGAGATTCATTGGCCCTACTTCAACAACATGGTTAGTGGTTTGAGGAAACTCTGTCTTTTAACTTTTAACTTTGTATATTTTAATAATGGTTTTTATTATCTTTTATTGTAATCCGCTCAGAGTCACTTATATGAGTGAGATGGGCGATGTGTAAATTTGATCAATCAATCAATCAATCAATCAATCAACATACAATTACCCCAGTCAGAATGTCTTACTGGTGGATCTAGGAGCACACAATCACATTAATAGGCTAAAAAAAATCAAAATTTGGAAGTACAGAGTCCCACCCACTGTCTGTGGTTCTATAAGGCCACTGAACCAGGAAAATGTTGACAGTGGCAAAGTCTCATTACATCATTTGTCCCTTTTCCATTGACCAGGCAGATAACAGTAAGTATGGTTTAAATCAGTGAAGCCAGTCAGTGTTTTGGAGGTATATTCTATGCTGCCATGCATTGACAGTGAGTTCTGAAATGGAGACAGCTGTTTTTCCAACAGTTCTCTCCAGCTCCTTTTCTTGGAAAATTAGGTAAGCAAAATTAGCTAACTGACTGATTGGTTTTAAGTATCCCCAGATGCAAGTGACTGGCTGGAATTAGATTACTCCTATACATGAATGGGTTTGTTTTGGGATGAAGTTAACCCACACCTCCTACCCTGGGATTAAATGACTGGGTCAACTGCACCCTTTAGAGTGTTCTTCCTCTCCCCTCTTGGTCCATTTAATTGTGTTGTGGGAACAGAGCCATGTGGACACATAGTTTTGGTACACATTTCAGATAAAGAACTTTGCTGTAGATCAGAAGTTCCTAAACTTCCTTGGTTCATGACCCCTTTAGTGTCTCAGTAATTTTTTCACAAGGCCCCTAGGCCAAAAGAAATACCTAACAGTTGTGTTTATTAAGTAGTTAGGTCCAAATTTAAAATATCCCAGGGTGCCCCTGTGAGTTTGCTGTGGTGTCCCAGGGCACCACAGTGCACAGGTTAGGAACCATAGCTCTTGATTGTTAAATCTGGAGCATTATTTTACTTTGAGCCAAATGGCAAATTGTCAAGTTATGCAAGAATTCAGTTAATCTTTCAGTTGATATGTGTGTGTTCTAGCATGCTTTGTTAACAAGCATTAGTTTTCAAATGCTTTTAATATTTTGGTTCACTCAATAGAGCAGTTGAGAAGTGCAAACAGGTCCAGGGGAAGAGGAAGGGAAAGTCCTATTATATGAGTAGAAGTTTCCTTTCAGAACGTAAGACATAAACAGTAGTATTTTTCATTTTCTAAATTATTAGACCATAGCATTGTCAGGAGAGAAAACAAAGTCTTTGATAATGGCTAGTCTAGTAAGGAGTGGTAATGAGGAACCTTATTGTGAGGTTGTTTCAACTCCTCAAATGATGCTTTCAGTGGTGAACAGGATGAGGTACGTATTCCTGGGATGTGCAATTAACTGGTGTCTGTGATATTCACTCTTTGGTATTCAGAGTTTCAAAAATCAAATATACAACAGAAATCATTGACTTTTCATACCAAAGACCCCAGATTTATGGTTGTACCAGTTAGGCCACAGATGTCTAATTTGCATCTCACTGTTTTGCTAAAACAAAAAATCCTGTTCCATAGTGGCCATATATCAGTCTGCGTGAAGCCTTGAAGGGACACTTCATTTTGATTGAAACCTCAAAGACCTGTGCAAAGCCTCAATCGAAGTGGCTTTTGAGGTGGCTTTATGAAACATTGAGGTGGTTGGTACTCATGGAAGGCCTTTTTCAGTCTGCACATGTCAAAGACACCTCTTCCAGCAGTTCTGCAAAAGCAACCATCTGAAAGAAAGTACCTTGCTTTGATGAGTGCCGCTAAGGTGGAGCATCTTGCCACAGATCAGATCATTTCTTTGATCTAACTCGAGGCAGCTCCATGAAGCATTGCCACTTCACACAGGCCTAATCATTTATATATGCAGTTCAGAATGAATTCATATAAATCCATACCCTGTTCAGAAAAGGGTAATTGGATTCTGTACTAATTTACTCAGCGTAAATCATGTTTTATTTATGCTATCTGTCCATCTCATAGAGATTCTATTTCCCCCTCAGGTTGTCTCAGGGAAGAAGGGCTGTTGCTTTTCTTAATGAGCTGTAGCCTGGTAGAAAACAAATTAAAAGATCATCGAACAAATCAATCCAGAGTTCTCACTCGAGGCATAAATGACCAGGGTCAAATCATCCTATTTCAGACACATTATGCCTAGCTCCCTAGAGCAGAGCTTTCCAAACTGTGTGTCGCGACACAAAAGTGTGTCGCCACACCACCCGGAAGCGGCGGCGCGCGCATGCACGGCGGCAGCGGCGCAGGATCAGTGTTTCCGCGTTTTAGCGGAGGCTGCCGCCGCTGCCGTGCACACGCGCGCTACCGCACGCCCCCTGCGCCGCTGCCGTGCGCGCACGCGCCGCCGCATGCCTCCCCACGCCGCCGCCGTGCGCGCACACGCCACCGCCGCGCTGCCGCTGCCACCGCTAGTGTGTCACTGGCGGTGGCACTTTGGAAAGCTCTGCTCTAGAGAATGCTGTAATGCTGGGAAAGATGGAAGGAAAGAAGGAGAAGAGGACAACCAATAGCAAAGTGAAAGAGCTCAGTTATAGTGGTGACAGGTGCACTGTTGGAAGACCTGAAGGACCAGGTTAAGGACAAATCATCATGGAGAAAATCTATGTGTTCGCTAAGAGTCGACACTGATTTGATGGCACATAATCAATCCTCAATCAGCCTAGTAGAATGCAGTAACTACAAATCCACTTGTTTTGTGGGTCTTTCCTAAATTCAGACAGTTTATAAATTCTGTAGGCTTAGAATATGCAGAATTTACTTAGCATTCTGGATAGAGCATTCTATATTATGGCCACAGATGTTACCTGTTGCTGTTTCAGCCATGTGAGACTTTCCCCTGTATCAAGAAGTAAGCACAGGGACAATCTCTAGCATGGCTTGCCTGAGGTGTAAAGCTGCTTGGCTAGAAACTGGTAGGGCTGATTGCAGGCCAATATTCCCAGCAGTCTCTTCTAGTAGGTAAATGCCTGCACCCTGTGTAATCCCTGCCGTAGCATTCCTAGACGTCTCAAAATTGTTGAAGGATATTAAAGGAATTCATGATTTTTTTTACAAGGAAATTTTTTTACTGATAACAAAATATAGTAAAATATAACACTAATTGGAATTAGAATCTATTATGTGTGCTTCTTGCTATTTATTCTATCGTGTTGCAATTTTTATAAGCTGTTCTTCAAATTCTTCCATTTAAAAATGCTTATCTGGCAATCCCATTCATTTGTCTTCTAAGTTGCCTCCCTCCATCATTTCCATACTCTGGTTTAAACCCACCTCTTCAGAAGAATGGCTTTTTAACGATCAAGTAATTAGCTCCTTTGGAGCTTGCCAAAATTTACTCAGAATATATCAGCAAAACTAGATGCATAGAAGTTTTTTTGTCACCCAATTAATGGGTATCTTTTTGTCAGTAGATACTGCATTGTATGTCTTTAGTTTCACCAGCCATCAGATAGGTATCTTTTGGTCATGGAAGCAATGTGTACTTTCCACACTATGCACTGTATTGCATTGTATTGAGGGATTTCTAAAATAAGAAATATCAATTCAGAACATCTTTGGCTTATTCTAAACTGGTACATAGGAATTCAGGTGGCTAAAAAGCTATATGATTAGACTAGAATCTTCTCTCTATTGACCTGAGTGGAAGCCACACTGAACTCAATTTGGGGCTTACTTCTGAGTAGACGTATATTGTATAAGATTGTAGTGAAAATCTCACTAGAAATGGCATTTTTATGTTGCAGGGTAAAATATTCACAATAATTATATCTATTTGTTATGCAATTTATCTATGGCCTGAATCACAAGAGGCTGTAGGTAGCGAACAGATACTAATATTTAATCTGATTGAAAACTATCTCTTTTATTGTATATTATTGTATCTTTGCTTTTGTTGCATTGGCTGTGGAGGTTGCTTTTGTAAACCTTTCAAAGTCAGTTGATAAATAAGATGTTTAAAAATAGTAAAAGAAACCACAGTAGTAACAAATAATACAGAATTATACATTAATACATTAGAGCTAATATTAATATTGGACCCAGGTTTTTACCTGCTTCTGGAAAGCCATGGAAGTGGGAGCCATCCTCATCTAGAGGATAGGACATTGCAATGGAGGGAAGTCCCCACATGATATGTGGGACCCTTAGATTATTCTCTGACAATCTGGGCCAGGAAGGCACAATATAGCTGGGAAAGGGGATCTCTTAGATATCTAGTCCTGAAGCCGTATAGAGTGTTAAAGGCAGAGAACAACACCTTGAATTTCACTTGGAAACACAGTGGTAGGTATTCCAGCTGAAGTTTCTAAGTGGTCTTCAAGGGCAGCCCTGTGTTGAATGAATCAGTAAAGTAATGACGGACCATCCTCCACACATCCTGATCCAGGTGGGGATGATCTAACCAGGGATGGAACTAGGGTCTGTGTCACCCAGGGCAAACATGGATTCTGCGCCCCCCCATGGGTTATTTTGTCATTTTGGCGCCCCCCCCCAGCGTGGTGCCCAGGGCACATGCCCCGCTTGCCCCCCCTAGTTGCGGCCCTGGATCTAACAGATGGGAAAGTTGGTTTTGCCACTCTGTTAGGACTAATTCAGGGTGAAAGGGCACTTCACATAAACACAGTGCTACAGATGCTTATGTGAAAAGTCAGTTTTGTGAATTGGGCTATTCATGTAGAAACCTGCATTCTATTTCTACAATTGTTCCTGCATTATTTCCAGTTTTCTCTGTTGAAATAGCTGTGATTGCTATCCGTGGGATAGCATAGACTTTTCCTACTTTATCACAGACATTTGTGGTCTAATAGAGGCTCCTGCTGGTTTCATGTCAGGAAAATAGGTTTTTTTATATTGGTCCTAGATTCTGTTTGAACTTATGTAACAAATAGTTTGAAAGAGAAAAGTTGGGCAATTTTCTGATATACTATTTTATTTTACGTACAGTATATATTTAGGGATATACAAGGTTTTGGTGTTTTGGTGTTTGTTTTGCTGAGATGTGTACTGAAGCACCATTTGTTAGTTGGAGCAAAGCCGTGCAACCACACTATGATATTTGGGAGCATTCAAAGTGCTTTGAAGAAAAGCTTTGGTTGAATCTTTGTCAAGATGAAGCACTCCTTCAAAGCTTTGCAAATCCCTAAATTTTATTTATTATTCAATTTTATGTTTATGTACTCATTATTTGAAGGGGCGCGATGGCTCAGTGGGTTAGACGCCAGGTTTGTCGATCGGAAGATTGCAAGTTCGGAGGTTCGAATCCCTAGTCTCGCATGACGGAGTGAGCTCCCGCACTCACCCCAGCTCTTGCCAACATAGCAATTCGAAAGCATGCAAAGGCAAGTAGATAAATAGGTACCACTTCAGTGGGTAGATAACAGCGCTCCACATGCGTCATGCCGGCCACATGGCTGTGGAAGCATCTTCGGACAATGCTGGCTCTTCGGCTAACAAACGGAGATGAGCACCGGCCCCTAGAGTCGGACACGACTGTGCAGGGGAAACCTTTACCTATACTCATTATTTGAGAGAGCCAGTATGGTATAGTGGTTAAGGTGCTGGATTAGGAGAAGGGAGACCCAGGTTCTAGTCTTCCCTTAGGTATAGAAGCCAGCTGTGTGGTCTTGGGCCAGTCATTCCCTCTCAGCCCTAATCTGTGTCAGGCTCTGTGACAAGCTGGCTGATAAACAAAACCCATCCTTGCATCACGTACTGATGGCTTTGCTGTAGGAGTTAGGCAAGAGCAACTCAAAAATAGATGGACCCCGGCAAACATGCAGGACAAATGCTAAGAAGGCCAACAGCATTATATGCAGCATGTTGCATGATGATGTAATCATGGATGTTTTGTCATCCCCTTGCTTCTTCCTCCCCACCCCACTCCTGCAGATGCCCATTCTTGAAAACGTCATTTTGCTGTGTTTATCACAAAGGAACTAATTTTAAATGTCCAGAAAAGAATGGCAACCTTTTGCCCTTCAAATGCTTTGAACTTTGATGCCTCTAACCACAGCCAGCATGACAATATTAATTACAAGTAGTCCTTGAGTTACAACCACTCATTCAGCAACTGTTCAAAGTTACAATGGTGCTGAATGAGGGGGACTTATGACTGGTCCATGAAGTTGCAACCATTGCCGTGTCCCTGCGGTCACGTGATTGTGATCTGGGCACTCGGTGCCTGGCTCATGATTAGGATGTTGCAGCAAGCCGCAGTCACATACAGTAATTGCAATTTCTGATGTTCCCTGCCAGCTTCCCACAAGCAAAGTCAACGGGGAAGCCAGCAGGAAGTCACTCCCACTCCTGCTGCTTTTTCATCCACCTGTGCTCCGTAGCGCCTGCCTGTGCCCCCCGACCCCCTGTGGCACTCGCCAGTGCTCTGTAGCTTCTGCCCATGACACCCCCTGGCACCCCCACAGCCCTGCCAACCTGCTTGCCTAGGACTCCTGCTGCTTCTCGCTTAACGACCTGCACGGTATTGGGGTTATAGTGGCAACTGGGACTGCAGGATTGCCATTGATAAGCGATGTGGTCATGTGAAATCACGCTTTATGACCGCATCACTTAGTGACAGAAATTCTGGTCCCAATTGCCATCGTCATCCAAAGACTACCTGTAGTTATGGGAGTTGTGGTCCAAAACACTTGGGAAGTACCAGCTTGTCTACCCTTTTGTATGGAATCATTATCAATCTTGGATCATAAAAGGTCATGTGGATTGTTCACATACTGTACTTGCTGACATACATATGAAAACTTAAGCTCTGATAACCATTGAAATAATTCCCTTTCTTTAATACTAATTCCTCAAACTGCAGCTCACAGGCTAAATGCTAATTAAAGTCTCCAATTACTGATATAATAGGGAGGCAAGTGGCAATTGTAAAAAGTTTTTGTGTCTTAAAATAAGCAGTGTAGCAACACATGCAAATCAGTCTGCAGATTACGTGCTTTAGTGAATGTTTGATATTTGTTAGGACTCACCAGTTTCACTTTTGGAATACTGAGAAAGAAAAGACTTCCTATGATCACATATAAGCTCAATTTGAATGATCAGACACCAGTTTAATAAACCATGAGGCAATAGTTTCATGCACCCACTTCTTGCCCTTTTACCATAGTTAAATATAGGTTGGTAACTAGTAATTACAAGGAACTATACTTAATATTTTCAAAGTAAGCCAGTGTTAAAGTTAGCTACTAAATCCTGGCATGTTTAGGTGCCATTATAAAATACCCTTGTTTTTGATATAATGGGAAGTTATGATTATGATTACTTGCAATTTTCTGGTTTGCTTTGCCAGACCTGAGTGCTTCCTGGATAATTTCACAAGGCCAATGATTCCTTTTTCAAAAATTCTGAATTCTGTATTTCCATATAACTACATAGTGTGAGAAGAATGTTCATATCACAGATGTGATTTTATCAAATGATTGCAAGATAAATGTGGATTATTGAAATAAACTATTCAGTTTGTAGTAACCATCAGGTAAAGTAATTGATTTAGGAGCACTTCAAATCTATGAAACTAAGTGATATGGTGAGTCATTCTCATTGGTAATACAGTCTACATCAAATTTTAGGGAGCGTTTACCAGTCAACAGGGAAATCATATGCAGGCTCCCTTTAAATCCTATGAAGTTCAGTGGGGTTTGTTCACAAAGAAACAGGATTATACCCTGTATTTCAGTATTCCTTTAGGAAAGTAAAGGTTTGTCCTACCATTAAAATGGACTTCCATGCTAGTAATCTCTTTGTTTTTAACTTAAAGTTTAGCATCCTGGCTTCCCCCCACCCCAATTTAAGATAAGAGATGCTAAAGCTATAAAAATGTATATATTTTTTAGAAATAAGATCCATTTGAGAAAAGAACAGACATATCTGTGAAACTGCATATCTTTGGAAAGCTCTAAAACTGTAATAATAATAACATTTAAAAAAGGAATCCAAGGACTCCTTGTTCAGCATGCCTTCCGGTGGGAACACCTGTGTTCTGGAATAGCCTCCCCCTGGGAGATCAGACTTACCCCCATATTATTAACTTTCCAAAAGTTGTTGAAAGTTTAGAGCAGAGCTTTCCAAACTGTGTGTCGCGACACAAAAGTGTGCCGCCACACACAGCATGGTGTGTCGCCACACCACCTGGAAGCGGCGGCATGTGTGTATGGCAGCGGCAGCGGCGCGGTATCAGTGTTTCCAAGTTTTAGCGGAGGCTGCCGCCGTTGCCGTGCACACGCGTGCCGCTGCACGCCCCCCCGCGCCACCACCATGCACGCGTGCACCGCCGCACGCCCCCCTGCGCCGCCGCTGTGCGCATGCCCCCCCCCCGCGCACTTTGGAAAGCCCTGGTTTAGAGAGCTTATGGAAAGTATGACAATGCCATTGAGTGTTTTGGTTAATATTGTCTCTGACACACGGTTGTTTTGTAATGTAGTTTTAGTAAGTGGTTTAGTTTAATTTTAAAGTGTGGGTGTATTAGCAGTAAGGTAATTGCTTAAATTCTTTCCTTGTGAACTGAGAGGTTGATATGATTGTGGTATTAAATAAATAAATATTGTTAGATATTCTATGTCAGAGATGTGACGTATTTTAGAAGCAAAGAGTCTTATTGCACTTTTCACAAAAACATTTAGGGGCAAATTAGTGGATAGTGCCAGCATTTGTCCCTGTTGTATCATATCTATATGTGCTGTGGGTGATGTATAACTGGTTCTTTTTTTTTCCTTTCAGAGAGGATTTTTGCTGTTGAAACGTGTTTATTTATTTATTTATTTATTTATTTATTTATTTCATTTATATCCCGCTCATCTCCCCCACAAGGAGGGACCCTGGGCGGTATATATGGGTTTCAAAACAGGAACCCTGAATATATTATGAAACTGGGTGATTTTCATTTACTTTACAGAACACACTGCCAAATGGATTGGGCCAATAGGGATATTGGTAATTTGTGTTATGGATATTCTCAAAAAATGGGGGGAATTTGCCAGTTCACTAAACGGTTGTCATGGGATTACTCCCATTTATGATGAAAATATATATATAGTGAAATGGCTCCTTGCTATCCTTTCTAATTCATAAGGATATGTCCCTACTTTCTCAGCTTATTTTATCTTTTTTTGGGGACACACTTCCAAATAAGCAGTGGTTTCCAGCCACATACCGTGTTTAGTTTCTAAGAGCGCACCTGGGACTTAGGTGTTCCTTTTGGATCCCGTAAGAGCCATTGTACTTCAGATATTCCATGTTTTCTCCAATGGAGCAGAGCCTGGGATCGCCAGAATTACTCCTTCCAGTGCATGGTGGGAAGTTTTGGCTCTCACATCATCCCAGAAACTATGCTTTCTTTCATGAAGGAGAAGATGGCAAGCAATACAGGTGGGACTTGAGACGGACATCAAACCCACACCTGACATTATCCAACCAGCCCAGAAAGGTGGGAGGTCTGAATTTAGTCCGTAGACCAGACCTTGTCCTTATCTCTGATTCAGAGCATAAGAACCAACCATAAAGGATTCCATTAAAAAAACTCCATCCTTTTGTCCTATTCTGGTTTATTCTGTATTTTTCTTCTTCTGTTGAACTACTTGAGACACATATTTTGCAATATACTTAACTTGCTTCTCTGTGGCTTCATGGACTGATAACTTCTCTTTCTTTTTTTTAATTTCCTTCTCTTTTTTCATCTGTCTCTTTGACTGGGTCACCCCAAATATCTCAAGCAGTACAAGAGGCTGAGCAAGAAGACGTCAAGGTGGCAGCAGATGCGCAGGCTCCGAAATCAACTAAAAAACCCAAGGCAGCCACAGGAGGCTGTCAAACGGGCAGCACCAGGAAGGAGAAAAAAGGGAAACAAAAAGGTTAGCTGCATGCTGTTCGTCATGGAATAAGAACAAGTCTGGGTGTTCATATCATTTAAAAGGGAGCAGTTACTGTGAATGATTCGTTTAAGCTACATATCCTTCAGGAGCATTTAGGAGATGGAGTATGTTATCCACTGATGTAATCTGTGCTCTGACTGGTAATGATGTGACTTGTCTATCTCCCCTTACATGTCTTCAAACAAATTGCAAGATTTTGGGAACATAAAGCATAACACTCTAATAATGATAAAAAAAGGTCAAAATCATGCAGATTAACACAATTTTACGTCTAGTATTCTCTGCCTTCCTAAAGTTAGCTTAATCCCAGCTCTCCAAATCTAAATGAAGAAAGCTTGCAATCTTTTGAAAGGATGCTCATACAAGTTCCCACGAAGTTTCCTAAAACGGGCAGTCACAGGCAGTGCTTGCTGAACCCTACCCACACTTTTGCCAAATTCTTCTTTCTGCAAAAGCTTTCTCAAAGCATGCTGAACCAAGGTGGCGCTGGTGATGATGGTCAGAGGTTGCACTTATTGTATGTATGAGATGGCCGAGTTTCTCTTTGTAAAAGCCTTTAAAATTGCCTGTGTTCTCATAACAGGTGTTTACATAGAAGTTCCTCTCCTGAAATATTTCCTGGAAGTCCTATGTATTCACACAATATACAGCGCTTGTGTGTGAAAAGCCTCCACACCACAGTGAGTGCACAGGAGACTTTTACACTGTTTTTAGAAACAGAAATTTAATACTTCTCAGCCATCAATATAACTGCTATCCTCCTGTCTCCCCATTCAATATTTATCAGCTTTGTTTTAGCCAGTATTTTGGTTCTTGCTTCATTTTGTATCAATCCAACTTGAATGTAGGGGGAAAGAGAGCAAAGGTTCAGCATGGTGTTAGGCTTATACATATGACAATTTGTATATATACAAAGCTCCATAAAGCCCTTTGGAAATCTCACATGGTTGTTTTTAATGGGAGTATGTTTTCACACTGGAATATTTCTCTTCCACCCTGTAATAAAGATAAAGACCACCATTTAGTGGTGAGAACAGCTTTGGGTTTGGAAATAAAATCTCAAGAAGCTTACACACTAGTTTGCATACTTATTCTCTAGGGAGCAAACCAAGATTCTACTGTATTTGTGTAAATACGAAACTCAGCAAAGGGTCTGTTTTCTGGATGTAGTAGGATACCAAGGTAGGTTGTATTAATTGAACAGTTGATTCCAGGAGATATTGTTTCCCCATAATCCTTCCCCATAAGCCCCTAATGACTGGGTCTATTGCACTTATTGTCTAACACATTTGAGAGAGACCAAATTAGTGAAGATTGTTGTAGGATATGTTCTTGCTAGGATTTAGATTTTTAGATTGGTGTGATTATTCTAATATATATCAGGATTCAAACTGCAGCTGAAATACTGAGTATCAAGAGAATTCATTGCTTAATATGTAGTCTTGCCTAGGTTCTATGATCACAGCTGGAATTAGCCCAAATTCTGTCTAAGGGCCAAATTAGTTGTAATATTTCTAATGAAATGTGTCTTTGCATAATTGTTTTTACTTTAACAGATGGTGCACAGAGGTCCCCAAGCTGCTTCAGAAGTGTGGTGTGTGTGTGTGTGTGTGTGTGTGTGTGAAATTCTTTGTTTTTTTAAAATAATTTTATTAAAGACTACAATTGAAAAAATTAAAACTAATACAAACTAAAAACATATAAAAGAAAAAAGAAATATTAGTGCAGAAAAGAAAAAATAGAAACATAGAAAAAAAGAGACATACTGTATATAAAGAAGTAACTTCCCCCTTCATCACAAGGATAAACAATTTTAGTAACTTATCACCTTTGCTTAAAATACAACAAATGCTCTCTTCTTCCCATATCTCATCTCTTAACTATAAACAAAATCCTAAAACCTCGTCATTAATTCCTGATCAGCAAAAGTCCATTAAAGGTTACCAGAGATAACTACATATCTATTTTAACCTTGATCAAATAAGCCAACTTTATATTTCTTCCCTGTACTTTTAACAATCCATCTGGATCCTTCGTCCATTTTTAACTTTCCAAAATCAACACTCTAAACACCCTTTTGCTGTTTATTCCAAAAAGTAAATTTTTTCTAAGTCCTTAAACTAGTACTAAATTTTCTTTCACTAAGGAGAAGGAGACTCATCCAGTGAATGCAATAAAAACTTGATGTTCTAAAGGTTCTTAGTATTTGGAAAGGAGTAAAAAAGTAATTCCAAAAGTGATTAAGAAATGAGGCTCAGTCAAGTTTTATGTCTATATAGGCTGTGTTACAACTGCGTTACAGCCACTCGATTCAGAAGCCGACTGCAAAAACCCCAGTTCCTGCAGTCTACTCACAAGGAGCAGCTGCCCAGAGTACATGTGGGTGATCTCACGAGCTCTCCTTTCTCTGGAGAGATTTTGCCAGCCATGATCCAGCATCCGGTCACCGATCTCCACCGTAAACACTGTCCCTGCTCCTTCAGGGATGTCTAGCTCACTATGTCCTCACCGGAAGTCCTGTGTATTATATTCTTTGGACACACCACTTTCCATATTGGACTCAATCCACTCACACTCTTCTGCTATCACAAATAACAGGTATCTGGGAGAGAAGGATAAAATTCTTCCAGAGATGCTGGGGGGTCTGTGATAAAATTCACAATCATGGTTTTGATTCTGTTAAAGAAAAATCAACTGTAAAAATGCAAACCATGTGACAAGTGTAATCCCTAGTTTTGGCAAGATTCTCACATTGTTACTGTGTTATCTGTGCTAACTCTACTCATCCATTGATTTATTTTGGCCAAGAAGTTGCTGAACTTATAAATCTCACTTGGGTGCATCATGCTTCTGAAGTGCAGATTTGCAAAATGTTACCTCCAGTGGTGTCATAAAACAGGTATATAGGTAGCATATCTTCTTATCCAAAGTGTTCTGATTAATGTTTTAGCTTATGCAGAGAAATAACATTATACAATGCTTGGCTAAGTCTACAAACATTCGTTTGATTTCTGACTTTGTAAAGGCTATTCATTTTAACTAAAGTGCTGGTGTATTTTCTAATTCTATATTCAATAGACTGTACAAAATGTTCATTGAATGATTTTGTGAATCTCATTCATGAAAGACCCTCTTATAAATTTGTTGGGACAGAGCCAAATACTGCAGGTGTTCCTCCACAGTGTGACTTTTTTATTTACTGTAGTCACAGATCTGGCCAAAAATGCCTGTAGACTTACTATTAAATTTAAAACCAGTTGATTTGCTTTTTAAAAAATGAACTGCATATAAGACTATATTAGAAATTAATGGCATGTTTAATATTCAAACAGTGTATTCAAAAGCTGAATTGTTGATACCTAGTTTGCATTAAAAAAAAGGCAGAATCCTACTTTGAAAAAAAATGTGGAGGCAAAACTGGGTGAAGAAGTCTGAAATGGAGGGCTGTTAATAATAAATTAGTTTAAATGTATGTTTATATAATACTAATGCAATAATATTTAATAATATATAACAATAATATACAAAGCCATGTTGGCATAGTGGCTAAGGTGTGGGCTAGAAACTGGGAGACTCTGAGTTCTAGGCCTGCCTTAGGTATGAAAGCTGGCTGGGTGACTTTTGACCAGTCACTTTCTTGCAGCCCACCACCCACAGGATTGTTCTTGTGGGGAAAATAGGAGGCAGGAGCATTAGGTATGTGTGCCATCTTGAGTTACCCAAAAAATAAAGGCAGGATAAAATTCTAATAATAAATAAATATGTAAATAGCTAATACCTATGTTTCTAAAATCTAGTAAGACTAAGAATTGGATTCATTGAAGTCCATGAGCTGGTAGGACAGACCCTGTTGGTAGAATAGATTCTCCATGCCCCCTCCAAATCTGCCAGAGCTTTGAGGACAATCCAGGTTCAATTGAAGGAAAAGAGAAAGAAAGAAAAGGAAAAGTCCTTTTGTATGTATGGATGTAGAGGGGTGCAAGCAGTCACATAGAAATACCATGTTTACTACTTGCACCCTATCTTTGAACTTGGAGATCTAATGGGCTCTCTGTCCAGGCAATAGGATCTGATAGCTCTAGGCTGAAGGAATGAATTTTTGCCAAGATCCCACCATTGGTAGGAGAGCTAGATCAGTGATGGCGAACCTATGACCCTCGTGCCAAAGGTGACATGCCACAACATTTTGGGTGACACGCTAGCATTCACCAATACCTGACAATAACTATTCTCCCTGTCTGAGTTACCAAAGAAACTGAACAAAAAAGAGGCACTGCAACTCCCCCCACCTGCACCAACCTTTCTGAAGTTTCACGCAAATTGCAAGTGGCTTCCCCCCACCCACCTATCTCCCCCCCATTTCTGCCCTTTTGCCCACCCTGTACCCTGCCTTGCAGGGTGGCAAGCAGCCCCAGAACTGCACGGCTCTGGGGCTGCTTGCCGCACCCCGGGCTGCAGCTGCCCCAGCCCAGTCCCAGCCACATTCGCCCTTGCCACCTCCGAGACCCCTACTGCCCTGCCCTCCGCTGCCCCAGCTCACCTGGCCATCTTCTTGCTCCCTCTTGCGCAAAGCTGGTTCCTGCAGAAGCCACTTGCAATTTGTGAGTGGCTTCTCCAGCAACTTGCTTTGCAGGAGGGGATCATCATCATCATCGTTATTGTCCGTTCACGCAAAGTTGGTTCCTGGAGAAGCTGCTTGCAATTTGTGTGAAGCGGTACGAATTTGCATTATTATTCGCATTATTATTCACATTATTATTCGCATTATTATTCACATTATTATTGCCCCAAAGCCGGTTCCTGGGAAGCCACTTGCAATTTGCGTGAAACTTCAGAAAGGTTGGTGCAGGAAACTGGGAGAGAAAGCAGCTGGGGAGTGAATGAATGGTGGGGAACAAGTGAATGCTGCCGCCTTTTGTAATTATTTGACGTTTCTTTATATAATAGCACCACACATGATTGGATTGGATTTTTTTTAAAATAAATGAATATGTAAAGAATTGTTTCTCTTTTGTTGTTTTTTTTTGGGGGGGGGTGTATGGCACACCAGGAGAGTCAAGTTAGGCATCTTCTGAATTTTTGAAACACTGAGTCCAAAAGGTTCGCCATCACTGGTTTAGATAAATGTTTCAAATCCTCAGGCAACATGTACTGCAGGCAAAGACATAATGTGGGTGGAGAGAGCACTATCTTGTGCAAAGGTTATGCTGTGCATACCAATTCTGTGAAAATGTTCTTCCGTTATACAGCCTCACATTCTTTTTTGAAACAACAGCTTTTCTCCTCATTTTCTTCAAATCAGATATTGGGACAGTATTTTGTGTACCTGCTTGTTAATATATCACATACAACTTCAGGAAAATTGGGAAAAAAACACTGGGAGAATATGCATTAGTATGACCGAAATTTCAAGGTGTTTCTTCACCTTTTCCATTAGGTCTTTGGAGCACAGGAATGGCAGTTCAGGTTATTGTATCAAGGATGTGATATGTTCAGGTCTTCATGTACACTGAAGCACCTTTTTGCAATCAGCTCCAAAGCACTACACAGTCCTAATACCCATAAGTAGTTCAAAGAAAGTAATATGGAAATAAGGGCTACATCTCTGTGGTGACACAACAACTCTGGCTGTGGTGATTTGCCCCATTTAAAATGCTGAGAATCTGCTAAAGACGGAGAGTGGATTGTTTAATTGTTTCCCCTACCAAGCAATTGATAGAGGACTTTTGTTTCAAAAAATGTTCTGTTTGTATGGGCTGAAAACTGGAAATTAAAATCCAGTTGCTGAGAGATTCTGTGAATCATGAATAATGAAATAGTCACAGCACTGATAAAATCCACTAGTACCAATCTAAGAGAATATTTGTAGCTCAGGGTTGAACTGTGGAGTCCTTGGTGCTCTCTGAGCCTTGTTGTTTTCTTGCAGACGTTTCATTGCCAGGCTAGGCAACATCTTCAGTGCAAAAAGGGAGTGGAACTTGCTCTCTGTTTATATACCCTGGCTTGTCCTGCTTGTGTTGGTGGGGGTGTTGTTCTCCCCTTAGGAGTTCCTTGATTGGGCTGTTGTTTGCTGCTTGGTTGATTGACTGGGTTAATAGTTCCTTGATTAGGGTATATTGTGCTGTTTGATTGTTCCTCTGGTGATAATCCTGGTGTTAATCTTTGCATATCTGGGTGATGATTGCTGGCAAGAGGTGTTCTGTCTTCTGACTTTTCTATTGTCTCTTATGAATGGTATGTAAATGTTGTTTATCTCTATGTGTCTGTTGATGGCTGCTTTGTCTGAGTGCCAAGCTTCCAGGAATTCTCTAGTGTTTTTGGAATTGGCTTGGTTTAAGATGCTCACAGTTTCCCAGTTGAAAGTATGGTTGAGTCTGTCCATGTGTTGTGAGATTAAGGAATTTTCATCATGTCTTCTGACTGCTAGTTGGTGTTTGTGGATGCGCTCTGCTAGTTTTCTGCCCGTCTGTCCTACATAGTGGCTGCTACAGTCCTTACACTGTATGTTGTAGATAACTCCTGTTTTTTCTTCTTTGGCTACTGGGTCTTTTGGGTTACTTAAGATGTTCTGAAGGGTTTCTCCACCAACACAAGCAGGACAAGACATGGTATATAAACAGAGAGCAAGTCCCACTCCCTTTTCGCATTGAAGATGTTGCCTAGTCTGGCAATGAAACATCTGCAAGAAAACAACAAGGCTCAGAGAGCACCAAGGACTCCACAAAATCCACTAGTTCATGCCAGGTTATTATTATGTCAGAACTCTTCCCCACAACTGTGAAATTGAGAAGATTAGAAATGTAGTTTTTCTTAATGCAAATCAGACAGAAGAATATTTACATAAGAAGAGAGCATATATTTTGCATATGCAAACTACTTTACTGGGTAAAATCCATTCAAATATCTAAAGCAAAGCTTTCCAAACTGTGTGTCGCGACACAAAAGTGTGTCGCCACACACAGCATGGTGTGTCGCCACATCACCCGGAAGCAGCGGCGCGCGCGTGCACGGCAGCAGCGGCGCGGCATAAGTGCTTCCGCATTTTAGCAGAGGCTGCTGCTGCTGCCGCTGCCGCCGCCGTGCATGTGCACCCCCCCGCGCCACCGCCGCTGGTGTGTCGCCAGCGGCGGCACTTTGGAAAGCCCTGATCTAAAGTATCCTGCCATTCTCTGTCAGCACATTCCTAAAGGGTTTTTATATTCTGTATTTAACTGTAGTAAACTCCCCCTTCAATATGGCCAATCTTTTGTGCTAAAAAGAGGCCATTTTAAATGAATAATCAATGAACTGAGTGAAAATAATTGCGCTGTACGTGAATGGGACTAAAGATATCTTTTCATCCAGAACTGCAGAAGCTTAGATATGGAATGCTTTTTTAAGTGGCTGTTGGAGTTGTAATCAGAACAGTTGTGATAAACACCAGAAAAATATTTGGCTTAATTAAGCTACTCTTCCATAAAATGAAAGAAATGGTTGCTTGATGTGGCTAATTGTGCATGTATACAGACTAGCAAAAGCTGTAAATTTGATGGGATGCATAACAAGTATATCTGGGCCACTCCACTGTTGTAATGCACATTAATAGAAACTCTGGTTTTTATTATTATTATGGTTGGTTGCACAGTCAGCCAGATGTTTAGACTGGTTTTGGCATTTTTGTCTACCTATCGAGTCCTTCCCCAGGACCTGGGATAGGCAGATGTTGTTGTTTAATAATATTAAAGGTATTGTCACAGGATGTTCCAAGTAAAGCTGCCTTTTGCAATTGACTGATGTTGATTTTGTCAATGCTAATGTTGTTGTTATTTCTTTCCTCCATTCTTCAGGGAAGAAAATTGCAGTAATTTGCAATCTCCAAAATTATCATGTGTCATTGATATGATTATAATGACATTTATAGATTGCGAATTAAATGTATGTATTCATGAACTGTAAACCTAGTTGTTCGCTGATATAAGGTGGCACATTAATTGCCCTTTGATTTCAGAATAATCTGGCTGTGGTAATTAAATGAGTTCTATTTCTGAGATAATTTGAAGTTAGGAAATCAGAACCACAGAACAGTTTGGTAATTCAGGCCATAGGAAAATTTGGTAACCAGTTAAGATGTAAATCTGCAAACTGTAATCCCACAATTATTTTTTTACCATTGTAACTGAAGTAATTACAATTATTATGCAATAGCTTCTTCCTATTGTCATAGATTTGCATTTGAGATTTTTTGGAGAAATAATGAAAAGCTAAATGAAAAGTTATAATAATCTGATTCCAAGGAAGCATCAAGACAGATCCGGATTCATCTGATGTTTATGACTTATAAACACACAGGAATGAATTAGAAGGATCATTTGTCAGAATTAGTCTACTCTTTTAAAGGTACAAATTTGTATGGTGTACTTGGAAGCAATAAGTTTTTGGCAAGGTAACTTGTTAGTAAGTAGCTAATAGGGCAGCCCAATATAAAATCCATGGGGCAAAAATAAATTTAGTAGAGGATTTTAAAAATATTTATTTTACTTTAATTTTACTTGATATTAAAATGCTAAGTATTTTTGTATCTTAATAATTGGTTAATTGTTTAAATATGACTATGTGTGATTTTGTTCTATACTGCCAATTAGATGCTGTTATCTTTTATTTTATTTTTTTATCCATTCAATCATGTTTGATTCTTGGAGGCTGCCTGCCTGGACAAGTCCCTGCAGTTTTCTTGGCAAGGTTTTTCAGAAGTGGTTTGCCATTGCCTCCTTCCTAGGGCTGAGAGGAAGTGACTGGCCCAAGGTCACCCAGATGGCTTTGTGCCTAAGGTGGGACTAGAACTCAGTCTCCCGGTTTCTAGCCTGATGCCTTAGCCACTACACCAAACTGGCTCTCATAGATACTGTTATATAAAACAATAATTAAAAAATAAAGTGCACAAAGCAAGATAGACATCAAAACAAAAGGAAAACCTTTCCTTACTAATAAACGTGAGAATCAACAGGTCAAATTCCAAATCCAAGAAAAACTATTTTAAAGAACCTTACAATGAAGTCTAATCCAATTTCTTTAAATTCTGATAAAAGTTTGTGGTGTACACATGTGTGAATATTTGTGCCTGAGATCCAGATTGGGACTGCAGCATGGAAGGATTTTCCAGCTGAGAATAATCTATTTCAGAACAGTTATTTGCTATATAGGCACTAGTGGTATATGCAAGTTTTTTCCTAATGGAAAATATTATTTTAAAAAAGCTGAGGAGAAAAGTAGCAAAGAGCTTATGGTATGCAGCAATGGTTAAAATAAGCCTTAAAAAGTGGGAATGAGTATAAGGAATGGCTTGCAGGCACTGACTTGCAATCTCAGGCCAATCCTATCTAATTTAGAAACCTGTTTTATTAGATTGCATAACGGATGTAATTCCTTGGTGTTTGACTCCAACTCTTAACATTTGAGAATTCCCTGCATCTCAGTAGGGCTTTTCCCTTAAATTACTGTATAAAAGATAAACCTCAACCATTATGAGGTGCTGATTTTGGTTTTAATCCCAAAGCGGAATGCTATGGAAGTTCAGTAGATGACAGATCAGAAGACACCCCCACCTTGCACAATCATCAGTGAAAGTTATCTAAAAGAGAGCCAGTTTGGTCTAGAGGTTAAGGCACTGGGCTAGAAACCAGGAGACTGAGTTCTAGTCCTACTTTAGGCATGAAAGCCGGCTGGGTGACCTTGGGCTAGTCACTCTCTCTCAGCCTAACTCACCTCACAGGGTTGTTGTTGTGGGGAAAAGAGGAGGAGGAAGGAGTATTGGGTATGTTTGCCGCCTTGAGTTATTTATAAAAATAATAAAGGCGGGATAGAAAATAAATAAATAAATAAATAAATAAATAAATAAATAAATAAAATCACGTTTTCTTTTCATAGAAACCATGTCATAAGCAACAAATTTAAAATATTATCTGCCTATTGGCTCTGTACAATTTTAAAATATGGGTCCTTTGAAAATCAAGAGATTTGAATTAAAGTCTTGCTGATTAAGTGACTTTCTGGTAAACTACATAAAAGTAAATTTTATATAAAAAGAGAGACAAGGCGTCTTTTTTTAACCACTGTTTTGTGATCATCCTTATTTTTAAAGCAGTCCGGTCTTTTTTTAAAGAGTTACAGAGCCAGCTTTTCAGCAGGGTTGGATTTTTTCCTCATGCTTTAGAATTCTAATGTGCAGATGTTGCTATGCCGGATACACTAGGCTTTTGAGTATATTAAATATTCCAGGGAAAAGAGAGGCAGCCGGCTCTACATCCGTTGAAAATAGTTTGTTTATTCTGCAGTTATGTATGCAGCAGGGCTGAACCAAAACTGCTCACACAAGTTCACTTTTGTTTTAATTGGAAACAAATCCTAAGCTAAAGAAATAAGGGTATGTTTGGTAGAATTTCATGATGCAGTTTTAGTAGCAATGAAATTAGTTTTACAGTATTTATTTCTTCCAAACAGTAGTTCAGCACCTCCACTAAGCTATTCCAATACTGCTGTTTTATTATTACTGTTTCTTTCTGGACTTCTCTCTTTCTTGCAGCTTAACTTTTCTGAAATTGAGTTGCTGGTCTGTTCTACTCTTTCTTCATATCTCTGAGAGCCTTGTCCCCATTCTTCAAGCTGTAGTAGTTAAGATGTTAGACTAGGGCCATGGAGACACAGCTTCAAGTCCACCCTCAGATGGAAGCTCTTGGATGATTTTAGGCCAAACAATCTTTTTCAGCCCAGCTTAGCTCACACAGCAGTTATGAGGGGGAAAAATAAAAATAAAAATAGAGGGAGTGCTATATATACCACATTCCTGAAGGAAAAGTAGACTAAAAATCTTAACTAACCAATAATTCTGAAATGTCTAAATGTTAATAAAATGAATTCGGCTGGATCTTTGCTGCCATCTAGTGGTTATCTGGATTGTTGCCGCCTTATAAAAGAACCTTGTTTGCTTCTGTTTGTCCAGTAGGCAACATGGTATCCATGGGCATAGCCTTTCAAAAAGTACATCTCTAATCTACTTTTTGTTTCTCTTTTCTTCCAAAAATATTCACTTACTTGCTTATTTCTGGTGTTAGTTGAAACTCTCTCTCAGATAGTTTATTTTTCTCAATTTTATCGTTTTACTTATTTATTTATTATCTTCTTGTTTCTTCAGAACTCTGTTATAATACCTTCAGTGACTCCTATTTCCTGGTCAAATTGAGTTTAAGTTACTTTGAAAGGCTCACACAAAAATCTGTACTTCTAACTTATTTTCCCTTCCCTGCCCCTCATTTTATTTATTTGTTTCCTCTTATTTCAAAGAAAGCAGGAGTGCTCTATGGGAGAAAGGCAGGATAATAATAATAAATGATTGCTATTATTTTGATTTAGGTATAAAAAGAAAGTGCCCTTTGAGATGAAAAAGTAGTTTGCTGTTGCCTGCCTCCAGGATATATTTTTTTGACTATAGTTGCCTCATGGCTCTGACGGATAGTTCTTCCTTTTCTCTGGAATTAACTGGCACCTGAATAATAATACTTCCAATCCACTCAAAAGCCAAATGTTTTGAATGGATTACATTTAAAAAAAATTAGAAATGGTAAAAAGACTAAATAATACGTAGCACAGAAAAGATATAAAAACATGTAACAGCCATTATTCTACTACACTGCAGACTCTTAGAATTACAAATTAACAGTGAGAAAAGTTCCAACTCTTCTTTTTGGGAAGTATCCTTAAGCAATATCTGCAAATGCATGTCTGTTCAGATAACATATTGGCTGAAGACCAAGTTTTTTGCACTTAGGCCATATTGAAATAAATGAGACTTAGATTGTCATGCCTAATTTTTAAGATTTGTTTCAGTGGACTCTAAATGCAATTAACTTTATTTGTGTTCAGTCCATAAATATCTTACCTTAATCCAGCCTTTCTCAACCTTCTGACCCTGGAGGAACCCTTTAAATATTTTTCAGGCCTTGGGGAACCCCTGCACATTCAGGCTCAAATACAGGCCAGAAGTTACAAAATTATTATATTTGTTTCATGCGTAGGCCTGTATATATGCATCAACAGTGTTCTTAAACTAAAAATAAAGAATGAAACGTACCTCTTAAATGTGAAGTTGCCCAAATTTGAAATAATTTTTTAAATAAATCGTGATCTCCCAGGGAACCCCTAGCAACCTCTCGTGGAACCCTAGGGTTCCACGGAACCCTGGTTGAGAAACCCTGCCTTAATCTATGATTCTTACATCATCTTTTCCATTTCCTTGTTTTTGTCTCTTCTTCTTTCCTGACAAATCTGTATGTACTTTAGATTTCCATCTGGCAGCAGTATTTGTACTTTGTAACCTAGTTACTGTGCAATGCATAGTGTTTGAGGTATTTATTCAATATATCATTGTTCTAATTTCCAAGATACTTTTGAAAAGATGGTATAGTAGCTTCATAAGTCATAGAATTACTGCTTGACCAAACATTTTTTCTTTTTCTTTTTTTTCCAAATTTTGTTTATTTTATTTTTTAAAAAACAAAGATAAAAACTACAAAAAAGAAAAAACACTACATACAAAAAGAGAAACATTAAAAGTGCAAAAACAAAAAAGAAAAACTTCTAGAAAGTTAGATATAAAGAGGTTAGTTCCCGCTTTTCACAGCAAGAATATAAAGCAATTTCCACAAGCAAACCCTTCCTCTAAGTCAAACCATAATCACATTATTTCTATAAATCCTTCCATTCACATATTTAAATCTCTAATACAATAGCTCCTTTCCCTTACGTAATATATATATATGCATATATTTAATTTTTTACTTCAATCCCTTCCTTTTAAAAATAACCCATTTAATAATTTTTTCTTCTCCCTTTGTTGTTGTTTATTCGTTCAGTCGCTTCCGACTCTTCGTGACTTCATGGACCAGCCCACGCCAGAGCTTCCTGTCGGCCGTCACCATCCCCAGCTCCCCCATGGTTGAGTCTGTCACCTCCAGAATATCATCCATCCATCTTGCCCTTGGTCGGCCCCTCTTCCTTTTGCCTTCCACTTTCCCTAGCATCAGCATCTTCTCCAGGGTATCCTGTCTTCTCATTATGTGGCCAAAGTACTTCAGTTTTGCCTTTAATATCATTCCCTCAAGTGAGCAGTCTGGCTTTATTTCCTGGAGTATGGACTGGTTTGATCTTCTTGCAGTCCAAGGCACTCTCAGAATTTTCCTCCAACACCACAGTTCAAAAGCATCTATCTTCCTTCGCTCAGCCTTCCTTATGGTCCAGCTCTCATAGCCATAGGTTACTACAGGGAATACCATTGCTTTAACTATGCGGACCTTTGTTGTCAGTGTGATGTCTCTGCTCTTAACTATTTTATCAAGATTTGCCATTGCTCTCCTCCCAAGAAGTAGACGTCTTCTGATTTCCTGGCTGCAGTCAGCATCTGCAGTAATCTTTGCGCCTAGAAATACAAAGTCTGTCACTGCCTCCACTTTTTCTCCCTCTATTTGCCAGTTATCAATCAAGCTGGTTGCCATAATCTTGGTTTTTTTGAGGTTTAACTGCAACCCAGCTTTTGCGCTTTCTTCTTTCACCTTTGTCATAAGGCTCCTCAACTCCTCCTCGCTTTCAGCCATCAAAGTGGTATCATCTGCATATCTAAGATTGTTAATGTTTCTTCCAGCGATTTTAACTCCAGCCTTGGATTCCTCAAGCCCAGCACGTCGCATGATGTGTTCTGCGTACAGGTTGAATAGGTAGGGTGAGAGTATACAGCCCTGCCGTACTCCTTTCCCAATCTTAAACCAGTCCGTTGTTCCGTGCTCTGTTCTTACCGTTGCTACTTGGTCGTTATACAGATTCCTCAGGAGGCAGACAAGATGACTTGGTATCCCCATACCACCAAGAACTTGCCACAATTTGTTATGATCCACACAGTCAAAGGCTTTAGAATAGTCAATAAAACAGAAATAGATGTTTTTCTGAAACTCCTTGGCTTTCTCCATTATCCAGCGGATGTTGGCAATTTGGTCTCTAGTTCCTCTGCCTTTTCTAAACCCAGCTTGTACATCTGGCAATTCTCGCTCCATGAATTGCTGGAGTCTACCTTGCAAGATCTTGAGCATTACCTTACTGGCATGTGAAATAAGTGCCACTGTTCGATAGTTTGAACATTCTTTAGTGCTTCCCTTTTTTGGTATGGGGATATAAGTTGATTTTTTCCAATCTGATAGCCATTCTTGTGTTTTCCAAATTTGCTGGCATATGGCATGCATCACCTTGACAGCATCATCTTGCAAGATTTTAAACAGCTCAGCTGGGATACTGTCGTCTCCTGCTGCCTTGTTATTAGCAATGCTTCTTAAGGCCCATTCAACCTCACTCTTCAGGATGTCTGGCTCTAACTCACTGACCACACCGTCAGAGCTATCTCCAATATTATTATCCTTCCTATACAGATCTTCTGTATATTCTTGCCACCTTTTCTTGATCTCTTCTGCTTCTGTCAGGTCCTTACCATCTTTGTTTTTGATCATACCCATTTTTGCCTGGAATTTACCTCCGATGTTTCTAATTTTCTGGAAGAGGTCTCTTGTCCTTCCTATTCTATTGTCTTCTTCCACTTCCGCACATTGCTTGTTTAAAAATAATTCCTTATCTCTTCTGGCTAACCTCTGGAATTTTGCATTTAATTGGGCATATCTCCCTCTATCACTGTTGCCTTTTGCTTTCCTTCTTCCTTGGGCTACTTCCAGTGTCTCAGCAGACAGCCATCTTGCCTTCTTGGTTTTCTTTTTCTTTGGGACGTTCTTTGTTGCCGCCTCCTGAACAATGTTGCGAACTTCTGTCCATAGTTCTTCCGGGACCCTATCTACTAAATCTAGTCCCTTAAATCTATTCTTCACCTCCACTGCATATTCCTTAGGAATATTAGTGAGCTCATATCTAACTGATCTGTGGGTCTTCCCTATTCTCTTTAGTCTGATTCTAAATTTTGCAATAAGAAGTTTGTGATCTGAACTACAGTCAGCTCCAGGTCTTGTTTTTACCGACTGTATAGATGTCCGCCACCTTTGGCTGCAAAGGATGTAGTCAATCTGATTTCGGTGTCGACCATCTGGTGAAGTCCATGTATAAATGATTAATGATTAATGATTAATACATCCTTGTTGGAGGGGGTGGTTCCAACTGCCTTTAAGGAGGCGTTGGTGCACCCCCTCCTCAAGAAGCCTTCCCTGGACCCGACCATTCTGGACAATTTTCGTCCAGTCTCCCACCTTCCCTTTTTGGGGAAAGGTGGTTGAGAAAGTGGTGGTGTTGCAACTTCAAAGGACCCTGGATGAATGATTATCTTGACCCTTTTCAGTCAGGTTTCAGGCTGGGATATGGGACGGAGACTGCATTGGTCGCGCTTATGGATGACCTCTGGTGGGAGCGGGATGGAGGTAGTGCATCCATCCTGGCTCTCTTGGATCTCTCAGCGGCTTTCGATACCATCGACCATGGTATCCTTTTGGGGCGGCTTAGGGAGTTGGGGGTGGGTGGCGTAGTTTTGCGCTGGTTTACCTCCTTCCTCTGGGGCCGCTCCCAGTCGGTGGTGATAGGGGAGGAGAGATACAACCCACGTTCGCTCCTATGCGGGGTGCCGCAGGGTTCTCTCTCCTCTCCTGTTCAACATCTACATGAAACCGCTGGGCGTGGTCATCCGACACCATAGGATGAGGTATCATCAGTATGCGGATGATACTCAATTGTATATCTCCATCCCTGGTGAAGTAAGTGATGCAGTGTCCACCCTGTCCCAGTGCCTGGGGGCTGTGAGGGCCTGGATGGGGAACAACAGGCTTCAGTTGAACCCTGGTAAGACCGAGTGGCTGTGGATTGATGGCTTAGCGTCTTCTGGGAAATTATCATCTTTGGTTCTCGATGGGGTAGCACTACCCCGTTCAGAACCGGTGCGTAATCTGGGGGTTCTTCTAGACTCACGACTCCTGCTCGAAGAGCAGGTGGCAGTCATGGCTAGGAGGGCTTTTGCGCAACTTCGGTTGGTGCGCCAGTTACGCCCATTCCTGGAACGCGATGCCCTCCGTACAGTCACTCATGCTCTCGTCATCTCCCATGTAGATTATTGCAATGCGCTCTACATGGGGCTACCCTTGAAGACTATCCAGAAGCTTCAGCTGGTGCAGAATGCAGCCGCGCGGGCAGTATTGGGTGCCCCAAGATCTGCACATGTAACACCGTTGCTCCGCGAGCTGCATTGGGTGCCGGTTTGCTTCCGGGTACAATTCAAGGTATTGGTTATCACCTTTAAAGCCCTACATGGCATGGGGCCAGAATACCTGAGGGACCATCTTATCCCCATGTTATCGACCCGCCCTGCTACGTACCCCATCAATTAGAGAATGTCAACTGATGGGGTCTAGGAGGCGGGCCTTCTCTGTAACAGCACCCACTTTATGGAACAGCTTGCCCCCAGAGTTGAGACAGATCTCCTCCCTCCCGACCTTTAGGAAAGAGCTGAAGACCTGGTTCTGCCACCTGGCATGGGATGGAGGAAGGGATAGCGCCTCATGGAGATGGCTAATCCCATAATTTTAATGTCCTTCTTTTAACTAATATCCATCTGGATTTATAATTATTTTATACTGCTTTAATTTTATGTATACATTTTAACTGTTGTCCTGTAAACCGCCCAGAGTCCCCTGATTCGGGAGATGGGCAGGGAAAAATTTAAATAATAAAATAAAATAAATAAATAAATAATAAATAAAGTCGTCTTTTAGGTTGTTGGAAGATAGTGTTTGTTATGCACAGTGAGTTGTCTTGGCAAAATTCTATCAGCCTATGTCCTGCTTCATTTTGTTCTCCCAGACCATGCTTGCCTGTAATTCCAGGTGTCGTCTGACTACCCACCTTAGCATTCCAGTCTCCTGTAATGAAAATAACATCTCTTTTTGGTGTATTATCCAGTAGGTGTTGCAGATCCTCATAGAACTGATCTACTTCTGCTTCTTCAGCATCTGTGGTTGGGGCGTATATTTGGATCACTGTGATGTTAAATGGCTTACCCTGAATTCGAATTGAGTTCATTCTATCATTTTTTGGATTGTATCCAAGCACTGCTTTAGCCACTTTATTATTAATTATGAAGGCTACTCCATTTCTTCTGTGGTCCTCTTGTCCACAGTAGTAGATCTGGTGGTCATCTGATGTGAAGTGGCCCATTCCAGTCCATTTCAGTTCACTGACACCTAAAATGTCTATATTTAATCTTGACATCTCACCAATAACCACATCCAATTTTCCCTGGCTCATAGATCTTACATTCCAGGTTCCTATGGTGTGTTGATCTTTAGAACATCGGATTCGTCGTTCACCACCAGCACCGTCGGCCGCTAGCCGTCCTTTCGGCTTTGAGCTAGCTGCGTCATCACATCTGGGGCTAGTTGAACGTATCCTCTGTTCCTCCCCAGTAGCATTTTGACCATCTTCTGACCTGGGAGTCCCATCTTCTGATGGTATACCGACATATCTCTGGTTGTACTGATCCATTTAGTTTTCACGCAAGAATACTGGGGTGGGTTGCCATTACCTTACCCAGGGATCGTATTTAGTCTGACCTCTCTGCCATGACCTTCCCGTCTTGGGTGTCCCTTCATGGTTTAGCTCATGGTTTCATTGAGGTGCTCAAGCTCCAGCACCACGACAAGGTAACGATCTCCTTTGCTGGAGTCTCCCTTCTACTACTATTCAATATATTTCTGTCTACACAATACACTTCAAATTATTTTTACTTCTCCCCAAAGTATATCAAAACATTCAAACATTTCAACAGCACTGCAGAGGACATTAATCAGGATAGTCATTTTTGTAGTTTTTAATAATTTGTGAGATCAGAGTTATAGAAATATTAAGAGATAAATGAACTGAAAACTTGCAGTCAAAAATGCTGCTTTTATTTTAAAACGAAGAAAACAGGAACTAAGCTCTGACTCAGCCGAGTAGAGCACATGGCTTAATTAACATAGCTGGAGGCAATTGCCTCTCCGCACTCACCACCAACAAAAACTCAACACAAAAGGAAGATTTACATTTTAAAGCTTTTACAATTACAACTTGGCAGTACCTGAGTGGACAATGTGTGACATGTGACCACTCACCTATTACTTATTTGGAAAAGGACCAACAGGTAACTTTCTGATTGGCTAAACCAACTAGACCTTCAGGCACCATCTATTAACATTCCTGAGGGGGGAGTTTGCAAGAGCACTTCTGACTCCCACAGAAAAAAACTTTTCAGCCTGACTTTTAAAAACTAGCTTTCCATATTCTTTCTGAATCATAAAATATATACAACACTCCCCTTTTTATGTCCAGAAAGAATTTGGAAACAAGCCCAATTTTACTACCAACTCCTTGTGCCTAACACCAGGTAGAGGCTTTGTAAATATGTCAGCTAACATTAATTTAGTATCACAGTATTTTAAAATAACCTTTTTCTTGGCTATAAAATCTTTAACAAGATGAAAACGAACATCAATGTGCTTTGTTCGATTTCTGGAACCTTCAGATAAAGCTAAGTGTATACAGGCTTGGTTGTCTTCATAAATTGTTACAGGCTGGCTTAAAATGACTCCAATGTCTTGCAACAATTGTGTAAACCAGACTACCTCATTGCACAGTTGTGCCAATGCATAAAATTCAGCTTCAGCCGTGCTGATAGCTACTACTGTTTGTTTTCTGGAATACCATGCAATAGTTGACTCAGCAAATTTAATTACAGTCCCAGAAGTAGACTTCCTATCACTGAGATCCCCAGCCCAATCTGAATCACACCAGCACTCTAACTTTTCCTCTGTGTCTGTAGCAGACAATCTTAAACAATAATCTTTGGTGCCCTGTAAATAACGAAAAAGCCTTTTTAATCCAGACTTTGCAACAGATGTGGGATGTTCCACATATCTGCTCAAAATGGACACACTATTTGAAATTTCCGGCCTGCTGTGATTCGCAATATAAAGCAGACTACCAATGGCTGATCTGAAACTATCTGCTTCAGATAACTCATCACCCCCCTTTTCCCCCTCCTCTTTTAGAAACTCGGGAAGCATGGGGGAGGAGACAGACTTACAATCTTGCATTTTAAAATCTTCCAGCAGTTTCTTAATTTTACTACTCTGACTTATGAGAAAACTGCCATCTTTTTCTCTCTGACTTTCTAATCCCAAGTAATTATTAACTGCTCCAAGACATTTCAGTGTGAAATTGCTTTTCATACA
The DNA here is from genome assembly GCA_023362775.1 of Charina bottae. Classification (NCBI taxonomy): domain Eukaryota; kingdom Metazoa; phylum Chordata; class Lepidosauria; order Squamata; family Charinaidae; genus Charina; species Charina bottae. Next base: position 181,786,692 of record JALMGJ010000001.1, on the reverse strand, counting down.
AACCTCAAAACCATGCTTTTGTTCATCTGATGATGTGAGCAGCAACAAATCATCCACATACAAGCATAAGTACATTATACCTTGCTTATCATTTTTTACATACACACATGGATCAGCAATTCCCTTCTGAAACCCAAAATTTTGTAAAGTTTTGTCCAACTTAATATTCCAGCAACGGGCCGATTGCTTTAATCCATAGATGGATTTTTGCAACTCACACACAAGATGTTTTTATTTTTCATAAACATTTTTTCCTCCAAATCACCATACAGAAAAGCAGTTTGAATATCATAGTGATAAACAGACATTTTTTTCATGGCAGTAACCTTTGAAAGCAACCTGATAGATTCAGCTTTTGTCACTGGAGCAAAAGTTTTGTCATAGTCTACATTTTTTCTTTGAGTAAAACCTTTTGCTACTAACCTTGCTTTATACTTTTGAATTTTACCATCTGAATCCTTTTTCAATTTAAACACCCACCTACAATCCAAACACTTCTGATTGGGAGGCAGACTCACCAATTTCCAGGTTTCATTTTCCTTTAAGGAATCTAGTTCCTGCTGCATGGCTTCATGCCAGCACTTAGCTATTTCAGGTGGCATCTCATTGATTTGTTCTAGAGATTCAGGCTCTGTGTGAATGTGAAATGCTTTCACCACATCTACTTGATAACGATCAGGTGGAACTCCCTTATTAATCCTTTCAGACCTGCGAGGTAGGACAGGACTTACATTTTGATTTCCACCATTTCCCTCAGAAACCTCTGATTTTTCAGACAATTCAGTTTCTTGCTCATTGACTTCACTAGGTGATTCCTGCAAATCACCATCAGCAAAAGTTTGCTGTTCCCTCATGGATAAATCAACTGAAGAACTAGAGTTTATTTTATCCCAATTCTGCTCAGCAAAAGAAGCACTCTTACTAATTATCAGTTGATTATCCAGTATGAACCTGTAGCTCCTCTGACTCTGTTCATACCCAACAAAGATAGCTTTATTTGTTCTGGAAGCCCCCTTGCGCCTCAGCTGCTTGGGAATGTGCACCCAAGCTGTGCTCCCAAAAACTCTGAGATGATTTACCTTAGGTTTTACACCATAGAACAAATGAAATGGCACATCCTGAATTGCACTGTTAAACAGCCTGTTTTGAACATAACACGCTGTAGAAACAGCTTCTACCCAAAACCTAAAAGGTAAACTGGCATCTTTCAGCAAACACATCATGGCTTCCTGTAGTGTTCGCCCTTTCCTCTCTGCCACAGAATTCTGTTCTGGCGTGTAAGGATTAGCTAAAATGTGTTCTATCCCTTTTTCTGACAAAAAGCTTTTAAACTTTGTGGATAGATACTCTCCAGCTCTGTCTGATTGCAAAGCAGACACAGGCCTTGGGAATTTTCCATTTGCCCAAGTTACAAAACTTTTAAACTTGTCAAAGACCTCATCTTTGTGTTTCAACAAATGAATGAATGTGTACCTTGAAAAATCATCTATGAAGGTCAAAATGTACCTTGCTCCTCCAAGACTAGGATATGATATAAGCCCAGAGTTCCCTTGTGGGGGGAGATGGGCGGTGATATAAGTTAGAAATCATCATCATCATCATCATCATCATCATCATCATCATCATCATCCAAATACCTATCACAAGATTTCAATTTTAAATCAGCAGAAAAACTAGGCATTTGTGATATGTACTTAAAATTAGCATGAGCGAACCTCCTATGCATTAAATGGATACATTGATCGTGTATGGGAGTATTCTCAAACACAGCCTTTGCTGTTTGCTTCTCAGCTTTCTGCACAATGTAAAGAGAATCTTTCTGCAAACATTTAGCAACCACTTTACCATCCTTCCTAATTTCACAGCCCTCTTTCTTAAAATTTATAACATACCCAGATGCTACTAACTGACCCACAGACAAAAGATTACTTTGAAAATTAGGCACAAATAAAACATTTTGAACAGTTTCCCCCAAACATGGAAGATAAATCTAACCTTGAGCCATTATTTTAGACATAGATCCATCAGCTAAGGAAACTCTTTGTTAGTTTTAGACAGAGACACAAAAGAATCTTTATTATTACAGATATGCTATTTCCTCCGCTATCGAGGACCCAAGAGTCTTTATTATCACAGCTTTCAACAACCTGTGCAATATGAGAAGATTGTAGAGCCTTCTTCCTGGATGTTGCTTCTTTCTTCTGAAAAATCTTACCTTTAAGCAACTGGTCACAGTCCTTGCGAAGATGCCCAGGAGAACCACATTGAAAGCAACGCCTGCTTGAAAATGCAGCAGCTTGAAATTCAAAGCTTTTCCGTTCTCTTGGCTTTTCACGAGAAGACGTTAATGAAGAAGTAGACACAACCTTTTCCTGCCTTTTCTCCCACTCAGCAAGAAGACGAGCAGACACAAACAATGGAGTTAAATCAGCTTCAGGGATGCCCTCCATAGTGTCCCAGGAATCATTCAGCATAATGTAAGCTTTCATAAGAGGAGTAAACTCCAAACCACGTTCTTGAAGCTCCACAAAGTATTGCTGCAGTTTATGAAGATGCTCTGGCAAATTTCCATGCTCTGGCAAAGAGGCTTTGTACAGCTTTTTGGTTAAAATAACCTTGCTTCCAGGAGAGGTTTTCACATATAAATCACGTAGAGAGTCCCATAAGTCCTTGGATCTTTCTATACCTCTCACATGTATAAGCTGATCATCCTGCACAGCTAAAATAATGGAAGCTTTACATTTCTCATCCCTCCTCAGCCAAACTTGATCAGGATTTGCTGGAATTGCATCAGCAATGGCAGACCACAAATCTTCTCTCCTCAAAAAACTCTCCATTTTCAAAGACCAGTTCAAATAATTAGTATTAGAAAGCTTTTCCAAGGGCATACCTTGAGAACTTGAAGCTGCAGCCATTTTCTTCTTCCTCCCCTGTTGGGATGAACCACGAGGCTTGCAAAAAACACGAGGCTTGACTCCTCCTCAAACAAACTGCTTGTAGCTTCAGGCAAGTTTCCCCACTTGCCTCTTCAATTGCAAACAAAATTGTTCAGCTCTCCTCTTTCCATATTTCTATAATTGCCTCTGATCCTGAGCTTTGCTGGGCCCATAACCTTTTGTAGTTTTTAATAATTTGTGAGATCAGAGTTATAGAAATATTAAGAGATAAATGAACTGAAAACTTGCAGTAAAAAAATGCTGCTTTTATTTTAAAACAAAGAAAACAGGAACTAAGCTCTGACTCAGCCGAGTAGAGCACATGGCTTAATTAACATAGCTGGAGGCAATTGCCAATCCACACTCACCACCAACAAAAACTCAACACAAAAGGAAGATTTACATTTTAAAGCTTTTACAATTACAACTTGGCAGTACCTGAGTGGACAATGTGTGACATGTGACCACTCACCTATTACTTATTTGGAAAAGGACCAACAGGTAACTTTCTGATTGGCTAAACCAACTAGACCTTCAGGCACCATCTATTAACATTCCTGAGGGGGGAGTTTGCAAGAGCACTTCTGACTCCCACAGAAAAAAACTTTTCAGCCTGACTTTTAAAAACTAGCTTTCCATATTCTTTCTGAATCATAAAATATATACAACAGTCATAACAATTCAAAGTTCTCAGCCGAAAGTCTTTCATTTACTCCCATGAAAGCAAAAACGCCATCTTTTTTCTGTATTTTCCTCTTGTTCCATCTTAATATAATTGTTAATTGTTTCATTCTTTCTGGCCAAAATCTCCTCTTAAATGTCTCAATCAGTCTGTGTGGTAATTTAATTGTCCTTTAAAATGATATTTTCTTGTTGATAACATAATTTTCTTAAATCTTCTTTAAACTCTTCCATTATTCAAATAGTAGATTATAACATACCCTACAAAATTAACTCACAAAGATAGAGGTTAATGAATTATTCCAAAATTGACATAATAAACATTCTTAGCTCTATTAAATCTCACAGACAATATAAAACATTATATCTTATCAATGTCTTTTAAATTTTACACTATAACCCAATAAAACAATCATACAATCTCCTTATCAATCCAACTATATATTCTTAGTTTTTATAAATTGTCTACTTATATAATCAACAATCTTAACCCTAATTATATTATCTTAACCCTAATTATATTTTGAAACCCAATACAAAAAATTACCAAAATGAAAATGTCTTCTAAGTCTTAAAAGTCAAAAATCCTGTAAGTCAAATTAACCTCCTTATTAACCTAATTAAATATGCTTAATTTTTTAATTACCCCTTCTCAAAATATACCAAAACAATTCAGACATTTCAATAGTACAACAATCCTTTTTTTTAGAGAGATCAACAACAGTTCAGAAAGTATAAAGTTTCCATCAAAAGAGAAAAAAAACCTCCCACACATTTTCAGCCGAGAGCTTTTCAATTACCCCCACAGCCACAAAAACGCCATCTTTTCTAGACATCCCAACCCCAATTATACTTAAAAAAACAATATAAAATAAGGATCCTGCAAGTCAAATCAACCTCATTATCAATCCAATTAAGTATTTTTAATTTTTACCCTTTCTCAAAATATATCAGAGCATATAAACATTTCGACATCAAACCAACTGCACTTTCTTTTTTAAGAGAGATGTACAATAACTTCACAGAGTACAAAGTTTTCAGCAAAAGAAAATAAGACGTTTCCAGCAGAGAAAAGAAACTCCCCCATGACACATCTTTTTGCAGAACATTAATCTCAACAGTCAAAACATTAAACACCAGTCCAAAGTTTTCAACTGATAGCCCTTCGTCTTCATTCACAACATCAAAAACGTCATCTTCTCCCATATTTTCTTCGTCTCTGTTATATTTTTCCATTTTGATCAAAATCTCATATCTAAGATCCCCAATAATCTGTGTGATATTTTTACAGCACTTTAATAAGATATTTTCTTGCTGACAATATGATTTTCTTAATTCTTCTTTAAACTCTTCCATTATTCAAACAGTGAATTATAGCACACCCTGAAAAGTTAACTCACAGAAATAGAGGTTAATAAAATACTCAAAACTTAACAAAAAACAATATTCAGGCAAAAAGTGGAGAGAAGAAAAAGAAGTAAACAGAAAATACTTTTTTTTTAGATTAGTAAATACTTGAAGAGAAAACACTTCATCCTTGGAATTTAGCCAAACAAGATAGCAACAGAAAGGCAATATTACAGTATTACTTTAGATATAACCCAGGTGGGGAAGAAAGCCAAAACCGTTTTTTTTTTTAATTAAGAGGTTCCAAAAATAATTATAATTACCGAGAGATTTTGGTTCTTCTTACTGCCAAAAGCTTCTCTTGAGATACAAAACTTAAAAACTAATTAGGATATGGAAAGGCGACGACTTAGTACCCTTGTTTATAAGGGCATGCAAACGTGGATTAGACAATGGTAAGATCCCTGCCTTCCAGTGCAGTCTTACCGCTCGATCGCAAACACTGTTTATGGTCTCCTGGCTGCAACTCACCGTCTGGAGGACTAATGGGTCAATTCTTAGTGTTTTCCTTTATCCGGAAAAGCACTTGGGGCTACAGAAAACCAGTCTGTGCCCAGAAAAATTCCATGTTTGCCAGCTCTGCCCGTGCAACTCACAGGCAAAGTTGTTCAGTCGGCCATTTTCCACAGGAAGTTCGACCAAACATTTTTTCCAAGTACAGGTAGTCCTCGTTCAGCAACCACTCATTCAGTGACCGAAACTACAATGGTGCTGAATGAGAGGACTTACGACTGTTCTTCGCAGCATCCCCGCACTCATGTGATCACATTTTGGGTGCTTGGCAACCATCTTGCAATTACAACAGTCGCAGTGCCCCATGGTCACATGATTGCCATTTGCAACCTTCACTGCCAGCTTCTGACAAGCAAAGTCAGTGGGAACACTGGCAGGAGGTCGCAAATGGCAATCACGTGACCATGGGGCACTGCGACTGCATGGGACTCGCCTAATGACAGCAACTAGAACTGCCATAACTGCTGTCGTAAGTTGGCACAATCACGTGACAACACGCTTTACAACTGCATTATTTAGTGACCTAATTGCCAGTCCCAATTACCATCATTAGGTGAGGACTACCTGTATAGTTTTTTTAAAAAAATGAATCCTGAAAAAATATTGGTGTCATCCAATAGAGAAATGATATGTGTTTGCCTATAGACAAAACAGAAAGATGGGAATTCAGTAAATTACAGACCTACCCATATAGGATCCTTTTCAGGCATCCAAGAATTAGTATACAAATTTTAAAAAGGAAAGCCTGATCCAGTTGTTCAATAAGAAGTAACTGTCCTCCTTGTCATGAGGAAGGACAAATCAGGAATATGTGTCTTCGGGCGAATATGATACGCTTTTAAGGAATGCCTAAGGGACTTCTAGGTTGTAGGCCAAATCTAGCCCATGGGGGCTGTCCCTCGTGGTCTGCCAGATTGGGGAAGATAAATTTTAGGGGAGGCAGTGCTGGACATCTCTCTGCTCTAGGAGGTTGAAAAGTTACAGGAGGGTAGGTTTCAGTTGAACATTATGAGCAATATCTTGATGATAGGAATAGATAAGAATAGATTGTCCATGGAAATTATTAAGTAGAACATGGTGTGAGTCTTCCATGACTGGAAGTCTTCAAGCAGTGGCTAAGCAGCCATCAATTATAGTTGCTCTATTTTAGGACCTTCTGCAGTGAGCAAAGTGTTGTCATTGCTGTCCTACAAGGCTCCCCTCCAGTTCTGTGCTTCTGGGTGTCTACCTATATTACATTCTATGCATACATAGAGGTGTACTTAGAATGCCCTTGGTTAATGTGTGTACATACTAGTCTACCCCTATTAATTGCTAATACTGCCAAATCTAGATTGTAAATTATGAATTCGTTTCCATGATGACTTTGCTTTTCTAGTTACTTAAAGAGTTATTGTAACTATCTCAGTTTTTGTCATTAACTCCCAGAAAAGCAATCTCACAAAAACTTTGTAAAAGTAGCTTAGCTTTGTGACAGTTTAATTTGTAGGTGTTAATCCATAGACGCCAGTTAATGGTTGAACAAATATAGAAGAGTGTGTACATAATCTGGCACTTTTAAATATTTACTGTTGAATATATGTGAGAATGAGTTTAGTATCCTAGTTTTAAAAAAAAGTAAGGTGGATGAAACAAATTAATATTAGTAACCAAGGAGGGAATTAGATAATGTTTATCCATTTGTAGTATATTTTTGCAGGAAAAGTTATTAAAATATTAACATTTTCAATAATGACCAATTGTACATTAGATTTTGCAATTTCTCCTCCATTGTTTTAAGCCTTATAGAATGAGAAGTATATAAGCTATTTTACAAAAGATTCAAAATATTTCATTAATTATTACAAAATACACTTGCCTCTTTCCAAATGAGAAATATATATATATAGACAGCAATTATTTTATTGTTTATACTTTTAATTAGTTCAATAACCAAACTTGTCTGAGTGGATTACAGATGTCCTATGAAAGCCTACATGTCACACTGTTTTTCCCCCCAAATATAATTGAAGAAAGATCTGACTTCTTAGATAAGCTGTCATTAAAAATGTATACTTCATATGACATTGGTGCAATTCTTGATTGGTAGGTATTGATGGTCCAGCTGCTTTTCAAGATGAAGTACAGATAGCAGGGAGCCAAGTTCAAATTCTTACTGTTGGAGAAACTTGCCATGATGAGGATGATGGAGAGGTTATAGCTACCAGTCAACAACAAGGCAAACAAGACCTTAGAGTAACAATGCAGAAGAAAGGTAAGGACTCAGTGAAATCTTCAAATGGTTTTGGCTTTTTCATGGTGTCTGCAGGGTGAGGATGGAAGAGCAAATGAGGACCTATGCTTTTTGATGTTCTCTCTCTCTCTCTCTCTCTCTCTCTCTCTCTCTCTCTCTCTCTCACACACACACACACACACACACACACACACACGTGTCAGACTTCATGATATGACTGAAACAAGTTACATAATTATATCAGGTATAATTGGCATCATGGCAGCTGTGTTAATATTTTGATCTGATTGTGGCTTGTCACAGATGCTGCTGGCTGTTTGTTCCTTTTTATATGATTTATAGTTTACTTGTGTTTTGAACTAAAAAAAACACTTCATAGAAAAATTAGGAAACTGATTCCACGGTTTGGGAATGGTTTATTTTGCTCTGTTGTTGGTCTCTCTGCTACAGATTCGCAGGATGGAAGGGGATTTTTGGACCTCAGGCAGGGACATTGTATTTGATTGTTGTTATAACAGTTTTTATCTCTTTGGGTGGCTGTTGCTTTTGGTTTTTAACTTATCGTTAGCCATCTAGAATTGCATTTGTGAAATGGGTGGCCATATCAATTGTTTAAATAAAGTGAATTAAATAAAAATAAGCAAGGGCTGAAAGTAGAAGATATACTGTATGAAAGGGGAGGAGGGCAGCTGAAAAGGGTTTAGGTTCTCCATCTTTCCTCTTCTCGTATCCATCAAACTCGGTAGTCACATATTTAGTGCTGTGGCAAAATATTGAAGTAGTGCAAGGGCTTCCAGAGAAATGTTTCCCAAAATACAGAACTGTGCCAGCAGGCATTCTTTTGGAATTATCAGTTAGATAAAAAACAAGATAGGGGTCCATACTGTTTATCGTAGGTGTTACTTAGTGCCAGTAAATTTTGCAGTGTTCAAAGCTGCAGTTTCATTATGTGCTATCTGTCCTTCCATACTAAAAATGCTAATGGATTCTTCTGGGAAGATCAAATGCAGCAAATAGGAGAACTTAATTTGAAGCCATGGTTATGCTACTGGCAGTAAGCAAGATTTGCAAAATAGATAGTCACGTTTGGCAGCCAATTAGCCGCCCTCCAAGTGATACTTGAAATATGTGTGATTCTTCCAATGTCATTGCCTTTCCACCCACCATCTAATAAGCAACAGAAGGAAATTACAAAAATGTCTGGCAGAAAAAAAAAAGTGCTACTGTGTCTTGGAATTGTTTGGTCCTGGATTGAATTTATCTGATCAAAATGTTTGATGGTAGCACCATGAGTTCAACATTAACAAATGCATGTGTCCCGTCCCGTCCCCCCCAGAAGCATCCAGGAACTCCTGTTGTAATTCTGTAGATAAATTAAGTGGGCAGGAAATATGGATTAGGCAGAAATACACCAAGTGTTTCATTTAATACTCTTGCCAAAATATATTACTAGCAGCATCAGTTATTGGGAAATATTCTCCTCTTTAGATTTCACTTTTTTTCAGTGAATCAAGTTAAAGGAACAAATAACCTTTCGGTACATTTTACCAAAGTTCCACTTCTTAAATACTGTCAATACTGTTAATGTTATTCTAAGAATATGAGTGCAAGCAGACATTAGTAGATCTTACATAGCCTTAAAAGCATTATATTGATAGACAATTGCTACATTGCAGTAATAAGAGCAGCGTAAATACTTTAGTTTTACATCTGTACATACTTGGGTTTTAAGATCCATTAAATTCAGTGCTGGTGCAAGTGCAGAATTATGCTGTACAGTACAAGCCTTTGAAGTTTTGTGGGTACACAATAAAAAAAGAAATGTTGAAAGGCCCATTTCACAATGGTTTGCCTAATCCAGGATTTTGCCCTATAAGCAGGGCATAAAGGCAATTTCACTCTTCTGCAATCAGAGGTATGTTTTTTTCTAGTAGCTCAGGACTGATAGAGATGAGGAGCTCTGATATACTAAAAAAAAATGCATGTTCTGGGAGCAAGCAGTTTGATTATGCAGTAGTTATATGGTCTATAATTATGATGACTATCTCTTAGGCATTTCAAGTAGCATGAATTTTGATGAAGAGGAGGATGAGGAGGATGAAGACAGCTCAAGTTCCTCACAGTTAAACAGTAATACCCGACCAGGTTCTGCAACAAGCAAGAAATCAAATAAGGTGAGCGATCTGGTGTGATGGACTTATACCTCAGAGATACGTAAACCAGTCATTTAGAGCAACAAGATCCCTTAGACTCAGCCTAACAATTCTTTGCAGCAAAAGATTTCATGTCTGTCCTCTGCTCTTTGCCAATGTTTAGACCCATTTCTCATTTTACGTATTCTTTTCACTTTTTGGATGCAGCCGTAGCCCCACATCGGTAGTGTGATATCCCATGGGATATGAAGACGGAGCAAGTAATCGCTTCCACAAACATTCCTTGCAATTTGTCGATGAAGGTTCTCAGTCATCCAGGTGGAACAATCTGTGGCTTGAATCATGTCAACTGGATACCTATTTTCTCAGTAGAAACGTTTCACTCCTTATCCAAGGAGCTTCTTCAGTCTACTGAAGAAGCTCCTTGGATAAGGAGCGAAACGTTTCCACTGAGGAAATAGAAATCCAGTTGACATGATTCAAGCCACAGATTCCTTGCAATTGCTCTCCCTAATTCTTCCACCTATACAAAGAGCTGAATAAAACTATTTATATAATTGGGAGGGCAAAAATTTCACAGCAGAAATTTGATAGTATTGCTGTGAATGGTAGACAGTAGGTGGAACTGGTACTGCCAGTGAAGAATATTTTTAGAAAAAATATAGCATATAAAATAGAGGAAGTTAAAAAAAAAAGATATACAGCCACAGTGAAGATGTGGCTCCACCAGTGCAGTTTTGCCACGGGTTCATTGTGTGCAAGTTGACTGGTTTTAAACCTCTCGTTGCCTGTCTCCTAAATATACTTCTGTTTTTATTTGAATTCGAAACATTCATTTATAACTATGAAAATCATTTCAGTGAAGGAAAGGCAGCCAGCATTATATATACTGTATATTGTATCTGCAATACAATATTTCCTATTCACTTTATTTCTCACTTCGTCCCTTTCCATAGGTGTTATCATATATCCATAATATGATATAGTAATATTATGTTTGTATGGGGGAAATGCCAGTTCTAATAGGCACCAAGAATAGCCTAGGGCATTGGGGTGACCATGAATGGGTTGCTTTTGATCTGCAACTCCAAAGAATATTCTTGCTTTGTAAAACAAATTCAGGAGATATCTTGAGATGGGGTGCTTTACGCTGATACAGCAAAAGACATTTAGAGCATCTATTTCTGGGCCATAAAATAGGGATGGGCTGAAATTATTTGAATAACATAAGGGATCACACAGTGATAGTTTCCTCACTCCTTGCTTTGTGGGCCTGGACAGAATTCTCACGAAGTTCAGCTCAGCTACCTTTTGTTCTGAGTACATTTGCAGTGAGCATAGGCTAGGCATTCCATTGAATTGTACGCTTTGGGGAGCAAATTACTCATCCCGCAAATTTTGGTATTGATTTTTTGTTAACATTTCCCATTGATTTTGTTTTTAAATAAGTTTGGGCCCAGGGACAGTGATGACAGTGTTGTGTTCTTTAAAACCTAAAGATAGAAGAGACTCCATGACTAGCTCCTAAAGCATAGCTTTCCAAACTGTGTCGCGACACAATACTGCAGAGCTTTCCAAACTGTGTGTGGCGACACAAAAGTGTGTCGCCACACACAGCGTGGTGTGTCGCCACACCACCCGGAAGCGGCGGCGCGCGCGTGCACGGCGGCAGCAGCAGCGGCGCGGGATCAGTGGTTACGCATTTTAGCGGAGGCTGCCGCCACTGCCGTGCACACGTGCGCCGCCGCACGCCCCCCGCGCCGCCGCCATGCACGCGCGCACCGCCGCACACACCCCCTGCACTGCCGCCGTGCACACGCGCGCCGCCACACCCCCCCGTGCCGCTGCCGTGCACGCACACACCGCCGCCGCACTGCCGCCGCTGGTGTGTCCCCAGCGGCGGCACTTTGGAAAGCCCTGCAATACTGTGTCGCCTGCAGGGCCCAAGTGTGTCACATCAAAACCCAGAAGCGCTGATGGTGCATGCGCCATCGCCGCGCGCAGCCACGCACAGGGCAGTGGCGGGCCATCAGTGCTTCCGGGTTTTTGCACAGCACACCAGGACACCGCTGCCGCCACCGCTGCGGCGCATGAAAATCCGAAAGCGCTGCTGTGGCGGCCGCATGCAAAAACCCGGAAGCGCCACCGCCGCGGCGCGCGAAAACCTGAAAGCGCCGCCGCGGTGGCGGCTCTTCCACTTTTTCGCACGCTGCCACTGTGGCGCTTCTGGGTTTTCTCACGCGCCGCCGTTGGTGTGTCGCCAACGGGAAAAGTTTGGAAAGCCCTGTCCTAAAGTTTAGTAAGTCAGTATAGCCCTCCCTTCTGCCCTCACGGCAATGTCCCCACCCTGCAAGGCTAATGTTGGTCAACCGCCCAGAGTCCCCTTTGGGGGAGATGGTGCGGTAATAGAAGTTAAAGTATAAATAAATAAATAAATAGCATTGACCGGTTGCCTACAAAATTCCTAAATTTAATCTCAACAGGATCCGTGGTTTTTAATAACTAGCCTGGAAAATAGCAAAACAAGTATATTGTTGATGAGAATGTTTTATCAAATACTGTATTTTATCTTGTATAATAAACAGCCAGGGATTAAATATAGTTAGGGGAGATTTTCAGTATCATTAACTTTCAAATTACCAAGTTAGATTGCTCTCAAAAGTTGTTATGCTGTTGACTATTTTTTGACAAATACTCCTTCAGTTTTGTTCTGACACCATCCAGCTGCTATCAGCAGTACCAAGTGGTGCTACATTAGGCTGCAGGCATAAGACTAATTAAAACCTATTGAGATTCTTCTGAGCTGGTTGCCATCATTAACCTTCTGAGCAAGACTTTGTAAATTTTCAAAGGGTGTTCTTTGCAATATGGCTCCCTTGATTCCAGGATCAAAGAGAAGGAGGCACATTGCTTGGCTTTGCTCTGTTTCATTTATGCCCTGCATAACCTCATCTGATCTTTGCAATACCTGGAAGAGGCTTCTATTTTATGCTTGTGCAGAAGCCTGTTCTGAGATTACAAGTGATCAATGAAGCTATGTAGAGAAGAGACAATGAGTAGGCTGAAAAGCAACACAAGGTGCTTCTTCAAGGCACATTTAGTACATCTTTCCAGATCACACCCAGTTTTGTGTCACTGTAATAAATTGTGGAGTCCTAGGTGCTTTCTGAGCTTGGTTGTTTGCTTGCAGACGTTGCTTGCAGACGTGCACTGATGATATTACCTAGTCGGATAATGAAAGGTCTGCAAACAAACAACCAAGCTCAGAGAGCACCTAGGACTCCACAGTTCAACCCTGAGCTACAGATATTCTCTTCTATTGGTACTGTATTACATTCTCCTATGTATTCTTTTGTGTGGAAAGTGAGCTAAACAGCATGTATCCCCTGGGTTTCTTATGCTGCCTCTACAGTGCCAAAGTTACATTCAGATTTATTTGCACATTAATTGGCTGTTTGTATTTTAAATGTGATGCAGCTTTTCTTACTCTTCTAGGAAACAGCATCAGGGCCCAGCCCTTCAACCAATAACCCTGTAATAGACGTGGATGATTTGGAGGAGTTTGCTGTGAGACCTGCTCCTCAGGGTGTTACTGTCAAATGCCGAATCACAAGAGACAAGAAGGGGATGGACCGTGGAATGTACCCTACTTATTACCTCCATCTAGAAAGGGAGGATGGTAAAAAGGTCATAAAGCATATTTTCTTGGTTGTGTAAAAAACAACAGTACAAAACACACAGAACTAGAACTTGCATAATTATAGGTGTAGAAAAATTGTGTGTATGTGTGGGTTGTTTTTTTTTTTTTTTTTGTATTCCCTATCCCAAGTACTTGTAATGTATGAGAAAATATAGATGAGAATATGGTATGTTCTGAAAAGCAGAAAGAAAATGAGAAAAAATAAATTGATATGGACATTCTTTAGGCTACAGGTTTTTTTGTTGTAAGTCCCATTAAACTAAGTGGAACTGGAACTTGTTTTTGAGAAGATTTCATTGCAGAACTGGAAATCAATCTCCCCTGTGTCATACATTCTTCATGATTATAGTGTAAGGAAGTACTGAATTGTTCTTCACGTACCAGCATTCAGTTACTAAACTTCCACAACTCTCAGTCTCAACAATAAGGACATCCCTGTTGGATCAGGCCACAGTCTATCCTAGTCCAGCATTTTGCTTCTCACAGTAGTCAATCAGATGCCCCTGGGGTGCTCCCATGCCCTTTCCCCACAGTTGTTGTCCTGCAGCTGGTATTGGCTGGCAGGCTGCTCCTGGCCTGTAGGTAACATTGAACTTCACGAGTGATAGCCCCTGAAAGTCCCGTTATTCATGAATTTATCCAGTCCCTAAGACAACCTCTTTAGAAAAAGGAGATGTAGTTGGAAACTCACAGACGGAAGAGCAGACAGGAATAGGGGAGTTTTCCTTGGCAATTTAGCAAGGAGCGGAGCAAGGTAACTTCAGATGCTGCAGGAAGGATAGACAGTGAAGAGGGAGCAGTGATAGGTAGATGCTATGGTTGTAATTTTAACAGAAGAATATGCTAATTACCTAGAAGGAGTGAAAGAGATGACCTCAAGAGGCTGGAACAGGAGAATGTTCAGCCATGACAAATGTAAGGTCCTGCATCTGGGTAGGAAAAGTAAAATGTGTAGATATAATGTTGGGGAGACCTGGCTTAGCAGCAGTACATGTGAAAAGGGTTTAGAAATACCATCAGCTGAGCATGAGTAAGCAGCTGCTAAGAGAGCCAATGCAATCTTGGGCGGCATTTGTAGAATCATTGCATCCAGATCATGGGAGATAGTAGTGTGACTGTATTCTGTGCTGTTCAGTCTGCATGTGAAATATTGTGTCCATTTCTGGACATTGCATTTCAAAATAGATGTGGGTAAGTTGGAATGGGTTCAGAGGAGAGCTACTAGAATGACAAAAGGTCAGGAATCCACGAGGATAGCTTGAAGGAGCTGGGAATGTTTAGCTTGCAAAAGCAAAGGCTAAGGGGAGATAATGATACTAACAGTCTAGAAATATCTAAAAGGCTGTTACACGCAGGAATGCGTAGACCTGAACTTCGTCGATTCTAAGAGCAGGGAAAGGATCAACTAACTGAAATTGAAAGAAAGTAAATTGAGGCTGAATATCATAAAGAATATCATGACAGTAAGTTATTAAACAGCAGAAGAGTCTGCCTAGAATAGTGATGGATTCCCTCTTGCTGGAAGTTTGGAAAATGGCCACCTGTCTGGAATAACTGAGTAAATTCCTGCAATAGATAGAACTAGATGACTTATAGGTCCCTTGCAACCCATATATTCTATGACTCTAAGTTTATATGTATCCCTTTCAAATATTTTATACTAATTAAGGTGTCCTTTGGTATACTTTTAAGAGAGGTATTTAAAAAGTTTTTATTTGTGCCTATATAGAAAAGCATAGATGTTCAAACTCATTAGAACAAGTTACAGTGATATTCTAAGCTTGAGCCACATGCAGATATTCAAAATGAAGTAGGAACTGTGCTTGCGCTTGTACTACTAGGTCTACCCCACTCAACAGGGACATCCTGGGTATGGTAACCATTAATGCTTTCTGCTGCTACTGGTTGGCACCATGTTCTTTCCCTTTCATCAACTGTGGTTATAGGAGTAAGGACAAAAGAAGGGACATGCCTTCAGCTTTCTGCTACTTTGCTAAAAACCAGGCATCTTAAGTCCAAGACCCAGTAATTAATTTGAAGAGGCCTAAGCTTCACCTGGCCTGTTACCAGATTACATCCTTGCAAGATGCAAATTCACAACAAGAATATCTGTTTTTAAAAATAGAGTTTATTAGAACACACAAACGAAGAGAAGAACATTGATGGGTATTTGGCTAAAAGAAAAGGAGTAGGTTTCAAAAGAGGAAGTTTGATCACAGGGTAATAGGTAGCATCTAATTAGGCTTCAGAAAAAGGCTAACTTTGAAGAAAACCAGCTGCTTGCCTCAGGCACATACAAAATAAAATAAAATCCGAACACCACAGTATCTACTTACTGTACTTACTCAATGTACCTAAAAGTCTGTGTGGGTTAGATTTTTTCCTATTTCCTGACAAACTTCATCACAACTTGGAGGAGGGGTTCTTTCCTTCCCCAACAGCCAAATCCAGCTTCAAAAAGTACCCTGTAAACTACTCCTTTGCTATTTAACTTCAAGGGGAGGGGAATTGTTCTTGCTCAGAGGTTTGACTAATCAACTCCCCTTTCCTTGCCTTCTAGAGGTAGATGGAATTGGTCTATAGCTGTAATGGAATGTGGGAATGACCCTGGGAGACAGGAAGAAAAGCTGCAGACTAGACAATGGTCAGATAAGAGGCAGCTGAGACTGCAGAAGGAATGGGGGCATGGGAAATGTCTTAGAAGCGACCCTCCCTAGTTTCTTGGACTGTAAAGGTGAAGAGGGAGAGATTTAAAAAACTAAACATTGTGTCATGATTTGCAGTTGATAGTTAGATTCATGAACTGTCCCTACTATATTTACCCAACTGGAAGACAAGTCCACCCCCCCTCCTGGAAAATAATTACCTATGAATTGGTAGGTAAGGGGGGGGTCATCTTACCTTCAGTGAGAAGAAAACATGGGTGTAGATATCAGTGCTGTAAATGCTTTTGAAGATTTAGTTAGAAGATTATCCCCTGTTGCTTGCCTGGTGAATTTAACTCTTTTTATACTGTCTAGATATAATGTCAAGATGTTGATAAATTGATGCTCCTTGAAAAAAATAAGAGAGTGAATGAGAATAAACACTACTTTGAATACTCTGTTTAAAGTCTACTTTGTCCTTAGAGAATGTCATGTTTGGATTCTTCAAATTATTAACAACTGGGTTTGATAGGATGTACGCTGGCTTATAGGGAAAAAATCAAGGCTTGAGAATAAACCAGGCAGAGTGCAGCGTTTAGGGCTAAAAGTGTTTACTTGTAGCATAAGGCAATAAATGCATATGTTACATTATTGCAATAAGGAACAACAAAAACAAACTTATAAGCAGAGATCTGTGTATTGATCCCAGGGCCAGAGTTCATGCCACAGCCTATACCCAAAGCCAGGCATAACTACGCACGGCCCAGTCCGCAGAAGTAGAATACACGTGAAGAACTACATGGCTAAAAGACACAAAAAATCAAGAAGCATAGAACACCATTTTGCATGGTTAGATATTCAGTTCTTCCAGCTTTCTGATTGGCTGGAAGTTAGGTGTGACACACACCAGGCCTTTGTGTAGGCCATAGCACATAGCATTGTGTGGCAGTGCTGCATCTAAGCAAGCACGTGATCTCCCCCTCCCTGTTCTCCCAGGGCTTCCCACGAAGGCTTCAGGGGGAATTGTTCTCATGGGAAGGTTTAGAAACTAGACGTAAACAATTCATATCTAATGGAGATGTAAGCAAAGCCATTCAAAGTTATGGGAAGGCTTTTTTTTTATCTAGCCACCTGGCGTTACGTCATCACGAGACACTTTTCTCCGTACAGAAAATATTTGCCAATTTCATACGGGAAATCTGACAGGGTTCTGCACTCTTCTGACCTGAACTGGCATATGTTTTCCTTTCATTAGAAGGAGACTGTTCAAGCAGAATGTAAACTTTTAACAACGTGTTCTAGATTAATTATTTAAACCATCAATAATGGATCCAAGAGAGTAGTTTCCTCTACTGATTTTTCAACCCATTTTGCTAATTCTTATTTTAGCCTTCTACATTTTTATTATTGATATTAAGTCATGAGAAAAACCGCATGTTTTCTTTTTCCAGTGGTTCTACCAGACTCTACCAGACTCTGCCTAGAATGTTACTTTTTTGTTTTACATTTTTTTAGGTATTTTTATTAGCTGGAAGGAAGCGGAAAAAGAGCAAAACCTCAAATTACCTCATCTCCATTGACCCAACAGACCTGTCACGAGGAGGAGAGAGTTTCATTGGAAAATTAAGGTAAACATGTACCTTTAAAATGTATGCTAAAGTGTGAAATAGTCTGAGATTTAAAAAAATCAATGCTCTTGATTTTTGTGCACTATCATAGTGTTTGTATATCACATACTTTCCTTTGCTCTATTTTAAATATCCTTTTATTGACCTAAGGTGGCCTGTTTAAAGAGAGGCAATCTCCCCATTTTTATTTCCTTCTTTAAAAAATAATGGAAAAAGCAGCTAAAGAGAACCTGTTATATTGGAGAGAGATGGATCTGGTCCAGTGAGAGCTAGATTCAGATTCCTTGCCAAGTATAAACCATAACTTAATATATGTAATCTTAGGTATGGGTGGGTTTGCACACTGTGCTAATTCACAATTTGATGATGATGATGATGATGATGATGATGATGATGATTTGTCAGGCTGAATTTGAGTACTATATCCAGTCCTTTTTTGAAGAATATAGAGAAACCGAAACATGTCTGTATGCGCAGTCAGTCTGGAAACCTTCCTTACTATTTTATTTATTTGTTAGATTTATATTCTATCTTTCTTCTAGGAGCCCAAGGCTTACCTCTCTCCATTTCCCCCAAACTTCCCTGTGGGATAGATTGGGCTAAGAGGTGGTAAGTGGCTGAAGGTCACCCAGTGACCTTCTGTGGTTGAGCGCAGACTTGAATTCCTATAGAACAGAATATCTGAAGCTCAGGGTTGAACTGTGGAGTCCTTTGTGCACTCTGAGCTTGGTTGTTTGCTTGCAGATGTTTCATTACCCACCCAACTAGGTAACATAATCAGTGTGAGTGAATGTGGGGTTAACAGGGAGCAAACCCCACACACACTAGCACTGATGATGTTACCTAGTTGGATAATGAAACATCTGCAAGCAAAGAACCAAGCTCAGAGAGCACCAAGGACTCCACAGACTTGAATTTCCCCAGTCCTAGTCCACTACCTTTGTTACACCACACTGAATAACTGAGAAAATGGATATATTTAGTCTCAAGAAGAAAAGATTTAGGGGAAACGTGATACCACCTTTCATGATAATAAATAAGGTACCACAGTTAGTATTGGACAGCAAAACCTAACCACTCTTTTACTTCCAAATAGGTCAAATCTCATGGGGACTAAGTTTACAGTTTATGATAATGGAGTCAACCCAGTGAAAACGACACTGAGTTTGGAGGCAAGTAATCTACGCCAGGAGTTAGCTGCTATTTGCTATGTAAGTATTTTTCATAAGCTAACCTGTATTAGTAGAATAAATATTAATTATTGGATAGAATATTAAAGTATTCAACATGTTTATGATTCCAGAGCATATACTACATAGACTCTATATAAAGAATAGAAACTGTATACATACGCTCTTTGCATCAAGGGTTTGCAGCTTCACACTTACGCCTTAATATTACCATAACTGCATTATCTTTGCATTAGAATTGGACATTATACAATTCATATACTATTATAAAGTGGTAGTTGGGTATTATTCTCCATTTTAATTTCCAACTTTCATTTATTTCCTGTTGTGTTTTTTAAATGGGGATAGGGATTGCCTTTATTTATCTGTAAGTTACTCTAGGAACTTCTCTAGTTGAAGAACAAAATATGAATTCTTTAAAAAAAGAGTAGAACAATCATTCTTACAAAATAAGAGGATGTCCAAGAAGCCTGTGCACTATTACAGGAATTATTTTCATTCAAGATGCTGGATATCTTGGGGAAAGTCCAGCCCCAGCACGGAATAACTGAGGAAATGCAATGTCCAGGCTGATCCAGTTGGTTTATTTCTATGCTAAGTAATACTTAATATGACATGTATCTCCTCTGCTGCTCTCATTTCCAGGAACACAGGACATGAGTAAAAAATAGATTAAGCATATACTGTACTTGCTTTCTATATTAGCCTGACAGCGTGGTGATCTTGTTTAGCATGATGTTGTATGAAGCATAGTTGTTTTAGCCACAGCAGTGAATACAAGATGCACTAATACTTGTTTTAAGTCCAGAGTAAATAAAATTAGTGAATGTACCCATGATTCATCTGCACCCATTTGTCAATAACCATGAAGGTTGCTGGATGAGTCATAAACATTCTCAGAATTTTCTACCCTTGAGTGACTTTTCCCAATGAAGTCCTGGGTTTCTTGGAGCAATAATGACTCACTGGATGAGCATCTGATGTACAAGTTACAAAATACTCAAATATGCACACCATATGCTCTTAGCTCATGTGTCCCTTTGCATGTGATCATGAAGCTATAAAAAGAATTAAAATAGATTCCAGGGTCTCTGTCAATAAAATTCTGACAAAGTCTTCTTTAACCAGATTTCTTGAAAAGGAGAAGGAATTATTCTACATGATCTGGACAACTGATACTTTCAATTTAACACCCAATTTATTTCTTGGTTTGCTAGGGTGGGGTCTTCATAATTTTCTTGCTAACTTGATGGACAGGGGAGGTGGCTAACCTTCTTCCTGATAATGGAGGAATGTGTAGATGTTCTGAGCTAGCATTGTTTTGCAAACCATTATCTACTTTGTCCAGTCCTGAGAAGTCCAGAAATGTTTTAAATAACATTTTTATTTCTTAAAATAAAAGTTAACATTTATTTTCCTTTTAGAAGCCAGTGGGAAGCATTCCTGACATAATAGATCATATTTTTCTATTCACATATACATAGAAAATTTCCAAAATTCACCCCATCTTTACAGATTGTTCTATTGAAACTGACCCATATCCATTGAGGGTTGGATTAGTCATTAAATCCTAGATGCAGAGACCTTTTATAACATTATTTAAGTAAAAGCAAAATAAGCACTGCTTTGCTTTCATTTTCTTGTTGCTGTTGGTCATTAATACATCTGCAACGGCACCTAATGGTCACTGTCAAAACTGCAATGGTAGAGAAATTCTAAATAGACCATTAAAAATATACTCATTAGCTAGGAAGGAGAAACCATCTGTTGTTGATCTCTTGGCCATTTAAATATGGATCAGTTTCATACAACTGTTATATGGAGCTCAGCTCATAATTAACCAACTGGCTACAGTGCTTTTCTGTTGAAAATTCTGTTGAAGTGAGTGTGATAACAAAAATAGGCAGACAGATTTTGCAGTCCTGATACATTCAAGTCTGCTTCAGATAAGCAGTAAGCAAAATCTGAACACCAACTGCCAACTGACAGAGGAGAGAATTATGGAACAAGTGGTACCTGCCTAGACTCCTTTACTCCACTCGGTAGTGAATGAGGAAAGAAACGTGAATTCTTCCACTGCAGCTCTCCCCTCTCATTTGTTACATGTATCTCAATATGGATGCTCTTCCAAGATATAAAATTAGGTGGCTAAGAACTAAGCCCATCTCTAGTATTTAGGCAGTCACCATTTCTCTACTTCAGCTGATAGACCAGAGCTTTCCAAACTGTGTGTCGGGACACGTTAGTGTGTCGGCTGCAGTGTCTGGGTGTGTCGCGGCTGCTGCTGCCTCCAAACCTGCCCTGCCAGGATTCCGTGCAGGTCCTAGTGCCTGCCTTGTGCCTGGCTGCCTCCAAACCGGCTGTGATTCCGCACAGGTCCTAGTGCCTGCCTTGTGCCCTGCTGTAAGAGTGTGTCGCGAAATGATGCATGTTTAAAAAGTGTGTCACCAACATGAAAAGTTTGGAAAGCTCTGCCTTATTCCTTCTCTGCAGTTTGTGTGTGTGTGTGTGTGTGTAAAGACTCAACACCCAAAGAGAACTTTATGATATGTTACACCAGAGGTTTCCAAACTGTGTGTCGGGACACGTTAGTGTGTCGGCTGCAGTGTCTGGGTGTGTCGCGGCTGCTGCTGCCTCCGAGCCCTGCCAGGATTCCGTGCAGGTCCTAGTGCCTGCCTTGTGCCTTGCTGCCTCCAAACCTGCTGTGATTCCGCACAGGTCCTAGTGCCTGCCTTGTGCCCTGCTGTAAGAGTGTGTCGCGAAATGATGCATGTTTAAAAAGTGTGTCACCAACATGAAAAGTTTGGAAAGCTCTGCCTTATTCCTTCTCTGCAGTTTGTGTGTGTGTGTGTGTGTGTGTGTGTAAAGACTCAACACCCAAAGAGAACTTTATGATATGTTACACCAGAGGTTTCCAAACTGTGTGTCGGGACACGTTAGTGTGTCGGCTGCAGTGTCTGGGTGTGTCGCGGCTGCTGCTGCCTCCGAGCCCTGCCAGGATTCCGTGCAGGTCCTAGTGCCTGCCTTGTGCCTTGCTGCCTCCAAACCTGCTGTGATTCCGCACAGGTCCTAGTGCCTGCCTTGTGCCCTGCTGTAAGAGTGTGTCGCGAAATGATGCATGTTTAAAAAGTGTGTCACCAACATGAAAAGTTTGGAAAGCTCTGCCTTATTCCTTCTCTGCAGTTTGTGTGTGTGTGTGTGTGTGTGTGTAAAGACTCAACACCCAAAGAGAACTTTATGATATGTTACACCAGAGGTTTCCAAACTGTGTGTCGGGACACGTTAGTGTGTCGGCTGCAGTGTCTGGGTGTGTCGCGGCTGCTGCTGCCTCCGAGCCCTGCCAGGATTCTGCGCAGGTCCTAGTGCCTGCCTTGTGCCTTGCTGCCTTCAAACCTGCTGTGATTCCGCGCAGGTCCTAGTGCCTGCCTTGTGCCTGGCTGCCTCCAAACCTGCCCTGCCAGGATTCTGCGCAGGTCCTAGTGCCTGCCTTGTGCCCTGCTGTAAGAGTGTGTCGCGAAATGATGCATGTCTAAAAAGTGTGTCACCAACATGAAAAGTTTGGAAAGCTCTGTGATAGATAGATACAATACTTGGTGCCCCCCAGATGTTTTGGACTTTAACTTCCAGAATTCTCATGTGGCCTCCTTACTTGGAGGCCACATGAGAACAATGGCCACATCAGGCCAAGGAACAATGCTTTAAAGCAGCGTTCTCAACCCTGGAGTTCCGCGAGAGGTCACCAGGGGTTCCCTGGTTGATCACGATTTATTTAAAAAATTATTTCAAATTTGGGCAACTTCACATTAAAGAGGTAAGATTCATTCTTTATTTTTAGTTTAAGAACACTGTTAATGCATATATACAGGCCTACACATGAAACGAATGTAATAATTTTGTAACCTCTGGCCTATATTTGAGCCTGAATGTGCAGGGGTTCCCCAAGGCCTGAAAAATATTTCAAGGGTTCCTCCAGGGTCAAAGGTTGAGAAAGGCTGCTTTAAAGTGACTTACCTTAGTAGATTACTATGATGTGTATCAAATACTTTAGAATGATCAAAGCACTATATAAATGTTCAAAGTACTAAATTATGTTGTTGATACTGCTGCTGTTGGAAAAAAAACATTAATCACACATTTAAGGCGTAGCCAGTACTGAATTCTGTGCACATTTATGTTAAGCATATTTCATTTTCCCCTCCCTCCCTCCCTCCCTCCCTCCCTCCCTCCCTCCCTCCCTCCCTCCCTCTCTTTCTTTCTTTCTTTCTTTCTTTCTTTCTTTCTTTCTTTCTTTCTTTCTTTCTTTCTTTCTTTCTTTCTTTTCTTTCTTTCTTTCTTTCTTTCTTTCTTTCTTTCTTTCTTTCTGCATCCAAGATAAAGACCTATAATATCTTAAGTATTTATCTTCTTATCTTAAAACAGGAAACAAACGTTTTGGGATTTAAGGGTCCTCGTAAAATGAGTGTCATCATACCAGGAATGAATATGGATCATGAGAGAGTTTCCATCAGACCACGGAATGTAAGTCACCATTATTATCCCAACCACCATAAGCTAGCTCAACCAAGTTTAAGGATGCAATTCTGTGCCAGTCCTGGGAGACCATCGGGTTTTTGCAGATTTCCTCCTTCGTAGGTGAAGAGGCAGGTATGCCCAGAATTCATTTACAAACTTTTCCCCAGATATTGTGGAAAAATTCAGAGGATAGGAAAAAAAAGGATTGAATGGGAAGTAGGGGGACTCTATAACACAACCCCTGATTCTGGCTTAGTTTATGTCCCTTGCATTGAGACAATGGGAGAGAACAGTTTTTGGTTTTGTTTTTAATCTGAAAAATGTTTTAAAAATACAGAATTCTCCCCATCTCTTTTGATTGGATTCATTTACTTATTTGTTAGATTTACATTCTGCCATACCTCCAGGAACTTAAAGGAGTCCAAATTGTGTTTCCTCCTCCAATGATTTCTCTATAGCAACCCTGTGAGGTAGATTGGGTTGCTAATTCCCAGTTGTCATGTTAGAATGAGACTGGCAAGGTCTTTGGCATTTTAGCTTCCATTTGATTCCTGAACTGGCTGTTCTGAAGTCAGGGGTTTGCTAACCTCATAATGACCGTCCTTCACTCCAGTGGTAAAAATAGAGAAAGCCATTTACTATTACTCTGACTGCTGCTAACGATTGTTGTTGTTATCATTATTATGTCTAAAATATTTGTCAAGCTAGAGAAAAGAGATAGAAGATGCAAAATAGCAGCTATCATAAACCAGAAAAAAAAGATGCCAGGTGAGGCTGGGACTTCTGGAGATCCATTCCTATGCATAAGCAGTACAGGGATCAATAGCTTCACAAATTAGTGTACATGAGGTCTAAGAAAGATATTAGTCATTCCTGTTATTGCAGGTACTGTGTACACTGATGTGTAGTTACTAGCACAAGTATGATTGGCCACAATTTAGTTGATTGGTTTGAATTTGACTTAAGTCTACAGATAGTCCTCACTTAACAACCATTTGTTTAGTGATGGTTTGGACTTACAACAGTGCTGAAAAAAACGACTTGTGACTGGTCCTCACACTTATGACCATCACAGCATCCCCGTGGTCACATGATCATGATTTGGGTGCTTGGCAACCAGTTTGCATTTATGACTGTCGCAGCATCCCGTGGTCATGTGATTGCCATTTTTGACCTTCCCAGCCAGCTTCTGGCAAACAAAATCAATGAGGAACTGTGTGATTTCCTTAACCACCACATGGTTCGCTTAACAACCACTGCAAAAAAGGTCATAAAATCGGGTCGGATTCGCTTAATGACTGCTTCACTTAGCAACCAAAACTCTGGTCCCAATTGTGGTCGTTAGGTGAGGACTACCTATATGCATGTTGACTTTTAACATTCCCTTGCCAGTAGCAGGAGGAGTTAGTTTGCTAAAAACTGTGTTCAGAGTCCTGTGCTCGGTGTCAAGGTTCAAACAGGCTCTTCTGCAGACAGTACTGGGGTTACATGTTCACACAGACAATCAATGACCTTCTGGCAAAAGTGCTGAGAATGGGAAGTTCCTATGGAGAATCATAAATGACAGATAGCACAATGTGTGCAGCCTTTAAAAAAAAAGTTTGCATGTTTTAAATGTGGACCAGGAAAACCATCTGAAATACAGGTCTGTTCTTCCAGTTTTGACTTTTCTCTGGTTCCTGTTACCCCCTGCCCCTTAGGCTGCTGTGCTTGTTCCCTTGCAAGCCAAGCAAAGCCTGATGACATAAATCTGTCCAGGGGTATCTTAGCATGTTCAGTCCCAGTGCGTGGAGTGGCGAGAGGCCCCTCCCCTCTCCTAGTTACACTGGCAATGTAAGTGAACAGATTATCTTCAGGATTGCCTGCTGCAAGGAGTCTTCACATATGCATGGATGCTTCTATCTGATCTGAAGCACTCAACTATCCAGAGTTCTGGATAATACGCTGCAGTCATGCATAGAACAAGGCTCCCTGCTTCCAACAGTCATGCAGTACTAATTATTTATTTATTTTATTTTTATCCCGCCTTTATTATTTTTATAAATAACTCAAGGCAGCAAACATACCTAATACTTCCTCCTCCTCCTCTTTTCCCCACAACAACAACCCTGTGAGGTGAGTTGGGCTGAGAGAGAGTAACTGGCCCAAGGTCACCCAGCCGGCTTTCATGCCTCAGGCAGGACTAGAACTCAGTCTCCTGGTTTCTAGCCTGTTGCCTTAACCACTAGACCAGAGCTTTCCAAACTTTTCATGTTGGTGACACACTTTTTAGACATGCGTCATTTCGCGACATACTCTTACAGCAGGGCACAAGGCAGGCACTAGGACCTGTGTGGAATCACAGCAGATTTGGAGGCAGCCAGGCACAAGGCAGGCACTAGGACCTGCGTGGAATCCTGGCAGGGCTCGGAGGCAGCAGCAGCCGTGACATACCCAGACACTGCAGCCGACACACTAACGTGTCGCGACACACATTTTGGAAAGCTCTGCACTAGACCAAACTGGCTCTCTAATTATGGGGACCTTCTCTTCTGTTGCCAGAGTAACTACTTGCTGCAAGGAGCTGTTTGCTGCTACTTTATTTTGGACTGAACCTATGAAGGTGCTTCGTGAACAGAGCAGTAACAATAAAGATACCACTTTTTAAAATCTGAGACATTGCTATCCCAGATCTGTAAAACTTTTAAGATTTCATTCTTCTCATATCTTCTAATAGGTAGGGTAAAATGGGGTCACTGGAGTAAAACTAATATTCTCTTGGCAAATCTGGAAAAATATTTTGACATATTCGTACATTTATTGTGGACTGTGTCATTGAAGCTGATCACATTCTTCCAATTCTACATTTTTGCCTCAGCTTGATGGATATTTATTTATTTAATTAATTCAATTTATACGACCGCCCATCTCCCCCAATGGGGAACTCTGGGCGGTTTACAAGAAAAATGGCATTTAAAACAAAATTTAAAATTTAAAATTACAGTTTGATTAATACAATTAAATAATTATAAATCAATTTGGCAGATTAACTTAACACAAAGGAAGGACATTATGAAATTAACCACCCCCATGAAGAACTATTACTTCCCCCTTCCCATGCTAGGCGGCAGAACCAGGTTTTCAGTTCTTTCCTAAAGGTCGGGAGGGAGTGGATCTTCCTCAACTCTGGGGACAAGATGTTCCAAAGGGCGGGTGCCACCACAGAGAAGGCCCGCCTCCTGGACCCCACCAGATGACATTCTCTTATTGATGGGGTTTGTAGCAGGCCCTCTCTGAATGAACGGGTGGGGCGGGTCGATAATATGGGGATAAGACGGTCCCTCAGGTATCCTGGTCCCATGCCATGTAGGGCTTTAAAGGTGATAACCAACACCTTGAATTGTACCCGGAAGCAAACCGGCACCCAATGCAGCTCGCGGAGCAAAGGTGTTATATGTGCTGATCTTGGTGCACCCAAAATTGCTCGCGCGGCTGCATTCTGCACAAGCTGTAGCTTCCGGATAGTCTTCAAGGGTAGCCCCATGTAGAGCGCATTGCAATAGTCTATGTGGGAGATGACGAGAGCATGAGTTCTTATTTCTCCTCAGCAGCATTCACAGGGGGAGGGCATCAAAATTGGCAAGATAGTGGATGCCACTTCCTCCCATTAAAACGAGTAGAGGTGTGTGTGTGTGTGTGTGTGTGTGTGTGTGAGAGAGAGAGAGAGAGAGAGAGAGAGAGAGAGAGAGAGAGAGATAGAGAGAGAGAGAGAGAGAGAGAGAGAGATCCCAAATGTAATGCAAAGCTTGGCCCTCTAGAAATATGAACTTCCACAACAGGATCTGGGAAGTGTCTTGGCATGCCTGTGACTTTCTTGGCAAGTTTTAATCTTTCTTTTCTGTGTATGTGTATGTATACAGTATGTATCACTTACCTGTTTATCAAAATATATCATTATCACCCTTCATCAAAAACTGATTCCAAGCTAGTTTATACCAGTTAACTATGTAAGTCTAAAATGTAACAGTGTTAGTGTTAGTTTCAGTTGAACTCAGTATGCTCTCCAATGATGGATGGAGTTGGAACAGGGTTTGGGTTCCTGACAACCTAAGCAGTTGATTTGGGAGGTCCAGGGATTACATTTTAGGAAGGTTTTGAACACTGGAATGGGGAATTTGTGTATAAACAAAGAGCAGAAGATAGCTTTTGGCTGAGCCCAAGCTTTTATCCTTGGTTTTGATAGGAACATGAAACACTCCTCTCAAGATGGCAGAATAAAAACACAGAGAGTGTCATTGAGCTGCACAACAAAACTCCAGTTTGGAATGATGATACTCAGTCTTATGTTTTAAATTTCCATGGTCGTGTAACACAGGCCTCAGTGAAAAATTTCCAAATTATTCACGACAACGATCGTAAGTATGGCTTCTCTAGTTAAATTTGTTGGAAACACAGATTGCTTTTCTGAAATCTAATTAGATCCTCTGTACAAAGATACCAAAGAGATGTTAGATTTCTTCAAACCAAAATTCATGTTGTATTCCTCTTACTGTAATTTCCTGTTCTCAGATGCTGATAGCATACATATGAAGAGGACAATAAGGATAGTTGTCACTCTTCCATTTTGATGTTTTGGTGAAGTTTTTGGCAAGGATGTAATTTAGGACCATCTTTTCTAATAAGAGGTCCCAACTGTTTTTGGTTTATAACTCTCATTATCTCTGTTCTTCAGTCAGGCTGACTTGAATTATAGTCCATCTATACCTGAGGACTCTGGGTTGAGCTAGCAGATGCAAAGAAGCGTGAAATAAATATGAAGAGCTAAGGCACTGATAACTAGTTCTCAGGGTAGCACACAAACAGCTTCTAGTGTAGCTGTGGATTGTCATCCTACTGTGTAATAATAATTTCTGAGAGAGGTGAAATCTTTATAATAGAGGCATAGTTTCTGGTGGGATACACATTTTTAAAATGTTGTGCTGTTAAATTCAGCCTATAAACCTATAATAATGCCCATTGCTATCAGATGCTATCATTTCACAGTGGGGGCAGGCAGTGTGCCTTCGTCGTTGTAACTTGTGCCAGAGGATACATAATCAATCTGATGAAAGGGCCCCAGAAATGCCTACTTGGGAGGTAGTTCCTCCCTTCATCACTGATTCATTCACTGCATTCTAACTTTGCTCTAAGGCAGTGTTTCTCAACCTTGGCGAATTTAAGATGGGTGGACTTCAACTCCCAGAATTCAACTCCCAGAGCTGGCTGGGGAATTCTGGGAGTTGAAGTCCACCCATCTCAAACTCTCCAAGGTTGAGAAACACTGCACTAAAGTCTTGTTTTCAGGCTTCAGTTTTGTCTTTCCGGCAGTGTTCCACCAAAGCATGTTGGGAGGCGGCTATTTGGGGAATCTATTGGCTTAGCAATTTGGAAGCTGAGGTGGGAGGGAAAAGGGTAGCGTGTTCTGTCTTTTCCAGCTGCAGCTGTCTTCTGCTTTTTCTCTATTCATCCCACCAGCATCTTTGGATCCTTTTCTGTTTCCTGACTTATAAACGATGTCATTTATAAGGACATCCGTGCCATGTGCGGAAGTGCCGGATACCACACAGCTGGGCAGCATTTCTTCTTCTTTTTCTTCTTCTTCTTTTAATCTGAACATTTTTTATTTATTTTAAAACATTCAAGGAACAGAATAAATGACTGCATAAAAGAAAAAAAAAGAAAGTGAGAAAGGATGTAATGCATGGAAACTAAAATATCAGTAAATAAACAGAATTTACAAATTGTCATAAGTTTTAAAATTCATCTTTTTATTGATGAAATAATTAATTCATCATTTTATTGATGAAATAATTAATTCATCATTTCATTGATGAAATAATTAATTCATCATTTCATTGATGAAATAATTAAAACTAGGCTCATAATATCTTAAGAGATAATTGAAAATCACTACAAAACTCTAAAATTTATATTTATATTGATGTCACCACTATTGATTCCTAAAATAAATGTACATTAACTTGTGAAAAGAAAAAGAAATAATTTTTAAAAATCAGTAAAAACCATATTAATTCTAAATTCCCTCCAATTGTACCCAACTGGTGATTACATCAAAATATTGTAAACATTAAAATAGCTTCTGGTTACTATCTTTACGTCAAATATTTCCCTCTTAAACATACTCTATGTATCTGAGTTAGCCTTGTTGTGTGACATGTAGTATATAGGCAGGCTATTCTTGCTTAATTTTAGCCGAAGTTCTGTTCTGGGTGTATACTGTTAATTTTGCTGTGGCTGTGTATTCCCCAGCTGGGCAGCATTTCATTACTTTCTAAAGAACACTGGGTTCAGGCTTAGATTTCAGCTAATCCAGGAGATAGAAATTATTTCTTTTTTCTAATTTTACAGTTTGGTTTATTACTATGCACAGATTCTAAAAGGTGCTGAAAGCCATATTGATATATCTTTATGTTTCTTTATTCTTTCAGCCGACTACATAGTGATGCAGTTTGGCCGTGTGGCAGAAGATATTTTTACCATGGATTATAATTATCCTATGTGTGCAGTACAAGCCTTTGCTATTGCCCTGTCCAGTTTTGACAGCAAGCTGGCTTGTGAGTGAACAAGTTATGCTTGAGCTTCACTGCAGCCAAAACCATGTGCCACTGGAAGAAGAAAAAATACATTCCATAGTTTCTCTGGTGTCATCAGTGGCCACATATCCTTATGAGGCAGGTAAAATTTGCTTTCCGAAGGACCAATCTTTTTGCTGAAGAGGAAATATTTTAAAATTCAGGACTTTCAGGAATGTTTTCCCCACTTATTCTCTATTTTTCTGGAAGTGACATCAGAGCTCTATAAATAGAAGTCCTATCTTATGTCCTCAGTTCTGTTATGAAGATGCGCCATAATGTACTGTATTGTGGCTTAAGTGAAAACACCATTGGGATCCAAGATGTCTTTTTTTAAACCCATAAAAGCTATCACAACACAAATCTAGTTTTGGATTTAAGACATATTCAGAGGCTGTCAGCATACTGAGAATTTTATGTCACCCATCTTTAACATAAGACCGTGAGAAAGATGCAGACTTTTTCAAGAAAGAAGCAAGGTAGCATTTACTCTCAAAGCCAAGATGGAAATTGATTTGTGATACTGCTTATGTGGGAAGGAGTCTGACAAATTTTTAATCCTGATGGGGGAATGGAATGGGGGGAAAAAATAGGAAGCACAAGTTAATATTGCACAACTCACTTGTACTCCAAGGTGTTATTTTATAGATTGTGTTTTAATTTTAAGTCTCACTTTCCAATGGCAATTCACTCTCATTTTTAAGAAGGGAAATTTGATCATGCAGAGTCACCGTATGGATGTGAGAAATGATGCTGAATCATTATACTAACTAAAAATTGGGGAGCATCCATATGCCTGAAAGAAAAAGAAAATGTGCTTCAACGTGTACGGTGTCTCAGGTCCCGTGTGTGGCATGTTCTGTCCAAGGAAGTTTTCTGCCTTTTACCCTAGAGAGCTGCTGCCCATCAGGATAGACATGACTGGACTAGAAAGGTGAAGGGCTGATACCGAATAAAGCATATGCATCTGCTCTAACTGAATTGAATGACATCTAATTCTTTGGATAAACCTGTCTTGATATAGCTGCCTCTTTTAAGAAATGGTTTAGAAGATAACTGGAACTAATAGAGAATGATATTTGCCCTTTTTCTGCCCCAATATATTGAAGGTTACATGCAGAGAAAACTTCTGAAAAGCAGAAATTAATTTTAATGCCTTCTTGATTTTAAACAGATGGGTTGGATCAGAGCTTTTCTTTCATTGGTGGATTGTCCCTAAGCAGAGGGATACTCCACCAGGGTACCCCTATTCAAAATGCTCTTGGTAGCAGAAGAGAGTAATGGATAGATAGCAATTTCTACAAGCCCCAATTACGCAGCCTTCACTACTGCAGAGGCTCCATTAAATTTTGGAGCAGATTTGGAGGGCCTGCATGGAACCACCTGGGGAGATAGAATCAGTGAAGATCAGCTCACCTCTTCAGCCAGCAGAAAATCTCTGCTGGATCAAACTATTCCCACCAATAGAAGGAGATGCTTCTCTCTGTAGAAGGCTTTTGCTGGATAACCATGTATGCATGTTTGTGCCTTTTTACTAACAAATCATTATATTTCAGAATGCAACCTCTGGCTTATCTCTCTTTCTTGTTTTTTGAAACATAAATATACTAAAAATTGAAATCAGAATCAGCTTTGAAGGGGGTCTGACCATTTAGCACTAGTTTTGTGATTGTTTCCTGCAGTATGATATGTGGCTGGTGTACATGGAATGTATGCCAAGACTCAGCAGTACCAGATTTTGGGGGGGGGATATGCTTTTCTGGCCACATTTTCACTGGATTCTATGAGGGCTGTTGGGTTAACTTCAGCCGGTTTGCCTTTCTATGACTTATGAAAGGACAATGCGTCAGTGCATCCAGTGCTGATGACAAGTTCGCTAAAGCTTCCTACGTCAGCATAGAAATGCAGGTGGTTGGTCTGTGAATCTTCCTTTTTATATAATTAGCAGTCCTCTTATAGTATGTGAACACCTCTGCACAAAAATGCAGTCTGTTTTGGTACACGTTGAAAATGCCATTCTCACAAGTCAAAGAATATTGATAACAAAGATGCAGTTATCACCCTGTTAGTTGGGGAAAAACCTAAAAGGAAGTTAATTCAACCAGCAGTACCATGAGGTCTGATCTTTGCATAATAATACATTTTGTGGTGAAAAGATGTGTAAGTCAGAGAGTTGAGCAGTTGTAGAGTATGGATTATGTGAGGACCCATTCCCAGATTTTGCAGCCATCTCTTCCTTAGGTGTGCTAAATAAGTACTCTCAAAATTAGATTTTTTAAAACTAAGGCTGCAGTTCTGACAACTTATCTGAGAATAAGCCCCCTTGCAGTTGATGTCACTTGTTTCTGACTAGTGCATTAGAATTGCTCCTTAGGAGGTGTACTTAAAGCTATGACCTCAAATATGAGACTTGGTCATAAAAAATAGTCTTGTCAGTATGACTGTATTAGCATATATTTGGGCTATGTCACACCCAGACCCCTTGAAATCAGTCAGACTTCATTTAGCTATGACTTAGTCATATTTATTTTAATGGGACAACTTTACGCCTGATGAAGCCTAGATCTAATTTGTCATATGATGTGAAAATAAAATTCAATTGCTTGGCTTATATTTTTCCAAGACTGGAAAGGGTTCACTAGGAGGAATGTTTGTCCCTGTCTGGACTGTTTTAATTTTACATTTTCCTCTTGGGGAATCCTTGCAAATGTGAGATAAGGAGCTTTCAATGGACAAGTTTTTGAAGTATTGCCACTTCTTTTTTTTTTGCTTTGATTGGACACTTTTGGAAAGAAGAGAGCCTCAGTGGTCCTATCTGTAGCAATGCATTTGGATGTGGGTAATGGGTAGACTTTCCCTTGAGCCAGACTATCTGCAGTGAACTAAACGGGGCTACGGAGCTGCAGCCTTTTTGTGGCTGTGAGCTACATGTTTATTTTCAATTGTTTTTCTGACCCCAAGGGGGCATTGTGACAGTGACATCATTTGGGAGCAGGTTGGATGGTTTTTGGAGGGTTGGAAAGTTGTTTTGGGGGAGGGTTGAAAACTTTAGCATATCTTTTCTGTCCTTTGTTTTTGCAAAAACAAAAACAAAAAATACTGAAAATGGGGGGGGGGGTTCATTTCAGGGTGTGATCGTAGGTGTGAGTTAAACAGTAAGAAAAATAATTTTCCCATTAGGATACAGATACAGGTGTGTGTGTGTGTGTGTGTGTGTGTGTGTGTGTGTGTGTGTGTAGCAGCCTACTTGCTTTTGTTACTGCATTGGCTGAAAACTGTCAGAAGCAAGCTTAGCAAGCTTTACTTTCTGATTTGTACCTTGAAACAATTTGGACTAATCTTAAAGAGGTGCATTCCCCCCCCCCCCACACACACACACACAAATAATAAGAAAACTCACATTTTTTAATGGAACACTGTTCTCCATGCTTTTCAGAATCTCTGTGTACTCCATCTTGTCAGTCATTAGACAATCTTAAATAAAGCAATGCAGATGTTTGGGAGCCAAGACAAGTAAGGGGGCATTGTAGCATAGGGGTCTAAGGGGAAAGGAGGGCAAAGGATGAAATGAGTGTCCCAATGTGAGGATGCAAACTGCAATTTTTTCCATGTTTTGTACATGCATGTATGGAATAGGTAGGGCTTGTGTTGTGACTTTGTGAAAGTTGTTTGGTCATTCTGATGAAACCTTCAGATTCTGTGGGCACCTCTGCATGGGAACTAGGAATAAAAGCATGCATGGTATAAAAAAATGGATGGAGTTGAATGTCCCTTCCCCCCACCTCATGGCACTTGAGGTCAGCCAACGGCATTGATTGGTCTTTAATTCAGCACAGTCAAAAATTTCTTTAAGCAACGTATGGATTTATGTGTTACAGGTTTTACTTTCATAGACTGTAGTGCAAAACATTGACTAATGAGATTTTTAAATATTGACTAAATACTAATGGAATACAATTTATCAGATGGCTATTAGTTCAGTAAAACATCCAAGTACAAATGCAGTATACCACTGAGTGCCTCTATGACCCGCTTGTGAACTTTGAAACAGAATCTTAATCATTTTGCAAAATGAGATATTGGACTAGAAGGGCCTTGAATCTGAGCCAGCTGGGCTCACTTATGTTCCTATAAAAATTATTTCTAGAGCTTTCAGAGCAGATTCTTTTTTCTCAACTTGAAGTGCATTAGCTGGATGATCACTCTTTACAAGAGCAAGTCAACTGGAGTAGATGATGATGATTGCTATGTACTCACAAGAATTACTAGACACTCAGACATTTCTGGAAACCATTTCCTACCCTGCAAAGCCTTCCTCTAATGAGAAAGATATGGGTTCTGATTGTCCCACTGATGAGGCCTATTAAGGTGGTTCCATCTGCTGTAGTATACTAGAAGTTGCCATCTCTAAAAATATATATCTATATTTTTACAAAAATTCTGTAAGGAAAGCATCTATATACTGTCACAATAACATCCACATTTTATACAGCAATCAAAATAATGGTTTCTAGTTGAAGTGTAGTATCTTCTTAGGTAAGAAAATGATGTGATCTTACTGTTATGAACATGCAGTCTCCTTTAAGAAAATATATAAAAACTATGTGTAACAACTAACAAACATGCATTACATGAACAATTAATGTATTGATTGAAAAATATTCAACTTATCTAATGACCTTTCCACCTTCTCAGTGGGCCATATACTGTAGTAGTTTGTGGGCCTAATCTTTGGCATATAATAAAATATGGCTAATATTTGCCATGTTCCAATTTACCAGTGCAGGATACTCATTACAATTTGCTGAGCCACATATTTCATTAAAAATAATCCAGGTTTCTTTGTTAAGTAGGGTGTTGACTACTTTCCCAATATTTTGCTTTATTTAAAAGGCTACATCTTCATCCTTCTCAGAAGTCTTTGAGAAACCCCCCTCCCCAAGCCATAGGTCAGCAACCTGGTGCTTGTGGGCGCCATAGATTTATGCCCTCCCCACAAAGCATCCATTAGTCCCCAGTATTAAATAACAATGATTTTAACTTTTTTAAAAAAACAAATAGCCAACATCTGGTGCAGTCACCAAAGTTTAGTGTTCTTGCTTGAAATCTTCCAAGATTTGGGGTAAAAAAAATGACAAAATTATATGAGACTTCAAGAAATCCTGTGAGACTTGGCAATCTTGCATGATTTTGGCCACTTATAATGTATTTTATTTTGATGCCCACTGCAGCGACCACCTGCAGTACCCTTGCAGACCACTAGGAGTGCCAAAGAACAGATTAAGAGCTATTGACCTAGATCAGCTTCTCCAATCTAGCACCTTTCAGGTACATTGGGACTAGATTCCCCAGTCAGCATGGCCTCCAGTTTCAACACATCTGGAAGGTTCCCCTTTGGAGGAGGCTGCATTGGACAATGAACATGTTGACCTTTCTAAAAGTGAAAAAAAAATTATTGAAGCATGGCTAGAATTGTGCTAGTAGCACTCTACCCAATTTGGCCTAAGCTTGTGGAAGTCTAGTGAAAAATACTGTGGAGCATCAATGATATTTTGAAAAACTTTTTAAATGTGAACAGGGAAAAGAGCTGTAAAAGTAAAGGAGTTAAGAATACATAAACTTTTTTGAATGCTTAAAACATACATACATGGATATGTAAATAGTTCCACTTGCTTTTGTAATTTTACTATACCTTCCTTGGCACTAATTTTAGGAATTCAAGGAGTTGCCATACTCTTTCCATTTTTGCCTGTTTCATCACTGACCACTTTTTCTTAACCAAGTAGAAAAATGAGAAATGAAACGGACGTTCGCTCCATAGCGTTAAAAGCACTTTTGTTACGAATTACTGTATGTTTAGTCAGGGAAAAAGCAGAGTGCAGTGAATAAAGCCTACAATGTAATTTCACCTCTTCTCTACACTGTCCGAACTCTGCAAAAGTCTAAAAGTAAAATTTTATATATTATGTAGAACTGGAATAAAGCACATCAAGAAGGTTAGCCAGAAATGCTTCTATACTTTTTCAAGTCAGGACAATTGGTTATCTTTGCTTAGCTCTCTTTGTGGACATGTAATATTCTGGCTGCAGAAATACCAAGGTGATTGTGTAAATGTCAGGGATATGAAAGATTAAGAAGGCGTAGCTCTGCTGCACCATCAGAATGTAAATGAAAGGCAAATAAATTAAAACCAGCTTGAATTATATTTCATTCCCACTTTCTTATATCGTTCTAAGAATTATTGTTTAATAAAGTTTATGCTGCAACTTGTTCATAACTTTTTCTTGAATCTTGAGACTGCCATTCTAACCACAGAGAAAAACCTAGAGAATAGTGGCTGTTACTTCTGAGAAAACGTTCATAGGACTGCACTGGTCCTCTAGTTCAGTTTTCTTGGGTAGCTCTGTCCCAGAGAACAAGATGGCACGTCTTGTTTCAGTCAGTGTTTCCAAAGTAAAGACTCAGACTGGTACTTAGCAAAAGAAACATTTACAGTACAGTTCTCTGCTGGTTTTCCAAGAGGTGAGCCTCTCTAATGCAATGTGGTTAAGATCTCAGCAGAGGCCATAGACTCACTTTAAGCCCCAAAGTGAACAAATCATATCATGGTTTAGTGCCATTCATGAATCCAGCCCTGCAGTACCCAGCATGCGGGGAAGGTGCCATGCAATTGGCATACTCCTGAAGTAAGCTGAATCAATACTGTTGATCAAGGCAGGAGTATCTGTAAGCTAAGGATAATGGATCCCATCAATGTTATTTCTTATAATGTTTTTCTTTTCTTTTTTTGTTTCGGCTTTTTAAAAAAACATTTTAAAACGTATCATACTTTCATTTCAACCTTCGCTCTAGTGTAAAGTTTATTTTATGTACAGTATGGATGTGTATTCTTTTCCTTTTTTCTTTGTTTTTTTCTTTTTTTGCTTGTTTCGCCTAATTAATAAAAAGAAAAAAATTATGGTCTGGTCCCATTAATAACTGGTCCCATTGCTCATGTTAGGAAATGTGGAAAAATCCATTTTCTTGGGGGGGAAATGGCAGTCACATGAAATCCAAGTTTATCCCTTCTGTCTCTCTTTTATTCTAATCTCTTCTTCAATTTCTCCTGGGTTTCACTTTTCACAGTCCTATTAGAAGAGGCATGGCCTGTTATAGAAAATGAGGGGTGGTATTTATAATTGTACATGTACGTACAGACACTGCCCATTTAATTGGAATCACTTTTTAATTGAGTAGAAGCCATTAATATAATTGTTTAATCATTGCAGCCACAGCCACTTTATTATTTTTAACACATAGATTATTCCATAATATTAACAACAAAAGCCATGTGCCTGTGTCTGTCTGTATATCTCCAGCACAAGTTTTTTTCTCCATCCTCCTGCTTTCCAGACTTTGGGCTAGAGATTCTGCCATTCGCAGAGAGCAGGGCTGGTGGCATTGTGAGAGTTGCAGTTCAACAAATTTGGGTGTAGTTTGTCTTTGCTGTTATAAACTCACCCAGAACAGCTACACAACATTTCCCTTCATAAATAATGAAATGTTAATGCAGTTCTTCACTGGAGGGACATTTGCCCCTCTACTGTTCATTTAGACCCAATCATTCTGAATAAATCCCTGAATTTTAATTGAGCCAAAATCAAACTTTGTATATGTCAATCTAAAGTCATGTTAGCAATGAAACAACTTAATGTAAAATAACCTGATCTCTGGCCATTCTGAGAGGAGCTCATTTGGTTTGGAGACTAACCAAATCTATAGAGGATTACAATTTTCTATCTCTGAATTATAGTGTATTCAGAAATAACATGAACGTTCCTAATAATGCCCTTGTTTGGCATTGTGGCTGCTTTTGTGTTTAGACTTTCATTGATTTGCCAAAAAAAAGAAAGGAAAAATCAAGTACTGTTTGCTTTGAAACCCACTACTAGGGCATCAAAAAGATACTTGTAAATATCTCCTGGTGCTGTTTATATATCAAGTTCTGAAGGGCAAAGCATGATTCAGCACACATGTGGCATGCAGATAGCACCTGATGGGAACACTTTAAAGCAGCTGCATCTTTTTCTGGGCTCATGCAACTGTCTTCCATAGCTGGTGCACAAATCTAGAAAAGACATATTGGGTTTAAGGTAGTTACAAGAGGTGCTAAACATGTACCAAATCATGTTTGCCCTTCAAATCTGGTTGATTGCATAGCCTAAATATCTATATTTTGGACTTAAGTCATATCAGTCATAACTCTACCCTCCTCAGAAAGCGGAGTTAGGGCTTTCAGGCACAAAGGTTTTCCAAGGAAATTTGGGAGAACTTAGGATTTTATATAATCCTTGGTGAATAATATTAGATAGCCTTCCCTGTAACAGTTTGCCCACTGGTAAAAACCTTCGAGTTGCACCCTCAGGGCCATTTCTGTTGCCATAATTTTTATAGTAAATGATGGTGAGACTCAAAAAATGCCTGGCCGTGTTTGGAATGTGTTTTAGGATATTTCCCATAATTTGAAGAGCATACTAGGGTTCTTGTGGTAGGCACTGTATGTAAGAGATTCATTATTGGTGATTCAGTGTAGAAAAGGTGTCCTGAAGTTAGTCTGAGGAGGGTGTGTATAAATTGTTTGCCTCTTCTTGAAGTTGGATCCTATGCAGGTTAATGGTGGCTTAAGCAAAATGGAAAACAGTGGACCCAGGCATGCTGATTATCTCACAAGGGACACCCACTGAACCCCTCTGAAAGTGCTTTTTCCTTAGAAGCTAGTGATTGGGATGGTGAAGATGACTGGCCACCTGCTTTAATGCACATTGCACCGCCTTGATGCAGAGAAGGCACACAGAGGCACGCTCCTCCATCATGCAAACACTGAGGTGAACCCAGTCTGCCTTGATCAGCTGTTCCACTTTGGAAACAGTGGATTTGGTTATGGGCTACGCAAGTGCAGCAGAAACTGCTTTCTGAGTGGAATGTAGCAGGTGCTCTGCTAATAGACCTACGGCACTGCTTTGCTTCCAGAAGGTTAACAGATGCTTCAAAGAGGTCCTCCACTCCAATTTCTATCAGAGAGAATCAGTCCTTTGAAGATCTGCACAGCCCTACTTGTTACACAGTTTTTGAGATGCTTGTTTTATTAAGTGGATTCCTTAGTGTATGGGGGCTTCAACTGATAAATCATGCAAAGATGTATTGGATAGCAATTTGGAATGTGACATCTTGAGAGGTCATGGCCTTCAAATGTAGCCTATAGCATAGATGGTTAGACTTTGTTGTTGTGGGTAGCATTCCCTTGAGAGTAATTGTTGAGGGCTGCATCCAGTGGGGAATAGGCTGAAGCTGAGTTGCTCTTTTATTCTGACATATTTTTTTTATTATCTCTCCTTCTCCCAATATATTTCTTTTACTCTTGCTAGCAAGTTGCTAGAAGAGGACAAAATCATCATGATCATCATCAACACTCACCTGAAGTCTACATGGCTCACTTGCAGAGGGGTTTTTAAAATTAGGACCAGGGTCAAATGTTGCCCACCCTGGCTTATAAATCCATCAAATGATCAAGACATAGTAGCAGCAGATTGATGATTGGGGATTTTCAGCTATAACATAAACTAGAAATTATTACAAATTTCTACAGAATTTTCAAAGTGCCATTGGGAAGCAAAATCCTGCCCTCGAAATTTGCAACAGCAATCAGTCAACTTGCTTTGAAGCACTTCATGCTTTCTTTTGATTCTGTTTGGCTTTTGTTTCTATTCCCCTCCCCTCATCCCCATTGGTCTCTCGTGCACATGTTCATTTTATATCCGTTTATCAGTGAAGGACTGCACTTCCTTTAGAGCAGTGTTTCTCAACCTTGTCAACTTTAAGATGTGTGGACCTCAACTCCCAGAATTCCCCAGCCAGCCATGGGTTGAAGTCCACACATCTTAAAGTTGACAGGGTTGAGAAACACTGCTTTAGAGTGCTAGATTTCCATTCTGCCTTTCCTCCAGGAATTCCTGTGGGTGTGATACTTTCTTCTCCAGTTTTTCTCATAACAATGCCTTGCAGGGTGGATGAAGTTGAGAGTCTACCTGAGGAAGACTTGAATCCAGATCTCCCCAATCCTATATCCAACAATGTAAAACCACAACACTATGTTATGCAATCAATTAAGGTCAAAAGCAATGGTGAGGCAAGGTAAATTAACAGCTTTAGCTAATTGACTGCTGTCTGTAGTATAAAGTTGGCCATTCTCTTTGCATCCAAGATCTAAGGAGTTAATCATTATCTTGCACTTTGTCAAGGAACAGTGCAAAGAAAGTTATGAAAGATCCAAACTTCCTTTTTTTAGCACTCTGATACATGTAACATGAGGAACAAATTAAGAATGTGTTTTTCCTGTGGCTTTTGTATTAATATATTACAAACCAAGAAAAAACACATGAAGTAAGTTTCATCTTTTTTCCAAAAGGTGCTTTAAATTCAGCAGGTGCTGCCTGACTCTGCTTATGGGGCTTAATTCTGTTTAAGAAGGCTGTCATCCTACAGTATTACCCTCCTTCCAGAGAATGACTTGTTGATCTTACATTGGAAAAGGCGTGTCTTGGATTGCCCTGTGAAAAAAAAGGAACAGTTATCCACCCTGTAGGCAAAGCCAAAGCTTCCTTAGATGGCTTTCTATCTGCTGGAAAAAATGGGATAAGAAGAATCTGCTGCTGTGCTATTAGTGTGGCAAGTTTCTTGTTTAATTCTCTGGACAAAGGTCACAGTTTTATCCTGGGCTATCATGGCTGGTCTGTAAAAAAGATTCAGATGATGACAAGACAGCAACAAAGAGGTAGAATTTTCTCTTTCTTACCATCTAGTGATTGTCACAGTTTTGTACTCCAGATCTTATAGTCCTTATTATATGGGAATAAGCCACACTGAATGCAACAAAACTCACTTCTGAGTAGGCATGCAGGAGAAATTGATGTCTTTGCTACTTTTAGAGGGGGCTGTTGTTGTTTTTCTTTTTCCCTCTGTTAATGTTAACTCTGGCCCATGGAAATGTGTCTGTGTTTCCCAGAATTGGGTTGTAAAAGGTTCTCAACTCCTTGTGTGAATATAATGAAGAACATATCAAAGAAAGCATGATTTGGATGCCTTGTTTGGTTGGACCAAAAGAAAGATGATTGCTTTGTGGCTTGAGAAATAGAATACTGCTATGGGATAAGTGA
Source organism: Charina bottae (assembly GCA_023362775.1). NCBI lineage: Eukaryota > Metazoa > Chordata > Lepidosauria > Squamata > Charinaidae > Charina > Charina bottae. Next base: position 181,745,291 of record JALMGJ010000001.1, on the reverse strand, counting down.
GACAGAGAAGCAAAGTTTTTTTTAACTGCATGATGTGCTTTGCAAGGCACATTGTAACAACCATGTCCCACCTTCTGATTCTGAAATACTGTCAAGTATGCTACAGCACTGAATAAGCCAGCGGCTTAATTTTTCTCTTTTGTGTTGTTTTCCAGGCTAACTAAAAACTACCCCAGGAATATTTAGAGTAGGAAAACAGGACAAGAAGAAAGAGCTAGCCCCTCCATTCCAAAATCTGATTTCTTCCCTGGCCTATGCCTTTGACTTGGAAAATCTCTGGGGATCTAATCCCAAGTATCCCAAAATCTTCCCTGGTTACATGTTAGTTTTGTAATTTAGGCTAGCTGGAAGCTAGTCCATGGAAAACTAGCTTTTGAATTTAGACCTCACAAAGGAAGTACCAATTTAAAAATGTTTTTTCAGGGACTAACTATAGGTTTGAGAAAGCATTATCAGGGCAAAAAGCTCTCTGGAAAGCTTTTTGTTGGCACTGAAGCTCTAAACCAGACCTCGTCACATCTGATGTCCTTCACATGCCTCGGTTTGTAACTCCCCTTATTAGAATGAGGAAAGTCCCATCTGTTCTATGCCCAGCAACATCTTATGGCTTCCAAGTCTCCGATGGCAGGGATGAACTCTGCAGGATAAGGGTCTTCTACACTGCCAAGTCCACCTGCCATCTAAAAATACTGGCTGTTCCCTCTCAGGGGAAAGAGTCAGTGACAAGGACCCTTGGGATAGTAACCAAGGCCAACCAACATGCCAGGACCCTCACCATCATTTCATATTCCAGGCTTCCCTTTAGATTGTTGGCCTACAATTCTCTTAGAGGGACGTTTTGAGAAAAGCTGGCAAGAGCATTTCTACACTTTTTCCAACTTTATCCGATGTGGGGGTTCCTGGGTAAGTTATAGCTACACCCTCCTCCTCTCTCAGTGCTCACATCAGCCCTTCAAAATCCAGTGAGGTTTGCAGCATCAGAATTTTGTGCCTGCATTATTGGATGCCACCTGTAGAGGATATCAAAATATACACACCTATACAACACTCAAGAAGTTGCACCATAACAATTATGGTTAACTGTTGTCCTTTGGCTTGAAAAATGGCAAGCAATGAACAGGTAGGTTATAATTCCTAATTATAACTGAGGCAAAAGTGCTGGGCCAGAATACTGATATGCAGTTACTCTGAAGGGTCTATCCCATCACAAACTAAATGGTTGGTGAAATATACAAAATATATTGCTAGTAGGTGGCCGGCAAACGTGTAGCATTGAGGCGGAATATTTAGATTATTTAACTGTCTCTTCAGAAATATGTGTGTGCATATATTTTAAATGTCAGCTGGCTTCTCAGTTGTAGAAAGCAAAACCTGGAGTGCAAGTGAACAAAATTTGCTAGCAATGCTTTCTCCATGGCTAACACATTCTAATTCATCACTGTGCCTTTCTTAAAACAAACCAATGATCATTCTAATAGACTTTGACCACGTTCTTGTCTCAAGATGTTTTAAATGGTGTTTGAGTTAAGGAGGGAGGGGTGTGCGGTCTAAGAACAATTAGAAGTAAGAACAAATATTTAAGCAGTCGTATTTTTGCATAATGCTTAGAATGTGTTATGTCAATTTGCACAAGACTGTCTTGTCCTGTTTAAGCAGTCAGGCATTATTTCGTTTGTTTCAAACTATATAGAATTTTAGATAAATCTGAGAAAATGTGGTTTTATGATGCCGATTTTTTAAAAAATACTTTGGTATTCTGAAGCAAATGTATTTATTTATGTGTATAACTAATTTGGTATTTTCACATAATTACATTGTGTATGTCGTAGAGATTAAGGTACATGTCAATACAGAAAATCTGCAGAAAAAAAAATTAAAACTTGAATTTGTTTCAAAGGATGGTGTATTTTTTCAAAACAGCCATATTCATCATTTTCTATTTCTTTGTCTCCTTTCTCTTTTATAATGTAAATTAAAATTACTTACTTTGGTAACAAAAATGGCTTCAACCTTAATCTTGGCATCTCCTTTTTCTGTGGAGGACTCTAACAAATACCAGCCTCCTTCAGTTGAATTTTTGCTGATCAGTCCAACTGCATTATATAAAGGATTTATCTGTGAAATCTTCACCCGTCACCTTTTTAAAGCAGGAAATGGGAAAATGTTCCACTGCAGCCCTTATAAAAGTGGAAACTGATTCTGTACTTTTAAAATTGATATTTGTAACACATCATTATACATAGACACAAAGAAAAAATGTGCTGGAATGTTTTCTTACAGTTTATCCCCATAAATAAAAATAAATCTCAGTTTTAAAAGAGAAGCATGTTACAACATTTCTACTACTATTTTTATTACCTTACCGTTTCAAAGTGGCCAACATGGGCCATGAAATTATGCTGAATTGATGGACTTCACAAAAGTAGCCTTTGCTGAAAATTTCAATAATTAGGATGCACAAAATTCTTCATTACTCAACTAGAAACTGGTAAGACACAAAGGTGTTCACAGCCCTTCCCAATCCTGATGCTATCTTGATGTGTTGGGACTACAGTTCCCACCATGTCCAGCCAATAGCTAAGATAGCTGGGAAATTTTAAATGTCATTATTCCAACACACTGGGAGACACCAGGTTATGAGGAAGGCTGAAGTCACTATAAAACATTTGACAGTGACCATAAAGGACTTCTATCTACAGAAGCTAAACATATTCTTCAGATAAATAAATAATAAAAGCAGAGGGAGAAAAATGTTCTCCTTTTCTTCCTAGCTCATCTTTACCAGTGAGAGAAGAAATAACAATAAAAAATCTAAAGCAATTGCTTTCCTTTTAAGTTCCCAACAGTGCGATGAGATAAAAGTTGCTGAAACCTTCCATTCAACCGCTACAGCTGGAATTAGCCACAATGGCTCTACATGAATGTCTACTCAGAAATAAGTCCCCCCAGATTTCAATGGGATTTCCGCCCAAGTAACCATAGCTCAGATTGCAGGTGATACACAATTACCTGGAGCAAATTCATTCACTTTGATGAGACTTCTTTCTCAGTACATATGCCTAATATTGCTTGGCTCAGTCTTCCCCATCCTTACTTGAAAACAAAGAGACGTGATTGTGCTAGACAAAGCAGACATAGTATGACCCTTCTTCCTACTTGTGTATTCCTTTGAAGGCAAACTTGCATAAAAGAATACATTTACATACTAAATAAGGATAATTTACAGACAATTTTAACATATAGGACATTTCTGCATAGTAATTTATAGCATCTTCTAGGATCATCCAACCATTGTTGTGCCAAAATAGCAGTAATGTGGGCAGGCTTTATATATCACTTCAATGGTAGCTGAATGATGCTGTGCAGCTGTTATAAGTCACTAGTATGAAAATCATCTTATTAAGCAAAAAAAAAAATAGTCCAGTGTAGATCAAGCTACCATTGCTTTGCAAATATGTAGAAATGGGATACAATGATACTTGGCTTATCCATCATCTAGTTTTATCCTGAATATCACATGCAATCCCTTTGTTTCTTAAGATTTTCGCTATGCTGCTAAAACAAGTTCTGTATCAGCTTCTTGCAAAACTTTAGTTATGACTTCATTTCATCTAGATTATATCCAAACACACTCAGGCTGAAGTGTAATTTGACAAGATGTGATAGAAGCCATCAGTGTAAAATCAAGATAGCAAACAATGAGCTATCGTTGAGATGAGAGAGATCGCTTGTTTCCTTTAAAAAATATATTAGCAATCTTTGCAAAAATGACACTACCTGGTCTTTTTTAATTAGACAGAGAAAAAGATACTTAGATTACCCCAGTCTGGTCGCCGCATGGGGAAAAATCCCTGTCACTTCCCTGCAATGGCAATTCATCAAACTGCCAGGAAACAATGGAAATTGCAACCTAATATATCCTAAAGGTCCCAACTGGGGATGACTGAAGCAACCAATCAATTATGAGGAATTCTGGCTACCAGGCAAGATGATCATCTGGTATTTTCCTGGATGGGGTGACACTGAAGTACTAGGAATGTGCAATTCAACCTCAAGCTGATTCAAATTTTGGAACCTTTGAAAAATCACAACTTTTTCTGTTCTACTTGGACTTCTGAACTGATTGGGGAAATAGATCAATTTAGACTTTCACTTCTATTAGGGAAAAAATGTGCACATGCACAAAAGCTTATCAACTCTCCAAATTAGGACTTAATCTTTTCAGATTGATTCAGAAGTGTCTAATATAGATGTGCAATGCTTCAGATTTGATTCACAAGTGGTGCCTTTGGATCCACAGGAGCCTGAATGCAAGCTCAGCATCTGTTTGCAAACTCATTTAGGAAGCATTCACATCTGTTCCCAGGATTGCATGACTGCAGTGCAAGCTTCTCCGCAGCAGCTGCATGGTCCTATAAAAATAAGGCAGTTTTAATGAGTCACAGGCAGGTGTTGCACTCTTGTGTGATCCAACAAATCTCTTCTTAATCAAATCCAAACCACTGGACAGGCTTAGCATCCAATTCAGTTTGATATTTCACATCCCTTCAGAGATTCAGCTTGGAAATTTGAATCAAACCACTACATCAACTGAATATTCCCACAGGCCTATAAAATATCTTTTGCATGCTGTAATTTCTTCATTTTAAGATATGAAAGGTTTGTGTTCCTTAGCAAAAGGAAGAAAGAAATCTATCTAAACTGTACTTCTTATAATGATTAAATGTATTGATCGTTTGCTGCTCATATATGCTACTAAAATGAACCACATCAGCCTATGTAGGACTAGTTTTGCTCTTAATACATAAATACTTTGAGAAAAATGAGAACATTCCCTATTCTTGGATTGCTTTTTGCACTTTTTACAGGGCTAGGGAATGCAGTGAACCTAAGCTGCACCCTTGAAGACAAAAGCTGAAGAAAAGTGCATAGAAAAACTATGTAAAATGATCTTGTTTTCAACATCTTTGGAGGCTATAGCAAGGGAGAATTAATACCATTGCAGGATTTCAGCTGGGCACACAACAGAGAAGATAAGATTTGTCCTAAAAGCAAAGATCACAGTTTGTACAAGTGACATGATTGAGCACAATCCTCAGTGTCCTAGCAACTCAGTGCCTTTTGTGTTTCGCTTTCTTAGGATACCAATTTCATCAGGATCTCCATCCTTTTGCTCTGTGGATACCATATTTTCATAATCACAATCCATCAGCAGCTCCCCTTTGACTAGCTCTTCTGTTTCACTGCAGCTATCAGAGAGGAATCCTGAATTTTCTGCCAGAACAGCAGGATCATCCTCTTCATAGTGGCAACAGTAGCACTCCTCAAAGTTATGGCCAGTCCCACTCTGAGCACTGAATGTGGTCTGCTGGTTCTTTTCAGATCCTGCTGCAGAGCCATTGTTCACTATGGCAAGAGCAAACAAAAGAGTTTCACTACACAAACAGTCCTCATTGTCCAGAAACTCCATTCTCTCAGCTATCTCTTCAGCAGAAGGCTGGCTTGGATCTGGGCAATCTACCAGAATCGTGTCCTGTCTGTGCCTGAAGCAACCAGAATTATCATAAACAGGAAAGGTCTCTTCTGGATAACCTTAAGACATAAAATAAACTGGTCTTAGATTATACAGTGAATCCAAACACCTCGTTCCGAACATTCTCAGAATTTCTGATAAAAGAGTTTCCAGATTTTGGGAACTTTGGGAAGCTGTGTGGTACATGACATTAATTGCAGTCACACTTCCTTTCAAGCCAGTGTTGCTGGAATCCTAGATTAACAAAGCTTTCTTGGAGACATGAGAGCCAGTTTGGTGTAGTGGTTAAGGCACCAGGCTAGAAACTGGGAGACTGTGAGTTCTAGTCCTGCCTTGGACACAGAGCCAGCTGGGTGACCTTGGGCCAGTCACTCTCTCTGAGCCCTGGGAAGGAGTCAAGGGCAAACCAATTCTGAAACCCTTGCCAAGAAAACTGCAGGGACTGGTCCAGGCAGTCACCATGAGTCAAAAACTGACTTGAAGATACGCGCGTGCGCACACACACACACAAACACAAACCTTGAAGACATGCAATGTGGTACTTGCTGACACCTCACTTTGTACCTACAGAGAGCCCTTTTTACTCTCTCATTGTCTCTAATTTACATTATAAGAAACAATGGATGGCTGCAGCCAGGAAAACAAACAAAAAGATCAGGGGAGAGACAGGCCCTACTCCCTGCCAGAGTTTGGGGGAGGTTCAGGGTGACCCTGGGGAGCTTGGCAGAGAGCAGAGACGGGGTGTCCTGATAGAGTGGAAGGAGGAAGCAGGGACACCAGGGCTGGGTGTGGAGGCCTCTGGAGAGCAATACTGTCAGTGGGGCTTGGAAGCCAGAGAAAGTAGGGATGAAGGATGGGATTAGGAATGGATGCCTCTGCTTTAGTTAAGCAATTAATTAACACATGTGCCTAGTAGCCTTTAACCATCTTGCAATCCTGCAAGGGTTCCACCCTTCTGGAGAGAAATGCCTTGTGCCAACCTAGTGAATGAACTAAGTAGAGGAGCTGAGATACAGATATATAAAGAGATTATCGTGGGATAATAAGGTTGCCCCAAGAAAAGCCCTGCTCTCGGGCCAAATGAAATGGGTGCCTTAATCTTTGGATGCTAGGGCGGCATGGCACTCAAGGAAAAGGAAAAGATTGCCTTGCGTCTGCTAGGCTAGCTTGTTGCTGTAAGGTACAGTGGAGTGCGCTGTTCTATCTGAAGCTAGATTCAGTTCCCAGTTGGGCTGGCCAGTGTGATACATGGAATGAGACCAAGGACTCTGTTATGAAACAAAATCTCTTGAGCTGGTTCTATTTCTTTTGAAAGCTGCCCAGTGGAGGACAAAATAGCCTTTCCTATACACACTATGGAGTTCCACAATAGTCCCAGATGTTACCAACAGATCCACCTGGCTCTTGGTTTGGCAAACCAACCCTATATACCTACCAGCACGCATGACCGTCACAGAGCCTCCCTTAAGGAACTGAAAACAGTATCTCATGTGCTGGGTCTATAGGAACGCTCAGTGACCAGGAGAACCAGGGACTAGTTTTGAAGACAGAATGACTTCTTGTGACAGGCTCCCTGATATAAAAGCTGAGCAGGCTTCGCTCTCACCTTCCCAGTCTTGCATATAAGGAGCCTCTTCTGCTTCTTTCTCTGGGGAGATGCTGTCAAGGAGTTTGCCTTCTTTCATGACTTTAGTAATTTCTCGGAGTTGTTGAAGAAGCCTTTTCTCCTGATCAGTTGCGACATTTTGGGACCTGCTGTGGAATAGGAATTAAAACACACCAGTGGAAGTGCCTGGCAATATTGACATACATTTTTAGTGGAATGGTCCTAGTGAGGCTCCCTGGGGGAAAAAACAAATACCACAAGCCTTTGGGGCTTCACAGTCCCAGAGAAAAATGAGTGTTCGCTGTAGATCCCTTCTTGGGAGAAGGAATGAAAAAATGAAATGCGTGAGGCTACATGGTGACATAGCAAGTTTTAAATGCTCCCATAGGAAGGACACTGCAGACACTGACATCTTGGTGTAACCTCTGCCATGTCATGCAACTCCTTGAATCAAAGTGGAAGGTAAGTCACAATTTTCAAGATTCAGATGCCAGAGAAAGCTGTGATTAGTTTTAGACCAGAGGCAGAAGCTTCTGTTTTTGTCCTATGGCACGTGAAACAGAGGACAAGAGAGGATGGCCCAAGCTTCATGGTAGCTTATTTTGACACAGGAAATCTTGGTTAGTTTGAATTGACCCCCACAAATACATTTAATACCTTTAGCTACAGTGTGCTCTAACTTTAAGCAAAAATATAAATGTGGGCTTTACTCAACCTTTTATGTGATATAGATTACAACATTTCAGTTGTTCTAGATTCAGCCCAAACATAATTATTGCAATGACTCCCAGTGACTTATTTTAATATTTTTCTTGGAATTTATATTTTGTATTTATGTAATTTTATATATTTTTAATCACTATTTTGCTGTGCACCGCCCAGGGTCCCCGTTGGGGGAGATGGGCGGTAATATAAATTTAATAAAATAAATAAATAAATAAATAAATAAATGACCAACATGTGAAGTAAGTTCAGATACGGATTATCATTTAAGCATTCCCTATCCTCTGAAATCAGATTACTCTGACTTCATAGACTCTTCATAAACATCCCAAATCAGAATTAGGACAAAATCTGAGCATACCAGCAAGTATGGCCAATAGGAAGAAGTGGTGGGAGTTGTAGTTCTGCAATATCTGGAAGGCCACACTTCTGCCCTCACCTGTAATACTAATGCAAGGAAAGGTCTCTGCTACAATTCCATCAGCACAACTTCCGTGAAAGAGGTGGAAGACGAGAGAAACAGTGGGACTGGAAAAGGACAGGGCACCAAGATGCATTGACTTAAAATAATCTCCCAAATATTTGACTGTCTATTTTTCCTTTATTTAGCGATTCATGTTACTGCTAAAATAAATAAAAAATGGCACTAAATGATTATATAATAGACCCAAAGGCATTAGCGATTGGGAAATAAATGGAAAGAGTGACCTTTTACATATGTTCATCTGTTGAAAAGGATCAAGTGGCTTACAATTTCTATCATCATTTTCTCCCATGCTGATTAAATATCACAGAAAGAAGAAAGCATTCAGAGTGCTTACCTAATTTCCTTTCAAATTAAAAGAAGGGCATCACCACACCACATAATGGGATGGGATACAAAGGAAAATGCCTACTTTGGAGCTCAGGAACTGGGATGAAGAACTCAAGCCCAAGTTGTGATCTAGTCAGGAGCGGCCATGAGAGCTGAAGAGCCATGTGGATCTCCGGGGTAAATGCTGCCCCCCCCAGCTGATTATCCCCCATCCCAAATGGTAGAGCTGTTCTTAAAAAATGGCTAATTAATACCAAGATTCCAACATTATCTGCCTGCTTTCCTCCAAAATTCACACTATATCTTCCACATCAGTTAGGATTAAGTCAAAGGCAGCTGATCCTCCATCCTCTGAAGGAGAAAGTTGTCAGCAAGACCACCAGTTTATCATTTGAAAATGTGAATTTGTCTGTTCTGAATATAAGTACTAAAACTGAGCCTTTAACAAACAACCATACCTTTCACAGTTGGGTCCCACTCTGTTGATTAATTTTTCCATGGCTTCTTCAGTCTCTCTCAGTTTATCTTGAAGTTGAGCAAGTTCGTAGTCAGCTGTAACATAAACACAGTTCCAGGAAGTGTCAGTAGCTGCAGCTGAAACAGTTCAGTCCATTAAAAAAGCATGGATTGTCTTGAATGCACTGTACATCAAGAAAAAGTGGAACTTGTTCTAAACTGTGAATGCTAGTAAACAGAGCTATCTTTTATTTTTTTCAAAAAGAAACAGGGGGAAAGGGGATTATCCCTAAAGGTAGAAGCAGCATATATAATCCACTCAATTTCTCCTCACTGCCTGATTCTTATTGCCCAAAGAAAGGCAAGGCTGTATCAAGGTCAGAGACATAATCTAATGACATAGAAAATATTCAGCAAAAGAGGAAAATTAATGATTATTTTGGCTGAGAGGAAGGAGAAACAAGGTTGTAGCCTGTCTCAAGAATAAGTCTCACTGACTGGGGTAAAATTTATTTCAGCATGTATGTGAATAGGATTGTGTGAAAAATAAATATAAGCAGTTAAAAGGGTGGGGATTCATTCTTTGTAGCATATATCAAGAATAGAAGTACAGAAAAAGTGGTTTCTACTATGCTTCAGGAACCAAAGAACATTCCTACTGGTATATAGAAGAGTTCAGACATATTCAGCACATATTTTTGTGCATATACAGTATATCCTGGAAGTATCAATCATCTGCCCAAAGAATGAGCTGGGAGAAGTTGACGCTCACCTTGGTGTCATATGCCCTGTCAAACATCCCTTCATGTCCTGTAATGAAGCAGGAGAACGCTAAACTGGAACATCCTTCTAAAATAGTGATCCCTTTGGAAGAGATCTTGTCTCCTTGATCATAACAAGTTCAAGTGTTGCCAATGTACTAGTTTTCTCCTCTGAAGTGCTACAGCTCTGTCATTTTCCCAACATGCCAAATCTCTCTCTGGAGAAAAGCCCTTCAGATCTCCTACAGAAGAATAATGTGGGAGGAACAAAGAAGCCCACTTTGCAAAAGGACTTTTATGTAGGTTAATGCCTATCTACTATATATCTATATCTATATCTATCATCTACAGTATATCTATATCATCTATATACACAGGTAGTCCTCATTTAGTGACTGCCTTGGATAGTGACTGCAGTTATGATAGTGATGAAAAAGTAACTTTGCGACCAATGTCTGCATTTATGACCTTCGCAGTGTCTCTCTGTCACGTGTTTGCCATTACAGTCAGTTAGTATGTGTTGTCCTGTGTCTGACCTGTTTTTTTCTCCCCCGCTCCTTGCAGAGCAGAGAGGTTGCCTAAATAAGACAAGACAAGACCCTAATCAGTTTCACACTAAAGGCTTTTGTTTTTCTCCTAAGCAGCTCACTAGGCAAACAGCCAGTGCCAGCACATTCCTTTCAATGTGTATTCCCCATTGTATGCCTGCTTACTCTCTTGTAATCCCTTCCTCTCCAATGAATGTAAATACAAACATTAATTCCCTTCTTGCTAATTATCCCAGCGCCGCCAGGGTGAGCATTCCCAAGGGCGGGAGAGTGGGGAAAAAGGGCTATAAGTGAGTTGAGTTCCGGAAACCTTCCCAGCCATTTGGGCTCATCCGGCTGTTTGCTTTGCAGCATCAGAAGGATATGACCTCAAAGGAAAGATGAAGTAAAATCATAAGCAGTCACAGTCACAGTCACATGATTTTCCACTTAGTGACTGCTTCACTTAACAAATGAATTGTCGATCCCAATTGCGATTGCTAAACGAGGACTATCTGTACAGGCCTGTCCAAGTAAGAGGAAGTTTATTTCTAGCCTGAAGTTAACATGAGTGGAAAAGTGATAATTCTTTTTTAAAATGTCTTAGAATTGGAAATGTGGCAAGATTGTGCTGTTATTCAAAACACAGAAGTCCAAAGCTCTTCCTGGGGGTATGAAAATGGAAATCCCAGTATGTTCATATGATAAAATGAAACTTTTCCCCAACCTGTATCTGGTAAACTGATGCATGAAGACTGTCTTTACACTTATGTTGAATTTAGTAAGTCCTATTGAATTCCTTAAGGCTTATATCTGAGTTGATCATTTGAGTATACCTTATAAATAGGTAGTTCAAAGTACTATAGGCTATAATTTAGATCTCTTCATCTTATTCCTGGGATATACTGCATACAGCGGTGAGGACATGAGATGAAAGGACCTAAAGTGAAAGACATCTGGATCCCAGATCCCAATCATAGCACATGCCATGGTGGCTCAGATTCCATTTCCAGGACCCTGAAATGTAATATATGAAACACTGCATTGAATAGCACGATGGCCTATGTATGCAGTAATCTAAATCATGAATATGGGTGACTATATGTCGATGAAGGTTCTCATCATCCAGGTGGAATTGTCTGTAGCTTGAATCATGTCAACTGGATTTCTATTTTCTCAGTGGAAACGTTTCGCTCCTTATCCAAGAAGCTTCTTCAGTCTGAGCAAAATTTGTAAGGGAATCCTTAAATATGTTTCTAGGGTGGCTGTGTGACCTTGCACCTGGGGCTAGGTCATGGTTATTTTTGAGATGTTTATTTCTAAGTCCCTTTATCATCCAAAGGAGGATCATTAAGATTACCTTGCTGTTGTTGAGATTGCGAAATGGTCTTAATCTTCCTAGGCACAGAAGACAAAGCAGGAAGGAAAATAGGGGAAAGATTGTGCCTGAGGCCCCCACCTCTATTCAAAGAAGGATTTTCCAAGTTGGCATAAATGGATTCCTTGACCCCCCTTTCAAACCACTTATCTTCCCTGTCTAAAATGTGAACATTAATGTCCTCAAATGAGTGTCCTTTTTCCTTTAGATGAAGGTAAACTGCTGACTCTGGTCCTGTGGTGTTGACACCACAACTTTAAGACTACTCAGGAAGTGACATGTGGTTGGGTCTATGTAGTGTTGTCAGCTTTGAGGGAGAGGCGGTTCTGCCAGCCTTAAAAGAGGTGGTGGTGTGCCCTCTCATCAAGAAGCCATTGCTGGACCCAACATTTCTGAACTATTTTCTTCCAGTCTCCAATCTTCTCTTCATAGGGGAGACTGTTGAGAAGGTGGTTGGGCTGTAGTTTCAGAAAGCCCTGGAAGAAATGGATTATCTGGACCATATGTCGATGAAGGTTCTCAGTCATCCAGGTGGATTTAAGGATTATTTAAGGATTCCCTTACAAACTTTGCTCAGACTGAAGAAGCTTCTTGGATAAGGAGCGAAATATTTCCACTGAGAAAATAGAAATCCAGTTGACATGATTCAAGCTACAGATTATCTGGACCCTTTTCAGTTATGTTTTAGATCAGATATAGTAGGGACAGCATTGATCATGCTTGTTGATAACCTTGGCAGAGCTGGGACAAGGATGGTGCATTCATTCTGATTCTCCTTGATCTCACAGTGACTTTCAATCATGGTAACCTTCTGGACTATGGGAAACTGTGGACAATAAGACCTTTGCAGATTCATGTTGTGCATCAGTTATAACTGTTTTTGGACTGGGAGGCCCTTCTGACCCTTATTCATGTTCTAGTCACCTCATGAGTGGATTATTGCAATGCACTGTACATGGGGCTATCCTTGAAGACCACTCAGAAGCTGTAGCTGGTCCAGAATGTAGTGGTGTGGGCAGTAACGGGCATGCTTGGTCTGCCCATGTGACACCACTGCTCTGCAAGCTGTACTGGTTGCCAGTTGGCTTTCAGATGCAAGTCAAGGTGCTGATTACCACTTATAAAACTCTTCATGGCATAGGGCCTGGCTATTTCACGGACCATCTATCTCTGATACTTTCTGCCTGGCCTATATGATTAGGCAGAGTGGGTGAACTCTGGGTCCCTTTGATTAAACAAGGTCATCTACCGGAACCCCATAAGTGTGCCTTCTCTGTTGCAACACCTGCCCTCTGGAACAGCATCCCCCCCAGATATTTTATAGCTCCAACCCTGACAATGTTGAAGAAGACTCTGAAAACTTGGCTATTTCCTCAAGCCTTGGGTTAGGGTGGATGCTGAGTCCCTGTAGAATTTTGTTTGATTATGTATTTTTTCTGGATGCACATGGATTGTTTTTTTTCTACTGTCTTACTGTTGTATTGACTTTTAGCATTATAAGCCTCCCAGAGTCTTACGGAGTTAGGTGGCCTCTGTTGGAGATTCTGGCAAATACAGCATGCCTTGTCAACATATGGATAGCTGCTCTAGGATGCAAGCTCTCCATGCTTTTGATGAAGCTGTTTGTGGCCATTCCCACTTCCTCTTCTCTCTCTCTGATTCTTCCATGGAGGAGGAAGCAGCACATCACTGCTCCTCTCCATGGAGAGGCCATGCCTAGACCTCAAGCCCCCTTTCTCCATGCAGCCTCTTGCAGCAAGCAGGGCAAGAGGTATTAAGTTTAGGGAACAGAAAGAAGAAATGGAACATAATTTATCTACCAAAAATGCTGTACCTGCAATGAATAAACATAACGACTCTTTTGTACTTACTTTTCATACCTGCCATGTCTAAGCAAGTGTTTCTTTATGCTTGGGTGGGCTAAGGGTGTAAGATTAACCTGGATCTCTCTAATATGCTCATGGGCTCTGTTTTATAAACAATATTCTTTTTCTGTACACAAGTTTAGCAGCTCTGCTCCATTTCAGTAGTTCTAACAGACTGCTGAACGGGCTTCAGCCTCTAAGCCTCATAAACAAACAAATTCCATCTCAAACTTGAAATGGTACTTACTGATCTTCCGGTTTTTATTTCCAGGTGCTGAAGGAGGACATTTATGTTCAACTGTTGAGATCATCCCCTTAGAAGAAAGCTATTAATTGGAAACAAAGTTACTAATGTAGGAATAGTGAGAACAATATCTTTAAAAAGCCTCAAGAGAGAGAAAAGACTCAGTTCAGCCATAATGGGAAATCATAATTTTAACTATATCAATAAACTACTGATATTGTATGTCTTGGGTTTAGTAATTCCATTTCCATCCCCTTTCATACACCAGGGAAATACATTAGAAAACTCCTTCCAGTTTTAAAATGACCAAACTGAAGAATCTTTGGTTTATTTAAAATTATTAGCAAATACATTAGCCTTGAAAATCATGGTTTGATCCTAGTTTAAACAAATCACACTCCTAAGACTCAACCTTAGAAGATCCTTTTCTATATTTTGGCAAGAGATTCTGGTTTCTCGTTATGCTTAAATTGAAACAAAAACTAAGCAACAGATTATGTATTCTATAGTGTTACATGGCAGAAATTATGTTGTGTAGGCAGAAAGAATCTTCTCTTCCAACCCATAGTTTCCGAACAAATTGGCTGGAGTGTGAGATAACTTGTCTGAAAATAAAATGTTGTACTACAGTACTCAGGTATCCAATGTCAAATATTCTATAAGATAAAGCTCACAATTACTAGAATCTTCCTAAATCTCTCTGGAAAAGTTCTTCAGAAAGAGCAGGACGTTGCCAAAGGAAGAGATAGTTCCACTGTAGGATCTTCCTTTCTGATTAGGCAACATTAGACACCATCCTAAAAACTAGAAGTTTCAAACTCCACCAAAAATGGACTAACATTGGCAAAACTTGACAGAAGCCACTGAAATTCAGGCTAACTAAACATCTATCAAAATGCTTGATACAAATCATATACAGTATTAGAAAGAAAAAAACTGGATGTTCTCTGATATCTGTCCCTAATCTCTGCAACATTTCTAAGGAGAGCATCAGTTTCAAAATAACTTTCCTTTTGAATCCTTACTCATTTATTTTCCTTTAAGTGGGGGAAAATATCTGGCAGTTCAAAGCCTGACCTCTGAGCATCAGAATCTGTCATGTGGCCCTGTGGTAGTACAAGGGCTTAGTGGTGTCTGTTTAACTGCTCTTAAATAACACTGCTTGGTTCCACAACACACTGCAGCAAAAGCAATTGATGGAATGTATCCATCTGTTGCTCAGCCATTTCTTCTATCCCCGTAATTTTCCACAGGGTAGAAATAAATATTGAATTTACCATAAAGATTCCTTTAAAGCGACCTCAAGATCCACAATTTGCAACATATTTTCTTGACACAAGAATAATTTTAAGGGTGAAGATAAATATCTTACCTTAAAAAGAATGTATAGGATGTATAATAGGATGCCAAATCCATATATTGGGATGACTTGTCCCACAAGACCTCTCCCGCTACTGCTGCCTCCCCCACCTCCTCCGCCTCCACCCTTGGCTTTGGCAATGGCCTCAGCAAGGTGAGATCTTGGAAAATGGGGAGCAGGTGGTCTGACTTCTGGAGCTATCTGGGGATGCGCTGTTGGAGGAAAGTGGCTACTGCTTTCTCCTGGAAAATGAAATCAGAAAGATCTATTCTGTAAAGAAAATAAACTTAATTAAAACAAATTGTCCTGTTGACATCTATAATAGGATACTATTTTTATTAGAACCTAATCAATATGTGAACTGCAAATATTAACATATCTAGTTATATACCATAAGCTAAAAGTAGCCATTCAACAGAGTTCCCATAATAGTCTTACCAAATGATAATCATTCCACGAATTGGTAGCATAAATTTTGAACTGACAGTGGATAGTTTAATATATCTGGAAATGCTTAAAATTACAGTAATTGGTTCTGATACCTACAGCTTGCTTAAAACAAATATTTACAAGCTATATTAAACACTGCTATCCTCCTTAGGTAGCAGAAAAGTTAAAGTTGAAAAGTTGGTAGAAAAGTTTGAATTGAACGAATACATTTATAGACAAAGAAAAGCTATACACAACTAGAACCATTTAATATTTTAGAACTCTTTGGCTCCTACGATCAATGAGCAAGGTATGGAAAACATATTTATTAGATTTATATCCTTCCTCTATTGTTTACAACTCAAAGCAGCATATATAATGCTCCCTCATCCTATTTTCCCCACAACAACAACCCTGTGAGGAATTATTAATGATGGAACAATCAACCAGCCAATAAAACCTAGATAGTGTCACATATTATCCACCAAACAGTCTGTAGAAGAACATCTTACCCATCTTCCAGAAGATCATTGCTGATGCAATAAGACTAGCTTCTAAAGGTTTACATTCCACAAAACCAGGGCCATAATAGCAAAAGAACACCTCCCAGACCTCATTATATTCTGAAACTGGGGGACAACTAACAATTTCTCCCAAGATGAGTGCATCATGTGGATTATTTCCACCTGGAGAAGGCATTTCTAAAAGAATCAGGCACCAATTTTAGCTTCTTTTATCCCATTCAGACTTCCAGCTTCCAGATATTGAACATCACCAGATTGCGATGTACAGCTGGATATCGCTGGCATATTTATGTAGTCAGATGTTCAAATACATGTGAAACAGTAGGAAGAAAAGACTAAGCCTTGCAGCACTCCAGAAATGAGCAGCCACCGAGCCAACCTCTCTTTCCTACAACTGCCAAATTGAACC
This sequence comes from Charina bottae, assembly GCA_023362775.1. NCBI lineage: Eukaryota > Metazoa > Chordata > Lepidosauria > Squamata > Charinaidae > Charina > Charina bottae. The sequence continues at coordinate 181,728,662 of JALMGJ010000001.1, read as the reverse complement.
TCTCGCTAACAGTGGAAACACTGTAAAATAGCACTCCCAATCCCCAACCTTCACAGCTAGTTTAGAAAGAAACGATGGCCAATGATATCAAAAGCGGCTGAGAAGTCCAGTAGGCCCAGCAGGGATGCACTCCCTCCAGTTAAGTCCTGACAAAGTAATCTACCAGTACAACCAATCTATCCCATGCCCAGGCCTGAATCCAGAGTGAAATTGGCTTCCTTTAGGGCACTTTGTAGCTCTTGTATTACCACCATATCAACAGCCTTCCACAGAAAGAGAAGGTTGGAGATTGGGCAATAATCGCCAAGACAACTGTAGAGCCAACATGGGCTTCTTCAGGAGGGGTGGAACAGCCTACTTCAAGACTGTCGGCATCACCCCCTCAAATATGACACCATTATATAACTAAAATCATCGAAAGAAACAGTTAATTTCCAATACAAAACATGTAATGGTATAATATTTATAAGAAGTTATGACAGAAGTATTGTTCTTTTTTTGCATATTAGCGATATTCCACTGTAAAATTGTTGATGTAAACTTTCATTTTCTCTCCAATGTATACCTATGATATGAAATCTACACAGACATTTACTGCATGTAAGAATTCATGTGGGAATCCTTACATTAATTATCAGCCTATGCAAGACTTTCCCAGCTTGAGCCCTGCAGATATACATATTGGGAATACTGCTTTCAATTGGAATTTTATTGAGTTTTTCAAACAAATAAAACATAAACTTTCCTTGGAGAACCTTTATTTTCCATCCCACCATTTTCAGTCTCTCCCCCCCCATATCAAAGATTTATTATTATTTATTTATTTTATTTTTATTTTATTTAATTTCTATAACCGCCCATCTCCCCCCATGGGGAACTCTGGGCGGTTCACAATAAACAAGTTAAAATAAGGTTTAAAATCTCAATTATACAATAAATATAAATTAAATTGAAAATCCAGATGGTAATGGAATAATTAAAAGAAGGACAGTTATAAAATTAGGGGATTAGCCACCCCCACGAGGAACTATCCCTTCCTCCTTAACACCACTGAACTCCGGCATTTGGAGGCTGTTTTGGAGTTCTGCAAATTTTGGAACTTACCACACCCATTTCTTTATTTAAAACATTTGTATACCATTTTCCATTAAAAAATCTCTAAAAGTTTTATAATAAAATTCAAACATTTTGAATAGTTAAATGACAGATGAAACATACATGTAAACTGCAAGATAAAATAGAGAATTAAAAAATGACAATAAAGACTAAAAACAGCAGTGAGGAAGTCAAAAAAATATCACAGCATAAGTAACACATTATTAAAAGGCCTGGGAGAATAAAACATGTCTTTACCTTGCACTAAGAAGATAATAAAGATGGTGACTGGCATGCCTCATTCCACTTTTGCTACCACTGCTCATGTATCTCCAGCAAAGGAGATAGTTACCTTGTCGTGGTGCTGGAGCTTGAGCACCTCAATGACACCATGAGCTAAACCATGAAGGGACACTCAAGAAGGGAAGGTCATGGCTGAGAGGTCAGACTAAATATGATCCCTGGGGAAGGTAACAGAAACCCACCCCAGTATTCTTGCCATGAAAACTAAATGGATCAGTACAACCAGAGATATGTTGGTATACCATCGGAAGATGGGACTCCCAGGTCGGAAGATGGTCAAAATGCTACTGGGGAGGAACAGAGGATAAGTTCAACTAGCCCCAGATGTGATGATGCAGCTAGCTCAAAGCCGAAAGGACCGCTAGCGGCCGACAGTGCTGGTGGTGAATGACAAATCCGATGTTCTAAATATCAACACACCATAGGAACCTGGAATGTAAGATCTATGAGCCAGGGCAAATTGGATGTGGTTATTGGTGAGATGTCAAGATTAAATATAGACATTTGGGGTGTCAGTGAACTGAAAAGGACTGGAATGGGCCACTTCACATCAGATGACCACCAGATCTACTACTGTGGACAAGAGGACCACAGAAGAAATGGAGTAGCCTTCATAATTAATAATAAAGTGGCTAAAGCAGTGCTTGGATACAATCCAAAAAACAATAGAATGATCTCAATTTGAATTCAGGGCAAGCCATTTAACATCACAGTGATCCAAATATATGCCCCAACCACAGATGCTGAAGAAACAGAAGTAGATCAGTTCTATGAGGATCTGCAGCACCTACTGGATAATACACCAAAAAGGGATGTTATTTTCATTACAGGAGACCGGAATGCTAAGGTGGGTAGTCAAACGACACCTGGAATTACAGGCAAGCATGGTCTAGGACAGGGGTCGGCAAACTTTTTTATGCCAGGAGCCATTTTGACATTTATAAAATTTATAATATCACTCGAGGGCCAGGGGGCGGGGTTTGAGGGTGGGAGCCAATCACGTGGAAGGGGGTGGGGTTTGCGGGCGGGGGCCAATCGCGTGGAAGGGGGGGGTTTGTGGGCGGGAGCCAATCATGCACACTTAGGGCCTGCTGCCGCCATGCCCACCGCCACGCACACCTTGCCGCTTCCGCGCCTGCCCCCGCCACGGCTGCTGCTGCGCCTACACCCGCCACGCCTGCCTGGGGAAGAGCCACACTCAAGGGGCCAAAGAGCTGCATGTGGCTCGCGAGCCGCGGTTTGCTGACCCCTGGTCTAGGAGAACAAAATGAAGTAGGACATAGGCTGATAGAATTTTGCCAAGACAATTCACTGTGCATAGCAAACACTCTCTTCCAGCAACCTAAAAGACGACTTTATACATGGACTTCACCAGATGGTCAACACCAAAATCAGATTGACTACATCCTTTGCAGCCAAAGGTGGCGAACATCTATATAGTCGATAAAAAGAAGACCTGGAGCTGACTGTAGTTCAGATCACAAACTTCTTATTGCACAATTTAGAATCAGACTAAAGAGAATACGGAAGACCCACAGATCAGTTAGATATGAGCTCACTAATATTCCTAAGGAATATGAAGTGGAGGTGAAGAATAGATTTAAGGGACTAGATTTAGTAGATAGGGTCCTGGAAGAACTATGGACAGAAGTTCGCAACATTGTTCAGGAGGCGGCAACAAAGAACGTCCCAAAGAAAAAGAAAACCAAGAAGGCAAGATGGCTGTCTGCTGAGACACTGGAAGTAGCCCAAGAAAGAAGGAAAGCAAAAGGCAACAGTGATAGGGGGAGATATGCCCAATTAAATGCAAAATTCCAGAGGTTAGCCAGAAGAGATAAGGAATTATTTTTAAACAAGCAATGCGCGGAAGTGAAAGAAGACAGTAGAATAGGAAGGACAAGAGATCTCTTCCAGAAAATTAGAAACATCGGAGGTAAATTCCAGGCAAAAATGGGTATGATATAAGTTAGAAATAATAAATAAATAAATAAATGATCAAAAACAAAGATGGCAAGGACCTAACAGAAGCAGAAGAGATCAAGAAAAGGTGGCAAGAATATACGGAAGATCTGTATAGGAAGGATTATAATATCGGGGATAGCTTTGACGGTGTGGTCAGTGAGTTAGAGCCAGACATCCTGAAGAGTGAGGTTGAATGGGCCTTAAGAAGCATTGCTAATAACAAGGCAACTATTTCTGGGAATTGCTTCTCTCTCGCTCTCTCTCTTTCTCTCTCTCTCTCTCTCCTGTCCAGCCCCTCCCCCAACAGCAATATAGAAATCCTTCTTACTATCCATTTTGAAATGGCCACTTTGCTCCCCAGTAGTTCCATAAAGTACGAGCATCAAACTGAATCACAGCCTAGAGGGGAAGTATATACATTTCTCACTGGGATACACATTTTGTAGCACGCAAACTGTACAATCACTCCCATGAGGAGCATTCCCTGCGTTCAAAGTGGTGCAGCATTTGCAGAACGTTCTTAAATCTCTCTCTTCAGGCCTCGCATATTTGGTGCACGCACATTGCTCTCGCTGGCCTTAAAGGAAGTATAATACACACATCAAAGGAAGGATTTCCTCTCATCATGAGCCCCTTTGGGCAGAGACAGCAGCAGAAGCTCACAAGCTACTGTATCTAGTTCTGAGCCACTGGTGTGTGGCAGAGTTCAAACAACAGCTCATCTTGTCAGCAGCATGAGTGCGGGTATGTGCGTTTTTAAAAATATAGGCCAGTGTTTAAATGGTGACCGTCCTTGGACACAAATGATAGGTTCTCTGTCTCAGGAAGATGCGACACAAACTGAGAAACAATCAAGAAAAAGGGGTGACCTGGGATAAAGGAGACAAGATACCTCTTGGATTGTCAGACAACACGGGCAGGTATACTTTACTTTGCCAGGCTATAACCACAGAAATCCTCTTGTCTAAGCAACAGTTAGATTTAGGGGGCCTGCTTCACTTATGTGTAGTCACCTCCCCTGAGGTGATGGTTGCAATGCAGATGTCTATGGCAGCAGAGTTTGGTCTGTAGAGAGAGAAGAGTGACTCAGAGAAGTAGTCTAGGACTTAGGCAGGGATGGGGCACATTTTCATCTTAATAGTATTTTTCTTGGCTGGGACTACCAGGTCCTGGAGAGCATCATGCTACCCTCCAAGAGCATATGGCTGTTTTTGCAGGGGTTTTTTCCCGAATTGTTCTTGTGGAAGATGCTATTTTGCTTTGACATATCATTCATCATCATTGGCGATCACTCGTAGCCAAGTAAGATTGTCTTCCAAAGGTAAAATTTTAACAGTGGATCCGTAAGTGGCTATAAAGGCCAATTCTGGATCCGCACAACCTCCCACAATGAGGGCATAGGTTTCCGGGTGGGAGACGGTCATGATGAGGGTTTGCCTGACGTGCCTTCCTTTTAGCTCTTTTCTCCCTTTCGCCCTGTACTCGTGCTTCTTCAAAGTCCATAGCGCCATTAATAAAGGATGACCTCCAATTGAAACACTCATGAGTTAGGGCTTCCCAGTTCTCAATGCTGATATTACATTTTTTAAAATTAGCTTTGAGAGTATCTATGAATCTCTTTTGCTGTCCACCAGTATTCCGTTTTCCATTCTTAAGTTGGGAGTAAAGTAGCTGCTTTGGAAGACGATGGTCAGGCATTCGAACAACATGGCCGGTCCAGCGAAGTTGATGTTGGATGATCATTGTTTCAGTGCTGGTGGTCTTCGCTTCTTCTAATACGCTAACATTAGTCCGCCTATCTTCCCAAGTAATTTGCAGAATTTTTTTGGAGGCAGCGTTGATGGAATCTTTCAAGAAGTTGGAGATGGCGTTTGTAGAGGGTCCATGTTTGACAGGCATACAATAGGGTCGGTAGTACAATGGCTTTGTAAACAAGCATTTTGGTCTCCCTGCGAATGTCCCGATCCTCAAACACTCGACGTTTCATTCGGGAGAAAGCTACACTTGCAGAGCTCAGGCGATGCTGAATTTCAGCGTCAATGTCGGCTTTTGTAGATAGATGGCTGCCAAGATAAGAAAAGTGCTCAACATTTTCTTGCTGGTAAAGCACTTTGGGTTTTTTAATGTTAAGTGAGAGGCCGAGCTTCTCATATGCTTCTGCAAAGATGTTTAGGAACGTTTGAAGATCTTCCTCGGAGTGTGCACAGACTACGTTATCATCAGCATATTGAAGTTCTATAACAGAAGTTGTAATTACCTTATTTTTTGATTTCAACCTACTAAGATTAAAAAGCTTTCCATCTGTTCGATATATAATTTCTACACCAGTAGGAAGTTTCCCTTCAACAAGGTGTAGAATCATAGCGATGAAGATAGCGAATAAGGTTGGAGCAATAACACATCCCTGTTTAACGCTGGATTCCACTTTAAATGGATCGCTTTGAGAGCCATTGTTATTTAGGATTGTTGCCATCATGTCATCATGGAGTAGCCGCAAGATGTTCACAAATTTATCAGGGCATCCGATTTTCAGAAGGATGGTCCAGAGAGCAGTACAATTTACAGTATCAAAAGCTTTAGTCAGATCAATAAACGCCATGTACAGAGGGCGGTTTTGCTCCTTGCATTTTTCTTGAAGCTGTCGTGCAGTGAAGATCATATCCACTGTTCCCCTGGAAGGGCGGAAGCCATTTTGCGTTTCAGGGAGGATGTCTTCTGATACAGATAGGAGATGGTTTGCGATGATCTTTGCCAGGATTTTGCCTGCTGTGGCTAGAAGGGAGATGCCTCGATAGTTTCCACAGTCTGTTCTACCACCCTTTTTAAAGAGAGTGATAATTATGGCATCCCTAAAGTCTGCTGGAATCTCCTCCCTCATCCAGATTTTTTCGATGAGCTTATGAAGTTGTTGTGTAAGTTCAGGCCCGCCTTCTTAAAAAATTCAGGAGGAATCCCATCAGGTCCACTAGCTTTGTTATTTTTCATTTGATTAGTGGCTTTACTGACTTCCTCCAAACTAGGGGGTAGTGCAAGCTCATCTCGTATTTGTTTTTGCGGGATTTGCAAGAAGACTTCATCAGCCACAGTAGTGTGACGATTAAGGAGATTGTAGTAACTCTTTCCAGAGCAGTGCAATAGACTCTTTGTCCTTTAGAAGTTTGACACCATCTATTGAGCGTAAGGGATTTGTACCATGGTTTGTTGGTCCATAGATGGCCTTTATGGCATTAAAAAAGCCCCGTGCATCATGAGCATCTGCAAAATGTTGGATTTCTTGGGCTTTTTTTATCCACCATATGTTCTTAAGTTATCTAGTTCTTCTTTGGACTTATGCCTTTGTACTGGCATAGATTTTTTTCTTAATGGCACAGTTAATATCTTTGCCATATCTGGAAGGCTTTCCTTTTCTTGTCATTAATATGTTCAATCTCACTATCGTTCTCGTCAAACGAGTCCTGATGTCTCTTAGTTTGGTATCCGATAGTTTGTTCACAGGCTGAGATAATAGAAGTCTTCAATTTAATCCAGTGTTCCTCAACATTTTCAGGAAGTTCCATAGGCAGATGTTCCTTGAAAGCAAGCTCGTTTAGTAGAATCTTGAAGGGCCAGTATATTCATTTTATGCCTTGGTTTTCTTCCTTGGAGCCTATGATAAGGAACAAATACCAAAAAAGGGAAACACTAAAGAATGTTCAAACTATCGAGCAGTGGCACTTATTTCACATGCCAGTAAGGTAATGCTCAAGTTCCTGCAAGGTAGACTCCAGCAATTCATGGAGCGAGAATTGCCAGATGTACAAGCTGGGTTTAGAAAAGGCAGAGGAACTAGAGACCAAATTGCCAATATCTGCTGGATAATGGAGAAAGCCAGGGAGTTTCAGAAAAACATATATTTCTGTTTTATTGACTATTCTAAAGCCTTTGACTGTGTGGATCATAACAAATTGTGGCAAGTTCTTGGTGGTATGGGGATACCAAGTCATCTTGTCTGCCTCCTGAGGAATCTGTATAACGACCAAATAGCAACGGTAAGAACAGACCACGGAACAACGGACTGGTTTAAGATTGGGAAAGGAGTATGGCAGGGTTGTATACCCTCACCCTACCTATTCAACTTGTACGCAGAACACATCATGCGACGTGCTGGGCTTGATGAATCCAAGGCTGGAGTTAAAATCACTGGAAGAAACATTAACAATCTCAGATATGCAGATGATACCAGTTTGATGGCAGAAAGCGAGGAGGAGCTGAGGAGCCTTATGATGAAGGTGAAAGAAGAAAGTGCAAAAGCTGGGTTGCAGTTAAACCTCAAAAAAACCAAGATTATGGCAACCAGCTTGATTGATAACTGGCAAATAGAGGGAGAAAAAGTGGAGGCAGTGACAGACTTTGTATTTCTAGGTGCAAAGATTACTGCAGACGCTGACTGCAGCCAGGAAATCAGAAGATGTTTACTTCTTGGGAGGAGAGCAATGGCAAATCTGGATAAAATAGTTAAGAGCAGAGACATCACACTGACAACAAAGGTCTGCATAGTTAAAGCAATGGTATTCCCCGTAGTAACCTATGGCTGCGAGAGCTGGACCATAAGGAAGGCTGAGCGAAGGAAGATAGATGCTTTTGAACTGTGGTGTTGGAGGAAAATTCTGAGAGTGCCTTGGACTGCAAGAAGATCAAACCAATCCATACTCCAGGAAATAAAGCCAGACTGCTCACTTGAGGGAATGATATTAAAGGCAAAACTGAAGTACTTTGGCCACATAATGAGAAGACAGGATACCCTGGAGAAGATGCTGATGCTAGGGAAAGTGGGAGGCAAAAGGAAGAGGGGCCGACCAAGGGCAAGATGGATGGATGATATTCTGGAGGTGACGAACTTGACCATGGGGGAGCTGGGGGTGGCAATGGCCAACAGGAAGCTCTGGTGTGGGCTGGTCCATGAAGTCACAAAGAGTCGGAAGCAACTGAATGAATAAACAACAACAAGCTGATGTAATAACATTTGGTATAGAAAATTGACACTATCCTTATTTATTTATTTATTTTTCTATCCTGCCTTTATTATGCAAGGTATTATACTAGATGTCAAAGAAAAGTTTAGAAGACATCCAAGGAACAATAAATAGTCTAGCATAGAATTTCCCCAATCATTTGGAATTTTGACAGAGTATTGTGGATACTATTACAATGCAGGCTTACCCATTCACAAAACAGCCACTATAATGGGCATGGCCAATTAGAAACCTATTTATTGCACTGCAATGCTTGCACCACATCATCCAGATATATCCCTATCAGCTCTGAGTCAGTCTGTCTGTTGTCAATCAATCAATCATCCATCCATATCTGGCCTTAGAAGCATACTTCCAAATAAAACAGAACTGCACTATCATTATTTTCTAACAATAGATATGGAATGGAGCTGATCTGAATCCACCAACTTTTGTAGAAATAAAGAAGGTCACTCAATCAATCAATCAAAGTTTATTGATTAGCCCTTAGGCCATATCAGAATACAAGATTAAATTAATATAAAAAGACAAGTTGAATAAGAAGTAAATAAAAACACGGTAAATAGGTCTGTAGCTTGAATCATGTCAACTGGATTTCTATTTTCTCAGTGGAAACGTTTCGCTCCTTATCCAATTTTAGGATTCCCTTACCAACTTTGCTCAGACTGAAGAAGCTCCTTGGATAAGGAGCGAAACGTTTCCACTGAGAAAATAGAAATCCAGTTGACATGATTCAAGCTACAGACAATTCCACCTGGATGACTGAGAACCTTCATAGACACGGTAAATAGGTATACATATAAGTGAAAATACACATCATATTTCCATGTCACCCCTACAGTTTATCCCGATCAACCCCACATATGTAGATCTCAAGCATATTGATTTGCTTAAATACAGAGCTGTATTATATGTTATTTTTGGGTCTTGGCCACACATAAAGTATGTTGTTCTAATATTCGATTCCCAGTGGGTCATTTGTTTAATGTATGGGCCAAGGTGCAGATCTCTCACCTTCTTGTACAAATTACAATTGAATAATATACTGTATGTGCTATATCCTCAATTTCAGGCACTCCACATTTACAAATGTGTTCATTATAAGGGATACTGTTAAATCTCCCAAATCTGACCATTGTATCAAGCTGATCAAATCTAGCTCGGGTGAATACCTCCCTGAGATGTTTTGGCATTTGTATTTTTAAATAGTTGGCAATTTGAAAAGTGCATTTATATCGGCTAAGCCATTTCAGATTGCCAACCTTGCTAAGGGTGGCTATATCTTTTTGCACTTCTATATCCAAGATTCTTTGTATAGCACTCTTTTTGACTTGATCTCCGGAAGCGCAAGTGACAGGGAGACCGCAACTCCTTATATAATTTGTCAATTGTGTAATCCAAGAGGTCTGTAGTTGGGATTTTATCTGTTCTAATAGACACAATCTTGGAAGTCTATCGGACTCCATTTCATTGATTTTACACCAATAATTGTACGCTCTAATTTTAGACTGTGAGTAGATTGTGTAAATTTCCAATTCGGCTCTAACTGCAGCACCTGAAGTCCTTTTATCTACACCCAGGATACTTCTCAGATGCTGAGATTGTGCCTGTTCTATTAATGTAGTGGAATTTAAGCCCCAGACTTCTGCTGCATATAAAAGCATAGGTGTAACCTTAGCTTTATATACTTTGATTATCGGGACTAAGGAACCTGGGTAGCTATGTGTTTTTAATTTAAGTAGTAGATTCAGGCGTGCCTTTGCTCTAAGTGAACTCCTTCGATGATGAAAAACCCAAGATCCAGTCTCAGAGAAAATTACCCCAAGGTAAGGAAAGGTATTCACTTGTTCTATTACTTCACCATCTAATTGCCATCTATGTCTCTGCTGTCTTTTTCCAAACACCATAATTTTTGACTTTGTTTTATTGATTAGTTATCCTGACAGTAGGAGCTAAGTCTTCTTAACAATCTACGTAGTCCAACTTGTGAATATGATAATAATATCATATCATCAGCATATAGCAAGATGTTACAATATGTGTTTTGGGCTTTAGGCATATGAGCTGCAGGGTCATAAAGAAGGCAGAAAAAGGCAATTTCCTTTGCAGGAAGGATGCTAGCTTTTCTTTTAATTTTTTTTAAAGAAAATGAAAAACGCAGTTGGACAGGGAGTATGGGATACACTAAATTGTTGAAAGGTACATTAGTGCCCCCAGGCCTAGTAGCTAGTATCTTTGCTTCTTCCCCTTATCTGTGAAGATGGGAGTTTTTTAATCAACCATTACCAAACCAACCACATCAGTTGGTTTTGCAGTTTACATTTTTAATATATAAAATTATCCAGAACTTGTCAAGGGGATCCATTCAAACTATATTCTAGGAAATCTTCTGATTCTCCAGGTTATGAAACTTTTTATTAAGCACTACTTGATAAAAACACTGGACAAACTTGAGAATAGTTTGTCCATGACCATCACGATTTTCTAGCCTTGCAAGTTTCAGCATTTTTTTTTTTGCCTTCAAGTCAGTAGTTTTCTTGGCAAGATTTCAGAAGCAGTTTGCCCTTGCCTTCTTCCTAAAGCTGAGCAAGTGAGTGGCCCAAGGTCACCCAGCTGGCTTTGAGCCCAAGGCAGGACTAGAACTCACGGTCTCCCAGTTTCTAGCCTGGTGCCTTTAACCACTACACCAAGTTGGCTCCTCCTTCCAGATTATGTTGAGATTAGTATACACTCTAGAATGTGCTCAGAAACCTTTGGTGTTGACTACTATAGAAGATGTGCAGGAGTCCTTGGCTTAATTTGGCACTTACCTTTCCAATTTCTAGTATTCCCAAACAGACCTGGCATCAAATGATAAAATTGCAGAGTCTGGCCTTCATATAGTTGAGGTCATCTTTGTCTATAAATTTCTTCCCAAATCAACCCTAGAGTTTGTTCAGTATTATTTCCATTAAAGAAATAAAATCTACTAGGGGACAAGACAGGATTCTTTTGTCAGGTTTCCATGTTATGCTGTTTAAAGATATTTCCAAATGTGTAAAATAATTTTCTTTAAAAAGTCATCTTATAAATACTGCATAAAACCAATGAAAGATCACTACACACTGTCTGTTAAGAGTTCTGGTGAAAATTATTATTTAATTATTAATCTGTAATTATCTTGTGGCACATTATCATTAATGCAGTACATTTGGTGGGAAATTTCAGCCATAGCAATAGATTCCTCCATTTACAGAACTATAATTTTACTGAATACTGTGTTATTCAAGGTATAAATAACCTTGAATACTTTTATCCACTTAGGTTTACATATTACTGGAAGATTAAAACCCCAAACTTTCAACTGAGAGCTAATGCTGAAAAGAATAATTGAAAGCCTTTGTTTTCCTCAGTGGGCTACAAGTTTATGTGCTAGCTACTAAAAAAAAGAAACAGAGCAGGTGAAAGATGTGTGCAAGGCAGATATAAAAGTGCTCCAGACAGGTGAAACAAGGTAAAATCAAGTGAAAGAAAAGAGAAATGACTGCATGTTCAGTAACTCCATGACTCAGTTGTGCTTTCCTCAAATGTTCTGATGGTGGCTATCTTTTTTAACCTTTTTATTTTGTAGTCATACTTATTATCGGTAGTTAAAATGATTGATACTGTATTAACTAAAACCAATACAGCGAGAATGCACACACATTTTATATCCATCTGCCTATGCAAATATTCAGATCTCTGATTAACTTCTTCAGTTTTGGAAGCTACTAACAAAACATTACAAGCAGTTCAGTCTTGCACCAGAATTGGTACCATTCCAACATGGAACATATCATATAATCTGCTATATTCATTGTTAAGGCTCCCAAATTAAATCAAAACAATATAAAATAAAAAGGTAAACTTATTTAAAGAATGGTTTATGTAAATGCAGTTAAAATAGAAGCATTCTTGAATTTCTGTTGCTATGAAAACACCTATTTATTGCTTCCATTTTGGTAGTAAAAGTGTGACTCTAAAAGATGACATGAAGAAATAATGACTATGGTGATGACATCTAACATTCAAAGGGTGCAGATAAGCTATATTAAAATACTAACCATGATTATTTTCCCTGCACATGTACATTTTACTTAATTTGTGCAGTAACAGAAAACACACTTTAGAATAATGGAAGTGACGTATGTCCAGTAGAAAGGTTGGTAGTCCAGCAGAGGGTTGGGGAAAAAACAATAAGTAGGAAAACACATTATGGGTCATTTAAACAATATTTATATTTATTTATATTTATATTTTATACAAAACATCCAAAGTATTGTATAATCAGCAAACTATAATGGACATGAGAACATTAAAATGTATGAAAATAATTATGTAATGGTTACAAAAAGCTAGGAAACTGATGCATTGGAGGATAAAACAAGTGCTTATGTATATATGAAATAATTTAAAAAAACAAAATAAAACATAATACAAATTTTCTTAGAAATAAATATTGAATTTATTCCTATTTTAATCCCATTTTAGGATTACAAACACACACTGACATAAAATAAATGCAACTGTATAGAATTAGTATAGTAGCAGTAATAGTTTTCTTCACACTTCCTATACTGTAGTTTATAGAAGGTCTTTAAGGTAAAACAGGCACAAAGGATATAGGAAAAAGTTCTAGTCAGAAACACTTTAGCTCTACAGTCATTTCACAGATCAAATTGGCAATTTTATTTTGCTTTGACTACAACTCAAAAAATAAACAAGATCACAAAACGTAACTGTACCAGTTACTATAAATGATGTAATAATAAGAATAGATACACAGAAATTAGAGTGACATTATTTCAAACCATGATGGCCACAGCCAGTGAGAAGGTGAAGTCTTCAGCACACTCCTCCCTCACGACTCCATCACATCTTTATTCTGTCTAAAAACTCATAGGCATCTTTGGTAAAAAACTGACAAACAGATTTTAATAGCTCTGTGAAAATGTGTAAAACTAAAATATTACCTGTACATGAGAATCATGGTTCGTTCATTCATTCATTCATTCATTCATTCAATTCCTTAGTCCATTTTGACAAGAATCCATAAATTAACAGCAATAACTTTCAAATGTACTAGCTACTGTAGCATTCGAGCTTGCTGCCCTAAGTCCACACATCTTCCAAAACGCCAATGCAAAGTTAGGAAGGGCAACAGCAGCCTTCTATCCCAACCCAAACATGATACGTTGAGGCTGCAACTTTCAGATTTCCCAGCTAATCTGGCTCCCAGTTCTGGGAATTAAAACAAATCTGAATGAGATTTGGAAAAGGGCTGTGATAGAGAATACCAGTAGGTATAATGAGGGACATTTTGCAAAAGGGCTTATAGGGATGTGTATGCTTGTGCCCATAGATATAATCACATCTGCTATTCTTTCTTATGTCACACCTTAAAAAATTTTTTTATCCCTTTATTATTTTTATAAATAACTCGAGACAGCGAACATACCTAATGCTCCTTCCTCCTCCTATTTTCCCCACAACAACAACCCCGTGAGGTGAGTTGGGCTGACAGTATGTGACTGGCCCAAAGTCACCCAGCCGGCTTTCATGCCTAAGGCGGGACTAGAACTCACAGCCTCCTGGTTTCTAGCCTGGTGCCTTAACCACAAAGAAACGGTTTAATATTAGGCATTTTCACGATAATTATTGTTGATTAATCATTATTCAATATAAAGTGGGGTTCACTGTTGTCTTTATCCTTCCTAGATGCCTGGACCAGAAGGCGGAATGGACAGCGACCAACCGATCACCGCGTAGCCTCTGCAGTCTCCGCAGCTCCTAATTCAGCCGGGCTCAGGAAAAGATTAAGAGGGAGCCGCTCGGGGGCCCTAGACGCGGCCTCTTACCCTCGGGTATGGCAGACGGAGCGGAAGGGACGGCAGTGGAGGGCTCTGGCTGCCTCCAGCCCCGCGAACGGAAGACCTTCGGCAGGAGCAGCGACACGCATAACACTAAGCAAGAGGCCAAAGCCACTTTCCGGAACGCAGAGTACGCCATGGCAACAACTTCGCCCCAGCCACAACCGGAAACACAATAAACCCAACCCTCGCCCCTTAGCGTCACATCCACCCGCTCCTTGTTCTAAGCACGGCGTTACCATAGAGTCGTTAAGGGTCGTTAGGAGAGAATGGCAAGGTGTGTCATTACTGCGCTTGCGTAGAAGCCCTGGCCTTGCGCGCGTGCAGCTTCGGAAGGCAGGGCGAGACTCTTGTTTGTCCACACGGGCTGCGAATAGAAAACTGCGACTGACACGAGGAGGCGGGGACGCGAGCAATTGCTCGGCTGTGATTGGGCCACCGTCGTAGCGGCAGCGCTTAAAGGAGACCTCGGGTGTCAAGAGTTAAAGCAGCTGATGCTCTTAAAAGATTACTGCGTCCAGCTGATGGGCGCCCCGCTTGCTGTGGCCGATTGGTGGCAGCACCCACCTCGTCCCCTGCCTGGAGCTGGAGGGAAACCACGCAGATATTAAGTCGCTCTCACGCCGAGGCCCATTTACGAGAAGCTTGGGTGCATCCTGCTTTTAGTGGTGGTGGTTTATTGGTGCTAACTTGGTCTCTTTTCGTTCTGTGGTACAGTAGAGCGTTCCTCCATCCTGATCGGGGTGAAAGCAGAGCCCAGCGTGAGAAGTCAGCAGATCAAGCAACTTGATAGAAGCGAACGGCCTCTTTCCTCTGGCGGT
Source organism: Charina bottae (assembly GCA_023362775.1). Classification (NCBI taxonomy): domain Eukaryota; kingdom Metazoa; phylum Chordata; class Lepidosauria; order Squamata; family Charinaidae; genus Charina; species Charina bottae. The sequence continues at coordinate 181,713,581 of JALMGJ010000001.1, read as the reverse complement.
CGTGTGTCCGATCAGTTCTGCTCGGTATCCTTTGCTAATTTTTTTGTGGCTCAGTCTCATTCTGGTGGGGGACACAAACTACTTGCACAGGTCGGGTTTGCGCCGTACACGAGGCCTGTGGTTGGTTGGCTTGTGGCTCAGTGTGTCATGCGAACACAAGCTCTTGATCTATGGCTGGCCTGGCAGTTTCCACGCTGCTATTCAAAGACCAAATAGCCTTTGTGCTGCCTGGAGAGAGATGAGTGAGAAAGGAGAGGTTGTATAGGTGCTGGCTGGGTTCACCCTTCCTGTAAAAACTGGTTACTGAATGAATCCATTTTCTGCTCTTGCTCAGTTGACCCACAAATTAACCAAATAGCCTGGGTTTACATATGAAGCCACACATAGACCGGCTATGATTAAAACTAAACTGTCTTCTGGTTGTTATACTTACCCCCCCCCCATATATAAACTAAACAACTTAGGATGTATGCACTCAGCTGCTGTTGCAACTGGGCTGTTTATGAACACTGTGTAAATACAACCAATCTGTTGGGGGGGGGGGTTTGCAGGAGAAAGATGTGGAGCTCTGCTGACTGCTGTGCCATCTAGAGAGAGAAAACAGCCTCTGTCTCTCCCACTGATTTGAGCGGTGTTTAATGGCATCCGTCTCCATCTTCTCACCTCTGTTTTCCTGCTGTATCTGGTGTCCGAAGATAATTTGTTGTCCAGTAAAACAGAATGCACCATCCAATGTCCTTTCTTGCACTCAGGATGATTTCTACAATTCTCATTTGCTGAACTACATTTGTAGTAGCTGTGGGCATTTACCTTGCAGGACCCTGTTTTATCCTGATTTAAAAGCAAGGGTGAATGATAATTCCATATAAGATTATAGTCTTGAGCCCAAATTAGACATGGGGTATTCTATAAGGGAAAGCTGTTAGTGCTACTAAATGAAAAACAGTTGCTTCTATTTCTTAGTCTTACTACATTTTTCATGGGAAGAAAAAAAGATGGAAGAAGTTAATTCCTCTGAAAAGTCCATGATTGTAAGGCTTTTATCCAACAAAACACTTACTTTGTATTTAAGTTGCTGCTGTTGTTTTTAAGAATAATTGGAACACTAATGAGGGAAGATTTAACTTTTCTTGTTCGACTCTGGTTTATTGTCCTTGCTGAGATCTCCCCTTCTCACCTCTTAGTATGTCAGGAGCATGGTTACCTTAGTGTTGATAGAACTTTCCATCATAATGCCAATAGCAGGTTGGATTGGATGAATGATTAAAAAGGAAAGAGGTTTTGCTTCTCCCCTTTAGTGCCATCCTGTGCAGAAATATGACAGCACATGGGAAAGGACAGAAGATGAAAGCAAGTATAAAAAACTGAAATGAGAGCATGGCGATAATGTGGCTGTTCCTACCTATCCTCCTGCCTTGGTTTCTATAACTCCTGCATGATCAGATCAGGGAACACCGCCATATTTTTCTATAGTAAAATTGGATCTCTTGAGGTTTTTTTAAAACTTGGAATCATTGCTTAATTACTTTTAATGTTTTGGCTTGGGGTAGGTAAGCTCGTTGGGCACAAATAAATTATGAGCATGGTTTGGCAAAGGACTTTTAGGCCTAGTTCTGAGGAACAAAGTAGGAAGAGACTCCATCAAGTTGAATTTGACTCCTGGTGACCAATGTCCTGGTTACTTTCTTAGCAACAACATGGAAGTAGTTTGCTTTTGCACTCAGCTCAGGAGAGTTGAACTTGATTACAGTAGTACTTTGTTGAGAAACCACCAGGACTGTACATTAGACTGGAAAATATCCTGAAAGAAGACAGGAACAAACCCCTTCCATAATGTTAAGAAAACTACATGGTTGTATCCACATAGTCACCAGATGTACTCAAGCAATAAGGGATAAATTACATGTAAATTAGGACTATTCTTGTTAAGCAGATGCAACTTTTGTATCTCATTGAGCAGATTCAAAATGATTGGCTTCAATTCTGAAAAGATATGCAACATCATGGGACAAGATTGTAAATTTCATGTTAAATTGATCTGCATTTCCATGGCAAATCCCTACAAATTTTGTATACATGCATTTCCCTCGTAACCCTTGCCCTAGAAATGAATCTGCTGCACTGTTTACTTTCAGTGTGACTTTTTATTGGCTCCATCTTGCCCCTAAATCTTTAGTATTAGTCACTATATCTATTGTATTGTTGTATCTGATGTTTACACACTGAATATGGAGAGCATTTGAAAAGGAGCCATATCTTCATGGTCAGTCCAGGTGTCTGGGATAGAATCAGCAGTACTATTTCTACATGTGAATAGGCTTTCAGAAGTCATCTTCCTATTCCTCCTAATAATGTCTTTGCTGCTTTTTCATTCTCTCAGACACAGGCTGCATTGCAATTTGAATAAAAATAACTGTTCTGTTATGAGAAACCCTTGGTGGCCCTCAGAATGTTGTTGAAACACAAATCCCACTAGGCCTGGACAGCATGACTAATGTTAGGGGATGCTGGGAATTGTAGTTCAGCAATATTTGGAGGACTACAGATTCCAAAGACATTTCTAACAGAAGTCAAATACTCTAGTAGTTAGCAAAATTGCATATTCACTCACCCTAGGCTTGAGCAGTTATACTCAAGGTGAATTGTATGTCCTTGAAGAAAATGTATGAATGTCAAGGTTTCTTTCAGCATAATGCATACCACTAAGATTAATAGTTTCTTCAGTCAGGAGGATCTCTAGAATCTAGAGTCTAGATTATGGCCTCCAGGGGCAGAATCAATATCCTGGCCTAGTGGCACCAGGCTACTGGTAATGCTATGTAGCCTAGCAGACAGTAACCACTTGGAATGGCCATGAGATCCCCTCAGTGCTTAGCAAGAAAAGATTCCTGTTCTCTGTCATCCCTAAAGACCAGGGTGCTTTGAACTAATGCCCAAGTTCTATGCTGCATCTTGCCTCCTCCATTGCCAAATTTGTTTGCATGGTCATTCCTGAATTAAAAAAGTACCTGCACTTTGATTCTTGGGTCATTTTGGTGCAAAAAAAATAAAATAAAATAGGCAGCACCAATTAATTTAACAAACCAGTACAAAATGCCCCTGCTTAAATTGTACTTCGCATATCCATAATCTCTGTGATACATTTTATGTATACTTTACCCTTGGGTAAAAAGTGTAAGCATATAAATGCTTTCTCACATAATCTTACTAAAGCACATCCCTGCCTATAAATATTCATACTACTGCCAAAACATTTACAAGCTTTCCCCAAAGGTGAAATATGTGTAATGTATTTTTGCCTTCTGGGTATAAATATTATCCAATACATTTTGGTTAATATGAATACACTAATTATTCTTGTAACCCTTTTGAAAAGGGTCATCCTCATGATGTGATTTTTTTTAAAAAATGTAATTACAGTAATTGGATACTTAATCTAATTAAAACTGGCTTTATCTTTAATGGGTATTTTTCTAAAGACAGAATGACAATTGACTTTTTGATAATCACTGTTTTTCTTTCTGCTGCAGGATGCATTTAAGATATACTAGAAATCAGAGAATGCCGCCTTCATACCATCTGCCAATGGAGCCAGGCAAAATTACATTTTTATCCACTGTAGGCAAAACATTTATGTTAATTGTGAGATAGGGATATCTTTACATTTTATGATGCTGTTGATTTTCACTGAGACACTTTTAAAGTTGATTAAAGGAACCTGATAATGGTAACTTCAGTGCACAGGTGTTGTCTAACTACAGGACAGTTTGTGGAAGTAACAGGATGCATCTAAATCTTAAGTTCTCAACTGTTTGAGTAAACATCAGTATTTTGAATTGAAAATGAAGGCGAGATGATTTTGCCAGCAACAAACACACAGTAGAATTTAATGTACAGGATACAATAAATGTTCCACCAAACTTACTGCCTTTCAGGTGGAAAATTGATGGAGTACTAGGTGTTGCTGAACTTCAACTCTCACTGGCCATTGGTGAGTGATTGTGGGAGTTAGGGTTCAGCAAAATTTGAATGGCCATTATACCAAATGTTCCTTAAATGTTGAAAGTGCTTCATCCATTTTTGTGATGGATGTTTGTATGAAAAACTTCATATTGTAGTTGTATTTTGTCTGACTCGCATAATACTGCAGATTGGAAACTGCAGTTGCAATATGGAAATAACTTGGTTGGACTATCTTATATGTTGACTTAATGTCTATTAAAGGAAAACCCTGGACTAACATTTTTCTATGTCACAAGCCATACTAGCTTTGAGGAATTAATCCACAAAAAATTGTGTGTTCTTGCACAGGTGGGTACTAATTTGCAAAGTACTCTTTTCCTTCAGCAGGAGTGAGACCACCTTCTCCAAGCATTGGTGGATCTCTCTCCGAACACTCAAAGATCCTCGGTGTTCAGGATACTATCTTTTGTCGTCAGCTGGACAGACCATCAAGCACCATCATAGTCTAATTTAGGACAATTCTGAACATACTTACCTTACTGCATTCACTGAAGATTTTTCTTTTTTAAATTCTCAGTTGCATCTTTTAGGGAAAAAACAGACAAAAAATAAAAGCATCTTTCCTTTTTATATTGGTGAAGTAACCAAACAAACTGAAATATTATCCTTAAAGTGATTCTAAATGATGAAATATACTCTATGGTTTTTATTTATGTGGCTACTATGATTACCACGGTTTATGAAATGGTAACAGCTTATCTTCTCTATTTTTATCAAGAAGAGAAGACACCAAGAACATGCGTCCATGAAAAAAAATAGAGGATCAGTTGGAAATGATGGGTATAACATAATTTGTTTGAAGCTACTCCTTACAAGGATTCCTGACCTTGGCTATCAAGGTATATGATTATCTATCTACTATATCTCCAGGTCCTGCTTACAAACTTCATGGGCATCCTTTGGGGAGAAACAAGGTGATGGACTGAATAGGCTTCAGTCTAGCCTAGCATGATCCGTATTACTAAATGAATTCAGGCTCCAAACGATGGCATATTCTATTATATCTGTTGACCAGTCACTGGCAGAAACTTTTAATGAAATGCCAAATCCTGAACAGCACAAGGAGCAGCACAAGGTGGCAGCATTCATCTGGAAAAACATCCAGGAACAATTCCCATGAGGATTTCTGTTCTGTTTTATAACCATTTGCTGTGAAGCACTGGTATGTTAGAGGGTTTTTAATATAAAAAGAGATGATCAGATAGAGGCATTTCAGTAATTATCAGATGTTTGCTTTGCAACTCTGAAATGTGCCGTCTTCTCATAGATTCATGGGATACGATAATTCTTCCAAATTGAAATTGGGAGAATGCTTATTCCACAAGCCATTTCTGCCAACTACTAATTCTAGTTAAACATCGTCCAGTGGTGTATTTCTGTCATACCTAATGCTCAACAATGCAATGCAATACAGTAGCAATTTCATGGGGATCATCATCATTTATTCTCATTGGGAAGAATGGACTAATGCACTTCCAATATTGTATGCGAAACTTTTAAAAAGTCAGCTAAATGTGCCAAGAATTAATGAAGAATGTGGAACTTCATCAGGAGCATCAAATATGCTAAATATGCTGCTAAGGAAATTGCAACAAGTTGATGAGGATGTTTCTATTATTCCATTTGCTTTCAAGAACTATTATTTCTATGATTTCCATGATTTTCCATAAATATTCATGATAGTGAGAAAAGTGACTGATGCCTATGAAATGAAATAATTTTTTTAAAAATAGGAAAGGCAGGACTGTCCTTCCATTTCTTAGAGTTTACTACGGCCTTTTCTTTGATGACATCCCCCCCCCCCATTTAGGCTAACAAATCTAGTGTATCTGTTCTTCAGATAAAAGGGAAGTGGAAACATTTTGCAACTCTGACTTCCTCCATGTTCACATGTATACCATTCCATTTTATTTTATTTTATTTATTTACTTCTTTGAATGCTGCCCAGTCCTGAAGGCTCTGGGGATTAAAGCCTTAGAATTATGAGTTAATCAAAGTTTTTTTCTTGCCCGGGAGAGTTATTCAGCTGGATTTTAGTGAATCACAAATGTACCTTTTTCAGTAAATGGAATATTTTGGGGAGCTAAGGAAAAAATAAAAATCAGAAATTAGGCTGCGGTTACTCTTTGCCTGTCTGCTTCTTCATAGTTGAGTTGGAAGAAGCCATGAATCTGAGCTAGCTGTGTTGGGTTTTTGCCACTAAAAAAAGAGTGTTATGTTACTTTAAGCTGAACAAACTTATACAACTGTTCAGAGACCACAGCCTACTTCATCAGATGCAAACCACAATTGTTGAGTTCAAACATTGTGCTAAACCAGAACTGAACCACATTGTCTTAGCATGATATCCAAGGCAAGCCACTTGCAGTCTTAAGTTGCAGTTGTTTTGCGAGATATATACTGTATTCTCTTTCAGGATATGCAACATTATACAAAGCACAGAAAATAAATAGGAGGGATCGATATTATTTATTTTCGTCAGTGACCAGATAAAAAAGAATAGCAAGCCAAAGAAATTCAATGTTTAAGCTAAAATGAAATGGAAATATAGCTAAAACTATTTTACATCAAAACCGTTTACTGTCTTTCACCATACTAAGCCATTCTTGCTTGAACCATGTCTGCATACCACTTTATATACTACTTTTGATTTTTCAAACTTTTCACCTATCCTTTTGAGGAATTCATCAACTGATACAACCGCATGTGGCTTGCTTTTTCCCTTCCTCTCCATTCTGTATATTCTTTGCAATTCAATCCTCATTTATTCTGTCTATATGACCAAGCCACCTTGAGATACTTCTTTCATACTGGTCATTCACTTCTGTATTCAGTCCACATTCATTCAGATACTTGTTCTTTGTATCCTCTTGTTAGATACCACATGCATTCCTACAATCCCAACTCTCACTTCCATATAACAAAATGGTGAAAACATACTCTTAAACACAGCCATTTTCAATTCTTTGAATAAACATTCTTTGCAGCAGACCCTGGTCTACCTTCTACAGTATCCATATTTTCACATCTTAAAATTTCTCAATTTTTCCAACTTTACTAAACATTCTACGAAGATTCTCAAATTCATTTTATTTGCTCCAGTTTTTTTCCACGTATGTATAATTTGCAATCATTTATCCCATTTTCCCCATCATATACAATTTCCTTGGACCTTACTAGTTCAATTTTCAGATCCAGATTACTTGTTGCATAATACACTCTACATGACATTCACTGCAAATCAGTCAGGTTCTCAGCCATCAATGCATCATCTGCATATACAGTAAAAGTATGCATACTGTACATTCATGTCCCTAACCAACAAACCTCTAATACAGAGCTTTCCAAACTTTTCATGTTGGTGACACACTTTTTAGACATGCATCATTTCATGACACACTCTTACAGCAGGGCATCATTTCGCAACACTCTTGCAGCAGGGCACAAGGCAGGCACGAGGACCTGCGCGGAATCCTGGCAGGGCAGGTTTGGAGGCAGCAAGGCACAAGGCAGGCACTAGGGCCTGCATGGAATTGCAGCAGGTTTGGAGGCAGCCAGGCACAAGGCAGGCACTAGGACCTGCGCGGAATCCTGGCAGGGCTCGGAGGCGGCAGCAGCTGCGACACACCCAGACACTGCGGCCGACAGTAACGTGATCCGACACACAGTTTGGAAAGCTCTGCTCTAATACCACCACAAGCATTTCATGGACATTAATCCATAAATAAAGTAAACAGCTAAGAGGACATCATTTATTCTTATCTTACTCTCTGCTCAATGTTGACCCATTTACTAAGCATTCTATTTATTCTCAAGCATGATTTACTTCCACTGTATGCTGCTATTGTTGCATTTACAAACCAGGTTTCAAAAATGCAAAACATTCCATAGATCACCATGAAGATGATGATGCTATCTGTTCAATTGTGTCCGATTCTTGGCGATTCTATGGATATAGAGATATATACATAACCATACACTTTTTCTAAAGCAACAAACAATGAAAATTTTTCACATTCATGTGTTTAATTGCTTGTCTGAAAAGCAAAAATACGTTCTGCAAACCCTCTACCTGCCATAAAGCTGACCTGCACTTCCCAAATTTCATTCAATGTCACTTTTTGTATCCTTTCAATAAGAATTCTGCCAAATATCCCAGGCACATGTAACTAACTAATCCCTTTATAAGTTTGCTTTAACTTTTGCTATCTTTTCCTTTATAGGAAAACAATAAAGGCAATACATGCATTCTTTCAACTGTTGGACACAGATGCAGTCTTCGCACATGTTCAACAAGTCATGCAGCCGCTCCCCCAGCAAACCACATCCAAATTTTACCATTCATCCAAATTACCCTATCTACACCTGCAACCTTACCCACTTGCAATGTTCTTACAGTATTTATATCTTTCTTGGATGCTACCTTTTATAGTATTGAGAGTCGTTGAGAGTTGAGCAGCATACAAGTTTAATAAATTATTATGGTTGGTCGCACAGTCAGCCAGATGTTTAGACTGGATTTGGCATTTTTATCCACCTATCGAGTCCTTCCCAAGGACCTGGGATAGGCAGATGTTGTTTAATAATATTAAAGGTATTGTCACAGGATGTTCCAAGTAAAGCTGCCTTTTGCAATTGACTGATGGTGATTTTGTCAGTGCCGATGGTGTTCGAGTGGTGCTTCAGATGTTTTGGGATTGCATCCAAGGTGCCTGTTACTATTGGTACTATCTTTAATTTTTTATATTATTATTATTATTATTATTATTATTATTATTATTATTATTATTATTTTCAATTTTACCCTTCAATGCATCACTATTGTCATACAAATCACTAAAATAATCCTCATAGTATTCCCTCACTTCAGTTTCATCACTTATTTTTAATTTCCTTTACTTTGCTGGAGATTCCTTGTTTAGTCTTTTTCATCCACTTTCAAAATACTTTTTGGTGTTTCCATTAATATTGCTCTGCATTTTCTCTGCCTCTTTTAATCTTGACCATTTCTTGCTCACTTTTATGCCGTCTTTGCAACTATTTTTCACCACAAGCAAGAACATCAATTATGCTTTTAGATTTATATGTACCCCTTTTCCGTGTGTATGTATGAACAGACCTATGCGTAAGCCATCCATTCAGAACAAACAGTATTTAAACACATAGTCACCAGTCACCTTCTCATTCATTTTCAGGTCTCCAAATGGCTCAATAACTTTTTCTTTGTTCTTTCTTGTTTTCTACATCCATCTCTTCATATCACCTAATAATATTTTCCCCTTAATTACACTCATTCAGAATGTTGCACTGTTTGTCATTTCTGGTTCTTCTACTATCATAATTCACCTAGTGTAACATGCAACTTGTATTTCAATCTATGGAGTCTGACTTTGTATGCACCCATAACAAACTAGATGATACCAATTCATACTTTGTGACATAATTTTAGCCTATTCATTCATAATTAAACCTGCATACTCACTTCCATGAATGTATTCATCTATCCCACAAGATCCTTGAGTTGCTTTCAGATACCATTCCTAAGAGGAATGACAATGAGAAGGCAATCCTCAAACCAGAAATGCATCATTTAAAAGCTAGCCTTTTTAGGAAGCTTTTTAGCTAATTTTAGTCTAATTTGTTGTTTGGCAGATGCAGATCCTGCTGAACATGTGGTTGGTGGGTGTTTGGCCCTCTTTCTTACTGTAGAATGCTGACTGTAAGATCTGGAAAAGTACCATTAGACTAAAAGTCTGTACTTGCTTCTTCAGTGAACTACACATAGAGTAGTTAAGTATAAAATTGCACTCTTAATTGATGGGTCTTTCCCCACTTACACCTAACCATGGCAGGAACACATCTTGGCACATCTTGTTTCTGCCATTTCTCCATGATATTTATTTATTTATTATTCAAATTTATCACCGCCCATCTCCCCTCAGCGGGGGACTCTGGGCGGTTTACAAAAATACTCAACAAAACCTATAAAAATAAATACAATGAACCCATCTAATAAGATAAATAGATAAAAATCCAATGATGGTAAAATCTCACTGAAAAGGGAGGACACTATGGGGCCAGCCATCCCCAGGAGGAACTATTACCTCCCTTGTCCCAGGCAAGGCGGCAGAACCAGGTCTTTAGAGTCTTCCAGAAGGTCGTGAGTGAAGAGGCCTGTCTCACCTCTGTGGGCAAGATATTCCAAAGTGCGGGCGCTATCGCAGAGAAGGCATGCCTCCTGGACCCCGCTAGATGGAATTCTCTTGTTGATGGGATCCGAAGCATGCCCTCTCTGCATGCACGGGTGGGGCAGGTGGATGTTATCAGGATGAGACAGTCCCTCAGGTAACCTGGCCCCATGCCATGTAGGGCTTTAAAGGTGATAACCAACACCTTGAATTAGACCCAGAAGCAAACTGGTACCCAATGCAGCTCGTGCAGCAGTGGTGTCACGTGTGCTGATCTTATAGCACCCATAACTGCCCACGCGGCCACATTCTGGACCAGCTGAAGCTTCCGGATACTTTTCAAGGGTAGCCCCATGTACAGTGCGTTGCAATAATCTATAGGAGATGACAAGGGTATGAGTGACTGTTTGGAGGGCATATTGTCTTCAACTCACCTCCAGTCCCTGATAAGTGAACTCGCCCTTAGCTGTATCAGTGTTTCCACCCTTCCTCCCCCTTCTGACAACATCCAAGAGCAATCTCAAAGTGGATAAAATTTGTTTAGCTTTTGTCTCCTCTTACCTTGGAGAAAGGTTGGGACTGCGGTGCCTGGATCAAGGGCAATAGAGGCAGGATAGAATCGGCAATGGGGACAGCTAATTTAATGCTGGGTGTGTTTTGTGCTGACTCAAGGGTGGGTGGAGAGCATTGCAGCTCTGCAGTGGAGAAAGGTCCCATGAATGTTACAATACCATGAATCTATAGGAAGCTTTTAGTTTGAAGAACAACTAACAGACACAGATAATTGAGAGCACTTTTTGCCATTGGACTTGCAGATTTTAGTTTGTGCACTAATAGGGTCCTGGAGAAAACAGGAGTAGTCAGTTAATTAATCAGTTCATCAATCTTCTGCACTTAAAGATTGGAGGGTGCTGTGCTAGCAATTAAAGAAAAAACAAGCAAGCAAACAAAAGCAATTAAAACTCAAGGTCAAAAGGCAGCTCAAGACTCTGATCACATGTGCATGCCAGAAAGGAGACCATCATCAGGGCTTATCCCTGCTCCTGGATTAGTAGCCAAAGCTTGTTTTCTGTCCAGAGTTTAGATCCGCTCCCTGCATTACACAATGGCTGTGTTCACACCCAACATCAAAGCAATGCTCTTTTACAAGGTCATGGTTTGCTGAACAAGCCACAGTGATCTGGGCTGAAACATCACACTAAATCAAGGATCTCAAACTCAAATGGCTACAAGGCCTGCATAAAAACCAGACCAAGGATCACAACACTGAAGCTCCCCCCCCCCCCCCCGAAAAGTCTCTAGTGAGTCAAAACTGAATATCGGGACATGCCACCCAAATTACACTTATCAAATAAAAATAAATCCACTATGAAGCAGAACTACAGGTGACATCCTACTTCCCCTCACCTCCCCAGTGGTGCCACACCTCAAGAAAAGCCCCACTCATTAAATATATTTGATTTTCACAAGTATACAACAAGCCCACCCTTGCTGCAGCTCTTCATCCCCACTGACAAACCCTAGCCCTGGCCACAAGAGTGCCCTGATGCAGAGCTAGGAGGCAGCTGTCCCTTAGCCTGACCCACGGGGGTGTCCCACCCCTCCCTAGGACTGAGCCCCACCTTCACCCTAATACTGCATTGAGTGCAGAGTTATGGAGGTGGCCTTGAAGAAAGTATGCAGCAGCCATTACAAAAATATCTGCTTAGCCTGGAGAGGCAGAAGGGGTGCGTGGAAGCAATTCAAGATTGTTCTGCCTTGACACTCTTTGGTGTAAGAGGGAGGGAAAGAAATACTATCAAGCTTTTGTTATAGCCTATATAGATAAAGTAGAATTCTAGTAATTCATGTGCAGCCTGACCAGGTCTACCTCAAGGGGCTGACAGTACGGATGAGCCACTCCAGCAGTGTGGAGAGGAAGACCTGGCCCTGACCACAGCCATTACAGTATGCCATCCCCACACCTTCTCCCAGGTCAATGGAAGACCAGCAAGCCACTAACCCCGGCAGTTGGCTCCCTACAGATGCATGAGTGAGGCACCCTCTCACTATGGAAAGTGATCTGTATCTTTCTGAGTAGTATGTATATTCTTTAGAGTGCACCATTGTGGCCACGATCTTGACTGTTTTTACTATACTGTACAGACACCTCTGACTGCGAGGTAAGATGTGGAATATTGTAAGTAATAAGTAATCAGAATATTGAGATGCCCTACATGGTATCTAAGATTGATAAATGATGTTTGAGGATCTTTGAGAAGGAGCACCTGACAGAAGTTCTGAAGAAGGTGTTTTATATGATGCAGGGACAGCTGACTGTCAGAGATCGGCAGATCTCTGCCAAAGACGCTAGACGAATATGCGCATTCCAGGAGGTTGCAACTGACACGGAAGAGACGCCAGCTTGGAAATAGACCGGTTCGCACCTAGCTGACGATCGCGAATACACATCCCCGCAAGCGGATGTCTGAGCGTCTTGGAAGACACAAGTTACACGTATCACCACCAAAGAACCTTGGGGGGGGGGAGATTTAAAGGTGCACACATTACTGGTTTCAGTCATTCAAGTCTTTGTTCGTGCTAACTTCTGTATGCTATAATAAACTCTTCTGCTTCTAAGAACTCATGCGTCTGTGAGTTACTCTAGAGCAGGGAGATTATAGATATCGGATGGAGTGCCTTACATAAAGACTTGAATGGAAAAAAAATTTTTGACTACCTATCCCGGGGATTACTCTGATATCCAGCGAACCCTCGATTGAAGGTGGCCACGCACACAACCACACCTCATTACCGCAGCATGAAATGGAATTGGTAGAGGTGGCAGAAATCAGCGAAGAAGCCGGACCCAGCTCAGCAAGCACCCAGAAGATGGAGGGAGCTGCCGGTGAGCGGGAGGGCAAGGAAGCACAGAGGAAGGAAAAACACATAGAGGTAACCAAAACCCCCACCCATCTAAGAAGCACCGAGCCGAGGCTGGCAGGATGGTCCGTAGCTGTGGGCGAAGGGATGGTGGAGAAAGGGGGAAAAGGCACCAAGAAGAGGGTGACACCAACCCAGCGCATCGTGCGTTTAGAAGACCAGATGTCCCATGTGCAGTTGAATATAGGACTGCTGATCAACAAAATGGACTCATTGGGAGCAGCCTTTGGGAAATTGATGGACAAACTAGGTGAACCCAGAGTGAGGGAACAGAGCCTGGTGACACCCGAAGAAGAGGGGGACATTGGGGAACCGGACGTCGAAAGTGAGGGGGAGGAAGAAGAATTTCGCCCCTACAATCGATCACCCATGACCCCGTCATACAATCAATGCACGACCCCAGGGGGGGTTCACACACCGTTTGGCATAGGTGAATTGAAGACGAAATTTAATGGAGACCCCAAGAATTTAGCATGCTTTTTAACGCATGTACAAGGGTTCATGAGGGAATTTGAATACACCTTCCAAACAGAGGAGAGTAAAATCAGGTATGTCTCCAGTTTTTTGGAAGGGGAGGCAGGTGACTGGCTGGTAACGCTACATGACGGGGGCAAGGGAACTACTGGACTTTCAGAAGTTTATGTATGCCCTCCGGAAACTATTTGAAGATACGCTGACTAAAGTATCAGCCAGGGCACGGCTCCGGAACTTAAGGCAGGGAAACAGAGCAGTAGCTGAATATGCTATGGACTTTAAAAAGCTCTTATCTTACCTGCCGGAACGGCCAGAATTGATAAAGATTGAACACTTCCAGTATGGATTAAAACAGGACCTACTGGAAAAGGCATTAGATAGAGATGACCCTGGAACTTTAGAGGGGTGGATCCAATTAGCTGGGAAAATTGAGAGTAACAGACTACAGCTACAAAGTATCAGAAACTTACAATTCAGGCAGATGAACGAGGGGACTTTCATTAACCAGCCCCGTTCGAACGTGAAACAGTGGAATTGGGAAGAGGAAAAGGATCGCCGGACAAGAGAGGGACTGTGCTTCCGCTGCGGGAAGGAGGGACACCGAATAAGCGCGTGCCCTCAAGGGAAAGCGAGCGTTAAGGAAAAACCTCTGGCGAAAAAGGCAGCTGACAGAAGTACCCTCAAAGCAACACACACCAAAGGAAAAGGAGCGGCTGCGGCAACCGTGAACCCATGGCAGAATCCGGACCTAGAAGAAGACAGCAACGACTCTGACTTTGAAATCCAGACGGCGGGAAACAAGCCAGGTCTGTTCTGATGAGTGCCACAGGACAGACCTCCACAAAGGGGCGCAAAGGAAGTAGTCGCAACAACCCGACAATGCACCTAAAGGTACAGTTGAGAACTTTGGGTGGGAGGAAATGGCTGAGGGCAAGAAACCCCAAGGTGGATTGGGTCTCGGGAGATTTGGACTTTACGGACGGGACTTATCAGGAGATGGACAATGATAGCACACCTAACTACATTGAGCTGGGGGCAATGGGGATGGAATTTGAGGAGGGGAAGCAGGACCAAGGAGGTGGCACACTCACAAGCACAATTCCGGAGAAATACCTCCCGGTAGCAGAGATATTCGACAAGAAGAAATGTGAGCAAGAACCCCCCCATAGGCAGTCAGACGCAACCATTGACCTCATCCCAGGGGCACCGTTTCCCAAGCCCAAGATGTATGCCATGACGCAAAAAGAACTGCAAGAATTGCGCAAATTCATAGATAAAAATTTGGCACGGGGGTTTATTGAGCCAGCCAACTCCCCCCTTGCAGCCCCGGTATTGTTCAGGAAAAAAAAAGACGGGTCCCTCCGGCTTTGCACTGACTACAGGGGTCTTAATGCAATTTCGGTTACGAGACAGTACCCTCTCCCGTTGCTGAAAAACATGTTAGCCCAGCTATCAAAAGGGAAAATTTTCACGAAACTAGATGTCAGGGAAGCTTACTATTGTGTTTGCATAAGGGAGGGGGACGAGTGGAAAACTGCATTCAATTGCCCATTGGGATCTTTCCAATACAGGGTGCTCCCGTTTGGGATTGCGGGGGGACCGGGAATCTTCATGAGGTTCATAAATGAAGTATTGTATGAATTTCTGTACAAAGGGGTAATCGTATATTTGGATGACATACTGATTTTTTCTGAAAATTTGGAGGAACACATGGAATTAGTTAAGAGGGTGCTTGAGAAATTACTCGAGGCGAAGCTTTATGTGAAACTTGAGAAATGTGAATTTCACAGGGAGCAACTAGACTTCTTGGGGTATCGCATTTCGCATGAGGGCATCGAGATGGACCCTGAGAAAGTCAAAGCGGTCCTGGGCTGGCAGCCCCCCCGAACGCGCAGACAGCAGCAAGCGTTCCTCGGGTTTGCGGGGTTCTACAGGCAGTTTATTCAGGATTTCGCGCAGATTGCATTGCCCTTGACTGACTTATTAAAGACGAAAAGCAAGGGTGCAAAAGCGAAAGCCCCATCACCGAGCACAAAACTCGTGTGGACACAAGAATGCCAGGTAATTAATAAATGGTAACTAATACATGATAAGCCCCTATAGCTTCATTATGGGCCAAAGGTCAGCTGAAATCAAACAGTCTTCAGGGCATTTCTAAACGTTGAGAAGAATCAGGGCCAACCTTACTGTAATTCCAATTGGAGCAGTATGTTTCAAAGTGTGTGGACTATTAGTGAGAAGGTCTGACGTGTTGTCCAAGCCCGTTGCACCTCATGTGGAGGAGAGATTCTCAATAGGCCTCCTCTCAATTACTGTATGGGTTAGTTGGGGCAGAACCATGTTTAGAAAAGTGTCCCCTGATACATCCTAGTCATATACCATAGAGGGCTTTGTAATAAGCAGCACTTTCCTTTGAGCCTTGAAACTTACTGGCAGCTAGTGCAGTGGCTTTAAAATGCATGCACTACTGCTGTCATGGGTTTCTCCAGCAAAGACCCTAACCACTTCATTTTGTACCAGCTGCAGCTCCCAAGTTGCTTTCAAAGGCAGCCCCATGCAGAATGCATTGCAATAGTCCAGTCACATGGTGATCACTGGAAGAGTCAGTTTTGAAGAGCTTCCTAGTCCAGGTAGGGCTATAACTGGTGTATTAGATGCAGCTAGGCAAAAACCCATCTGGCCATGACCAACGTTCTTGGATGCTTAGTAATGAACAATCTTAACCCTAACCCTGAGCTTACTTCTCCCCATCCAGTCTCTTACAGCCTCCAGACACCAATTAAAGTTTTCCATAGCATCTCCAGCTCAGGCCATGTCAGAGATCGGCAGATCTCTGCCAAAGCGCTAGACGGATATGCGCACTCCGGGAAGCTGAAACTGACATGTCACTGATGCCGGTCAAGTAGACCAGTTCGCACATGGCTGATGACCGCAAATACACATCCTCGCCAACGGATGACGACGCATCTCGGAAGACACGATTACACGTGTCTCCAAACAAAGAACCTTGGGGGGAGGGAATGCTTAAATGTAACCACTGTATCTGTTTCACTCATTCAAGTCTTTGTTCGTGCTAGCTTCTGTATCCTGTAATAAACTCTCCTACTTCTAAGAACTCCTGCGTCGGTGAGTTACTCTAGAGTAGGGAGATTACAGATATCGGATGGAGTGCCTTACATAAAGACTTGAATGCAAAACAAACCGGTTTTCCCGGGAAGCTTCACGGTTGAGACCGGCTTTTATGTACACTGGGCAGAGACCCGGGGGGGGGGAAAGTTTCGCAGAAAACGGCTTCCCCCAGCAGTGGAGCAGCAAGCAGCTGAGCGGCGGCGGCAGAGCAGAAGAAAAACCGGCGTCCCCAACAGCTGAGCAGTGGAGCAGCAAGCAGCTGAGTGGCGGCGGTAGAGCAGTAGCAAAACCGGCGTTCCCAAGCAGCTGAGTGGCGGCGGTAGAGCAGTAGCAAAACCGGCGTTCCCAAGCAGCTGAGCGGCAGCGGCAGAGCAGAAGCAAAACCGGCGTTCCCAAGCAGCTGAGCGGCGGCGGCAGAGCAGAAGCAAAACCGGCGTTCCCAAGCAGCTGAGCGGCGGCGGCAGAGCAGAAGCAAAACCGGCGTTCCCAAGCAGCTGAGCGGCGGTGGTAGAGCAGCAGCAAAACCGGCGTTCCCAAACAGCTGAGCAGCGGCGGTAGAGCAGCAGCAAAACCGGCGCTCTTAACAGCTGAGCAGGGGCATTCTGAGCAGCTGAGCAGCGGCGGTAGAGCAGCAGCAAAACCGGCGCTCTTAACAGCTGAGCAGGGGCATTCTGAGCAGCTGAGCGGCGGCGGAAGAGCGGCAGCAAAAACCGGCGGGGGTGGCGTAGCAGAAGAAACCGGCGCCCTAATAGCTGAGCAGCGGCAGAAACCGGCGGCCCCAAGCAGCGGAGAGGCGGTGAGCCTTAACAGCCGGCCGGTGGCGGCGCAGCAGCAGCAGCAGCAGCAGCAGCACAAAGGCGTTCTTAACAGCTGAGAGGCGGCGATCCCCAGCATCTAAGAGGCGGCGGAGACCACGTGGAGGCAAAGCGATGGCAGCGACCAGTGCTCCCAAGCAGCAAGCAGCCAGCAGAGACCATGAAATGGAATCGGTAGAGGCGGCAGGAGTGAACGAAGAAGCCGGACCCAGCTCAACAAGCGCCCAGACGATGGAGGGAGCTGCCAGTGAGCGGGAGGGCAAGAAAGCACAGAAGAAGCAAAACCACATAGAGGTAACGAAAACCCCCATTCCTCTAAGCAGCACCGAACCAAGGCTAGCGCGATGGTCCATAGCTGTAGGCGAAGGGCTAGCGCAGAAAGGGACAAAAGGAAACCAGAAGAAGGTCACCCCAACCCAGCGCATCGTAAGGTTGGAGGAACAGATGTCCAATGTGCAGTTAAATATAGGATTGCTGATTAATAAAATGGACTCATTGGGCGCTGCCTTTGAGAAATTAATGGACAATTTAGATAAACCCAGAGGGCGGAAACAGAGCCTGGGGCTACCCGAAGGTGAGGGAGACATCCAAAGTGAGGAGGAGGAGGAGGAATTTCACCCCTACAACAGAGCACCCAGGACCCCGTCATACAACCAGTTCATGACCCCAGGGGGGGTACATACACCATTTGGAATAGGTGAATTAAAAACGAAATTCAACGGCAACCCCAAGAATTTAGCATGCTTCTTGACTCACGTACAAGGGTTCATGAGCGAATTCGAATACACCTTCCGAACGGAAGAGAGCAAAATTAGTTACGTCTCCAGTTTTCTGGAAGGTGAGGCAGGGGACTGGCTGGTAACGCTTCATGACAGGAGGGCTAGGGAACTACTGGACTTCCAAGAGTTCATGTGTGCCCTCCGGAAACGGTTTGAAGACACGCTGACCAAAGTCTCAGCCAGGGCACGTCTCCGGAACTTAAGGCAGGGAACTAGGACAGTAGCTGAATATGCTATGGATTTTAAAAGATTATTATCCTATCTGCCGGAATGGCCGGAATCGATAAAGATAGAACACTTTCAATATGGCCTAAAACAGGACCTATTGGAAAAGGCATTGGACAGAGATGACCCTGGAACTCTAGAGGGGTGGTTCCAATTAGCCGGGAAAATCGAGAGCAACAGGTTACAGTTGCAAAGTATCAGAAAACTGCAATTTAGACAGAGGAACGAGGGTAATTTCACAAATCAAACCCGTACGCATGCGAAACAGCGGAGTTGGGAGGAGGAGAAGGATCGCCGGACTAAAGAGAGACTAAGCTTTCGCTGCGGGAAGGAGGGACATCGAATTAGCGCTTGCCCTCAGGGGAGAATGAACGCTAAGGAACAACCTCCGGGGAAAAAGGCAACAGACAAAAGTAACCCAAAGACAACACACACTAAAGGAAAAGGAGCAGCGGCGGCAACAGTGCACCATTGGCAGAATCCAGACCTAGAAGAAGATAGCGAGGACTCCGATTTTGAAATCCAGACGGCGGGAAACGAGCCGGGTCTGTTCTAATGAGCGCCACAGGACAGACCTCCACAAAGGGGCGCAAAGGAAGTAGTCGCAACAACCCGACAATGCACCTGAAGGTACAGTTAAAAACGCTGGGGGGACGGAAAGAGTATGCGGGAGTTGCCATGTTAGATTCGGGCTGTTCGAGGAATTTGATGCACCCGAACGTAGCCAAAAAGATGGGTCTGAACCTGTGTAAACTTAAAACCCCCATAACATTTTGCCAATTAGATGGGTCTGAACTGAAAGGGGGACCAGTGGAATTTTACACTGAAGGACTGCAAATGACGTTGGGAGCGCATGTGGAGACATTACGATTCTTAGTGGCTCCCATCGCAACACGTCCCATTGTGTTAGGATTAAAATGGTTGAGGGCAAGGAACCCCAAGGTAGATTGGGTTTCGGGAGAGTTGGAATTTACGGATGGGAAGTATCAGGACTTGGACAAGGGCGGCCCACCGGACTGCGTCGAGTTGGGGGCAACGGGGTTGGAATTGGAAGAGGGGGAGCGGAATAAAGGTGATAGCACACTCTCCAACGCAATCCCGGAGAAATACCTTTCAGTAGCAGAGGTATTTGACAAAAGAGAATGTGAGCAGGAACCCCCCCATAGGCAGTCAGACGCAACCATTGACCTCATCCCTGGGGCACCTTTCCCCAAGCCCAAGATGTATGCTATGACGCAAAAAGAATTACAAGAGCTGCGTAACTTCATAGATAAGAACTTGGCAAGGGGGTTCATTGAGCCAGCCAACTCCCCCCTTGCAGCCCCTGTCCTGTTCAGAAAGAAAAAGGACGGCTCACTCCGGCTCTGCACGGATTACAGGGGACTCAATGCAATTTCAATTACCAGACAATACCCCCTACCGTTGCTAAAAGACATGTTAGCCCAGCTATCAAAAGGAAAAATCTTCACAAAACTAGATGTCAGAGAAGCCTACTATCGGGTTCGCATAAGGGAGGGGTACGAATGGAAAACAGCATTCAATTGCCCATTGGGATCGTTCCAATATAGGGTGCTCCCGTTTGGGATTGCGGGGGGACCGGGAATTTTCATGAGGTTTATAAATGAAGTATTGTATGAATTTCTGTATAAAGGGGTAATTGTATATTTGGACGATATATTAATATTTTCTGAGAATTTGGAAGAACACATGGATTTAGTTAAGAGGGTACTTGAGAAGCTACTAGAGGCAAAGCTTTATGTAAAACTCGAGAAATGTGAATTTCACAGGGAACAGTTAGACTTCTTGGGGTATCGCATTTCACATGAGGGCATCGAGATGGACCCTGAAAAAGTCAAAGCGGTCCTAGACTGGCAGCCTCCCCGTACGCGCAGACAGCTGCAAGCGTTCCTCGGTTTTGCGGGGTTCTATAGGCAATTTATTCAGAATTTCGCGCAGATCGCACTGCCCCTGACTGACCTATTAAAGACAAAAGGCAAAGGAGCAAACGCGAAAGCCCCATCACCGAGCACGAAACTCGTGTGGACGCAGGAATGCCAGGCTGCGTTTGATAGCCTAAAAGAAATGTTCACGAGGGAGCCCATACTCAAACACCCAGAAGCAGACAAACCATTTGTGATACACACAGACGCATCAATTAGCGCAGTGGGGGCCATACTACTGCAGGCAGATGACACTGGGAAACTAAGACCGTGTGCATACATTTCACGGAAATTTAATCAGACGGAGAAACGATGGCATATTTGGGAGAAAGAGCCATTCACTGTCAAACATGCCCTAAGCACGTGGCGACACCTCTTGGAAGGGACAGCAGAGGCGTTCCAAGTGTGGTCTGACCACAAAAACTTGGAAGCTCTCAAATCCCCTAGAAAACTAAATCCCAAACACCTCCAGTGGGCAGAGTTTTTCAGTAGATTCAACTTCACGTTGAAGTACTTCCCTGGGGGAAAAAACTACTTGGCAGACGCGCTGTCACGTCTGCTGCAACATGAGGGCAAAATGGAGGAGGTCATTGAATCGCTCATCCCCTCCCAACCAGCGGAGGCTCAGAGCCCAGCGACAATAGAAGGGAGGGGGGAAGGCAATATGGCAATCATCCGCAGCAGCGCGAAGCGCACGGCTGAGAGCAACCAGTGGACAGCCGAACTGCGGGCGGCAACAGCAACAGACACCTGGTGGGGGGAAAACAAACAGACCCTAGTGGAGAAGGATGGAGTGGGGTGGAAAGACAACAAAGCCTATGTTCCTGAGCCCCTAAGGCAAAAGGTTTTGAGCATGCATCATGATCACAAAACGGCAGGACATTTCGGCTTCGTAAAAACACTACACTTAATCCGGCGCAAATTCTGGTGGCCATCCCTGCACACAGACGTTAAAGCCTATGTGCGCTCATGCCCAGTGTGTGCAACCGCCAAAAGGAAAATGGGAAAACCCACAGGGAAATTGCAGGAAGTAGCAAACCCCACACAACCATGGAAGCAAATTGCCATGGATTTTATAGTGGATTTACCGATGAGCAAAAAGAACACGGCCATTTGGGTGGTCACAGACTTATTTTCCAAGCAGGCACACTTCATTGCGTGCAAAGGAATACCGAATGCCCAAAAACTAGCTAGACTATTCATTCAACACATCTATAGAGCCCACGGAACGCCGGAACGCATAATCAGCTATCGCGGCAGCACTTTCACTTGCAAGTTTTGGCGGGCATTTTTGAAGTTAATTGGATCGGAACAGGGGCTCAGTAGTGCGTTCCATCCATGCACAGATGGTGCGAACGAACGTCTGAATGCCACACTGGAGCAGTACCTTAGATGCTACATTAATTATCAACAGAACGATTGGGCGGAACTGTTGCCGTTCGCAGAGGTTGCTTACAATAATGCGCTACATCAAAGCGCGGGGTTTTCGCCATTCAAAGTTGCTACAGGGCAGGAATTTGTGACTATCCCTGAATTGTCCATGTCACACAACACAGAACTACCACAACCCCTAAAAGCAGACGAATGGATAGAAAAAATAACCAGTAATTGGCCAGTCATGGTGCAAACACTGCAGGAAGCCAAGGCAAGTTATAAAAAACATGCCGACCACAAGAGGGGGGAAGAATGGGACTTGAGAGTAGGAGACAAGGTGTACTTGTCAACGAAAAACCTGAGGGCAACACAACCATCACAGAAACTGGCACCAAAATTCATAGGTCCATTTCCAATTATTGAGGTCATCAACTCAGTAACAGCAAAATTGCAATTACCAAAGGCACTAAGAAAGGTGCACCCAGTTTTCCACATTAGCTTGTTGAAACAACACCACAGTTCACAACAATGGCACCCAGAACCAGAGGAACCCACCCGATTACTGGTAGAGGGAGAACCACACTTTGAGATTGATAGGATTCTGGACTCCAGATGGCACAAGGGGCAGTTGCAGTACCTAGTGAAGTGGCAGCATCTACCAATTGGAGACAGGGAGTGGGTCAGTGCAAAACACACACGCGCTCCCAAACTAGTAAAAACCTTTCACAGGGAGTTCCCGGACAAACCGCATTGAAACAGGCGCTTGAATAATGCAAGGTGCTAAAATATTTTGTGCTCTCTCCTTACAGGAAATGTATGAAAATGTGTAAATAATGGGTTGGGTTAACAAAACACGCACCAAAGGAGGTGGGGGGAGCATCTTGGGCCGGGAGCATGTCAGAGATCGGCAGATCTCTGCCAAAGACGCTAGACGAATATGCGCATTCCAGGAGGTTGCAACTGACACGGAAGAGACGCCGGCTTGGAAATAGACCGGTTCGCACCTAGCTGACGATCGTGAATACACATCCCTGCCAGCGGATGTCTGAGCGTCTTGGAAGACACGAGTTACACGTATCACCACCAAAGAACCTGGGGGGGGGGGGAGATTTAAAGGTGCACACATTACTGGTTTCAGTCATTCAAGTCTTTGTTCGTGCTAACTTCTGTATGCTATAATAAACTCTTCTGCTTCTAAGAACTCATGCGTCTGTGAGTTTTGAGGATCTTTGAGAAGGAGCACCTGACAGAAGTTCTGAAGAAGGTGTTTTATATGATGCAGGGACAGCTGACACAGTAAAAGAAAAAAGAAAAACAGAACAATAGGTAGGTCTACCCAAGTTGATGGGAAGAACTATTTAATTATACTTGGTTTCATCTCTGAATCATATGGATGGCACAAAGATGGAAATGGTACTCTAAATAATTTTAGACCCTGACCTCCATGGCTTTAACAGGGATCATTCTCCTTTACAGCATAATGTACAGGTTACATTAAAATGTGGTAATGTGGCCCTGCTTTATTTGGGGTTCTTTCCCAGATCATTCTATTGAGAGAACCCCTAAGCTTCTATCCCAGAGTTCTACTGTGTTGTCATTATGGAGATGTGGATCTCTCTCCATTTGAAATCAGTGGTGTTTAATGTACAGTACTTACATGTACTTCACTCTGTCCTAATTGTACCTTTTTGGATTGGACATATGCTACATGTATGGACTATAAGGGTTGCAACTATACTATGTTGGCATCTACAATGCAGATTACTCTTCAGTTTTGTCATTGATTACAATCTTCCTGTTTATCCAGCTCAAAATAACATTTTAAAGTGAGCTCCAAGGTTGTCATGTTTAGATGTATAATGTTACTTAGAGGTAATATGTGTATGTATATATTGCTAGAATAAATCAAAAAACAATCTTGTAGAGGGAAAGCATTGCAAGATGACCCAAATAACAGAACTGAAAGTGACTAGCTGCTATAAAGACACTCAGTGCTTTGAGTATCATGACAGGTTGGTTTGTATAAACTCAAATATGGTCTGGTTGATGCAACCAATGAACATCTGTGTCATCAAAAAGCACACATGGAACACAGAAGCTTAACATAAAAGTGAGAATGGGAAAAATGTGCACCTCTTATTCTCACTGGAAAATATGACATTTGTGGCCTTTTGCTTCAAAGTATAATTTTTAAGACTTAGAAAACAATAGTTTGGGGGAGGGTTTGCTGTATTTGGCAGTGATGATGGATAAAAGCATAAATGTATTATTTTTTTAGAAAATTATCGTCTTTGGATGATAAAATTTAAGCTAGTCATCAATTTAACTAATCCCCTCAACTCGATTCTCTGATAAGGGTATGGAATGCTTCAAATTTTGCACTATTTTCTACAGCAGCACTTATTATGGCACAAAACTGTTGTAGAAGTAGGGTTACCAGATATCTGAACAGGCAAAGGAGGACATGGACAATTGGAAAGGAGGACAAATGGGGGGGGGAAGGAGGACACACTAACTATTTAACCTTCTGGCATCCATGTCAAAAATTACAACAAAAAACTGCCAAAAAATGTACTTAGGCCTACATGTATATGAAATTACTTTTTCCAGCATCAGAAAGACTGGTTTTTCAATCACAATATTCTTCCAACAAATCTTTATTTTCAAGGAGTTACGCTAGCGGTAATATAGAATTGACCATGCTGCACTTTTCAAATTTCACCATAGAAACATATGATGAGTCATGTGATCTACAGACTAAAGTGATCATAGATTTGAAGGGGTTGGATTAAAGCTGATTGCTGGAATCAGGAGATAAATAATGTAAATCTAGGCTGTTGAGTCTGTCGAGAGACAAGGGAAATAAAGAAGCAGACAATTTACAAAGTCACAATACACGAAAGTTTGAATTACTACTGTTGTGAAAACAGTCCAATTTTTTTAAAAAAATAAGATACTCAAGAAGCTGGACAATATTTGATTTTAACACTATGCCTGCTGGACTGAGGACAAAAAGGAGGACATATCCTCCTTTTGCTGGACATCTGGAAGCAGCAACAGTTCCATTCCTGGAATCTTTCACAATCTTGATACTGAGATAACTGTCCTTGAAGTGAGTCTTTTTGGACTGATATCTGAAAAGCTCCTGGAAAAAAGTTTGCATACATGTACTGTTTCATTTGTTGTTGTTGTTGTTGTTCAGTCGTTCAGTCGTGTCCGACTCTTCGTGACCTCATGGACCATAGCACGCCAGGCCTTCCTGTCCTCCACTGTCTCTCGGAGTTTACTCAAATTCATGTTCACTACATCGGTGATGCTATCTAACCATCTCATCCTCTGCCGTCCCCTTCTCCTTTTGCCCTCAGTCTTTCCCAGCATCAGGGTCTTTTCCAGTGAGTCCTCTCTTCTCATTAGGTGGCCAAAGTATTTGAGCTTCAGCTTCAGCATCTGTCCTTCCAATGAGCAGTCAGGGTTGATTTCCTTTAGGATTGACTGGTTTGACCTCCTTGCAGTCCAAGGGACTCTCAAGAGTCTTCTCCAGCACCACAGCTCGAAAGCATCAATTCTTCGGCGCTCAGCCTTCCTTATGGTCCAACTCTCACAGCCATACATTGCTACTGGAAAAACCATAGCTTTAACTATACGGACCTTTGTCGGCAAGGTGATGTCTCTGCTTTTTAATATGCTGTCTAGGTTTGCCATAGCTTTCCTTCCAAGGAGCAAGCGTCTTTTAATTTCATGGCTGCAGTCACCGTCTGCGGTGATCTTGGAGCCCAAGAAAATAAAATCTGTCACTGCTTCCATTTCTTCCCCTTCTATTTGCCAGGAAGTGATGGGACCAGATGCCATGATCTGGGTTTTTTTAATGTTGAGTTTCAAGCCAGCTTTTGCACTCTCCTCTTTCACCCTCATCAAGAGGCTCTTTAGTTCCTCTTCACTTTCTGCCATTAGGGTGGTATCGTCTGCATATCTGAGGTTGTTGATATTTTTCCCGGCAATCTTAACTCCGGCTTGTGATTCATCCAGCCCGGCATTTCTCATGATGTACTCTGCATATAAGTTAAATAAGCAGGGTGATAATATACAGCCTTGTCGTACTCCTTTCCCAATTTTGAACCAGTCGGTTGTTCCATGTCCGGTTCTAACTGTTGCTTCTTGACCCACATACAGGTTTCTCAGGAGACAGGTAAGGTGGTCTGGTACTCCCATCTCTTTAAGAATTTGCCACAGTTTGTTGTGATCCACACAATCAAAGGCTTTAGTGTAGTCAATGAAGCAGAAGTAGATGTTTTTCTGGAACTCTCTTGCTTTTTCCATGATCCAGCGAATGTTGGCAATCTGATCTCTAGTTCCTCTGCCTCTTCGAAACCCAGCTTGCACTTCTGGGAGTTCTCGGTTCACATGCTGCTGAAGCCTAGCTTGTAGGATTTTGAGCATAACCTTGCTGGCATGTGAAATGAGTGCAATTGTACGGTAGTTTGAACATTCTTTGGCATTGCCTTTCTTTGGAATTGGAACATAAACTGACCTTTTCCAATCCTGTGGCCACTGTTGAGTTTTCCAAATTTGTTGGCATATTGAGTGCAGCACTTTAACAGCATCATCTTTTAGGATTTTAAATAGCTCAGCTGGGATACTGTCTTCTCCGCTAGCTTTGTTGTTAGTAATGCTTCCTAAGGCCCACTTGACTTCACTCTCTAGGATGTCCGGCTCAAGGTCAGTGACCACACCATCGTATTTATCAGGGATATTAAGATCTTTCTTGTATAGTTCTTCTGTGTATTCTTGCCACCTCTTCTTAATCTCTTCTGCTTCTGTTAGGTCCCTGCCTTTTTTGTCCTTTATCATGCCCATCTTTGCACAAAACGTTCCCTTGATATCTCCGATTTTCTTGAAGAGATCTCTAGTCTTCCCCATTCTATTGTTTTCCTCGATTTCTTTGCATTGTTCATTTAAGAAGGCCTTCTTATCTCTCCTTGCTATTCTCTGGAATTCTGCATTCAGTTGTTTATATCTTTCCCTTTCTCCCTTGCCTTTTGCTTCCCTTCTTTCCTCAGCTATTTGTAAAGCCTCATCAGTCAGCCACTTTGCTTTCTTGCATTTCTTTTTCTTTGGGATGGTTTTAGTTGCTGCCTCCTGTACAATGTTACGAACGTCCATCCATAGTTCTTCAGGCACTCTGTCTACCAGATCTAATCCTTTAAATCTATTCCTCACTTCCACTGTATATTCATAAGGGATATGATTTAGGTCATACCTGATTGGTCTAGTGGTTTTCTCTACATTCTTCAATTTAAGCCTAAATTTTGCAATAAGAAGCTCATGATCTGAGCCACAGTCAGCTCCAGGTCTTGTTTTTGCTGATTGTATAGAGCTTCTCCATCTTTGGCTGCAAAGTATATAATCAATCTGATTTCGGTATTGACCATCTGGTGATGTCCATGTGTAGAGTCGTCTCTTGTGTTGTTGGAAAAGAGTGTTTGCTATGACCAGCGTGTTCTCTTGACAAAACTCTATTAGCCTTTGCCCTGCTTCATTTTGTACTCCGAGGCCGAACTTGCCTGTTATTCCGGTTATTTTTTGACTTCCTACCTTAGCATTCCAGTCCCCTATGATGAAAAGGACATCTTTTTTTGGTGTTAGTTCTAGAAGGTGTTGTAGGTCTTCATAGAACCGGTCAACTTCAGCTTCTTTGGCATCAGTGGTTGGGGCATAGACTTGGATCACTGTGATGTTGAATGGTTTGCCTTGGATTCGAACTGAAAGCATTCTGTCGTTTTTGAGGTTGTACCCCAGTACTGCCTTTCCTACTCTTTTATTGACTATGAGAGCTACTCCATTTCTTCTAAGGGATTCTTGCCCACAGTAGTATATATAATGGTCTCCTGAATTAAATTCGCCCATTCCTGTCCATTTTAGTTCGCTGATTCCCAATATGTCAATGTTCAATCTTGTCATCTCATGTTTGACCACATCCAGCTTACCTTGATTCATAGTTCTTACATTCCAGGTTCCTATGCAATATTGTTCTTTACAGCATCGGACTTTCCTTCTACTTCCAGACACATCCACAACTGAGCGTCCTTTCGGCTTTGGCCCAGCCGTTTCACACTTTCTGGAGCTACTCGGAATTGCCCTCCGCTCTTCCCCAGTAGCATTTTGGACACCTTCCGACCTGAGGGGCTCATCTTCCGGCGTCATATCTTTTAGCCTTTTGATACTGTCCATGGGTTTTCTTGGCAAGGATACTGGAGTGGTTTGCCATTTCCTCCTCCAGTGGACCACGTTTTGTCAGAACTCTCCATCATGACCTGTTCTTCTTGACCTGACTTCATTGAGTTACGCAAGCCCCTTCGCCACGACAAGGCAGTGATCATATTAACTGTATGGCAACATTGCAACATAATTGAGAAGCAGGTGCTTCCAGCTTCAGATCCTCCTCACGGCAGCTCAGACAGAGACTCCCCTAGTCCAAATAGTATGACCACAAAAAAGGTACTGTGCCTCTGTCATCTATATATTCTATTTTCAGAGCAGAAGTTGCTTCTGCTAGTCCTTCTCATTTAGTTATTACAGAGAATTCAGATGCCATCACTGCCCAGACTTTGCAATGCAGTATTTCTCCTGTTTTCCCTTTAAAGAGAGAAAGCAGACAGGAATACAACTGCTAAAAGCACAACTGAACAACTAAAGGAGAACATGCAAAATATTGCTTGAACTTCTGTAAGCCCCTCTATGATTTGTTAGTTTGAGCTCCCTAATAGCCGAAGGCCACAGCTGCAAAAATCCAGACACCTGCTTGATGGCAGCAAGGAGTGGGTTTCTGTATCTCTTTGCTGCCAACGTAGTAGTCACTGGGAGTGTCAGTGTCAAGATCTGGTTGTCTTCCCAAAGGCTTTCTCTTTTACTTTGCACAGAATTTCAGAGGGTCAAACCTCCTGTGGCAGAAGAGCAATACTGCACAACTTTGAGGATGAAGAACCACACTGGAGACGGGACCAAAAATAGACATAGCATAAACATGAGATATACATTAATCTAATTTTAACTCAACTAATTACCTCTAATTGATTAATCGCAATGAATACAGTATGATTATTCCCTACATATTTATTCTCCCTCTTCTGCCACATTAAAATTACAATTTGGCAGCAATGCCTGGAAGAACTCTTGAGGTTGTAATGGATGCATGCAAGCCTCCGCCTGCAGGGGGGCACCTCTGCTGGAGTCCCAGGATCTGCGTGCACCGTATTGGAGGAACGTTCAGAAGCAACTGCTAATTTCTAGGCAGCTACAGCTTTTCTAGGCATTGTTTACAAGCACCTTGTTGGAAGCACTTATTTGTGGAAGTTTTTTTGTTGTTACGAATAGTTCCATCACTGCAAAATGCTATCTTGGGGAAGAAGGAGGCATTCTCTCTCTCTTTCTGCCCACCCAAAGGCTAAAACTTTCTGCAACTTTTTTTACTTTAAAGTTTGTTAAAATACAATTTTAATTACATTGCTTTTGCCTCCCTCTCATGGAGGCATTGTTTGTAAAATCTCAATCTCTTCCCTATTGCTCCACACTCCACACTTTTTGTTTCCATGACATGATTTATTCTTCAGTAACGTATTTTGTACCATAGAAAAAGGAGTTGGGGGAAGCACCCAAACTCCAGCGACTGTACACAAAAAATGTACTGTTGTCTTATCACAAATGATTTTAAACATGCAAGCACCCCAATTTGCAGCTAGGAGGCCCACTTGAGGGATCAGTTAAAATTTACTCCTTTATACACATGCCAACTCTGACTTCAAAAAGACTTTATTCCCAAGGATAAACAACCCAATATTTGTGTAATATAATTAAGTGAAGGCATCTTTTAAATGTCATACCAGCTTGTGCCATGCTTTAAATTGTTATGCATCAACAGAATTTAACGAGATGGCCAAGGATCCGGCATCCTGCGTGAATGTGATAAGCCACAAATACTGTATAGCTCTTTAATAGATTGCCAAAATAAAGCATTTTGTATGCAAATTATTCATGGAGTAGCAGAGCTAATACAGTGCCAGAATTACGCCCACTGGTCCCCTGCAATTAGCAGTTAAGTTGAAGCATCTTCAAACTGCAGAATTTCTTTCAGTGCCTCCCAATACTTCAAAATTCTTTTTGTTGATGGAAAGGCAAAATGGAGTTTTCATTTTCTTCGCCTGCTTGAGTTTTACAGCAGAAAAGTAGCAATTGGCATCTCATCCGAACTATTACACGGAAGCTCTACCTGAATTCAATACCAGAGTTTGGAATTTGCAATGAGGCATGGTTTGGGCTAAGGAGAACAAAACAGCACCCCCCCCCCAAGTGGGAAAAGGAAGAAGGGAAGGAGAATTTTGCTCAGAATACATATAATCCCTTACTTTTTCATGGCAAAGAATAAAGCAGATACATGGAAATTACTGAATGTCAAAGGTGTTTAAAAAAAAAAAGTGGTTAATCCCTGTTGTTTCTTTTGTTGTTTCTTTTGTATTTTTTTCCATTATCAAGAAGGATCCTTCTGCTGGTAATTCTTATAGAAGCCTACCGTGTGCAGGGACAAATAGCGGAAAGAACTACATAGCAAGTGCTCCTGAATCAGAAGCATAATTCCTTGCACTCTAGCATCCTATCACAAATGGTATCCAAGCAGACGGGCCCCTAAAACTGCCTTGTTTCTAATGTCCATTTAAAATATGCCATTTCAGAATGTGGAGGTTCCAGTTTCATGCTATCCTTAGTAGCTAATCCAAGGCCTGTCATCCACAAACCTGTTGAATTTGGCTTTACCCAGCCTAGTGACTTCCTGATCTTTTGGATTACAACTTCTATTAGTCCTGACATTGGCAGTTGTAGCAGGGCTAATGGATGTTGTACTCCAGGATGTGAAAGACTTGTTTAATCCTCCTCATAGCCTATTAAAGTAGATTACCTCTTAGTAAGAGGTAAAGGTTTTCCCCTGCACAGTCGTGTCTGAATCTAGGGGGTGGTGTTCATCTCCGTTTCTTAGCCGAAGAGCCAGAGCTGTCCGAAGATGCTTCCGCGGTCATGTGGCCGCATGACGCACGTGGAATGCTGTTACCATCCCACTGAAGTGGTACCTATTTATCTACTTGCATTTGCATGCTTTCGAATTGCTAGGTTGGCAAGAGCTGTGGCGAGTGTGGGAGCTCACTCCGTCATGCGGCGCTCGGGTCTCAAACCGCCGACCTTCCAATTGACAAGCCTGGCGTCTTAACCACTGAGCCATTGGGCCCCTCAGATTACCTCTTACAATGATGAATTCCATATATTAATAGAGTTCCATTCATTTAATCTGTAAGTGAGTTACAGTATGTGTTGGGTGTTGGAATTCAGCAAATCAAGCATGCCTCATTAGCATATGGGTGATTGCTCTAGGAGGCAAACTCTGTGCTAGAGGAAGATGCTTGTTGCCCCTCCCACTTCCTCTTCTCTCTCTCTCTGATTCTTCCACTGACGGGGTAGGATGCACGTGCCTTAGCTCCTTCCATGGAGAGGTCATGTGCTAGGCCTCAACTCCAGAGGTTTTTCCCCCTTTCTCCATGCAGCCTCGCAGCAGCAAACATAGAGGGCTCTCCTAAGGTGCGGAAATGGCACCACTCAGAAGGATTTAATTCCTACTAATGTTTTATATGTTCCAGCTGTGAGTTTGAACTTGATAAGCACATCTGCACTGATGAAGAAGGGCCACACTATTTGTGTTAAAGGTAACAATTGTGAAATAATGGACCAAAAGGGTTTCTTTCTAACAGGATTTCTAGATAAAGGTTTAATTTTTCTCAATTGTGAGAGGCCAGACATGGCATGCATGGCCAGTCACCGAGAAAAGGAGGATGACAGTGCCATCCTCTGGCACAGACGACTGGGACAAAGAAATTCAAATGTAATTCTTCCAGTGAAGAAAAATGGATTGGAAAGCAATTTGGAAGCCAAGGACTGTGTTAAGGCTGTTGTAAGGTACAGAACCTACAAACAGGGAAATTCCACAAGGCCTGCAATTCCAAAACGAAGCACCAGGCACTCTAAACAGCCCCTGGAGCCAATTCACACCGAGCTGTGTGGGCCAATCCAAGCATCTGTTGGGGGTAGCAGACATCTAGCAATGACAGCTACTTACACACACGTTCCAACAAAGAAAAGAATCAAATTAGATTCCCAAGCAAAGGGAGGAATCTTGATGGGGTGCCCACTGGGAAGCAAGGGAGATAAAGTTTCAGATCCCAAGACTGGCTCAATCCAAACTTGCAGAGTGGGACATTTTGATGAGACAGAGCCAAATCAAACTCCTCTAACCAATAGCTCTACAGAAGGGTTAGGTGATGATGACTTGTTCAAAGTACCTCACCCAGTATTTCCAGATGCAGCGAGCAGGCAAGCCCAGAGAGAGGACATCTGGAGACTCCACCTGAGTCAGACGATGAGGAACCAGGAGGGACAGAAGGGGCAGAGATGCAGTATCATCCAGACCTGAGTCCTGTTCTGGACCTGAGGCGTTCATCGTGACCCAACAAGGGAGTTCCAGCCAAGCGACTGTCCTACCTTGCAGGAATGGCATTCCTCGCCAAAAGAGCCTGCATCATGGAAGGAAGTGCAACAGCTGCCACCAGCTGAAGCAAGTAAGTGGAGGAAAGCAGCTCAAGAAGAGTTTGTGGCTCTGCAACACAACAACACATGGACACTCACAAAGTTACCTGTTGGCAAAAAGGCCATTGGTTGCAGAGAAGGGAGAAGTTCAAAGATACAAAGCTAGACCGATAGCCAAGGGCTATTCACAAAAGTATGGCAAAGATTATGACCAGACTTTTGCACCAGTTGTGACCCACACAACCATTCGACTTCTTTTAAGTCTAGCTGCAAGCAGAAACATGCAAGTGGAACATAATGGACATTAAAACAGCGTTCTTGCATGGTGAAATTCAGGAAGAGTTGTACATGCAACAACCTGAAGGCTTCACTGATGCAAAGAACCAGCATTTAGTGTGCAGGCTTCAGAAGAGGATCTATTAAACAAGCAGCAAGGGCCTGGAATGTGAAACTAAACCAGATGCTAATAAAGCAAGGTTTCACTCAGGGCAAAGCTGATCCCTGCCTCTACACATGGAACAAGAATGGCAGAGACGTGTTCATTCTGACATTTGTGGATGATTTGATTCTCTGTTATGAGGATCAGAGGGACATTGATGAAATTGTGTCCAATTTGAACACGGAAGTAGAGGTGAAACATCTTCGAAAGGCAAGCTACTACTTGGGAATACAAATTGACAGAGAAGAGGATGGAAGTTTTCTCCTCAGTCAGCGGCAAAATATTTTAGAATTATTGGAGAGCCTTGGACTGGAAAATGCAAACACAGTTCCAACTCCAATGGAAACAGACTTTCACAAAGTCAAGGACACTAGTGAACTGTTGCCTCAGAACAATGGCTACAGAGAGGCCATTGGAAAGCTGTTATATCTGTCAACCACAACGAGGCCAGATATTTCAACTACAGTGGCCAGCGCACCCACCCACAGAGACTGGATAGGCATTAAGCAGGTGGCAAGATACCTGAAGGGGACTGCAGACCTGAAGCTTAAGCTGCCAGCAACTGACTCTCCTAAACTAGTGGGGTACACCAATGCAGATTGGGCAGAGGATGTAACTGATCGCAAATCCACTAGTGGGAATGTGTTTTTCTTTGGGGGAGGGGCAGTGAGCTGGGCTAGTCGTAAGCAGGCTATTTTGGCACACTCAACTACTGAAGCGGAGTATGTCTCAGCAGCTGAGACATGCGCAGAGGTGCAATGGCTCAAGTATTTAGTTGAGGATCGGGGGGGTCAGTGTTCCTGCTCCAATAAGACTTTGAGGACAACCAAAGTTGTATAAGACTCTCTCTGTCACAGAAGGTGGGAGGGCGGACCAAACACATGGATGTTCGCTACCACATAATTAGAGAGGCACAGGAGACAGGACTACTACATTTGGACTATTGTCCCTCAGATAGCATGATTGCCAACATCCTTACAAAACCACATGTAAAGGGTGTCTACCAGGGCCTATGAAGTGAGTTAAATCTTGTATAGGCATGTTGCATGACTTTGATTTGAGAAGGGGTGTTGGAATTCAGCAAATCAAGCATGCCCCATTAGCATATGGGTGATTGCTCTAGGAGGCAAACTCTGTGCTAGAGGAAGCTGCTTGTTGCCCCTCCCACTTCCTCTTCTCTCTCTCTCTGATTCTTCCACTGACGGGGTAGGATGCACGTGCCTTAGCTCCTTCCATGGAGAGGCCAGGTGCTAGGCCTCAACTCCAGAGGTTTTTCCCCCTTTCTCCATGCAGCCTCTGGCAGCAAACAGGGCCAGAGGTATGCAGTTTAGGGAACAGAAAGAAGAACTGAAACATCATTTTTCTACTGAAATGGCTGTACCTGGACCAAATAAATGTAAGAACTCTTATGTACTTACTTTTTGTACCTGCAATGTCTAAGCGTGTGTTTCTTTATGCTTGGATGGGCTAAAAGTGTAAGAATAAGAACCTGGATCTCTCTTACGTGCTCACAGGCTGTGTTTTTAAACAATATTCCTTTTTCTGCCCAGGAGTTTACACAATGTTAAGCTCTGCTCAATTCACTGATTCTAACAGGCCACTGAATGATCTTCATAGGGAACTGCTCAAAGTTAACCTTTGGAACTAATGGCTGCACAAAACCTTCTGTCTTTCAAGGTTTAGCCTGGAATTCCAAAACTACTTTGTTATATGGCATAAATTCTCATAATTTTCTTTTAAAATACCCATGCACATACCCTTGGCAGTCACAGAGGAAAGAAACCTTTACAGCTCCTGACTTTTTGTCTATCAAATGTCTGAAATTGTTTATAAAACAATGTTCTTCACTGATTGTTCAACAGTTTGAAAAGCGTTAAAACAGAGTGCCTGGAATTGCTAATCATTATGAACTTAAAAATTTATCTGTGTACAGTTTGTGTAATATGTGATCCTGAGCTGAAATTCGGCTTCAAAAAGGACTGATAGAGGCTGGTTGGTGAGTACTGCAGATTCTGTTCATTTTGGGTTGTGTTAATGCTGACTATATTTTTCATTTACAATCTAATCATCAAAAGAGTATATTACATGTCAAAGGGTTGTGACAATGATTTAAGGAGACTACGTCAAACTGCTTGGACTTAAATGGCCTTCCTAAAGTAACCTGCAGGATTTACTACCAACTAAACAAAAACATTAATTCTGATCACAACTATTTTATAAAATTTTGTGAAACATCATAAACCATTGTGTACACTCCAGTGAACTCCAAAAAATGTAATAACAATCTTCATATTTGTATTTTTTTTTACTCCTAACTTTGCCAGTTTGTTTTTCAGGCAAGAAGACAAGCTAAGAACATTATTTTTCAGAGACCTCTAGATTTTATTTTCTGATGTATTAAAGTCATTTCACACATGACATTTTCCTATCTAGCTATCCATCTATCTACCTACCCATCTACCTATCTGTCTTCCATGCAGGTATAGGAGGAAATAATGTCTATTAGTTTATTATGAAAGTTACACTTATCAAAGGTAGCTTCCCAACATCACAGCTCTAAAATATCTTGAGGATAGCATAATGAGGAGTCAATCTAGATTATTCTAGCTCATGAAAGCAGAATCCTTTGCTGCTTATAGTAATCAAAATAGCTGTAATTCCATTTAATTTGGCATTGCTCTCCTTTATCATTAAAAAGCTCATAGAACTAATGGATTGAGGGTTGTGGTCTGAATGTTACCTGTTCAATAATGTATATATTTATACATAAATAAGGGGTGTGATGACGGTAAGACGCCAGGTAAGACGCCAGGCTTGTCGATCAGAAGATCGCAAGTTCGGAGGTTCGAATCCCTAGCCCCTCGTGATGGAGTGAGCTCCCGCATTCGCCCAAGCTCTTGCCAACCTAGCAATTCGAAAGCATGCAAATGCAAGTAGATGAATAGGTACCACTTCGGTGGGTAGGTAACAGCGTTCCGCACGCGTCATGCCAGCCACGTGACCGCGGAAGCGTCTTCGGACAACACTGGCTCTTCAGCTAACAAACGGAGATGAGCACCGGCCCCTAGAGTCAGACACGACTGTGCAGGGGAAACCTTTACCTTTTTATACATAAATACTAATGAATATATTTGTTATAAGTAAAAAGCATTGATGATTAGGAGTGCCTTGCCAGAGGTAATACTCCATGTAATACTCCTTTCGTACAATAAATCTCCAATCAAATAAAATATGTTATGAATTACCTGAGAAAATAATTCAACAAGATGTTGTAAGAGGTAATTGCTGGTGGCACTCATGGATGTGTTATATACATTTATGGATATCACCTGATTTCTTTATATC
This sequence comes from Charina bottae, assembly GCA_023362775.1. Lineage (NCBI taxonomy): Eukaryota > Metazoa > Chordata > Lepidosauria > Squamata > Charinaidae > Charina > Charina bottae. The sequence continues at coordinate 181,677,308 of JALMGJ010000001.1, read as the reverse complement.
TGATGTGTATAAAGTGGCAGCTGAATTATTGGCTCCATAAGAAAGCATTTCATCTGAACATTATGAGAAAGTCTTTTGTGTGACATCCTGTCAGTGATGGTCCAACTCATCCATAAACACACTGGCATTTGAAATTCATATCTTGAACTTGTGGTCATTGAATAACCCCCTTCCTTCCTTCCTTCCTTCCTTCCTTCCTTCCTTCCTTCCTTCCTTCCTTCCTTCCTTCCTTCCTTCCCATTTTTTATCCCACCTTTATTGTTTTTATAAATAACTCAAGGCAGCGAACATACCTAATACTCCTTCCTCCTCCTATTTCCCAACAGCAACCCTGTGAGGTGAGTTGGGCTGAGAGAGAGTGACTGGCCCAAGGTCACCCAGCCGGCTTTCATGCCTAAGGCAAGACTAAAACTCACAGTCTCCTGGTTATTATTATTATTTATTATGCATAAAAGTATGGCAAATGCTAGGGCTATCATAAATGGGCTGCAAAAATCTAGATGACAGCTACTTGACAGTAAAGAGGTATGAAAAACACTAACTCTTTGTTGCCATGTAGTGGTTATCTGGATTTCTGCAGCCAGATATGTTACCCCCAGCAAATACATAGAGCATAGAATGAAAGGAACCTATGATGCTAATGCCTATGAACATGCATGAAACTCAGCATGCAAGCATAGGACCTGACCTTCCGAAAAGACTTGAAGACCTGGTTCTGCCAGCTTGCCTGGGAGGGAAATGCCAACAGTTCCTCTTGGGGATAGCTGGTCCCATGAAGCTCCCTAGTATTACCATCTTTACCATCTTTTATGCTTGGATTTTATATTATTTATTAATATTGTAAATTTCTATTTATGTTTTTAACTATGTTTTATTGTGAACCGCCCAGGGTCCCCCAATGGGGGAGATGGGCAGTAATACAAATATAGATGATAGATAGATAGATAGATAGATAGATAGATAGATAGATAGATAGATACTGTAGATGATAGATAGAGATAGATAGATAGATAGATGATAGGTAGGTAGGTAGGTAGGTAGGTAGGTAGGTAGGTAGGTAGGTAGATAGATAGATAGATAGATAGATAGATAGATAGATAGATAGATAGGTATTGGCAGGATCCAGCACTCTCATCCAGATGACAAAGGCACTGTCACACTCCACCCCTTTCAATGCGATATCACAGTACCCATACAAAAGGGGCAGAGCTTGTGTTATGTCAGTGCAATGCGGCTTTCGCCAATCGCCCCCCCCCTGCCTAGAGCCCACTGGCTGCACAACATGCTTCTTGTGTGCTTCTTGTTCCAGTTTCCAGTTGTTTACGAAGGATGCTTCCACGTTGCAAGTGTTTCCAGAAAAGGGCTTCCTTAGTCCACCCCACTTTCTTAATAACGTTTTGTGAGGAGCCAAGATAATGTCATTTTCCATTTGGAACCCAACTATGTGATCCCACAACTTACCTTGTCATTTTCCTTCCCAATAAAACTACAAAACCAAGTAATTCCCCAGCCCTTTTTAATCAACTGATCTAGAAGCTGTCTATCTGGAAGTGTCTTAAGTATTAACTCTGGAATTGTCATTTTGCCATTCACTTTTGGGAGGTGAGGGGCATCTAAATCACATTACCATTGAATTATTGTTCTGTATTTTCCTTGTGATGCTTCTGTCTCTTTTTGGAACTCATAAAACCCAATTTTTTGAAAGGCCAGCTCTTCAGACCTACAATCTTCACAAACATAGAACATCTTGGTGTTCCTTTTCTGTCTTTTTGTAACTCTTTTTGAGAAGAGACAAGAACTTGATGTTTTGAGTGCTGAAACCTATTGCCCTGCCTCCACTTTGGCTCCCTAGCACTATATTATATTATATTATATTATATTATATTATATTATATTATATTATATTATATTAATTATATTATATTATATTATATTATATTATATTATATTATATTATATTATATTATACACACACACACACACATACTGTATGTACTCTGTGTGTGTGTGTGAGAGAGAGAGTATGGTGAATATATTTTAAAATATGTCATTTTAGCAGCTTGTTTATTTCACTATTCTTTTTTATTTATACTAAAGCTGTTTTTTTTCCACATTTTTAATTAAATGAAAAAGTGTTTTAGAAGAAATGAATAACAGATTATTAAAAAATCCCTAAACTGATCAAATGGCATGATTAGGTATAGTATTTCTATTTGCCTGTCTATGCATTCATGCAGTTATCATAAACGTGGGTAGAACAGAAATATGGACATTTGAAAAAAGGGCACTACAGCAATTTAAGTACAGAAAGTCAATAGTAATTCTGCATGTTGCTTACAATGAAAGAACAATGCTTAGACAGTACTAAAAGTTACAAGTTGGATAGCACCGTAAATACTAGGAACAATGGAATGGAATTTCTCGCACACAAACGTCTGAAGCTGAAAGATGCTGGAATATACCATGGCTGTGGTCTAGTGAAATATTCAGGAATAATGCCTCCTCTGTGAATTTGCTCCCAAAAGAGACTACTTTGTGTTGTTTCAGGAGAACCCTGAAAATGAGCTCAGAAGCAAAACATCCCCCCATCTCTAGGCTGACCATATTTCCTTGAGACAAAAACGGGACATTGGGATGGCAAAACGGGACGGGGTCTTATGTAATATTCTGTATTCATGAAAAAGACAGGGGTCCCCGCCCCCCGGTCCACGCGATTGGCTCCTGCCTGCAAACTCCACCCCCGATCCGTGCAATTGGCTCCCGCCTGCAAAGCCCGCCCCCAATCCATGTGATTGGCTCCCGCCTGAAAACCCCACCCATCCCGGTCCACGCAATTGGCTCCCATCTGCAAACCCCAACCCCCCAGTCCCTACTTTGCCACGCGCTGATAGGCGGGAGGGCTTCCTCTTCCAGGCTGCCTCCAATCGGCAGCTCTGGCTTGGATCCTCCTTCCGCGCCATTCCCGCCTGGTTTAAAAAACGGGACAAAATTGAGATTTTTATCAAAACGATGGGATGGTTGAAAAATGCTAAAAAAACGGGACTGTCCCATTCAAAACGGGGCGTATGGTCAGCCTACCCATCTCTCTCTCTCTCTGTCACACACACACACACACACACACACACAGAGACACAGACACAGACACATGCACGCGGAAAGATCAGAATGTATAGCACTCCAGAAGAAAAACAAGGTAATCGTGCCTGTAATTTTCCCTTAAAGTGTAACTGTTGTTAGCGAAATGGATGTTATTGTTTTCCAAATGGGTCTTTAAAGAAAGGTGATTGGACTGCAGGCAGAAGTGGCCTCCCAATACTGACCTACAGAAGGCATCTTACCTACACCTCAGCTGCCCCGAGTCTTGGATGGGTTTGATTGGCCAGCATCAGGCCCTGACAGCTTGTCCCTGACTTTGTGGAGGGGAAAAAAATAGTGGCCAATGAAAATCAATCTTTTGGCCGCTTCGCTGCTTTAAATACCAGTAGAGCAAACAAACACCCCTAAACAATATAGCAGAAGCCATATATCAATTACACTAAATGCTCAAGCATTTTTACTTCCCAGCCTGCAACATCCACATGTAGTATCCTCTACACTGCACTGAGATGATAATGCTCCTGTATTGTTCTAAGACATCTGGCAGCTAGATAAGGCCTGCCTGCTCTTAGATGATAATGCAACTGGGCAGACTTAACATTGCGATTTGAACATTTCTTGGGTCTCACAAAAATGTTCTATTAAGCCCACTGACCCCAATTGAATATTAATTAGCTAATTAACGGATTTATTGTTCCACGCAATTTCTAGAGAGGCATTTTTTTAAAGTGCATTATTTTTCTCTAAATTATTTTTTACATTGTGTATAATTGAATCTTTGCAGCTGCCAACATCTTCTGCATCATTTGGCAAAACAGAAACAAACTCCCCAAAACAACAAAACCCCTGAAAAAACCCACAAAACAAGCAAAGAGAAAAACAAAACAACCAAACACAAAGCAGAAAGAAGGAGAGTGTGCGCATGTGTATACACCACAAATGTTTCCTTAATCTTTTAGTTTGTATGGGAAAAAGAGAGAAAACGCCAGGGCAATAATTGATTATGTGCTTTTAATTTTGGAAAGCTAAACTATGAATTAACTGCAATCTCATTCCCCCCCATACCCCATTCTGATTCTCTGTATGAGAAAGGGGTTATTTTGCCCCAAGGTAACTATGGAAAATGTGTATTAATCCTAGTAAAGACAGAGTCATCACTGATTTGTTTTTCTTTTTACGTTCTTCCTTTTTGTATTGTCGAAGGCTTTCACGGCCGGAGTTCAATGGCTGTTGTGGGTCTTCCGGGCTGTGTGGCCGTGTTCTGGAAGTTGTGGTTCCTAACGTTTCGCCAGCATCTGTGGCCAGCATCTTCAGAGGGCAGGAGCACAGAAGATGCTGGCCACAGATGCTGGCGAAACGTTAGGAACCACAACTTCCAGAACACGGCCACACAGCCCGGAAGACCCACAACAGCCATTCTTCCTTTTTGTTTGTTTGTTTAATAGTTGCCAAATTCAGACCTATGGATTTTTTCCCCTAAGGGCTCAGTAGCAGTAGTATTTGCTTGATCTGCAGAAGGTGCTATATGGTGATGGTGACAGCCATATGGGGAAATCATAAGAATGAACTTTGCAGGATGTAGGAAAAAGGCATAAAATCCAATACCCAATATGCCCAACTGAAAGTTATATCAATGGAGATAACATCAGAAAGACTAAATGTTTATCATTTGAGACATAGAGAGGCTACAGGACATACAAGTAGTACAGATATAAAAACAAGTAGTACAGATATAAAAAACAATTAAATGACTCCACCTTTATATGGTTCTCTGCAGATGCTCATGTTGTTTCATATACCCCAATTTCTCTAACTGTGTTAAACCACTCCTGCATGAGGCATCATGAATACTTCCCACTTCACAGGGGGTGATTTGAAGCTGAGGACAGAACTGATGCTTTGCACAAAAAAGGCTCAGGATTCAGCCTGCAGCTTCTTCAGGCTGGACTGGGAAATTCTCCATAGTCCTCAGAGAGCTGCCAGGTTGTCTCTAGACACTGTAGGAAGCCCTTGTTTCTTTTAACTTTGCTTCGTAGCATAAGTCACACTGGCTGGCTTCAGACACGGTGCTAAGCCATCATGTATGTCTATGAAGGTTCTCAGTCATCCAGGTGGAATTGTCTGTAGCTTGAATCATGTCAACTGGATTTCTATTTTCTCAGTGGAAACGTTTCGCTCCTTATCTTGCTCAGACTGAAGAAGCTCCTTGGATAAGGAGCAAAACGTTTCCACTGAGAAAATAGAAATCCAGTTGACATGATTCAAGCTACAGATAAGCCATCATGTAGCTTTGTTTAGATTTGGTTTAATCATTGTGTGAACCCAGCCAGTGTGGGTTTGAATCCAAGATCTGTGGCCTCGACCAGAGTGCAGAATGTTGGTTGGACTGAGGGCTGCACCAAAGCTTATCAATGGCTGCCTGGCAAAGAGGAACCAGAGGCACATAAAAACATGTTAAAAATGGGCAGAGGCAAAACTTTTAAATGCATACTATATTACAATTATTGATGATTTATTATTATTTATTATTTAAATTTGTAGCACCGCCCATCTCCTCTACACCAGGGAACTCTGGGTGGTTTACAGTTATGTGCCATCAAGTCATTTTCGACCACACAGATAGATTTTCTCCATGATGATTTATCCCTAACCTGGTCTTTCAGGTCTCCCAACAGTGCACTCATCACCACTGTAACTGAGTCCATCCACCTTGCTGCTGGTCATCCTCTTCTTCTCTTTCCTTCCACCTTCCCCAGTATTAGAACCTTTTCCAGAGAGCTGGGTCTTTGCATTATGTGTCTGAAGTAGGATAATTTAAGCCTGGTCATTTGTGTCTCAAGTGAGAACTTGATTTATTCGATGATCCATTGGTTTGTTTTCTTGGCTGTCCGTGGTATTCTCAGGAGTCTTCTCCAACACCAAAGTTCAAAGGGATCAATACTCTTCCCATCCTGCTTTTTCAAAGTCCAACGTTCGCTTCCATAGAGTGCCACAGGGAATACCATGGCTTGCACAATTCTGATCTTTGTAGGTATAGACACATCATGGCATTTGAATATATTTTCCAAGGCCTTCATGGCTGCTCTACCAAATGTGGTGTATTTCTTGACTGCTTATTCCTTTACTGTTGATGGTTGATCCTAAAAGACAGAAGCTAGGCACCAGGCTAGAAACCAGGAGACCAGGAGTTCTAGTCCCACCTTAGGCACAAAGCCAGCTAGGTGACCTTGGGCCAGTCACTCTTTCTCAGCCCTAGGAAGCAGGCAATGGCAAACCACTTCCAAAAAACTTTGCCAAGAAAACTGCAGGGACTAGTTCAGGCAGTCATCAGGAGTCAAAAACTGACTCAAACGCATAAATAAATAAATAAATAAATAAATAAATAAATACATACATACATACATACATACATAAAATTACAATTATTACTTGAAATTAATTACATTATTTAATAGTTAATTTACCCTCCTCCATACAGATCCCTAAAGGGGTGTGGTGGCTCAGCGGGTAAGACGCCAGGCTTGTAGATTGGAAGATCGCAAGTTCGGAGGTTCTAATCCCTAGCCCTGCGTGCGGAGTGAGCTCCCGCACTAGCCCCAGCTCTTGCCAACCTAGCAGTTCGAAAGCATGCAAATGCAAGTAGATAAATAGGTACCACTTCGGTGGGTAGGTAACAGCGTTCCGCACACGTCATGCCGGCCACATGACCGCGGAAGCATCTTCAGACATCGCTGGCTCTTCGGCTAACAAACGGAGATGAGCACCGGCCCCTAGAGTCAGACACGACTGCACAACTGTGCGGGGGGAACCTTTACCTTTTATACAGATCCCAATCCTCACAGATTGCAGTTATTTTCTAAATTTAAAAGAAATTAAGAAGTGAGCAAAGGCAGAAAAGCAAAGAAACATCTCTGTTCTCACCGATGTAATGGGCAGTAGGGATAACCTTGAGGAACAGGAGGAAGAGCCGCAAGCAAGACAATGGTCAAATAAAAGAAATTTGAGTCCAAGGCAGAAACAAGAAATTTGAAAAAGCATGTCAGACTTGACCCTCCCTAGTTCTCACAAAGATAAAGGAAGGGAGGGGGAAGCATATCCAGACCTGCAAGATTCTGTAACCTTATAATAAACATAGTATTAGCATTTATTAGTAAATACTATGCGTAAGCATTTATTATTAATAGTAGTATTAGCATAGCATTCATAACTTTGGTTTCCTAGTTGGGTCTACCTCAAAGGGCTGACATCTACCCATTGCCTCCTATAAGTACTCAAGCAAACCCCATTCTCCCAAATGTTGATTTCTGTACTCTTCAATTATTAGTGCCTATTGAGTGGATATGGCTGGCACAGCTTAGTCAACGATTATCACCATATTTTGGATCCACAATATGAGATTGGGGGACCACTGATGAACATTGGAATGGTAGACTGGCATTTCAGCCAATAAAACATATTGGAGGAAAAATAAAAGAAACCATCTTTCACATGTGGTGCTGTGTTTTGAGCCAGCATATTAAGGATGATTACCAGATACTTTCCATGGGAAGTTTTATAGTTGGATATGAAAGTCCAAATCCAAACATTTAATGTCACTTGTGAATAACAAGTCCTGGTTGAAAACCTCATTTGGTGCAGCAAGTATTTTGAAGGAGGACCAAACTTTCCTTGTGTTCCTAGGAGCAGCTTCATCCAATCATCCAAGGACAGAATTGACCTTTTACTGTAATATAATTGCTGGGATCATTTTATAAAGAAACAATTTGAATAACTTTCCTTGGGAGGGGGAAAGGAAACCTTTCTGTTGCTGGAAACTGGAAAACAAAATGTTTGATTGAGGTCATCTTGACATCCATTAGTGTGATAAATGAAGTCGAATTCAAGGTTGTTCTATTATCAAGGTTCATTTTCATTTGTTCAATTCTGGATTCCCCCCTCCATTTTTTTAACAACATTTCCTCAGACTCAAGGCTGATTATGGTAATTACACTTTCTACTCATAATAATACAAATGATTCAAAGAGTTATTCACAATGTTTCAATGTCAGCACTTAGATAAATGCCCATTCTTTCCTGGGGATTTTCATTTTTTCTTTTTTTTATGCAGGTTAGTTAGTAGCTACAATAACAGTCTAGCTGTCAAAAACCCCTGGATTTACATGGCCACTAACTCTCTTTGCAATTGTTTGGAGATCTGCACGGCAACTAGGACAACTGGGTTACTAGATAATTTATAACTACTCCCTAATATAAGAAGAACAATTATATTGTGTGTTGTATAAAATGACCATTATTTAGTTCAATTTAAAAAAAATGTATCTGAACAAAATGCCTATCCTTTCCAGGCCTATTTTCTTCCCAGCTTCTAATTAGATGTCCTAGGAATATGGGAGATATAAATTTCCAAGAGAAAATATACTTATGGAATTTTAATTTGCTTCTTGTATACCTTGCTCATAAAACTTCTTAATCTCTTTCCAAAGGTTTTTAATCTAAAAGAGAATACAGCATAGAAACACAATCACTTGATACCATTGAGAGGTACCCTGCATTGTTCTGACTGTAATCTCTAGCACCCGCTTTCATAATGGGAAGGGGATGGGAAGACCCCCGCCAACAGTATTTTAGGGCATAAGTTGAACTTAGCTTTGTGAATTGGCATCAGTTCCTGCCTCAGAACGTCATGTATAAAGAAGGAATTATGGTGACTGACTTCCTATGTTTTGCTCAAGAATTTTAAAGCAGTTTTAATAAAACCACAGAAATGAAAGTTCTCTACATTTCTCTTGTTTTTGTTGTTAAAAAAATTGCCTTGTGTGAGTGGGCATTCCCAATTATTGCTTAGCAAAAAGTTTGATATGAAGTAACATGGGCTAAGTAAGGGGCGTGGTGGCTCAGTGGGTAAGACGCCAGGCTTGTCGATCGGAAGGTCGCAAGTTCGGAGGTTCGAATCCCTAGCCCTGCGTGCGGAGTGAGCTCCCGCACTAGCCCCAGCTCTTGCCAACCTAGCAATTTGAAAGCATACAAATGCAAGTAGATTAATAGGTACCACTTCGGTGGGAAGGTAACAGCGTTCCACGTGCGTCATGCCGGCCACATGACCGTGGAAGCATCTTCGGACAACGCTGGCTCTTTGGCTAACAAACGGAGATGAGCACCGGCCCCTAGAGTCAGACACAACTGCACAAATGTGCGGGGGGAACCTTTACCTTTTAAAAACATGGGCTACATTCATCCCGAAAGGGAAAGGGAAAGAAGAATGCCCATGTGAGAATGGGCAGAACTGGTCAGCGTTGCATGTATGCTAGGCTAGATGTAGGGAACTACTGTGTCCCCCTGTCCTCATCAAATCCTCTTCGGAGGCCGATCTGAAGCTCACTGGGGCTTAGATCCTGGCCTCCAGATGCGGAGAGCTCTCCTTCTGATTCTGAAACTGTCCTATGAGACACTGGAAGAGTACAGAGTCAGTCAGGGGCCAGTCATAAAAGCATCCATTTGATATAAAAAGTAGGACTCCTTGTGAGTAAAAGTGCACTGATGTGTAAAGTCCTACTACTCAATTAGAAAGTTGTATTTCCAGTAGTTTGCAGCTGAGCCCTGGTGGGGCACTGAATGAGAGTTCAGACTTAACCTTCAATTCCAGATTCCTGGTTGCTGCAAATAGGAGTTTACATACCGTGCTAAGTTAAGGTTTGATTCTGACTTAGTGTGAACCCGGCTATTGTAGCTTAATTAATAAATCACAATCAAATTATGATTTGCACGATGTGTACATTAAACGTCTCAGTCAGGCTATTCAGCCATTAAACTCCGCACTATCTACTTGGATCAGGAAAAGCCCTCTCAAAGCTCATGTAAGAATCAGATACCCGTGTTTTATTTTTTCGCCCAGTCTTTGCCCTGAGATTGATGTCAGGGCTTGCAATATAGAAAGCAGGTGCTCAGCCACTGAGTTATGGCACATGTGCCATGCCAGGAGACTTGCAGTGGCATCACTGAAATGATTGCATCTACCTAACACAGATTGCCTTGTGGTCTTGTATCCAACCTATTTTCCGTCTGTGGCAGTGTGGCATCAATTAACTGGGCCCAAGAAAGGGAGTAAAATGGGAAGAGGGAGAGCCGAACTGAGCGAGCGCCTATCATTTTTATGTTCTCCTCTCTGAAGATGCCAGTTAGTAGGTAGAACCACCATAATTCACTCTTCCTTTCCTTTGTATGCTTTTACATAAGCTTATAGATGGATGGTATCAGAGTGGCTGAGATATTGTAGCTCCTGACAAACAATGCAAACTTTGGCAGTTGCTATAAATATTCCACCCAAATACTTGTAACTGCAAAATCCAAAGCATCCAACTTGTAGCCAGCAGCTGGTAAGAAGTTGGCAGTTTGCCGCAGTTTGAGACTGTATGGCTAAGAAATGCATGCAAGAGCATGGGGACTGCCCTTCTTCCCTTCCCTTCCCTTCCCTTCCCTTCCCTTCCCTTCCCTCACTGTCCACTACCATCTCTGCCTCCTTTTTCCTTGAAGGAGTATTAATGGAAGAAACATTGTTGGAAACAAATACAACCCTCCAATCCTTGTTCCGGTACCTCACATACATCACCAATCTACTTTCCAAAGGTTTTTAATCTAAAAGAGAATACAGCATAGAAACACAATCACTTGATACCATTGAGAAGTACCCTGCATTGCTCTGACTGTAATCTCTAGCACCCGCTTTCAGAATGGGAAGGGGATGGGAAGACCCCCGCCAACAGTATTTTTTTAAAAAAATATTGAAATTAACAAGCATGCAGCAATCATCTGAACTCTGAAGATCAATTATATTAAACAGCCTCAAAATTAACTGCAGTTTAGCAAAGGTTTGTTCAAAGGCTTGCTAAAAGATAGGAAAGGTGACATTTCACAGCATTAGTGATGAAGCCATAAATCAGCCCTCCCCATTTTTTTGGCAAAGTCAACTATTTTGCATAATCTATTTATCGCCAATCTATTCTACCTCATTAGGGATTTATGTTGTACTTATCACCATGGTAGCCAAACATCCACAATACCGAAATCTTGCACAAGCATTTCTCTTCAAAGAAGAAGTTGATCCATAGATGGAATGGCTTCTATTAATTCAAAAGGATAAACAATGGTGATAAATGGGATACTTTTAGCTGAAAACAACCAGTTGGCACAATTTCCTAAAAGTAACAGTTAGACTCTGTTTATTTGGAATTTTTAGTGACAGTCCCTTTCCCTTGTGCTTCTTTTATATCTTGCAAATGCCTTTTATAACTGAACCATCTGAGAAATCTGTTCTCTTTTCTTTTTTCTTTTCATTTTCTTTTGTTGATACTTATCAAGGACAATGATCCACTCAGTAGCCATGTCCTTGTATGGTGGTGTCTTTGCTACTTTATGACACTGAAATTTGAAACTGAGGATGCCTTTCCCCAGAGTTGGATCTTGATCATTTTATCTCCAGCTTATGTTGCTGGGGAATAAGCCTCATTTTATGTCAGAAAAGAATGTGATGTATTATCAAAGTAATGCTAAGAACATATAATAGCCTCTATGAAGGTTCTCAGTCATCCAGGTGGAATTGTCTGTAGCTTGAATCATGTCAACTGGATTTCTATTTTCTCAGTGGAAACGTTTCGCTCCTTATCCAAGGAGCTTCTTCAGTCTGAGCAAAGTTAGTAAGGGAATCCTAAATATGTTTCTAGGTAGCTGTGTGACCTTACACCTGGGGCTAGGTCATGGTTATATTGAGATGTTATTTTAAGTCCTTTTATCATCTAAAGGAGGATCGTTAAGATCACCATGCTGCTGTTGAGCTTGTGAAATGGTCTTAATCTTCCTAGGCACAGAAGACAAAGCAGGGAGGAAGATGGGGGAAAGATTGTGCCTGAGGCCCCCACCTCTATTCAAGGAAGGATTTTCCAAGTTGGCATAAATTATGTAAGGTCACACAGGTGTAAGGTCACACAGCTACCTAGAAACATATTTAGGATTCCCTTACTAACTTTGCTCAGACTGAAGAAGCTCCTTGGATAAGGAGCGAAACGTTTCCACTGAGAAAATAGAAATCCAGTTGACATGATTCAAGCTACAGACATATAATAACCTCTTTCTTTTTTTTACCCCTGAGGAAGTAGAGAAGGTTCTTGGATCTGTCCCTGCCATATTTCCATGTTAGGTCACTCCAAACAAGGAAGCTATCATTGGACCCAACAAATTTTTACAAGTGTAGGCCGATGTCCAGTATTCCATATTTAGCGAAACTTGTGGAAGCCTTTTATCAGCTTCATTTGTTAAACCAGGTGCATCTCTGCCTCGAGGAGAAAAATCTGCATTTGGTTCATTTACCAGAGTGTTGGAATGTGGTCCTTGAAGATAGTCTGGAAATTATAGATGGCCAACGAATCCAGCTGCACAGATGGTACATGAGGCCTCCTTGAGGTTGCTCATTATCCCATCTTGAAACAGCTTCCCTGGTTGTTGGTTGCTTTCTACACCCAACTGAAGATGCTCACAATTGTGTACAAAGGTTTACATAATGTAGGACAAAGCTACTTATAAGATTGCTTACTCCCTGCAGTTTTAGCCCATTTAATGGATTCTTCAGAGATGATTGACAAAAACTAGTTCAGCTTTTTCTGTGGAGGGGCCCATATCGTGGAATAAATTATCACTGATATTGATATAATTCTCCACCTTATTATAATTTAGGAGGGGAATCAAAACATCTTTATTTTCAGGAACCTTTTAACACTATTGATTTAGTTTTTGTATTGTGTATCTGTTTTATTGACTTTTTAAAATAGAATTTGCCATACTTGTAAGCTACTCAGAGCTATGAAGGGCGTGGATAGGATATAATTTTTAAAAATAAATGAATAAACTAGCCAAGTATAGAGAGGCCTATCTAGTCAGCCACTTCTTGGTTATAAAAAATTAGAGGAAAACAAGGAAGTTATAAATAGCATTGGACCCCAGAGGCTCTTACATGGCCTGTTTGCAGTTGCCATAGTCATCAGCCACCATGGATGCCTCTGATCATTAAGTCTCTATAGGAGGCAGAAGATTTTCAGTTGTAATACCGGCCCTATTGGATGCCCTGGTCCAAAGCTGGTTTGGGCTTTGTAGGACAAAAGTAAAACCTTGACCCTGGTTTGGCAGCCAAGAGGAGCCCAATATGAGAGCAAATGTGGATTGTTTGCTGTCTACTTAGCATGTTGTGTGAATCCAGCTACTGTCTTCTATAAAATATAGTTTATGGCTTATCATGGGGGAATTCAGCCAACTGTAGCTTATTCAGTAAATCAAGGTTAAACAAACCATGGTTTAAACCATGTATAAACCAAGCAAGAGAATGAGAGAGAATAGCTATATGAATTGATCTTCTTCTGGGAATTACAAACTCATCCTGTTGTGAAGATCAGCAGGAGAGGACCTTTTGAAGATGTTTCCATTGCCAGAAGCTGGTCTTTCTGACTCACAGAAGAAGGCCTTCTCTGGTGTTATTCCCAGGCTGTGGAAGGCATTCTGTACAGACCCAGTTTTTTCTCCAGGATTTTAATTTTTAGAGGACTCTAACTTTATCTCTAACTACAATATTTATTTATTTATTTATTTATTTATTTATTTATTTATTTATTTATTATTGTATTTATACCCCGCCTATCCCCTCCCTAAGCGGAGGGCTCTAGGCGGCTTACATTCATCATACATATTATATTATACAGCATATATTACCCACGCGTTAGGAAGGGGGTGAGGGAACCGGCTCTTCATCTGCAGGTCGGACTACATGTCCCAGGAACCTTTGCTTCTGAGCCGGCTGCTGACGTCCAGGAAGTTGTTATTTTGGGATCCGCCGTCCTCTGCTGTCCTCCGCCGCCATCTACAGGAACCAGCTCTTCTTGGATCGAGGGCGACCCTCCGAAAAGGACGCCAGCAAATTGGCCCACGTGAGTGGTCCCCATTCATCTACTTGCCAATGGCTTTCGGTCTGCTGGGTGGGCAGAAGCTGGGGCTAGTGACGGGAGCTCACCCCGCCACGCGGATTCGAACTGCTGACCTTATGGTCGGCAGACTAACAGCTCAGCGGTTTAACCCGCTGAGCCATCGCGCCCCAGTGTTTAACCCCATTTTGTTTAACGCCCCATTGTTTAAGAAGTAAACAATGTTTACTTCTTTAAATTTTGTCTTTTTATTCCATTTATTTTAGCCCCACAAGTGATCATGAGAGCAGAAAGGCAGGCCTAGTGTCCATAGGTAGGGAGGAAATGATGAAATGTTTGCCATGATACAAAACCTGCAACTGAAGTATTTGTGTCAGATATCAGGAGGCAAATACCTAAGAGTGGAGGTATCATAACATCATCATAACATCATCCTGTGCATGTCATAATTTTGACATGATCCCAGTTTGCTGTGGACAAGGTATAATCAGACAAAGGAATAAGTCCATGAGAATCAACTTTTTTTTCCAAATAAGGAGCTAACTAAAACATTTTTTTAAAATCTGAGAAAGGAATAATTTTTAGTCGGTGTTTCTCTTCTTCTTCCATTGGAAACTGAATGATTAAAAAAATCCTCTTTGCCAATTAGCACAGCTCTGCCTAATATTTATATATAGAATTTTATTCATGTTTCCTGTAATTTCAATATCAACATCATGCTCCTTTCTCTTTTTCAGCAACATAGGAGTATCATTATTCAAACGAGGTCTCTCCTTTTTTACAATCTCTCTCCTCTTTTCACCATTTCAAGCAATAGATTCATTATTCTCTGCCTGTAATGTTAGAGTAATTTCCATGGCATCAGATTTTAATGATACAAACACTGAGTGGATGGGTAAAAGGGGAAATGAGGAACAAAGCCTCTGTTCAAACAGGAATTGTTCGGTAATTAGCATTAATGGAAAAAAGAAATGCAGCATGTTACAGTTAGGCAGTATCCAGGAAGCTCGCTCTTTCTTTCTTTCTTTCTTTCTTTCTTTCTTTCTTTCTTTCTTTCTTTCTTTCTTTCTTTCTTTCTTTCTTCCTTTTTCTGAACACAGCACAAAGACAAGGAAAGGGAATCTTTCAGGAAAAGGGAAAGAAATTACTGTTGACACGGTCAACAACAATCTGTTGGCTAACAAGAACTTACCGTAAGTTAAACAGGGTCTGACTAGATTTACAACTGAATAGCAACCTGGATTCTTCTCACACACACCGTCCAACTTCGCCTAAACAGGAGAATGGTGACTTCAGGGATTACAGCTGCAGTGCACATTGTTTTGCTCCACTTTCTCACACATTTTGAAGCATGCCAAGTTAGGCCAGGTAAGTTGTATTGGATAAAAGTTTGCTAGGTGATGTATTTTGAAACAGAAATAGGGCTTATTGTTGTGTCAAATACATTTTAATTATTTCAATAGTTACTCAGAAGGATTCCATTACACAAAACTTCTGCACCGGTTACTGGGTCATAAAGAGCATCAGATTAGCCTTGAAACAAAAAGTGGAGTCTTAATGAATTGTGTTACTGGAAACAGACAATACTGTTATTTTCTCTCAGAGGCAGCAACATCCAGAAGATCAGGATAAAGGCCTATCCAAGACAAGATTACATGATATAATCAGTAATTAGCTTTTTGCCTTTCCAAATTCTCTTGAACAAGTTGAATTGTCCATCACTTGAAAATCACAACCCCCCCCCCCATGCAACAAAAGGGATCTGTGCACTGACATCAAAGAGAAGTACCTTTCAACATGTATTTCCAACTGAGATCACTGCATTAACATTGCCCTGAAATGCTTATCTTACTGAACTTGACTGGAATCACCTTTTCAAGCATGTGGAGGATTCCAAATGGATGCAACTTCAGCTAGATCAAGGCCGTATGCAATTGACAGACAAATCTCAAAGGAAGTAGAAACATGTGACTTAAATTCCTTGCCACACAAGAGATACAGTCCTGACTCACATATAACACTCAACTATTGTTTCCCACAAGAGAAATAATAACATATACTGCCAACAAATGGGGGTTTGTTTTGGGCTTACAGCAGGATACCCAAATTTTCAGGGCCAGTGGGAATATTCGGAACTTCCAAGAGGATTCTTGGGTGTTGTTTGTGCAAAATGTTTGCCATTGGGGAGTTTGCCCATTCGCAGCACAGCTACAACAGGAAATGTGCCAATTTAACAGAATGGTCCTGTTTTCCTGGTCAGCTTACCTTCCTGCAGAAATTCTCAACTATCCTTACTTCCTGAACAGGAGGTTCCACTTTCAAAAAAGTATTCTACTGCAACCACTGCTCATTTTTGTTTTTAAAGAAAGTTCCTGGGGTGTATTTAGGTCCCAGAAGCTTTTATTGGAAAGAAAGATGATGCCAGAGATTAGTGCCTTGCTTTGCAGCATGTCAGCTTCACATAGGTTTAATTAAAAAGGTTTTATAAAAATATGTTAAAAGTCAGGGAGCCTGTGGACCACCAGGGAGGTTTCCATGGATACATTGGTGCCCATGGGAGCCATTTACAGGCCTCATGGACATGAACCAGCCACTGTGGCTTAGTATTATGTGTGAAGTAGGCCATTAAGGTTCAATAAACCAAGATTAAAAATGCCCTGGCTTAGCATTATGTTCAAATAACTTTGTTGAATGGTAGGAGTTCAGCAAGAATCATGCCTGAGTATTTATCCTTTGCTTTTCTGCTGCCTTTTTGAAGAAAAATGCCTCTCTCCAGCCTGCCCATCTTAACAAGGCAAGTTAATTGGTGGAAAGGCCTTAGTAAAGTGGGAGTGCCGTAGACACTCAGGACTCATGCTTTATGTTCTTAGATTGGTATTGAACTGGTCAGGCTGGACTGTTCCTCCCAATGGTCCAGAATGGCTAGTTTCATTATTAGACAGAGGGAAGCAGTTGCCTCCAATGGCAGATGCTGGGACTTAACAGCACAGAGTTGAAGCGAAATCTATGTGACATACTCTGTCTCCTGCACTCTCTAAACTAACCTGTTGCTTCGAGTACAGTCAAAGCGGCTGCCCCATCACAATTATAACGGAGATTCAACTGGTGGTCCTGACAACTTTCAGTGTGGAAGGGGGGGCATTGTCTTGTTTTTCAGGCCAGCACAATCATCTTCAGCTGGCTCTGCAAATATTATTGCCGTTATTTTAAAATAAGTACTGAATTAGAAGCAAGTTGCCTTTGCTCAGCAGGCTGGGCTTATTATGATTCAGGTAGGGTGTTGGTTACAGTCACAGATTTCCTTTTGCTCTCCTACCTCCATATGAATGCCCCTGGTGGATTCCATTCTCCCATAGACAGACATGGCCTAATAGACCCCTTTCTTAACAAGGGTTTACAATGCTATGGAACTGTATAGAAAAGCTAAATACAGGTACAAAGAACTCAGAGTTCAAGGGTTATCCCAGAAAGTGGTTTAGTGTCCTCTACAGAGGAACTGGAACACTTGAGTTCAGTGTCTCTGTAAAACAAGAAGGAAAGGGAGTCATTGTAATATTTGTGTAGCAATCGTTTATCTCTGAAACCTTTCCCTGACCCTGCAGGCTTTCCTGTGTGATTCTGCCAATAGGTGTGTTGTACAAGCAAGGAAGTGTTATGCAGGAGTATGAAATTAGGTATACCTTGTCCCCTCCTCCCCCAAACCAAAGAAATATATCTCCTGTAATTGTCTTCTGTTCAAGAACCTTATAATTGTACATTTATTCATTTTATGTAGGGGTAAGATTTACAGGATAAAGATGGCGGAGAAACTAGTGTGCAGATTAAAGCAACTGGATACTGCCAGATTTATATTCCATTTGGGATGATAATGAGCTGGTTAATATAGAGATACAAGGCAGTAATAAACCATCGACTTTTACAGATCTCTTTGTGAATCTGAATCATTATCTGGTGACCAGGCAATCAATGATATGCAAGAACCTGTCCAGTTTTTTCTCTGCTCACCAGTCCTAGGTAAAACAAGCTCAGCAATCTCTGGCCTTTTTTTTCTTTTTTGACTGTCACAAGAGATTGTACAGGCAATAAAAGCAATAAATCTCCTTCTGACTCACAGGGAATGCATATATTGAATTGAGCTTTATTAATGGTTCATGGATCGGGTAATCTCAGTCTTCAGAAATATTCTTTTCAAATAGATAACTCTCTGGCATATAGATTGTGTTAATTTTTATAGAAAAACAGAAACCCTTTCAATCAACTTAAAAAAAATCTCTCTGTGTGTGTATGTGTGGTTCTTGATAGAATTCAGCATTTTTAAGGACTTGAAGATCATAGAAAAATTAGCTCACCCAGATTGCACAGTTTGAAAGATACAATTAAAGTATGAATTCCAATAATCTTAAAATTGCTCTGTCAGAAAGCACAACATCTAGCAGGATTATTACACAAATGCCCTACTAAACAAATCAGTTACATTTGGCAGGTGTACGAACGGCTGCGGCTTTCAGCACTGAAACAAAACAAATACTGCAGTCAAGTAGTCCAAACAGCGCTATCAAAATAAGCTGCTCAGACTGGAATAAGCTGCTTAATTTCCTCAATTTAGTCATTTTTAAACTCTGGAATCTATTTCTCGCGGGTAGGGAAGAAAGGGAGAAATGCTGTGGGCAGGCCCAGAATGTTTATTGTAACAATGATGAAGAGAATGTGAAACACAGAGAAGATCTGAGAAAGGAAAAAGGCAGGCAAACCAGAGGGGCCAAAGCAATGAAGGTGCTAGAAAACAAACTGTGGGAAATGATTGGAAGAACTAGATGCATTTATACTGGAGAGAGAGGGGGGGGAGGGGGGGGAGGGGGAGAGGGAGGCTAAGGAAGGCAATTGTTCTAGACCAGTGTTTCTCATCCTCAGCAACTTTAGGATATGTGGACTTCAACTCCCAGAATTCCCCATCCAGCATTTTAAAATTACTGAGGTTGAGAAACACTGTTTTAGACCAATGAATACATTTAGAATCAGAGAATATGTTGTAGGCCCTCTCATAAAATGACCACCACGGTAGATATGATCAGTCACAAAACACTTACAGTATTTATCAGAAATCAAACTTCTGAGGTTTCTTCTGACTAGAATTGTCTCTAGTTCCCCAAGATTCTTTTTTTATCACGACAACTTTGTTTTGCCCCTTTTTTCCTGAAGAAACTTCCAAACCAAGTGTGAGGTTGCAGCTATCCTCCATTTTTATTTTCTAAGAATGCCTATGAAGTCTTTATAGAGAATATGTCTGATAAAAAAAGCAGTCATTAGAAGCTGCTTTGCAGAATGTCAGCTTCCTATTCAGTTTTTTTTATTAAAAAAAACTATGTAAATTATATCAGGTGGATCAGGAACCCTGGCAAGAATCCAAGGGGGTGTTTCTGGCCAATGGATTCCTCTTGTGCATCATGTTGGCTAACCAGGGATTAAAGGGGAAGATCTTAACAGGTTCCCCTTAACCCAGGACTAGATGAATCAGAATCGCTTGTTGTTCCAAAGGGCAAAATTAGACCTGGTGGATGAATTGGCAGAGAAGCAGATTTTGTCCAAATATTAAAAAGATATCCTAATGTATTTATTCTTTTTATTTTATTTGTTGGATTTACATCCTAACAAATCACATTTCTCCCAGGAGCTAAAGGCAGCATAGAATCTGGACCGTTGTCAAGGATGCGTTAGTGCCATTATGCATTGCAACTCCTGTCCAGACCAATAAGTTGGATTACAAAATCTCCAAGATCCCTTCTGGAATGATTATTGTTCTAAAGAATACCCTACATATTTTGAAGCTTTATTTTATCATGGCTGATAACCTTGCCAAATCTTGAAATGGGTGCACGGATGCTGTTAAGCATCACTTTGTCTACCTCTGCTGTGAACTGAAGCCAATCATTTCCTTATCCCTTTACTTACGTATTTTATTTTCCAAATTGTGTGGCCTCTTAGTAAACTCAGTTCTCAGTAGGTCTGTGTTTTTCTTTGGTTTAGTTCTTGATCCTTAGATTTAGTCATACAATGGAAGAAGGGAATGTAACAGTCCTCTTCAAGTACATGAAAGGATGTCACACAGAAGAATGCTCCCACTGGTTCTCTTATCATCACACTAGAGACCATGGAAGTATAGGTAGACTTCAGCTACAATGGAATCAAGTAGGGAGCTGGTGGGCTCTCCTTCTCTGGATATATTCAAGGAGTCGCTGGGCACCTTTCTGCTAGGGATATTTAAATTTGAAATCCTGCACTGAGCAGGGTCTGGGAACAATTTTGGAAATGATGCCTTCCAACACTATAATTCTATTAGAAACTACACTCACATAAATGCTACTCTTGGACCTTGTAATTTCTCACAGAAATGAGACTCATGTAACAATGGGAAAGGTTTTAAAATCAAGTTCATGTATATGTCTCCAATTATTCTTGGAATTTAAGGCAGCTTGTGGGGAATAACTCTTGAATATCTCATAATGAAATGTTGACTAAACATGCCTGGAGATCTATAGTTGTTATATAGTTACAACTATCTTCAAATTATAGTAGCCCTAATGACTTACTAAAGTTTGAGTTGTCTACTTTGGGACATCCCATGGTGGTAATTCTTTTTGGAAATACTTAAGTGTTTCCAAAGTCTCAACTGATTGTTTGTTCCTATAGTCAGCTTTGCAATAAGTAATCATGTCCCACTCTCAGCTATATGTCGCAGCTTAGATGCGTAGCCTCTTTCTGAGAGTAGAATGGCTTCATTCCTAGGAACTAAGGTATATGAGGATTTATATGATGATGGGGAAAAGATAAAATATTAGAGGAAATGTTTTTGAAATGCTGAACAGAAATGAATGTCTGAAGGAATCTATCAATACTTTATGCAGAGGCAAGAGATACAAAAAAGACTTGTTTTTATTGAGAGTTCTCTTTCTTTCCAAGAAAACTGTTTGTGCAGAATCTCTTGAGAAGCTTCATTTTTTATTCATATATCCATATATATGAGTGCTGGTAATTTGAACTCCACCAAACAATCACCTGTAAATTAGCATCTTCTCAAGAAGCAATATATACCCACAAATCAGTCCCAGAGCAGTGAAATTATATGTGAAATGGTCTATTTATATCACCCGAGACATGGGAAGAAATCTGCACAGTTTTATAAGAAAGAAAAGGTCTTATTAACATGTAGAGCTAATTGGATAATAAAAAGAGAAAAGTCCTTTAAAAGACCTGGGATGACTGGAGAGTTAATCTATTGAACTTCTGAGCAGAGGAATTTACAGGACCAGTGACACTCCCATCTTGGCTGTTCATGGTGTGGATTTATGGACTGTACAATGCTGCACAAAACTCCAAAACCTCTCTTATTACCATTTCTCTCACTTTCTCACCTTTTCTCTCTGAAATACACATAATTTGAAACATTGCTGCATGCCCTATGGTAGCTTACCTGCACTAAAAACCATTCTCTCTGGATATTTATTCTGAAACCATTACAAGAGAAGAAACAGGATGTCTTTTACTTCGCATTGTTTTCATGCTTTGGCAAGTTGCCTTGAACTGAATCCCTCCCCCCGCCCCAGGATTTTTGAACACTTGGGAAATATGTTGTTTATTATCATTGTCGGTTAACCATCAGATGGCTGTACTTTGAATAGGTTGAAGTTTCCAACACTTTTCAAAGGTAGACACAACTATATTACATGGCAGTCATCAAGCCTAGAAGACATCAATCTTTTTCTGGACCATCTTTTTCTAGAAGCAGAGTTTCTGATTCGCTACTCAAAGTGATGGAAGACCCTTTGTAAAACCAATGCTGTTTGGAAACAGAGCAGGATTTACAATCACTTCCAAGTTGCAAACCCAATCTTTCCCCAATCTTTAGAGGAGACTGTAACCTTGTTCATCGCCCAAAGGATGAAGAGCACTTCCATATTGTCTGATATTTATTAGTCTCTCTGTCTTGTTTATAACCGGAGTCCAAATAATATGTCATAATGTTCACAGCTACATCTGGTTTACATTAAGAAGCTAAAGAAAGTTGATCTTTCATTTCTAAATGACCTTTCATGGAGGTTTCAGTAGATAACAAGCAGTATGGAAATCAAAAGAGAATCTTGTTTGACCCATAATTATAATAGCACAAAGCATTATGGAATCATCTTTCCCTTCACAATGGAATTTTATTATGTAATTTATTTATAGAATTTCAATAGCAGTGACTTTAGGACAACTAGTTTGGAGGAACAAAAAAGGGTAAAATAATGTCCTTACAGAGATACAGTAATTAATATTTTTAATTTATTAATTCTATTAATGAGGCTGAATCCTCCAGTTGTTACAGCTGTTATAATTGTATATGAGGTTGTACAGAGTAAAATTGTTGGAGTCTGGAAGGTCAGAAAAACACTCCAAGCAGCTAACGACAATCTTGCAGAGTAGAAGCGCCCAGAAAAGACTTGCACATACAGCTTAATTAATGTTCAGAAATAAATCAGTCTTCACACATTAATTAGTTGAAAGGGGACGCGGTGGAGCAGTGGCTTAATGACGCTGGAATTTGCCAGCCAGAAATGGTCGACACTCCAACAGTTTGAGCTCAGCTCCATGTGACGGAAGTGAGCTCCCGTCATCTCATCCCTAGCTTCTGCCCACCTAGCAGTTTGAAAGCACACCATCTGCGAGCAGATAAATAGGTACCCCCATCTTGGTGGGGGGAAATGCTGGCGGCGCTCTGTGCGGGGAGCACGAACCGGTGCTGATGGAGGATTGGAGGAGAAAAAAGACCGGATGAGCCGACTTCCCTAAAAAGGAATGCTGCTGGCCAGCTGAAGCAAAGCTAGCTTGTCCTCTTGTGGTGCATCAGTGCAAGAAAGACTAGCAACTATTGGCACCAGAATATCTACTGTGTAAAAAAACAACACACACATTGTAGACTCCCTGGCAATGTGTGCCATACACTAAATAAATAAATAGTTAGTTGAAGTAAAATAAAGATAGCTTACATTTTTATTCAGTAGATCTTGGTTACAAGCAGTTTCATGGTAGAAAGGCTTAATCATCTCTGGTCTCCGTGCAAGCGAGATATTTCAGATGAGACCCACATAGCCATGTGGCCCTCCTGTGTGCACATGTGCTTAGGAAGAAGGGAAGAATGAGAATGGCCCCGAAAGACCCAAGAAGGAGCAGGAAACAGGAAGTCAGTTGACTCAGGCACCTCCCACAAACACAGTAGAGATACACTTCAGTAGAAAAGTCCTCCTCTATGTTTGTGAGACAATGCTGAGTTGACTTCCGATAATCCTAACACCTCTTCTTCAAATTAGCATGTCTCAGTGTCCACAAGGTTCAACTTCTCCCACAGTTCTTGGTAACTGCTTCTGGGCAACGGCTTTGTGAGAATGTCCGCTGTCATGTTCCTTGTGGGACAATAGTCCAGTCTGACTATCCCTCATTCTTGCAGTTCTCTCACTGCATGATGCTTGACATCAATGTGTTTAGTCCTCCCATTAATCCTTTCTGATTGTGAGAGTCTAATACAACTTTGGTTGTCTTCAAAAATCTGAATAGGGATTGGTTCCTTTATTCCCATGTCTTCAAGCAGTACCTTGAGCCATACAACCTCATTGCATGTTTCTGCTGCTGACACATATTCTGCCTCTGTGGATGACTGTGCAACTGTGCCTTGCTTATGGCTTCCCCAGCTTACTGCTCAACCCCCATAGAAAAATACATACCCACTAGTGGATTTACGGTCAGCAATGATTTCTGCCCAATCTGCATCTGTAAACCCCACTAGTTTTGGATTCTCAGTGGCTGGCAGCTTTAGTTTCAGGTGTGTAGTCCCTTTCAGGTACCTTTCCACCTGCTTAACACCAGTAGTCTCTCTGTGTGGGTGTGCTGGTTTTTCTACATAGAATGCCTATTGCAGCTGCTATGTGTGGCCTAGTGGTGGTGTCTAGATACAGTAGTTTACCTATGCCACTTCTATAGTCATTGTTCTCTTGTAAGAGTTCACTAGGTTCCTGTTGCTTGTGGAAACCTGTTTCCATTGGTGTTGGCATAGGATTAGCATTTTGCAGTCTTAGGCTCTCCAACCGTTCTAGGATCTTCTGCTTCTGGCTTAGAAGAAAGCTTCCATCTTCTTTCTTCTCGATCTGTATTCTTAAGTAGTAGCTGGCATTGCCCAGATGCTTGACTTCTACTTCTCTATTTAGATGGGATACAATTTCATCAAAGTCCCCTTTGTTATTATGGCAGATAATTAAATCATCCACGTAACAAAGAATGTACACCTCTCTGCCATTTCTTTGTCTTGTGTATAGACAGGGATCAGCCTTTCCTTGAACAAAACCCTGGTCAAGAAGTATTTGGTTTAACTGGCTGCTTGCTTCAGGCCATAAATCCCCTTCTGAAGTTTGCAAACAAGATGCTGTGTATTGGGATTGGCGAATCCTGGAGGTTGTAGCATGTACAGTTCCTCTTCTATCTCCCCATGCAGAAATACAGTCTTTACATCTAGGTGCTCAACATTCATGTTCCTGGAAGCTGCTAGACTTAGGAGCATTCTAATTGTGGTGTGTTTCACAACAGGAGCAAAACATTCATCATAATCAAGTCCACATTTCTGTGAATAGCCTTTTGCAACTAGTCTGGCTTTATATCTTTGTACTTCTCCATTCTCATCTTGCTTGGCTTTGAAAACCCATTTGCAACCTATGGCTTTCTTGCCTTTTGGTAGTTTTGTCAAAGTCCAAGTTTTGTTCTTGTGTAGAGCTTCTAGCTCCTCCTGTGCTGCTTTCTTCCACTTGCTTTCTTCATCTGCTGGCATGTGCAGCACTTCGTTCCATGAAGCAGGTTCTTTTGGTAGCGACGACCTTGTGAGGTAGGTGAGTCTCTCAGCTGGAACTCCTCTGTTGGGTCGTGATGAGTGTCTTAGAGCAGGTTCAGGAGCAGCATTTGGTGGTTCATCCCCTTCTGCATCTGGGGCCTCATCATCTGACTCTGGTGGAGTTTCTGTCTGGGCTTCTATCTCCCTCTGGGTCGGTGTGGTGATTGTGTCTTTGGGTATTGGGCTGGACATCTCGAGCTGGTAACTGCTGCTGGTGGTTTCTGCGCAGTCATCATCAGCATGCCTCTGGCAGCCTCTCTCCCTTTCATCAAAGTACACCACTCTGCATGTGTTTACTCTTCCTGTCTTTGGGTTTAGGACTCTGTATCCCTTGCTTCCTGGAGCATATCCAAATCATGATGCCTTCTTCAGCTCTGCGGTCTAGTTTGGATCTCCTTTCTTTTGGAACGTGCGCATAAGCCTTGGATCCAAACACTCTCAGATGCTTCATGCTTGGTTTGCAGTCATGCCATAGCTCAAAAGGTGTTACCTTGTTGGCTTTGGTAGGCAATCTATTTTGTAAGCATGTAGCTGTTATGACAGCATCTGCCCAGTATTTGTCAGGCAGATCTGCTTCTAGAAGCATACATCTTACCATGTCCATTAATGATCTATTTTTCTTCTCTGCCACCCCATTATGCTCTGGCATGTATGGAGTGGTCAGTCTGTGTTTTATGCCTGTGTTAAGTATGTTTGCATGGTTTGTGAAATGAACTCACCTCCTCGATCGCTTTGGAGAGCTTGAGGGGTTCTTTCAGCATATCCGCTGTTTGAGATTTCAGTAGGTAGGTCACACACTACCTGGAAAAATCATCTATAAACCACAAAACATATTTATTTTTCCCTGCTGACTCTTGAAGAGGTCCACACAAATCAGTGTGGATAAGTTCGAGTGGCTTAGTTGCCCGCCTTTCCCTTTGTTCGGGTATGGCTGGTCTTGTTGCTTTACCTTTGATGCATATCACACACTTTGATTGGCATCTTTCATGGTTGCTTAGTTCAAAAACTCTTACCATGCCTTCATTTTTCATTCTCAAAATTGCATCAAAGTCACGGTGAGCAAAACTCCTGTGCCAGACGGTGGCACTGTTGTCCTCCTTTTGCTGCTGACAGGCGAGGCTGACATCTGGTGGTGGCTGTTCACAGTTCACCTGGTAGATGCCATCCTTTTGAAAACCTGTAACATAAACTTCTCCTCCACTGCTGACTTTACATAGTCCATTGGCATTAAAGGTCACATCGAAACCTTTATTATTCAGTCTTGGTACACTCAGCAAATTAGCCTCCAGGCCTGGGACATAAAAAACATCTGTCGCCATAAGATCTTTGTAATAATTATTATTGAAGCATGTTAATGGTACAGTCCCTTTCCCTTGGATCAAAATCGATTTTCCATCTGCTAGGGTCATGCTTCCTTCTGGTTTTTCACTAAGTTCACATAAGTCACTTTTATTTCCACATAAATTTTTACTAGATGCTGAGTCAATTACCCATCTTCTGGAGCATTTATTGATATCAGTTTCATGGATATTATCAGCCTTAAAGACAGTGTGTAAGGCTTTTTCATTTTTAGAACATTTCCCCTTGGAAAAATCCTTTTTGTCTCTGTCCTTACAAAACTTAGCAAAATGCCCTGGCTTATTGCAGACATAGCACACAATGGGCTTTTTGTTTTTGTAACGAGTCACAAATGGTCCTGGCTTATGGTTGGCCTTCATTGCCAGGTAACTCATATATCTCCTGGGCTGTTTATTGAAATGCAAATTTTGCTGCCTGTGGTACTCTGACCTTATTGCTCCTAGCAGTTGAGTAAAATTCTTCCCTTCTAGGTTTTGAGTGGCAGCAAATGAAAAAAATCTATCTGGTAATGTGCTCAGCAAAAAAGACATTTTAAATTTTTCGCTCATAAGATTCTGAACAGTTGGTTGTTGTGGCGAGATATTTCAGATGAGCCATGTGGCCCTCCTGTGTGCACATGTGCTTAGGAATAAGGGAAGATGGAGAATGGCCTCGAAAGACCCAAGAAGGAGCAGGAAACAGGAAGCAAGTGACCCAGGCACCTCCCACAAACACAGAGATACGCTTCAGTAGAAAAGTCCTCTCTTATGTTTGTGAGACAATGCTGAGTTGACTTCTGATAATCCTAACAAAAATAACTCCAGTGCTCCTTCTAACCTGTTGACCTTTACAATAGGGACATATTTCTCAGCAGAAGCCTGGGAGAAATTGTATTAGTTCATTCAAATATTTCCTCCTGGATTTTCTAACCGGCTGGAGATCTGCTACCAAATAGTTCTTTTTAGGTACTGGGTATCTTTCTGAAAATTTCCCTTCACTATAATTTATAGAGTAAAGACTATTTCAGTCAGTTGTAAAGATACACGAATAATAACAATAATAGCCTTTGTTCTAGCAATTCCAAAAATGTCTTAACTTGATTCTCTTTTCAAAGAACAGAATGGAAATTTTCCACCAAGATTTTGGATAATACATCGGGACAGCTCAAGACTCTGTCATATACTTCGTAGTATTCATTATGATTGTGTCACACCGATCTTATATCACTTTCACTGACCACCATTTTCTTTCTGTTCAAAGTAGTGATATTAACTGGTGAGAGCTCCACCTCAACAATAATTGAAGTACTTCTTCCATGTATTCATACTTGAGCCTCATAATCAAAGATCTTGCTCTGAGTGCTGAGGAATGGGCTTTTCAGTGATAGCTCTGTCATTATGAAACTTTTTCCCCAGGAGAGGGAACACCTGCCACAACTTTCCTCCGCCCCTGCCCCAAGAATTAGTCAAAGACTATTTTGATCTCCCACTCTGGTTAACTGCATATTTCTGCAGCTCTCTTAGTATATTTCTCTCTGATTCTTTAAAAAATGTGCTGTGATGCCTCTACTGCTTTTAGTAGGTGGTTTTATTATGTTTCTTTAGGGTTGATGTTTACAGACTTGGGAGTTTATTTGTGGTTTTAATTGTATGTTGCCTTGAGGATTAATAGCTGCAAGCAACTAGTACCACTTAGAAATAAATATGCAACATTATCTTGGGTAGCATATTCATAACTGTCTAGAAACACAAACCATGACTACTTTGGGATCCTTTCATAAGGCCTGGAATCCTTGGCTCCTTGTGGTATTCCCTTGGCATTTTGAAAAGGGGATTCCTTGTCTTGGGATGTGCTGAGGGCAAGGTCCTAGAAAGAAAGCACTTGCCTATTTCTAAAAGTTGATGGGCTAAATGTTGATGGGCACCTTGGGTCTTTGATGGGTTTAAGGGTCTTCTTCTTGAAAATGGACTTGTAGCCCTTAAAAAAGAGGTCACCTCCAGAAGAAGCATTCTGCTTTGTAAGGTAGGGACCAGACCCCCTTCATTCTCCCCCTGGGTGTCTTTGAATAACATTGCATTGTATCTCTATATCATGTTCTCTCTTTCTCTCTCTCTGATTGACTTCAGAGTAAGGAGATGCATGGTTGAGCTGTTAGTGCAAGAAGTGAGATTTTTTCATTAAAAATTACTTTGGTTTCCTATCTTTCCCTGAATGGTTGGAAGACTTTATTTGCTTTGGTAACCTGAAATCTTTTCTATTAAAGCAAGAGATGCCTTCTCAGAGGTTTGAAAGTTGCTATCAGTCTGTTCTGCCCTTTAGGGTTTTGTTTTGTTTGGGTTGTGTGTGTGTGTGTGTGTGTGTGTGTGTGTGTGTAAATTATTATTGGTCCTGTATTATTAGACAAAACATCAGCTGCTTCAGTTTAATTTTCCTTGACTGTCTGCCCCTTCCACAAATAAATAAATAAGTAAATAAATAAATTTCAAGGATCAGCAGGTCAAGTTTACTGCTGATAACTTTCATTTTTATAAAACCTAGTCAACAAGAACCATAAGGAATCAATGGTTGTGTGGCAAATCAAGTCAATGAAATCGGTTGCCTCCTCAAAATGAGAACTGAAGGAATGGCTGTCAGTTGACTTCTTGTAGTGAGACACAAGCTGAGCCTCCCTATGGACCAGCTTCCATTTTTTGCAGCAATCATTTTGTAATTTATTAACCTTCAAGCTCAAGAAAGGCCAAACTCTTTTGGACAACATTTTCTCACCTGTATTTATTTATTTGCTTTGCTGCCTGACAAACATGAGCCCCGGCATTGTCCTCGGCATGCCCAAAAGTGAAAAAGGACAAGTGCAATTAAGTCTTTCCAAGTCAGGGAAATCCTGTTGAGTTAAAAGAATGCCGAATGTGAAATAGTAGACTGAATATCTATTATTTAATCTAGCTTCAGCTATTCATTCAGGCACGCTGAAATTTAATTAAGAGAAAGACTGTGTGTCCTAGTTCCACAGTCCTCCTCCTCAGGGGACTGAAAGGTAATAAAACCCCATTATGTTTCCATTTCAGTCTTTCCCTCAAAATGCAGGGTCTAGATATACTTGAGCAAAAGAAGATGGGAGACAGCAGCCTTCATAGGGTTACTTACCCCCCCCCCCCAAGCTTATAAGGAAAGACTTAAAAAATCAAGAATGGGCAAAAATAGGACTCAGCACATTGGCAGTTGCAAACATGATAGATGTGGCTTTGATAAAGTTTATCTTGGGTGGGCATCCATGTGTATGTGTCAAAAAGTCAAGATGGCAGCTGTGACTGCATGATCAAAACCCCATCACATTTTTATATATGTTGCACATACAACGTACTGTATGTAAGAAAGGGACAAGGCTTTGATTGCATGGCCACTATTGACCATGCAACCCACTTAACTTTTTTTAACCCTCCTGTGGATTCCCCAGGCTAAGTTCCTGCATCTTTCAATCATTCAGGCCCTTTTCTCCCTTTGCTTCATGACCATCTGCTAGTGGTGAACAGCTCTGTGTAAATTATCCCCAAGGAAAGGTGCACTTCAAGGGTAAAAAATTTGCCTGTTGCTGGTTTACACAAGCATATACTAGAGACAGTGTGGTGGCGTAACGGTTAAGACTACCGACTGTTGAACGAAAGGATGGCAGGTCAGCAGTTCGAGATCCGGAAGCACCGCGTAATGGGGTGAGCTCCCGTTCTCGCCCAGTTCCTGCCAACCTAGCAGTTCGAAAGCACGTAAAAATGCAAGTAGATAAATAGGTACCACTCAGGTGGGAAGGTAACAGCGTTCCATGTGCCTTGGCGTTTAGTCATGCTGGCCACATGACCATGGAAGTGTCTATGGACAATGCTGGCTCCCTCGGCCAAGAATCGGAGATGAGCGCTGCCCCCTAGAGCCGGATACGACTGGAAGGGGAAACCTTACCTTACCTTATACTAGAGACAGTGTGAGTCTTCTATCTGAACCTGATGGTCCCCATCCTTGCTTTCTTCTAGTTCATGTGCCTTTCTCCCTCCAGAAATTTCTGCTATTGTCATGGTCTGCTTTCCACCATTCTTTTCCCAAACTAAAACAGATATGCTGGGTGTGCATTGTCTCTGAATGTGCTGGTTTTCAGGAAGTCCCTCACTCCTAACAAATGTTCCCCCAAATATTTTCATAGTTCTTACCGAACTGTGCCTTAATTTAATCCCCAAAGCCCAGGACTCCTTTGTATTTCCAGAAGATGTGGCAAGAACAAGATGTGGCATGAAACACTCACAAATGTCTACAAACAGCCAGCATTTCACTTGAGAAGGAAAATGTCCCCCCCCCACAGGAATCTATCTGTAACTCTATGCAATGATTGATCTGGAATACTTATCATCCAGCAGACTAATCTGAGTGTATATGAATCAGTGAAGGGGGAAAACAAAGCTGTACTCACAAGGGCTAATCTCTCCTTTACATGCTCAAAATCCCATTTTGTGTCTGCCTTTGAACAGGCATAGACACCACAGTCTTTGTGTTTTTGCCAGATGCAGATTCCATTTAATAGGCCCACAAACATTTAGATGTGCGTGCACAAATCCTGATGAGACTTACATCTTGCATATGGGATAAAGTAGTGTATTGACACCTCCCCACTACCACCTGATTTGATCATTTTGTGACATCCAAGTCAGACTTATCCATTTCTTCTGTAAACATACATTGACTGGGTGTGAAAACCGACCCTTTCATCAGAGGGGAGAATACAAAGGCTAGAAACAAGATGCTGTTCAGCAAGTGGAAATCATCGGAGCTGATTTCTTCCTGCACAGTTTGAAAGCGTCAACCACCAAAGGTCCCTTGGAAGGCATTCCTTCTTTGCATCATTGGTTTGGCACAACCTGGGGGTCTGGAGCAACTTTGTATCAAAAGGATATACTTGGGCCTTTCCTCCTGAGTGACTGTGGCTTCTGAACTTCCGAAAGAGCCATGCTGTTGGCGCCACCCTCGTGAAAACATGTCTTCATCAACCTGAACCCTCTTCCAGGTTGCTTGTGTTCTGTGGGTACACAACCCAAGTCATGGAATCACGTCTTTCATGCAAACTCTGCTTCTTCAAATGTATAATTATGCTTCTGCATGAATATCTTTTGTCCCTTGTTCTTTGGTGTAACATTCAGAACAGCCATAAGGTAATATAAAGAAAATGCTTTGCAGCCACTGACCTTTGTTAAATAAGTCCTGTTAATATGCTAAATTAAAAATTTCTGCATCTTTTTGGAAGGACAGCATATACAGTCTCTGTTTGGACATTTGTTTTATAATGTGGTCTGAATAACTAGCTCCTAAAACCACTTCCCCCTCCCATTTTGTACAGCCAAGGGCTAACAGCCAGCCAACTTTATTGTCCTTGAAATGTCATGATTTTGAGCATGCACAGAATTCTTAACTGCCCAAATTACTGCAAAGCAATCCCTTTTATTATACAGCAACAATGTGATGCCTGGCTCAAAGATTTACCAGTTAAGAAGATTAAGTATTTTTGTTTTCCTGTTTTATTAAAGTGCCAAGTCTTGCATTTGGTGTGGTGAGGGTTGGTGGTGGGGTTTTTTTTTGGCATCTTGGAGCTCAAAGATGTTTTTTTTTTCAATAGTCTCTCCTTTTGTCAGAAGCTGAGACCCCATTTTCCTTAATAGGTTTCCAAATGCTATTTCTTTGTACTGACAGCAGACACACACCAAACCTTTCATAGGTAGAAGTTGTTCTGCTTTCGTGCCATTAATTAATTAATTAATTAATTAATTAATTAATTAATTAATATCCCCCCTTTCTTTTGTGAGTAGTTATTGATGAATCCAAGTTGGACCTTGTACAGGCAGGTGGCAAGTCTTCTCCACAGAATTCTGCCAAGAAAGTTAAATTCTGCTATTGGGCTTCCATTCTAATCATCATGCCAGGCTGCTTCAGAAGCAAGTGAAATCCCGATGCCAATGTATGGTGTATTGTTGTAAAGAGAAGAAGCAGACAGACTACTAAATTGTGTAAACACTCACAAAATATCCCCAAACAACTACCACTCTGAATAAATGACAACGTGGGAAAGGAAGATGGTGTGTAAGGAGTTTGGGGCATTTTTTTTTCTTGTTCAGCATCTTAGTGATTTTCAGGAAAGCACCACAGAAATACACTCTCTGTGGATGCTCTAAATAAATGTGCTCATTTTATTTAATAAAAAACCTTTATTGTGAAGATGTTGTTAATTGAAGGGGAAGCCTGGAAATGTAACAACATCCTATCATGTTTTATTCTCCTGAGGTAGTGTCATTTTAACCTATTCTGCTTCTTTCATGTTTGATCTTCTGTGAGTGAATGATGGAATTTGCAGGGCTGACTTGAGATACTTTGCTGCCTGAGGGAGAGATGGCAGTCTAGTTCCAGCCTGTACTAGTTTTATATGTATTTATCAGTCTGTTCTTTTGTTCCATATTGGTGCCAATTTGTGATTTTAAGAAAACCTAACTTTTTCATTGTTTCTGGACATTTTTTTTTTCATAGAACATGTTTATATGTAATTGAACCTCAAATACAAACATGCACGTTGATGCACTTTTTTTAAAATCTGCAAACTGTATCTCAGTTTGCTTGGGAGAAGTGCAAAACCCAAGGCTAACTTTATTTTCATCCATGTATTAGCTGGGGAAGTGAAGAACAAGTTGATTTGCTTAACAATGCAGAACTCTCAAGCCTGCGGTGAAAGGAGGAAACCCTCACCCTCCTAATGAAACATTTTAGGACAATTCTAGTTATTTCATCACTTGAGTGGAAAATTACCCAAGTACAAAAATGATAAATTCACTATTGAATCAGTTGCTGAGCTTTTATGATGCTCCAAATCAGTCACTCTGCACAATCCTGTAAAATGATTGTGTTTTTTCAAATGACTAGAATGGATTAGAGCCTGAAATCCCAGGATGGTCTATAGTGCTGGATCAGGTAGCTTGTTCTGTCCTTAAGTAAGGGCTGAGTGCTCTGCATATAAGCCAA
Source organism: Charina bottae (assembly GCA_023362775.1). Lineage (NCBI taxonomy): Eukaryota > Metazoa > Chordata > Lepidosauria > Squamata > Charinaidae > Charina > Charina bottae. The sequence continues at coordinate 181,643,969 of JALMGJ010000001.1, read as the reverse complement.
GGATCTTGATGCAAAGGCACTAGGTTGCAGCCTGGAGACTTTCCCTATACTTTAATTCACTACAGCCGCAAGAGATGAAGCACAGATGGCTTAATCCAAGCCCCCTACCTCTCACATTCCTTTTCTCTCCACCTCTGGAGAGATGTTAGACTAGGAACAGGAAGACTCAGGCTGTAATCCCCCCTTAGATACCGAAGCTCCTTCAGTAAGTCTTTGGGCCAGTTATTCTCTCTAAGCCCAATGTACTTTACAGGGTTGTTCTTGGGGAACCTCTGTGCTTCAACAGGTGAATGGGGTAATGGGAAACTTGGTAGGGCATCTGGAATGGGGGCATATCCTCAGACATAGAGCACATTATTTTCAGTCATACAGGAAAACCCAGATTTAATTCCTGGCATCTCAAATACTTCTGGTAGCAGATGATATGACAAGGAAGTCTACCTCCAAGTAGGAATGGAAATACTGGCTTGATGGAAACCAGCTTCCTGTGTTCTGAACCTGAAGCTGAGGTAATGCTACATTTAAAGCAATGAGGAGAAGCAAAACTTACAGTGGAATGGCAAATTGTAGTGTCATTCAGAAGGGGGAATTACTAAATATGCAGTATATTTAATGGTATGTTATCTAATTACATGTAAGCAAAATGAAATTGAATGTCGTGTTTTATGCTGACTCTTATGCTGGCCAGGATAAAAGTGGGCAGAGTCAGCATAAAAACTACACTTTTGGGGCTGTGGTCTTTGCTTGGCCTGAAAAAAAGTTTGTGTACCCCTGGGGATAGATCTGGCACCAACACTCTAGTAGAGTAGGCATTCTGCTACTTTCCAGAGCTTTTGGACTAAAGTCACCATATCTCTACATATTGTCTACACTGGTGGAGGCCAATGGCAGTGAAAAATCAAAACATCTGGAGGGCATCTGCTTGCATATCCTTGTACTGGTATAATGCTACTTAAATGGCAACACCATTCACTGTAGCTGTGGCTCCACTATAGCTTTGCATGTAAATGCTGCAAGTTCAACCCTCAGATAAAGTTGGGAGAGCTCTCTCTTAACCACTAGTCAATCTTGTTCAGAGCTAGTTCTGAGAGCCAAAGTGGTACAGTGATTTAGATGTTAAACTAGAGTGGGGAGACTCAGCTTCTAGTTCCTCCCTAGCCACAGAAGTGCCTTGGATAAGCCTCTGGGCCAGTTATTCTCTCTAGGCCCAATTTACCTTACAGGACTGTTCTTGGGGAAAAATTGATTTTGTATTGCACTTACATAAAAGTGCGTACCAAATAAAAATACGACTGTAAATACTACTACTAATACTCCAATGGTATGACTCAGTATAAAGCAATTTTCCATATTCCCATCATTATTGTAGACATCAGTTGTGCCCAATCTATCATTTACCTAATATAGAGATGCATTATTACTGTATAAGGATGCATCTATCTCCATATTCTATCTTAACTAACGCAAAGTTGAAAATATTCAGAAGTGTTGATACCTTCCAAGCCCATGCAAATTAAGGGAGCAGTATTAAATCTCAATACATAATGCTTCCAATGTCCATGTTGAGCATCTATTTCCTGTGCAAATTTGACTGCACACTTCTGCATTTGTCAGTGTGGCCCTTGCTCATGAAATCAGCCTTCCACTCCTTCAAATTAAGTTAGATATGAAAGAGAATTCAAACATAATAATCATCTTAAGTGTCTGTTCTTAAATGTCTTCACACTATATGTGAGAGCTTAAATCTGAAATCTAGGATACTGTACTGATTTTTTGGGGGTGGGAGGAGGGGAAGTCTGGTCAAAATATTCTTTGTAAAACCCATTCAATTGAAAGGCAGAAACATAAGCATTAAATGGAACATTACTTAGGAAAATCTCATTGTGAAAGTCAAAAGGAGAGTATGGAAAGAAGTCACTTGCAGCATCATGCAATTACTGGTTCCCTCTACAATTTCTTTGTGGGTATCTGTTAAAATATATTATGAGGCAAATTACCAAAGACACGGTAGTGTGTTACAATCGCATTGCAATGTGTGCTACAGAGGGAAGCCATTTCAGTACTAGTAGTATGGTAAAACCAAACCAATTTTATGACAAATGAAGTTGTAGGATTGTCAAAAATCATGAGAGAAACAAAAGAAATTAAGTACAAAACACCTTCCTCCAACATCAATTAAATTTCAGTGTCTTAAGGATTTATGTCAGACCCTGAATGCTAATTTGGAGGGATGCTTTTTGTTAAATAATAGACTTGTTGAAAAGGAAGTAAGAAATCTGGTTATAATAGGACAGCTATTGTTCTGTCAGTACTATATTTATTTATGTATTATAAAAACTAATCAAGCTTTAACTCACATCTCAGGTAACTGGAGATGATGCCCCAATCATATTACCATTAATAGAATTATCAACAGCTTTGTTTTCATATTATTACTGCTAGAAACATTCTTTACTCCACAGTTACACTCCTTACAGCCTTGGAGACTTGCTTGCTTGTCATCACTTTGGCTCAATACTTCTCAAACCATGACATGGACTTTCTTGGAGAGCCAAAGGAATTTGCCAGTTAAATAGGACACCTCTGAGGACTCTGGTTGATCCAAGAGATGAAATATCAACTCTCTCTGTCTTAGGAATTGTACTGTGTTTTTTTTCCCTGCTGAGATTCAGTAGACAATCATTTATATTTCACCACCTCTATTTGTTTTGATATCTTATATTTTCTATAATCCATCTTCCCCTTCTGAAACTGTTCTTTAGCTGAGGACAAGAAAAAATATACAGTCAAGTAAAAGTAATCTAATTTAGGATTTTATGTGGTCCTATTCCTCTTCTCATTTTAATACACTTAAATATTGTCCTGAACTAGATGTACAGGAAGGAGACTAATCTTTCCCCTGTTGCCTTTTTAAAGAAAAAAATCACATGCTGAGAGTGAATTCATGGAATCATTCATGTAATCATTGTGGGAGTTAGCTGTACATAATGATGACTCTTCAGCACAAATATCTGGATGAGTTTCCAGAGCAATTTTGTGAAGATACTGAACAGCATGGAAGATGAGATGGAATCTTATGCCATTTCCTTGGTCTTGGCCATGAGGAAATAAAAGTTTGTAGCTCCATCTTATCCTTTCCAGGAGTAAGTGGAGTTATATAGGAGCTCTTGATGACACAAACATGCTAAAAATGTTTAATGCTTCGCTGATACTCATATAGTCAGTCCCCTTGAGAACTCTGATTACTGGGCAATTTAAAAGCACCATAAACACATACTTACTTGTTCAAAGTCTTTAGTTACAATCATAGTAAGGGAGATTTTTTTTCTAGGGATGGTAGAGCTACCTTAGTGTATAGGATTGGATTGGCATAGAGATGTCCACAATCTCCTTTTACAGATAAAGATTCAAGACCTGAAAATGCATTTTGTTGCACATGGTTTCCCCTTCACAACTGGGTGATTTCTAGGCCAGAAGAAAGGGGTTTGCAGTTATGGGTCTCATTATATTCAGGTCTAAAAGTAACATGTTTCTATGAGTTGAAAGTATTTTCTGTTCTTTGCAAGTGAAATGGAGAAAATACTTTATATCAATCAGATGAAATTTGATAGGATCTCCAGAACCTGGTAAGACTGACTCCAAGACAATTATTGGCATAGAAGAACTTGACACTTTCCTACCATACAGCGCTATGATCTATTGTGCAGCATCAGTGCTATGATTTTCCATTAAAACCTATTTTGCCTGGATATTTTTTGCTGTGTAAAATGAAAAACTGTTGGAAAAATTCAATTCCAGTACGAAACACTTGGCATTCTGCACGTAGTATCTGTCATCTGCTTATTGCATTGGCCAGGTAGGCTGCCAACAGACAGTTTGGAGGGGGTTTTGTATTTTGCTTGTGGGTGGGGAGAAGATTAATTGTTTCAGAGAATGTGATTGTCCTCAACTTGCATTATGAAGACAAGATGCAATTGCCCTGGCCAGCCTAGTCCAATTTGGTGCAGAAAGCACAGATGTGTCATTCAGGATCCTGTCCAGATTACCCTTCATAAACTGCTATCCTCAGGATTAAACTGGATGCTTTTGTTTGTTGTGGAGCCATTAAGCCCAGTCAATGTCATGAAGTGCATGTGAGAAAATGTTGGGTGGTCAACAGTCCAGGTGTGGAACAGTGTAGTTAGATCTAGAAAATGATGGGTTTCCTGCCCACCTACCCAGCCTTGTAAGCTGGGGCCCACCTCCTTGCCCAAACTGCTGTATCACTGACCCACAGTATGAATGACTGGTCCTGTATGACTTTCGAGGGGTGAAAAAAGGCTCAGGTTGTATGCTGTTTTCTTGCCTGGCTCAAATAAAGTGCTTTAGCTTTTCTGAATTACTGAGTCACTTTTCATCAGGATAGAAATGGTCATTCTATCTGACCACATCATCCCAATGATAATAGGCAGTGTGCTAATAATTCTAGGTTTTCCTTAATTTGTTTGTTTTTGGCTTGCTTTTTTGTTTGTTTGTTTTACAGGGGGAAGAAGCATCCTTTAAAATAAAGCAGCCTGTGTAGGTAGTATGCATAACTAGGCAGATCTCCAGAAGTTAAATGGGAATGGATAGAATGTGGGTCTCTTCTATGCATGTAGATTCCTTTTACACTACTGGTTATATGTTACAGGACAATGATGTTTTTTGTCATGCTTCTTAAAATTAAAAACAAGCTAGCACCAGCCCACTGGAAAAGTCCCTGATGCTGGGAAAGACTGAAGGCAAAAGGAGAAGGGGACGGCAGAGGATGAGATGGTTAGATAGCATCACCGATGTAATGAATCTGAATTTGAGTAAACTCTGGGAGACAGTGGAGGACAGGAAGGCCTGGCGTGCTATGGTCCATGGGGTCACGAAGAGTCGGACACGACTTAACGACTGAACAACAAAGCACCAGCCCACTGACAAAAATCCGTACTTGGTTTTTGCTTTTGCTGCAAGGAACTAATGGCTGGTGCCATGAAGCCCGCCCTATTATTAACACCTAGTCCACTTGGATTTTATATTTATTTTATGGATGTTCTAATTTTATATTTATGTTTTTAATTTGTTTTATTGTGAACCGCCCAGAGTCCCCCAGTTTGGGGGAGATGGGCGGTAATACAAATTTAAATAATAAATAAATAATAAATAAACTAATGCCGCTAACCATTTAGATGCTGCTTAAAATGTTCTCTCACGATGAGCTGTGTCATGCTAATGATGAGGAGAGGACAGCCCCCTGTGCACCTGTGTTGGATTTTGAACAGGTTGTGTTACTGTTGTATTTCGATTTCAGGTTTCACATAGCTCCCATGCATGTAGGAGGGTCAGTTTCTTTATTTTTATTACACATTTTAATTTTTTGTTGCAGGAAATTGTCTAAATAGGAAACCCTTTGATAAAATCCAAAGGATGACAACTTAGATGTTTTCCTCTCCATACGAATAACATCGTGTGGGATTAGTCAAAGGGGTAGCCAGCACATGTTTAGCAGATTAGACCTGTTCCAATATGACTTGGGGACCAGGCTTCCTTCAGAAAGATATGGTGATGCAGCGTACCTATGGTGGTTTCAAAAGCAGACTGGAAATGTTTACCGAGGAGGCAAGGTCTGTCAGAATTATCAGGAACAGAGACAGAAGGCCTCTGACTGCCAAGTGAAGCAACAACAGAATGTCCTTCTTGAGGCATCACTACAGCACACAGGAAAGGTTTTCTTCCAGTATAATCAGAGAAGTTACTGTCTCCAATTGCTTACTTTTCCAAGTGGATTTGTACCTGGAGCTCAAAAAAGCACTCTCTATATCTGATCAAATGGACTTGTCCAAAACTGCTTGCTTCTTTCTTTCTTTCTTTCTTTCTTTCTTTCTTTCTTTCTTTCTTTCTTTCTTTCTTTCTTTCTTTCTCAAATTTATATAGCCGCCCATTGCACAGAAAGTGACTCTGGGCGGCTTACAGCCATAATAATTTTATTATGCCATAGTAACAAAATTGTCAACCATTGTAGAGGGCAGAGGGAATGGCCTTGAGAGACAAGAGGAAGAGCCACTACCAAGACAATGGCCACATAAAAGAGGAGTGAGTCCAGGACAGGAATGTAAGTAAATGTCTCAGACAAGATCTTCCCTAGTTCTCACAAAGATAAAGGGAAGGGGGAAGCACATTCAGACTTGCAAGATTCTGTTACTATAAAGGTAAAGGTAAAGGTTCCCCCCGCACAGTTGTGCAGTCGTGTCCGACTCTAGGGGCCAGTGCTCATCTCCGTTTGTTAGCCAAAGAGCCAGCGTTGTCCGAAGACGCTTCCACGGTCATGTGGCCGCATGACGCATGCAGAACGCTGTTACCTACCCACCGAAGTAGTACCTATTCATCTACTTGTATTTGCATGCTTTCGAATTGCTAGGTTGGCAAGAGCTGGAGCTAGTGCGGGAGCTCACTCTGCATGCAGGGCTAGGGATTCGAACCTCCGAACTTGCAATCTTCCGATCGACAAGCCTGGCGTCTTACCCGCTGAGCCACCACGCCCCTTCTGTTTACTATAGCTTTATACTAAAAGTAGTACTGACCTACATGACATTGGATTCTTAGTCTGATCTACCTTGAAGGGCTGACAACCATTATTTGAGTCCTGAACGCCAAGCAATGATGTTCTGATGTATCTGTATTCATCTGACAGTTGTATTTGCTTTTTGTTTGTTCTAATTGCTGTTAGTGTTTTAGAGCACTATGGTTTATATTTTTCCCACTGAATCTGGAATTTGTCTGAAAGAAGGGTAGCTCAGAAATATTTTAGAAAGATAGAGAGGGAGGGAGAAAGAGGAGAAGCATCACTATTAATCTAAGGAAAGCCTCTCTTAAGAGTTAAAAACAGCAAATTATAGCTCTGATGTTAATTGGGCACTGAAGATCTGTCCTACACATTTCAAACTGTTTTAAGCCAATTAAAGGCCTCTAAAAAATGGAAATAATTTAATATTTAAAAAGCTCTTTTGTTTCTCTTTTGGAAAGTTTGCTGCTGATGCATTGGGCTCTGTTTTGTTGACTGTACTATACCCCACCATTTTTTTTTATTCTTGAAACAGATGGTAGCTATCTATTTTCTGAGAACCACAAAGCATCCATAGAATACAACAAAGATTGCCCAAGGATGATAATACTCCCACAGTCAGCTGCAGCTCTCAGTTCATGTGAATGGTTTGCTGGAAAGCATCTGGAATGGCAGAAGCAGCCATTCTTAATGTCCTTACTGTGAATGGGCAGATGGTTCATTCACTGTATACAGGATTTCCATCGCCAAATTTCATGCTGTTTTGTTTGCCTTGGACCAGACTCACTCAGTCACTTTAGAATTACTGCTCTTCTAACATTCTTTTTCCTTTTTCCAGGGCAATCTTTAACAGAAGTATTATTTTAAAATAATCATCGCATCCAGAAGCAAAATTGAAAGCAAAAATAGAAACTATCTAGGCTAACCCTCATGTGAGTTCATGAAGAATCACCACATTTAAGGTGAAGGGTTTTTTATGGAGATTCTTTTCTTTTTTTTACTTTGCCAATACAAATTGGGGGAAGGAAAAGCACTTAGAAGAGATTGGAGGGAAAGAGTCTCCCTGTAAGCATTAAAGGAGGGAGACAAAATGCTCAGCTGAGAATAGTGGGATCGGTAGTCAAAGTTTTAAGATGCTGTTGTGATGCCAACTGTTTTTGAAACAAAGCTATTTATAAACAGTGAGGTTAATTCTTGCAGAACAATAGAGCAACCATTCAAAACTCATTACTGTGCATTGCTAAATATTCCTTCTTTTTGATTTCATTGCTGAACTGATAGGAAAGTCATTTGAAGTATCTTGCTGTAGGACTGAGTGGCACATTTCTATCTGTATTCTCACAGGGTAGAAATGGCTGCGTTCTATCAGGTCCAGCTCTTAATCCATATCCCACCCACCCCCAGCCCAGTTTCCAGAAAGGATGAAGTTGCTGTATCCTGTACTTTCAAAGGGTGTGCTCTGTCCCTAAATGATGGCTCTTACTCAATAAACAAGACATTTATACATGCATGAAGGCCTCAATAATCTTGATCACAAACTCAGGTGTTTATTTCAACTTTCCTCACTCTGGTATCTCCAGAATATTGCAGTACAAGTCTGATCATCCCCAGCCAGCGTAAATAATGTTAATACAAACTGGGGATAATTAACGTGTAGTTTAATATTCTGGGAGCCGTAACATTGGGGAAGGCAGATGCAGTGCACAAAGCCTCTTTAACAGAGCATATGTGAATTGTGGTTGGGGAATGTGTATCTCTCTAGCTCAGGGCTTTCCAAAGTTTTCCCACAGCGACACACCAACCGCTGTTGGTGTGTTGCCACGGGAAAACCCAGAAGTGCCGCCGTTGCAGCAGCACACAAAAACCCAGAAGCGCTGCTGCCGCTTTCGATTTTTGTGCGCCGCTGTGGCTGTGGCACTTTCAGATTTTCGTGTGTCGCCGAGGGAAAACCCGGAAGTGCCGCCGTGACTGCGGTGCTTTCGGATTTTCGTGTGTCGCCGCGGGAAAACCCGGAAGTGCCGCCGTGACTGCGGTGCTTTCGGATTTTCGCGCGCCGCCGTTGGTGTGTCGCCGCAGGAAAACCCGGAAGTGCTGATGGCCCGGTGGCGCGCCATCAGCGCTTCCGGGTTTTGATGTGACACATCTGGGCCCCGCAGGCGACACACTTTTGTGTCGCGACACACCGTTTGGAAAGCTCTGCTCTAGCTGGTATAGAACTTCAATCTGCCCAACCCCCGTGCCTCCGGGCTGAAGAAGCATGGCCAGTGGTGAGAGCTGATGTTAAGAATCTGACAACAACTAGAGAACATTCTCTAACCCTGTTATAAATAACACACCAGTTATTTAGTAAACCAGTGAATATACCACTGTATTTATTTATTTATTGATTTAAAAATTATTATTATTTTATTTTATTTATTATTTTTATCCCACCCAACTCCAAACGGCGCTGGGCATATCACAGTACACCAAACAATAGAAAAAACAATATAATGGAAACAACAGACAACAAAATCAAAGTAGAACAAAGAAAAAGACGAGTAAGACTGCAAACCTAGCAACCCCCAAAACATCGCACCAGCAACTCACATCCAGCGAAGGGGGCCCCAACCACCCCCACCCAAGGCCTGGGAGAACAGCCAGGTCTTTATGGCCCTCTGGAACACCAGCAAGGTGGGATCCATCCAGATCTTGGGGAGAACCTCATGCCAGAGGACAGGCGCTGGGACAGAGGATCAGACAGGTGGAATCAGAAGCTCTAGGAGGCATTCAGCCCGCACGAGCCTTGGATGGATGTGGCCTTATAGGATTTCAGAGGCTGTTTCCAAAGCAATTTTTAATATGATGAAGGGGGAAAAGGTTAGATGCATGATTGAAGGATAATCATATTAACAATATTTACTTTCAGTTCAATGTGATGAAAAGAAACCAAATTCAGATTTTGTTCTCCTCCCTTCTTCCATCTCGTTGGTGTCCAGCTCCCAGCCTGCCAGTCCTAAGCCAATTGTAGCTCTGGCCTAGAATGAGCCTCTGATGTAGACAATAAAAGTGCAAATTTTGCACCATTTATATTAAGGGCATGAGCCAGTCCCATGAATTGGAAGGCTACAGACAGGAATATGTGGAGCAGTACAGTAGTAGAGTTTCACAAGAGGAGAGGTGAGCCTATCAGGTATACATGGTTTCAAAGCCAAACATTCCAAAGTATGCAAAATTTTCTTTAAAAACACACCCTACTTTTCGCAAGATTTTATATTTTGCTCCTCATGTAATCAAGATGTAGTGATAGATCAGTTTGTGCTGAATACTGAACTGTCTAAAGGAAAAAATACACACCTTCCGTTTGATTATAAATGTGATATGCGTCAATTTTATCACCTTTTAAATTCATTGCCACTATAACACCTGAAGCCCATCTGACTTCCTAGCACTTAGAATAAGCATTTTAGATGGGCTTCAGATACCAGACTGCAAAGGAATTATGTTTACAGCCTCTGCCAGGATAGAAGTAGAAAACTGGTATTCCTATTTACTAGCACAAAAGGGCCTAAGATCTGGTACCCTTTTATAGTAGGTATATATGATTTCTTCTCTGGAATGAATACAACCATAATGGCCTTTAAGAGTGATTGACAACTGGGAGCCCAGGTGCTCATTCTGGCTACTAAACCACATCAGAAAACTAGGATAGCACCAGATCCCAAGGCCTTCTTTTTTCCTCTATATTAGTCAGGCCTTTAACTGGATTCACTTTCACTCTTTATCTCTGATGTGAATAGCAAGAGAGACTTCGTCCACATTGTCACCTTAATCCACCCCATTTCTGAGCTCTGGGTTTTGGGGCCTCTTGGCTCCAGTGATAGGTCATTGTTGACTCTTACCAGCGTAGTACTCCCCTGGACAGAGCTGGTGTGCAATTTGGGGGTTCTCCTGGACTTGCAGCTCCTCTTCAAGGAGCAGATGGCAGCTGTGGCTAGGGGGCCTTTGCACAGATCCATCTCATGTGCCAGTTGTGGCTATTCCTGGACCAGGAGACCTTGCTCACAGTCACACATGCTCTGGTCAATTTTCCAGTTGGATTACTGCAATGCGTTCTACATGGGGCTGCCCTTGAAGATCATCTGGAAACTACAACTGGTCTAGAATGTGGCAGCACATGCAGTTCTGGGTGCTCCATGTTTTGCCAATATTACACCACTGGCTTCCAGTTTCTTTCCAGATACAATTCAAGGTGCTGATTATCACCTTTAAAGCCCTAAATGGCATGGGACCAGGTTACAGCTCTCCTTGAGTGTATCTGCCCATCCCACCAGGTCAGATAGGGTGAGTGCACCCCAGGTCCCTTCCTTTAAATGTTGTCATCTAGCAGGATCTCCCTCTCTGGAGCTGCCCCTGCCCTGTGCAACACCCTACCCCGAAGATCTGGCAGGTCCCCACCCTACTTGCCTTCTGGAAGGCCTTGAAGAGCTGGGACAGGAGCCCAGCAAGATGGGATGTAGATGTATGGGAGAGTATTGCCTTGGGCTGCCATGAGTTTTTATAGAGTTTTATTGATTTTTATTTTATGGGTTGAGGGTTTCTGCTATGTTGACTATTTTGTGCCCTGGCCAGGATTGTTGTTACAATATACAGTAGGTGGCTACATAAGTCAAGAAAGAAAAGAAAGAAAGAAAGAAAGAAAGAAAGAAAGAAAGAAAGAAAGAAAGAAAGAAAGAAAGAAAGAAAGAAAGAAAGAAAGAGAAAGAAAGAAAGAAAGAAAGAAAGAAAGAAAGAAAGAAAGAAAGAAAGAAAGAAGAAAGAAAGAAAGAAAGAAAGAAAACTTTCAAAATGATCATGACAGGTAGGAGAAGAAAAAAACTGGGGAAAAAACTGAATGAAATGTATTAAAATTAATAAAGTACAAAGCACTTCCATTAGGAAAAAGAAATCAAATGCACAAGTATGGAATGGATGATACTTGCTTGGTAATAGCATATGTGAAAAAGGTTTTGGAATTGTAGCTGATCAGCTGTGACATGGCTGTTACAAAGTCAAATGCAATTTTAAGCTGCATCAACAGGAAATAATAGATCTAATATACTGAGTATTACATCCAGTTCTAGGCACCACATTTTAAGAGAGATTTAGAGAAACTGGAGCAAGTGGAACAAAAGGCAATGGGGATGATCAGGGAGCTGGAAAGTAAACCACAGGAGGAGAGGCTTAGGAGATGATGCCAGTGGTGTCCATAACAAGGCAGGAGGATGTCGAAAAGACATGTGCCTCATGATATCATTATGCAAATGATGCAATGTAGTACTTGTTGCCCAACATTTGATGCAGACTTGTATTCTATGTCTTTTGCTTCATGACACCTGTGTCATCATTTGCCTCCTTTGTCTCCCCACAGACCTCCATCAACTGGCTATGTTGACCCTTGTGATGAGATGACTGAAGGTGAGGGAAACTTGATGCCATTTTTCACACAGGAGTGTGTCACACAGGAAAAGGTCAAGACCTGTCCTCTCTTGTCCCAGTGTGGTCTTGCATTACTGGAAGACAGATTCCAATTTAATATTATGAAAAGCTTCCTAATGATAAGTGTAGTTTGATAATGGAACCAGTTACTAAAGGAAACGAGAAACTCCCTTTTGTTGAATGTGTTCAAGCAGAAGTTAGACATCCATCTGTCAAGGATCCTTTAATTTGGATTCTTGCACTGAGCAGGGATTAGATTAGACCTCAGTGGCCCTTCCCAATTTTACGATTTTATACTTTTATGTTTAGATCTGCTAGTAACTTTGAGTATATATACATGAATGACTACTCTAAAGCCACCAGTCAGTTTCCATGGCTACATCTAGGCTTGATTCTGGTTCTCCCCAGCATTAGTCCAATACCTATCTGCCAAACCACACAGGCTGTCTATAATGAATAAGAAGAACTAGGAGTATTAAAGCGGATGTACAATGACTTTTATGTTTCTGTGGATTTTCCTTTTGAGCTGCTCTATCTCTTAGGATCTGAACCCAGAAACAACTGGAATCTGGTGTAAATAACTTGCTAATCAAATTTGCTTTCCTCAATTCCACAATGTTACATCCCCAAAACCTATACTGTATGTAACTACATAGGTTGCTCTTGGCCAGCCTGCCATATTGAAATGTGTTCAATACTTGGGTGGTGGTGATAGTGGCACGCTTCTGCCATTATTATCCTGCAGATGTAGGAAAAGGAACTGTTTGCACAAGAAACTTTTGAAGATGAATGGCATCGTCCTAGGGATAGCTCTTTCAGAAATAAGCAGATATAAGTGGAATAGAGTTTCTTTCACTAGCCCAAATGATATTTAAATATGGAATGTTTTCCCAGTGTGCAGATTCTGTTTGGTTTCTGCCATCCTCTGCAATTTGCTCAGCTTTGCTGCTACTGCCTGTTAAAGTGGGTCACTTACTCATTAACTTTCATCTTTAAATGAAGGTAAAAATCAGTTAATAACTTGAAAAATGTGTTGATGGTATTCATTTTTAAAATATTTAGTTAGTATGACTTCAATTTACCTTTACAAATGGAGGCCCCCAATTTCCTTTGAATAGTGGAATGAGTTCAATATTGAAGAATCACAATCGGCTTGGAGGAAAAATGTTATTTCCTGTAATAGTGAGATATTAAAGCCATTGAACGTCACTGCCACAAATGATGGTCTAATTCTCACCAAAGTGGTAGTTTGTACTGTGGAAAGTGGCTTGTATGATTCCTGCTGTTCCATGAATGCAATTTTCTTCAACAGAGAAAACGAGTATGGTTAGGAGGGAAAGGCTGGATTTGAAAACTTGTCATTAGCATCTAGTTTTTTGATATGCTGTTCTCTGAATTCTAAAGTGGTATAGCCTGGGCACAACTTTGCCATATCACTGAGACCTAGGCCCATAATATGCATAGAAGTGTGACTCTCACCAACACTGGCAAGACTGATAAAGATTCTGGCCACCTTTGGAACCAGGCTTTGAAATCAGTGTCTAGCTAGGAGTCAGTTGGTATCTGACCCTGGCTGATCTGGAAAAGCTAAATCAATTTGGCCTGGTTAGTACTCAGATGGGGGAGCCACCCAGAATAGTAGGGGTGTAGGCTAGGTTGGGAAGTCCAAGAAGACCATGACCAACCACTTCCATATTGTTGCCAAGAGCACTACATGGATGGATGTCACCAGAAGTAAAAGTTTATTTATTTATTTATTATTTATTATTCAGATTTATCACCGCCCATCTCTACAGCAGTAGACTCTGGGTGGTTTACAACAATAATATTAACATTAAAAACCTATACACTTTAACATACAATATAATAATAAATAAAGAAAATCCAGAGGATGGTAGGATCTTAAAAAGGAGGATATCACGGGGCTAACCACCCCCAGGAGGAACTATTACCTCCTTCATCCCAAGCAAGGCGGCAGAACCAGGTCTTTAAAGACTTCCGGAAGACTAGGAGCAAGGGCGCCCACCTCACCTCCGGGGGCAAGATATTCCACAGGGCGGGTACTATCGCAGAGAAGGCACGCCTCCTGGACCCCACTAGATGAAAAGTTAACTTTACTTTTTGGATCTATAATTTTTAATGGAGTAATCAATCTTTCTGGGTATGCAAATGAAGCAGATTCCTAGGCAACTGAAGAATGAAGCAACAAGTTATGGGCTTCCACAGGAGAGGGAGAAGGGGGATAAATGGCCATAAGTGCATGGCAATTTCAGTATGCAAATGCTGAGTCTTACATTTTTATATGAGATGTCAGGATGCAAGTCTGTAAGGGGGGTTGTAAATGATGACAATATTGTAGTCATGTCATCATTTTAGCATCATTGTGGTTTGCTGAGTGGAGGCCACCACAACGAGGTGGTCCAGGAACAGGGGAATAATGCTCTTCCAACAATATCAACCTTAGCAGCTCCTGTAGATCATGCTAGCATATGAGCTGATGCTGGGACTGACTGCCCCTACTCCAGTTACCTTCTTGGGAAGTCCAGTCCAAATTGTATAGGCTGCCTAAAGATCTTGAAAGCTGGATAAACAAAAGTTTATTCAAAAGTGTCACATATTGACATCAGTTTCTCTGACCTTTTGAGTAACATAAACAATAGGTTGCTTTGGGCCATTGGAAGGCTGGTGTTAAGAGGACTAGGAAGGATTTTTCCTGTTTCACCCAAATAGACTTCCAGGAAAGTGGATTTTCATTCACTTTCTTTCCAGAACTCTTGTGAATACATGGGTTTTGGCTTTGCTTTTGAACTGTCTTACTGTTTTAGTAAAGGTAAAGGTTCCCCCCGCACATTTGTGCAGTCGTGCCCGACTCTAGGGGCCGGTGCTCATCTCCGTTTGTTAGCCAAAGAGCCAGCGTTGTCCGAAGATGCTTCCACGGTCATGTGGCCGGAATGACGCATGTGGAACACTGTTTCCATCCCACCGAAGTGGTACCTATTCATCTACTTGCATTTGCATGCTTTCGAATTGCTGGTTGGCAAGAGCTGGGGCGAGTGCGGGAGCTCACTCCATCACGTGGGACTAGGGATTCGAACCTCTGAACTTGCGATCTTCTGAGCGACAAGCCTGGCGTCTTACCCACTGAGCCACCACGCCCCTATATTGTTTTACCTTAATATTAATATCTCTGGTCTTCTCTGGCTATGTTCATGATGCAGGGTTCTCACTCCTACATTTAGAAGAAACAGAAACTAGAAGCTGACACAGATACGTGGTGTTTCTTCAGTGAGGGCAAAATATTATTCAATAGCACTAACTCTGACCAGCAGGATCAAGTCAAGCTGTATGGCTATCCAGTGTCCAGCCATTTAAATTCAGTTCAGGTATGGATCACTGGCATCAGAGGCAATCCTTTCACCTTGCAAATACATTTGCAAATTCAGTGCAAAGATCTGAAAAAGGACTAAGTTGCATTTAGGTGAACAGATTTATCACCCTATCTATGCTTAGAAACTTCAGTGAACCAGGATGATGATGATGATGATGTATAACTGTAATCCAAGCACTTTTGCATTTCCATTTCAGATCTACATTTAGAATGTGTAAAGCTTATAAAAAAAGATCCTTCCCACCCACCCTCCCTCCCTCCCTCTCTCTCTTGGAGGCAAGGTCTGTACATCTATGCCCCTAAAGTTATTTAATACTGCATGTGAGCAAACAAAATATTTGCATATGTTTTTTGAGCCAAAGAGCTGGTCTAGACTCTTTGAATAAACAGACAGTCTCATACACCTACTGTGCTTATCAGTAAAGTGGTCCATCAAGAGAATTTATCTTAAGGCTGCTCTGAGGCTGATGATGATGAAGATTAACAGTGAAAAAAATCTTGAGAGCTACAGTATAAAACAAATAAAAAGAACAAATGTGAACCAGCTACCATAAAAATAGCTTTGGATCAGAACAATTTTACTGCATTTAATGTGACACAGTGTGAGTAGACAGGAATATTCCCATGAAGTACTGGCATTAACACAGCAATATCAACAGGAAAGATATACCATTTGGAATCTAAAAATTCAT
Organism: Charina bottae; assembly: GCA_023362775.1. Classification (NCBI taxonomy): domain Eukaryota; kingdom Metazoa; phylum Chordata; class Lepidosauria; order Squamata; family Charinaidae; genus Charina; species Charina bottae. The sequence goes on along the minus strand of JALMGJ010000001.1, from coordinate 181,627,864 downwards.
TAGACAGAATCTAAACAACAATAATCATAGCAGGATTTTGTAGACTCCCATCATCATTTCACATTGATGCAATGTCTTCAGTAACAATTCAACACCTTAAAGATGTTTCAAAGAACTTGAGAGATGCTGGATATGGGTACTTGTGGATATTTGCTCCTTGTATTTCCTGTTAATATTACCCAAATTCTTGATCTGTTTGGGTCTTTGAAAAAGCAGAACTTTAGTTGCTGCTAAGAATAGTAATAATGCCCTGGCTGATGCACTTCAAAAGGGGTGGAGCCTATGCCTCGTCCTCCTCCTCCTCCTCTGTAGAAGCAACTGCCAGAAAATTACTAACAAAACACCACTGAACTAGCTGATCCTGAATATGGAGCTTTGGTCAGAAAAATAACTCACTCGGACTTCCGGTGTAGAGAAATGGCGAGCGGACGTGAAACAAACAGCTCGTCATTCTTTTGAGATCTTAAAACGAAGATAAATCGCCGATTCCGTGAGTTTTTAACGGTGCGGACAACGGCAGGGAAGCCAAAGTAAGGGTGGACCCGAAGAAAAGAAAGAAAAACCTGCAGCTTCTGAGCGGCGGCGGCGAGAAAGTAGACTGCATCTAAGTTACTTTCACTCTCTCAGCCAACTGACAGCCCGCAGTGAAAGTAAGCCGGGAAGCCGGGTGTGCGTTTATCTTCGTCGTTTCCCGTTATAGGGATTGCTGCCGTTTCTTCTGCACTTATTGTAAATCAGAGACTTAATACAGTATATTAAAAGACAAGTATTTAATGACTTTCTCATCAAGAGAATTTGTTAGAGTTCCAAAGAAGGCGGCTGAGACTTCGACGTTTTCTGATATAGTAGCTGGAACTGACTCTTTAATTAATTAATTACTCAAAATCGCCATTTTGACCGTTTTAGAGTCTCCAAGTAAATAAGTTTGTGAACTGCTGAAAAATAAGTTTAAGCAAATCTATTGTCTTGTATTTGGTGGATAAGAATTCCTTTAAAGATGACTTCGAAGAAAACGTTTAGGAGAGGCTCAGACTCGGGAGAAGACAAAGGCGAATGGTTAAAAATGCTCTTTGATGACTTTACTAAGAAAGCTATACAGAGCATTACAACAAATGTGACCACTTTACTAGAAGAAAAAATACAAGGTTTTGAGAAGAGTCTGGACAAAAAACTAGACAGCATGGAACAAAGATTTCAAGTAGAAATTAAAGGAATGAAAGAATGAAAGAAAGAGTGAAAAAAATAGAAAAACAAAAAGAAGAGGAGTTTGATAAATTAACCTTACTTGAACAAAAACAAAAAGAGAAATGTTTAAGTATAAGAGGGTTAAAGGAGGGTAAAGAAGCAGAGATTAAAAATACAATTATTCAGGCGTTGGCAGATATGATCGATTGGGAAAAAGAACAGTTAGAGGAAGAAATAGAATTTATGTACCGTGTTAATTCAAAATATGCCAGAGAACATAATATAAAAAGAGACCTAGTCATTGAATTTAGCAGGAAGAAACTAAGACATATGATTTTGCAAACGGGGTTTAACAAGAAAATTAATATAGAAGGTAAAGATATTAAAATTTTTAAGGAAATCCCAGCTGTAATTTTGAAAAAAAGAAAAGAATATTATTTTTAACAGAGGTTTTGAAAAGGAAGAAAATTATGTACAGATCGGAAATTCTGGAAGGGGTGAACGTGTTGTATAATGAGCAAAGGTTTAAACTAAATTCAATTGAGAAAGCGAAGGATTTTCTGAGAAAATTAGAAAAAGGGGCTAAGCACTCACCAGGGAATAGTGTTCCAAAAGAGAGGATAACAGAAAAATTTAAAATATTTTCTCAAGCAGTTGGTTCCCAAGAATTAAGCAGTCAATCTGATAATGAGTAATTTAAAATGTCTTTCTTGGAACATAAATGGCTTAAACTCTCCAGTTAAAAGAATTTTTTTTATTCATATTCTTAATAAATACAAACTTGATATAATTTGTTTGCAGGAAACGCATATCAGAGGTAAAGATGGAAAATTGTTATTAAATAAGAAATTAGGATTAGAATTTGTAACGACTAATGAAAATAAGAAAAATGGGATAGTTTGCTATATTAAACCAAATTTAAAACCACATTTGATAAAAGTGGATGACAAAGGTAGATTTATTATTATAGAAGTAGAAATCCAAAATAAAAAAGTGATACTAGTGGGTGTCTATGCTCCAAATGAAAAACAAAATAATTTTTTTAAAGCTCTAATGAATTATTTATCAGATCTGCCCAACAAAAATTGGATCATTATGGGTGATTGGAATGGTGTTGTAAATCTTTTCTAGATAGAAAATCTGATAAGATTATTAAACCACACCAAGGTAAATTACCTCAAGTTTTTTTTTAACTTATGAATAATTTAGAAACGATTGATGCCTGGAGACACAAAATGGGTAATGTTAAAGATTTTACTTTTTTCTCAGATAGATTTCAATCCCATTCCAGAATAGATATGATATGGATTTCAAAAAATTTAGCAAATAAGATTAGAGATATGAAGATTTTGGCGAAAACATTGTCAGACTATAATGCAATTCAATTAGACTTAAAAATTTTACCAACGCCATTTACATGGAGATTAAATGAATCCATATTAAGAAACAAAGATTATTTAGAAGGGAGTAAAATTAAACTAAAAGAGTTTTTTGACTTAAATATGAAAGATAACATGAATATAACTACAGTTTGGGAAGCAAGTAAAGTGTACATGAGAGGCCATTTTATGTCTCTAGGTAAGCACCAAAAAAAATGAAATTACAAACATTTACAAAAATATGTGAACAAATTAAATTAAAAGAGATTGAATTCCAAAGTAATCCAGGAGATAAAGATATTAAAAATCAAATTATCTTTTTACAGAAACAATTAGAAATATTAACAACTGAAGAAATGGAAAAAAAATTGAGGTATGTTAAGCAAAGATACTTTCAACATGCAAACAAAGCGGGTAAATGGTTAGCGTTTAAGCTAAGAAAAGAAGAAAAAAAATTATAAATAAAATAAATGACAAAGGGGCTGAACTAAGTGACAATCAAAATATTAAAAAAGTGTTTCATGAGTTTTATACATTATTATATCAAAAAAAAAAACAATTAGATTCAGATAGTGCGGATAGATACTTAACAGAAAGTAATTTACAAAAAATATCTAAACTACACCAGGAAATGATTAATGAACCTATTACTATTCAGGAAATCTCGAATGCCATTCAAAGACAAAAAGCAGGCAAAACGCCAGGTCCAGACAGGTTTACTGCTATATATTACAAACTATTTCAAGATCAACTATTAATACCATATAATACACTACTAAATTCAATAATGACTGGTAATGCATTACCTGAGTCATGGACCGACGCTAATATAATTTTGATTCCCAAGGTGGACCAAGATCTAACCCTATGCAAAAATTTTAGACCAATCTCGCTGTTAAATACAGACTACAAAATTTTTACCACTATCTTGGCAAATAGATTAAAAATGGTTTTAGAAGACGTGATAAATGCAGATCAATCTGGCTTTTTGCCAAAAAGACATATTAAAGATAATATGAGAACCATTATGTCTATGAAGGTTCTCAGTCATCCAGGTGGAATTGTCTGTAGCTTGAATCATGTCAACTGGATTTCTATTTTCTCAGTGGAAACGTTTCGCTCCTTATCCAAGGAGCTTCTTCAGTCTGAGCAAAGTTGGTAAGGGAATCCTAAATATGTTTCTAGGTAGCTGTGTGACCTTACACCTGGGGTCATGGTTATATTGAGATGTTATTTTAAGTCCTTTTATCATCTAAAGGAGGATCGTTAAGATCACCATGCTGCTGTTGAGCTTGTGAAATGGTCTTAATCTTCCTAGGCACAGAAGACAAAGCCGGGAGAAAGATGGGAGAAAGATTGTGCCTGAGGCCCCCACCTCTATTCAAGGAAGGATTTTCAATTGAGTACACAAAAGAACAGAAAGAAAAACAAATTTTATTATTATTCTTAGATGCCGAAAAAGCTTTTGATAATTTAAATTGGGATTTTATGATCAAAATATTGAAAAGTTTGGACTATGGCTAAAATTTTATTAATGCTATTCAGGCTATATATACACGGCAAACTGCCAAGATAGTGGTAAATGGTGATACAACTCAAAGCTGTTCTATAGGTAGGGGCACCAGACAAGGTTGCCCAATCTCGCCTCTCCTATTTATCTTAGTACTAGAAGTTTTATTAGAAAATATAAGAAAAGATAACCAAATCGAAGGGATAAAAATAAAACAGGAAAATTATAAATTAAGGGCTTTTGCCGATGATGTGGTTATAACTTTACAAAATCCAGAAAATCCGATTAGACATTTGTTAAAGAAAATACAAGATTTTGGTGAATTGGCAGGGTTTAAAATAAACAATCAAAAAACGAAGATGATAAATTTAAATATGAGTCAAAGCAGTATACACAATATGGAACTGCTTATGGGATTTGCAAATGTTAAAAAACTAAGATATCTGGGAGTGGAACTAACATCAAATAATTTGGAGTTATTCAAGAATAATTATACAAAACTATGGAACAAAATAAAAAATGACCTACAAAATTGTACAAAATTACAAATATCTTTTTTGGGTAGAATATCTACAATAAAAATGAATATTCTTCCAAAAATTATTTTTCTATTCCAATCAATACCAATTGTGATAACGGATAAAACTTTTCAAAATTGGCAGCGAGATTTGGCCAAGTTTATTTGGCAGGGAAAAAAAACAAGGATAAAATATAAATTCTTACAAGACATTAAAGATAATGGAGGTTTTGATCTACCAAATTTAAAAATATATTACGATGCTTGTGTTCTTTGTTGGCTTAGAGACTGGATAAAATTGGATAATAGAAAATTACTTAATTTAGAAGGACATGATCTTAAATTTGGATGGCATGGATACCTTTGGTATAATAAGATCAAAGCTAATATGGCATTTAATTATCATCCCATTAGAAAATCAGTTCTAAAAATTTGGCTCAAATATAAAAATACACTTTTACCCAATCTACCTCTGTGGATTTCGCCACAAGAAGCTCTTACGTGGCATGGAAACTTGAATACAGGGAATTGGTTAACATATAAAGATTTATTAATATTTGAGGGATTAGATTATAAATTAAAATCAAGAGAAGATTTACTAAAAGAAGGGTTCAATTGTAATTGGTTTTCATATGTACAGATCAAAGAACAGTTTAAAGCGGATAGTAAAAACTTTAAGTTTAAAGAAAATGTGGTTAAATGGGACAATGTGTTATGGAAAGATAAAGATCACCTGATTGCAAAAATTTATAAAATATTAATACAAACTAATTCGACAAATTTGCCTAAAAAGAAATGTATGAGTAAATGGGAAGAGAATTTAGGCCATAACATTCAAATTGATACTTGGGAAAGAATGTGGTTAAAAGATTTAAAATTTACGATGAATTATAATATGAAAGAAAACTTTTACAAAATGATGTACAGGTGGTATTTAACTCCCAACACATTGTCAAAAATGAATAGCAGAATATCTAATAGTTGTTGGAAATGCAAAAAAGAAGTGGGCACCTTTTTTCATCTTTGGTGGACTTGCCAGAAAACCAAAAAATATTGGAATATAATACATCAAACTATATGTGAAATATTGAAAGAAGATTCAATTAAAGAACCAGATATGTACTTATTGGGATTTACAAAACCAGATATAAGAAACATGGAAAACTATTATTTTATTTAATAATAGCGGCCAGAGTTACTTTTGCAAAACACTGGAAAGAGGACTGTTCACCTACAATCGAAGAGTGGTTGTTAAAATCGATGGATTTTGCACAGATGGCTAAGCTAACGGACTTATTAAATGATAAGAATATGGAAGAATTTAATTCATGTTGGGGCCCATTCTATAAATTTATAGAAAAAACTCAAAAAATACAGATAGAAAATTAATGTAAATAAGTTTTGTTATTACAAAAAACTATTTATACTAAAACTATGTAGAAATAGGTGTAGAAAATAATGATGAGAAAGTAGGAAGTCTATTTTATTTTTGTTGGTCTTTTTTTTTTCCTTTGATGTAGAATAGTAAAGAGAGATAAAGGGGATTTAGAAAGTAAAGAAGGTAAGAGTAGGTAGAGGAGGGGAAGAAGGAAATAGAGAGTTTAAGAAGGTGAAAGAGAGTTAAAGGAAAGGAGGTCAAGTATGAGAGGAGAAAGATAAAGGGTTTTGAAACAAAGGGTTTAGAAGTATTTTAATGTTAAAAGAACCTGTAGCTTGAATCATGTCAACTGGATTTCTATTTTCTCAGTGGAAACGTTTCGCTCCTTATCCAAGGAGCTTCTTCAGTCTGAGCAAAGTTAGTAAGGGAATCCTAAATATGTTTCTAGGTAGCTGCCTAGAAACATATTTAGGATTCCCTTACTAACTTTGCTCAGACTGAAGAAGCTCCTTATATAAGGAGCGAAACGTTTCCACTGAGAAATAGAAATCCAGTTGACATGATTCAAGCTACAGACAATTCCACCTGGATGACTGAGAACCTTCATAGACAAATGTTAAAAGAAGTTTGAAGGTTATGCAATGTTTAATGTTGTTTATGTATGTATGTGTATGTTAATGGTGTAAATAATAAAGAGTTTATAAAAAAAAGAAAAGAAAAAAGAAAAATAACTCACTCCTGAATCAATCCCATGAGGCTCCTCCTTGTGATAACATGTTTTGCCCTTGTTTCCTATAGCATGGCACTTGTGTCATTCTTTCCATCAGATGAATGATGGAATAGCAGAAAACCTCTGAGCTTGTCCGGCATTCCTCTAGACCACAATATTGATCTCTTTGCCCTGCCCCACCCAGCGCTCACCCAATTTAGTGGCTGTTTTTATTTTTTGTATCCTTGAATTTTGATATCCTCTTTTAACCCAGCTCTAAGAATATTTTTTACCTTTTCATTACAGAGAGAGAAAAAAACTTGAAAAGTAAATCAAGGATACATCCAAATAAGCAAGAATAAAAATGGGGTACACACACTCATATATTAAATATCTCTATCCAGAATAAATTTGATGGAGGTAATCTTTTAGGAAAAACACTGTTAGCATAGCTATGGAATAGCCCCCAAGTTTGAGTATGTTTTTCATTATATAATTTTCAAAGCACTTTGTTGTTGCACTGATCCTATGGAGGATGTATTTTAGTATTCCAGTGTTTTGTGATCACAAATCTGGCTGCTGACAACAGGAACTGAATGCATTTCTTATGTTTAGGTATTACATGCAAAAATCCAAACACTAAGTTGCGAAAACCTAGACAAACATGGGGCTCACCTGGATTTTTGCTGCCCAGGTATGGTGTGCTTAAGTTGCATCAATTTATATGCCTTAGGAAGTGTGGACATTAAATTAAGACCAAGATGACTTGTGAAAGGACGTTTGATGAATTTTTAGTTTATTTGAAAACATTCAATCAAAAGGATGAAGGGATTTCTGTTTACGGTGATAGTACATACCAAATTGTTTAGAACCCTGCCAGCACACTCTAGAAAGATTACAATACACACAAATAGAGTGCAATTTTAGCAAAGTGTAGTGCCATCTGTGGATTAACTTCATAGTCAGCTCCTGATATCATGCTGAAACATATTTAGAACTAATTCTATGCCACAAAGACTGCCAAACCAACCTCCTAGTATTTTTAAAGACTTTCAAGAGAACTCTCATGCTTAATGTAAGCGTTTTAGCTCAGCTCTGAGATTGATCTAAAATCCGCTTGACTTCTAAGATTGTTCTTAGGTTCTTCCTTAACTGTATGTGCTCTATTCTGGTGTCTAGCTTTGTTTATATGGCCAGAGTTCCTTGACCTATTCCTTGAGTAATCTCTGCTTTGTTTCCTTAGAGTGATGTGCTTCCCTTGTACAAAGGGAAAAAAATTCCTCTGTTAGTGCCAACTGAACCTATAATCCGATTCCGTAAATGATGTCACCAACCCATAAACCTCTTCCTTGTAATTTTAGAATTCTGCAGGAAGTCAGCTCTTATGAACTAGTTCCTAATTTTTGTGCTTGTAGTTATAGTGGTGGCTCAGCGGGTAAGACGCCAGGCTTGTCGATCGGAAGATCGCAAGTTCGGAGGTTCGAATCCCTAGCCCTGCGTGCGGAGTGAGCTCCCGCACTAGCTCCAGCTCTTGCCAACCTAGCAATTCGAAAGCATGCAAATGCAAGTAGATGAATAGGTACCACTTCGGTGGGTAGGTAACAGCGTTCCGCGCGCGTCATGCAGGCCACATGACCATGGAAGCGTCTTCGGACAATGCTGGCTCTTCGGCTAACAAACGGAGATGAGCACCGGCCCCTAGAGTCGGACACGACTGCACAAATGTGCGGGGGGAACCTTTACCTTTACCTTTTAGTTATAGTGATCAAGCAAGAAATGAAGCACATTTTAGACATGGCTGTCTAGATACCAACCCTGCCATTCCTTGGATTTCTTTATACAGACACATTTATTTCTCAGTAATAACTTAGCAGCATGTTTTGAATTGTCCCACTGAAAGAGGATTATGCTAAAACTGGCATCAGATACAAAAGTTCTATTTCTGAGTCTACAACAGCTAAATGGCACATAAAGGTCCCTCACTGCTTTATGACTCAGTCATTTACTGATAAGCATTCTATGTACAGTATATTCAATTCCCAAGAGTCATCTCCATCATATCATGGATGAATAAATATTGAAGTACTTAAGTGTTCCTCAATATTTAAATTGCTATCCTAACAAAATAGCTTATGTTCTGGTGATGTCAACTTGACTATCACTGATTAAGTCATTATTATTGCAATATAAAAGGAATAGTGTCTTATTAAGGTCTTTCATGGTGCAGTTTCTACTGTTTCAGCTGGTGAACATTGGACATAATTAGTAGGGCTGTGTAAAAGTTAAATGTGGTAAATCTGATTTGAAGACAATTAAATCAAATTAACTTTCTGAATTGGGGATGATTATGGATCAAATAGCTATGGTCCATGAGGTCACGAAGAGTCGGACACGACTAAACGACTGAACAACAACAACAACAACAACAACAATGGATCAAATAATTACATTGAGTCATATTTTATTTATTTATTTATTTTCTATCCCGCCTTTATTATTTTTATAAATAACTCAAGGTGGCTAACATACCTAATACTCCTTCCTCCTTTCCTTGAATCATCAAATGGACTTGGAAAAGCAATTTGGGAAAAAGAAATGGATTTGGAAAATCAATTAAATCGATTTCCCTGAATTGATTCAAATTGTTGAATCAGGTCAAAATGAAATGGAATCACTGACTTGAATTTGATAGGAGTGATCTGATGCTTAGTAAAAAGGTAAAGGTTCCCCCCGCACATTTGTGCAGTCATATCTGACTCTAGGGGCTGGTGCTCATCTCCGTTTGTTAGCCAAAGAGCCAGTGTTGTCCGAAGACGCTTCCATGGTCATGTGGCCGGCATGATGCACGTGGAATGCTGTTACCTTCCCACCGAAGTGGTACCTATTCATCTACTTGCATTTGCATGCTTTCGAACTGCTAGGTTGGCAAGAGCTGGGGTGAGTGCGGGAGCTCACTCCGTCACGCGGGGCTAGGGTCTCGAACCTCCAAACTTGCGATCTTCCGATTGACAAGCCTGGTGTCTTACCCGCTGAGCCACCACACCCCTTTGATGCTTAGTACAGTCTTGCTTTTCAGGTCTTGAAAGGAACAAGGTTATTCAGTAGTGGATGAGACCACCGCACAATATTTGAAATATTGATTTTCTATTTTAAAAAAGGAAAACAATAAATTCCCTCCTGAATCTGGTGTGGTCAGCAACATAATGGCAAATTGGTGATTCACTGTTGTTTTATCTGAACCACACTCAACATTTTAGATCCCTTGTTGAGCTTTTACATGAAGCTTCTCCATCCATTCCATGAATGCCAGATTTCTCTTACCTCCTTCAGTTTTAAGAACAGAGATCAGGGCGGGGCTGGGCTGGGCTGGGATGGTGTGTGTGTGTGTGTGTGTGTGTGTGAAGCTTTTCACATGTTGTCATTTGTTTTCTCCTCCGGACTCTTACAAGAGTTTGCTAGCAAAAAAGACAGATACTTCTTTTGGCAGTAGATAAATCTCAGCAAACCCTAATGCACATGTTGATGAGAAGCAAGGAAGTAGTATATAAATGCATCAGGAATCTGTTGGTATTAGACATGTCTGGTGTTGTGCCCATATGTCTGCTTATTTCCATATTAAAGACATTTACTGTATACATTGGCCACAAGGGAAAAGGTCTGTCTACTATTCAGCAGTATTACTGGAAGAGCAGTATTGTATTTGTATTCGGTGGAGTCTTCTGTTTCCAGTACATGCACAGATCTTCATTCTGTAGCCCTCATCCTTGAAAGAGTTCCTCAGACTATCTTTCACCACCCGGCCAATTAGTGAATCCTTCTCATTACAATTCCTCCTGTCTGCAATATGTAACTTGCTACAGTCGAAGCAAAGAGACTGCGGATCGCTCTCAGCAAAGTGAGTGATCATTAACGGCGTAGAGGCTGGATAAAGCTTACAAATGAACAGCTCTAAGTTGAGCTGCAAATGCAGCAGCTTTTTGTAATTCAAATGAAGCTAATAGCATGGGAACAAATTGTGGTTCATATTAGATTAACTTCTTTGGAAAGATATGAATTGAGGATTGTTAAGATTGCCTGAGCTGGGCTGACCAACGAAGGGAATGCCGCCGAGGGAATGGGATTTTCTGAAAGACGGATATTCCAGGAGGTGGGACGAAGGGAATAGAAATGCAGGCAGGACAATTTCTACATTATTCAGGATTCAGGACAGCGACCCAGCTTTGGATTTTCCCCAATTTGCCTAAATCTCAGAAAGGCCAAAACATCATCAATTATAACTGCTCCTGCTCTTCCTTTTCCAAACTGTCTCAGAGAGAAGCTGACTTGGGTCTGGCACGGCTCTGCATTTGTTTTTCACAAAAGGGGTAAGCAGGCTGATGTATTCCCTCCTTTAATAGGCAACCAGTAATAGGATCCCTGTGGATTCTAACTTTCCAAAGCAAGGAGGCCTAATTAGGGTCTCTTAACAATGATGAAAGGAAGAACAGGTCCAGAACAGGTTTCCAACTTTCCAAGGGACTACAGGACAAAGAATCTGCAAAAATCCCTATAAGTGGATGAGGGGGAAACAGCACATGCTTTGCATCCAGAAGGATCTGGATGTAATAAAATCCAAGGACTTGGTAGATAGTCCTGAGAAAGAATTCTGGTGGAAACCCTGGAGATTCACAACCAATCAGTGAACATAAGATTGGATGGAATAACGCAACTTCTTATATTCCAATAGAAGGTACTGGGAGCGTGGCTTTTATTGGCCCTCCAAATGAAACCAATTTCCTATTTATTAGGGGAGTCCCAATTCCCAGATATCTGATTAAAGAAAATCAGGTTGGCTCTCTCATTATGGTCCTTCTACTGGTAGGGAGGGAAATAGATATTTCTTTAGATAGATACTCAGTATTTAAACTGAGATGTCTACCAAGATGGTTCTGCATTTTATTCAGAAAGAGTTGGGGTCTTAATAAAATACTACCCCACTTTTCTTTCAGAGCTGAATGTGGTATTTGTAGGACTCCCCATCTAATTTATCCCAACAACAAGCTTGTGAGGTAGGTTTGGCTAAGAAAAACTGACTGGCTCAAAGTCACCTAGTGGACTTTGTGGTTAGCATAGATCCTATTCTTAGTTCAACACTCTAACCACTATACCACATTGTCAGTATGTTTTCAACTATATTTTAGTTGTGTTTCAATGGGTTTATTATATGTAACGATAATTGCTTTATTTTTATTACATTTTGTTGTCTTGAGTGCCATTTTTGGTGAAAAGGCAGCACATACATTCAATATATTAAAAGAGAATCAAACCCCAATTTTGCATTATGATAGTTTTAAGAGTGATGTTTTGTTTAAATGAGTTGCTAAAATTGGATATCTTTCGAAGCTTCACGAAGTCTAGAAACCCTCTCTCCCATCCAGTGACCATTTGAACCAGCCCTGAGAAATTTAGCAAGATAGGGTTTCCTTTGTTGTTTTTGGCTGCTGTTAGCAGCATCTATAAATTGACTCTAAAGGAAGATTCATTAAGGCTCAGGTAGAAATGCTGGCAGGGTTTCACTTGTTCTGAATGCAGGATCTGATTCAAAAGCTGAAAGGCTACATTACATGCTAGTGGTCACTAAACTGATTAAGAGGTGGTTTATCTTTAGCACTAAAAAGGGATATCTGCTAATACTAAATACCATTTACCCAGCTCTGATTCTCTGAATGAATATTTATGCCGAGTGATGAGTAGAGCACTATCAAATGGGATTTTTGCTTTCTGTTCTTTAGAGCTGCAGCAATTATTCAACCACATTATTCCGGGATTCAATTCTTGTTTCTATTAAGCAAATTTGCAGTGTTCACGCAAAATTCATGATTGCATTTTTATTCTGGATTCCTTTTTTTAAAAAAAATAAAGCTTTATTTTGTACCTATGAATGAGCAGGAGGCCTTAGTCAGTACATGCCCATATATTTATGAACATGGTTATATAAAGGCTATTCCAATTTTTTAATGTGAAATTCTGGGTGTCTTGTTGCAGCCTCTATGAAAACAGATAATAATTCCTTATGATTTCTTTCTTTCTCTCTTTCTCTCTCTCTCTCTCTCTTTTGACTATAAAATTAAAAAACTTAAGCATTAAAATGTTTTAAAAAACCATTAGCACCAGTACAATAGAATTGAATTGTTCCAAGCTGAAAGAGACAAAGCACAATAGAATAGAAAAAGCATTTGCATAGGAGCCCGTGTGGTACAGTTGTTAACAAATGATTGCCTGGACTGTAAGAGAGCTAGACCATAGCTCCAAAGTCCAAATGTTTAACTGTTCATGTGTGTACTCCAAATCTTCCTTGTTTATTGCTGATGCTTGCGGTTGGAGTTGTGAGAGGAATCCAATAAAACAGCCAGATAGTCTAGAGACAGTAGACCAATTGCTGGGTGGCTTAAAACTATGGTATTTAGATTTTGGATATCCAACCCCTGGCATGAGTTGGGAGTAACACCACTTGAGCAGCTGTTCCCAAGTCAAGAAGAAAATACAGAAGACTGGCAAGGTGCTAGGATTCCCAGTCAGGTTTTAACTGGCTCATGAATCTGTATGGTGACGCAGAAGGCTAGTGTCTTTTTCTAGATAGCAACATATAGGACACAAACGCTGAATTCATGAATTACCAATTCACACAGTTGCTTTCTTCTCAAAAAAGCAAGTGACGACCAGGGAGAAAGACATTATAGGACACTGGATTTTTCAGATCTCCCTGTGATGGAGCTCGGAGCAGAAGAAGGAGGGGGCACATTCCATCAGGGAGATAAGCATTCTCACAGCCTTGAGAGCCTCAACAGGCCAGCTGAGAAAGTTAGGCTGGCCCCGCCCTAGAGTCCCAGGAGTATTTTTCCCCTTAGATCAGTTAGGGTACCTTTAGTCCGGCAAGATTCTGTATATGGTAGGAACAATAAAGAAACTAGAGCTGCAACTCCGGCTCAGCGTGGTTCTTCGCCGGTTTTCCTGAAATTCCCTCTCCAAGTGCAAAGAAAACAGATGTGTTTCAGAAAGAACAATCTAATTTTGCGAACCAAACCTCCCATCTGTACCTGTAGAAAAAACAAAATGGAGATATCTGGGGAGAGATTGTGGACTCTTAGGATCTAGAGCTACCATGTTGAGGGAGGGAATGACTAGGATGACTCCATTAGTTTTGCCATATTTGATTAGTGTAATGTTTTGCTAAGTGGGCACCATACTCATAGTCCTTTCTGTACTGGTTGGGCACTTAAATTGAGGCTATAATGCATATGGCCTGTAATATCTCCCAGAATCTGAATATTGCAATTAATCCTGAGATGTCCATTTTGCATTCTTTTGCATGACACACAGAATCAAATGGAAAGCATTTTCTGGAGAATATTTAGACCATATTTTCTGAATATCTAAATATTTTCTGAAGAAATATTTAGATCACTAGAAGCTCTATGTTGAAAGTAGCTTATATAAATGCCTTCTAGTGCTACCCAAACCAAACTGAATGCTTTAAAGTGAAATATACTGTAGCTCCATATTGGGTTGGAACAGGATCACTCGTCCTTCTCCCTGCTTATGTCATAGGCTACTGGAGAGACCTTAACTAGGTCTATATGACATGCTTACCATCATTATGTTAACCCTGGTGTTAGGCAACTCAATTGCCTGACCCAGTGAACCATTAACAACTACAGGGACTCAGTTTGGTTACCATGCTAAGCTATAACATGGTTAGATACTCTGAGGTTCAGACTGAGTTACAGAGTCAATTTTTCTTCAGCCCTTTGTCTCTCTGGTAACAGCTAGATTAGAGGCAGGGAAAATCCAGGTTTTGGAATTTACTGGGACAAATTCCCAGAAATGGCTGCTTGCCCACTAAGACGGGGGGGGGGGGGGGGAGAGGCCTCACTTTGGGTCTCTCCTCTGAGGCAGTGTTACCATTATGGCCTTGAAAATGGTCCTTCTTTGTTGCTGCCTCCCTCCTTGAATCCCCCAGGATTAAAGCAGTTCTGACCCTTTCAGAATTTATAAGGCCATTAAGATCTGTTGTTCTGGAAGTTTTGGGGGACTAAAGTGGATATCCTGCCCCTTCTGTAGTTTTTTATTGTCTATATTGGAGAGTGTTTCCTTAGTGCAGTAGGATAAATTATTATTAATGCTGGAATTATGTATTGTTTCAAAGCTTGTGATGAAGTATATGCTGCTTAAAGACAGTTCTAACTGAAGTAGCTTATTAGCTTGAGTAATAAAGAGAATAAAAATATAAACAATTAGAATTAAAAAAATTCTGAACCCACAAAGTTATTTTGGGTTTCACATCTGAATGGAGTACTGTCCTACTCTGCTTCTAATTATTCCAAAGTTCTTTTACGTCAGCAGTATAATTTAAAAAGCGGTGTGCGTAATCATTGTTGCTCTTGTTAATCAGTTGCAAGTCACCAATTTTTGCAAGTTTGCTGAAAATTGCCTGAAGTCTTCCAGTTGTTCTGCCTCTACCGTCTGCCAGCTCTTATTCTAGAGAGAAAATTTAGGGTGGGCTGAGTGACTGGTGTCTTTCCATATGAATAAAAAAGAGTTTAAGATGGCCAGGAAACATTCATAATTTTTAATTCACACCTGTAATAAAATTGCATTACATTTTTCATAAAATAAATGTTCCAGTTTATATACAGAAAAACAGACTGTACAGAGCTTTCCCCCAACTCCCTCCCCCCCCCAACTCACAAACATACAGGCAGATGCAGTGCTCAGCTAAGCAGGCACAACTGTACATCTAAAATTGTAACTGCGTTGTGTTGTATACGTGTGTGTGTGTGTGTGTGTGTGTGTTTGTGAAGAAATACTACAATGTCGACCATCCTTTGGGGACCAAGGATTAAAAAAATATTGCAGGCAAGCTGAGAGACGCCCTTCACTGCTAGTGTGGCTGAACGTCCATTCCACAGTGTTTCAGCCAAGCAGGGTTTGCTATTGAACCTGCTCAAAGCTGCCGTTCAGCTGCCCCTCCTCATAGTCCATCTGACACAAGATCATGTTGTTCTTCAGGAAAAACTTGTCCCCCACGCAAAATCTAAAACACAAGAAATAAACAAACCGTTAGAAGCTACTTTTATTAATTCCAGAGCAGGGGAATGAAAGCATCCTTTGTATACCCACCAGGACGTTTATTTCCCATTCCTATTCGTGGGAAAAGAGAGAGAGGCATTTACCTCATGTGCATTTTTCCTTCTAAATTTTTTGCTGAACGACAGATTCAGATGATTCTATTCAGTGAATCAATTATTTTTTCAATCATTTAAGAAGTCTGTGTAAAACATAACCACATTTGATCTACTATTAGGTTGAGTGAGGCAGTTTGGCTCCAGTGGGAAAAAGTGTCAGTTATTTAATTAATTGATATATATTTATCTCCATAGAAGTGTGTGCTTGTATGCATTGCTCCATTTAGAGTTTCTACCTTAGGCATCAAAGTGTCCTGCTTCTTGATAAATAATAATCAGAGAGAGCACATTTACCCTGGAATTTTCAGATCTCATAGCCAGGCTTGTTTAATTTATTTTCCCCTAAAATGTCAGTGTTTTGGATACTTCTGACAAAATAGCTTGAACTTCCAATCTAGTGAACACTCTCTCACATAATCTTCCTACTTCCAGGCTGAATTCTAATGAAGGGAATTCAGCATGAGCCCTGCAGAGTAACAGGACCATGGACAGTTCATTATGGAGCAGGAAAGATTCTCACTGCGAAGGACTCAGGCCAGAATAAGGAGCCATCTAGACCAGCGTTTCTCAACTTTGGCAACTTGAAGATGTGTGGACTTCAACTCCCAGAATTCCCCAGCCAGCCACTCAGTTTCTTCTTTTCCCAATGACAACTTCATTTCTGGCCTTCTCTCACCTTAATTTGGGAGTTCAGGATAGAGAAAACACCATGTGCATTTTCATGTGCATTTATCAAAAGGAAGTATTTCCTTATTTTTTTTTTCCAGTTGCACTCATCCGTCACTAGTTAATTTCTCCTTAACATTATGGGCCATTGTGCATACTATTTATAAATAAATCTGTGCAGTGTAGAAGTTGGTGTATTCCAATATATGAAAAGATCAGAGGGGTGCAGATTAGGTACATCCAGGCAAGGTATCACATAGTCCTGCTGACAGATTTAATGTACCTGGCTTTGTCCCACCTGAAAAACCTGCTGGTGCTTAAAATGGATGGACACCTCCTAGAAGGGCTGTTTTGCAATGCTGGCAGCTCAAAGTCAGGAAAACAAAGCAGGCAGGGCAACTTTCTCAAATTATGCAAAGCAAAGCTATACTGACATTTCTTTTCTCATGAGAGTCATTCACAGGTATCTTCTGAAATGATTTATGAACCCAATTCCTGCCCTTTGCATTGTCTGAATAGTATTCTACAATTGCACACTTGGAAGAGGAGACTTAGGGCACTGAGTTCAGATCTCATTGCAGGAATCCAAATTAACATTTGACATTTCTTCGTAACACCCCTCAGACATCTTTTTAACAAGGCTAAGCAGTCAGTTTTGTTTTTTTTTCAAATTCTCCTTGTAAATCTTATTTTCCAGTCCCATGATCACCCTCATTGCCTTGTGTTGTTTATGTTCTAGGTTTTCTGAATGTTTCCTAAAACATGGTTCCCGGAATTGGGCACAGCTCTTGAGAGATGGTCTGACAGATGCAGAATAAAATGCAGAATGTTGCTTCCCATTATTTGGAGGCTACGCTTCTACTGACGCATGTGCTCTTTTTAGCAGCCATGTTACACAGTTGGTCATATTCAGCCTTTTATTATTTTCGCATGTACTAGTATCATGCCTGGTATTTCCTCATTCTATTCCTGTACATTTGATTTCTTTTTTCCCACATGAAGAACTTTGGGTTTGTCTCTATTAAAGTTCCATTCTGTTAGTTTCACCCCAATTCACTAACCTATCAAACACATTTTGAATTTTATTTTTGTTTTCCCTATAGTATCACCGCTCCTATGCTATTGTCTGTCATCTGCAAATCTAATAATGGTCTGATTAATAGACAATGACATGCTCTCTCCGTGGATAAAGAACAACTTGTGAATCCATCTTAAGTCTTCAAGTTCTTGTTAGGTCTGGAACTATTGTTTAAAATTAAAATATCTTCACAATACCATCCAATATGACCTAAAAAGCATGATGTAGTATTATCTGAGGCACTGCAAGAGATTTTGCTCAAAGCTGTCTTCTGTCTTGGCTCACCCCTTCTTTAAATTTTAATCTACGTCTATATAAATTCTTATGAATAGAGGCTGTTTCACATTATATATTCATTGAACGCTGCACAAACATAAGCACCCTGTCTTGGTTGCCTTCTCTAATTACTTCCTCTGACATCCAGATGTCCATTTAAATGAATGATGGGTTGGAATTAGAGCCCTCTACACTGGCTTCCTCCAATTCTGGCACCTCTAGATGTGTTGAAACTGCAACTCCTAAATCTGGAAGGCACCAGATGGGGGAAGAATGCTCGATGTACAGTCTCTCATTACTTTAAATAAAGATACTGAAGTGGGGGGGGGAGGGATTAGGAAGATCACCCTTGCTCACCCCATTCCCAAACTCGGTGCATCTTAATCCAATGACTGTATATTTGGCGTGATGTCTAGAAAAGGAACCACTGTGTGTGCGTTCCATGGAACCAGTGCCATAAATGTTCAATATTTTAAATCTTTTATGGCTTTACACCAAACCTGTGGCTATTTGGGGAACTGCTGATGAGACACGCAATGGCATTTAAGTATCCCTCTAATATTAGGGTAACTTTCAGAAGCCCACAGAACATTGTATTAAACTACATAAACCAAGTTAGCAACATAGCGCCACTACTACTTCATATCTCACTACGCATGATTTGAATACCTAAGCTTGTCAGCACAAATGGAACCTCTGCCATTCAGCCCCACACTTCATTCAAACTAGACTGTCAGAGATTTATTGCCTACCCAATGATGGCCTGATCTTTCCACAGCTCTGTGACTCACTGGATTTATGTCCTTTTGTCAGTTATGAAGCCCATTTTTGCTACTTTATTTGTAATGTTGAAGGATACACAGACTTTTCTTTGGAACTGTGTCAGCCTTTGACAGAAGTGCAAAATGTTTGATATATAATGTAAACTGAATAGAAGATCATATTATTCAACTAATTTCATCTGAATTTCATTTAGATCCAAGAACATTGCAAATGTCATTTGAAAGGAAAAGTCGGAGATGTCAAGGGAGTCCTCACACATTGTCTTGTGAATTTAGGGCAAATAATCTTTTGTGGAGAAATGCGTGTGTGTGTATAGAGAGGGAGCTGGGGATCCTAATTCCCTTCCAAAATAACTCAAACTGTGCAAGAATACATAACACATATCAACTGTATGGATTGAATGCATACATTTTTGCACTTTGATAGATAAGTAATGCATTTCTTCTCAGCAAGAGATCAGGAACAGCCATATACACCATGAGGCAACATGTTTGCTGGCAGCAGGAAACAGTAACCAAAGAGTTTGAGACCTTACAAAATGCTTTGGAAAATGCATTACATTTCCCTATCCAATCTAGCTTGCATACTGAAAGGGATTGCATGTTATTTCCTTCTTAGAAATATTGATAAGGACTAAAATATTCCTATGCTATCAAGGAAATGAACTATTCATAAAATAACTTCAGGAACTGTATTTTCTTTTCTCTCTTAATCCCAGTTCATATATGCTGCTGCTAGCTGGGAGATACAGTCCCCACTACTTTGAGTTGAGTGAAGACCCATTATCGAGGAAGTAGGAGGTATGGTTCCTTTTCACCTGAATGTCCAGAAAGGCTTCTGCTGTCATAAAGTTTTCCAAATGGTGAGATGGGAAAAGTACTGCCTGTAAGAGTTTTGTTAAAAAAACTTATATTTGCCAATGATACAACATTATGTAGAATGAAGGACGGACAGTAAAGTCGATGCAAGGAATGAGGTAGGAAGGGTAGAAAGGTTCATGCCAAGGCCATCAAGAGAGTGGGTGAATATCTGTTGGCTTGGAAAGGCAAGAAGAAAATAGAATTTAAACTCTGGAATAATGACCTACTATAGAAACTGTGTGTACTGCAGTAAGAAAATCTTTCTTGTGACACAATTTCATTTTTATGCGCAATTATTTATTACTATTATTTTGTGCCTTTGAGTCAGTTTTTTTTACTCCTGGCGACTGCCTGGACTAGTTAGTCCCTGCAGTTTCCTTGGCAAGGTTTTTCAGAAATGGTTTGCCATTGCCTCCTTCCCAGGGCTGTGTGTGTGTGACTGGCCCAAGGTCACCCAGCTGGCTTTGTGCCTGAGGCGGGACTGGAACTCACGGTCTCCTGGTTTCTAGCCTGGTGCCTTCACCACTACACCAAACTGGCTCTCTTTATGCGCAATAAAAAGATAAATTTGGCCAAGTTATATCTGTGAGTTTCTGCAGGGTAAGCCAATACCTGAATAAGGGGTTAAGTGTCTGAAGAACCAAAATGTACAACTGTGCTTGATGTGAAACCTGACAGAAGAGTTCCTAAAGCTGAGGCAATCTATCCACCTGCTCCTTCTCCACTACTGCTAAGAGCAGCGGGGAAATAACAGTGTGTTCCCTGCCAGTCAGCTAATGGCTCCTCAGCAGTAAAAGTGGATGGGTTCCCCAAAACTCCACAGGTACCAGCTGATCAACAGTGCTCTCAGAAACAGTTGAGAAGATTAACAGCATCTTATGCTACTGTTCGGGTATATGTGCTGTTCTCTACACCAACATGCTAGAATATGCCTATTATGTAACCTGTAAAGAACACACAATGCAATAGGAGTTACACAGAAAAAAAGCATGGACTTCTTAGAATAAGCAAGGAAACCCCACCCCACTAACTTGTAAACGGAAGAATTATCAATATATCATGATTCTGCCATGTACCCTCTATCTAAGCTCCTGATGACTGCGTCAGAAGTCCTTTCAGTTTTGAATTTCCATTGGACAGACCTCCACAACAATGATGTCACTCTAGTTTGAATCTGCACCTTGAAATTTGACTTGCGAGGCCTCTCCAAGCATTTTGCTGCATCCTGTATCTCATAGCAAGAAGTTCCCTATACTACCGTTTGAGATGCTTTACATGGTACTTAACTCGCACATAATTCAAAGCCAGGCGTCTTTAACCACTCCTAAAATAGGATTAAATTACAACATGCAGAGTGCCATAACTGAACATACATTTACATGTTGCCCACTAGCAGAGAAGGAAGAAGGAAGCTCCCCACAGTGTCCTATCCCTCTGGGACAGATGCTCAGGGAGCAGAAGGGAGACAGAACTGGCAAAAATCATGTATTTTTCCTTCAACCAACCAGAGCATCTCATGACTGGAGTTATGCTCGCGGGCACTTACGATCCAAGCCCATATGTTTCAATGAGTAACATTTCATGTGTATTAAAAAAAAAAACAGCAGGTAAATTGCCTTTAAGATTCTTTTAAATGCTGCCTATAAATCTTGAAATGAGGTTGAGCATTTAAAAGAAAGAAAGGTGGGGAGGGGGGAAGAACCCAAACCCAGTTCTCCTTTAACAAATTGCAAAAGAATTATTGCCAGGAAATATTTTAGAAGTAACAGTTAACGCTGACAGTAACACTAACAGCACACTGCAGCAGATAATTAATGGAAACAGAGTGCTGAAGTAGTTTTGAATTTGTGCATGCGCATGTGTTTTTTAAGAAGCCGTGTGCTAACAGCTCAGGCAAGTATCTGAAATGGGTTTAATTTCTGATTGCACATCTGTGTGACATATTAAAGGAAATAAACAAACTGTTCAAAGGAGCACCTTTGGGCGGTGGGGGGGGCGGCTGAATGGTGAAATTTCAAAGCCTAAAGACTATGTCTTAAAAGTTTGTAAGTTAAATTTAGCTCAGGGTAAAGAGTAATTGAGTTTGGTTTTTTAACCTTTCTCCTGCCAGATACAGGAAGCACACTTATAATGCGGTCGTAAACATATTTCAAGCTAATGTAATATAACACATATATACTGATCATTCTTCTTCCATTTCTGGAAACCAAATTCTACAGATAAATCTAGCTATTGTTCATTTAGTATATTCAAAGACTGACAGATTCAGTGTGTGCTTGAATTAAGGAGAGTTCTGTTCAAACTCATATGATGTGCCGGTGAAATGCAATGTAATTATAATCTGAAAAATGGTAAAAAAATTCTAGCTTTACTTTGTTCCACTTGGTATCTTCTCCACCCAACACACCCAGAGACAATTTTGTCTTTATTGTTAGTTCTTAGAAACTTGAGATCTCATGGGTAAAGTGCAAGGACAAGGAGAAAAGAGAAATATGATTTTCTCTTTTATCCCCATCAACTATCTTTGATTCCTTTTTTCCACATGACCCTGGCAAAGGCACTACAGATATATTTAGAATCGAAGTTACTAATAAGACCTTAAAATATTTCTAGTATTTTCCAAGAAAGGTACTTACCAAAAAAGAAAAAAAAGAAAAAACCCACCACTCCCTATTTGAACCCACTAGATGTCACTATAGCCTCAACAGAATAGCCTATCAAATTGGACAACTTGATTGATTGTACCTGCCTCTTTCAAACAGAAAGGCAGCCTACTCTAAACAAATAATGCCAGCTTTGTGCTTGTTACAGTCCCTTCAATAAAAGCCACCCAAAATGACAGCATATCCTCGCTCATGCTCTAACTTCTGATGTATGTTTAGTCAGGAGACATGACTCTGATTACATCAAAAAGCTAAATCATTCCACAAGAGGTGGCCAGAAGAAACAGACACAGATAATACATGACTTCTGAATAGCAGATATATAATCCTAATGCTCCTTGTGACCAAACTACTGTATATGGATTTAGCAGTAAACATCCTTCCTGCAATCCTTGCATAATAGGGCTACCTAAACAAGAAGAAAAGAGTTCTCTGTTGGCCCCAGACTTGATGTCTCACACAGATATCAGGACTGTCCATGCTTACAGATGAACAACTCGGTTTCAGTGTGATCAGGACTCCCAGATGTGTGGAGGGATGGGTATAAGCAGTGACTTGGACAAAGCAGATGTCTCTGCCAATATGTGGACAGGGAGGAGTAGGACCAACAAGTATGGACCTATTTCCAGTGATTACACAGAGACCCTTCAGTTGATTCATGTGCAAAGTAGTCAAGACGTTGAATTATTTAGTCCAATCATAACTTGTTTTAACTTACTAAGTCCAACTTTTCCTACTGTAGGTAAACAACAGCATTCCAAATCACTATCCATGTTTGACATATTAGAAGCATACATTGTTAAAATAAATAAATAAATAATCCCTCAGAATTATGGTATTTCAACAGAAGACTTTGTCAAAGGATGACATGAGTCTGGCATACTCCTGTTTGGCTTCCCAGAAATGGCAATTGAGAAGCTGACTGCAAGTTGGAGGTAGAGTTAGTCCTTGATTGGGACTAGGAACTCTGTTGCTAAGTGATGCGGTCATAAAGTGTGAAGTCACGTGACTGTGCTGATTTATGACAGCAGTTCTGGCAGTTCCAGTTGTGGTCGTTAGGTGAATCCTGCACGGTCGTTAGGCGCGATGTCATGTGATTGCCATTTCTGACTGGCTTCCCCATTGACTTTACTCGTCAGAAGCTGGCAGGGAAGGTCGCAAATGGCCATCACTATCCCATGAGTTTATTTAAGTTGTCTAAGTTTGTGATCACCTCTGCATTGATTGTTAATGAATTCCATAGATTAACTATAGATGGTAATCTGATGTGTCTCCCTGTAGCTGTCCTGATTCTTCCAGCATTCAACTTCACTAGAGGACCCTTATTCTACCGTTATGAGACAGGGAGAACAAGCTCCCTCAATTACCATTCTATACACTATACAGAGTCCCTTATTCACCTTAATTCTAAGCTGAAAAGCACCCCAAACTGTAACTTTTACTCTTTGGTGAGCTCTTTAAGACTGGTTGTCATTTTGGTTATTTTTTTTCTTAACCCTTTCCAGGGCTATAGCATCCTTTTCAAGGTGTGATTGAGCCATATTTAATATTCATGTATGATTACACCATAGATTTGTATAATGACAGTGCGTTATTAGAAGTCTCTCCTTCCCTGCCCCCATTCTTGTTCTACCTATCCCACACATAAACGTTGTCTTTTCCAGCTGTATATTATAATTTTTTAGTTGCTTCTACAGGGGGTTGAGATGGGGGGGGTCAAAAAAGTCAAGACAGTGGTTGCAACCGAAGCCCTGCCCTTTTGAAAGTGCTTGCCATATCCACACATGCCCAGAAGGGACAGGACTTTAACTATGCTTTTGCAACCACGATCTTCACTTTTTTTACTCTCCCCTGTGGACGCCCCTGTAGATGTTCTTTATCTGGAATGCTCACACAGCATCAAATGCTGCAGGCGCTCAGTAATATCCACAACTAAGTCTTGTTGGCTTCCATATAAGCTAGAATCCTGCTAGTTCTGGGTCCTGCCTCCTATGGAAGGCATCCTTTGTATGAAAGGTTTACTGCTGCAGGCTCTGGCATTTAATGCACAGGAGGATCCAACAGCTAATCTCCTTAAATGATATTGGTGAGAGGTGGGAGAATTATCCAGAGGGCTCACATGTTGAGGGTTCCAGATGAGAAATGCATGAAGGAGGGTTGTTGTCATCATTTAGGATTAACTCTAGGATCATCTCCCTTCTGCTTTGTTCCAGAAAGATGCAGTATCTCTAAATTTTATCAAATTGTTATAATTAGGATAGGCATTTAGCCAGTCTATGATTTTATTTTCAATTCCAATATCCCTCCAAACCTTTTGGTTGAGTGGCCAATAGCATGCCACGTGCACCAATTTCTTTTTGAAGGCTAGCACAGACACCCATAAAAATGCTAGAATCTGAATCAAGTAGTTCTTGCTGGCTTTTCCACAGAGCTCAGTTTAAAAGCTGCTCTCCCATCTTTTTGTTCTTGAATGACTATGCTGATCCCTGAGGCATTGCCAAAGAAGAGGAAATGCATCAATAAAAAAGAGAAAATATAGCAGAAGCCAATGCAGAGTTCTAGGAAATTTGGATATACCATATACAGTTCCAAATTTAATTAACACAATTAAATGTGTTCACATCTTCAGAGCCCTCAACTTTAACTGCCTCTACCCAAGAAAGAATGTCTGATTTTTAAAAACATCCTCTAAATTGGTTTGAAAACTGTCTTACAATTAGGGTTATCATCTCTGAAGCACCAAAATCCAGATGATTCTTGGATGAGGACAAAGAGCTCCCTTTGCTAATAGTTATCTGGAGTTTTGAACTCCACTATAAGGAAAGAAACAGGGAGTGGTTCTACAGTAAGTATGAAATAAGAAACTCAAGTGCTGGTACTTCCTGCATTTCCTGAGAGCCAGTTTGGTCTAGTGGTTAAGGCATCAGGCTAGAAGCCAGGAGACTGAGAGTTCTAGTTCCGCCTTAGGCATGAAAGCCGGCTGGGTGACCTTGGGCCAGACACTCTCTCTCAGCCCAACTCACCTCACAGGGTTGTTGTTGTGGGGAAAATAGGAGGAGGAAGGAGTATTAGGTATGTTCACCGCCTTGAGTTATTTATAAAAATAATAAAAGCGGGATAAAAATATAAAAAATAATAAAAATAATAAAATAATAACAATATAATTATTATTGTAATATAATATAATATAATAATTATATTATATTATATTATATTATATTATATTATATTATATTATATTATATTATATTATATTATATTATTATTTAGAAAGAATATTATAATAATATTCTTTCAATTGCTTGGAAACTCAACTATATTTTTCTTAGTATGATGTTGGAAACTAAGAACCCCATGCCCCAAGTTAGTATTATTTGCAACTCTAGCTGCAAATCAAAGATACAAAAGTTACCTTTGATTTTATGTATACATAAAGCTGAAGAACCGTGAATTGATGGCACTTCTTTTTCTCCCTGCATTGTGTTAATCCTTCCAGCAGAGGGCTGCCATTCTGACAGTACAATTTTGCATTTTTCTTCAGAGGTACTGAATGGGACTTCCTCCCAGATGAATGGATACAGGGTTGCAATCTTCATCTGGCTCTCAATCCTCAATGCATTTATACAAATTGGGTTTGGTCCTGATTCCAATCAATTTTTTTCGACTGTGGCCTCTGGCATGACTTTCAAAGGCCAACAGTCATGCTTGGCAGGAAAGTTTACAACTCTGATCTACAGAAACCACATTTTCCTCCTCTTTAGATTGTGAGTGATAGGGAATTCTACCCAGGCTAAAGAAAAGTGAAACACAATTTCAATCTCAATTTGTACACAGGTTTAAGAACCTTTATTAAATATTACCTTGTGTTGATAAGCGTGGTAAAATGCATTTATTTTTCTGTTCTTATTGCATCCACAGGTAGCTGGCTGGTGACCATATTTGGGTGACTTGGTCCCTCCTGGACAAGGAAGGGCTAGGGGAACCTCTGCAGGATTATTGTTGTAAGAACTATTTGAAGCATCTGTCAAATAAATTCACTTGGACTGTGGTTGGGGCATGATCTTGTTGAGTTATCTGTGGAAACTTTGAGTCTGTTAGTTCTGAGGTCCTTAAGGCTTTGAGTCTTGCCACCTGTGTTTCAAATGGCCCTCCTGGTTGGTTAGGGGCTCCTGGGATGTAGTTGGATCCAAGTGGTGGTGAATGCTTCTCTTTGGGAGGGGATGACTTTGCTTGCCCTTATGCTTCTACACTGAAATCCTATATGAGTCCATAGTAGGCTTCCAGGTGCAGTTCAAGGTGCTGATTGTCACCTTTAAATGCCTGCATAGCACAGGGCCAGGTTATTTGCAGGACCACCCGTCTTCAATAGTTTCTACCCATCCCATCAAATATGACAGTGGGCATGCTGTGGGTCTCTTCTGTGAAACAACGTCACCTAGGAGGACCCAGAGATATGCCTTCTCTGTCATGGCACCTGCCTATGGAACAGCCTCCCTCCTGAGATTCGGATGGCCCTGTTGGCCTTCCAGAAGTCCTTGAAGACTGGGCTGAAGACCAGGATATTAGTGGAGCCTGGTATGTGAGTTCTGTTCTGTGAGATGGTTTTCTGAAGAGCCTTGTTTATTGTTTTATTTACAAATTTATATTGCCTTATGGCCCTTTATCCACATGCTTTGTTAGCCCAGAGTTACTTGTTTAAGATGCATGGGCATATAAATTGGTTATATAAATAAATATTAGTAGCAATGCTTCAGAATTATGGAATTTCTTGAGTTTGAAAGCTGAGCAAAGATTTTGATGTGCATTGGGCTTTGGCAACTGGATGTGGACATGCTGCTGTTTGGCATGTGATGTTCCATCATTCCTGCACTTTATGTTTATATGCAGTGTTTTTGTAGATATGAGAGGTATAGAAGTCAAAATATCACAATTTTTCAATCTACACATTAGGCCTTTAAAGCTTCTACTGGTATCTGTGCAAAACAGAGAAGCCAAGTAGATACATGGAAATCTGTGAGGCACCTACATCAATGTTACGGTGATAGAAACATGTCAGAATACCTACTTCATTTTGCCTCTGACATCTGCATTTTAGACACATACTATATGGTCTTCTTAAAGTTATGCTGTGAGTGGACATTACTGGGGGCAGTCAGCATGTTGATGGGTGAAGCTTCCCTACTGAGGCTTTGTCAGGGCTTATTTAGAAAAGGGCATTTCCTTTGCTTCATCTTGATCTAACATCTGTGCCTGCCCAGTTGCGTGACTTAAGCAACTTTGATTTTAAAAGTATTTATGCCAATGATCTTTCTATCAATGGATGTTCAGTAGACCGACGAGAGAAGCTTGGCTTTGAAGCTGCTCATTCAGTTGCCTCGGCTCTACTTAATACCACCTGCTGGCCTATTTCACAGAAACCCCATTTTTGGTGCGGGGGAGTCCCTTCAACAATCCAGCCTACCAGCAATTCCACACATTAGTCAGAGAGCTGCAGGGAAAGGGCTCCAGCATTCAATTAGCAGGTAAAATGATTTCACCCAGCAGTAGCAATTTGAGAGCTTGGGAGAAGGTGATGGAGATCAAACGGTGAAACAGACTTTACTGTTTCATAGAAGTGAAAATAACTTGCATTTTAAAAAACAATCCATGTAAACCCCCCCCCCCCCCTGTCCTCACCTCTGGTTGCAAAGCTGGCAGGCAAAGCAGTCCAAATGGTAAACGTTATCTCGGGCCCTCATCACCATCTCAAAGGCAGGGATCAGCTTACTGCAGGCAGCACAATTCCCAGTGGTCCCAAACAGCCTGCCAAGGAAGCACAATCATTAGAAGCCAGTTTAATTAAATGGTGGAAGGACTAATTAAGTGTAATTAGTAGTATCAAATACTGTATTGCACCAATAAAGAGAAGTTGCCATCCCCATTTCTCTGACCAGCCAGCATGTGGGAATGGAGGCGGATCCTGCATGGAGAGAGAAGTTCTGAGTCCTTTGAAGTTTCAGAGCTGCCAGCTAATTGACTGTCTAATGAAGAAATCCATTCCACATGCAGACAAAGTGCTATTTGGAGGCTCACAATGCTTCCATCAAAAACAATACCATCTTTTCAACGCAAATTAACAGTGTCTTAGCAGTGCATTTTTACAGGATTCTAGCAGCCCCTCTATTTTCTAATTTGCTATTCCTTCATTTCCTACTGATTAGTTAGCTCTCTGGAGAAAATATGCAAGGTTCATTTTTGGGTATACAGATGACTCCTGCAGAAAACTTTCTGTACGTGCTGCTTAGTTATGCTGTAGTTCTTGGATAGGTGTACTACAACAAATCAAAATAGAAATTATATCAGAATGTTAGTTTCCAGAGACATCTTAAATCATTTCCAACACAGTAGTATATTGTAGGACAATCCTACATGGAAGAACTATTATGTGCGTGGCTTTGGCCATAATATGAATTGATTCCTGGTTCAGTGACACAATATTAACTTGGAAATGCAACCTTTTTTTAAAAAATGCTAATGTGCCACACTTTCTCCCATTTTATTTCATACAGTGTGTTAAAGATTTACCAGGGCATGGCTGAATTGCAACCTTGAAATATTTTGAGAAATATCCAAAAGCTACTTAATGCCTCAACATATGCTGGAGAAATCCATCTGTGCTGACTTCATGTAAACCATGTGCCACAATAAACAGACACAAATATTTCATTGGTAATTAATAATCCAATCTATAATTGCTAAAATATTTGAATTTCAATTTGGAACTGCCTTTTGGTAAAAAAAAATCAGTGCAAAGGAAACATCTACTTTCTCTCCTCTTTCTTCTCCAGTGGTTCACCTTTGCATCATTATATTCCACATTGCCTCCCTGGAGATAACTGGAAAAGACAATCCCCACCCCCCACAAACAATGTGTGGATTTACTATCTCTTATTGTATGACATTCAAACTATGGTTTGTTCTTTCAGGACCTCCCAGAAAACCTTGAGGTTTACTGTACCATTTCTAACCCAACAGAAAGCATCACATATATCACAAGGAATTTAGATGAAGAGGTAGGTGTCTACTGATAGGCATCCATGATTGTTCAAACTGTGTTCCACAGAGCCTAGGATTCCGTAAGAATTTGATGGGGTTCCACAAGGAACTAAGAGCAAAAGACAAGACAAGACAAGACAAGTGCATTCAAATGCAGACTATTTTCTCTCATGATAGCTTTTCCTCTTGATCAAGCATTCTGGGATTTTTTTTTTTAAAAAAAGTTTGATTGCAGGGCCTTATAAAGTTTGAAAACCCCTGCTCTACTACATCTTAATGCAGTATGTGGGGCATATGCAGGTATTCTTTATCTCCAGTCCAAACAGTGCTTCCCAAACCTGGGTAAATCAGCCAAAATTGGGTAAAAGTGGTTTTTCTTTGGGTAACGACACATGAACCCATTAAATTGACTTAAAAGTATTTTACCTACACTGGGTAAAAAGGACTTTCTGATAAGCAGTTTTGGGTAATGAAGGAAAAAGTTTGGGAAGCACTGAGTTAAAAGAACCACAAATAATTAAGCTGGCTAAGATTTCTGTAGCTGTCAATCAAGGTAGCCAATATTGGCCATGTAGTAAGATTAATTTCAGTTTTATATCAACAATACAGCACATCCATATGATTCATTACTTTACTGAAAAGACAATGGATGGGATGGATCCAAGATACTGTAATTATTTGAACTTAGTTTCTAGTGCAGTCAATAAGACTTCACTTAGTAATGTTTGCATTTCACGGTATATCAGTGGGATCTAAGTATAACTAGCTTAGATCTAATCCAGTATGAAGTAATGCATTATTTTCACAGCTGTGTGAAGGCAATAGTTTGCTACTGTGGGCCACACACATGCAGTCTCTTACCTTTACCCATTATGAAGACTAACATCACAACTTCAAACATTTTGAGATTGTGTTGCTACTTTTAAAGCAAGGTATGGAGTCAGAATGATGGTAAACACAACTTGATGATATAGCAAAGATTATAGACTGCAATAATTACCCTGTGATAAGATTATGTTAAGTTGTTCATTCAGAGTACCGGCAAACAAAGTTACTGGCATCAGAAGTAGGATGCGCGGGCCATGCATCTTTTTTTAAAAGAATCTACCATTCTTCATCAGAAAGGCTGCCCAGTTTGAATCTTGTTTAGAAAATATAGCTCTAGGGAGGAGGAGCAAGATCTTGAAGTTGCCTTTGAATGGATACAGTCTTCTCTGTTACAGTATATTGGACTTCTATCTAAATTAGAGTAATTTAAATAAAATCGCAAATATGATGTAATATCAGTCCTTAAGTCACGATATGGGATTTCCCCTTCTTCTCTTAGGCAAGCCCTCAGGTCTGCTCATCTCTGGCCTCTGGAACAAATTTTAAGACTGGATAGGATATCACCAAGTGGAAGGGGAATCCATTCCATTGGTGAGAAGAATTAACCCACATAGATGTGCACAAGGCATGCAAATCTGTCTCCCCCCCATCCCCTTTATCATTTTATTTCATGATGCTGTTCATTCATTGGCGATCACTCGTAGCCAAGTAAGATTGTCTTCCAAAGGTAAAATTTTAACGGTGGATCCGTAAGTGGCTATAAAGGCCAATTCTGGATCCGCACAACCTCCCACAGTGAGGGCATAGGTTTCCGGGTGGGAGACGGTCATGATGAGGGTTTGCCTGACGTGCCTTCCTCTTAGCTCGTTTCTCCTTTTCGCCCTGTACTCGTGCTTCTTCAAAGTCCATAGCGCCATTTCCTCTTTTGCAATGCCTTTGCTTTTGGGGTGATGCTTATGTGACCCCTTTAGTAGACCAAGATATATGTAAGAACTTTTGCTTCTAAAATTGTCAAGCTGTTTGCCAGGCTTATGTTGCCATCTTCTAATTGGTAAGGTGTCTCTGAGATACTTGATATTTCTTTCTGCTCTGGTGAAAATGAATGCAATTGGCTGTGAAAAAAGCAGAGGGATCTTAAGGGGGCTGTGATCTTAAACCCTCTTAAGTGGAAAAGAAGTCTCCTCACCAGCATCAATTAAACACCCCTGATTGTAGATTGGATCAACAGATAACTAGGTATTCTTGGACAGAAAGAGAATTAGATCTAAAGAACTACAGTCTCCTTTGAGTTAATTCCTGGTGACATCAGGGATATGTCCATCTAGTTTTCTTGGCCACCAAATGGAAATAGTTTGCCATTACCATCTTCCAGGACTTCCCAGTCTAGCCTAGAGCCCTGGCATTCTGATTGTTTTCCATCCAAGTACTAACCAGGCCTGATCCCACTTAGCTTCCAAGCCCAGACCAGACTGTCCTGCTGAAGCCACCCATTGAGATCTGAATCTGATAGAAACCTCCATTTGCATATATTGGTTGTAATTGTTTTACATAATCTTATAGGTTAACTTAGCATGTTTATTACTGAGGTATGTCCAAAACTATATTTTCCTGACATGGGAAAACTATGTGCAAAGCATGCCAGCACCATTTCATACCATACCTTCTCATCTGTATGGTCTGATATCCCCATAGTTGGATTTCTCAAAAGCCCCCTTGCCCCCTACAGAAGTAAAAAGTATCTATGGGAATGTCAGTGATCTGCCACTACAATAACAAAAAAGACAATCTTCTCAGAATATATTAAAAATAACTAATCTGGAGGAGACAAAAACAGAGCTAACTGCAGAATGCTTTGGAAAGGAACAGAACTTTACTCTGCATTTGGAAAATAAATATTATTAAACAGGGATTTCTCAGTTATGTCCTATGTCTATGAAGGTTCTCAGTCATCCAGGTGGAATTGTCTGTAGCTTGAATCATGTCAACTGGATTTCTATTTTCTTAATGGAAACGTTTCGCTCCTTATCCAAGGGGCTTCTTCAGTCTGAGCAAAGTTGGTAAGGATTCCCTTACCAACTTTGCTCAGACTGAAGAAGCCCCTTGGATAAGGAGCGAAACGTTTCCATTAAGAAAATAGAAATCCAGTTGACATGATTCAAGCTACAGTCAGTTATGTCCTGTCTCCCCACACCTTCTGCACAGCCACTTCCCTAAAAAAGTTTGGCTCTCTCCCTTATGCATTTCAGCTAAATGATGACATGACAACAAACTCCCCAAACTTTGAAGTTGGTTTGTCTTGAACTTCTCAGTTTTATCAACTCCCAGATTTTATTCTCTCTTTAATCATAATTAAATACAGGCTCGAGCACTTTTGTCAGGATCAAAAAGGGGCATATAAATAGTTTTAGGAATGTGAATATAAAAATTAATTCTAGAGCTACTATTATTCAGTTAATCTTGCCAAACAAACCTGCTTTTTAAACTGCCTTTGCCCTTTCAACAACCAGGTGAGGTGGCTTAGTACTGTTTTCAGTTTATGGTTGGGGAGCTGAAGAAAACTTTGACAGGGTGGAATTTGAATAGAAAGATTTTCACCTTCTGTGATGCATCCTTAGTTTCTTTGGGAGCTTAGCTTGTACTGCAGAGAACCTCAAAAGCCATGTGTCATGAGCTCCTCTATACAAGGCTGAAAACCTACCTCAGACGCTTCCACCGACCCACTTCCATTAGGCTTTCTTTCTTTCTTTACAAAGTAATTTTAAAATTTGCCACGAGGTTTTGGGAAAATCTTTTTTCCTGGCTGGGTTCTTTTCCCCCAAAAAACTTTCTATCTAGCTTACAGCCCTGGGATTTTTTGGTGCCCCCCCCCAAAAGGAATAAGCAGATGCAACCCTGCTTTAAAGGTCAACCAGGTGCTACCACCTGCCAGACTGTGAGAGAGAAGTCAAATTTGGTTTCACTTATCTCCCCCTACACAGGGACAATTTATCTTTGGAGGAAAAGGTCGCATCTCCAAATATCACTCTAAATCATGAAAAACAAAACCTAGAACATTTTGAAATAAGCTAATCTCACATGAATGTGCACCAATAGTTTTACCCAAAACTGTTTACCTTCCAGTTACCAGTCAGTGATAATCTCCCTAGTGGTTTTATTAATACAGATGGTATAACATTATTATTGGGATCATCTTATAATTTTTGGGGTATCGATTAAGTGTATGCTTATAAAAATCTCCTCTTTTCCTCTATCTCTTAAGTGTAGTTCACTGCTTTATCTTGAAATGGAACATTTTTTACATGGTATAAGTTATATTATTGATACACTTCTACTATGGAAACAAAGGAATGGAGCACACATAGCATTTATCTTGTCAGCTGCAAAATTTGTACTTTTTCATGCAGTTGTCTGGCTGTATAACATACTGTTGAGGGGATAAAGCTTCTTAAAATGTATTTAAAAAGTTTGTCAATGTGCCATTGCTCTATTTCTTAGCAAACTTGACAAAAGGGTTTCATGTTTAAAATCAAAAATTTTACCCTTTTGATCTTTAGAGCATCAATGTCGGTTAGATTACCATTAGAAACTGCTGCCCTATATCCAAATGGGAAAATCAGAAGCAAGCTAATCCCAGATTTGTTCAGACTGCAGTGCCACTCCGTGTGTGAACATTAAAAAAAAATCCATTATTCATTAGCATCACAGTTGTGTGGAGCTCAATCTAGATTAAACAAAATAAAGGGACCCCAGACAGCACCATCTGCATTGTTAAACAGGCATTTTTCGTCACCCTGTGAATTAGCGGCTTTTCTAAATGGAAATGAGAAGTTTGGACAGATGTTCACTTAACTATTTAAACAGTCATCTTAAGAAACATGAAAATGTATTTGATCCTGGATTCACCTGCCTCCTTCCAGGGGCTTTGGGGGTGGGGAGAGAGACGGCATTAAACAGCTTTGAATGTTTATATAAGATTTAAGGCTTCTATTCTGTCCAGCTGCAATCATGTTGCTTTTTTTCTTGTCTGTAACAAATATAGCTCCCAGCCAGTCTGGGTGCTAATCTTGGCCTTCAGTCTGAACACTGCTTTCCACCCTTTTGGTATATGAACGTTTCATGCTCATTCTTGCACTACCAAGTTCAACGCCTGTTTTCAGAGAAAGCCAGAAAACGGTGCAGCTCCTGGTGTTTAAGGAAGCGGCAACAATACGCAAAGGGAAATTGACTTTTGACTCTTTTGTCCCCCCCCCCCTGCCCCCAGACAATCCTGGTCAGCTACATGCCTAGTAACTAAGACTAGAATAAATCCTCTGGAATGGGCAGGATGTGTGCTTTGGTAATGATTCCGGATCCCTCCCTCTGTATGCATAAAAAGGTAAAGGTAAAGGTTTCCCCCGCACATTTGTGCAGTCGTGTCCGACTCTAGGGGCCGGTGCTCATCTCTGTTTGTTAGCCGAAGAGCCAGCGTTGTCCGAAGACGCTTCCACGGTCATGTGGCCGCATGATGCGCGTGGAATGCTGTTACCTACCCACCAAAGTGGTACCTATTCATCTACTTGCATTTGCATGCTTTCGAATTGCTAGGTTGGCAAGAGCTGGGGCGAGTGCGGGAGCTCACTCCGTCACACGGGACTACGGATTCGACAAGCCTGGCGTCTTACCCGCTGAGCCACCACGCCTCCTCTGTATGCATAGTACATAGTAAATTAAGGACAGTAAGTGCCTTCTCCTCACAGAGCCTGGGTTCACACATTGTGTTCATCCACATTATATTTAACCACAATGGGTGGGATTTACACATTGTGCTAAACCATACATACATCACAGTTTCTAATCCAAACGGGCTGTGCTCAAACCAACCACATTATAGCTTAGCATAACTTGGATCTTCAGGTATGTTCGCTAAAGGAAATTCATGGAAGAAAATTCCCCACCCCTTTTTTTTCTTTGGTTGCTAGCCACTGCAACTGAAGAAAAGCCATTCTGGAAATTTGGGGGAATCTCCTGGCTACTGTAGGGCTACTAAAAGGAGGAAAAGTCAGGAAGCTTTCTCTCAACACATTTTGCATGAACAGCTTTCTCTTAGGATCATCCAAACCATGATTATTTATCCTAGAAGATGAGATGAGATGAGATGAGATGAGATGAGATGAGATGAGATGAGATGAGATGAGATGAGATGAGATGAGATGAGATGGTTACCAGCATTGATGACATTAGCAAGCAACGTTTTGTGGTTGCGGGAAGGGGAAGGGGCCAGAGGCTGCCCAATTGCATGCAGCCTGCTGGAAACCAGTTCTTAATGGGCACTGATCACGCCAATCATCTGGCCTTACAGACAAGTGAACAGAACTCCCTATAGCTGCAGGGGCACAGTTTTGGTAGCCGAGCGCTTTGAAAAATTCTGAGATACCCCGTTCTTCATTCTCAGATTAACATGTGGCTTGGAAAGTAATCATCTTTTAGATTTCGTGCTCTGATTTCTTGGATCAAAAAATGCATACATTTGTGCATTTTGGCCGAGACATTTTAGTAACACGTACATTATAAATAAAATGGGGAAAAATGGGTTAAAATAGGCATTTAAAGGCACGTGTAATGAATTTTCATGTTTTCAAAAACCCATTAATGAGTAAAGAGAGCAGAAAAGATTAATGAATTTGTTGTGCACAACGGATTTGGACTGAAAACAAACTTAGTTCTACCAATGGCTATGATTATTAGCTGACTGGAACTCCTTTTAATAGAAATGTTCTCTCCACAGAATTTTAATATGCTTTCAGAACAAGGCTGTCTGCAGTTGGGGGTCAAAAAAATCAAGATGGTGGCCATGTGTGCAACCAAAACTCTGCTTGATTTTTACATGAACTGCATATAAACAGAGCTTTGATCGCACCATAGTGGCTAGCATCCTGACTTTTTTGCCCATACCCTGTGGACACCACTATTTCAGAGTATATGCAAAAAGGAGTGACTATCGCTGTCATATACTCTGTGACTCCCCATAGGGAATTAGCTGACTGCAGCTGGAACCAGAGCATTGTAGTAGTTTCATCTTGATCTGATGAAAAGAGAGGCAGACACTTGTTAGTTTTCTATCCTTTCTAAGCTTTGCTTCTGCTTTTTAGATTTCTCTGCTGTTTGAAAACTTTGACTATGGAACTGTCTAGAACAGCGGTTTTCAAACATTTTGGTCTCAGGACCTCTTTACATTCTTAAAAATGAGCTTTGGTTTATGTGAGTTATATCTGTCAGTATTTACTGTATTAGGAATTAAAACTAAAAAAAATAAAATATTTGAGTTCGCGGATCCCCAAATAGGTCTTGGGGACACCCAGGGGTCCCCAGACCACACTTTGAGAACCACTAGTCTAGAAGATTGCCATCTGCTTCCAACTTTATGGTGTTAAAAAATTCATACAAGTAATTTCTAACATAAATCAGAAGAATTCATTTTGTGACCAGGTATAGCTTCTGCCAAGGGGCGTGGTGGCTCAGCGGGTAAGACGGCAGGCTTGTCGATCGGAAGATCGCAAGTTTGGAGGTTCGAATCCCTAGCCCTGCGTGCGGAGTGAGCTCCCGCACTAGCTCCAGCTCTTGCCAACCTAGCAATTCGAAAGCATGCAAATGCAAGTAGATAAATAGGTACCACTTCGGTGGGAAGGTAACAGCGTTCCGTGCGTGTCATGTGGCCACATGACCGTGGAAGCATCTTTGGACAACGCTGGCTCTTTGGCTAACAAACGGAGATGAGCACCGGCCCCTAGAGTCGGACACGACTGCACAAAATGTGCGGGGGGAACCTTTACCTTTATAGCTTCTGCCAGTAAGTACTTCGGCTTCTGTCTATGAAGGTTCTTAGTCATCCAGGTGGAACAGTCTGTAGCTTGAATCATGTCAACTGGATTTCTATTTTCTCAGTGGAAACGTTTCGCTCCTTATCCAAGGAGCTTCTTCAGTCTGAGCAAAGTTAGTAAGGGAATCCTAAATATGTTTCTAGGTAGCTGTGTGACTACTTCGGCTTCTGAAACACAGTCAGCTGTGTCCCTTCCTTGAAAATTTCTAATGGAATATTGGAGGAGAAGGGCTTGGATTTTTTAAAATAATAATAAAAAATAAAAAAAATATTACATTTATGCCATTTCCAAATCAAACAAAAGGAGGGAAGGGAGGGAAGAAATCCTTCTTAATGTCCATGACTCATGTTTCATAGGAAATTCATCTTGTCATTCATAAGGCCAAGACATTTTACTGCAATCTATCATGAAATCCTCAATTCTTAGTGTGATCCCAATAGGAAGGAAATGAGTCAGAAATACGGGTGGCTTTTATCAGCATTTTAAAGTTTTTTGTTTTGTCAAATAAAAGTTGGCAAGCAGCAAATTTTTAAGTACAGATTTATTTTCCCTTATGTAACACGAAGGCCTAGCCAGCTTGTAAATAAGCTTAGGCTATGCAGATTTAAAATTTAACACAATTAAACTTTTACCCTGTGGTAGTAATTACGCTTAATGGCTCTTACCCTGAACTTAACCATGTCTATTGTCGTCAGCCAATCTGAAAGCAGGAGTTTAGCCAAGGACAATTTTCTGTAGTTTATAGGCACACTAAAATCCTGCAAGACCAGAATCTCATTGGCTGCTGATGTCATTGTGTATAGTAGAAATTAAAGCTAATTGGCACAAGGACTGGCAGTGAATACGAATGAATTGATGGGAGAAAATGGAATAAAAGCGAGCACACTTAGTGGCGTGTGACTGTCGAAGGCAGCTTCTCATTTAAAGACTTCTTTGTTGATAATTATAGCCACCATCTTCTGTTCAGCACTTTGTCTTTTTCCGGCCGTGGGTACTTTCCAATAGCGGGTGTGCATCTTTGTTCAAGGTTTTCTACTTGGTCTAAAATGATAGGCCTGTGAGAGCATTTGACTGCTGCTCCTTTATTCCAAGGAAGACAGGCTTCTTACTGAGGACAAGCAACTTTTCAAACTCCTATCAACAGGAAAACTGTCTTGCCTTCCTTCTCGCTCTCTTACTTCTATGCAGGCTTCCCCTCAGGCTGTTCATGGGGGGCGGGCAGGGCAAAAAAGTCAAGATGGTGCTGCAACCACCAAATTGAAGCCCCAACCCTTCTGTCCATCTTTTGCATGTGGAATGCATGTGAAGAAGGGGCAGGGCTTCAAATACATGGTTGTAGCTGCCATCTTGATTTTTTTGACCCCCTCTGTGGATGCCTGTCTCCCCTATTTTTTTTTAACTGAGCATTTTCTTTAATTTAATAAATAAATAAATAAATAAATATGCATAAAACAATTTTCACACACACATATATAAATAAGTATAAGACAGAACATTAAATAATAAAATAATATAATACAAAAAAATAAAATAGGATTTAAACTTCTCATGGATATTATAGCTTTCTAATATACTGTTCATTAATTGTAAATAGTTAAGAATACTGTACATATTATATCACATGAAAGATTAAGAACCACTATTAAACCTAAACTAAACATCAATCAATCAAAATCAAAATCAAACAATCAATGGTCGACACCGAAATCAGATTGACTACATCCTTTGCAGCCAAAGGTGGCGGACATCTATACAGTCGGTAAAAACAAGACCTGGAGCTGACTGTAGTTCAGATCACGAACTTCTTATTGCAAAATTTAGAATCAGACTAAAGAGAATAGGGAAGACCCACAGATCAGTTAGATATGAGCTCACTAATATTCCTAAGGAATATGCAGTGGAGGTGAAGAATAGATTTAAGGGACTAGATTTAGTAGATAGGGTCCCGGAAGAACTATGGACAGAAGTTCGCAACATTGTTCAGGAGGCGGCAACAAAAAACGTCCCAAAGAAAAAGAAAACCAAGAAGGCAAGATGGCTGTCTGCTGAGACACTGGAAGTAGCCCATGAAAGAAGGAAAGCAAAAGGCAACAGTGATAGGGGGAGATATGCCCAATTAAATGCAAAATTCCAGAGGTTAGCCAGAAGAGATAAGGAATTATTTTTAAACAAGCAATGTGCAGAAGTGGAAGAAGACAATAGAATAGGAAGGACAAGAGACCTCTTCCAGAAAATTAGAAACATCGGAAGCGACTGAACGAATAAACAACAACAAAACATCAATCTCAAGAATCATAGTGAACATAGTATAAATCACTGAATAAATACAGTACGTCCAATGACATTATTAAAAATTGGTTGGAGTGTGTTGGAGTTGGTTGGCATCCAAATTGAATGAATAAATAAATAATAAATGATTTAAGTATCTCATTAATTTGAATTATACATTCTATGCATTGATAAATCCAAATTTGGGGGTGGTTCCAATCCATAGAATGAAATGGAAGTGTTAGATTATGGTTAAAGGATGATTTCTAGTTTGAGCTGAAATCTGTGTCAGATTTACTTTTACGTTATATAGTTATTCTGAACATCAAAGCATATTTTCACAAGTTGGTTAGCCACTCTTCCACTAAAGGGGAACCCCAGGCTCCCAGTGGTAAATAATTTCTGCTGTGGCTGTCATGTGTAGGTATCTACTATAAGTGGGACAGCTGTCATTAGCTGAGGAGTCTTTAAACTTCTTCCAGTGACTGCTGGGAGTTTGTGCACATGAATCATGGAGATTGATGTTGGGATCTATGTGAAGATGAATCTTGCACAAACGAAGCAGGGATAATGGATCACAAGAAACCTGGGTATCCCCAATTGGGGCTAGGGGGAGAAATGAGGACATGTGCCTCATATGCAGATGGTGCAGCTTATGTACTTGTATTAAATCTGACCCAAGTACTAAGTGGTACACTTCGCATGATGATTTCACAACACGTGCCATTTGGACATCATCATGGCTTGTTACAAATGCCATTTGCAGGAAGCATTTTTTTGGAGTAACACCTGTTCCAGTTCTTCTTAATGCTTCTTCCCTCTCCTTTTAATTTCTACCAAAAATCCAAAGCCACATCCTAAGAAGAGACCACGTGCTCTGCTTTATTCCTTGGCATCTCCTTCCGCTTTTAAGTTCTCAGCAGAGCTAAGAACCATAGTAGAGAAATCCTGACCCTGGAAAATTGCTGCCAGTTGTACTACTGGATACCTGATTCAATTCAAATATTCATTATCATGGTCACTGAGCAGTATTACAAAAATTAATAATTATAAACAGAGACATATTAACACAACAGGCAAGGTAACAGGAGATAAGCGACAAGTCAGTTTGCCTTTTCAAACGTCTAATAACTTCCTAAAGCCAAATATAGAACTGCCAGCTAAACAGTATGTGGCAATATGTGGGAGAGAGTGAGAAAAGAAAAGAAATGGTTGGGTGGGTGGGGGGGAATCATTCAACTGCATGTTAGTTATTGGCAAATTCTGCTTGCTGTCATGGAGAATTTGGCTCCACTGACAATGTTAGAGACTTTATTGGACAAAAGATGCTGTACATAAAATTCATCCAAGCAAAATTTTTTTGATACAAGGCGTTATTAAACTGTTGCATAAGCTTTTATATAAAACACCGTATAATAAAACACTTGACTATCTGTCCCCACAAGGTCATAATAGTAGTCTTATTCAACCCGCTTTTGAGATTTGCCAAGACTAAAATAGCAAAGTGAAGGGCATAAAAGTTCTGTGATGTTTAGGTTATCAACTAGTTGGTTCCCTAACTCAGCACAGGGGAGTATTTTGCTGCATTCGGTTTGGGATTTCATATCCACCAATCTTAATCTGATCACTTTGAGAACTACCTTACTTCTGACTAAATGTGCAGAGCATAACCTTGTCATTACTAACACACTCTTTCGCCAGAAAAATAAATTTAAAACATCATGGAAGCACCCACGGTCGAAGCACTGGCATCTTTTAGATTATGTAATTGTCCGTGCTAGAGATCGCCGTGATGTACTTCTCACCAGAGCCATGACGAGCGCCGATGACTGCTGGACAGACCATCGATTAATTCGATCCACGATGGCCATAAAGATTGTCCCTCATCGTAGGCTCCAAGGAAGAAAACCAAGGCGTAAAATGAATACACTGGCCCTTCAAGATCCTATTAAACGAGCTTGCTTTCAATCAACTCTCAAGGAACATCTGCCTATGGAACTTCCTGAAAATGTTGAGGAACACTGGATTAAATTGAAGACTTCTATTATTTCAGCCTGTGAACAAACTATCGGATACCAGACTAAGAGACATCAGGACTGGTTTGATGAGAACGATAGTGAGATTGAACATATTATTGACAAGAAAAGGAAAGCCTTCCAGATATGGCAAAAAGATATTAACTGTGCCGTTAAGAAAAAAATCTACGCCAGTGCAAAGGCAGAAGTCCAAAGAAGAACTAGAGAACTTAAGAACATATGGTGGATAAAAAAAGCCCAAGAAACCCAACATTTTGCAGATGCTCATGATGCACGGGGCTTTTTTAATGCCATAAAGGCCATCTATGGACCAACAAACCATGGTACAAATCCCTTACGCTCAGTAGATGGTGCTAAGCTTCTAAAGGACAAAGAGTCTATTGCACTGCGCTGGAAAGAGCATTACTACAATCTCCTTAATCGTCACTCTACTGTGGCTGATGAAGTCTTCTTGCAAATCCCGCAAAAACAAATAAGAAATGAGCTTGCAGTACCCCCTAGTTTGGAGGAAGTCAGTAAAGCCACTAAACAAATGAAAAATAACAAAGCTAGTGGACCTGATGGGATTCCTGCTGAAGTCTTTAAAGAAGGCGGGCCTGAACTTACACAACAACTTCATAAGCTCATCGAAAAAATCTGGATGAGGGAGGCGATTCCAGCAGACTTTAGGGATGCCATAATTATCACTCTCTTTAAAAAGGGTGATAGAACAGACTGTGGAAACTATCGAGGCATCTCCCTTCTAGCCACAGCAGGCAAAATCCTGGCAAAGATCATTGCAAACCGTCTCCTATCTGTATCAGAAGACATCCTCCCTGAAACGCAAAATGGCTTCCGCCCTTCCAGGGGAACAGTGGATATGATCTTCACTGCACGACAGCTTCAAGAAAAATGCAAGGAGCAAAACCGCCCTCTGTACATGGCGTTTATTGATCTGACTAAAGCTTTTGATACTGTAAATCGTACTGCTCTCTGGACCATCCTTCTGAAAATCGGATGCCCTGATAAATTTGTGAACATCTTGCGATTACTCCATGACGACATGATGGCAACAATCCTGAATAACAATGGCTCTCAAAGCGATCCATTTAAAGTGGAATCCGGCGTTAAACAGGGATGTGTTATTGCTCCAACCTTATTCGCTATCTTCATCGCTATGATTATGCACCTTGTTGAAGAGAAACTTCCTACTGGTGTAGAAATTATATATCGAACAGATGGAAAGCTTTTTAATCTTAGTAGGCTGAAAGCAAAAAATAAGGTAATTGCAACTTCTGTTATAGAACTTCAGTATGCTGATGATAACGTAGTCTGTGCACACTCCGAGGAAGATCTTCAAACTATCCTAAACATCTTTGCAGAAGCATATGAAAAACTCGGCCTCTCGATTAACATTAAAAAAACCAAAGTGCTTTACCAGCAAGTTCGAACCAATCCCTCTGCAGCGCCATCAATCCAGCTTAAAGGTGTGTCACTAGAAAATGTCGATCACTTTTCTTATCTCGGCAGCCATCTATCTACAAAAGCCGACATCGACGCTGAAATTCAGCATCGCCTGAGCTCTGCGAGTGTAGCTTTCTCCCGAATGAAGCGTAGAGTGTTTGAGGATCGGGACATTCGCAGGGAGACCAAAATGCTTGTTTACAAAGCCATTGTACTACCAACCCTTCTGTACGCCTGTGAAACATGGACCCTCTACAAACGCCACCTCCAACTTCTTGAAAGATTCCATCAACGCTGCCTCCGAAAAATTCTGCAAATTACTTGGGAAGATAGGCGGACTAATGTTAGCGTATTAGAAGAAGCGAAAACCACCAGCATTGAAACAATGATCATCCAACATCAACTTCGCTGGACCGGTCATGTTGTTCGAATGCCTGACCATCGTCTTCCAAAGCAGCTACTTTACTCCCAACTTAAGAATGGAAAACGGAATATTGGTGGACAGCAAAAGAGATTCAAAGATACTCTCAAAGTTAATTTAAAAAAATGTAATATCAGCATTGAGAACTGGGAAGCCCTAACTCATGAGCGTTTCAATTGGAGGTCATCCTTTATTAATGGCGCTATGGACTTTGAAGAAACACGAGTACAGGGCGAAAAGGATAAAAGAGCTAAAAGGAAGGCACGTCAGGCAGACCCTCATCATGACCGTCTCCCACCCGGAAACCTATGCCCTCATTGTGGGAGGTTGTGCGGATCCAAAATTGGCCTTTACAGCCACTTACGGATCCACCGTTAAAATTTTACCTTTGGAAGACAATCTTACTCGGCTACGAGTGATCGCCAATGATGATGCCAATGATCCCGTTCATACCTGAAGATCAGCAGCATAACCATTTATCCTCAACTCCCATATGCAAGAGGTCTGACAGTTTCCCATCAAGGTTAGCAGGATTAACTCCTATGGGTGAAAAATTAACTCTCACCCAAAGTTAGATAGGCTATACCTTTGTCTCAACCTTGATTTGCACACATTTGGTGTGTCCCATTTGGTACACAATGGGCCACCCGCAACAATTTCCTCAGACATGTATACTAAATGGCCTCTTACACAGTAACATTCATGCAGAGGCTTAGCTGTACTCCATGCAGATGTTGGACCAGCTACTTGACCTCAAATAGTTTTATGGTGACAAGGATGTTTTTTTTTTTTTACTCTTCTGAAATGAATAGCCTTACTTCTTTGGGAATTCTGAAAAGTGTAAGATATGTGGGTGCTGCATCTCCCTGTGGCACAAAGGGAACCCCAAACATTTGAAACATGCCCCATGCTCAGTAGCATGGTCATAAATTCTCTAAACCTATTCTTGGTCTTCTCTGGGTGGTCGTGATCTTAGTCGTGTCACAGTTAATCTGCAGCGAGTAATCTTTGCAGAGGAAGACCAATGTTCTCAGCAGTCTTCTTAACTCTATTAGTAATGTGGATCCTTTTCTTGCACCTAACCACAGCACAAACAGGCCTTGGCATATCTTTTTTTTTGGGGGGGATGTCCCCTTGGCACTGCCTTTATCTCATCCCTGGCCCATGAGTGACACTGATTTAAGCCATCCTAAACCATTCCAGTATTAAAATAGTATTTCCCCCATATTCTGATGCTGTCTAAGGGCCACCTCGAAGTAGGTAAAATCTGTCATGCTTTGTCATCCATTACCTTGGATGGAAATCAGGGGACTGGCAGTGATTGGAAACAGAGGCAAGAGGGACAGAATGTGGATTGGAATGGGGAAAGCATATCACATGCTGGTAGTTTTCTGCCAGTTCCAGGATAAATAAATAGCACTTCTTCAGCAGTGGGCAATGGGCTTAAGAGAAAATTAGTAAATCATCTGCATAGAGATGTATGTATGTATGTATGTATGTATGTATGTATGTATGTATGTATGTCTTGGAGGTATCGTATGTCTGATTCTAAAGCCGGGCTAGTCATCTGCCAGAATATTATCCACATCCAATCAGCCTTGTGATTTCCAGTACAAATACAAGACACAAAGCTTGCTAATCATCACCATAATCTCTAGAGGGGTTGATCCCTCTTCCCCTTCTTAAAGATGGAGACTACAAACACCAGAT
The DNA here is from genome assembly GCA_023362775.1 of Charina bottae. Taxonomy (NCBI): domain Eukaryota; kingdom Metazoa; phylum Chordata; class Lepidosauria; order Squamata; family Charinaidae; genus Charina; species Charina bottae. The sequence continues at coordinate 181,583,038 of JALMGJ010000001.1, read as the reverse complement.
CCCAATCTTCAGGGCTTTGGTGGACTTGGTCTATATAAGTCAATTTTGGTGTCCATCAGTCTGTATTATATCTTTAAAACCTTAGCTGGTTGATCAATAAATAAATTTGTGGGTAGACTCCTCTCCTGGAGGTATTTACACAGAGGCTGGATAGCCATCTGTTGGAGGTGGTGTGATAGTGGATTTGTGCACTGGGCAGAATGTTGTACTTGATGATCTCCAAGGCTGCTTTCAATCCTTACATTCAAAGATTGTATGAAATAGACAGAGGGGGTCACATAGGCAGGCACCATATCCACCTTCCAATAGGAGGAATTTTCTTCCATACAAAAACAGTGAAAATGAGCCTCCCAAAGCCACTGGCATTCAGCTAGAGGGGGCTCAGGATTCAATTATACTGTAGCTAGTTTCCAAAAAGTTACAGAGTTGTTGCCTGCTATGATTCTTTTTGTAGAATTTAAACATTTCTTTTTGTAGGTGTACTCCCTTTTGTTCAAGGATCATCCAGTAAAGAAAATGATGTTGTGAAAATGGTTCAGCAGGTGGCAGCCAATGCCTTCGTTGTTGGCACATTTGTGATCAATCCATCATTGATGGATCCATCAAACCGCCCAGAGTCCCCTTGTGGGGAGATGGAGCGGTAAATACAAATCGAATCATTCATAAATAAATAAATAAATAAATAAATAAATAAATAAATAAATAAATTAATTTTGGTCCATGGAAACAGAAGGACTTTGTTTATGTGTTGAGGTTAATAATTGCTGACATAATCTAAATCAGTCCTTCATATCACATGAGTCTTTTTGTCCGGTTGCTAGTGATAATAGAAGATTGAATCTGTGAGAGCTGATCAGGAATATATTCACTCTCACAGACCACCTTACATATGAGGGCGTGTTTTCTATGAGGCTTATCTGAGGGACCTGATTATATTGGCCCGGTCCTTTAGATCCAACAGAGAAGGCATGCTGCGGATACCGTCCACCAGGGACCTACGTTGATGGTTCCCAGGTGGCGGGCCTTCTCTGCCATGGTGCCCACCTTATGGAACTCCCCCCCTCCCGATATTTGGTTAGCTCCATCCCTTTTGACATTTCAGAAGTCCCTCAAGATCTGGTTATGCCACCAGGCCTGGGGGTCCCAGGGAACCAGAGATCTGTTGAGATGGCTCCACTATTGAGGTAGATGTACTCATTCTCTCTCTACCTGTGGTTTGTATATATTTCTATTTTAATTAATTTTTAATGTGCATTTTTATATTTTTAATGTTTGTTTTTATATACTGTATGTACTGTTTTTATTTGATTATTTTATGCCACCCAGAGTCACTTCCCATGACATAGATGGCTATATAAATTTGACAAACAAACAACTGTTTTTTATGTTCAAAAACATGACCAACTAACGGCTCTATAGTTTCTAGGAAATCCATCTCAGACTCAGAACCAATGGCAGGTGGCCACTAATTGGACAGCTCTCAATTATGATACTCATTTGTAAATTTAACAGTCTCCGTGTAATGGTATTGGGAAAGACTTTTGGATAATAGCCAATATTAAAAAATAGAGTCTCAGTCATTCCTGCGGAGTCTGTTTCTTGGATGGCCTACCTTGAATGGCTGACAGGTATCCATAACATATTTCCCAAATTGGCTGTTTCCAGTCATGGCTGATTGGGTAGAATTAGTTTAATCCCATGCAGGATTGTGTCTGTTTATGAGCTAAATCTAAACCTGTGGGATAATTGATGGGTCAAGTGAACCCTTCCCAACCATATAACAGCTCCTAACCAATTCCTGGCTAATATTGAAAAAGCTAAGCAGAGTTGGACTTCATAGGTACTTGGATAGGGGGCCATCAGGAAATGCCAGCGCTATAGGATGGATTAGGAAGTTTAAAAAAAAGCATACTGTTATCAAGAAATCTATATTTCCATATACTTATCAGGAGCCAATCTTAATTCAAGGGAGACTTCATCCTTTTTTTTTTTTTAAAAAAAATAACACACTATGACCCCTCCCCCACCCCCCACGTTGAGCCAGTTAAACATGTGGTGGAAATATGGGCTAAGCAGAGGAAAACACCCAATCATTTGAAATCTTGCACATCTATCATGAAATAAAGAAAAAGCACAGGATTATACATGCACTATCTGTATAATGTAATATTGTTTGCTTCAAAATGCAAATGGGGAGAAGCATATTTTTGAATATGTAAGATAGTTTTAAAAGTGCATGTAGAAACTCCTTCCACAAAATAAAATGAAATAAAAAATCTTGAAGTGTGAGATTTATCTAGCTTAACTACAGGGACATTTTAAATTTAAAAACTTCTCCCTTCTCTCGTGTGTTCCAGGCATGGTACTTGGGACACAGTACACAATCCTGGATATATCCATATATTTTTCTTTAATGGACAGAATGGGAGGAGACCAAAATGCAATATGAAATATATTCATAATTTTAGACAAAAGCCTTAATATTTCAAGATAATAGAGATTTGGATCAATGGGGATCACAATAAGGCATCTAATTATGGAGTATGGAAGAGAATGTTATTCTGGGCACAGTCTTCCCTTTGCGCTCCAGAGTTTTATTTCTGTTTCTTTTGAATAACTGAAGAATATACACATTTCCAAGAGGGATTAAATAAATTTGTATAAAATATGAATGTTTCATTTCAATCAGAAAATTTGATTTTCTTGCCACAATATTTTTAGTGCCAGATTCCAGACATCTGGGATGCAACTGCTCCAACTAGCATTAAAACACAACTTGAGTTTTGCAGATGCTATGCAAACACACATGAACAGAGCAGAGGTCTCTTTGGAGAGTTTCAAAATTATCAGTAGCAAAACAGCCAATCTGAAAATGCCAGAGGCAGGTTAGAACATCGAATGACTGAAAGATATAATCCACACAAGCTTTTCACTTAAACAGAAGGCTTTAGGAAATAATAAAAAAGTCAGCTAACAAGCCAAGTGCAATCTATTTTTGCCTTTAGATCTTAGAAATTCTCTGAATAGTTAGCCTCAGTTAAGGTATCATATTTTAGGAGGATCATTGCTTTGCAGGCAATGTAGTACAACTTTTCTATCTGAAGCGTTATGCAAAAGCCAATGTGTTCTAACGGGATGACTATTACACTTGGGCACAACAGAATGGGCCCTTGATTTCTGCTCAGCTTGTTCAAACAAAGTGAAGGACAAATCAGGAAGGAAGACATCTATGTGGACATCAGACCATGCTAGCAGCATCTTGCTCAAGCTCCTATCCTACTGCTGTTGTGTCAGTGCCATTCTGACATGGCAAAGCTAATTTGATGCCAACCCTTGCTTACATTGCATGATTCTAGTACCACTGATAGTGTCAGAAACCCAGACGGATGGGTGACTGGGTAGGAGAAGAAATTTATTCAGCCCAGATTTTAGGAGTAGCCTCAGCTACAACTGAGATTAAATTATACGGCATTCTAGACAGCATTCAACAAAGTAAGGGCCCTCAGGATCCCATCAAGTCCTGGAAACTTAACAGAGGAAAAACAATATCCATCTCTCAAAGCACGGTGAAGACATTTTATGGAAATATGTCTGGTCTTTTGGGACTGTGATGCTGGATTTGGGCTCTCTGCTTCATTTTCCTCTTCCAACACTCTGGCATTTGGGGCAAGTTTGCTTCCTTAGGAGATCTAAGGACTTCAACTAGTCATACCTGCAGTTGTGAGTGAAAGATGGAAATGGTGGTGGTATGGGGAGAAGGAACAGGCTTCATACCTCACTGCCGACTTAGGCCTTTTCTCTATCCAGTTAGTAACCTGGAGTGGTATATCTCCTGTCAGCAGTTAAGTACTGATAGTTAAGTGTTTGATCCCTGATTCTTGCAATACCAATTCTGATCAAGTTGTGTACTTATTTTCATCCAACTCCAAATGTGATCAAGCTGTGTCCCAGATCTGCATTGTTCTTAAAAATGCCTTCTTAAACTTCACTGCAACTACCAGTGCCGTGTATATAACAAAATTATATTCCATTTTCTGGGTTATCATCAGCACAAAATAAAAAATGTGAATTTTGAACTATTATCATAACACACTGATCACTTTGTAGTTTTTTATTCTACTTTTAGCTATAACTCTTAATTTTTATTATTATGTATTGTTAGAGTTACAGATCCTGAGAAGTGTTAATAAATTACTGAAATCAATCTATCTATCTATCTATCTATCTATCTATCTATCTATCTATCTATCTATCTATCTATCTATCGCTAGCCTTCTCCTGTCTGGTGCCTCTTTCCAGGTGTGTTAGTTTACAATACTCATCCTTCTCTGCCATCCTGGCCCACATTATGGATTAAAACAGCACTTTTCAAATCAGAAGGTATATAGCCTGAGGACAGCTGTGAGGAAGGCAAAAGGAAAGAGAGATTTTGCAATCATTTTTGGATGACTGGACCAATAAATATTAATTGACACAGACTGAAAACTCTATAGGAGTCTGGATGATGGAGAAGATTTGCCAAGGGGGGAACAATGAAAAGTACAGCTAAAAAGATTCTTAGCCAAGAGACACACGGATGCTGTAGAAGATTTCAAATGTTGAGCATCATTTCAAACTTGAAAAATGTTAAACCTATTTATACCTTATTCAGCCACATTATTTGCAAACACAGTTTGAGGCAGGAACATAGCCATGGTCCTAACTTCGACATGTTTCTAGACTAGCCCTGCTCTCTGACTATTTAATAAGGTAGCATGTAAGGTCTACAGCCTTTTCAAGTGCTAAGTGTCACAGTATCAGCTTTTTGAGGTAGGCCAGGTCAGGAAACAGGAATGCCCTTTACTGTTGTAGGGTAGAATAACCAAATATAGAAAGCCCGCCAGAGTTTCTCTCTGCCCCATCTTATACCATACAAATCAAGGCAGGGTTCTTTTGAGCTTCGTTCTCATACTCTCCTCTTTCTCAGGACTGAGCAATCTTTTCCAAAAGTCCTCCCTTAATCATTTCTTCCCCATTCTCAAGGCCAGGTCTACATTTCTTCATACCCTGTGAAATGCTGAACAATATCTCAGGTGCGATGGCCATTATCCAGGGGTGTATTGTATGTAATCCCTCAGTGTATTGCAACACTTTGGCATCTGTGAGCCCCACACTGTTGACTGATGCTGGACAGAACCTCTATAGGTCAGGAGATTCATTCAGAAAACATCACGTGGACATTACGGGTTTGAAGGGAGTGGTAGAACTAGCAGAATTATCCCATTCATGCTTCAAGCCACAAATGATCTACACCGAAGCAGTACATGAATAAGGCAAATGGAATAAGAGAAAGTAGCAACTATTTTGCACATTATACAGCAATGCATTTGCCATTGACATGCAAAGTTCTGCAGTCACATGTGCCTGACATGTTCATGTTGTGCATTTTTTTTTGCTTAAAACATCATAAGTGTAACTTAAAACACCGTGAAAAGCAGTCATTTTGGCAGTTTGTTTGGGAAAGGTTAATTTCACTACCGCTTTCATCAACATTGTGTGTTTTTTTATCAAGAGTCTGATTCTTTCTCTTTAGAAGTTCCTTATACTTGCCTAGTGCTCTTTTCTGCAGCAGTTATATAAACATTATTTGTTGAACCCCTCCCCTCCCCATCATCTGCCCTAAGAAATCTCTCAGCTGTACCTGAACACAGACACTACAGTCTCTTCTGTTAATCACTCTGACAGATTAGCTCAAGTTTTACAAATGCTGGCACCTACTTTTGATGATACAGAGTCTACATATAAAGCTGTGGTTGGTGACCATTTAATTTCATTCACCAAGCCTCCTTAGAAATGGTAGTCGAAAGAAGAGCAATTACTGAATGTACTTCCTTTGCAGATTGAAATGATACACTTCAAGAATCAAGGTCTAACTTTGAACAGACAGTAATCAAAGCAGACACAGGGGCTACTGTAAACACTTGTCACCCATAGGGATCGTGAAGCTCTCTACAAATTGAAATTGAATGTTGACAGAACTATTAAGGCCAGACTAAGAAAGAAGAAGGGGCGTGGTGGCTCAGCGGGTAAGACACCAGGCTTGTCGATCGGAAGATTGCAAGTTCGGAGGTTTGAATCCCTAGCCCTGCGTGTGGAGTGAGCTCCCGCACTAGCTCCAGCTCTTGCCAACCTAGCAATTTGAAAGCATGCAAATGCAAGTAGATGAATAGGTACCACTTTGGTGGGTAGGTAACAGCGTTCCACGCATGTCATGCGGCCACATGACTGTGGAAGCGTCTTCGGACAACGCTGGCTCTTCGGCTAACAAACGGAGATGAGCACCGGCCCCTAGAGTTGGACACGACTGCACAAATGTGCGGGGGGGACCTTTACCTTTACCTTAAGAAAGAAGAAACTATGCAACTATTGAGGGTAGGCTAGATAAGAATAGGGTTATTCAGCTGAACCAAGCAGCCATGGTGGTTGGGCAATGACATGTTTTCCTTGGGGCATCCAGCCAACAACTACAGTTGCTCTCCCCATGAAAGACAGAATCTATGAAAATGAATGCTAATATGTAGCAGTTGACTTATCTAGCACTGTCTAAGGGTGACCTTAATTGTTGGGTTGCCAGTACAACACAACCACCGAGAGTATCATGCTAGTTTAGAAGATGTAAATTATGCCATTTGGCACAAAGAGGAGTTTTGCTTGGGACCGGGTTACCTTAGGGACTGTCTTTTCCTAGTTGTTTCTACCCATCCAATCTGGTCCAGCAGGATGGGTGTGCTCGGGGTCCCATCAGCCAAGGAATGTCAACTGGCTGGGACCAGGAGACATGCCTTTTCTGCTGTGGTGCCTGCCCTCTGGAACATCCTTCCTCCTGAGATTAGGATGGCCCCGACCCTTTTGGCTTTTCAGAAGGCCTTGAAGACCTGGATTTGTGCCCGGGCCTTTTATTACTGTTAGCCACCCAGAGTCACTGGTCTGAGATGGGCGGCTATATAAATTGAATGAATAGATAGATAGATAGATAGATAGATAGATAGATAGATAGATAGATAGATAGATGATTTAGGAAGAGCTATTGGGGAGCTGTCTATGTGGTTGCTAGGAGTTGAAAATGACTTGATGGCACATAATCAATCAATTGGGGAGCTATACCTTGACATGAGCTATGCTGGCCCTGTCAGGTGGAAGGGAAATGACCACTTGAAATCATATCTGAATTCAACATCTTCACTGAACACCGGTGTGGTGCAGTGGTTAAGGTATTGGTCTAGGAGCAGGGACAGCAAGGTTCTAGTCCATCTGCAGCCCTGGAAGCTCCCTATGTGATTTTGGGCCAATTACTCTCTCCCAGCCCAACCTACCTTGCAAGGCTATTGTGAAGAAAAAATATGTCTGTTGACTTGAGCTCCTCAATGAAAGATGGGATATAAATCTAACAAATAACAATCTAAATCCAATGAATAAACAAACTCATCAGCTTCATAACAGGATGGGAGAAAAGCAGCCTTTCCAGGAATGCCAGAGAGGGAGGCTGGAAAAATCCTATCTCAAAATCTCAACTCATCTGTCAGACTTGTGACAAAATGCAGATCTAGAGAGGAATACTGTGGGCAACTACAGTACAGATGGAAAATTCCTGAAGGATTCCTAACTGCCACAAAAGACTCTGAGGTGGCACATACCCTTAGCAGGGGCATTTCCTCTAGTTTATCTTGGCTACATTGATTATCTTGCACCTTTATTAAATCTTGACCCAGCCTCATCATAAATATAGCATGCAACAAGTATCTTCAACAGCATCAACAACAGTCACATCAAATATTTTCTTAGTGTGCTGAAAGTTAGCATCCCTGAGTACCAATGATCACAACTACCACCACCACCACCACCTGATCATCCTACAGTATATGACAAATGGTTCACAAAAATTCTGTCTCAAGCTGCCTGGTATTTTCTAAATGTTAACCCACATTTGCAGGTCTTCACATCAATAATAGTTTTATGCTAACAGTTTGTAACTAAAGAACAGTTAGTATATATGCCTACTTATGTGTATCTTTTACACTTGGAGAAAACAGTCTTGAATTTCTTTGGGGAGTCTTCCATTTTCATACTGAGTGGGTCAAAGCAAATGATGTTCCGGTAATGTGACAGTAAAACATTAAAGCAGGAGTGCACTTTGCCTTTGAGTGGTACTGTAAAGGGCCCATTCCAATATGGATGGGGGCAGGGGCATCCACGGGAGGGCAAAAAAGTCAAGATGGTGGCTACAACTGTTTGCCCAAACCATTTGTGATGTACATCAAAAAGAGGTGAGTCTTCAGTTGAGCAGTGGCTGTCTCTTGCCTTTTTTGATTCTCCTGAGAATGCCCCTGAGTGGAGGGGGGGGGAAAAGAAAAATTAAGTTTAATTTACTTTCAATTTGCTTTAAATTAATTTAAATTAATTTAAATAATTAAATAGTTATCATGTATTTCATAATATCACCTTCTGCATTATTAAAAAATATCCTTTGGGGGCAACTGCTGGAGTTTGTGGTGGCCACTTCCTATTGTAAGGGGAGATGCATGGAGCTCTGAAACCACAAATGAAGAGCTCATCTGCATCCTTCAAAATGCAGAGTTTTTCCTCTGCTTTTCTTGCTGTAAGCCCCCGAAACAAGTAACGGGAAACATGAAATCAAGGTGAGGTGGCCAAAATCTGTGTGTGGGGGGGGAAGGGGATGAGTGGGGGGGGGGAGAGTATATTTTACTTGCTGAGAAAAGCATCAAACAAAAACTTTGGTGGCATTCATGAAAGCTGTTTACATGCTTAAGTTCAAGAAGCATTTCAAAAGTATTTATTTGGAAAACATGTCTGTGCAAATCTGTGCTTATGTAGTAGACTTGAAAGGCTGATTTTTGATGGCCCCCCCTAAGAAACAGCAAAAAATTATTCATAACATTCATAAAGGCACTAGACAGAGTCCAGAAAATGTTACTCGTGACTAGTGGAATGGGACTAGGTTGTGATTAACGTCTGATGTCAGGGAGTCTCAACTGTGACAAACTTTGCTAATAATCAACTAAGCATAATTCCATTTAATATCTAAGAAGCTTTGCAAATGATGCACCAATGGAGGGAGAGGAATTGTGAATATTCTGGACAACGGTGGAGTCAGAGCTTGTATATCTCACCCGAGGGTGACTTGGGCTGTCCCCCTCATACAGAAAGCACCAAGCAAGGGAAGATGCAAGACACCTGGCTTGCTCTCCCTTTTTACTCCTTTGTATTATGCAAAGCTATCCCAAGATGAGAACCAGAGTAATTTAAGAGGGCTGTGTGACACCTTGAAGAAATGCTTTGCTTTGCACAGGCATCTAATGAAACAGTACGATCCATGACATTTCTGTGCAAGAAGTCAGGCCTGGGGGGCATAGAATTGCCATCTAAAAGATCAAGCAGTAGACCAGGAAGTGGGGATGTGTGTCTCTTGCGGAAAAAGGATGGAAGGATGGGATTTTTCTTTTTCCAGCCCAAGGTGGAGGGTCAGAAGTGGTGGCACTGGGATTCTCACAATGCTGTGATACAGAAGATAAGGCTCAGGGACTTTTTGATATTGGATTTAAAATGAAATGAAAAACAGTATTAATATGTCAAAGCTGTTCTGCCTTCCAAAACCCATGGTAATGATTTCACCCTGGAAACAGACAAGACTATTAACAGCCTCATCCTATACTGACAGCTGAACTGGTAAAGCCAACATTCCAAGCAAAGAATGTCCAAGCAATGAAACAAAGGAGCATGTTGCTTCTCTAATCTAGAACAGTTGCCTCCTCCCAGGACCCCATGCTGATAAAAAGCTAATAAGAGGGTGGCATCCTTGTGCACCATCCAAAAAGACAGGGAGGTTCCAAATCCCCACACTTTGATATAACGCTATGCTGGCATTTTGCAACTATATGGGAAACCGAGGGAAGTGTGTGACTCTGTTTGTCTTACTGAATTACAAATGGAAAGACGACCTGAACTGAATTTCCAGTGTGCATCTATAGTAGCAGTACTGCCAGCTGACCTGTTACAGCAGCAGCCTTTTGCAGCCAGCTGGTAGTTGGAAATGACTTTCAAAAGATACTCAAATGTCTTCCTTCTACTGAATTTTTTTAAACTCACTTGTATTTATGCAGCATAATATGTATAATGTATTTTACTGCTGCAAATTCACAGGAGAGTGGGAAAGGTCATTCAAGTACCTCTATTCTAAAGCATGACACTGAGCATAAGGTGTGACACGGGACCTGTTCCTGGCAAATATTCACCCAGCCGCTATATAGGCTGGATTCACATGATCACATGAGGGGAGATGGGCGGTCATATAAATAAAATAAAATAAATAAATATCTCAGAAGGGAAACAAAGCCCTAGCTGGCCATCACTGTGTTACTAATGGAAGGAGGGGGCTGCAGCTCAGGACAAAGAAGGAGAGGGCAAAAGAACACTGACCTGATTTAAATGAGTTTAAGTCTCCAGGACCAGATGAATGCTAGAGTAGTAAAGGAACACAGGACCACCAACTGTAATCGTTGAGCACCCCTGGAGAACTGGGGAAGTCCCAGAAGACTGGAGTTTGGGCAAATACCCCAAACTTCAAAAAAAGTTAAAGGAGGAGGAGGGCCTGGGAAATTACAGACCTGTCAACTTGATGCCTATACCTTTGGTAGTAGCCTCTGTCCTGAGTCAATGTCATGTCCAACCTTTTTATTAATGATCTGGATAAGGGGGCTGAAGGGACAATTATGGAATTTGCAGATTACACAAAACTAGGAGGGGTACCTATCATTTTAGAAGAGAAAAAGACAATTCAAAAACCTTTAGCTAGGTTTGAACAGTGGTCCAAAGCAAGCAGGACAAGATTTTATAGGGAGAAATGTGAAGTCCTGTATCTGGAGAAGAAAAATGAAAGGCACAAGCACGGGAGGAGAAAGACCTGGCTTGGCCATGGTAATGTAAAAATGATCCCTGTTTCCCACTAAATCACAAGTTGAATGTAAGTTCCCATTGTGATGTAGCTGCTAAAAAGGGAAATACTATTTTGAGATGTATTAGTGGGACACAGAGTTTAGATCACAGGAAATAATTATCCTACTCTACCCTAACTTGTCAGGGCCCATTTGGAATACTGGCTACAGTTCTGGGTACAGTCAAAAAAGGACATTGACAAACGCAAGTAAGTTCAGAGGAGTGCCACCAAGATGAGGAAGAGACTAGAAACCAAGTATGGTTAGCTTGCAGAAGAGAAGACTAAGAAATATGATGAAGTCTTCAAATATCCAAAGGTTATCAAAAAGAAGAGGGAGTAGAAATAATTTCTGATGCCCCAGAGAACAGGACCAGAACCAACAGATTGAAAATACAGGGAAGTAGATTCAGGTTAGATATCAGGAGGAATTTCCTGATGGTAAGAGCAGTCAAGTGGAAAGGCTGACTCATGTTCCCCTTCACTGGGTATCTTCAGAGTTTGAGTAGCCAGCTGTTGAAAATGTTTTGGCAGATCCTACACCGAGCAAGGATTGGTTTAGATTAGAAGATCTCTGAGGTCATGTCCAACTATGTAGTGATGAAATGGATTTGATAGTGCTATTTTAAAAGGTCATTTATTATCTGGCAAATCTACTCTGTTCCCCTAATGCCTTCACAATTTAATTTTATGTAATTCTAATCAGCAGGGCTGAAAAGAATTCCATTATAAATTCCACTGGTAGCCAGCAAATCCATCTGTCCATCCGCATTACTGTCAGCAGATCCATGGCAGGAAAAACTGATAGGAAAAAGAGTGTCTACTCTTCAAAGCATCTGTGGCCATCAGAAGTACACAAATCTTTTTGAAAAGTTAAAGGAAAATTGAAAAGACCTTTATCCACTTTCTACTTTTTAGAAAGTATTACAAATCTCATCAGATCCTGGGTCGATCTAATATACTTTTCTATAGATTTAAAATAATAAATAGGTATAAAACTGCTGGATATCTGCCACCCAAAGCAGGTTGTTAAATGTTCCCTGATCTGCTATTCTCCTGCTGAGTTCAGTGAGACTTAGTAAAGGTAAAGGTTCCCCCCACACATTTGTGCAGTCGTGTCCGACTCTAGGGGCCGGTGCTCATCTCCGTTTGTTAGCCAAAGAGCCAGCGTTGTCTGAAGACGCTTCCACGGTCATGTGGCCGGCATGACGCACACGGAACGCTGTTACCTACCCACGGAAGTGGTGCCTATTCATCTACTTGCATTTGCATGCTTTCGAATTGCTAGGTTGGCAAGAGCTGGGGCGAGTGCGGGAGCTCACTCTGTCATGCGGGACTAGGGATTTGAACCTCTGAACTTGCGATCTTCCAATCGACAAGCCTGGCGTCTTACCCGCTGAGCCACCACGCCTCTTACTCAGTGAGACTTACTCCTGGGTAAATATGGTTAGGAATGCAATCTTAGTATAAACCATCAAACAATATGGATATTTTATGCATGTTTTTTTTTTTACAATATTTGCATTATTGTCTGTATTTCTATCCTGTTTGTCCTAACAATAGAAAGGAAACTAAATAGTATTTCATGGCTGAATTATGGCACTTCCACTGGGGTTTCCTTGATATACTTTTTTCATTGTAATGTTTATACATTTGTTTGAATCAGTTGAGTTACTTTTGGTGAAATGTAATAGAAATTCTACTAATGAATCAAAGAAGGGGCAATTGCTGTTTTCTATTGGCATCCACCAAATTCACACATAGATATTCCGAGTAAATGGATACATTTTCAGAAGCTCTATTAACAAAGCCAGTTTCACCGATTGCAGCAATATTAATTTAAATAAGAGCTTTGGAAAGCCGTTGGAGATAGCATTTCTAGGAAAATACAAGCTACAGTTTAATTAAGAAAGGAGTATATTGATTGCTATATAAAAGGGACATTTCTGCACAGAACGTGTGCATAATTCAATTTTGCTTCAAGAGCTTCAATTTTGTATTATTCTGAAAATAATTTTGTTAACAAACCAATTATTGCAAGAAGACTGCTTCAAGAGTTAATGGTACTGCTTTTTTGCAGGAAAATCTGTTTTGATTATCTCCTATGAAGAAATAACAAAACTTGACTCTCGCCCACGTAGGGACAGGTTAATTACATATTGGCTGAGTCTGCACAAGGCATACATTAGGTTAAATTGGGGCTAGGTGGTTTCTGGTTCAGGGTGTTGTGGAAATCCAGCTGTTGTCTTAACATATTGTTGAACCAGGCCATTATATTAAGCCATGATACAGTGGATTCTTTTGGGGGGCGGGGGGCGGGGTGGAGGGGGTAGAGGTACAGCATATTAGGTCAACATAGTAACTGTGTTTTATTACACCAGCTTTAGGGTTTAGCAGTTGCGCAAACAGCTTCTTGCCCACTCCTGAGACGAGTGTCTGAATAGTTTCTCCCCATGGCCCTAGCTACCCCTCCCATCCCCACCTCCCCTTGTTGCAGGTGCAATGTAGCTCACGAAACCTAACACGCTAAGTCCCTTATGTCATTTAAGGTACCTTCCAGTTTGGCTTTGAGAAGACCAAGAACCCAAACTGGACATGAGCACCCTTTTGCCCATCTTATCCATACAGCTAAATCTACTTATACAGCCAGAGCAAGGCAGCTAAGCTGAGCAAGATGATCATAGGCCAAACATCTGCATAGATATACATTTACCTCAGGTAGTCTCTGCGGCAGAGAATGAGATTCGCTTTTGTGTAAAGGGTTGATCCAACCTCTCCCAGGCGGCAGTCGCAGCAGGCACACTTCAAGCAATCTTCATGCCAGTACTTATCCAAGGCCTTCAGCAGGTAGCGGTCCTTGATCTTACGATTGCAGCCAGCACAACCCTTCTGCTTTCCTTTCGGTTGCACCGATAACATTGGCACACCTAGGAATCAGGAAAAGAGAGCGAGCATATCAACGAGGACATTGCTGGGAAATTCTCCGAGCTGAAACTGGTGTCCTAAGCAGTCTTTCTAGGTAGTTTTGTTTGGCCTTGTTTGCAAAGTGAGCAAGGAACCTGATCCTGGCAGTATGATGAACTGTAGTTATAAGGAAATGTGTATTTTCCCACCATAAAACTGGCTTATTACTTCCATATATTAAGGAATCTCTCTGCTCTGCCAAATAAAGGAATTCTTATAGTACTTCCTGTGAAACATTGCTGTCTTATTTTGTAACTTGGTAATGATTCCAACTGTTCTTACTTATCAAAAGCCTTATTATAGATACATTATTTCAAGAAAAAAAATTATATACAGTATATAATTTGTGCATACTAGATCCTGGAGTATGCTGATTGGACTGATCAGTTTATGGAAACTTTGGAGAAAGGGGGAATACCAATGAAGGAAGGCATGAAGAAACAGAGGTAAACTCACTTGGGATCTGCCAAAGAATAGAGGAAAAGAGAGGTTGGAGGTTCTCCTCTCCACCCATGCAAAAAGAAACCAGTAAGTCCTATCTATCAGTCAGAAAAGGAGACACCATTCTTCCCACCTCTTGCAAAATAGAATCATCTCAAAAGATTTCACCAGTACTTGTCCTATGACTGCAGAAATTAGAGAAAGTACACGTTCCCAATCAAATGGAATACTGAATTGTGCTTTTTATTCATATGCAGAGGAACAATTAGGATCTTCTTTAGGCATGTCCTTTCTCTTCCAGAAGCTACCATCCTTTTGCTGGAAGGAGTAGGGTCTCATAAGCAATGGCCCTAAATTGTTGGAAAATTCTTCAGAAAGTGGCGAATAGTCTTTCAGAAAAAAGGTAATATATACTTGCTTGCTCTGAGTTTGGCAAGTGGGCAAGAAAGCAGGGCCTGCTGCCTTATTTGGAATTTTTAATGTTTTGAATGGATATACTGGTTTTACAGTAAAATATAATCTCTTTTAAGATGAGTTCAACTCCTGGTGATTTAATGGAGACTTTCCTTTAAGGCTTTTTGGCAACAATACGGAAGTGGTTTGCCACTGCATTATTCATGGATGTTTGTTTTGACTTCCTAATTTGGCCTGTAGAATGGTTGTATGTTTAACTGCATTTCAAATGACAGTATTCAAATTTGAATTTATAAATTTGGTGGGATGGATAAAATATAAATATGGAATGAGACTGAAAACAATGGCCTGTCATTTAGGTATGTCTTTGAAGATTTATGCTGAAGCACGTGCATACTGAAAGGAGAAATACAAGAGATATGTTCATAGCAGAAAAAATTAAAAAAGTGTTTTAAAAGGCATAAACAGCATTCTAAATGCTCCAAATTAACTTTTAAAAAATAACAATTTTCATAGGTTTTGGTGCTGATTGCAAGTGGTGTGTCCTGAGAGTTGCTGATGGTCCAGTGCAGATGACTGAATGCCTACTGCCTGCTGAGTAAGTAGAGCAGTGCTTTCCAAAGTGCCGCCGTTGGCGACACACCAACGGCGGCAGCGGCGGCGGAGCGGCAGCAGTGTGGGGGCCGCGCGGTGGCAGCAGTGTGCATGGCGGTGGCGGCGGCCTCCGCTAAAACGCGGAAGCGCTGATGGCGCACCGCACACACCACCGCCGCCGCTTCCGGGTTGTGTTGCGACACACCAAACTGTGTGTTGCGACACATAGTTTGGAAAGCTATGAAGCAGAGATTGTAAGACAGGGCCCACTCCATGAGAGAACAAGGACCAACAAGAATTTGCCAAGGAATACAGCAGGTGAGTTTAAGTGGAAGTTTCTAACAAAATTTCCCCCTAGCTCAAGAGTTGTACTTAGGGAACATCAGACCTTGAGAAGGGAACAAGAAGAAACAGAAGTCTTTCTCTTGGTGGTAACCTAAGAAATAAAGTGTAGATGAATGCCCTATAGAAGAGAATATATGTAGCTCAGGGTTGAATGTGGAGTCCTTGGTGCTCTCTGAACTTGCTTGCAGACATTTCATTACCCATGTTACCTAGTCAGGTAATGAAACAACTGCAAGCAAACAACCAAGCTCAGACAGTGCCAAGGACTTCACTGTAGATGAATGGACAGGAGACTGCAAACTGTGGCCTGCAATTTGTCTTCCTGCTTGAAAACAATGGAAGTGCAAGTTCATAGTAGTCAAGAAAAAGTTAAAGTACTGGAGCAGCAAATGGCCACACTTCAGCTGATGAGAAAGGATGACGATTTATTAGTTCAAAGAAAGGAAGTTCAACAACAGAAACTGACAGTGAAAGCAACTCTCCTTAAGAAAGACAATAAAACAATGGAGCAAGCCCAGAGGATAAGAGTGACAGGCAGAAGCACCAGACATAGATGATATTCTGGAGTACTGGAATTCAGAAACAATTTTCAGCTCCTTGCAGTTGAAAAAAGCTTTGAGTGTTCAGGGAAGAAAAAGAGACACTAAAGAATGGAAGATAGGACAATGGTTCCCTAAAGGGCAGAGAGGATGCAAATTTGCCCTATAAGAAGACAAAAGAGAGTAGTTGATGATTCACCATTGAGAAGAATTGAAGCAAATATATGTCAACCATACTCACTGGCCTGTGAAGTGTCCTTCCAAGACTTATCAAGTCCATGGTTTGCTAATACATATGGGGATCAATTATACTGCAAAGTAACAGCTACAACTGTTTTACCACTTTGAAAAATTTAGGAAGAAGCTCAAGATCCTGAGCCTCAGGTAGTAATTCTCATCCATCCTTCCAATCTGTGGAAGAGAATTGGAAAGAGAAAGAATAATGCAAGTCAGCAACTCCCTACACAAATGATATTGATGGGACAGAATGTCTATGAAGGTTCTCAGTCATCCAGGTGGAATTGTCTGTAGCTTGAATCATGTCAACTGGATTTCTATTTTCTCAGTGGAAACGTTTCGCTCCTTATCCAAGAAGCTTCTTCAGTCTGAGCAAAGTTTGTAAGGGAATCCTTAAATATGTTTCTAGGGTGGCTGTGTGACCTATGGGACAGATTTGGTTTCTGAGACCCTGGGTTAAGTTATCTAGATGATGGATTGCTGGTATGAGGTAGATTGCACCTCACAAGAACTGGTATACATGTGTTTGGCCAAAGCATAGCAAGCTTGAGTAGGAAGTCCTGTAGAAGGCGGAAACAAAAACTTAAATCCTGAAATAAGGACCTAAGACAAAAACTACTGCACTGTAGAAATTGGGAGCACTTCTGAAATTAGGCCTCTTTAAACTACTCAATGAAACATGAGAAAGAACCTTGGTTCATAAAGCTCACAGCCTTCATTTTTATACACTAATACTCAGAGTATGGGAAATAAGATTAGATTGACCTCTTAATACAGGAAGGGACATATGATTTACTGTAATAGTATAATGGAGACCTGGTGGGATGACTCCCATGTCTGGAAATGAAGGATACAATATGTT
The DNA here is from genome assembly GCA_023362775.1 of Charina bottae. Lineage (NCBI taxonomy): Eukaryota > Metazoa > Chordata > Lepidosauria > Squamata > Charinaidae > Charina > Charina bottae. The sequence continues at coordinate 181,565,655 of JALMGJ010000001.1, read as the reverse complement.
TTAAAGGAGTAAAAGCAATAGAAAAGGAGAAGGAATGGTACTGTATACAAAAACTATCAATTTCTACTCAGAAATCCAAGTGAATGAACTTGGCAATGCTGTAGAGAGGGTTAAAATATGTGGAGAAACAAATAAAATATTGTTATTGGTGTCTACTATCGCTCACCCAACCAAGGAGAAGATGTGGATGAATCCTTTCAAAAGCAAATTGCAGATCTGTCAAAGAGGCATGAAATCATAATGCTGAGAGTCTTTAATTACCCTGACATCTGTTGGGAGACAAACTCTGCCAAGCATGGTCCTTCCAGAAAATTCCTGACAACTTTCTTCTTCAAAGGATGGAGGATAGCACAAGAGGATCAGCCACCTTTGATTTGATATTAATCTATAGGGAGGACTTCAAGCATACCCAAACTGTACCCTTAAGCTGTTCCTCTCCTCTGCTCATGCTGACCTGACTCTATGCCAGTTTAGGAAAATCCTGTCTGGACCAAGACGCCTTGGCAATAGCTTATAAGGCATTGCCTGCTATCTGGATAGCAGGCAGGCTACCATATCGTCCCACTGGACAATTCCCCTGCTTCTGTGCCCTCTCACCTTCCCATTCCAAGTAATTATTGCCAATCGCTTTCCTTCCTGTGGGTAGGTCCTACTATACATGTGTGTTTGTGTGTGTGTGTGTGTGTGTGTGTGTGTGTGTGTAGGTGTAGAGACACACATAAATAAACATTATATATTTACACACAGAGTTAAATTGAATTTACATATGCAAAGTTAAAGCATCAAAATGCACATAAATGCAGGACAGCAACAAACTTTAATACAAAAATTCATTCTTTTCCTGTCCTGCTGTTCTCTAATGTCTCCTAACGCTACCTTTATCAGTAATGTACAATAGTGCAGTGGTTATAACATTGTTAGCTTCCCAGAGTTATGCTACATAAGATGGGTGGCTATATAAATCTAATAAATAAATAAATAAATAAATAAATAAATAAATAAATAAATAAATAAATAAATCCTTGCGAATAGAAAGTTGCTGCATTGAAACCCAACAGTTCTTTTAATTAATAATTTTATTTTGCTGAGCTACCTACTTTTTTGTATTTTTTTTAAGTCAGTCCAACAATGCACCATTTCATGGGAGCTGGAGGTGAAACCATTCTATCTCAAGTGACTGGAAAAATGATGAAACAGTCCACCACTGGATTTACTTATAGATCAATTAACAAAGGAGGGTGGACAGTGGACCAGGAATGAACTTACATGCACATCAAGAGATCCCTCTGTCTCACTCTCCCTCATGCACAGAGACACACATACGCACTTTATTTTTTATTATTTATTAATCAAATTGGTATGCCACATGACTCCCAACGACTCTGCTTGCTATTCTTATAATGAATTTAAGCTTTTAAGCAGATTTATTAGCCTGCTTTTTCTGTTATGTGTTCAGAGCCAAATCAGCAATGGCTTTGGTTTACTTAGAGTGTAAATTGTAGGTTGCACTATAAAAGCACCTAGGTGATGGCAGAGCAAAATGGGAAAGTTATTTCCCAATGAGCAGGCACAGAAACCCAGCTAAAAATTTCCTCTTCCCTACATGCAGTCACTCAATAGCCTCTTCCTAGAAAATCTCTTTCCCAGGGCCCATTTTTTTCTGTGTGTTTTGGGCTAAGAGATATAGACATCAGTAAAATCTTAGGAAGTCTAAAGACTTCAGAAGTCTAAAGTTTAACATGTAGGAGACCCTGAACTAGCAGAGTGCCCAGAAGGACAGCAGAGGAGAAGGAGACCATCTTCTGGTCACTTCTAAGATACTGGATCCCCCCAAAATCTCAATTTTCATTCTGTGTTGAGCAAATTTGTGAGTAAGGTGAAATGATGGATCTAAAGTCCACAGAATCTTAAAATGGAGTGCCATCAATGATCTGAATTGAATTTCTATAGCTGCATTAAAAGGATTTCAAAACATTCCTCACAAAGCCCATTGCTGGTGTTCATTTGCCATTCACTGCAAGGGCTTTGGGTAAATAGCTTCATGTTCTTCAAGACTTACTTGAGGAAACCTATTCAGCATCATGGCAGCCAGCTCTGAAAGACGAATCAGTAGGATTGCTGCTGGGAATCAAGGAAGGAATAGAAACTTGACTGCAATTCCCCTCAATTATCATTGGTTTTCCTTCTGCACTTTTAAAAACAGAGAGAAAGATTCTATGGGCTCTGTCTCCAAGAAGAACATCAGTCTATTCATGGTCCGAATCTTCCACGAGATCCCCATGGCAATCAAGTAATGAGAAAACACAAGGCTCAAACTTTCATGAAGTGATCACACTACAGACGCTGTGTTTAGTGCTTTTGAGTGAAGATCCAGAGTAGAAATTGTTTGTTTTGTATTTGTATGGCTCATTATGGGAGCTGTGCTGAATTTGTACAAACCGGTTTATAATCCCACGATTGTCTCCAGTTTCACCTTTACCTACAGTTAAAAGACTAGCACATAATATTGAGACGACTGAATCATCCCAGACTTTGGGATAGTTACGTTTCTACTGAAAAGCTGGGCAATAAATGTCAGAAATACAGGTAGGTTGCAATTAGTGCAAGTCCGAATACTGCAATATTCAGCTTAGCGTGAATTGTAAATTGATACCAGGTCACATTTAATGTTACCCAATATTCAGTTAATGTGAGGCTTCTGCGTGCACAATTGAGGCTAGTGCATGCGCAGTTGGGGTTGGGGTTTTAGATGCTGCTCATCTTCATGTGTGCAAAATGGAGAAAAGGAAGATTCCGTCAGAGGAAAATAGTTCAAGTTTAAAAAAGAAGAGTCTCATTATTACATTAGAGCAAAAATGTGATGTAATTGAATGACATAAATGTGGTCATAGGGCTAAGGCTTTCCCCTGCACAGTCGTGTCCGACTCTAGGGGCCGGTGCTCATCTCCGTTTCTTAGTTGAAGAGCCAGCGCTGTCCGAAGACGCTTCCGCGGTCATGTGGCCGGCATGACGCGCGTGGAACGCTGTTACCATCCCACCAAAGTGGGATTTATTTATTTATTTATTTATTTATTTATCTATCTATCTATTTATCTACTTGCATTTGCATGCTTTCGAATTGCTAGGTTGGCAAGCGCTGGGGCGAGTGTCGGAGCATAGCAACACTAAAATAAGACGAGATGTTGGAATACCTGCATCTATGATGTTTTTGTTTTATTTTGTTTTCCATAACTACTCTGTGACTTTGTTAACCATAAATTTAAATTATAATTATATTCTTGTTATCCTTTACTATAGTATTTCATTAATATACATATAAAATTATGATTAAAAATTTTCATCACCTATTGCCATTGAGCTGAAACCAATTACCATGTATTCCATAGAAATATCACTTCGAATGGTGTGAATTTGAATAATGTGACCATTTCGTGGGATTCATTAACTGCACTAATCGAGACCTACCTGTACATAAAAAGTCCAGTTAAGATTATCATATTGTATAGCGGGAGCAGGCTGTGCAACCTGACCTAATGAACGTTTACTTAAAAAGATATCCAGTTTTTAACCTCCAAAGTGTGTGTTGTAAAGTTGCATGCCCAACTCAGGGGGATATACTTGCTATCTAGTTTTGCCTACATGTTGCAAACAGATGGCCCAGCATACTGTAAATGCCAATAATTCCAAATGTATTTTTGCCTGAGAATACCCATCTCTTGATCTGTCATATCTTCCATGAGATTGATGTTCCCATGGCTTGAACTTTAAAAAAATGTTACTTTGAAAGGTTGCATATTCGTATGTGATTACTCCACTTTGGAAAGGTCTTAACAGGGCTGTTCAGGGAATTTTGCTTTTTGAGGCAGGATAGGGACTGATATGGCAAAATCAATCTTCAAGGAGATCAATACACCTTTAAAAAAACACAATGAAGTGGGAAGGAGCATCTTGAGCCCCCCAATCCTGCCCGCCATACTTTTTATTTATTTATTTAATTAATTTGTATGACCACCCATCTCCCCCAGCGGGGAACTCTGGGTGGTTTTTTGGTGATTGTTTTTCCCATGGGTAGTTGGAAGGTAGATGGGAAGAAAGCACATTAAAGTTTCTCTGAGGAAAGCCCTGAAGCTGAGCGTAGTCAAACATATCTATCTATCTATCTATCTATCTATCTATCTATCTATCTATCTATCTATCTATCCATCCATCCATCCATCCATCCATCCATCCATCCATCCATCCATCCATCCATCCATCCATCTTCTATCACCGCCCATCTCCCCCCACAAAGGGGACTCTGGGCGGTTCAACATATGTCTTGGACTTCAAAAAATGGATTTTAATAAAGGAATGCTGAGTATAATCTTTTGTCAGGAGAAGGTAATGGAAAAAAAAGGGTGGGAGTTTCTAAAGAAGGAAATATTAAAATAAAACTGCAAACAATTCCATTCAGGAAAAAATGGGAGACCGCAAAATAAGCCATTGTGGCTATACAAAAAAAATATATCAGTAAATATCTAAAAACAAAAAAGGTGGTATATGGGAAATGGGAAAAGAACCAGGTCACAAAGAAAGAGCGTGGAAAGGTAGCCTGGGACAGTGGAGTTGGTATCAGGCAAGCAAAAATTCAGAATAAGCTGAGTTTAGGAAACAATTCTGGAATAAGAGCAAGTGCTTTTTAGAGTACATTTAGAACAAAGGGAAAAGGAGAAAAACAGTATACCATCTGCCCAGTGAAGAAGGCAAAATGCTAACAGCTAAGGCAGAACTACTGAACTCCTATTTTGGTTCAGTCTCCTCCAACAAAAAGTCTGGGTCCACCAGGAAACTGCAAAGGGGCAGGATGGAAGCTTGAGATTGAGAGAAAATGGTCAATGAATACTTCTTTACCTTGAATGAGTTTAAATCTTCAGAGCTAAATGAATTAAATCCTAGGGCACTGAAGAAACTAACTGATGGTTTGACCAGATCCTTATGATTTATTCCTGAGAAATCCTGGAGACCGGATGAAATGCCAGATACTGAAGATGAGCAAATGTTGCCCCATCTTCAAAACAAGAAGGGAAGAAGATCCAGCTGGCTACAAGGCAGTCAGTCTGACACTGATACCCAGGAAGATTCTAGACCAGATAATAAAGAGATTCATCTGTAAGCTCTTGGAAAATAATGCAGTAATCACCAGAGGTCAGCATGTATTTATCAAGAACAGACTAAACTTATCTCATTTTTGGACTGAGTAACTTCCTTACAGATTTTAAAACTGCCTTCTTTCAAGACAGTTGCCTTGGCATTTTAGTTCTTAGTTACAACTTTTCTCAGTTGAAATATACATGTTTCTACATAGGTGCATCATTAAGATCTGGTAAGTATCCAAACATTCTGAACATTAAATATTTGGACAAGAAAATCACTGACACAGCAAGGTACCCTTAAAAGTTCTGTGAGAGTGTAGGGAATTTGGAAAATCTCAAGTCTCTGATGTTCAAAGCTTAGAGTAAGGATTTTAGTAGAAATATCTGACTCAGCTTTTGAGTTTAACTACAGTAGATTATTTCTATGATTTTTTCTAATGTTTAATCCTTACCTTTTAAAATGTAGACATGAAATTAAATACTTCCATGGACTGCATGCATAGGAATGGATATATTTCCCTCTTCTTCAAGAACTCCCCGTATATATGAAAATATATCAGTATTTTCATATATTATGTCACTTGACTTTATACTTGACACCAATCAATAAGGAAGACTTAATTAAGGAATAATAAGAGGCAGAAATATTTTGTTTGTTTGTTTGTTTGTTTGTTTGTTTGTTTGTTTAAATGATGTATAGAGCCAAGTGATCATATAATGCTGGAGTTCTGGACTATAAGGGAAATTAGAAGAAACTGTCAAATTAATATCTTAGATTTCAAAAAGCTCAGAACAATGATCAGTAGGATACCATGATAGGAGAAACTAATGGGAAAGGAATGGGCAAGAGCTCCTAAAGAAGGAGATACTGAAAGCACCACTGGAAGTAATTACGATGAGGGGGAAAAATGGAGGAAATCAAAAGAAGCCAATGTGACTACATAAAAAGTTTAGGAAGAATGTGTGAATGCTGTAGACCAGTGCTTTCCAAAGTCCCACCGTTGGCAACACACCAATGGCGGCGGCGGCAGCGGCGCAGGGGCGCGTGTGGCGGCGGTGGTGTGCATGGCGGCAGCAGCGGTGGTGGTCTCGTGCAGGGGCGCCAGCGATGCACCATCAGCACTTCCAGGTTTTGTCGCGACACACGAATGTGTCGCGACACACAGTTTGAAAAGCTATGCTGTAGACATACAGTAATATAACTTGCATTTAGTAGAGCATTTGACCAAGTACCCAATTACATGCTGATTAGCAAGCTACTTAATTTGCACTATGGCATGACAATTACATGGATATATAGCTGGTTTGAAAATCATACCCTTTCTGTTCATTAAAGGTACCTTATCAAATTGGGGAGAGGTATCGAATGGGGCATCATAAGGATCTTTGCTGGATCCTTTTATTCCTTATTATTTTTATTAATGATTTTCATGAAGAGATGGAGAGAATGCATATCAAAACCCCAATAACACAAAATTGGGTGGAATAGCTAACATCCTGAAAGATGCAAATAATGTTCAAAATTATCTTGATAGGTTAGAGAAATTGGCTGAAAGTAACAAATGAATTTTAACTGTGACAAATGAGCCGTCTTCAGTTAGAAAGCAAAAATTCAATGGAAAACTCTTTTGCAAGTTAAAGCACATTACTTTTGGACTAAAGTAGATATTACACATGTGCGTGCCCACACACACAATTATTAACAGACCTTTAACCACAGTGGCTTTACTTAATGTTGCTATAGCAAGTGACATTTTCTGCTTTCCTTAAAAGCAACGGTGACCTGAGGGTAGCAAATGTTCAACACATAAAACCCACCACTCTTACAGTAATAATTGCTTTGTCAGAACTGCAAGGGAACAACAACAGCACTTAAGACACTTCAAGACAAACAGGGAGGTATTGATCTATCCGTCATCAAAATAGTCTTTGTACTACAGAGACAGGTTAAACAACATTCAAAAACATGGAGGCTTAAACAACACTCCTCACGGAATCTGCCAGAGACACAAGAACTACTTTTAGTGTTAATGCCAGCTACTTTGGGGTATCTTGAAAGAGGGGAAAAAAGTGAACTAAACCCAAATTCACACTAGTAACTAAAGATGCAATCCTGTCCTCAAAAGAATGGACACAATCAATGGTGCCACTCCAAATATGTCAGTGATTCAAAATGTCCAGATGCAGGGACAGACATAACAAGTTTCCCTCTTGGATAATTGGTTGTGTTGATTATAATTAACTCTCCACCCAATGGGTGATCAGTACAATGTGTATAAAGTACAGCAGCATTAATAATAAAGCAAACCCCCCTTAAAAAAAAAAAGCAAAAAAGAAAACATCTCTTATCTCCAAAACAGTCAAACAGAAGGTTTGAAATTTTCCTTAAAACTGAAAAAGAAAGCAAAGTTAAAATAGATGAAATACCTGAAACAGCAAAGTACCCACAGGTGGGGGCAATCTAGACTTCTTAAGGAATGAGTTACATTACTGAGGTGCTGCTATAGAAAAAGAACCTGTCTTATGTACTCAACCATTTAACCTCTAGATGACTGGCATAGTTTTTGATCTAGAGAGTGGACTTCGAAGTGTCTTTATTTGTATTCTAACACATTCACAACTCTGCATACAGCAATTTGGTGGTCAGGTTGTAACCAATACAGGTAGTCCTCATTTAGTGACCACCTCATTTAGCAACCATTTGCAGTTACAACAGTTATGAAAAGGTAATTTTGCGACCAATCCTTGCATTTTCGACCTTTGCAGGTCTGTAAAGCAAAGGAAAGCTGAAGTCAGATTGTAAGCACAGTCATGGTTTTACTTAGCAACTGAGTTGCCAGTCCCAATTGTGGTCGCTAAATGAGGAAAATTTTATTTATCTAACCTCATATTCTCTATTGACACTTTGTATTTCACTGCTGCACTTCCCATTTTTTTGTTGGTCTCATGCAAAGATGCTTTGAGTTGGAACACATCCAGTTGGACACCTAACTAAGTATCATGCTGATTATGATGCTTATATATTCCAGCAGGTTCAAGTAAACAGAGATAGTCTTTCAGGATTTCCAAGCAAGTAATGTAGGACAAGAACCACCAGCACCTTGATTTTGGCTCTGCAACAAATTGTAAGCCAGTGGATATAGTTTAGGATAGATATTGTATGGCCTAGCTAACATTTTTGCATTAGCTCTGATTTCTGAACACTTTTAGAAGACAAGTCCATGTATAGTAAATAGTAATGCAAATGAGATATGAAAGCATGGATCACAGAGGCCAAATCTCCCACCATGATTCATTTCACTTGTATTTCTTTCCCTCTAAGATTATCTGTAGTCTGGCATTGACCCTGTGAAGCTGATCAGACTGAATTACATTTGATTTGTCCCAAGACCATCAACTTCATAATACGGGGAGCTAAACCCAACTCTCCCACAACTGAATTCATTATTCTGTTCTTTTCATTCTACTGTCATTGCCTGCTTATGGATGACTTTGCCCGTGTATATTTAGGTGTTATCCCAAATAAATTAGTTTAAAAGTCCCACTGAAATCAATAGGAGTTATTTTCAATTAAAATTACTTGGAAAGGACTCAGGAGTCCATTTGCATTGCGGCATTTACTGTGATACTGAATTATTTTAGTTGGCCTAATAGAACAAGAGCCTATTTTCTATAGACAATGGTCTTCAATTAGGCGTCCTGTTGGGTGTCTTCCAACTCTAAAATGTTCACTTGATAACAACTGTGAAGTAGAAAGTGCTGATAGAATGTTTGGAATTAGATAAACAACATCCATTGTTGGATGAGAGATGGGAGTGAGAGAGTTCAAAGTTTGCCTGTTGGCACCAGAAGTGTCCATATAAAGGGATAAGTACCATCTTCCTCTTCAGAAATGAACCCAAAGTCACTGAAAAGGCTTAGATCTGTGCCATTTAAATTCAGTCCTGCAATTATGCTCAGCTGGCCCAGGCCTGAATATTCTAGCTTTATTTTTGGATTAGGGTGAGATTAACCAAAATGAAAAGGAGAGCCATTCATTGCTGCCCACAGTGATATTCAGATTTTATGATCTAGAACTGCTATAGTGAAAAGTCATGGTTTCCTCCAGCGACATCTAAAGCTCTAGAGTAGGGGCAAGAACATATTCAGCATGTCTCTGCAACATGACTTTCCTTTTTGAGTTATGCTTCTATCCCATCCTTCTTCCAAGCAACTCAATGCCATGTACTGTACAGTGGGACGGTGTGTGCTTTGATAATTCAGAAGAAATGCTTCGGCCCTTGTGCTGGAGTGAGCACAGAGCCTCCCTGCTATTCCTTAAAGCGCCCTGACTTTTTTCAGGCTTACACGCAAACCTCCCCCCTTCCCCGCTGCAAAGTAAATGCAACTCTTAAAGCCTCGGCAACTGCACAGAAATATGAAAACATCTGAGTTGCTAATAAATAGTGGAGAGGTCCTCTGCTCACATGTCTAAAGCACAGCTTCTGAAACATTTTGGAAGTACGCACAGTCCCCAAGTACTTTCTATATTTCAATTTATATTTATATATATTTATATTCTATTGTTTTTTAGCAATTTGTGATTTTTATCGACTGTAAGCCGCCCAGTGTCATCGTATGCGAGATGGGCAGTGGAGAAATATGCCAAATAAATAAATAAATAAAATAAAATAAAATATCAGCTTTCATCATCTTTCACCTTTCATTTAGGTAGTTAGATGAAGAGAAAATTGGCTGGGGATTGGAACCCTGTTCAACCCAGTCCAGACTATTTAACCATTATAACATTGCCCTGGCAAATCTGGCACCATGTTAAGAAAGCCTCATCACTTCTTGGGCTTTCCTATATGGAGCAGTTTAGATTTGATTTTCTGAGTTGATTCGCCATTCATTGCTTTCCCCAAAATACAGCCTCTTTGAAGGAATGCATATTTTGACCAATTTTCTACCTAGGGAAGGAAAAATAAAGTTGGAACTTGTACGACAAAGTATTTAATTTTTATATCACTAAAGTACTCTCCTTTAGAAACGATTCCCCCTTCCCATCTGAGAATATCTTTACAGGATGTTTTCCCATTCCTATGAAATCAGCACTTTGGAAGTTTTTTCCAGTGTCAAATGAAATCTCATTTAAAAATGGCCACAAATTTGCTGTAAGAGGACCCCCCCCCCTTTTATTTTTTTTAAGCAGCTCCTGTAGTGGAAATGCTTCCTATAATTATCTAGGTCTGGAAAAGAAGAGAGAAAATAGTTACCACAATGGCAGTTCTGCACCCACTGAAATATACCCTAATAGAAGTTACACATTCTGTCCTGAGTGGCTGATGGAGTTCTTAAGACAGAATGATCCCAGCATTTTGTTGGAGATGTAATAAGGGTAATGCTTCTTTAAAACATATGTTTCTACAATCTCCTATACTTACCAAGTTTTGGGAGAAAATAGCGGATTATATAAATATGGAAAACCAGTTTGGTGTAGTGGTTAAGGCATCAGGCTAGAAACTGGGAGACTGGGAGTTCTAGTCCCGCCTTAGGCACAAAGCCAGCTGGGTGACCCTGGGCCAGTCACTTTCTCTCAGCCCTAGGAAGGAGGCAATGGCAAACCACTTCTGAAAAACCTTGCAAAGAAAACTGCAGGGACTTCTCCAGGCAGTCTCCAAGAATCAAGCACGATTGAACAGAAATATATATATATATATATATATATATATATATATATATACACACACACACACACACACACACACACATACATACACACACACACACACACACACACACACACAATCGTGCTTGATTCATATGTATATGTATATGTATATGTATATGTATATGTATATGTATATGTATATGTATATGTATATGTATATGTATATGTATAAGTATATGTCTCCAGCAAAGGAGATCGTTACCTTGTCGTGGTGCTGGAGCTTGAGCACCTCAATGAAACCATGAGCTAAACCGTGAAGGGACACCCAAGACGGGAAGGTCGTGGCAGAGAGGTCAGACTAAATACGATCCCTGGGGAAGGTAATGGCAACCCACCCCAGTATTCTTGCCATGAAAACTAAATGGATCAGTACAACCAAAGATATGTCGGTATACCATCGGAAGATGGGACTCCCAGGTCGGAAGATGGTCAAAATGCTACTGGGGAGGAACAGAGGATACGTTCAACTAGCCCCAGATGTGATGACGCAGCTAGCTCAAAGCCGAAAGGACGGCTAGCGGCCGACGGTGCTGGTGGTGAACGACGAATCCGATGTTCTAAAGATCAACACACCATAGGAACCTGGAATGTAAGATCTATGAGCCAGGGCAAATTGGATGTGGTTATTGGTGAGATGTCAAGATTAAATATAGACATTTTAGGTGTCAGTGAACTGAAATGGACTGGGATGGGCCACTTCACATCAGATGACCACCAGATCTACTACTGTGGACAAGAGGACCACAGAAGAAATGGAGTAGCCTTCATAATTAATAATAAAGTGGCTAAAGCAGTGCTTGGATACAATCCAAAAAACGATAGAATGATCTCAATTCGAATTCAGGGTAAGCCATTTAACATCACAGTGATCCAAATATACGCCCCAACCACAGATGCTGAAGAAGCAGAAGTAGATCAGTTCTATGAGGATCTGCAGCACCTACTAGATAATACACCAAAAAGAGATGTTATTTTCATTACAGGAGACTGGAATGCTAAGATGGGTAGTCAGACGACACCTGGAATTACAGGAAAGCATGGTCTGGGAGAACAAAATGAAGCAGGACATAGGCTGATAGAATTTTGCCAAGACAACTCACTGTGCATAACAAACACTCTCTTCCAACAACCTAAAAGACGACTTTATACATGGACTTCACCAGATGGTCGACACCGAAATCAGATTGACTACATCCTTTGCAGCCAAAGGTGGCGGACATCTATACAGTCGGTAAAAACAAGACCTGGAGCTGACTGTAGTTCAGATCACGAACTTCTTATTGCAAAATTTAGAATCAGACTAAAGAGAATAGGGAAGACCCACAGATCAGTTAGATATGAGCTCACTAATATTCCTAAGGAATATGCAGTGGAGGTGAAGAATAGATTTAAGGGACTAGATTTAGTAGATAGGGTCCCAGAAGAACTATGGACAGAAGTTCGCAACATTGTTCAGGAGGCGGCAACAAAAAACGTCCCAAAGAAAAAGAAAACCAAGAAGGCAAGATGGCTGTCTGCTGAAACACTGGAAGTAGCCCAAGAAAGAAGGAAAGCAAAAGGCAACAGTGATAGGGGGAGATATGCCCAATTAAATGCAAAATTCCAGAGGTTAGCCAGAAGAGATAAGGAATTATTTTTAAACAAGCAATGTGCGGAAGTGGAAGAAGACAATAGAATAGGAAGGACAAGAGACCTCTTCCAGAAAATTAGAAACATCGGAGGTAAATTCCAGGCAAAAATGGGTATGATCAAAAACAAAGATGGTAAGGACCTAACAGAAGCAGAAGAGATCAAGAAAAGGTGGCAAGAATATACGGAAGATCTGTATAGGAAGGATAATAATATTGGAGATAGCTTTGACGGTGTGGTCAGTGAGTTAGAGCCAGACATCCTGAAGAGTGAGGTTGAATGGGCCTTAAGAAGCATTGCTAATAACAAGGCAGCAGGAGACGATGGTATCCCAGCTGAACTGTTTAAAATCTTGCAAGATGATGCTGTCAAGGTGATGCATGCCATATGCCAGCAAATTTGGAAAACACAAGAATGGCCATCAGATTGGAAAAAATCAACTTATATCCCCATACCAAAAAAGGGAAGCACTAAAGAATGTTCAAACTATCGAACAGTGGCACTTATTTCACATGCCAGTAAGGTAATGCTCAAGATCTTGCAAGGTAGATTCCAGCAATTCAAGGAGCGAGAATTGCCAGATGTACAAGCTGGGTTTAGAAAAGGCAGAGGAACTAGAGACCAAATTGCCAATATCCGCTGGATAATGGAGAAAGCCAGGGAATTTCAGAAAAACATCTATTTCTGTTTTATTGACTATTCTAAAGCCTTTGACTGTGTGGATCATAACAAATTGTGGCAAGTTCTTGGTGGTATGGGGATACCAAGTCATCTTGTCTGCCTCCTGAGGAATCTGTATAATGACCAAGTAGCAACGGTAAGAACAGAGCATGGAACAACGGACTGGTTTAAGATTGGGAAAGGAGTACGGCAGGGTTGTATACTCTCACCCTACCTATTCAACCTGTACGCAGAACACATCATGCGACATGCTGGGCTTGAGGAATCCAAGGCTGGAGTTAAAATAGCTGGAAGAAACATTAACAATCTCAGATATGCAGATGATACCACTTTGATGGCTGAAAGCGAGGAGGAGTTGAGGAGCCTTATGACGAAGGTGAAAGAAGAAAGTGCAAAAGCTGGGTTGCAGTTAAACCTCAAAAAAACCAAGATTATGGCAACGAGCTTGATTGATGACTGGCAAATAGAGGGAGTAAAAGTGGAGGCAGTGACAGACTTTGTATTTCTAGGCGCAAAGATTACTGCAGACGCTGACTGCAGCCAGGAAATCAGAAGACGTCTACTTCTTGGGAGGAGAGCAATGGCAAATCTTGATAAAATAGTTAAGAGCAGAGACATCACACTGACAACAAAGGTCCGCATAGTTAAAGCAATGGTATTCCCTGTAGTAACCTATGGCTGCGAGAGCTGGACCATAAGGAAGGCTGAGCGAAGGAAGATAGATGCTTTTGAACTGTGGTGTTGGGGGAAAATTCTGAGAGTGCCTTGGACTGCAAGAAGATCAAACCAGTCCATACTCCAGGAAATAAAGCCAGACTGCTCACTTGAGGGAATGATATTAAAGGCAAAACTGAAGTACTTTGGCCACATAATGAGAAGACAGGATACCCTGGAGAAGAAGCTGATGCTAGGGAAAGTGGAAGGCCAAAGGAAGAGGGGCCGACCAAGGGCAAGATGGATGGATGGTATTCTGGAGGTGACGGACTCAACCATTGGGGAGCTGGGGATGGTGACGGCCAACAGAAAGCTCTGGCGTGGACTGGTCCATGAAGTCACGAAGAGTCGGAAACGACTGAACGAATAAACAACAACATAAGTATATGTATATATGTATATGTATACACACACACACAAACACACACCAAAGGCTAAAATTTTCAGAGGATATTATTCTTTTGAACTATATACCTAGTGCATGGAACTTGACAACCGGACAATGTAAATGGATTCTCTGTGCCCTTACTATGGCCAAAAGACTGATATTGTAGCATTGGAAAGATAAATGTATGGCCCCATTTATTCAACAGATTGAAGACCTGACTGCACTTGCTACTTATGAGAGGATTGCCTATAGACGTAGATTTTGTATGGACAAATGAAATATGAAATATGGGACTCATTTATACAAAATACAGTAGGCTAAAAAACATGATAGTCATATAAATCTATTAGAAATATATATGTACTTGAACATTTGCATTAGATAAGTATGTATAGAATTGTAATTGTTTACTCTTATTAACATGTTTTTTCTTTGCTGTATTTCTTTTCACTTTTTTGTTAAAGCATTCATGTATGTTTTTTTTCCTTCTCTTCTTTTTGTAATTAAAAAAAAGAAAGAATGATCCTTGGAAAGAGGTCCTCTCCTCCAAAGATAAAATGGCTTTTTCCTGGCATGGTTATATCAGAGAGAAAGATAGATAGTGAGAGATAGTAACTGATAGGAAGTCTTGGGCTCTGTGTATATGCTTTCCTATTAAAACCTACTTAATGAAGACTAGAACACAAGCAATCAAAATCAACACAGCATCAAAATTAAATGTGAAGAGGATCATCTGCAAAAATTAGAAGTTGCCATGGAAAATTCTTGGCAAGTTACTTGAGGAAGGGAATTCCAACTCCGTGCCAGCCTTCTCTTTAGGAAGCCTGGCTATCAGTGTCAGCAATCTGCCTCCTGTAAATAATGGAATGCAGAAGTGTCATCACCTCCAGATCTTAGGGACAATGGCAGGATGTATGAGAAACAGCCATGAGAAACAGGGCAAATTCCCCCAAACTGTGGATTGAACTATCATAATGCTTGCCAAAAGCAATGCTACCTGGGGAATTCTGGGAATTGAAGCCCAGATATCTGGAAGCCACTCAGGCATAGGAGTCTACCGCAAACTGTGATGATGAAAAATTTGAAACATACATTGCAACTTCATGATGTAAACCTTGGGTTTCTGTATATGAGTCCTGACATCAGATGCAAGTATGTAAGGTTCATTATTTACTTCCCCCTGTGGTTGCCTATGCAACACAGGTTGAAGAAGGCTGATCACACAGGAGTGGGGAGGAAAGGGAAAGTGTTTTTGATCCATTTCTCCTCCCCCTCCTCCTCCCGCCTTCATGCTAGATGGGCCATTCCCAACTATAGCCACGTTGGCTAGAGATGATGGAAGTTTGGGGGGGCAAAGGATGTAAAGCCCTGTAGTACACAACAGACAATTTTCAATAGCATAGATTTCAGTGAAGGTAGTAATAGATTTTCCCTTTGGGTGGCATCATAGTTTAATCATGACTTTTAGATGAAGTGCGGTTGCCACAATGTTAAGGCATTACTTTTGTGTTCTTCTTTTCCCACTCAAAAGTAATAAAGGCATTAATCTATAAAGATGACCGTTTTCTTTGGATACAAAACAATTATGAATTTGAACAATCTAAAGAATAGCTTTAAGAATTTGAGAACGGGCCATAGCCAAGTTTCCTGTCTCAGCTATACCGGGCAGACAAAAACAATTTGGATTCTTTATCATTTATTTTAGAGGCACAATAGACTTCAGAGAGGCTTATGAGACAGGTAAAAGAGGAACGTTTTCTGTTTCTTCTAGTTATTCGTAGAAAAGGATCTTTTTGCAGTTATCTTTGCAAGATTAAAACACACACACACACACACACTTTTGGTCAGTTTTCAGCAGGGGGTTTTCTAATGAAAAAACGCTCCTGTTTCAGACATCATACGATGTTCAAAGCTGCTATTCCCACTCAGATAATAACGAGCAGGGTCAACCTGTGGCAGTCAGGTTCAGTTTTTTGAAATTACATTTTGGTCTGGAAGGCTTTCCTCCTTGGCACCCTAACCAATCTGGATATGGAACAAATAGAAGCACAGAAAAGTTGAGGCTGTAATTAGCCGACAAGTTGATATGGGAAGGGAGGTGGGGAGCAAATTTCAGCACTGCCAGAATTAAATCGATCACCATGGGTTTGTGCTGCAAATAATGAGAGAACAGGGCTGCGGTGGCAGTGTAACTTCACAGCCCAGCATTTTGGTGAGATGACTAAAACAAAAAACCCAGAGCTGGTAAAATCAGTACTTACTGTATTCTTTTCCAGGGCTGTTTTTAGTGCCATAAAATTTTAACAGGGAAAGCACTTTGGTGTTGGAAATGTGAGTGCAAACTGCCAGCCATAGGCAACAAAAGGCAGTCATTACTACATCTAAGTATTCATGGGATGTGCTGGGCCCATTCCTACAAGAAATGGCTTTTAAGTTAAGATGCTTTTAACATTTGAAGTGCCCTGAGCAAGAAGCAGGAGAAAGTATTCTGCATGGAAATACAAAGGTCCTAATCATCTTTCATTTCCCGCAATATTGGGGCTTCACCGTTACTCATGTAAGCTAGATACAGTAGACATGGACGGACTTGTGGGATCTGCCTTGTTTCCTACTAGAACCTGGTAGTCAACCAACTGCAGACAGTGGAAATTGGAGAATATCCACTGAGAAAGAAGGGAACATACTAATTGGGCAATAATGCTGCTCCCCTGCTTTTGCCCTTCCCCTCCCTCCATTGCTGACAATCTAGTGAACCTTTCATAGAAAAAGTAGAGGAAGTTTTTCTATTTTTGGTTCCCATTTAGTTTCTAAGCAGGCCATTATTGTATTGCATAAGCTACCATCCAAAGATGACAAACTGGAGCTTTTTAATTCTGGTCCTTCCACAATAGGTCTCTTTTAGTTATTGGTGAAGAACCACCAGTGCTAATCTAATACAGTTCCTGCTGTCTCGAATGCCTCACAAACTTTTTGATGGCTATCAATGATGTAACCTTAAAATGGTAGGTCATTTGCAAATCCTTTCCCTTTCAAGAGTCCCAAAGCTTTCAAAATAGGGCAGATGTGGGCAGGACCTTGTCTGTACTGCAGTCAGGCAGATGAGACCCCTAGTCATCAAATGTGTTGGAAGAGGGTTACAGATTGTATCTGAAAACATGGAAATTTGCTGTCTAATTTCTTTGCTGAAGCTCCAAAGGTTATTTGGTCCGAAGAGTAATGCAGGAATGCTAGCTAATAAAATGTGCTGCAAGGTTTCCCTGCCTTTTCCTCTGCTTTTGTAAAGTAACAACACAGCTGAGCACACAGTTAAAACAGTTACACGTCTCTTTGTTCTCCAGAAGATCACCCATCTATGTAGCTTAAAACAAGGAAGGAAAAAGAAGAATTCTTCCCATTAAAGCAACAGTAGCTGGAGGCAGTTTATTCCACCTGCATTTTATGTCGTGTAAGAAGGGAGTCTGTCAAGTTCAGTAAACAGTATTCCTCATTATTGTGCATAGGATGCAAAGCAAACTAACAAAGAAAGTGTGTACATGTGGGGAAGAGGATGGTCCTCCCACATCTCATAAGGAATCTGGCCAAAAGTTTCAGTTTCCCAGTTATGACAGCTAATTAGTTATTCTATTCAAAATCTTTGCTTTAAATAAAAGAAGTAATTATACACAAAGGTCAGCCCCACTCCTCCTATGAAGCACACATAATTGGCTTATTTCCCCAACACACTGTGTGTGCTTTACACAATGCTTTTGGGCAGATGGTTTTAACTCTTTCCGCTGAAACTTCATTTGAAACACTTCCACGCAAAATAGTCATTGGAATCTGAACAGCCTCTTTTATTCAGATCATTTTCAAGATGTTTCTTCCCCCTCCCTAAAACCAGGGAGCAAATAACTATCCACTAAGACACCAAGATAGAAGGAATCATTATTTCTTGTACATTATTATCTTTATTTCCAGAGCACTGCTGTTGGGTGTTGCCCCCAAAACTATGTCTTCTAAGTAACTCTTTAGAAGATCACCCAAAACTATCCACTTTAAAAGCAAAATGATGCTAAAGATCTCACAGCAAGCAGTAGCACTGAAGCTGAAAAAGTTGGGTTACAAACATTTCAAAATTCACAATTATTAGGTATTTGAAATTCTAGTGTAGGTGAATTCTTTCTGGCCAAGCACACATCCAGCTTTGATGTTGAAGCTTGAGTTTTTGGATTTTAAAACTCCTGTTTTCATCATAAAACTTGGAAACTCAACTTTAAGCGCAGCGAAGGTCAATCAGCTCATGCATGAATTTGAAGTCCACATTTGGTAGCAAAATTTGGGAATCATATGAAGAAAGGGAAATTCTTAAAGGGGGGAATGGAATGGAATGGACATACTTTCAAGGTTCTCAACCAGAGTTTAAAGCTGCATAGTATCAGCTCTGAGAGTATAGAGATAAACAACTGGCTTTCAGGAGAAGCATCTCCACCACCACCACCCCATTCCCTTCATAGCCAATCTCCAATATAGTAAACTCTTAATGCAATTAATAATCAAAAGAATGCTTGCTTGCCACAGACAGCCATAGAAATAGTTTTCAGACTTAAGTGTTTGTTCTGAGACTAGATTCACATATTGTGCTAAATTGTGGTCTGTTTTTTACCATCAGTTGAATAAGCCACGATTGGCTAGATTCACAAACAATGCTAGGTAAAGCTAAAAATCATGGTTTACAAACCACAGTCTGGCTGGGTACACATAATAATTTAAGCAAAAAGCAAGCAAAATGCCTTACAGCTTAAGGTGTATCTAACCCAAGCATCTTAAGGCACCTCCTTTCCAGGTTATACCCATCTGCAAAATGCACTGTTGGAATCCAAGAATGACCTCAGACTTCATGACAGTTGCAAAAACTTACAGTAAGCGATTGAGGGTTTGAGGCCGGAGACTGGGAAGAGACAGCATGGCACTGAAAAGCCCAAGCTTTAGAAAGTTTTAATTCCAGCACTTATAGCTATACTACCTCATTCCAGTAAAAGACTGGCATCCAGGAGACTGGCAAAATTAAATGAGTGGCCAAGTAATCTCATTAACTTTGGTCAACATGGTAAACAAATCGCATTTCAAAGTTGTCTCCAAGGGTTGCAAAATGTCAGGCGATCCTCAGTGCTCAAACAGAAGGCAGGCAATTACAGAAAATACTTTCTTTGTCCATCCTGAAGCAACATTCTTGTAATGGTCCTGGGTTTGGGAAATGGTTTAACGAACACTTTTCCTTATGCAGAACTTACTGTAACAGTAAATAATTGAGGTTTGTAATTTTTAGGCTATCTGTCAATCAGGCTTTAGGACAGATCTTGTGAATCATATTGGATTTGAACAGGCATGTGGCTTAACACTGATTTCAAGAAATATGCATAATTGTGTGTGGCACCAATGTTATTGTGAACATCTGCTCATGAGATGAGTTTTACCTTCAAGGTTTAGCCCACTGTAAGCATGCTGAAGGCTTAGCTCAAGTTCAGTCTCTACTGATGCCTATTAAAAAGGCCTCTGGTCACCAGGTGAGGGAAAACTCCAGTTTGTGACTAGCAGAGTCTGATGGTAAGGGGACAGATGGACTGGCTCAGATTCAGCATGAGACACCTCATATGAAAGAAGTATTACTAACTGCTGATGCAGTGTCCTATTAATTGCTATTATGGAGTCATTTTCCCCTACCCCAAATCAGGTCATGCAAACTGTTATTTGGGTTACTTATACAATTGGAGGCCAAGTAAATAAAAATCTAATTTATTTCACATTTTAATGCATAAAGACAGGTAAGACCATTATGGCTGGGTTTACATACTGTTCCAAGTCACAACATGGTTTATTTGGTTTAGGCGAGTCTATTGTGCAAGCCCAACTGTGGTTTATTCAGTATGCCATGATAGAATAGACTGTGTCTAGCATGAAGTGAGACCCCAATCATAAATCTTTGCTAAATCTGGTATTGTGTAAGTTTATATTATGTGATTTTACCTTTACTGAGACTAGCTCACTATCTGAATATGTAAATACATTACATAGTGAACAGAACTAAATCTTTGTCAGTTGTGTCGGCACCATTCTCAACTGGACCCTTTCCTCAGCCATCCAGAAAGATTATACATAGTTCTTTAGATGAAGTTGTTTGAATAAGCCAACCGGTAAAATAGGCTTTTCTTGAAAAAGAAAGCAGCTTATCACAATTGAGAATTATTTTGGCTTTAGACAACCAATGTCAGTAATCTTTCTAGGAGTTTGAGCATCACTTCAGACTCTTTGTTGGAGTTATAAGCTTCCAAATTCATCGCGATCATTTTATAAGAAACCACAAATACTGTTTATTGTCTTCCTCCCCTATGATGTCAGTATTTTTGATGCTAGATCTTTCAGACTGTTTTGGATAGTCTTCAGCTGACCCTTAAGGGGCTTTCTCCCCCTTCTTTCTGTATTACTTTCCAGGTACCAGTTTTCTTTTCATCTTTAATACATGTAACGGTGTTCTGAAGTGAAAAGAGAAAAGAGTCATTGCAAGGCGGTCATATTTTTTCTCCTTCCATCCTATGCCACATACAGACACAAACATAGGGTATCAGTTCTGCCTTCCAACAACCTTAATAGAATTTCAGCATCCACTGCCAAATGACTAACTGATGTAGGTACTCTTCTGTGTACAAAGATTGAGACAGTCTGTCACAGGAGTTCTAATGCAGGCAAATGACAACTCTCCAGCCTAAAACTTTTACAGGCCTTGAGACATTTCTCAAGACTTTTGGAGCCCACAGTAATTAGGGTACACAGGTGAGGCAAGCACTCTTCCAGTAGTTCTATGTAGGACAATGTATTCTACATTCCTTCAACTTACCCTTACGTCACTGCAAAAGTTGGCATTTTTCATCAAACCAATATTTTAAAAATCAGTATATAGCTTCCAATATTGGCAGTGACAACATAGGTTCGGAAACAAGCATTGATGATGGAAGAACTGTAAAAATCTCATGATATTTTGAAGAGATTTGCACTATTTAATTGCTTTGTGTACAGTATCAGGATGGAAAAGAGAAACTTACAAGGATCAGATCTTTAACCTTTGTCCCTGAACACGTTAAAATTTGTCCCTGAGAATTTCATTTACACTTTCTCTGTATCAGAGAAGGCAAATAACATTTTTAAGACTGTGCTAATAATTCCATTCCCGAAACTAACAATTGCTGTTGACTTTCTTGAGGTCATGAAATGTAGACTTCCGGTGATTCAAAATATACTGTTACCCTCAAAACCTAACCTCTTTGTCTTTTTCCAAATAATAATAAAACTAAAGGATAGTCTATTAAGGGTTGGAAGATATTTTTTAAAGACGCCCTTTCCTCAACAATAATAATGCCCCCCTCCAAGTTCTTTGCAGGAATAACTGCAGACCATTTACATGCTGAGCTGTCAGACCATGCACTTTCCATTCAAGAGATAACATCCCTTTTCATAAGTCCATTTGCGATCCATTTTAGTGTTATCTAAAAATCAAATCTACACGGTAATCCTTTTAATGTACTCTTGACTTTTAAAAAACAGCTTTATGTTCCTTCAGGAAATGTTTTAAGCCATTACTTGGTAATTACTGTTCACCCATGAAAACACTGATCTTTTACAATATATAATCAGTTTGCAGACTAAAATAAAATAAAATAAAGTAAAATAAAATAAAGCAGGCTAGAATTTTGTCAAATGAAAGTAGTGGAGGAAAAAAAGCCCAAAGGTTATGGGAGTAAAGTCATTTTCTATATAGCAGTTTAAATATCAAAAGTGGTATGTTTCAGCACTATGTGAGTAAACAGTGTCTTCTTGCATAGAAGTAAGGAGAACTTGATGGAGCAAATACAGTGGTAATAATTTTGTTTCTACAATCAAGATATACTAAGAAAAACAGTGATAAATTCTTTACTTTAGAGGCATGAAGTGTATTATTCCCAAACACAGTTTTGAAATACACTACAGCCATACTATAAATGCAAGAGACTGAGCGACTGCCAAAGTGGAAAAACAGTTGGAGCAATCTTTCTTCTTCAGTACTACTACCGCTACTGCACAATTTCATAGCACAGCAGATCCTAAAGAAGTTCTACCTTATTAAGTCCAAGTAGATGTCATTAAAAATGTGTCAGTTTTCAGGTTTACAGAACTGGTCATCAGGCAAGGTAAGAAGAAACGGGGAATGAGAAAGTCCAAAATTTAGGCCAAGTGCAAAACCAGTCTATATCTTTATGCTAGCTTGGGTGATGCTAATCAAGGTATTAGTCATTCATGGGCTTGAATTCTTTTTCCCCATGGACCAAGATAGCTATGTTTGCTTTCTAAATTAGTTACATGGCCATTGACTTACTTCACAAGAAACCTATTCAAAAGATCTGCATTATTCTTCCTTCGGTAAACAAAGATTACTGTCAGTCACTACTGACTAGATGGATGCTGTTCCAAGGTGTGAAAGTATTGGATTGAGAGCACAAATTTAACTAGAAGGGTTAATATAAACTAGATGCCTAATTTTAACCACGCAAAGACCTCTTGTTTATCTCTTCTTACCTTATTTATTTATTTTATTTTATTTATTTTTCAATTTCTATCACTGCACCATCTCCCCCGAAGGGGACTCTGGGCGGTTCCATTTCTTTAGAGTCCAGCTTTTAAGCTTAACTGAATTCTTATCTTATTACCCTTACAATTTATTTAACTAGAAGGAAAATGGCAATAGCTATAGCTGTGGCTGAGCACATACTTCCCACATTCAGTCCAGTGTCTCCAGGAAGATCTTGGAAAGAGTCATGTCTGAAACTTCAGAAAGATACAACCAGACTATGTAGTAGAAGCCAGTATATGTTATGTTCAGCCAAAACAAGATTTGCTTTGTTGTGAATTAACATGCTGCTTCAACACAGACTTTGTGGTTTCTAAACCATGGTTTAAAACTATTATGAAGCAAAGCATTATGCCATGCTCAGCATGGCAAACACAGACCTTGCCTTGTGCAATATACAAACTCAGCTAATACTGAGGAAGAGGAGCCTTTGTTTTGACTTAGTATAAAAAAGCTTCTAATCTTTCTAAACCTGAACTTCCTTCTTCTTCTCTTTGGCCTTTCTGATAGCCTTTCTTCTTTCCTCTCATTCCTTCTTTGTCTATTATGGTCAAGGAAAAAAAATCAGTATTCCACACGATCCCATCCTATCAAGCATCATGGACTGTGTTGTCCAAAAGCGTTAAGATATATCTTGTGAATAATTATGCTTTTTTAAAAAAAATGAAATTTAATGAGAACAGAGTAATACATCTAGCTCATTCTAAACCTATTTGGGTTTAGAATGAGCTATTTGGGTTTAGAATGAGCTAAATGTATTAAACCAAACTAAATGAATGGCAGGCAAGCTTTGTTACATCCAACATTTTCAGGAGAAATTGGAATCTGGTCCGCAGTAAAATCTGCTTCTTTATACATGTTGCTTTGATGTATATTTTAAAATAGCATAAAATGTTAACAAATTTTAACAAATTAGTTAAAATGTTCTACAAATTGTAGAAATCCTATCTTATCCCACTATTTTATGGCACATAAATGCAGAACCACCATCAATGATTAATGATTAATGGCTGTTGTGGGTCTTCCGGGCTGTGTGGCCGTGTTCTGGAAGTTGTGGTTCCTAACGTTTCGCCAGCATCTGTGGCCAGCATCTTCAGAGGGCAGGAGCCCAGATAGAAGCAAAATCTCTGTGCCCAGGTAGAGTGGCAATGTTCTATTTATAGAGCTAAATTATAGGAGATTAGGTGGGTTTTTTGTTGTGTTGAAACACCAGCACAGTTACAATAAAAAAGAAGAAAGTTTAAAAATTAGCAAAACCTGGCTACCAGTCCTGAAAAACACAGCCTGCAAAAGGTCAACGAACTCAGTCCAACCACCAGGACATGGGAATACTTCTCACAATGAACATGCTAATCACGCTCATCAGCCACTCGTTAACATTTCAACACAACAAAAAAACCCACCTAATCTCCTATAATTTAGCTCTATAAATAGAACATTGCCACTCTACCTGGGCACAGAGATTTTGCTTCTATCTGTGCTCCTGCCCTCTGAAGATGCTGGCCACAGATGCTGGCGAAACGTTAGGAACCACAACTTCCAGAACACGGCCACACAGCCCAGAAGACCCACAACAGCCATTGAACTCCGGCCGTGAAAGCCTTCGACAATACATTAATGATTAAGATTGTGAAATCTGGACCATCAAGTTTGCATAAGCTGCATTTTTAAAAATTTGGCAAACACAAAGAGGTCCAAACTTCCAACTATAAGAGGTTACTATGGGAAAATTTGTAAACATCATATTGGTTCCATTGGAGTTGGGCGGCCAATAGATGATGATGATGATGATGATGATGATGATGATGATGTCACTGATGGATAGGAGGAGTGCACTCCATCAAAAACAGGACTACAGTACTAGATCCGAACTGCAGAAATTCAGATAATGGCTAGATGGCCACAAAGAGAGACAAAAAATGCTCTTTGATGCCACCTAGGGGCTGTCTGCAGCCCAGTTCTGGTAGCTATACCCAAAGATGTTCACTTTATTGGAATTTAAGCTCTTAACCCAGGTCTCACAACCATAACTGGCACATATTAACTATGACTTGCTCTAAAAAGGAGTGGGCTTTCTATCTGATATAAAACTGAAAACCAAAAGACATAAGGATGTCAACTACATAAGTCAGCTATCCTCAAGCCAGTGCCTTCCAGATGTGTTGGACTACAATTCTCAGAATCCCCCCCAAAAATCGGACACATCTGAGTGGCACCAGGTAGGGGGAGATGGAATAAGAAACTGAGAATCATCCATGAACTATTGGTCTAAGATTGCATGCCTGTTTCATCCAGATCTGAAAAGTCCCATAGTAAATGTTTCAAATGCAGCTTGTCCCTAGATCTTCCATCAGAAAGCAAGTAGGTTCTTCCCCTCCGCTGCCAAGAAAAAGGAAAAAAAATGGCTATCAAAAATGTACGCTTAAGTGCTAGCCCTGAGGGCTCTCCCCCCCTCCCCCTTAAACACCATCCTCAGACAAAATGCTTTAAGCGACTTACTCAGCCTATCCTGAAGTCAAAGACAAAAACAGAGCAACATATCATCATTAAAGTAGGTTTTGGCACATTTGGTTCTGAAAAGCCCATTAACTTAGAGACCTTTGAAACTTCTAGTTACTTAATGTGTGCCTCAAAGGAATGAGAAAAGTGTGTGTTTGCAGGAGCAGCCTTAAGCACAGGAAGGAGCCCACAGCTTGGGGGACGGTTCATTATAACTTAATAATGAGAGCATTCCCCGAGCTAGCTACCCAAGCAAGGTTGCATCACTGCAACATTTCACCTCCCAAGAAGAGTTTCCTTAGTGCTTCCCTTGAGTGACTCATCTCTCTGCAGTCTGTGGTCCCCCAATGGCCACTCTGGGTGGGGAGTCCGGGGGCTGCAATCCTAGCCCAACCATTTCCTCCTTTCTCTGGCAATACTTGCGTTCCGCTACACAGCATCTCCCCTTTGTGCCAGTTGGTGAGTTTTCTGCTCATCTTGTGGCCTGGCTGGATTGAGGCCTCTTCTTTTCTTTGTTGGACAAATTATCTGACTTAAATAGTTGCATTTAACATTTATTATTCTTTTAATGTAAACTTCAGCAGCTGGGATTAGTGCAGGCATGGAATGGGATTTTACACTTTATTTTTAATGATGATTTTAGTTCTTCCTTGCAGGTAGGTTTAAGGAAGGACTTGTGCTTGATCCCTGAGTTTGTGGACTCCTACGGAGCTAGGCTATGTTTTTCAACTTCTACATGAAATGTCTGGCGGAGATGATCCACGAATAGGTTGCAATGGATGCTGCACCTGCTTCTTGCAAATGGGTTTGGAGAGACTGCTGGACTGCTTGAAGGTGAACAAATGGTAATGAAAACTGGACAAGATGGAATTGCTACTGGCTTAGGAACCTTAATGGTTCAGAGGTAGGATGCCCCTCTGTTCTCCAGAATTGCACTTTTCTTAAAAGATCTGATTTATACCTTTGAAGTTCTTTTTATTAGATGCTCATGTATCTAATAACCTTTTATTAGATGCTCATGTCAATTTTATAGCCCTGAATGTTTTTATTCAACTTTGACTCATGCACCAGCTGGTTCTGTTTTGATATACGCAGACTTCACTATGATCCTACATGCATTAATTACAGTATTGCCTCTTTTCAAAATGGCTGCCATGGTGAGTGAGGTCATTCACAAATCTCCCATTTCACCAGAAGGCAAAATAGCTAGCTTGCTTGCTGTCTGAGATGAGACAAGAGATCTGGCAGGCACCAAAGGAGATGCCCATGCACCATGTTGTCCACCCATGATTCTATTTTATGAGCTTTGTCCCTTTAAATGAGGCAAGAACAAAACTAAATACATAACTTCTGATTATTTGCTTTCACATGTAGATGGTCATGCATCATTGCAAAAAAGATAAAGGAAATTGCCAACAGTAGGTGAAGAGAAAGACTGCACATGTGAATATACTGCAGAAACCAAAAATTGTTTTTTGAATCATAAATCACCTGGGTGAAAATGGAAAGCTTACCGGATCCATCAGCCAGAAAGCTACACAAGAACTTAATAGTTCTTCACAAAAAAATAAAAAAGACAAATCAGCAATGGGAAGCTTCTCACTCCACCTATATACAACTCAGCTGTTTAAGTTGAGGCTCTATTTTGTTATGGCTACCACATCTGGACTGCAAAAATTCAGATGAACCCATCTGGATTTTTGCAGCTCAGATATGATAGCCGTATATTTTGCATGATTTTGGATTGTCCCTTTTGACTGACTGATCACTACTTATACTATCTTTTTGCCCTACTTGGTGCCACCTGGGCTCCATAAGAATTGGCATGTGAAGAATTGAGCAGACCATTCAGCATGTAACGTTAGAGTAGATGAATACATAGCATGCTGCTATGTATGACTTTTCTGCATGTGCCTTCAAGTCATTCTTGACTCCTGCCAACTACCTGGACAAGTCCCTGCGGTTTTCTTGGCAAGGTTTTTCGGAAGTGGTTTGCCACTGCCTTCTCCCTAGGGCTGAGAGGAAGGAACTGGCCCAAGGTCACCCAGCTGGCTTCGTGCCTAAGGCAGCACTAGAAACCTGGTGCCTAAAGCACTACACCAAACCGGCTCTCACTATGTATGACTATTCAGTAATAAATCCTATTGAGTTCAGTGAAGCTTACTCTTTTGCCAATGAGTATCCGAATGAAGGGTAAATCTGTCAGTGGCTATTAGCTAGGTCAGACCTAATTATTCCTCCTTGATTAGAGAGAGTCTATTGCTAAATAGAGGGTTAATCCAAAGAGAACGGCACACCCTGCCAGCAAGCTTTCTATGGTATGTGGCTGTACTGTATACAGTTGGAGGTAGAACACTGTAATGGAGTGGGAGCCTAGTCTCTTGCCAGGCAAAGAATTCCATATATCCATTTCTCCTTTAGTCTTGCCTCATGCCTTTTAAGTAATTACTGATTCTTTAAAAGGCCTATCCCCTTATTCCACGGCTGGTAAATTTCCTTAGCATTTCTTGGATTCTTGACTGCTAAAGGAACCTGGATTTACTGAACTAATAAAATAAGGCATTTGGAGCGCCTTGCAATCTTTT
This sequence comes from Charina bottae, assembly GCA_023362775.1. Lineage (NCBI taxonomy): Eukaryota > Metazoa > Chordata > Lepidosauria > Squamata > Charinaidae > Charina > Charina bottae. The sequence continues at coordinate 181,537,682 of JALMGJ010000001.1, read as the reverse complement.
TAGAACAGTCCGATTCTCTTGGCGAGCCTCAATTTTATTGCCTCAGGTAACTGTGTGCCAAGGCACTGAACCAGAAAGCTGGAGTTGAGCAGGACTTGGAGACACTTGGCTAACATCAGGGTTATTTTAAATTAGGATACTTCAAAATCAATTTCAGATTCAAACTTTTAAATGCAGTCACTCTCCAGAACACTGAAAACGAACTTGAAGTAAGTAAGTGGATATTTTCAAGCCTAATTTGCTGCAGTTTTGGTAAAACTCAAACTTTTCCAAAGGAAAGAGGCATCTTGGACTTTCTGGTACTCGCAGGCCTTGTTCAAGCAGGGGAAATTAAACTGCAACAACTGCAGTAAGTTTCAGGCTTCCTCATACAAATGTCAGAATAGGTGATGCAGTTCAGGTACTTTGGGAAAAACATTGTTTGAATGTTCATTCTAGCATACCTTTGGAGCCTCCATGTTATTTCACCTTTTGTTCAGTGAACAGTCACAGTCCTGCTACTGGAAAGAGATTAAGAATTCCGATGGTTCAACTTCAAGAATGATACCAAGTCTTGAAGAAACTGCATGACAGCAATAAGAAAGCCAGGCAGAGGCTTTTAGATCAGGCAGTGGTTTCATGCAGCAGCACGAGACAGGTTACACTGTACAGCCACTGCTGCTGGGCTGCAACTAAAGAACAAGTAATATTTGTTACTTGTGTTTGGTCTAGTGCAGAGCTTTCCAAACTGTGTGTCGCAACACAAAAGTGTGTCGCCACACACAGTCTGGTGTGTCGCCACACAACCCGGAAGCGCTGATCATCATCAGCGTTTCCGGGTTTTCCCGCGGCGACACACCAACTGCAGCGCACAAAACCCGAAAGCGGCAGCAGCGCTTCCGGATTTTTGCGCGCTGCCGCAAGGACGGCACTTCCGGGTTTTCCCGCGGCGACACACCAACGCTGGTTGGTGTGTCGCCGCGGGAAAAACTTTGGAAAGCCCTGGTCTAGTGGTTAAGGCAACGGGCTAGAAACCAGGAGTCTGTGAGTTCTAGTCCCGCCTGAGGCATGAAAGCCGGCTGGGTGACCTTAGGCCAGTCACTCTCTCTCAGCCCAACTCACCTCACAGGGTGGTTGTTGTGGGGAAATAGGAGGAAGGAGTATGAGGTATGTTTGCTGCCTTGAGTTCTTTATAAAAATAATAAAGGCGGGATAAAAATTAAAGAAATAAATGTGAAACCCAGACTGTGTACAGTGCAGCAGCAGGAAACAGACACACTGGATCAGGTTCACAGTACTTCGCCCTCTTTCTGTATTCCTAACCCAGATGCACCACCCGGCAACTGTTATTTGATGAACAAATCCCCAACATACAAGCAGAGTGTCATGAGTTTCAGGTCAGGACTAACTACGCCTTGAGAAAGGGAGAGGGCATGTTTATACATTTGAGCTTACTGCCAAGTTGATATTAGTTGGGTGGTTCAGAAGACCATTGTGGAGACAGCTGTAGGGTGGGTGCAAGCAATTATACCATAGTTCCTGTTGACCTGCTAAAATTGACACCCAGGCCACCCACAACCATACCTGCCTTAATCTTTTCTGTGTGAGTCAGCCATAAGTCAAGTCTGCCTGGAAGTGACAATTCTTGACTTCAAAGTTTTTTTTTGATCAATGGATTCCTCACAATCCTCAGATTGTGAGGATTGGGTTCTGGTTGTTGGTTGTGAAGGAAAGGCACTCACAAGCAACCATTGTTTGGTTGTTTCATGGTTGAGGTCTAAACTTACATGAGCTCTGATGTCATACATACTACCAGTTGCCTAACATGGTCATCATTGAACTAGATAAATCTATAACTCCTTTCAGGCATGCATCGGAACGCATCCATGGAAGGCTTCAAAAGGAGCAGAAACTGGGGTCAGGCTTGAAAACCATATCTATTTTTCCCAATCTATATGCATTAAACCAGATGATCTAAAAGAGAGATGTATTCATGGTAAGTTGAATGGAAGTCCAGCTCCTCCCAGTCCAGGAGAACAGATTCAAGCAAGGGCAAAGGCAGCTTTCATTCAGAGCTCCAGCTGAATGTGTGGAAATCAAGGAAAGAAAGGGTCAAGACCAGCAAACACACTGTGTTCTTTATCCATTCTAAAGAGAGCTTTGGGAAGTAGAGGAATCTATTGCTGGCCCTTGTGTATGTACAGTATGTGTACATGTGAAGAAGATCAAAAGATTCCTCCACAGATCACCACCCAAGATGTGAACAACATGAAGCCTTGTTTAAAGATATCAAACCATCAGAAGAAGCAATGCTTCCTCGCTTCTCTTATTCTCTCCCATTCCACAAAATCCCAGATCTATTAGACTTGCTCCCAAAATTCCAGGAACTATGGAATATAAGAATAAGTAAGGATATAACTAAAATTTCTAGAATTGCAGAAAGGGGTGGAAGAAATCTTGGCTATCCAAATTGCTGGCTGATATATTTCTGCCTAGCTGGTTTGTAATTCTATTAATTTCCTGTTTTTTTTTTCCTCCTTGGTTTTTATCGGACTCCATTGTAGTGTGTTTCATATTTTGGTTTTTGACTGTAAATAAACTTTAACTAAATAAAGCTATTCAAAATAATGCCTAGGACAAATGGAGAGGTGATCCTTAGAGTGTTTGAGAGGTGATCACATAGTGCAATGCATTTCAGATACCACATCTGAAGGCCACTGAAATGCTTCCACCTTTCCTGTTTATGCACAATCTGCATATCTGTAGTTATGCACACTTATGAACAGTGTGCAGCCAGAAATAAGGGAGTTTTCTGTACCTTTGATAAAGGACATTGGGTCCAAAATGCATTGGGCTACCTGGTAAATGCATCTCAGGCAATTTGAAGATCACCTCCCATTTGTCTGCCTATCTGTGCCTACCTGCTAGCTTTAAGTTAGAGCTTAGCCATTGCTGGGTTTTATGTTGCGCAGCTCCTCGGCTAATCTTTGACCCACACAAACAGTCTAAGCAAAGTAGGTTTTGATTCATATCACAAGACTTTGGATATATTGATCAAATTAAGGCCTGGGTTAAAAAAAAAAGAGTAAAGACTGAACAGAACTTTTTGTACAGAATAAAACCCAAATTTTATTCATATAAGTCTAAAATTGAAACAAAGCCTTCCGTCTAACAAGACCCCCTCCAAACAAAATTGTAAAATACTTAGATAACCTTAAATGAAGTTATATGAATACACACATGTGCATTATATGTATTGCTATATATGATGATTCACAAAGACATTTTTTTAAAATGAGGAAAGGAAATTTGCAAGATATATTGTATATATGAGAGAACTGGGTCAAAGTTCAGTCCAAAAGCAATTAAAATGGCACAGGTTTGCTTTGTATTCCGAACTAGCAAGAAGCCTCTCAAGAGATCGTAATTAAAACCTGTCAAGCTCAAATTAAGTTGTTTAGAAAGACTCAAGAAAGCTTTTAAAGCACTAAACGCCTCCATTAATATGGAAAAAGTCAGGAGATAGGCGGAGATTAGAATGGTTTAAAGTTCTGTGGGCACACATTTTAAGAAGGCAAAATGTGGCAATTAGAAGGAAGATATCAATCAAGAGACTTTAGGTTATAAAGAAATAAATTGAATGGACCTGAAGATCCCAATAACAATCTAGAGGTGGTTATTTCCTGTCAGAATTTCATTTTTCAAAAAGATATCTATTTATTATTTATGAATTGATTCAGTATCAGTTATAACCACAAACAGGATGCACTCTTTGTCCTTAGAACAAGCGAACACAAATGAGAACGCTGAAAGATCCTGACCAAATCCAACGTCACAACTGGTATTACCTGACCCTCAATCGCTCCAGTAGCAATCAATCAATATACAGCAGCCTCTCCAACTTGGTGTCCTTCAGTTATGTCTTCCAGCAGCCATATTGGTTTAGGATTCTGGGAACTGTAGTCCCAACAAATCTGATGGTCACCAGGTTAGGAATCAATTCCGTAGAATATCCCCCCCCAAATCTTCTGCAACATTCAGTTTCAATAGCAGACGCTCTGAGAATTTTCAGTAAAAAGAATAATGCAACATTGATTTTTTAAAAAGTATAGATTTAATATTAACTGAATTTTACTTACACAAATGTGAAAACTAGTGCTACAAAGAAGTGGTTCTGAACCTGTTTATACATCCTGCACAAAGAAAGAGAATTCCTGTTCAGAGCTACAACACACTAGAACGCTTCAACGTTTAGACCAGGAGACAGCAGAGAGACTTCCTGGGCCAGCCAGATTAGCTTCCATGTTTTCCTTTTTTTACCCAAACATTTGCGAAGAACTAATGAACCTGGAAGAAATGACCTTGCTCTTTACTGAACAAAAAAAGGAATTATCCACAAAATGTCAAATGGCATCATGAACTAATCAGGCAATATATTAACCCACACAAAAAAAGATCAGCTACAGATATTTTGAGAGATTTTGAGAAAAGTTCATGGATTATAAGTATCTGGAAGCCAGATTTGAAAGAACAAAATGATCTCAAGGGAGAAGGAGGAGGTTGCATAGTCCATGTTATTACTTTTGAATTAGCTTGAATTATTTTTTTTACTACACCCTCCCCTCCCTGCACTTTATTAAAGTGAACTTAGCGCTGAGAGAATAGGTTTTAATGGATTCCAAAGAAGGAAAGCAGAAATAGACTTAACCAAATCCAACCTTGGTATTTTTTGACCGGGGGTGGGTGGGGGAGGAGGAGGTCAATTCAAGTTCAGATGGAGGAGATAACACACAAACTATAGTATAAATGCAACACCAAGCTGTAGAAACATGGTTACAGATGCACTGTCCAAGGAAAATAAACCACATCATGGGTTAGCGTTACATGTTGGCATCTGAGCAAGGGGTTGACAGCAATTACCTGGGCTTGAATGTTAAGCAGCATCAGGCCTGGTTAGTACTTGGATGGGAGACAGATGGCAGGGGATATCAGGGCATAGACTAGAATGGAAAGTTGTAAAAACATCCTTGAAGAAGGCAACAGCAAACTACCTCCATACTATTGCCAAGAAAACTATGGCTGTGCTCAGGTAATCACCCAGAGTCCAGCTTGACTTGAGAGTGCCTTTACTTTTGTGCGTTTGTGTGTGAATTAGTTTTTCGTTCTTCTCATGGGCAATTGCAAGGGTGTCTACAGAGAAGGTTGAAGAGGGGCATATGATGAAAATAGTGTGGTTCCAATACCTCTATCCCTTTTGGATACACATCATGATGCACATACAAAATGGGTAGAGCTTGTGTTGTGACAAAAACATTGGATCCTGTGGATGTTTCTGGGCAATTGGTTTCCATGATAAATCCAAAAAATGGGGGAATTGTCTGGGGAACTGGTTTCCAAGGAAAGACCAAACAAAACCAAATTTCTAATATTTTATCAGATTACCAATTAATCAAAAGGAAGAAGAGGACAGGCACTGAAAATAAACAAACAAAAATTGGGAGAATATTTCAAGTGCCAGCATGGACTATTATACTGCATAGAAGCCCAATGCACTCCAGAAAAACTGTTTTCAATGTCACTGGGTTTACCAGCTAAAACATTATGGTTAAGAGTTTATTTGAGCTTCAGTAAAATACAGTATTTCTTCCAGGTGCATGTTTCCCCTTTTTAAACCAGTTAATCCAAGTATTTTTAATCAGAAAAGTATCTGTCTTTTGTTAAAAATTATTTTATGATTAAGCTAAGGTGGCCAGCATTGTACTCAGAACTTATTCTAACACAACTAATCACTATTCCTTACTCCAGGGGTGGGGAACCTTTTTTCTGCCAAGGGCCATTTGGATATTTATAACCGGGGACTGGGGGGCGGGGTTTCTGGGATTCCCGTGGACCGGGGGCTGGAGTTTGTGGGCGGGACCCAATCACAAGAACTGGGGGGCGGGGTTTGTGGGCGGGAGCAAATCGCGTGGAAGGGGCGGGGTTTGTGGACGGGAGCCAATCGCGTGGAAGGGGCGGGGTTTGTGGGTGGGAGCCCCGCAGGCCTTATATGGCCCGCGGGCCTGACGTTGCCCACCCCTGCCTTACTCTGCAATGACTTTGAAAATACAACAGGAGGAGGACACAAGGAAGCAGACCACTAATGACAAGCCTCCCTAGCAAGACTGTCACTGCCTACCCATCCAAACGTTGCTCCTGATGATGCCCATGATAATCATCTCCACAGAATCTCCCCAGCAGGCAACAATGCTGGGAGACCACAATGACACCCTGAAATCCAGAGCATACTAATATGGTGTGGAAAATTCCAAATGAAGTGTTTAGGGCATGCTTGTGTGTACCTGCAAGGAACAAAAAGAAGAGATGAAAACATACACAGTCTTTGGGGAGCTGATATAATATTTCCAATTTTGGGGTGGAGGATATTTGTAATAACTGACAGAAGCTTCTTCTTTTCCTTTCTTTAAAATGCTATTTGCTACTCCAAGTGATGCCTCTGACCTCTTTGCCCTTCAGTGTCTCTCTCTCCCCCTCTCCTCCTCTCTCTTTTGCTCTCTTTATATTAGAAATAAAGTAACTAATTGGTCCATAAGTCTTTTTTTATACCCCGTAAAAAAACACTAATTCAAATATTGACAAGCAACACATAGTAGTAATCCACGGTTACAATTTACATTTAATTTTATCTTTCTGATACGGTAGAATTCTTCTGACTACCCTTCTTCTTCCCCTAGATACAGTGTCCATAATTATTGCTTTGATAAATTCCCAGTATTAAATATACCTAAATAAAATATATGTATCTTTGACATTGATTAATTTCAGATCTAAAAATAACAATTAGTAAGACACACCCAAGTGGATTAATATTTCACATTCCAAACTGCATCTCCAATAACAAGGTGAGCATAATCAAGCATTACTGGACACTGTCAGAGATGACCAGTATGCACAAAACAAAATTTTATGCTGCATTAACCATATTTCAAGATTAAAAGGCCCCAGTTCCACAATTTTTAAAACAACGGGTGATGTTTGCAAGAATAGGTCATTCAAGCTCATTATACCAACTGTTGCATACATAATGAATACAACTTAGTCTACTTCTTTCAACTTCTTATAAAGATATAAGGAACCCCAGTTAACACTCCCCAAACATTTTTAAAAAATGGAATTTCAACACAACAATAGTATCAGAACAATAGACTCCAAATAACAAGTGCTTACATTGAACAAATAGCCAGGAAGCACTAAGAGGTAAATCAAACTCAGTTTACAGTTCAATAAAAGATTTAAAACTGTTTCAGCAGAGGCAAACTGGTCCAAGGTGAACTTATGAGAGGCCCAATTTTATCCCCCCAAAGGATTTACTACCTATTTTGCATTACAGTTATCACACCCCATAAAATAGATTTTTCATGGGTGAAAGGATAAAAAAATATGCCCTTTAACTGCCCTGCAGAAGATGACGTAGCATCTTCCCAAGGAATTGGCTGATCATATTTCCTTGACACAAAAATGGGACATTAGGATGGCAAAACGGGACGGGGTCTTACTGTATGTAATATTCCGTATTCATGAAAAAAGGGGTCCCCGCCCCCCAGTCCACATGATTGGCTCCCGCCTGCAAACCCTGCCCCCCGGTCCATGCGATTGGCTCCTGCCTGCAAACCCCACCCCCTGGTCCGCATGATTGGCTCCTGCCTGCAAACCCCACCCCCCGGTCTGCGCGATTGGCTCCCGCCTGCAGAACCCGCCCTCCTTTGTCGTGCACTGATAGGCAGGAGGGCTTCCTCTTCCAGGCTGCCTCCAATCGGCAGCTCCGGCTCGGATCCTCCTTCCACGCCAATCCTGCCGGGTTTAAAAAACGGGAAAAAATTTAGATTTTTATCAAAACGACAGGACGGTTGAAAAATGCTAAAAAAACGGGACTGTCCCGTTCAAAACGAGACGTATGGTCAGCCTACCAAGGAACCACCGGGGAACACATACTGTTGTCCCCATATACTTTTCCTATCCATGTCTCTTCACAGACATAATGAGACAAGTGATTCTGAATTAAAAATAACAAAAAGTTACTTCTAAAAAAGGAGACAGAAGAATGTAAGTTCTAGCTGCTTGCCCAAAGCAGAAAGTTATGCAACATACATCCTCATGCTTGCTTCCCTGAAATGGGACTGTGAAGGTAGGTACTGTATGCACTTTGGCCACAGATGCACCAGACATATTCACTCTTCCAACAAAAAAAACAAGCGCTTCTTCCAGCATAGCTAAAGCATAGCCAGTGACTTACGCTTATAGTCAGATGGGTTATAGCAGTGCTTTTCAAAGTGCTGCCGTTGGCGACACACCAATGGTGGCAGCGGCGGCGGTGCAGGGGGGGGGCGTGGTGGTGTACATGGTGGCGGCGGCAGCCTCGCTAAAACGTGGAAGCACTGATGGCACGCCGCTGCCATCGTCGCTGCCGCCATTCACACTTCCGCCACCGCGTGTTCCCCCGCGCCACCACTGCGCGCCCGCGCCGCCGCTTCACGACACACTAAACTGTGTGTTGCGACACACTAAAGTGTCACGACACACAGTTTGGAAAGCTATGGGTTATAGAGTAGGCAGACAAGGGTTCAAAACCTCTGGCATGCCAAAACAAATAGAAATAGACTACACTTTTTGCCAGGGAAAAATGCCAGCACCAAGCAGTTTTACAATCACAGTAAATGTTTAGGACCGGAATCAGCAACCTTCTCATGCAGCAAGTATCAATCTGCAGGTCTGGGGGATGTTATAGGAAGGGCCATAAAAAGTAAAATTTAAAATATGGAATGGTCCAAATCTCATGTGATCTTGAGAGATCTGGCCATTGAGTGAGAGAGAGGGAGGGAGGGAGAGAGAGAGATGACGTTTATGGGTGCCATCTATCAGCATCATTATTGGAGGCACCATGTTGTGGATCTTTGGGTCAGGAAGATTATCCACAGAGCACATATGCTGCAAATCTGCCAGTTCATATCTTCTACGTCATGAATGATTCCATGAAACGCTGAAAACATCCAATACAATGCAGATCTATTATTCTAAAATATTGAAATAAATGTTTTCAATCGGAGCCAGATGAGAAGTAAGAAACACGCTCTAACAACTGGCTCAGAGAAAAGAAGCCCTGCACTCTGGACCACAGTGCAGTGGAAAGTTCAAGATCATCATCATGGGTTTGAGAAGAACATTTACACATGCTCTTGACTCATTGTAAAAAACCTTTTACAAAGTCTTCCGATTTGCAAAGCAGATCACAAGAAACGACAGATGTTCCCGTGGTCATGTTGTGTTTGGTGATGCTCAGAAATTCTGAGGGGCAGCCCTGCTGCCACATGCCTCCAAAACTCAGCACAAAATAACAGGCAAGACCCATCTTATAGGAGAGAAAAGTTATTATTTTCATATCACATTTTGTGGAAGGCAAGCTCGGCTGCCTACTTGTAAATACCCCTGGAGTTGATTCCCATTCTGTAAGGTGTGCACCTGGCATCTATATGTTAAACCCTGTCTTGGAAAGCCTTGTTAAAAACAGTCATTTCAAACAGAAAAGATGAGACAGCAGGATGAGAAGCCCGTCTTCCCACACAATAAAAGTAACATTGTAGCCACACAGAAAATTAGTCTCTTGGGGCTCAGTCCATGAGTAATATTCCATTTCTTCCTGTCCATCATCATGCACAAGCAATATAGTTCTGAACTGAAGGAGCCCAATGCGGGTCTGAAGACCACTGGGGTAAAAATGTCACTTGGAAAGGTCTAAAGATTAATCCAATATATAGACAAAAAAAAACTAAAGAACTTCATCCCCAAGATAACAATATGACCAGATGAACACATTTATAAAAATATATAGATTTAATACTTAACTCTGGTTTAAAAAAAATAATTGAAAGAAGCCAAACTGTTGCAGATAATGGTACAAAGCCTATAGATGCATAAAGAGAATGGGCAGCCCCATATAATGCCTGAATCACAAAATGCAGAATGAAAAATAACACAGAAAGACCACCTTTTTCATTATGAGTCTGTTCACTTACTGAGGTCCTCTTGCAGGTCCTAATCCTAACAATGGCTGAGATATACAGTAGGCTCTTAAGAGGACCGTTGTAGTGACTGTACTTAAGCTGCAGTTCTCTTCAAAGGAAGACCCATCGTACTTTCTCTTTAATAACATTCCAGATGTTTTCAAACACTTTTCTCTTTAGGGAAGGCATACCTTGATCCTATCCTCCTGCTTTAATCATTCCTTTTTTAAAAAAATTGATTTTTTTTTGCATTACATTGTATTGTAAACAGGACGGATGTTTTCAATTGCTAAATTATTGACCATGTTGCAAGCTGCCTAGAACTCCTTGGAGATAGGGCAGGGTACACATGTTTTCAAAGAAATAAACAAACATAAAATAAAATGGTTGTAACAACTAATCAATAAGCAAAAACCTCAAGAGGACAATAAAACATTGTTAAGTAAAGATCCTCTAGATTAAATTTACCTGGGCCACTCAATCAAATAGCCCAACGGTAGAGGGAACCATGCTATCAAAAAATGGGGCTGGAAAACCTATGCAAAATCTACAAAAGTCAAAAAACAAATATTCAATAGCTGATCAAGACATTTCTTGGTCAAAATGTAAAGCAACCCAAATAAGCCAGTGCTAAAATAAACTGGACCTGCCAGTATCTACCAGTCATTCATCCAACAGTTGGCTATCAAGCTGCCTAAAGACTCATCCACTCTCCTTGTCCTGGTTCTGAGGCAGCTTGCTTTCTGTTTATGGAGTGCACATCCTCACAATGGAACTTCCATCGCAGGGCCAGCCTGACACCAATCTGGCAAGAAACCAGTGTTTTCCTTTGGAAAATGGAAAAGCCCTCCTCTAGGCAAACATTCTACATTGGGGGTGAGTGACTTGCAGGGTTCCAATTGGCCTGCTGCCTCCTCCTGTTTTATGCCTCAATGGCCATTTCTCCTACAGCTGCTGAAGAGACCAGAACTTCCCCAGCAACTGTTTTTCTTCTAAGATCAGAGGAGTACTGACATCAGGGAAAACCTTCCATGAGCTCACTATTCCTACTGGTAATCCCCCTGTGCAATCCACCACAGCCTCCTCTAACAATCTTCGCATTGGTAAATCTTCCCATACTGGCTGGAGAGCACTGCTGATGTTTCTGGGGCTGGTGGAGCAGGGAAGAGGCAGACAGCACAGAAGGAAAGGAATCCCCTTCCTGACTCCCTCAGCAGGAGCCGCTGCAAACGGTTGCTCCTTTGCTGGGCTTGTTTCGGAGGTGTTTTGGGAGGAATACTATGGGGACAGTTGTTTCTGAAGCCACATACTTTCCTCTCATATCAAGGACAGGAGGAAAGCACTTTGCCAGGAATGGTGGACAAGAGCCTGAAGTTTCTTCTGTTTATGACAGCAACTATGGTGACATTACAACACTACAAATCAGTCTGTGTGTGTTGTATGGAGTAGAAGTAAATTTCTGGTGCTCTGACACAAGGCAAGACACAAGCAAGATGTGATACCAATTGAAGAGAATATTTGTAGCTCAGGGTTGAACTGTGGAGTCCTTGGTCCCTTTTCGCACTGAAGATGTTGCCTAGCCTGGCAATGAAACGTCTGCAAGAAAACAACAAGGCTCAGAGAGCACCAAGGACTCCACAAGATGTGGTCTCAGATCTGCAGATGATAAATTATAGGGGAAGAGAATCCATCCTCTCACTGAAAGTCCTCTTTGTGTAGTTACAAGTTGTGGAGAAGACATCTACAACCATTATAAGAACAGTGACACAACTCAGGGAGTTGTAGGTTTTATTGAGCCTGTGACATGGAATACATTCTGAGAACATCACAATGAATGGGGGTAGAGACTTGATATATCCTTGCAGAATCCTTCTGCCTCGGAAAACTGCGTGGAAGAGATAAAACCTAGAAATACAGATTTTTCCATCAGAGCATCTCTGTGGACCCCCCAGGGCACCTACAGGCACCAAGATAAAATTCACTTCCCAATGACTGAGCAGTTCTCTCTCTCCCCTTTTTGATGGCTTCATTTCATTGCCTTGGTTTCTATCCTGCAAGGAAAAAATATAACTCATCAATGCTCATCCAAAGGTGTCTATCTGCATAGATAACTGTTAACTCCCCCTAAGATGGATCTACTCATTGGCATCACAAAGCATGAGGAGAGTTTACCTGGGCTTGGGCTATTGTGGTTAATAGGAGAGACTCTTTCTGCACAACTGCAGGTTTTGAGTTAGCAGAGGCCCAGGAAGCTTTATGCGGGGGGGGGGGGGGAAGCAAAGGAGTTACACTAACCAGGTATTTATGAGTGTTCTGCATATCCACTGATTTTCTTGTAGAGCTGGTTGGGAAGACGGGTAGAGGAAGTTCAAGAGCCTTCCATACTTTGCTCAACTGTGTGGTGTGTGCCATATAAGGCTGAAAAAGATAATACTAAGATTGGAAGTTGCTTGCATATGGAGGTTTTGACGCTGTAGATCTGTACTGTACCAAGAAGATAGTTGTTTTCATTGTTTGTCCCTTCTCACTTCATCTCCCAAGCCCCAGCTATATGGAATAAAGGGATCTCTTTTTTAAAAAAAACTCCTCCGAGTAAGCTCCCCACTTTTGTGGAGGGATGCAACTCAGTCACTGTCTTGTTAAACACTCAGAGAGATATAAGAGTGCTCACAAAACGTCTGGCCTCTCTTCTCCTCACCAAGGCGACAAAACCTAGTCTTCAGCAGAATGGAGTGGGGAATACTTTCAGGGACTCTACAGAAGGATGCAAAAAGTGTGGCTCACTAGAACCTTTTGGGTAGTCTCTAGGGCCTTCCCAGAATGGATAAGCCAAACATTCGGGACTTTGGGTGTTTTCTTTTTCATTGGGGGGGATTGGGGTAGGTTTAAAGGGTAAAAAGGGTGATTTAAAGGTGATTGAACCCTTAAAACTGCTGAAATGCCCCCCAAAATCCCTGACTTTGCCTATTGTTGAAATGTGGCCCTCAATATGCCATACAAACTCTGTTGTGGTCCAGCAGTATCTCTTTTTTGTTGGTGCCTGAGTTTCTGATCCCAAAATACACCCCAGGAAACTGAGGTACATCTCATTTCCCATAAAGAGATCCTACCAAAAGGTTATTTCCATTCAGGGAGGAAGAATGTATGCAACCGGCCTAGATGAGAGAGAACTGGGCTTATAAATATTGTGACTATTTTTGTAATTATTTATTAATTTAAATGGATTTCCCTCCTTCCTATAGGAAGCTCTGAAGCAGCAAGAAGAGCCCTCAGCAGGCATCTTCAGTCTTGGGAGAAAGGGGCCCTACAGTGCTGAAAGAGGTATAAAGTAAAATAGAAGTGTGTTTAATAGCATGTGTAGTCCTTTACCAGATAATCATTTTCCCTCTCCATCTCAACTTCCTCATGCATTATTCTGAAAAGGAGAGAAATATACTGCTACTTCATAACATATGTTTTGCCTATGTTAACCAAAGGATAACAAAGTCTTACCTAGTTTACTGGAATAAACCAAAAACATGTATCTTTATGCGTAACAAAAAATAATGAATTTTTTGGACTCAGAGACATTCTCCCTAAGGTGAATTTTCAATTCCACTGTACTAATATCAATGAGACTAAACAGAAAGCAGATTTAATAATGTATAATGTATAATACCACATTAGACTGTCACTGGAAAAGAACTGGGTCTAAATATTAAACACAGCTTCAGTTTTTAAAAACCTAAAGAGCTGCCATAGTGCATTTGTATTATATCTACAGTAGATCCAGCCTATCCTGTTTAAAAAGATAACATCTTTCTTCTTGGCCAAAGTCTGCAACACTAATATTCCATTTTTTTTGTCAGAAGCTGATGCAGTGCAAATATGTTTGATTGGATAGGGGTATTTGCCTAAAACATTTTCACAGGATGGTGTAGAACAGTGCTGACCAAATTCTCAATGAGAGTAGCAAGAGGGAACACCTAGCCAGAAATGCATCATCAGTTTTAAAAGCATTTGCTACAGTGCCAGTTTGGTGTAGTGGTTAAGGCATCAGGCTAGAAACCAGGAGACCATGATTTCTAGTCCACCTTAGGCTGGGTGACCTTGGGCCAGTCACTCTCTCTCAGCCCTTGGAGGGAGGCAATGGCAAACCACTTCCGAAAAACCTTGCCAAGAAAACTGCAGGGACTTGTCCAGGCAGTCACCAGGAGTCAAAAACTGACTCGAAGGCACACACACACAGTCTGAAAAGAAATACAGTACATTGTATTTCCTCATAATAGAAGGAGAGGGCCAAATGGGACTAATGTGCAGATTGTCCAGGTATAAACTCTTCATGGGCACCTTCAAAGCTCTGTTCTTCCTCCTTGTGGCCTTTATTCTAAAATTTAACTTGGACCAGAAGCAAGCTGCGAACCCTTCAAATAGAGGACCAGCCACTGGAAAACATGAAAAGTCATGTAGAGCAGAGAAGATTTTATAACTTTATGGAAAGTTCTGGCATAAAAAGTTCTGATTCATCTACTGTTCACACATCTCCCTCCCTCACCTTCTCAAATACGATGTAAGTTCTTCATACTAAAAATGCTGCTTTTATGTAGAGTTGCACATCTATTCATCCCCGTCAAGCATTCTAAAAAGCTATTGGGGAAGCAATGTTTCACTCGAAGATCTTTCTCTGCTAGGACCTGAAATGACACAGCTCAGAATTTCCCCCCAATAAACTAGCACTCTAAGTTTGCACTTCATTTCTGTTTAAAAAAAGAAAAGAAAAACCTTGGGCAATTAGGTTATGCATGGATATTCCAGTGGGGGAAATGTGTAAGCATCCATTTCAAGTATTACAGAAAAACTGTCAGCTTTTTGTTCCAGTGGGGCTGAAGGGGAAAAATGAGAGGAAGGCAAAGCCCTTAGAAATTACTACTTCAAAGTAGTGTGGTCACTGTTCAGAAACTGTGACTCTTTGTAAGATGATGGAAGAGAGAAAGTGTGAGTTACGGGGAAAAGCCTTGTTTGAGGCTCTGTGGGCCAGATGGGGAGGCCTGCTGAACCAGGTTTGGGCATGATCAAGGGGTTCTGTACCTACGCACTCCCTTATACTACAAATCCCTCATGTCATTAGATTTTGGGATACCTCAAGCTTTTATGTTCTCCACTGGATCAAACTCACTGGAAGTACAATTTGTGTTTCCACAAATTGTTGTTGTTGTTTATTTGTTAAGTCGTTTCCGACTCTTCGTGACTTCATGGACCAGCCCACGCCAGAGCTTTCTGTCGGCCGTCACCACCCCCAGCTCCCCAATGGTTGAGTCCGTCACCTCCAGAATACCATCCATCCATCTTGCCCTTGGTCGGCCCCTCTTCCTTTGGCCTTCCACTTTCCCTAGCATCAGCTTCTTCTCCAGGGTATCCTGTCTTCTCATTATGTGGCCAAAGTACTTCAGTTTTGCCTTTAATATCATTCCCTCAAGTGAGCAGTCTGGCTTGATTTCCTGGAGTATGGACTGGTTTGATCTTCTTGCAGTCCAAGGCACTCTCAGAATTTTCCTCCAACACCACAGTTCAAAAGCATCTATCTTCCTTCGCTCAGCCTTCCTTATGGTCCAGCTCTCGCAGCCATAGGTTACTACAGGGAATACCATTGCTTTAACTATGCGGACCTTTGTTGTCAGTGTGATGTCTCTGCTCTTAACTATTTTATCAAGATTTGCCATTGCTCTCCTCCCAAGAAGTAGACGTCTTCTGATTTCCTGGCTGCAGTCAGCGTCTGCAGTAATCTTTGCGCCTAGAAATACAAAGTCTGTCACTGCCTCCACTTTTTCTCCCTCTATTTGCCAGTCATCAATCAAGCTCGTTGCCATAATCTTGGTTTTTTTGAGGTTTAGCTGCAACCCAGCTTTTGCACTTTCTTCTTTCACCTTCGTCATAAGGTTCCTCAACTCCTCCTCGCTTTCAGCCATCAAAGTGGTATCATCTGCATATCTGAGATTGTTAATGTTTCTTCCAGCGATTTTAACTCCAGCCTTGGATTCCTCAAGCCCAGCATGTCGCATGATGTGTTCTGCGTACAGGTTGAATAGGTAGGGTGAGAGTATACAACCCTGCCGTACTCCTTTCCTAATCTTAAACCAGTCCGTTGTTCCGTGCTCTGTTCTTACCGTTACTACTTGGTCGTTATACAGATTCCTCAGGAGGCAGACAAGATGACTTGGTATCCCCATACCACCAAGAACTTGCCACAATTTGTTATGATCCACACAGTCAAAGGCTTTAGAATAGTCAATAAAACAGAAATAGATGTTTTTCTGAAATTCCCTGGCTTTCTCCATTATCCAGCGGATATTGGCAATTTGGTCTCTAGTTCCTCTGCCTTTTCTAAACCCAGCTTGTACATCTGGCAATTCTCGCTCCATGAATTGCTGGAGTCTACCTTGCAAGATCTTGAGCATTACCTTACTGGCATGTGAAATAAGTGCCACTGTTCGATAGTTTGAACATTCTTTAGTGCTTCCCTTTTTTGGTATGGGGATATAAGTTGATTTTTTCCAATCTGATGGCCATTCTTGTGTTTTCCAAATTTGCTGGCATATGGCATGCATCACCTTGACAGCATCAGCTTGCAAGATTTTAAACAGTTCAGCTGGGATACCGTCGTCTCCTGCTGCCTTGTTATTAGCAATGCTTCTTAAGGCCCATTCAACCTCACTCTTCAGGATGTCTGGCTCTAACTCACTGACCACACAGTCAAAGCTATCTCCAATATTATTATCCTCCCTATACAGATCTTCCGTATATTCTTGCCACCTTTTCTTGATCTCTTCTGCTTCTGTTAGGTCCTTACCATCTTTGTTTTTGATCATACCCATTTTTTGCCTGGAATTTACCTCCAATGTTTCTAATTTGCTGGAAGAGGTCTCTTGTCCTTCCTATTCTATTGTCTTCTTCCACTTCCGCACATTGCTTGTTTAAAAATAATTCCTTATCTCTTCTGGCTAACCTCTGGAATTTTGCATTTAATTGGGCATATCTCCCCCTATCACTGTTGCCTTTTGCTTTCCTTCTTTCTTGGGCTACTTCCAGTGTCTCAGCAGACAGCCATCTTGCCTTCTTGGTTTTCTTTTTCTTTGGGACGTTCTTTGTTGCCGCCTCCTGAACAATGTTGCGAACTTCTGTCCATAGTTCTTCCGGGACCCTATCTACTAAATCTAGTCCCTTAAATCTATTCTTCACCTCCACTGCATATTCCTTAGGAATATTAGTGAGCTCATATCTAACTGATCTGTGGGTCTTCCCTATTCTCTTTAGTCTGATTCTAAATTTTGCAATAAGAAGTTCGTGATCTGAACTACAGTCAGCTCCAGGTCTTGTTTTTACCGACTGTATAGATGTCCGCCACCTTTGGCTGCAAAGGATGTAGTCAATCTGATTTCGGTGTCGACCATCTGTTGAAGTCCATGTATAAAGTCGTCTTTTAGGTTGTTGGAAGAGAGTGTTTGTTATGCACAGTGAGTTGTCTTGGCAAAATTCTATCAGCCTATGTCCTGCTTCATTTTGTTCTCCCAGACCATGCTTGCCTGTAATTCCAGGTGTCGTCTGACTACCCACCTTAGCATTCCAGTCTCCTGTAATGAAAATAACATCTCTTTTTGGTGTATTATCCAGTAGGTGCTGCAGATCCTCATAGAACTGATCTACTTCTGCTTCTTCAGTATCTGTGGTTGGGGCGTATATTTGGATCACTGTGATGTTAAATGGTTTCCCCTGAATTCGAATTGAGATCATTCTATCGTTTTTTGGATTGTATCCTAGTACTGCTTTAGCCACTTTATTATTAATTATGAAGGCTACTCCATTTCTTCTGTGGTCCTCTTGTCCACAGTAGTAGATCTGGTGGTCATCTGATGTGAAGTGGCCCATTCCAGTCCATTTCAGTTCACTGACACCTAAAATGTCTATATTTAATCTTGACATCTCACCAATAACCACATCCAATTTGCCCTGGCTCATAGATCTTACGTTCCAGGTTCCTATGGTGTGTTGATCTTTAGAACACCGGATTCGTCGTTCACCACCAGCACCGTCGGCCGCTAGCCATCCTTTCGGCTTTGAGCTAGCTGCGTCATCACGTCTGGGGCTAGTTGAACGTATCCTCTGTTCCTCCCCAGTAGCATTTTGACCATCTTCCGACCTGGGAGTCCCATCTTCCGATGGTATACCGACATATCTTTGGTTGTACTGATCCATTTAGTTTTCATGGCAAGAATACTGGGGTGGGTTGCCATTACCTTCCCCAGGGATCGTATTTAGTCTGACCTCTCTGCCACGACCTTCCCGTCTTGGGTGTCCCTTCACGGTTTAGCTCATGGTTTCATTGAGGTGCTCAAGCTCCAGCACCATGACAAGGTAACAATCTCCTTTGCTGGAGTTCCACAAATTACCACGAATTAACCATTGACTTGTGTGTGTAGATCTCTAATTTCATGATCGTGGTTGCTGAGAATGGTGCTATTACCATCACAGCAATCACTGTGGCTATATACTGTTTACATGAAGCAACTGTTCATTCAAAGAGCACCATTTGTGTTTGGCTAAGACGACAGTCAAGTGGGCAGCCTCATCATCTCTGAACAAGGTCCCATATGATTCTTTTGTGTGTGTTCAGACTTTAGAACTTCTGTTGTCAAATGTTTCTTGTTGCTTCTCACCTGCAAGGGTTTAATTTTTGTCTTATTGCAATTGTTTTTATTTTCTTTTAAATTTTGTTCGCCGCCCAGAGTCACTTGTTGCGAGGGGCGGCCATACAAATTGAATTAATAAATAAATATTAAGGAAGTGGTTTGGACTTGCATTTGCCATACTTAAATCACCTATCATATTCTTTTGTGTTCATTACTAGAAAAACTATGAGTTGGGATTTCTGATTTTTGAGTTCCCCTTCATTTACCATTGTTCATGGATGCCACTCTTAACAGTCAGATTTTGACATGGCGCTTTGTAAGATATGCTCATTATGAATAGGCATAATTGCTTGTAGGACCGAAATTATATGAGTTGCAACAGGACAGCAAAGTTCTATGCATTGAGTTTTTACACCACTAAGGAATAAATGCATTCCAAAACAACTGTAGGAACCTCCATCCTCTAAAAGCAATCAAGTAAAGTACCATTCACTATTGTCAATTAGTGGCATCTTGATGAGAAAAAATTATTTTTTAAAATTTTGTTCTATTATACTATTGTAAGACATAATATATTATTTTGATACAGTTATATTATATATTATTTTATACACTATTGACTAGAGATTATTAACACTCTAATGTTTAGATAATTTAAACCTTTAAATATAAAGAGAAATAAGAGGTTTATATCAGTGTTAACTATGATTTGAGATGTCGATATTCATAAGCATAAAGTCGTTTAAATTTTACATCCAAAGCTAAATATAGCATTAATAAACAACTGCAAATTACATCAAAATATTTTGTATAATAAAGATTTGTCTTAAGCTGAGTACTTAATACAGGTAGTCCTTGTTTAGTGACTGATTCTTTAGCAACCATTCTGAGTTACAATGGTGATGAAAAGTAACTTTGTGACCAATCCTCGCATTTACAACCTTGGAAGGTCTGTAAAGCAAAAGAAAGCTGAAGTAAGATTGTAAGATTAGTTGCAGTTTCACTTAGCGACTGCTTTGCTTAATGACCAAGTTGCTGGTCCCAACTGTGGTTGCTAAATGAGGACTACCTGTACTAAGGTCTCCACTGTATTGTTACTTATTCTTTGTACATGTTAAAGAAATAGAAAAAATAAACAAAACAAAATAAACAAAATGTTTTTTAAAAGGCTATTTGGCTTCTAGCTTCCCCATTTTTGTGCCTCTACAAATCTGTGGTGTTTATAAACATTTAGGCCTCCTTAGATGCCTAACTGTAAGAATTTATACTTGCCATCCTGCATAATATATTTTATGTATGGGAACCATTCCTGCCTAAATTTGGTTAAACGTCTGTTGTGAATATATACTGTTAATTTTGCCACTGCTCTATATTCTCCAAGTTCCAAGTTCCCAATCAGATGTTGTCAGAATTGTATTGTTCTTCTACTGTTGGGAAAAATTTATTCTCGCTGTTGTGAGCATGTATCTCAGTAAATCATGATATTTCTTGTTGGTGTTTTCTGGGATTATACCTAATAAGAAAAAATGTAATTTCATTTCAAATTTAATTTCCAAAAATGTCTGCATTGTACTACTATGTATATCTTTCCAGTACTTTTGAGGGTTTTTTTTTTACATGTCCACCACATGTGGTAAAATGTACCTTCTGTTTAATGGCATTTCCAACCTTTATTATTGAGTGATTTATCTATCTTGAAGATTATTAATGGAGTTGCGTTGCCATTTCTACTGGTTACAAAAATGCTCACACAATGATCCAAATTTGAAACTTTTTGGTTCCCTATCAACTAATTATATTCCAGACACGTTCTTCAAATGAACAGACTTCCAAAGATGAAACTACTCTTTCTTGATTATTTTTAAATGGTGTTCTGAAAATGCAGCTTAAAGTATCTCAACCACTGCAGAACTTTGACAAAATTTAGTGATGATCACAGTCTACATATCAGGAAGCAGTAATACATCTTGATAATATCCTCCTATGGATTATTAGGAAAACCTAATGTAGTGGAACACAGTGCAATACTGTAGCTATTTCGGGGGGGGGAAAGAAGCAGCAGCAGCAGCAGCAGCAGCTTGCACATAAAAGTCTTTGAACATTCCCATCAAACCTAACAGGACACAATTCTAGCTGGACCTCTTACCACAATGGTACTTTCTTACCTCCCGCCCCACTAAAGAGGCTAAAAAGGGTTATGAGCATCATATGTTTGCAAGGCAGAAACCCACTAATGGAAAAGAAGCACCTCCCCTAAATATTGCCATAAAGAAATGTAGAAGAGGAGGAGATGTTTTGAAAACAGAGTAAGAAAAAGCAGACTGCGCTAAAAAGAAGAGTCTGAAAGATATGAGGTTTTCAACTTTATTAATTTTTTAATGGGGAAGGAGGAACAAATACACTACCAAGGGCAGGCATCAATGGTGAGGTAAGAAATTAAAAACAGCGAAGGACGAACTGTTTATGAAAAGTGTTGTCTTTTTGGGCTAAAGACAAGTTTAAAAATGGGAATAGGGCTGCTCCTTGTGCATTAATTAGGGTTATGATATGGAAAGTATTTTACAAAGCTTTGGCTACCTTTCTTGGAGGCTAATGAGCTCTTCTACTTACTTACTAAAAAGCAAAGCTGTTCACTGTTTACAAGAGAGATGTGCATCTAGCTTTGACTCATAATAAAAGTGTGGTCTAGCTGTTACAAAACTGGGAAATCCTGTAGGGGCTTCAAGCTAAAACATGACTGATCCTGATCCACGTTGAATCTGTACACAGAAGTGGAGTTCGCTATCCAGTAGTTGCTTTGGCCGCACAGAGGCAAGTAACTCTGCCTTGACACAGCAAAGCCCTTGAAAGGGGTGAGTCACTTGGCCCCAGTAAAAGTTTGGCCACTCTGCAGCCTCACTTCGAAGGGGAACTGCTCAGATCTCTGATGAAGTAAAGGCTCTCTCTTCTCACACACTATTTCGCTATTTTCCCCCACTCTCTTTTAGTTGCAGCAATATTAAGAGGGAGCAGATTTGGTCAATTTTAATTTACCTTAGAAATTACATCATTTTCTGATCTGGGGGGGAAGCCCCCCTCCCCCAAAGACAGCTTCCTCACTTTTAAGTGATGGAAACTCAATTTGCATCATAATTACAACCAAGACTGCACAGTGTTACATTTAGTTAAAGCAGTAAACTACTATAATAAAAATGCACCTGGGGAATATTTAGAGAAAGCACTAATGATTTCTTCCCTTGTGGTTAATAAATTCACTTCCAGATCAATTTGTTCATGATAGAAACTTGAGAACATAAACAGTTACACAGACACATTAGAGTGTGTCTTTTTCAGTATAAATGATTTATTACAATGACTAGCAGCACATAAACAATTTAAAAAACAACTAATTAATTTTTTGGAAGAAAAGGAGAAAAAAATCTTCCCAACTCTGTCTTTGCATTACGTTTTACTTTTCAAAGTGTGTACTTTTTAATTAAATCCAAATGTCACGATAAATTTAAAGTGTTTTATTACCACTCTGCCTAACTAAGCTATCCATGCAAACACCCTTTCTATTAAGCCAGATGCAGGGCTGAAAGTGGCTGGGGAGGAAAAAGGGGGAAAGGAAAAGAGACGATCCATTTCAGGATTTGACAAGAGACTTGAAAAAGGGTTTAAATACCGCAAGATTTTTGGCAGGCATTTTCAGTTTTACCAGGGAAGCTGGTCAGCTAATTGATGCTTAATATCAGTTCCAAGTTTGAAAGCATCAGACTCCATTAAATTGTCCCTTCTGGGGTTGAAGATGTCAGGGAAGACTCTGGAAGAATTACACTTTTCTCTTGCCTGGAGTTTTATCTTAAATGTTTGAGAACTCTGACTGCAAAAAGCTGGTTTATAGCGTACATTAAATTTGATGTTTTGGATAAAGGGTCTCATCCTTCAATAGCAGTTGGATTTTGATGTTTATAGAAGCATCAAAAAGAGTAACTTACATACTCTCCTTTTACACCTCCACTATTACATTCAAACAGGCAATCCGTATGTTCCACCTAGGCAGCGATGTTAAGTTTTGGAAACCCATTGCTAGAAAAAAATCAGGTCACTGCTTCAGACATAACCATGAATACGTAAAGGAATATATCCCAATTATCTAGTGAAATCAGAAAGTTCTGGGGCAGATGAAGAAGTTTGCAGGCCACATCTGACCTGAATGATGCAAGCTTAGGCTAGAAAATATCCCCCAACTCATTCAATAGAGGCTGATCTGTAAACCAAAACACTGGTTGCACTAAACAAGCAAGCCATCTTTTAATAGATCATTTCTTCAATTAAACAAAACCATAACTTCCTGCCTTTACTGAAGACATAACACTGGCTAGGAAATTTTAGTAACTGTTTTTCATATACTCTCAAGACAACATGAGCAGCTTTCTCCATTACTTTCTAACATGGGTTGTCCACCAAAGTGAGGCAGTTGGTTCCTAGAAAGATATTGACCTGGCCCTGCTGGTTGCTCACAACTTTATTCCTTCCTCTACTTCACACCTTAATTCTAGGTTTCTTAAAATAGTTTTCCATGATGCTAAGAATGGGATAAATGACTTTCAAACAATGCTTATAAGCCATATTAAACCACAGTTGGACCCCATGACCCAAGGTTCAGATAGCACAAGAAATTGTGATTTAATAAACCAGGAAGTCTTGAGTTAAGGTGCATGTGAGAGAGGTAGAGGAGCAGGGGGATTTTGACTACTATATCATTTAATTATGCTAAAGAAATTACTTCCATTTTTTTTTTTTAGAAAAGAAAAAGATGTTGACACCCATGTGTACAGTGCTTGGGTTCTGAAATACATATTGTCTTTGATGGCGCAATCATCTTTTCAGCAGTTTGCAGGCTCCTGGGCTTCTCACACTTCATTTAATTTCAAAGGTAAGATATCTATCAAGAAATCCTTTCCTCTGGTAGGGGTGGGGGAGATATTGTTCTAGGTGCTTCCCTAAAAAAAAATGTTTGAGCTCACTCTTTATCAATGAAATGGAAAACTTGACTAATATTACTCTGTGTGGTCAAGGGTTAATGCAGCATTTTAAAACTGAGCTGTTTGCTATATGATTAATATGTTTTTGGAAAAAATCCTATTTTCTCCCCTTTATTATTGATTGCACTAGCATATAAAATAAAGGAGAAACAGAGAGAGAGAAAGAGGGAGAGAGAAAGAAGCGAGAGACATGATATTATATTGTCTACTCTAAAGCCAACGTTAATTGGTTTAAAAGAAAAAAAACAAAACAAATGTCTCTAAATTAAAATTTGTTATTTGAAATAGGTCTTACAATGATCACTGAAGCTTAGTAGAGAAACTCTCATACTGGCCAAGAATTGCCTCAACATGTTAATATAATTGAAATCCAAGTATCCATTTATAGAGGAGGGGGGGGGGGGGAGGAGGAGGAGGAAAATCAAGTGACGATTCAGGCTAGTTCTAAACTTCAAATAGACTGATGGAAAGTGGGATTTTTGCTCTGTTAACATTTCTTTCACACATACAAAAACGGTTTGAATATTGGTAATAGCTGGGTCTTTTTCTAAAACCATATTTGTGGGCCAAAAGTGCCTTGAGATGTCTCACATTCTTGGTCTTCTGGGAGCTGCCAGGACAGCTACTGAGTATGAGCATATGAACCACAAGCAGACTCCAGATATTGAAAAGAGGAGCTGGTCCACTAAACTTCTAGAGAATTTTTCTAGTCACCCAATGTCTTCTTCTCTCTTCCTTCAGCGCGTCTTTTCCGTCTTCCTTTTCTGAAGGCAAGAAGGGTTTTTTTAGAGCACAGCATTAAAATAAAAGGGAAAAAAGGCCAACCTCTGAACATACAGTACATGTATTGAGCAGAGGCCATTTGCCAAAAATGCCACCTGCTAGCATCCATACTGTTTGACTGAAAAAGCCTATTGAAAATTGCAAAGGACATACTCTAAAGCATTTCTAACAGAGATTATTTAATGATGGAGGGAGGCAGAAATACTCTGTATGCGAGCGACTTCTTTCAGATGGATTTCTCTTGTGTGGTTTTTTTTGGGGGGGGCTCCCCTCCCTCCATCTTCCTAAAGTTGAACAATTAAAACTTTGTTCCTTTTTTGTTTTGTTTTTAACTATTTTTATGGGCTTTCATGGAAGACCTCTGATAAAGTACAGTGGACAGAACTGGCTACTCTTCTGAAAGAGGACAAAAAGATGGATGGTTCCTCTGTTTCCCACTTGGAAATATCAGCTGTTCCAGTTACTGGCAGAAATCTAATGTTGACATCCTGAGCAACCCGTCTCACCCCATTTCAATGAGCACCAAACTAGGGCATAAGATACTATGGAGCCCTTTAATTTCCAAAATCTTACTTGAATGGCAATTTCTACTCCACACTCACATGTGGACTGTTTCCCTCTGGTCCCTTGTGGGTGGACCTGAGAAAAAGTGAGCACATTCCATTGGAGTAGAACCATAAAGAGGAGAATTGGAAATTGAACTGCTAATATAATAATGTCTTAATACAAAGTCATAGTGAGACTACACTTTTGTCAACACACCTTTAAAAAGGATATTATAATTCTAGAAAAGGTACAAAAAAGGTCGATCAAAACAACTGAATCAACTCCCCTACAAGAGCAAACTACAACAATTAAAGCTCTTTGGGTTGAATGAAGCAGGGAATATGTGGGAAAATATGATATAAAGGTATATAAAATCATGCATGGCATAGATATGGACAGAAAACTACATGTGGATTGGAACTAAAAGCATGGATCTCAGGTCTAACAGAAAGAAATATTTTCTCATACAGAGGATAATTAAGCTGTGAAATTTGTTGCCAGCAGTCACGGTAATGGCAGCCAATTTGAATAATTTTAAAAGGGGGTTGGATGGGTTTAATACATTCACTTGTCCCCCGTGTGTCTAGAATCCTGAATTCAGTGGACCTATGAATTCAGTGGACCTATGAATTCAGTGGACCTATGGCTGGAGTCTTCTGCTCTTATGGGCATTTCCTCCCAACATAGAGTCCTTTGTTCTGTTCTTCTCCTGCTCTTCATCCCTTCAGAATTTCAGAGCCAATGCCTCTTCCCAGGACTTTTGCTGTCTTTTGGTATGGTTGGGAACAGCAATCATTATATTTGACTTTTAGCATTGGAATTTTATGGGAACAGGGAGGAGATATTTTCGTCTTTTCTTTTCCCATGAAGTCCGTCATACATGCCTTTCTTCAAAAAGTATTCTGTACTTACCTATCACCAGACAAACAATGACCAGTCATCCAATCTGAACATTACTTTTCACCTTTTCCATCTTTCACACCCACTTATCAAAGCATCCCTGTATCAATGGGACTCATTTCTAAATATATACATATATGGTTGCATTGTCAACCACCCAATATATTTGTTTTTGACCATTAAAGAGACACTTTTATATTCATTTACCCAACTGTGTTGGTGTGAGGATGTCAGGTAAACTCCTCTTTCCTGCTTACATAATTTACAAAGGGAAAAAAATGGCAAATTGCTTGTGCAGCCTGAAGTCAATCCCATTGGTAACAATCATAATTGTGAGCTACCTATCCATGTTGAAATAACAAGGGGGGAAACTGCATCCTGCAGTTTCAGGTGCACTTTTGAGTGATTTGGTCTTGTCCAGTCATAGCTTCAAGTTACAGCTTATGTTTATGCAATGCTGGGAAGAAATATAACAGTTAAACATGTAAATGTGATGTCAAGTTATCTTTCTAAGCGATGGAATTTATCATTCAATGAAGAGTTTTGGCTTTCATAAAGAGATTAATCTTATATAAATGGAAACTTACCTTCTTCATGCTAAGGAAGGAATTAGGGATAAATGTCTTTATATTCTAAATATGAGAATAAATAATATATGCTCTATATGGACTAAATTTAATGATAGGTTAAAGGATTTAATTAATCTTATATTGCTACAAATTTTACACTATATGGATCTCACTTTTTATTAGTAGCTTTTTTCTTTTTTATGTTAGTTATTTTAATCAATATATGTAGATTTCTTTAAATTGTACAATCAGTAGTGTATTTAGTAAACATTAAAAAGGGGAGAAAATCTACAGTTCAGCTATATTAACAATTGAAGAGCATTACTAAAATAAGTATAAATAATTTGCAAGAACTTTGAAATAAAAAGTTGTAGCCGCCTATATTAATGTCCTGATTTAGGGTGAAGGAACACGCTGAGACTTGGTGTAAAGGCTCTAGTGTTTTATTGTTCTACTCTGCTAGACAGAATCCAGCTAAACTAAAATAAATTAGTGATGCTTAGAGAAAAGGCCCAAGAAACTAGGGCGGGGCCTTCTTTAGCCTCTTGGGAGGAAAGCAAAGCGATTCAGTACTGCGCATGCATTTATCCCCCTGGAGGGAGCCCCCTCCTTCACCAGTTATCTCCCTGACAATTAACAAATCAATGGTCTCGTGTTTTAAAGTATGTCAAACCCGTATTACAATCTTAAAATGAGATTCATTCATAAAAAAATTATTCATCTTTACTGGACAATCCCCTGGGTGTTCAGGAACGATTGGTGGTTTGACTGTTTTGTTGGAAATATAATAAATTTAAACCAATGTTAATGCCTATAATTTGGACTTTTTCTTTTCTCATGCCTTTGATTTCTTTCTCTTTCTTTTTCTTGTTTCTTTTGGGCACTCTGCATACGGTTGCTTATCCTGCAATGGCATATTGTGATAAGTATTTGTGTATGTACTGTATGTAAGTATAGATGAAAAACATTAATTGAATGAAATGTTTAGTTATGTTGTAGATTATGATGAATAAATGAAGGTCATACACAGAAATAGCAAGTAATATTTTGTTCACTTTATTATATGGGCTAATATTTTATGTTTAATATGGAACCATTTTTAAAAAAAAGAAGAAGAGAAAATGTATTACATATGCCAACATTTATTCATTTATTATTTATTTATTTATTTATTTTATATGACCGCCCATCTCCCCACATGGGGAACTCTGGGCGGTTCACAATAAATAATTAAAATAGAATCTAAAAATATATAAGACAACAATAATACAATACAATAAATAATTATAAAATCCAGATGGACGAAGGCATTCATTAATAGAAGGACGTTAAAATTAGGGAATTAGCCACCCCCATGAGGAGCTATCCCTTCCTCCTTCCCATGCCAGGCGGCAGAACCAGGTCTTCAGCTCTTTCTTAAAAGTTGGGAGGGAGGAAATCTGTCTCAACTCTGGGGGCAAGATGTTCCATAGAGTGGGCGCTGTCACAGAGAAGGCCCGCCTCCTAGACCCCATCAGATGGCATTCTCTAATTGATGGGGTTCGTAGCAGGCCCTCTCTGAATGACCAGGTGGGGCGGGTCGATAACATGGGGATAAGATGGTCCCTCAGGTATTCTGGTCCCATGCCATGTAGGGCTTTAAAGGTGATAACTAACACCTTGAATTGTACCCGGAAGCAAACCGGCACCCAATGCAGCTCGCGGAGCAACGGTGTTACATGTGCAGATCTTGGCGCACCCAAAACTGCCCGCGCGGCCACATTCTGCACCAACTGAAGCTTCCGGATAGTCTTCAAGGGTAGCCCCATGTAGAGCGCATTGCAGTAATCTACATGGGAGATGACAAGAGCATGAGTGACTGTACGGAGGGCATCGCGTTCCAGGAATGGGCGTAACTGTCGCACTAACCGAAGTTGTGCAAAAGCCCTCCTAGCCACGACTGCCACCTGCTCTTCGAGCAGGAGTTGTGAGTCTAGAAGAACCCCCAGATTACGCACCGGTTCCGAACGGGGTAGTGCTACCCCATCGAGAACCAAAGATGATAATTTCCTGGAAGACGCTAAGCCATCAATCCACAGCCACTCGGTCTTACCAGGGTTCAACTGAAGCCTGTTGTTCCCCATCCAGGCCCTCACAGCCCCCAGGCACTGGGACAGGGTGGACACTGCATCACTTACTTCACCAGGGATGGAGATATATAATTGAGTATCATCCGCATACTGATGATACCTCATCCCATGGTGTCGGATGACCTCGCCCAGCAGTTTCATGTAGATGTTGAATAGGAGAGAAGAGAGAACCGAACCCTGCGGCACCCCACACAGGAGCGGACGTGGTCTGGATCTCTCCTCCCCTATCACCACCGACTGGGAGCGGCCCCGGAGAAAGGAGGTGAACCAGCGCAAAACTATGCCGCCCCCCCCAACTCCCTAAGCCGCCCCCAAAGGATACCATGGTCGATGGTATCGAAAGCCGCTGAGAGATCCAAGAGAGCCAGGATGGA
The DNA here is from genome assembly GCA_023362775.1 of Charina bottae. NCBI lineage: Eukaryota > Metazoa > Chordata > Lepidosauria > Squamata > Charinaidae > Charina > Charina bottae. The sequence goes on along the minus strand of JALMGJ010000001.1, from coordinate 181,508,657 downwards.
TGCACTACCTCCATCCCGCTCCCGCCAGAGATCATCCGTAAGCGCGACCAATGCAGTCTCCGTCCCATATCCCGGCCTGAAACCTGACTGAAAAGGGTCAAGATAATCCGCTTCATCCAGGGTCCTTTGAAGTTGCAACGCCACCACTTTCTCAACCACCTTTCCCAAAAAGGGAAGGTGGGAGACTGGACGAAAATTGTTCAGGATGGAAGGGTCCAGGGACAGCTTCTTGAGGAGGGGGTGTACCAATGCCTCCTTGAAGGCAGTTGGAACCACCCCCTCCAACAAGGATGTATTAATCATAGCCTGGACCCATCTGCCTGTCACCTCCCTGGCCGATTTCACCAGCCAGGAAGGGCAGGGATCTAAATAACATGTGGTGGAATTAACAATTCGAAGGATCCTGTCCACTTCCTCAGGTCCAACAGGATCAAATCGTTCCCAGATAATAGGGCAAGACCACTCTCTCGGCATCTCCCCAGACTGCATTCCACGCATGGAGTCCAACTTAGACTGAATCCGAGCAATTTTATCCTGCAGGTGCTCAGCAAATTCTTCCGCATGGCCCTGCAGGTGGGTGGTCGGTACCACCCTACCCAAGAGTGATCGAGTAATCTTGAACAGGGCCGTCAGACGGCATTCTGCGGATGCAATAAGAGCGGAGAAATATTCACGTTTCGCCGCTCTTACTGCCACAAGGTAGGCCTTAATAGCGGCTCTAGATTGTGTTCGGTCCGATTCTGTCTTCGTCTTTCTCCAGCAGCGCTCTAGACGTCTCTTCACCCTCTTCAAGACCCTCAACTCCTCCGTAAACCACGGGGAGTGACGGGCCGAATGGGGCTGGAGAGGTCGCATCGGCGTGATCCTGTCCAAGGCACCGGCCGCCTCCCTATTCTAGGTTGCGGCCAGTACCTCCGCTGGACCGTGCAGCAGATCCTCGGGTATTACCCCCAGCTCCCTCTGAAACCTCAATGGGTCCATAAGTCGCCGGGGGCGGACCAATCGAATAGGTCCCAATCGAACATAACCATACTGGGCAGCAATCATAACTTCCCATCTCTCTCTCTTCCTAGAGGCCCTTCAAGTCTTCTCTATAAGGCCCTCCAGACCAGATTTGGGAGGCTCGTATGCACTATTCTATACAGCTCAGACACTTCTCTATTTGCTCAGTGGGCTTCTTTATAGAGCTACAAGAATATGTTATTGAATATATTATTTTATAGTGCCTTTATAAGGCACCATTCTAAAAGCATTATTAAGAAATTTATTCTAAAACACGAAGTGACTGTTAGGTCCAAACACTATGATTCACCACTGTCAAATGAGAAAGTCAAGCAAAGAAATATTTTTTTCGACATATCAAAACATTGCATACATACAGACATGCTACTACAAATATCCTTTATTTGCACAACAGAACAACATATGTATTTATTTTTAAGACTGATATCCCTCTTTTCCTCAGAAGTCCAAAGTGACATACACACAATTTCCTCCTTCAACTTGTTGCCTATAACAAGTAGGCTGGGCTAAGAGAATGAGTGATCCAAAGTCACGTAGTTGTTTTCATGGCTAAGAGTACACTTGAGTTTAGTCCCTTGTCCTAGCCCAACATTTTAACCACGGTGGTCTTTGTCTATGTATATCAGCATCTCAAAATGAAATCAAGAAAGATATATCAAAATATCAGGTTTCTTCAATTCCTTTGATTTATATGATTGGTGTAAAATGTATCATTTTTGCCAATTACTGCATTTCCCTGGATTAGTGAATTAGGAACCCCCATGTTAATTCTGCTGTGAATTGTATCTCTGGAGTTCTTGGTGCTCTCTGAGCTTGGTTGTTCGCTTGCAATTGTTTCATTAACCAACTAGGTAGCATCATCAGTACCTCTTAGTATCTCTCATAGTATCTCTGTTAGACTTCTCTCAACCAGGTAGGTAAGAAACAGCAAAAATACATTCCATAGGTGTCAAAACCTTTGATAAGATGATTTATTATAGAAAAACAAAAAACAAAAGAGACCATTAGAAAAGAATTCCAATGACTACTATGTTTCAAATGTAAGCTCATTCATAGTGAAATTAAGGCTCAAATTCCTGGGTCTTTTTTTCTCATCCAAATGATTTAATGGGCTAGAATCTACTCTCTTTGGGTGGGAAGAATAGTTTCATCTATCCATCCATCCATGCTGTAGAATGTATAATGGTACATTAAAGGGTATACTGTAATACAACAGGAACAATTATTTCTTATATACAGCTGCAACAAGGAACCTTTAACTTTAGAGCCTGTGCCAATACCTAGAAACTCTAATGGCAGGTTAGAATCTTATATATCAACAAAACAAGCAAAATATTACTTAAAAACAAAACTTTAAAAACACACAATAGTTACCATGTTGCAGAAGTCACTTCCACAACAAAATAAGGATTGCTTTTTTGTAAATTGGAATTACAATTTTCACTGAAGTTTCCCAGAACATATAATGCAACACTGTAGCCTCATTAACATGACACAATGTCCATCTCCAGAGCAGAGGAAAATTTGATTGCAGCTTTACAGTGAAACACCTTAAGAATTTTTATTTTTTGGTGGAAAAAAAACAGAAAAACTTAGAAGAAAAATAAAGTGTTAGGACTGCAAAATTTAAACAGAGATTACAGATACGGTAGCTTTGAGCTGAGTTAAGAAAAACGAGGAAGAGTGTGATACACCCAGATCAGAGAAAGTTAATTCATTGTATTTGCAATGCGAGTTTCTGACTGCTCACAGGACGAGAGAGGTGTCAGTATTGGTAAGCACTCTGTTTCTCTCTAACACAACACTCTCCCTCATTTACTAAGTTGTGCTATCCTGTCTGGGCATAGCATTGAAAATAAAGAGGGCCATAAAGAATTTGTCAGTGCTTCTCTGCTTAGATTATAATTCCTGAAGGGTCCATTGCAATCAACTTGCATCTTTAGTCACCTGGCTAGAGAAACAGAACCTGAAGACCAGGAGTTGCATTTTCCCCCACGCCCCTAGAACCCTTCCTAAACTTTGTACCAAAATCATAATTTGGAATATGACAGAAGGGGAATAACCATATTTTAATATTCTAACTAATACACTATTTATTATTTTTTTAAGCCATTCAATTGTGTCCAATTCTCAGAGACTGCCTGGACAAGTCCCTGCAGTTTTCTTGGCAAGGTTTTTTGGAAGTGGTTTGCCATTGCCTCCTTCCTAGGGCTGAGTGAGTGTGACTGGCCCAAAGTCACCCAGCTGGCTTTGTGCCTAAGGCGGGACTAGAAATCATGGTCTAACCCTGGTTTCTAGACTGATGCCTTAACCTCTACACCAAACTGGCTCTCAATACACTATAGTTTTATTGAAATGTGTAATTAATTCAATTTGGCTTAACCTAGTTTTTCGAGTGCAATCCCAACACAGCACTCAAAGGGCAGTCCTTGGCCTAAAAAATATTGTGCATCCCTGAGTAACAGGGAGAGAGAAGCACAATTTTTTTGCAGACAGTATCAGCTGTTATCCTTAATCTCTTGGACTAACTCTCCTGCAACCAGATTTCTTCAAGGAATGAATATTCGCCCATAAGTAAAAATAAAATTTCCTTCAAGCTGAGTTCAACCCGATGACTTCATGGGCACATCCATGTGGTTTCCCTGGCAACAATAAAGAAATTGTTTATTATTATTATTATTATTATTATTATTATTATTTTAAATTTATTAGCTGCCCAACTCCAATGGTTTGCCTTTGCCTTCTTCCAGGGGGCTTTTTCAAGTTCCCAATATAACCTAGTAAAGGTAAAGGTTTTCCCCTGCACAGTCGTGTCCGACTCTAGGGGCCGGTGCTCATCTCAGTTTGTTAGCCGAAGGGCCAGCGTTGTCCAAAGACGCTTCCACGGTCATGTGGCCGGCATGACGCACGTGGAACACTGTTACCTACCCACTGAAGTGGTACCTATTCATCTACTTGCATTTGCATGCTTTCAAATTGCTAGGTTGGCAAGAGCTGGGGTGAGTGCGGGAGCTCACTCCGTCACGCGGGGCTAGGGTCTCGAACCTCCGAACTTGCGATCTTCCGATCGACAAGCCTGGCATCTTACCCGCTGAGCCACAATATAACCTACAGCCTGGAATATCCTAATAGTTTCCCATTCAGTTCTGACCCTGCTTAGCTCTTTAAGATTAGCCAAGCTTAACTAGGCGCTACACCTACTTGAACAAATAGTCATCTGTCAACAGTTATAATTCCACAAGTCCAGTTATAGTCACCTCTGCTACTTTAAATTCCTTTAATTTAAGTAGAACTTAATTGCTAGAAGATGAACATGGCTGATCATGTGTTTCCAAGGCATGTAGAGGCACTGCATTCAGCTGTGCTCCCACCTTGCTTGAATGGAAAGTAAGAGTCCAAAAAAAATAGTGTTGTTCTTTTTACCCCATTCTCAGTACAAAATCAATAGCACTTTGCCAGTCTATGCAAGACAGGCTGACAGTTCAATTCTATTACAACTCAGAAAAATCAAGTTTTTAAGAACAGTAATGGGGAAGAAGGAATCACAGGTTTTCCATGCAACAACTGAGTGAAGAGAAGATCCTGCCCAGAGAAAAACCAGGCAGGAGCAATAAAGAAGGGAAAGAAACACAAGAAGGGGAAAACCTGAAAGCTAAAAAGAGATAAACAAAGAAGAAATGGTGTGGAATGCATGTCAGAAGGAAGGTTCGGAAGCAAGGGCACATGTCAAAGAAGAAGCAAGATACAGGAATAGTTGTGTTCTCTTGTCATGTTATTAACCGTTCACACTGCTGAGCTGATGGAAAGGCCAATGGGTATCACATTGCTGAAAAAAGAGCCCATGCAGCACGGCAAACAGTATTATTTGAATCAAGCCTAACTTAATACACAGAAGTTGAACTCTTGTCAGTCTGTTACCCTCCAAACCAACTGGGAGCTCATAGGCCTCACAGAAGATCTTCATACCACTGATTAGATCAGGGCGTTCTAAAGTGCCGCCGCTGGTGACACACCGGCGGTGGCAGCGCGGCACGCACATGCGCGCACACAGCGGCAGCGTAGGGGGGAGGCGCACGTGCACGGCGGCGGCACGGGGGGGCATGCGGCGGCGCGTGCATGCACGGCAGTGGCAGCAGCAGTGGCAGCCTCCGCTAAAACGCGGAAGCCGCGCCGCTGCCGCCGTGCACGCACGCGCCGCCGCTTCCGGGTGGTGTGGCGACACACCACGCACGCTGTGTGTGGCGACACACTTTTGTGTCATAACACAGAGTTTGGAAAGCTCTGGATTAGATTCTTGGTTAGTCCTGAAGAGTTACTAGTGTGGAGTCCTTGGTGCTCTCTGAGCCTTGTTCTCTTGCAGACGTTTCATTGCCAGGCTAAGCAACATCTTCAGTGCGAAAAGAGAGTGGGACTTGCTCTCTGTTTATATACCCTGGCTTGTCCTGCTTGTGTTGGTGGGGGTGTTGTTCTCTCCTTAGGAGAGTTACTACTGTACCTGTTCCTGTCTGCAAACTGCTCTCTTGTGGAAGCTAAGATGTACCTCTTAGCTCACACTATCCCGGCAGATATGTCCTTTGATCATAACTGAATGAATTATCGAAGACAAATTGAGGAGATATTCTAAAATAGAGTGTGTGAGATTCAGCAAAAGAACTAGCCAAGCCACATTGTTTTATAGGAGGTCACATCTTAGGAAAATGTTCTCCCAAACAATAATTTTGGGAAATTGTGTTGCAAACTCTTCCCTAATTTTGGATTCAGCCAAAACTGTAACCAATACAAAGATCTTTAAATTTTAATTTAATATCTCCAAGTAGCTTTTAATTAAATATAAATGATCTCACACAAACAAAAAAGCTCCTCCTCCTCCTCACTTTGAACATTTTAATGGAGCAATCCTAAAAAGGTTAGGGAGAGACAGTGAAGTGGAGATTTCCAGGTGCTTATAAACCACAGTGTCAGCTAAGACATATATATTTTTCTTTAATTACCTTCCCATCCCCATTGTAAAAGCAGCTACATGAGTTTCTGTCAGTGCAGATGAGTGGTGCCATCTGCCTAATTCTAACCTCTTCATAGTGGTCTTCTAAAAAGTTCAAGATTAAGAATGATAAAAAGCAATAATATATAGTGTATTATTATTATTATTATTTTATTATTATTATTATTATTATTATTATTATTATTATTATTATTATTATATTTCCCATCTTTTTCAATATATTTTGGTCAACTCAAGGCGGTGAACATACCTAATATTCCTGGCTCCTATTTTCCCCACAACAATCACCCTGTGAGGTGGCTGACAGAGAGTGACTGACCCAAAGACCCCCAGCCAGCTTTCATGCCGAAGGGAGGCCTAGAACTCACAATCTCCTGGTTTCTAGCCCAGCAGCTTAACCACTACACCAAACCGGCTCTCCTTTATATTATATCATATCATAAGGAATTTTTAAATTGTATGATTACTGGTTTTTATAGAACTAATTAACTTAATAATGCTCTAATCCTTCAGCCTTCTCCAAAATCTTCCTTAAAAGGATGATGCCAGTTCATGGGAGCAAAAAGGGTATGAAAAATGAACTCAATGGGCTTTTTGAAGGAAGGGCTGTTATAATGTTGTTGTTACAGCTGAAAAAGTTCTTCTGATTGTAGACTTCTGGGGGAGGTATGGCGATTGCGGAGCCGATGACCATGGCAAAGACCAAGGAACCGGTGAGGAGACCAGTTCCTTGGAACCTCTCTGGATAAGGAGAAGATGGGAAGTGCCCACATGTGCTCCAGACTCCTTGTGAGGAGACTACAGGACAGCTGTTTTCTACCTGTTGAGCGCCAGGAGACGACGGGATTAGCCATCTTGCTCGCAACCATGGCAGATCCTTTTAAAGGACACTAAGTTCGCAAACCTCACTTTCTAATCACTTTCAGAAATTGCCTGTTAACCATCTTAAAGCTATTGGAGACCTTCAGAACGACAAGTTTGAAAAGTCTTCATCGGGTGAGTTTATCTTCAACTCTGAACAAAAGAAAAATTAATTATAAGCTTAAGAACTTAAAGAATTTGAAATAAACAGCAAAATGCTAAATAAGATTTTGATCTAAGAAAGTTATAAATGGATTAGAGGTCCAGATAAATTTGGAATATTGATTTTTACTATAATGTTTTGGAATTAACTATAAAAATAAATAGCTTCTTATGGGAAACAGACTTATTTTGGCTATGCTGGTTATTGTAAGTCATAACAAAGATAAATGACACAAAACATTATAACGTTGGAAATATTAAAGGAGATCTTTGAAGAATGGAGCCAGAAATTAGTAACTACAATATCAGTACTGTCCGTAATGATGTCTGCTTCTATGGATAGACTACGTCTAAAAGATGTTAATGAAAGAATGACAGGTGTGGAACAAATTTTATCTGACAAGACAGAGAAAGTACCAAAAGTGGAACTACAGATGACAGGCCAAGAGAATGATTTGGAAAAGGACGCTGTACTGGATAGACAAAAGAAACTGGCTGAAGTTTTAAAAATTAAAAGGGAAATACAAATGATAAACCAAGAGAATGACCTGGAAAATGTTTTCTTATTAGATCTACAAAAGAAGCTTGTTAAAGCTTTGAAGAAATCTGTGTGAGGGGATAAAGAAGAATTGAAGAGAAATGAAATCCTATGACAATATTTGATTGAATTAAAGATTAAGACTGTTAGAAGTAAAAGAGGAAGGAATATAAAGTTGGTTTATTTGATCAAGTGTCCTGTTCTGACTAAGACTGACACAGAAGCGTTACTGAAATAACTTTATTTACAAGATACACAAGCCGCCCAGTTTACACAGTTTTCTTCTTCTTCTACAGGCTGGATAGCAGTGAGTTCAGGAAATACTCCTGGCCAGACAGGAAGGGGCCGAGAGGGAACGGGCGCTGTAGAAGAGGCTGCAGCCGGCGGCGAACCAGAGGTGACAGGCAAGGTGTCCGCGGGCGTGGAGTTGACTGGGCTGTCGGGGCTCGGGGTAGACCGGGGCCCGACAAAAGCAACCCACTGGTGACCGGCGTCAGCTGGGCTTGACTGCTGATCAGGGCTGGTGGGAATCTGGGTAGACCGGGGCCTGACAAAGGCAACCCCCTGGTGGCCGGGGTCAGCTGGGCTTGACTGCTGATCTGGGCTGGTGGAAGTCTGGGTAGACCGGGGCCCGACAAAAGCAGCCCACTGGGGGCCGGCGTCAGCTGGCTCCGGGGCGGAGAGCAACTGAGAGTCGGTGGCTTGGGCAGTCAGGAGAGGAGCAGGCAAGGTGGTGGCGCTTACCCCGACGCTGGTTTATTTTATTTATTTTATTTATATAACCGCCCATCTCCCCCAACAGGGAACTCTGGGCGGTTTACAATAAAAATAATTAGATAAAAACATGAAATATAAAATATATAAACCAACAATTTATACAATTAATATAATAAATAGATATAAAAATCCAAGTGGGAGATAGTATTAATAAAAGAAGGGCATTATAAAATTATGGGATTAACCACCCCCATGAGGAACTATCGTTTCCTCCCTCCCATGCCAGGCGGCAGAACCAGGTCTTCAGTTCTTTCCTAAAGGTCGGGAGGGAGGGGATCTGTCTCAACTCTGGGGGCAAGATGTTCCATAGTGTGGGTGCTACCACAGAGAAGGCCCGCCTCCTAGCCCCCATCAGATGACATTCTTTAATTGATGGGGCTCGTAGCAGGCCCTCCCTGAATGATCGGGTGGGGCGGGTCGATGATATGGGGATAAGACGGTCCCTCAGGTATTCTGGTCCCATGCCATGTAGGGCTTCAAAGGTGATAACCAACACCTTGAATTGTACCCGGAAGCAAACCGGCACCCAATGCAGCTCGCGGAGCAAAGGTGTTATATGTGCGGATCTTGGTGCACCTAAAATCGCCCGTGCAGCTGCATTCTGCACCAGCTGTAGCTTCCGGATAGTCTTCAAGGGTAGCCCCATGTTTCTTCCACAGGTAACAAGGACGGAGGCGCGGTGGACGGAAGAGGTTCGGGCACGAGGCTTGGCACGGCAGCAAGGTAAGGCTTGGGTCCGAGGCTTGGCACGGCGGCGGGGCAAGGCGTGGAATCCGGGTCCGGTGCAGTAACAAGGCTAGGCTCGTTCACGGGGTCCGGGACTGTGGTAAGGCAGGGCTCTAGAGCAAGGTCCGGGGCGGCAGTAAGGCAAGGCTCGGGAGCAGGGTCCGGCACGGAGTTTAGAGCGCGGTGGCTCAGCAGGTTAAACCGCTGAGCCGTTAGTCTGCCGACCACAAGGTTGGCAGTTCGAAACCGCGGGGCGGGGTGAGCTCCCGCCACTAGCTCCAGCTTCTGCCCACCCAGATCGGAAGCATATGCGAGTAGATAAATGGGTACCACTTCGTGGGTCAATTTGCCGGCGTCTAGCGGAGGGTCGTCCTCGATCCAAAGAAGACCTGGAGAACCTGATGACAGCAGAGGATGACGGATCCGGAAAGAACAGCTTCCTGGACGTCAGCAGCCGGCGCGGAAGCGAGGCATGCTGGGGCATGTAGTCCGATGCCTGCAGCTGAAGAGCCGGTTCCCTGTCCTCCTCCCTATCGCGCGGTAAATTTGTATGATATATGATGTATAATTGATATATACTGATGTTGTAAGCCGCCTAGAGTCCTCCAGTAGGGAGGGGATAGGCGGGGAATAAATAAAAATTAATTAAAAATTAATTAATTAATTAATTAGAGACCTCAGCGTAGAACGGTGAGAACAGTTAGAACGGTTGTCTCCAGCAACTGAGGTGAGTTGCGCCGGCTTTTTATTCCATTTTTCACGCCTTGGGAGAGCGGGGTCCAATCGGGCTTTGCGTTGCTCTGCCCGCCTCTCTGCTCTCCTTTGGCGTGCGCTGATTGGCGGAGGCGTCTTTCTTTCAGAGTCCCTGCCAATCAGCGTTTCCGGATCTCCGGTTGGTTTCGCGCCAATACTGTCGTCTCCCGTGATTGGCTCTTCCTCCTCCTCCGAGCCCAGGATGTCGGCTGGCATCCAGGTAAGTGCAGGGACTCTCACATCAAGGTTGAAATATGACTTCTTTTTTGCAAAGTTCTGGCAACCCTTTATGAACTTTCTGCTGATACCAGGATTGAAAAGCTGATGTTTTATGGAATTGCTTATAGATAAGGGATGGGATATGGGATGAAGAGATATCTGTTTAACCTTATAGGGGGTGAAGAGTTATTAAATTTGTTTATACTTGTTGAGATGAAGGTTGGATATATAAAGACACTTCTTTATATATATTTTTTCTTTATTATATTTTTTCTTTTCTTTTCTTTTTTCTTCCTTTTTCCTGCACTTCTTTTTTCCCATTCTTTTTCTCTTAGTTTGTATTAGTTTTTACTATTGTAATTAAAATTCTTAATAAAAAAATTAATTTAAAAGGTTCTTATGATTGTATTCACCTGCCAGGCAATAAATAGCAATACTGAGAACTAATTAAAAAATGATGGAGTTTTTTTTGGGGGGTCTTCTCCTGACCTGAAGGCTTTCCTTTATTTATTTATTTAATTTATTTATTTAAATTTATATTACTGCCCATCTCCCCCATCGGGGGACTCTAGGCGGTTCACAATAAAACAGTAAAAACATAAATAAAAATTTACAATATTAATAAATAAAATAAAATCCAAGCATAAAAGATGTTAAAAGGATGGTAATACTGGGGAGCTTCATGGGATCAGCCATCCCCAAGAGGAACTGTTGGCATTACCCAAGCCGGCAGAACCAGGTCTTTAAGCCTTTTCGAAAGGTCGGGAGCGAGGAAACCCGCCTCAGCTCTGGGGGTAAGATGTTCCAAAGGGCGGGCGCTACTGCAGAGAAGGCCCGCCTCCTGGACCCCGCTAGATGGAACTCTTTAATTGATGGGATCTGCAGCAAGCCCTCTCTGACTGATCGGGTGGGACAGGTCGATGTTCGGGGGATGAGACTGTCCCTCAGGTAACCTGGTCCTATGCCATGTAGGGCTTTAAAGGTGATGACCAACACCTTGAATTGGACCCGGAAGCAAACTGGTACCCAATGCAGCTTGCGCAGAGGTGTCACATGTGCCAATCTTCTGGCCCCAATAACTGTCCACGCGGCTGCATTCTGGACCAGTTGAAGCTTCCGGATGCTCCTCAAGGGTAGTCCCATGTAGAGCGCATTACAATAGTCTATATGGGGGATGACAAAGGCCTGAGTGACTGTTCGGAGGGCATCTCGGTCTAGGAATGGGCGTAACTGATGCACAACCCGAAGTTGTGCAAAGGCCCTCCTGGCCACGGCTGCCACCTGCTCATCAAGCAGGAGTCATGAGTCCAGGAGAACCCCCAAATTCCACACCAGCTCCAAGTAGTGGGGCAGTGCCACCCCATTCAGAACCAAGGATGACAAGTTCCTAGATTCCGAGCGGCCATCAATCCACAGCCACTCCGTCTTACCAGGGTTCAGCCGAAGCCTGTTGTTCCCCATCCGGGCCCCCACAGCCCCCAGGCACTGAGATAGGGCAGCAACCGCATCACTTACTTCACCTGGGATGGAAATATACAGCTGAGTATCATCAGCATATAGATGGTACTTCATCCAGTGGTGACGGATGATCTCGCCCAACGGCTTCATATAGATGTTAAATAGGAGAGGAGAGAGCACCGAACCCTGTGGCACCCCACACAAGAGGGGTCGTGGGTCAGATCTCTCCTCTCCTATCACCACTGATTGGGAACAGCCCCGGAGGAAGGAGGTGAACCAGTGCAAGACTACACCGCCCACCCCCAACTCCCTGAGCCACCCCAGAAGGATACCATGGTTGATGGTATCGAAAGCCGCTGAGAAATCTAAGAGAGTAAGGATGGATGAATTCCCTCCATCTCGCCCTCACCAGAGATCATCCATAAGTCTTCCTTTAAGTTCTATAAAGCCCTATCAGACGAAATTCTTTTTTATCATTTTGATTTGCTTGTCCCCAGATGGAATCAAGTACAAAGTTCAATGGATGAATCATACTTAATTTGTCTTATTTGTCTCTGCCCACCCAAATAATTTTCTTTGAAATACAGTATAAAATAAATATAATCATGACCTTACTAAGACGACTTGCTAAAAAATGTATTACATGTGTGTGAAATATATAGAGTTAGGGTTAAGGTAATCCATGCCTTAATCACCACCAAACTAGATTTGCAACATGCTCTATGTGGAGCAGCCTTCAGAGATGACTGGAAGCTATAACTAGTCCAGAATGAAATGGTGAGATTATTGGCATCTTAGTCCCACCATAATCCTTTCCGGAAGTCACTGCACTGGTTGCCAATAGGCTTCCAGAGCCAATTCAAAGTGCTGGTAATGACCTAAAAATGTTTACAGGGTAGCACTGGATTTTTAATCTGTTGTAAACCACTCACAGCCTTGTTCATGCTATAAAAATGTAATATTCTTAATATTAAGGAACATATATAGAATGAATGAGACAGCTGTCTCTAATGGGAAGTATCGTATTTGAGGTTGTAAAAAAAAATCTATTTTTAGCTTTGAGGGATTTAGCACTCTAGACATTAAGCAATAAATATGAATAAATCAATTTACATTTAGCATTAGTCACCCAGGTTGCCACAAAGTTATTTCCCCGAATCAGTTTCACACTGTTTGATTTAAGACAGATAGTTTTAATCTAGTTTAACCTAGAGAAGGTGAAGGTAGTCAGTATAATTAATACATGGAAGGATGCATTCAAATATCACAATACAAGATAGATGTTGTAGACCCATGTAATGCTGCTACCATGTCCATTAGCAATGTGTGAATTAAACTGTAATTCCAACTGGGGATGGGGCAAACCTTTTTTTAATTTAGTGTCTGTTCTGTAAACTGTAATTCAGATTATGAGGCCCTACCCTATTTTCATAATGTCTGCTATTAAAGAATTATCCACGTCAACTCAACACATTGAAGAAAAATGCCCAAACATTAGAAATGATACCAGCTTTCCAACAGAGAATGATTCAAATATTCAGCTACTGCAACCTGTTAGGTAAAGGTAAAGGTAAAGGTTCCCCCCGCACAGTTGTGGAGTCGTGTCCGACTCTAGGGGCCGGTGCTCATCTCCGTTTGTTAGCCGAAGAGCCAGCGTTGTCCGAAGATGCTTCCACGGTCATGTGGCCGCATGATGCGCGCGGAACGCTGTTACCTACCCACTGAAGTGGTACCTATTCATCTACTTGCATTTGCATGCTGTTGAATTGATAGGTTGGCAAGAGCTGGAGCTAGTGTGGGAGATCACTCCGTCATGCGGGGCTAGGGATTCGAACCTCCGATCTTGCGATCTTCGGATCGACAAGCCTGGCATCTTACCCGCTGAGCCACCACGCCCCTAGATGCAACAGTAAATAATCAAACAAACAAACAAACAAACAAACCAGAGAACAATCCTTGTCTTAAACTCAGGAAAGCTGTGAGGAGCCAACTGTAAACAGTTCAGAAAGAGAGGAAAGGAAGTCCGCTAGGGTCCGAGAAAAGTAGCAGGGGCACACTTGTAGACTAATGCTTATCTCAAACAAATACTCAAGATCTTTCCAACCACCTCAGTTTAGAAAGTTGGTAGTTAAGAGCAAATGGATTATCTTCTTGGGCCTAATTAAGCTTTAATTAGTCCAGCATGCTGTCTCAACTGATGCCTGGCCTTCTGCTCTGGGAACTTCACAGCAGCTCTTGTAGAAGAGCATTAGCCCAATGGTCGAATGTACTATATGCTTTGAACGCAGTAGGTCCTGGTCCAATCCTTGTTCTTTATATGTAGAACTGGGAAAGTAAGTCAGCAAGACAGCTTCAAACCTAGATGCATCAATAACCTGACTAGATATAAGTAGCTTTCTATGTTTTTGTATGCAACTTTTGAATAATTATTGACAGATTTATTCACCATGGAACTCAGGACTCTGAAAATTATTGAAACTTTGAGTAAAAAAATTATGAAAACATATTAACTATTACTATGTAGAGCTTTGATTCCTACATTTAAAAACCCAGTTATCAGTTTCTAAAATGTTGCAAGGCATTTATGAACCCTGAAAGTAAAACTCAGCTTAAGTCCCCAAGATCCATTCTGAAAACCTTATACTCCACAAATACTTTTGGAGAAAAAATAAACATCGAAGGAATGTATAAAATTCAGCATGTTCCAAATAGTCAAGTTCATTAATTAGTGGAGACAGCATGCTAGACTAGATAAACCATGTGACTGTTTCATCTGATTTAAACCTCAATCCACCTTCATTATGCCATGGCATATCCACTGTAATAGCTATTAAATGTAGATTACTTTGAACATTGTCGATTTCAATCTGTATGTAGAGCTTCTCACCCTACTCCTTTTTACGGGGGGTACCCTCAAACTAAATAGTTTCCATGTAACTTTCTTCCAAATAAGTATAATCAAGTCTTTGAACAAGAAATACCTGTCATTTTCAGAACCCAATTGGCTAAGAACAGCTTCCATAGACAACAACATAATGATTGTGGTACTGCTACTAGCTAACAACGGTCAAAAGGACCATATTCAGCTTGAAAGTGGAACATCGGTACCTACACTTCAGCAATCAATGACTCTCTAAACAAGAGCTAGGGAAGCTTTATAATTCCCACCACTATCTATATTGGTTAGACTGCTTGGAGTTGTGCTTCTATAATAGATAGAGGGTAATAGATAGAGGCAGAGGAACTAGAGATCAGATTGCCAACATTCGCTGGATCATGGAAAAAGCAAGAGAGTTCCAGAAAAACATCTACTTCTGCCTCATTGACTACGCTAAAGCCTTTGATTGTGTGGATCACAACAAACTGGCAAATTCTTAAAGAGATGGGAGTACCAGACCACCTTACCTGTCTCCTGAGAAACCTGTATGCGGGTCAATAAGCAACAGTTAGAACCGGACATGGAACAACAGATTGGTTCAAAATTGGGAAAGGAGTATGACAAGGCTGTATATTATCACCCTGCTTATTTAACTTATATGCAGAGTACATCATGAGAAATGCCAGGCTGGATGAATCACAGGCCAGAGTTAAGATTGCCGGGAGAAATATCAACAACCTCAGATATGCAGACAATACCACCCTAATGGCAGAAAGTGAAGAGGAACTAAAGAGCCTCTTGATGAGGGTGAAAGAGGAGAGTGCAAAAGCTGGCTTGAAACTCAACATTAAAAAAACTCAGATCATGGCATCTGGTCCCATCACTTCATGGCAAATAGAAGGGGAAGAAATGGAAGCAGTGAGAGATTTTATTTTCTTGGGCTCCAATATCACCGCAGACGGTGACTGCAGCCACGAAATTAAAAGACGCTTGCTCCTTGGGAGGAAAACTATGGCAATCCTAGACAGCATATTAAAAAGCAGAGACATCACCTTGCCGACAAAGGTCCGTATAATTAAAGCTATGGTTTTTCC
Organism: Charina bottae; assembly: GCA_023362775.1. Lineage (NCBI taxonomy): Eukaryota > Metazoa > Chordata > Lepidosauria > Squamata > Charinaidae > Charina > Charina bottae. The sequence goes on along the minus strand of JALMGJ010000001.1, from coordinate 181,493,166 downwards.
AGTATGGCAGTGAGAGTTGGACCATAAGGAAGGCTGAGCGCCAAAGAATTGATGCTTTTGAACTGTGGTGCTGGAGAAGACTCTTAAGAGTCCCTTGGACTGCAAGGAGGTCAAATCAGTCAATCCTAAAGGAAATCAACCCTGACTGCTCATTGGAAGGACAGATACTGAAGCTGAAGCTCAAATACTTTGGCCACCTAATGCGAAGAGAGGACTCACTGGAAAAGACCCTGATGCTGGGAAAGACTGAAGGCAAAAGGAGAAGGGGACGGCAGAGGATGAGATGGTTAGATAGCATCACTGATGTAATGAACATGAATTTGAGTAAACTCCGGGAGACAGTGGAGGACAGGAAGGCCTGGCATGCTATGGTCCATGAGGTCACGAAGAGCCGGACACGACTAAACAACTGAACAACAACAACAACAATAGATAGAGGGTTACACTTTAAACTGGCATCATCTTTCTAATGGTCAGTTTGAGAGAGAAATCTCAGGTTGACTTGATATGAATGACATGAAAAACTCATGTCATGTTCAGCAACATTATGTACTGTATAAGGATCATTCAAATGAGAATCATTCATAGACAGACAGACAGACAGACAGACAGACAGACACCCACAATGACAGAGAGTGATAGCAGTTCTTTCTGCCTTAATGATTTGAGGCATGGTTCTAGATTCTGTTTGCCAGCCACGCAGGTTGCATTATCTGCTGTGAAAGGTGACATGGTGCAAGTTTCCAGAAATCTGTATCTCACCCAGAACTTAGGCTCCAAAGTAATATTTCTTTGGGCATTCAAGATCTGCTGTCCCTTCAGCTTTTGTAAATGATGTCTTCAGAAATCAAGCAGAACAAGAAATATGAAAATAGAGTAAAATGATTTCAGGATTAAAATATCTTCAGGCTGTAAGGTAATGTATTGGGTTTTTCACACTAAGTGAATTTTTGAGTTTTAAAATAGGAGGAGACTAAATAATATAGCTAGAATAATAGTTTTGAGATTGAAGCTCAGGGCTATAAGACATAGGCTTCTTAACCACACACACACTGGCATTTAAACTGTGACCATCTGACATCAAACAGAAGATCCTCAGCTTAAATGATCTGTAAAGTATGTTTAATGTTTGTTACTCTTGGATTTTGACATTAAACATCTGGACAGTAGCTGCATGTAAAACAAAACAAAACAAAACAGAAACTATGTGACCTTCCTACTGAAGCCATGTATCAAATGCAAAACTAGACTTCTCAGATTCTGGCAGAGCAGTCCCACATATAACCACATTGAGTTTTAAGTGTTATTTTCTTTCTCAAATAAATTTTTGGCTATTCCCTACAAAGATGCAGAAGAATTAACAGTATAATATAAATGTTATATAAATATATATAAAAGTATATGAAAATATTTGCCTTCTCATCTTGCCATCATCCTCATGTTCAACTAGTGATTTTTTAAACTTTTTCAGAACTTCAGATGAGATGAAATGTAATACGTAATTATGCAACACATAGATAATTTTATACAGTATCTCAATTATTACAACTTGTCCTTGTATATCAGTTTTTTTTAAAAAGCAACTCTTAGCAAGGCTGAGGCATCACTAGTCAGTATTAAAATGTTAGAGGTCTATGCTCTTTGTTGGTTTAATCATATGTTACTCAATGACCACTGATGACAGCCATAAAGCTTCCCTTAAATTATTAAGCTTAAAACACTAGATGGTAATATTTTGCTAAACCAAAGTACAGACACAGACACAGACAAAGATGTCATTTCAATATTTGAAACCAGCAAGTTTAATTTAAAAAAAGAACAAACCAATAAGCTCAGAAAATAGCACTGTGTGCGAGGAAAATTACACTGCTAGAGAAAAAAGAAGAAGGAGGACTTAAGAAATTTATAAAAGTAATCTCCAAGTGGAAATTAGAAATCAACCCCTAGAAACAGAGTAACACAAAAGAAATATTACTGTCCACTTTCTAAATCAATATAACACTGCTACACGACAGAATTACCATGGTAACTCGAGTAAAAAGAATAAAGCAATTCTTATTATTTCAAAATAAAATCACAGCCTGAAGCCCAGCTTTTATTATAGCTGCTGATAGATTGCTGGCTTGTATTTATCTGAAATATTGCTTTTCAATCAGCTATTTTATGAATGTACATATTTTGCTGAGCAGCCCACTTAAAGAGTGCACTTTGGGGGAAAAAAGCCCCCAAAAGGCTAACCAATGAGTCACGTGTGTTTACGTGTATCTATCTATGAATCTCATATAAGATTCTTTAATAAGAATATGAGGGGGGAAAAAACCTGTGAAGTTCAGAACTTTACTAAGGAAAGGAGCAAGCCAGGCCCACCTTTCTTGTGGTGGGAAGTCACATGCCTGCACTCTTTTAAGAGTTACCCACCAAGATGACAATCAGGTGTACTTGAGACCCTTCACATCTTTAAATATAGTCTCAAATCCCCCCCCCAAAGTTCTGTTCAACTGAATGATTAATATGATGCATGCACACACACACACACACACACAAATAAATCAATGCATGGGAAACTCTGTTAAAATTATAGCCTACTTATTTTTATTTATCTATAAAATTTATCTCTCAATTTTTCATTGTTTACCACAATGAACAAATTTAACACATTTAAGTGAGATCAAATTTAACTTATGTCTAATTCTTAGTTTGGAATGATGTCCTCAGCATGCCTCAAAAAAACTAAGTATGATATTCAGCCTGAAAAAGGATGCAACCTTGTTGTAAATAATACTCATTAAACATTAATCTCAAAATTCACATTTGACCAATTAAATGTTTTTATTGGTTGAAGTAATTAGCATGTGCTAAAAGTTTTTTAAATATATAATTAGAGAGTTTGAGTTCTCCCAGGCTTTTTGAAAGCCACCAAATGATTACTATGTGTCGTTATCCTTCCACTACATGCCCTCTGTGCACTAACTTGTGTACTAACTCTGTGCATAAAAGATGGAAGACTGGCAAAGAACTTCCTTCATACAGGTTTGATTTATTTGATTTATGGTCACCCATATCACATACATGACTCTGGGCAGTGTACAATTTTAAAATAAATAAAATATACAATTACTAAAATAAACTTAATAAAACACATAAAAAATAAAACATATAACAGCCAAAGGATCATAAAAGGTGTAAGCTGCTTCTCAGGCGACTGGTTCATAATATACCAGTTCTGTTCACGCATTTAACAATTTTGAGGACACTGAAGTATCTCATGATATGGCTGCTTTGGGACAATCACTTGGCCTTGGAGGAATGATCACATAGAATGATTTGTCACGTAACAGCGGAAGATGCAAAAGTTCCGTTCAGTGCCTTTCATGTTGTGGTCATGATGGATCAGACACCAGTTTTAGCATTTCTCATTCTCATCACAAGTGGAAAATAAATGATTTCTTCCATCTTTAGATCCAAAACACATTATAGTACAAAACTTTTATCCTGCAGCAATTTAACTTGGCTCTCAACAATGGAATGCCTTTGTTTTCCCATCATTCTTAAGTTTGATTATGCTTAATACTGCAAATTGGCTATTATAAGATTTGCATTTGTCATACTTTTGAGATGAACCATCAAATAGGAGAGATGTAGTTAAGATACTTTGCTCTAATCACTACTTATTCGTTGTCTTATACTGTATGAATGTCCACATACACCAGTAGAAGGTGTTGAACTCTTCCTAAAAAGAGGTTAAAATAAGATATAGATTGACAAATATTAGAGCAATATTAAGTTGTATTTTTTCAAGGATGATTTTAAGAGTGCAGATTACTTGTAGACCAACATAGGCTACTAAAGTGAGAACCAATATTGAACTTCAAACTAATGGAGTTGAATAACATCTTTGAAGTTTGGTTGCTTCCTTGAACCAATAATTTATACCATATTTCTGCTGTTCAGAAAGCAACCAAAAGCAAAATGATAGCAAATGAGACCCAAAAATGTGTTTTATCCAAGCTTTTCTTATACTCACCCTAACACTAGAGTCTGTCATATTAAAAACAAAATCTGTGTTGGGGCATCTTAATACTTGGTTTGGTAGGCTTAAGGATTATTTCACAGAACAAATCTGGCCTTTTGGGAATGTATGTTGTGTGGACCTTAGTCCAAATGAACCAAAAAAAGAAGAGAGATAATTCCTCTTTCTGATGTGACCCAATTAATATGTTACTTCCTGCTTTGCAATGTGAGAAATCTGTACACATTTAATGCAAGGACACCATATGCACCATCACCTAGAGTTCCTAGAGGGTAGGGAGGATATAAATTAAATAAATAGATCTATCCAGGACTTCCTCCCCCTCATCTCATATAATCTACAAAGACAGTCCCATTCAGACATCCTCTTTTGGCTGTTCTTAAAACAGAAAAAGAGCTATCACGGACGTCTGCTTCAAACCTAAAAACAGGTACAACTTGCTGCACAGATCCATGCAACCATCATTCTTCAGAACTCTGTGTGTATTTTATCTTATTTTATCAGACGTGGTTCTTGTAACAGTTGGCTATAATGCAAGAGGAAACATCAGTGGAAGAAACCGTGTAAACCTTGAAGCCAAAAAGGTCAAACCTCTGGTCACCCATGTTGCAATTTACAAGCTTGCCACACAGGCTATACAAAGGAGGTAACAGGATAAAATAAAAAGGTCTCATTTAGGTGTACCCTGATACTTCAGCCATTCTGTTTAGCATGGAATTAGTTCTCTCCAAGACTGCTAATCTTTCATCTGGGCTTAACAGTTGAAGCAGGACACTTACATGAATATTTTATGATACAGATGTTACAGTTGTTCAAGGTTTCAACCTTTCCATTCTCTCTTCTACCACCCACCCCCATCATTTTTCTCTCAACTGTCAGTTGGTGATCTGTGGCCCCCTACATGTTTAATCCTCACTGGATAGTTTTGAAGGCTCCCTTCATCCCTTAAAGTTTTTACTAAAGACTCTAAAACAGAGCTTTCCAAACTGTGTGTCGCAACACAAAAGTGTGTCGCCACACACAGCGTGGTGTGTCGGCACACCACCCGGAAGCGGCGGCGTGGCATCGGTCCTTCCGCGTTTTAGCAGAGGCTGCAGCCGCTGCCGCCGCCATGCACACATGGCCGCACGCCCCCCCGCACCGCCGCCGTGCACGTGCACCGCCACCGTGCATGCGCGCACCGCGGCCGCGCTGCCGCCGCCACCACTAGTGTGTCACCAGCGGCAGCACTTTGGAAAGCCCTGCTCTAAAATATGCCTTCCCAGGCACCTTGATCCACCTTGCATGCCCCAGCCAAGTGAAGTGAGGGGGGTGACAAAACAGGGGGAGGACTTCTCAGTTGTTGGGCCCCACTTATGGAATGCCCTCCCCAAGGATGCCAGCAGAAGGCCCACTGTGGGCTCTCTCTGGTACCAGCAGCTTATTTCTCTTTTCTCAAGCATTTTTACAGTCCGTTGTTTTCAACACCTGCAGAATGTGGAGATTCATGGTTTTCATATCTATGTTTCAGCCTTCTGCTGTTTCCTGCGCTACTTAAAATTCCTATCATTGTGTTTAACTGTAGATTTGAATGCTTTATTTATCTCTGAAATCTTCAGAGAGAACTCTAGTGGTTGGGTGGATGGCAAGCAGGGTAACAACATTTCAGCCAACTTAGCCACCGGTGCTGTTTGGCTCAATAAGCAACAGCGCTCATATCCCAAATATATAAAAAAATATGCCTTGGAAAGGCCTGCCCCAGAGAAAAGGCCCTGGGACTGCAGCCTATCTTTCTTCTTGATTACTTTTATATATGTAGATGTACACAGAGATAAAAAAAGAAAGGCACAATCATTCATGCAGCCTTCCTCCCAGAACAAAACAGTACAGTTAAAAACCAGGTTCACCACCAGAGTGAGAACTATAATCTCCGCTTCTATTTTAATCACCTTCTCTAGACTTTGATCTCAGACAAGCAAGTAAGTTAATTCTAGGGGACGGGCAAAACAACAGAGGGCTGGAGGAACGAATCCTGCTCCATCTAACTCACTAAGATAAAGTCAGGGCAAAAAATGATAGACTCCAACTTTAAATGGAAAAAGGAGCAGAGCAACAGAAGCAATATAATATGTACAAGGGTGGTTAAAGTCTCTATTCAAGCCTTTTCCCCAGGAGACTGTGCAAATCTTGAGATATGGAGGTTTGCATTTACATGCATTAGAAGGCATTAATGTGACACGTCTTTTTAGGAAAGAAGGAAAAAAGAGAAAAGAACAGTTCCCTCTCCCCACATCCTTTGTTGCCGTACATGACAAAATAGCAACCGAATGTTTGCTTTGATCCCAGCGCATAAAGGGTGAAGCTTTTAGGCAAGGAGCGGCAGGTGATCTCAGCTCTTCTACAAGTTTTAATGCTCCTAAAAGCCACTCTTCCAGTTTCTGTAATTGGGCATCAGTAGTTAATGTAGTATTGACTGCATTACATGCTCCTGTGCATCCTCTCTCTCACTAATGCCAATTGCATCACCTTGTACATTTACCATATTGCTTAGCCAATAGCTGTTAAAAGCAACTCAAATCATGAATCATATAGGAAACTTTCAGCAAGGCACGACATCCAAAGGAGACAATTTACAGTTGAGTTAATCTGGGTACATTAGCGAGACATGGATTCAGGAAGACAGACCAATTTATGTTACTTTAGTTTTACCCTTTATTGCTTTGTATAGTCAAATGAATGGAAGGGCACGGCGTAAAAAAGAAAAGGCATAAAGGATTCCTTTCCAAAAAGGGTCTGCATTCTGGACAAATAGGTCAAAAGGTGTAAAGTTGATGCCATTGTCTCCTACAGGATTCATTTCTGTAGCCGGGTATTTATAAAAAGCTTTTTCCTCCATAAAAAAAAGCTTGATAAAAAAAGGTTAATAAATACATTATGTAATTAAAGCAGAGGCTAGTGATCAAGAAAGGTCCTTTCCCCTCTGGGTTCTTAGGTGAGCTTTGGCAGCCATGTCTCTGCTCCTTCAGAGCCCTTCAACCCATATATGCATCAAAATGCACAATTTAGATAATCCAGTTCCCCTGGACCACTACAAAACTAAGGAAGCAAAGCAACAATACCTGTTGCGATTCTTAAAAATGGGCAACCCAGTTGAACTTCCTGCATATTTTGGAGACCAAACAACTATGGCTTAGAACAATGACTGAGAAGCAGGAAGGAAGGACCTGATTCTCACTTCTGCCATAACTCATGGAGTGATTAACTGATAGCAACTGCAGCAACCATTAGAATCCAAATGTCCAAGACCACCCACTGGCCATCATAATTTCACTTTCTAATCCATCCACTATTTCCTACCTAACGGCTTAACTGGGGATGGTGAGTGGATCTGAAAAAATCACTTGCTACTTCTAAGTGTCCCCACAGTACTCCAAAGCTGTGTTCAGACCCTATAGGAAAGTCCCACCATCACCAGTAAGCCTGCCAGATTAGAAAGGCCATGGTTTTAGAAATAGACCTTTGCTAAGGTATCTTTGCATCGAAGGCCCAACTCTGAGATTAGATTGGCCCCGTCCCTGTTGGCCTTTCCTAAGGCCTTGAAAACCTGGCTTTGCGCTCAAGCCTGGGGCCCTGGGTGTGGGTTAGAGCTCATCTCCTGGTTGCATGGATGATAGGTTAGATGATACCTGGCTGCTATGTGTTTTTATTTTTATTTTCTATTATGTATTTTGTGTTTTTAAGCTGCCTAGAGTCACATAAAAGCGAGATGGGTGGCTATATAAATCAAGCAAATAAATAAATAAATAAACTCTGCCCTTTGGCATTTAACAATAATAATCTGAATTTAAGAGAGCCAGTCTGCTGTAATGGTTAAGGCACCAGGCTAAAAACCGGGAGACCGTAAGTTCTAGTCCCGCCTTAGGCACGAAACCAGCTGGATGACCTTGGGCCAGTCACTCTCTCTCAGCCCTAGGAAGGAGGCAAGGACAAACCACTTCTTAAAAAATCTTGCCAAGAAAACCACAAGACCTTGTCCAGATAGTTGCCAGGTGTCAACACTGATTCAAAGGCACAAAAAATTTCTGAACTTGGACTTTCAAAGATGTGATCAGATTTCCAATTAGATAATATAAATAAACTAAATTGAAACAATATAGAAATATATAATTAATTAACTAATTACTAAGGTTTATATGTCACTCCAAGGAAAGGTACATCTGTACACTGGAAACAAGAATTTTGTCCACTTCTTCAGTAAGATGACACACATCTTATCACCAGACTCCTGCTAGGAGTTCATGGCATAGCGGCAGCATATTTCTTGGTGTATTCAATTCCATTATTTGGATTGAACACCATTAGTTAAAAATTAGCAAGTGGAACGCTTGGGCTTCAGCCTGGAATCCACTCACAGACAATCAGAAAGTAGCTTTAACTGTTAAGTGATTCAAAGATTATGGTTTTATTGGACATGCAAGGCTGGGAGGTGTTACCCAGAATGTGTTTCTGTCACAATCATCACAACAAAAAGCAGATCGGCCCTTAAAAATAATCCACAATACTGGTGCCCCAGCTCTACGAAAGGCCCATTTAATAAGATCCCAATTTGTCTTTAAAAATATCTTGGAGCTCCCTTGAAACAACTGAATGCCGGACTACTGCCTAAACAAAATTGATCAATTTAAACAGCTGTGGTAAAGCTGCAGCCATTGGCACCGTCATTAACAATTTAAAGCATGGCTGCCTTTATCTTCCTTCCCAGTTACACACTCATTATACTTGCTTTTATTTATTAGAAATCAAGTCTGCTACAATATGTTTCCGTTTTTCCTATCCAAACTGAACACAGCTTTGCAAGATCACCGTCCTTGTTTCATGAAAATGGGGATAGCAGTTGCTTGCATATTTGTGATTCAGTTCTCTTCACTAAGTATATAATTATTATTTTTTATCAATAAGATACAAAATTAAGCATGAGTCCATCAAATGACTTCCTTTTTAGGATCTGAGTCACATCTTTCAATGCCACACAGAAGTTTGGGTTTTTTAAAAAATATATATCTTAAAATAATTGACTAGATCTTTCTTTGATACTATTTTTAAGCCACTTGCAGAAAGGGTATTCACAAGCCATAACTCGGGGGGGGGGGAGAGAATATTAATGTTAACCAGTAAAAATCCTGATAGATATTTGTGGATTTGAACACCAAATGGTAAGCAAAGCTATGAATAAATTCACATTTCAGCAAGCTGTTCTCAAGATAACTGGCCAAAATATGTTTACATACACATTGAGCTATTTTTATTAGCAATTACACTAATTAACCTCCAATTTTAAATGTAAATGCTAGTTGGAACTAAGAGGAATTCCTTTCATTTACACCCTTTGTTCATTTATATACCATCTGATCAAGTATCCCATTCCAAGCAGCCTTCAAAATCCATTCTCAACTGAATGCACTAGCCTCAATTCATGCAAACCTTGCTTGTCTGCAAAATATTTTAAGCCGTTACTTAAGAGTATAATACAATATTAAGTTTAGATCTCGGTTGGGGGCCTAACTTCAGAATCCTACTCTGGAAGAAAAGTTTATGCGTAGACTTGTGTCTCTTAAGCAAAGTTGCTTCAGAGCAGTGCTTCCCAAACTTTTTCCTTCATTACCCAAAACCACTTATCAGAAAGTCCTTTTTACCCAGTGTAGGTAAAACACTTTAACTCAATTTAATGGGTTCATGTCTCGTTACGCAAAGAAAAACCACTTTTACCCAAGTTTAGGTAATTTACCCAAGTTTGGGAAGCACTATTTTAAAGGATTGTTGGAAGGCTAAAAAGCTTGCTGAGTTCTTCAGGGGAAAACAAGACAACAACATTATGAAGAATCTGGTATCCAAATCCTAGCCTTATTTATGTGGCAAAGTATAAACCTGATCATCTGATGCATAGTTATTTTTAAAATAAAAAAACCAGTCCAGTAGCGATCACATTTACAAAGCACAGCTACCTCTGAACCTGAAATGTGAAGAACTAAAATGCTTCCCAAATGAAATCAATTAATCCTCCAACCGTGATAAATTCCTTAACCATTTGAGAGACAGATATTTCAGACTCTCTGACCCTTTATCACCAGACCTAATGGACTACTTTATTAATAATGTACTGCTCTTAAAAGGAACATTTTTTGAAGATTGTGTCGTTCCAGTGTTTTGTAAGAGCTACTACAGTGCAGAGATTGATATTTTATCATCTCTCATGAGTACAGCATGAAAATTGAATGCCAGTCTGTAGAAAGATAAAGTCTGTATTCCTATGTATTGGGGATTCTTCTCTATTGCAGTTAAAAGTAATACAACCTTCAAATATATACTTCCCAGAATATTCCAGAGTTCCATCAGGTTTCACTAACCCTTTTCCCCACGAATCCATGTCCAAACTGGGTAGTTTTTATACAGAAAATTGTTTAACAGCCGCCACTGAAAACAGCAAAATATTAAGAAGGAATCCAGATGTTTATTTCCCAGAAAAGGTCTAGGCATTGCATTTGCAAGCATCGCCACAAATAGGGCTTCTTCCATTCTGAAACAACAATTCCCTTCAAATCCCTGCTAATTTCAATTAAATCTAACCACAATCAATTACAGCCTCAAAGTTATCATCTTAAAGTAAAGAGAAGCTATCTTCCTATTATCGTTCTAATAGCACTTTTTATATGTTTCAAGCATGTTACAAGTTTTAGTTCAGTTAGTCCTCACAACGATCCTAGAAGTATTCCCATATTTAATGAAGCTGGAGGCTGAGAAATACTAACTTGCTTAAGGTTAGTGTACAAATCTTTGGTAAACCTGGGTTTGGGGATCCAAATCCTGGAGAATAAATAATGAACTAATCAATGGAAAGCAGAGAATCTTTGCATTCACAAGCTGTCCCATCACAGCTGTAATTAATTTGATATCAATCATATGCTTTAGGTATGAATTTGTTTTATTACATGTTTTCTGGTTTACACTTACAAACTTTCTGTTCACCAAGACAGAAACAATTCCAAGATCATTAGTCTACAGGAATAGCTTTTCATGGGAGCCATTAAGACAGTCTTGTTATGAATTATAAAGAGTACATGTTCAGTTATTGAATCTCCATCATCTTTATTCTTTCAATTTACAAAGACTTTAACCAAGAATGTGATACTTAATATCACCAATTTGATATACTCTGTTTTTCCAAATGACACAATGCTCGTGTTAGCACTACCCATGGCAATCAATATGGTGAACAACTTTATTGATTTTTTATTATGTTTTGCCAGATCTTCCACCTATTTATTCCTATTTACCTTTACTATTTTTCTACTGCTATTATCAATAATCAATCCGGTTAATAAACTTTCAAACAAAGCACCCTTATTCTTCTTCCTGGATTATATAGTTTTCTGAAACAGCTACATTATACAGTCCCTCAGCAGCAATAGCTTCCTCATTCAATTTATATTTTGCCACAGGTAATTAAGGATTAGTTTTCACCTGTTATCTCATGGAAATATGTCCATTTCAAAGCAAGAGGGTTTATCATAGGAGGACTGAAGGCACTTTGCAATATATATATATATAATTATTTGTTCAATCATTTCATTGTACGCATGCTATGCTACACATGCATTTTTAAGACGGAGAGTACTTAAAATGACATTTTAGAACAATTCCCTTGTTCATCCTATCATGCATTCACCATTAAGATGATAGGTATCTACCTCTTTGTCCCACTTTGTCTCTTGTCTATAAGTGCTTTCTTAAATAAGTGGGCTGCTAATGGTGTCTCCCATCAAGTGGATTATACCTTCTTGATCAATTTACCAACAAAATTTTGACTTGCAATATTATTACAGAAATCTATGTAACACCAAGTGCCTAGAGCTCTTTAAAAGATTCTGATTGTTCCCACCACTGTAATGGAATTACCTTTCTTCTCTTCAGTATCTGTAGTATAAATTGATAATTAATCTTTTACTCTACATTCAAATATTTTTCAAAAAGCTTTAATTTTTGAAACCACCTGTATATTTAATTCTTCTTTTGTACGTAAATTCCTCTTTTTCTCTCTTTTGTATTTCTTTTCCAATGGGCCCATTGCATAGGACTCATCTCAAAATAATGTTGAAATAAGTGCTAGAAGGAATCCCAATATCCTCATAAAACACTTCCATCTTCCTTGCAAAATTGTATATACCATTTATGCAGCATAGCTGTACTCATTTTTCTGTGAATACATACATCCCATTGGGTTCAGTAAGTAAACTTCTGAATAGACTTACACTTAATCTTATTTAAGGAGCAAACTGCTTTTAACAGGATGCCCAAATAACACCATGTTGTTTTTTTCTAAATTCTCAAAATGAAATTAATCAAAAGCATCAAACTGACAATTATATACAGGAGTTGAGAATTCAAATCAAAGACTGAATTTTAAAATGAAATAAGATTTGTATACTCAGCATGTATTGATATTTTGCATAAGCCTTTTCTTTTAATAGTTATATTTCAGCTGCAGATATTCTCCAGGATTTTCAAAATTGATTCTATATTTTTTTAAAAAAAGTTAAATTTTGGTATACTGTATACTCAATTGTTCAGTATTACCTATCAGGATGATCATTGACTAATGATCCATTTTCAACCACCTTTTGATCTACTAGCTAATTTCCTCCCTCCTATATGCTTCCATGTAAGCTTGAATCAGCCAAATTTAAGATTTCGTTCCAAGAATTTTAGTGTTTACTTTCCCCCCTCACATTATTCAGCAATAATGATTATTGATTATTCACTTATTTTAGAATAAAGATTCTATACAACTTGCAAATGCAGGTAATTTGCTAGAAATGATTTCCCCAATTTATGCAGAATACCATGTTTGTTATTCTAACCACCTTCTCTCTCTCACACCAGATCTGCTTAAAAGGTGAAAGTTTGTTTATTGTTAATATGCTTGGGGGGGGGGGAGAAAGAGTTTTATTCAGATTATATGTTTTCTTGTTTGCTGAAAATATTTGGGATAAACACATTTTCCCTAAATTTCTCCATGCAGTCCATTTTGTTTTGCTTTATGTAATAAATCTAGCAGGCAATTCCTATTGATTTCAGTGGGTTCTACATGAACATAACAACTCCCTCTTTGATCTTTCCATGAAGCATCTTCTTACTTTAGCACCAAGCTCTGTCTCAAATGTGCAACACTTTCAACTAAGTGTGAACTAAAAAGGACAAGTAACCACAAGCAGCAAAGGCTATTTTCCTTTGAGTTCTGAAGTGGGGTGGAAAAAAAGGAAATCAGCAGTTAGTGTGTGCCAATAAAATAAGTAAGGGCAGTCTGCCATATATTTCTTATCCATACAGTAGACACAATAACTTCTCATCCTGAACAAGCTTCCTTGTAAATTGCAAAGTCCTCAAGGAAACGTTCTTCCCAGTTTAGGATACTAAAGAGCACAATAAAAAGGTAAAGGTCCCCCCCGCACATTTGTGCAGTCGTGTCCAACTCTAGGGGCCGGTGCTCATCTCCATTTATTAGCCGAAGAGCCAGCGTTGTCCGAAGACACTTCCACGGTCATGTGGCCACATGACACGCGCAGAACGCTGTTACCTACCCACCGAAGTGGTACTTATTCATCTACTTGCATTTGCATGCTTTCGAATTGCTAGGTTGGCAAGAGCTGGGGCGAGTGTGGGAGCTCAGAGATCACTCCGTCACGCGGGGCTAGAGATTCGAACCTCCGAACTTGCAATCTTCCAATCGACAAGCCTGGCACCTTACCCGCTGAGCCACCACGCCCCTCAAAAGAGCACAATACTGCACAGCATTAGTAGCCTTGAATTCAAGACTCATCTAAGGCACAACTTTACAATTACTTTATGCAATTTTTTTAAATTTGTTTGCCACCCTTCCTAAATAGCCTTTGTCTGTGTCACAAGCCATTTGATTCAACAACCTTAAAATTCCTCTGAGAATTATGATAGCTATTAAGTTATTATCCATTAGAGCCATTCATCCAGTGCAACCTCCAGGCAAAAAGATATGCAGGGTTTTGGTAACACTTTAAAAACCTGCAGCACCTCTTTGACTAAAGGTAATTTAAAAAAAATGTATACCATTTCATTCTTCAGCATGCTTAGTGCGAGACACTACTTGCAAATCCCTTAGAAACAGTTGTCTACCTCCAACCTGAACTGTGCCAAGGAATTTTATCCCCCAAACAATTCTTAGCCACTTTTATATATAATCTAATAATCTACTGATGACTCAGAAGAGGCTTCCAGAACAGTTGCTTCTGGACAACTTATTTTTTTAACCTCTGATGCATGATTGGAAAGTTAAACAGAATAGAAAGTTTGGATATTGTGCAGAACCAGAGTTAATTCAGAATTCTACATTGCAGCTTTCACTTACCCATTGGATTATCTGTCTGAATAAAGATCTTTTGAAAGAGTAACATTGTTGAAGACAACAGTCAGACATTTTTAAAATGCAGTCAAAATGGTAAAATAGTGTAGATTCTATGCAAAGTATGCTACAAGGCCACAAAACTAAATGCAACATTTTGTTTTTGTTCCTTGCAGGCAAATTGGGTTGTAGCTATCATGTACAGTAAATTAAATCTAACGATGGAAGTTTATTTTTTTAACCCACCCAATAACAGATATTTTTTTTTGCATCGATAGCATAAAAAGAATTGACACCTGTATATGGAAGTTAAATATTTCACTAATTTGCAAACATATGCAAAACTCTGAAAGCTTCTGCCACCTTTAAACAAGGAAAAATCCACTTTTATGCATAATACCTGGGTATTATTCTAGCTAAGCTGCACCCAATGTTAACCAAGCATTTATGAAAGGGATATTTAAAAAAAACCAGAGCTAATCAGTATTGTAAGCAATATATTCCTTTAGTTTAACACTGCCTTAAATAATACAGAAGGAGTCTGATAGCACCTTTTCCGACTAACAAATGTTATTAAAAGAGATCAGCTTTCATGAGCTGCAGCTCACCTCAACAGATGCATTATACCTTTTCACAAATTTTTTTGGTCAGAAAAGACGCTACCTGACTCTTCCTGATTTTGGCTACGGTAGACTAACACTGCTCTCCTCCTACAGTATCTTAAATAATACAGTAAGCGCATGAAAAGTTCTGAGCACTTTCTCTAGCAGCAGCATTTCTTAGCAGTATCTTAAGTAAGCTGGAAGGCAAAAAACAACAAGAATGGTGCTGATTTTCGCCCTGAAAGCCTCAGAATTTCCTATGCTTTCCTTGGCCCACTTCTCCTCCGTACCCACAAAGCCTTACCTAAACTAGGCATTTTGGCTTATGCATACCTGCTGTGATTTAAAAAACAGAAAAGACAACATGTTTAAATGGCATCACTGCATATGGAACAGGCACTTGACCTGCAATGTACAGTAGTCCCTGAGTGATTTTCAGAAATGAAGAGAAAGGAATGAGAGGGACAGGAAAAAAATGAAAACTTTTGAACTCCCATGTTACAAATGTCTCACTGGCGGCCCCTTTGCATTCAAAGTACACATTTTTGTATTTTAGCCTGAAACTTGATAAATGCTCCACTTTCTGTAAATCCGCCACTCTTTTCTAGCTGAAGAAGAAACAGCACGCAAAACTTTGCTTTTCACTCACCCCCGTTTTCCTAGATCCCACTACCTTAAATTGCCTATCGGGGGCCTGTTAATCTACTACAGGACCAAGGCTAGTCTCTGAACCTTCCCTCTATATTAAGTCTATATGCTCATTCTTTACACCGTGTCTGAGTTCATTCTATACAAATAAATTTGCAAAAGGTTTTCAGCTTTTTATTATTATTTTTTAAATTGCAAAACTTCTCAAACTTCTGATATATCATTCACTAAAGAAAAAAAAACCACCCAGCCCTTTCTCCGCCCAGTGATCAGACCAACAGTTATTTTCAAGAGGCATTTAACAAGTAACGCCATTGTCATGTTTATAACCACGAAGAGAGAGATAAACACTAGTGTTGCAGAATGTCCGGAAGTTCTGCTCTCTGCCCTAGCAATTGGGAGAGGAAAGAACGATTTTTTTTAACGCTACGTACCTCGGCGGCAGCAGTAGCAAGCTGCGGGGGGGGGGGGGATCCTGCTAATAAGGAAATCCACCCCCCGTGCTTTTAAAATTTAGCCGTTTTTAACTTGCGTGCTCCCCACCACTAGAATCTCAAGTAAAACATCTGGGGTGGTTTGCTTCCCCCCCCCCTCCCGCCCCAAAAGCAGACGCGGAAGCCTGCTGTTACATCCCACAGAGAAACAAAATGAATGGAAGAGAAGAAAACGCTGCACCCTTCAGGTTCTTGCGCAAACCACACAGAAGTGAAGGCGCCGAGCAGCGCTCAGGGAATCTCAGCTCACCTACCGTCCTCCTTGTCCAGCACCATCATCTCAGGATTCACAGGGAGCCTGGGTGCAGATGCTCCGTCTCCGTCCGATAGCCTCTGCTCAGAGGAGAAAAGATGGGAACTAGTCTGTGTGAGAGCCAAGAGGAGATACTAGGGCTCAGATGATTGTCTTTTAGCAGCGAGAGAGCTCTAATTATCCAGTTGTCCAGCTTTTAACCTAGATTGCACTCGGTTAGAATTACCTTCAGAAATGAAGCACTTTGCAGATACAAAAGCAGTCTCACCTACTTTTGTACCTCGGAATTGCAAGGAACTAAAACTGCAATTTAGGAGAAAAAACAGGGAGGGGGATCAGAGCGGTTTCTTTGGTTCTCACCTTCTAAATGGCTCAATTTGCACAGTATAATCTGTTTTAATGTAATTGCATTTGATAGCCCATAACCTTGGCTGTTGCAGCTATACAGCTTTCAGCCTTACAAAGTGTTTTCCCCCTGAATTTAAGCTGAATCTCAATCTAAAATTACACTCAAAGCGAGGGAGGAGGGGAAAGAAATATTGGAGCGTAGCTACTACTGCCTCTGCCTCTCCATTTGTGTGAGCTTTGCACCTTTGCCGCTGAATAAATGCCCTCCTCTCCCAGGGACCCCCGCTTATTCTTCCGTCAGGTTTTAATGGAGAACTGAGCGTTTGGCCAGCTCAGCAGCACCATCTGCAGATCTGGTTTTGCTATAACTACTGTAGAAGGCCCCATCAAATAGAGAATTTCGGATTAACTTTTGTCTTTTTAGGTCGGCTCCACTTTCATTACATTGGACTTAGCAGCGATTTTATTGACTGCATCTTGAACATAACAGTTAGCAGGTAGGAAAAGAGAAACAGGCAGGCACAAAGAGATGTACAACTGAATCCTTGCACATTTCAATCTGCGTTATGCATGCTGTTTATAGACACGTTTCTTCGATCTCTGACTTTCAAACTGCTGCCGATTTCCACCAAGTCATTGCTGACCGCAACTTTTCTACATCAGGCAAGGGGGTGTGGGTGTAGAGACTCATCCTATTTTTCTAGAGTTGACCAAACTCAAGGCCTCAGATTAGTTTAGGATATGAAATAATTTTCTGAACTTTTCTTTGTGATCAGTGTATATAACAAGTCTAGGTGACAGAAATTAATTTCAGCCAAACAAAACCCCAGTACCAACAGCAAAGAAAAATTCAGGAGGAAAGTCATTGTGCAAAGCTTTTACTGCCTTAACTATAGAGGTGAATCTTCTACTGTATGTTTACAGTCATAACCTGCCTCATTTCTATTTCTTTCACCTTTCTGAAATATACTCCAGTTCTGATATTTTGACACTGCAGTATATATGAAATGCATTTTCACACATGCTTGCTTTAATCAAATGCTTGACCTTTTGGATGAAGAGATAATAAGGCAGGCTGAGATTTAGGATACTTTCTACTCAGGACTTTTGCTCTAATATCCCTTGATATTAGGAAGCTGGGGTATCTCTTCTGTAATTGAATTATTCCACCATTCCAAGCTGTGTCAGCTAGTCCTGTAGAGGACACCAATGTCTAAAGTGAAATACCTGCTTGCCCACAAAAATAAAAATAAAAAGCATCAAAAGAATACTACTTGGATTTCTATTTCCCAAATTAAGAGCTACATACACAGGGTGGGATAATTAAATACTCAGGGGTGAAGAACAAGTTTCTGCTGCTGGCTTAATCCAGGAAAACGCCTCATCCCAGTTTTCAGGATACTTTTCTCTCTACTTTACAACGGATACAAGAGTAGTCTTTCAAAAGCATGATAGCAAGCTCAAGTCGGATACGCTTAATACCTATTTTAATTAGATTCCTTATCCTTAACGCAAATGGCTTTGCCTTCCTCTTTCATTTTTGAATGCTTAATCCTAACAGTCCTTGAACATATTTGATGTCAAATATATCACTTTGCATAGAGAAAGGTTTCATTCAATACTTAAAAACAGGCATTCTCATTTGATCACTACTATTTGCAAAAGGAGAATTATGTTACGCAAGGAGGAGGATTTAAATACTATGATCCCAGGAGGATCTTATTTTGGAAGATAGGGTTGAATCGTTTTCATCAAAGCTACCACCATTAGTTGTAGATTGGGGCCTTGGGTTACCACGTTTTAAGGCATCACATCCTCCAAACTCAGACATTTACGGCATCTGTTTAACTGGTTTCAGCCTGCCAGGTTCATTTTAAGAAATCATGAAAGCAAACAATACATCTCTAACACAGTGTTAAACTTAAATTGCTATCAAATTATAACAATTTGCTGAAACAGAGCCCCCATAGACTTCTTTTAGCTGGATAATTTAAGAGATATTTTAAAGTTTTTAATATTTCATTGAAACAGAAAGCTTAATGTTTCCTAAGTTTCTCCCACTAATTTAAAGACTATTTGAAGAACAGTACAACTATACTATTCCATATATTACTTGTATTTATACTTGGGGATGTATGAAACCATCTTCCCCATTAATGCACCATTGCATCAGCAGGAGTTATTCCTGATGTAACTAAGAACAGCGCAAAACTGTACTTTCAAAAGTTCCACTGATTTCAAGGGAGAAACTAGTGCATGTTTAACCATCCTTACGCTTGTAATCAGTAGCACTCAAAAATGTGCTATTTTGGTAGGGTAATGACTCAAATCATTAACCAAAGTGCTTTGAGTTAAACCAAGCTTTAGAGTGGATTACTACTGTTCTATTCAGAAGTGAAGGGCGGAACAAGCAGTTGGTCAGTTCTTTACAAACACAGCCAATACGCCCACATGAAAGAGGTGTCAGGATCCCAACTTTGGATATGGCCCTAAGTTGGTTTGCCTTTTACACTAATCAAGAGGAACACAATTTGAGGTTAACTTGAGTCTCTCTAAGCCTTGCAAGTCTCAGGATTTGCTCACTTTTTATCTATATGTATCATTGGCCTTCTAATATTTGTCCTTTTCCATGTCACCTCCTATTTTGCCAGTCTCCTCACACTGGATGAATTTGGGCAGAGAAAAAGCAATGCTCCCTCACTGATGTAGCTCGACACTGTAGCTGGACATGTCAAATCAGGAATGTGATATTTCTCTCTGCTTCACTTTTCATATAGTTACAACGGTTCTCCTGGCCTATCCTGTAGCCTTTGGCTAACACACAAACTTTCACGAGAAGAAGCATTTGCCAGGAACAAAGGGTAAAATATACTTGTGTGTTAAGTTTGCCAGTAATGGTGACCAGACTTTTATTTATTCATTAGATTTTTATTCTGCCTTTTCTGCAGGAGCTCAATGTGGTGTTTCCTCCTCCTCCTCCTTTTCCCCACCCTGTGAGGTAGCTTAGGCTAAAAGAGAGTCTGAGCTTCTGTGGCTGAGGGTAGACTAGAACCTAGGTCTCCCCAGTGCCAGTCCAACACTTTAACCCAGTGCTTTCCAAACTGTTACCGTTGGCGACACACCAACAGCGGTGGCAGCACGTGCATGCACGGTGGTGCAGGGGGGGGGGGGCGCGCGGCAGCGGCCTCGCTAAAACGCGGAAGCGCTGATGGCGCGCCGCCGCCATACACACCACCGCCGCCATGCACACCCCCGCTCCACTGCTTCGCGACACACTAAACTGTGTGTTGCGACACACTAAAGTGTCGCGACACACAGTTTGGAAAGCTATGCCTTAACCACTACACCATACTGATTCTACCCTTCTACAAAGTCAGAAAGATAACTGGAGTATAAAAACAAAGGATCGTCCTCTACAAGCTTGTACTTTGTTCTAGAAAACTAAGATGCTGCAAGTATTATTTATTTCTTTGTCTTTCTGTTTATTTACCTACCTATCACATTTGTAAGGCAACCCAACTCCATGGTGATTCTATTATCTCATTGTAGAAAAATATCCAAGACTTCCTAGGACAGATTGTCCAAGAGTACTATGGTCAAAAGACCATTTGTGAGGGATGACTTAATACCAACATCAACGGAACCAACTTTTATTTCAGAATCACTTGAACCCCTTTCCAGTATTCAAATACAAGGGCCATAACTACATATAGGTAGTCCTCGACCTACAACCATTCGTTCAGCAACCATTCAAAGTTACAATGGCGCTGAATGAATGAATACAACCCCTGCGTTCATGTGATCGCGATCTGGGCTCTTTGAAACCGGTGTGCACTTAAGACCGGTTGCAGTGCCCTGCGATCACGATTGCCATTTGCAACCTTCCCTGCCAGCTTCCCCAGAAAGTCAGTGGGAAAGCCAGCAGGGAAGGTTGCAAGTTGCTGGGGTAAGTCTCCCCCACCCAAGCTACAATGGCCACTTGCTCAGCCCCGCAGACCCTCCCCGACTCTCGCTGCACCTCCTTCATGCCCTCCCTCACCCTCCCCTGCACTCCTCTGCACCCCCTTGCTCCCTCCCCCACCTGGCAACAGCCACTTACCTGCCTGTTGGCTTTGGACTTGCATCTTTCTGCTGGCTTCCCCACTGACTTTGGTTGTGGGAAGCTGGCAGGAAGTTGCCTCGCCTAATGACCATGGGATTGGTTAACAATGGCAACCGGGACTGCAGGGATTGCCATCACTAAGTGATGTAGTCGCACTCTACGACCACATCGCTTAGCGATGGAAATTCCAGTCCCAATTGTGGTCGTAATTCGAGGACTACCTGTAATCAAAGCATAAGGAGGTGAAAGGAAACTCCTAAAAGAACTCCGAGAGGCCAAGTGTGTTCAACGGGAATATTGGCTGGCAAAAGGAAACTTAAGTGGGAGGGAGAAGGGAATGGAGTATATTAAAGGAAAACACAAACAACTGACTGGACTTAAACCAGAAAGACCCAGGATCAAGTCCCCATTTTGCTGTGGAGCTCAGTGGATGATTTGGGCTAGTCGCTCGGCTACCTGAAGGAATTCCTGCTAAGGAAATGTGGTGGGACACATGCCATCAATGCTGCCTTGAGCTACCAAAGGAAAGGTAAGCTATCCATGCAATAAATAGCTGGTGATGATTTGGTATTTTGCTCAACACAATAATTTTTTAATTATTATTAGCGTAATCTCTCCACTGCCCTTTAGACAGTGGAGATTTTTCAATAACCAATAAAATGTTTATATTCCTTATTCTGAATATACATAGACATGCCTTTGTTCAAATGTCTCCAACTTTAGCAACACCCAGGGCTGGATCAGGCAGAAAGAGTTGAGAGTGAAGTGCAACCAGTACAAAGAAAAATGGAAAAACTTTCTTCTCCCTAGCTCTGCCCCTCATTTAAACAGGCACAAATTCTGTCTGCTGGAATAACTTTCTAACAAACAATTCTGAAAAATTTCCCAGGTGCCACTTCAGTTTGTTACACTGATCCCCACATCCTTCTCATCAGGGGTTGATTCCTTAACATTATTTTCCCTTTGTAAAGTGCATCCCATTCTAATTTCCTCTTTACCTTCACTACCACCACCATTATTTCCTTTTATACAGCCATTCATGAGAGCTCCTGGAATGAGGGCTGTTGAGAACTGTCTGGATAATCAATGTTTCTAGTTTCACTTCCTTACACCACCATCTTTCCAGCCTCTGAGCTCCTTAAGTTTAATGAGTATGTCTGCAGTACTTGAAAGAACCCAAATACCCCCATTAGGAAACTCTTTAGATCTCAGCCTTTCCTCCTAGCTCACCTGCTTCCCTTACTACCTCTGTGGAGGCAATATCCTGCTGTTTGACCCATCAATCAGATTTAAACAGATATAAGCTGGCAGGCACCCTTTGGCAAAAAAAGAAAGAGAAGTAAAACTTAAGAGAGGACAGAAGGTCGCCTAGTTTATTATTTAATAAAGGGGAAAACTTTTTTTTCTCTAGTCAAATAAATTTTGTAACATCTTTAACATTACCATGATAATTCGGTGCAGTTCCCACATAAAAATCAAAGCAGATGGAAAGGCAAGTAAAATCCCAGAGGAGCAAAGCAGTAATGAATTAACCTTACTTAATTATACTGACATTACTTAACCTCTTACATCTTTGTCTTTGGGGGAATATACAAAGGGGAGACTTTTTAAAAATTCATACTGGGGTTACTCTGGGGATCTCAGACCCTGTCTTCAATAAGCTTATATAGACATCATTCCTAAAGGTGGAGGCCAAAGTTCTGGTAACACAAAGCTGGGGAAAAAATTTCAATTGCTAGCATTTTCAGATCCAGCATTTAAATTTTTTGAAATTGAAAGAGGGGAGAGAATATAGCAACAAAGGTACCAGTTTTTGTATCAGCTAAGCGTTTTCCCCGTAAAGGAAAATTCTTTGTGAACAGAAATATATAAAATTCCTGGAAGCCAGCTGATGAGAAGATACTTAAATTTCTTGGCTGTAGTAACACATTTTATCAGTCGGAGTGATTATAAACACAGTTTCTTTTTAAACTGTACTTTATATAACAGTTATGAATAGCAAAGAAACATGAACTAGTATCTCCTTTCCTAAGTGTAAAGATCAAATCTATAGATCAGTTTTCACTATCTTCTGCTTTGCTCAAAGATGCATATTTTAAATATAAAACACATAGATACATACACACAACAACCTAGAAGTATTAATTTCCTTTTCCATTTTGGGACGAAATTCTTTTCTTAAGAGATTAGGGATAGTAACTTTTTGTCCTGTCAAAGGATACAGCAATGTGCCCCCAAATGACACCTCCCATAATTCTATAATTTCCAAAAGCATAATTCAGCATCAGAAAAGAGAATTTCTCTTCCATGTTCCCAGTTGTTTTCTGACTCATAGCACAAACCACTAATAGTGCTTTCAGATAAGTGTCTATTATTGTTCTATTGCCCTGCTTCAAACATAGAATTTTATGGAGGTGGATGTTGACTGATGCCATCTCCCACTTCTAACTTTTCTACATTTTTCCAACCAAAGGGGGGGGGGGCAGGAATGTAGCAGAATGAAACAGTTGCACAATGTCTGTGGATTGCTAACAATGAGGAGCTGTCCATTTCAAAGCATCCTAAAGGTAGAATCCTATGCACCATTACTTGAGAGGAAGTCCCACTCCGACTTCTAGGAATTACTGTCAGGTAAATGTGCATAAGTTTGGATTATACCACTGTGATGTGTTGGTGGAGGAAGAGCAGCAAGAGAAGATTTCATGTCATTTCATACAGATGACCTTGATTTATGGCCTAGATAGTTGTGCCTTCACATCTTCTGACCCCATCACTATGTGTGAGCATGAAGAAATTAAGAAAAAGGAGACTAATATGATAATATATCAGAGAACACCAAGGACTCCACAGGAGACTAATATGTTTTTAAAATCAGTGTTGAAGAGTTCTTCTCACTGTAAATGTAATAATGTACAAATTAATGAATGGATGACTGAAAAAGCCCACTAGCTGGCCCGCATTGATGTTGTGAGGGAAAATTCACTATGTTCCAGGAGAAGTATGGAAACTGATAACTCTGTTCCTCCACTCCTCCCATGTACCAAAGCAAAGCAAAACAAAACATTTATGGAGTCCAAAAGCCCTTTTATGCACTATATAGCAACATTTCCAAGTTTGCTACCAAACAATTGAGAGCCAATTCAGTTCTCTGACAAACACATCTATGTTATATCCATGTTCTCAAACACCTGTTGTGCTTTGCAGTTTTAGGCATAAATGTTTGTGTGTTTGGGGGGGTAATATCTCAGCTGTTCTCTGTAACAAAACAAAACAAAACAAAACAAAACAGAACAGAACAGAACAAAGACACTCAACACAGGTTGTCATCAGATGCCTTGAGACAGCATTCCGAAAATTTGGGGCCCCACGGGCATTTTCTTTTTCATTCATAAACCTGAGAAAAGCACAGATTTATCTTATAATTGCAAAGACCCAGACAAGATACACTTCTACAAGTGTACAACTGGTTACTCACTCAGCTAGTTCTGAGGACTTTTTTAAAGTAATCCCAGGGCAGCCCACAAACAAAACAGTTTTGGACTTAATTGACCAACAGGTTCAGAAAACAGCTGCATATCAATGGGAGGAAAGAAGGCAGAGGGGACTCAAGGAGAACCCAGGTCCCGTCCCCCACCCCACCCCTACTGATTTTTGTTGTGGGAGGTGGTTTAAAACCTCTACTTTCTCAGCCACCAACAAAGGCCGCCTCAAGTCATTACCCTACAGGGTTAGAGCCAGGAAGACTGACAGCTGAAATTATCGTTTAAGTGGATCCCGCCGTTCTTAAGTTATCCTTCTCTCTCTCACCGCCCCCCACCCCCCAACTGTTCCAGAAGCCGATTTATCCCTCCAAGCCTTCTGGAGGCTGCTTTGGCGGAGCTCACTCCTCCTCCTCCTCCTCCTCAGTAATTGCCCTTTTAATTAGCATAGTCTTTAACCCTCGCCTAAAGTCCTGCCTCTACGCCACCCTCAAGTGAGCCCGGTCTCAATTTCGAGCAAGTCTCGTCAATAACCACACGGTTCTTTGAAACTTACAGGCAGCTTTCTCCCTCCACACGTCCCACATACACACCCAGGGGAGAGCACCTTCTCCCTCATTCCGGCGGAAGAGCTCTTTTTGGAAAGTAAATCCTTTTTCCCTTCAGACGCCAAGCCGCCTTTTGTGAAGGAGTTTAGTCAAGCTGGCAGCTCTTCCCTTCCTCAATAATAGCCTTTTCTCCCTCTTTGCTTTAAAGAAGGGAGGGGGGGAGAGAACACAGACGGGAAAATACACGCGCGCACTCCCGGAAGAGAGAAAGAGGAAGCCTGGCGGGGTCTGAGGGACAGAAGAGACAATCCCGGAACAGAACGCTCTTAAAAGAAAGTCGCCAAAGCGGGTCGCACGCATTCACACGGACATTTTGGGTCCGGCAGTACTAGGGCGACGGGAGGCGTGTGTAAATAAGCCGGTCATGTGAAGCTTTGTTGACGTCCGAAGCCGTCCCTTTCAGAGCAAGCGGAGCAGCGCGCGTGCTCTCCTCCGCATAGCAGACGGGGGTTGGGTTGCGCGCTTGGTCTCTCCCCTCAGCCCCGCGCTCCCAGCCGAGACTTGAGGCGGTCTCTTTCCTTACAGCTGCCCGGCAGAGAGGACGCGCCGGCCGGCAGGGCATCGCAGCAGCCCTCCCTTTTCTCCAGGCAATTCCCCCGCTCCCGCCGCCGCCGCATCGCGACCCGCCACCTACCGTCCTCCTTGTCCAGCACCATTGTGGCGGGGATCGGCTGCCTCCGCCGCTCCGTCGCTGGCTCGCCCTCCAAGCCGCCGGTTGCCGATCCTTCGCTCCGTTGGAAAGGAAGGCTCGGAGCGCGGGGGAGGGAGAGGGTTGGCGAAGCGGGCCGCGGCCACCGCCGCCCGGCTTATCCTCCCCGTTCCCTCTCTTCTTGGCTCCCCCCCACCCGCCCCCTTTCGCACAGGCAGCTGCCCGGCCAAGCCGGTTACACTTGCACGACTTTTAACCTAGATCGCGCTCAGTTAGAATTACCGGAGGAGGCAAACCCCGCCGTGGAGCTGGCGGCTTTGCCGGCGTCTCCCCCCGCCACCCCTTTCCCCTAAAGCGGCAGAGACAGCAGCGACCACCTCCTCGGAGACTCCTACCCTTCTGGTGGGGTTGCCACTGAATGCCAGTTTGGAGGTGGCACGCACGGAGTGGGGGCGGAGGGGGCAGGCAGGAAGGTAAGGCGCGAAGTGGGGCTCGGCTTCTCCCGTTCCTGCCTTTCCCTTAACCTCCGAACAATAGCAACAACCGTCCCCCGGATCTTAATGCAAGCCTGCAGGATCCTTCGCTAAACCCTCTTTTGCTGTTGCTACTGCGGAGGTAGATACGCTTCTAAAGTGCTTTTCCCTGGATTTGAGTCTAAATCTGAAATTATATTTAAAAGGAAAGAAAAGGATGGGAAGATGCGAAGCTATCACAGAAGCAAATGTGCTTGCCTGCTGCCCTCTCCCTCAATTTATGTGCTTGCACTCTCTCCTGCTGCTGAATAAATGCACACATTTCCCAGGGACCCTCAGATTCCCCTGTTAATTAAATCAATTCATTATGCTCAGATCTGATTAGCAGCCCCCTTCCCCCCCTCTTTGAATCAATTATTCAATACACAAACATAATTGCCTGTGCCAGAGGTGTCTAAGTATTAGCTTATTTAACTCCAAGGACACTAATTACCCCCAGGGCAAGGGAACTTTTCTCATTAATTCTGACAAAACACAAAAGCACAGTTAAAGTGGGTGTGTGAGAGAGAGGGAGGGAGTGGGGGAAGAGAAGAGAAGATCGGGAGGGGGAGCATTTATTGCTGCAACACGTGCTCCTGTGTAAACTATTGTCATTCTGTCTATGGTACTCACTGACTCCCTAACTCCCTCCCCTCTGCCTTAACTTTCCAGAACGACAGAGAAAGAGTTGGAGTGGAATGAACTTGGAGGGCATGGTGGGCTTCAGAAGGGTTCACGAGGAATTATTCTCTTTTTCTTTGGGTTCTTGGGGTGTCGGGAGAGATTTTGGAATTGTTTATCCAGCAGACTCCTGTGGTGAGCAAAACCAACCCCCTTCTGTCCTTTGCCTCCCAAAATGGGAAGGAAATGGCCCTAGGAAAATGGCAAACACCACCAATTCCCTACCCAGGAGTAACAGGAATGGAGAATTTACAGTCTGAATTCCTGGGGCACCTCTGGCTTTCTATGTTTTGCCATAGAATGGGTTTGATTTCCCATTAGCAAAAACTAGAGGCTAGTTCTGTTCATTTGAAAGGAAGACTAGATAGAACTGAAATCCGCAATCATAGGCATGTGCGTACAATTCTCTCCCCCCCTTTCTTTGTGCCAGACTATTTAAAGGCTTTGACTTGCTGCTTGCGAGGCACTTTCACTGGTTTTGTTGTGTGGACTTTTTAAAAAGAGCTTGTAATTGATTCCTGCTCTCCCCACCCCTTTGCACCAAATTAGGAGCTTTTGCTTTCTAAAGACCACTATTGTCAGGGTCCTCAATGTGCGCAGAGGTGTGGAAGATACTTTTTTGTTTCCTTAGGCAATGCATGAGCTGATCCATTAACCCATCTGGCTTTCTGTATCAAGAAGCTAATATTAACTGTGCTCATCCTGGGTTTCAGTTTATCCACCAGCACTTCCCACATCTGGCTAGGTTTTCATCCTGTTGGTTCAGGATGGTTCCTCTTGATGGAGCACACTCAAATTATCAACAACTTTGGAAGAGGGGGACATCATAACTAAAGCCCTTGTATTTTAGTTGGAGGGTTGGTTTTGTTTTTGGCCTGGTGTCCACAATCCCACATCATTATATTATTCACCCATGGCAGGACTTCCGTAATTAAATGGGTTCATTTGGCAATGCTCTCCATTATCTTTAAAGCACACCTTGCCCATTTCACTTAAAGCCAAGGAGGGGGGAAAAAATCCCAGCAAGATAGTTGCCAAGTGAGCTTAACAGAAGTATACTCATTGCTTTTTGCAAGTATAAATATGACTTGGAATACAGCACTGTGTTCCATTAGCTCAGGATGTGTTTCTATGAGCATGAGGATAAAATGTCTTCGGCTTGGTAACACAACAAACCCTGTTAATTTTCTGGTCTTTAATTTTCACTGGATGGCATATACGGTACCCACAGGGACCTGACCTGCTTAACTCAACAAATCACATTTTGAAAGAATACAACTGAGCTGGAGAAATACCAAGGTGTGGAGAAATCATTTTGCGGTGAGCTGTTTCCCAATGGGATAACACTTGTAGAGTTGATCCTACCCAGAGAACTTTCATTTCAACTCCTGCAATGACTGCTCAGCATCTAAAAATGGAAGGGAACCTGATTGGATAAATGTAAGCCAATGGTGTGTGAAGCCGCCTTAATGCAAAACTGAATCAATAGTCTCTCTAGCTCAAAATTCTGTGTTCTGAATGACAGCAGTTCTTCTGAAATCTCTAGAAAAGGTCATCCCAAGCTCTTCTATAAGTGAAGATATTAAGGACTGAACCTGAAGCCTTAGCGTAGAAAATATTGTAACTTGACCACTGAGTTATGTCCTATTTTCAAAAGAGGGTTCAAATTCACAGCCTCATGGATGAGAAAACCTATGAGGACCATATAGGCTCAACTGAACAGAATGCAATTAGACTGGTGACAAGTATGAATTCTTCCCTTAAGAAGAAGATAAAAAAGTAAAGGTAAAGGTTCCCCCCACACATTTGTGCAGTCGTGTCCGACTCTCGGGTCCGGTGCTCATCTCTGTTTGTTAGCCGAAGAGCCAGTGTTGTCCGAAGACGCTTCTGCAGTCATGTGGCCAGCATGATGCACGCGGAATGCTGTTACCTACCCACCGGAGTGGTACCTATTAATCTACTTGCATTTGCATGCTTTCGAATTGCTAGGTTGGCAAGAGCTGGAGCTATTGCGGGAGCTCACTCCACACGCAGGGCTAGGGATTCGAACCTCCGAACTTGCGATCTTCGATCGAGAAGTCTGGCATCTTACCCACTGAGCCACCATTTAAAAGTTACCAAAGAGAGGATGGACAATGAATAGCAAAAGGATAGGAGATGGTGATTTCTTCTAACAGGTACAATTACACCTTTTGAAGGGAAGCAGATTACAGTATGTTGTGCATAGGGTTTAACTAGGAATATCAAACTTTTTTCAGACTAAGGACCATAGAAGACCTCTAGGTGACCCACCGAGGACTACTCTCCAGAAATTAGGATAGGCCAAATCAAGGAATATTAGACCAAAATTAAGATTGATTTAATTTAAATAAATTCAATTAAACATAGTTAATATGGATTATTCCATAGGTAAAGGTAAAGGTTTTCTCCTGCACAGTCGTGTCCAACTCTAGGGGCCGGTGCTCATCTCCGTTTCTTAGCCGAAGAGCCAGCGCTGTCCGAAGACGCTTCTGCGGTCATGTGGCCGGCATGACGCGTGCGGGATGCTGTTACCATCCCACCGAAGTGGTACCTATTTATCTACTTGCATTTGCATGCTTTCGAATTGCTAGGTTGGCAAGAGCTGGGGTGAGTGCGGGAGCTCACTCCGTCACGCGGCGCTTGGGTCTCAAACCGCCGACCTTCCAATCGACAAGCCTGGCATCTTAACCACTGAGTCATCGTGCCCCATATGGATTATTCCATATTAATATGGATTATTCCATATTAAACTGTAAATGTGTTACAGTATGGGGGCTATTTGGGGAGTGGATTTGGGGAATCACATGTAAATGCTCCTTTTTACTAATTCCAA
The DNA here is from genome assembly GCA_023362775.1 of Charina bottae. Classification (NCBI taxonomy): domain Eukaryota; kingdom Metazoa; phylum Chordata; class Lepidosauria; order Squamata; family Charinaidae; genus Charina; species Charina bottae. Next base: position 181,463,498 of record JALMGJ010000001.1, on the reverse strand, counting down.
AAAAAAAAACAACCCAAATACCCCTCTACCCCCTCCCTTCCTCTACAATAAATAAACAAAAATTATTATTTTGGGTTATAGCAACTTCTGATTTCCGTGTAAGCAAAGGCTTACTATAGTGAAAAATTAATTTTGCTACAGTAGAGATGGTATTTCACTAAAGATCATGAAGAATTTCACAATCTCCATGATGTCTGTTTTCCCTTATTGCTTAGATAGGGTAAGAAGAGAACCATGTCATTACGAATTGATCCTGCTTGACATTCTGCTAATCCAATGGTTTTCAACGTGGGATCTCTGGGCATGACACAGACAGGGCTGCAACTAGGGGAGGCAAGCGGGGCATGTGCCCCAGGTGCCATGCTGGGGGGGCGCCAAAATGACAAAATAACTCATGGGGGGGGCGCGGAATCCATGTTTGCCCCGGGTGACACAGACCCCAGTTCCATCCCTGGACACAGATCGTCCACAGTGTGGGTGTCAAAAGTCCTTTGGGGATTGGAGAAGCATATATCTCTAGGAAGTGAGTAAACAAGTAAATAAATATCTTTTTTAAGTTGCAAAAATCTTGCCAAGTGTTGATGTTTCAGGTTTGATCACTAGAATTGTGAAATATTTGGCAATCTCCAAAAGTTTGGGCTATTAAAAAAATGAAATGAGTGTTTTGATCTTCTGGTGCCAGGAAAGTCATAATTATTTTTCTATGATTATGTAATTGCAAGTTTTAACTGTAATTATATACTATGTTTATTTTATCACATATTACTGTTGTTCTTGCATTGGCATTCTACTCTAATGTGAGTTTCTGGGCTAATACCAGTTACTATAACCTGGTATGGTGTTCTTGGGCTGTATTTCCTATTTTAGTTTTCCACCCTTTTGCTACTTTCTGTGGTAAAGTAATTGTAATGCGTTTCAGGAGGGGCAATTCTAAAGACTGAAGTGGTGCAACATGTGTCCTGAGAAACATTTATTGCTGAGAGCAAATGGCACTGTGTCTATGTTGGATCCCCTCTAAATTTAAAGCACCATGATTGAGGAAAAAGAATACTGTTTGGATCCAACCATATAGGCAGATTGCTTTCTTCTTTATTGTCACTGGTATGGCTCCCAGTTTCATGAATGGGTCAAGTTGCATTCATTTCAGATCTAGCATGATCTCTAGATCTGTGTTGAAGGTTCAGAAACAAGGATGTGGTATAAATACAGAGCTTTGTTGATTAAAAGAAGTGAACTCATATTGAATATTCCTTCTTAGTCCTGAATTAAAAGGCATGTGAATCCAGCCTGATAAATTAACCCCAGGCTTCATCAATTGTAGTTTTATAAGCATTACTAATGCATTACTAATCATTCTACCTTTGTAGATGGATCATTGTCAATGAACTTGGGTAAGTTCTGCATTAATTGTGAATAAAACATCAAAATGGTCATTTAGGTTGCAAGGGATCCTAAAGCCCTTATTCTAAAGCCTTGTCTAATTCAGATAAACTACTGAAAAAAGAAAATACAATTCTATACAATTATTTCAGTGTGTTAAAGCAAGAGAAAGATTCACAAAATTGCACACAATTCACCTCAGCCATGAATGTGACTTAGATTTTTAGATTATTTTTCCACGTTATGAATTGTTTTGATGTTTTTATTTGTTTGATGGATTTGTTCCTCGTCTTTCTATTTAAAGTGTGTGTGTGTGTATGAATACACACACACACACACACACACATACATACAGAATACCAAAGTTTGTTTATTTATTGGAGTTTTAGCCTGCTGCAATAATGCATGTCCCAGTAGTTTACAAGGAATAAAACTTTCATAGAACAAGTAACATAGTAACAAAAATGGCCACAAAAACAAGACTAATCATTGATGTAAAACCAGAGCAATATCTAACAATTTCTTCAATGCTATCCTAACTAAATTTTTTAAAAGCCATGTGAAAGACCTCTACTTTAACTTGCTTCTGGAAGACCACCAAATTCAGGACAAGTCTGACCTCCAGTGGACATCTATACTAAAGCATGGGGGCCATTATGGAGAAGGCCCCCACTTCCTCCAAGCCTTGACACCCCACCCTCCCGAATTCATGGTAGTGGGGAACTGCCAACAATTTTTCCCAGGTTGTTCATAGTGGATGAATGGATCAGTTGTGGTTGAAGGAGACAGTTCTGAAAGTATCTCAGCACCAAGCCATATAGGGTTCTATGGGTTAAAACTGGCACTTTAAATTGCCCCCAGAAGCCTATTAGCAGCTAGTGCAGCACCTGCAGACAGGTGTAATATGTTAATAGTATCTAGCACCAATTAGCACACAGGCTGCTGCATTTTCAACCAGCTGCAATTTCCAAGTATTTTTAAAGGAAGCCCTATGTTGAATGCATTACAGCCGTCCAACTGGGTGGTGATGAGAACATAAATTATTGTTGCAAGGTCCTCCCACTCAAGGTAGGGCTGCAAATGTTGCACCAGCTGAAGTTGGACATCTCCTCTCCTCTCCTCTCCTCTCCTCTCCTCTCCTCTCCTCTCCTCTCTAGGGCTTCTACCTCCTCCTCAGCAGTAGCATAAATCCAGGAGGATCACTGAGGCATAGACCTGCTCACTCAAGGACAATAGCACCCCTTCAAGAGACAGTACTGGAACTGGCAGAGAATCTTGATGAACAAAACAGCAACTTCATTGTGCTTGGATTCAACTTCAGCTGGTTTTTTCCCATCCAGACCTTGACAGCCTCTACATAGTGGGACAAGTCTTTGATTACACTGTCAGTGTGGCCCAGGGTGGTGATGTATACTTGGGTTTCATTCATTCATTCATTCATTCATTCATTCATTCATTCATTCATTCATTCATTCATTCATTCATTGGCGATCACTCGTAGCTGAGTAAGATTGTCTTCCAAAGGTAAAATTTTAACAGTGGATCCGGGGTATCATATTGATGATACCACACCCTGAACAGACAGGTGATCATTCCTGGCAGTTTCATGTAGTTGTTAAAAGTAGGGAGGAGGGGATCAAACCCTACATCACTCCACACATAAGAGGCCACTAAGATGACCTCAGATTGAAATTAACAATAAAATAGATACCAAAATAATTTATCATACTTTTACAGATCTTTTAAATGCTGAAAGATTGGAACCAAAGAGAAGTTTTGAACAGAATATTCCAAAACCTGGGAACAAGTCAGGAGAAGGCCATATGTGTTCTCCCATGTGGTGGAAAGATGGGCTTCTGAGAAAGGACAAGTTAGGCTTTTAGGGCTTTAAAGGTTCATAGTGATACTTTAAACCACTGTTTCTCAACCTTGGCAACTTTAAGATGTGTGGACTTCAACTCCCAGAATTCCCCAGCCAGCCTTGCTAGCTGGGGAATTCTGGGAGTTGAAGTCCACACGTCTTTAAATTGCTAAGGTTGAGAAACACTGCCTTAAACTGTGTCAAGTAAGGAACTGACAATCACTGCTGATCTTTCAGTACAGGCATCAAAAGTTCCTATATCTTGCACAATTAACAGCCTAGTTGCCACATTTTCGGTATTTATTATTACATTTATACCCCATCCTAAACAGTTCAATGAAGGTGTTGACACAGTGTGCATCCACTGTAAAAAAAAAAAACCGACAGCATCTTAGGGATAATAATAAAACTGCCTCTGAAGTCTATCTGCTGAGTGACTAGTGGGCTTCCTTGTGCCATTGGTCGGCCACTCTGAGAACAGACTGCAGAACTAGATGGGCCAGAGGTCCGATCCAGCAGGCACTGTTTATGTTCTTATGTTCTTTCTGCACTTAAATCAGCTTATAACAATTAAACAAGATACAAAATATAAAACACAACAGTAAAATCACTAGAGTTAAAATCAACATTAAAATCAAGATTATTTAAATGAATTAAAAGTTAAAAGTTAAAAGCTTGGTGAACAGAGATGTTTTTGCTATTTTCCCAGTATGATTTTGCACCATTGCAGTAGTTAAGGTGGGATGCAACCAAGGTGTAGAAAAGTGTCACCAAATTCAACCAGCTTGGAAAGGGTCACATGTGCTTTAGACAAAGTTCTCTATTCTGCACCATTAAAGAAACTGTTTGGGGATGGGGATGATGTATCCAACATCTTCTAATTTATAGCTTAGTCTCTTAACCACCCTTCTACACTGGCTCTCTTATGGTTATACAGTAGTACCAATTCGACCAAACTGTTGCATTTTTTTTCTTTAAAGGTAAAGGTTCCCCCCGCACATTTGTGCAGTCATGTCCGACTCTAGGGGCCAGTGCTCATCTCCGTTTGTTAGCCGAACAGCCAGCGTGGTCCAAAGACGCTTCTGCTGTCATGTGGCCAGCATGACGTGCACGGAACGCTGTTACCACCCCACCAAAGTGGTGCTTATTAATCTACTTGCATTTGCATGCTTTCGAATTGGTAGGTTGGCAAGAGCTGGGGCGAGTGCGGGAGCTCACTTCGTCATGCGGGGCTAGGGATTTGAACCTCCGAACTTGCGATCTTCCAATCGACAAGCCTGGTGTCTTACCCACTGAGCCACCACGCCCCACTTTTTTTTTCTTTACCTGCAAAGAAAAAAACTGTATCACAAAAGTTTATCACAAAATATACTCCATTGAGAAAGAACCAAAGTATGTTTGGTTCCTAATGCTCCATGGGATTTATGTGAGCACTGAAATATTGTCTTGAATAGCAGCCCCTGTGATCCGGGGCTGAACATGCCCTAAAACTGACCACATTTAATTGCATGTGACAGCCTTGTTTATGAAAATCAACTTTGTGGCTTGAAGTAAAGGCATTTTAAATGTTCATAAAATTTAGAATAGTTTTGGTAAAATTGCCCATGTTTCAGCGATGGCTTTCCTTCTGATATTCTGAAAAATACAAGATGAAGGACAACTCATAAAGCGAACTCTCCAGAGAATATGTGTGCAATGGCTTTCTAACATAAGGCTAGTATTTCAGCTCTTAAACTGTGGAATCTTGTGAGTTTACTGGGAATTCACAGGTATTAAAGGAACTAAAGAATGTGGCTTCAATACACCTCCTTGAACTGGATTTTGCTTTAGTACATCGGATATTGGATTGAATTAAAGTCTCTTTAGGGATATTCTAAAAATACACAGATACAAGTCAAATGAGCATCAGTGATTTACACAATGGACACAGGGCCCTGTGCATTTTGGGAGGAGGATTGGCCCCTAGAGCCACCCCTGATAATGTTATTGAAGGTGTTGCTAAAATGGTTTCAACACCCCCACTCGTTTTAACATGCAGCCCACCCCTCAAAAATGTTAAGAGTTGCCTCCATTCAATGAAAGGTTGCCTACCCCAAGGAAAGTGTTGTATAATCATTGCTTATGCACAGCAGTTTTCCTTTTTAAAACTGATTTAGGCCAAGTTACCTAAAATAGTATCCCCTACACAGAATAATAATGCAGTTCTAGGACCAAAATCACACAACCAACAGGATTATAAACTAGATCAGTGGCACTTGCGTGAGATATTTGTGGCAAATATCTCATAATGGAAAGCAACTTGGTTATAGAATCATGGAATCATCTAATGTAGGCAATTGGAAGGAACCTTGGAAATCATCTAGTCTGAATACCCACCCAGTGCAGGAATCCTGAACTAAAACATCCCTGACTGATACCCTTCTAGCCTCTGTTTAAACACTCTAGGAAAGAAGAGTCCATCAGCTTCCAAGGGAGTTTGTTTCACTGTTTAACAGCTGTTAGCCATTAAGATTTTTTTTCCTGATATTTACCCAAAATCTATTTCTTTATTATTTACAGGTCGTCCTTAGTTAACAACCACTCATTCAGCGACCATTCAAAGTTATGACAGCGCTGAACACATGGTGCTTATGACCAGTCCTTGAAGTTCCGGCTGTCCCAGCACCCCCGTGGTCATGTGATCATGATCTGGGTGCTTGGCAACCAGCTTACACTTGCAATGGTTGCAGCATCCCGTGTCACATGATCGCCATTTGCAACCTTCCCTGCCAGCTTCCCACAAGCAAAGTCAATGGGGAAGCTGGCAGGGAAGATTGTGAGTCACTCTTGTAAATCGCTCACACCCCAGTGGCTTTTTCCTCCAAGGAGCCCAGCTATGCTGCCCACAGCACCCCTCCTGCCTGTGGAGGCCACTTGCACACACCCTCCCCCACCCAGCAGCAGCCACCCCTGACCCTGCCATGCTTGTGCTGGCCACCTGCGCACCCTTGTGCATCCAGCAGTAGCTACCACCAGCCCCATGGCGCTCACACCATACTTTGATACCCACCCACGTACCCTCATGCACCTGACTGCCTCCACTTACCTGCTCGCCAGCCTGCTTGTGAGCCGCTTGGGACTTGGAACTTCCTGCTGCCTTCCCCATTGACTTTGCTTGTTGGAAACCAGCAGGAAGTTGCAAGGAAGTCATCACTTAACCTGCGATCCTCGCTTAATGATGGCAACGGGGAGTGCTGGGATTGCCGTCGCTAAGCAATGCAGTCATGTGATGTCGTGCTTTATGACTGCATCGCTTAGCAATGGAAATTCTAGCCCCAATTGCCATCATAACTCTTGTCTTTTGGAACAAATTCACCACTTCTTCTATATGATAGACCTTAAGTTACTTGAAGGCAGCACTCGTGTCTCCCCACCATCTTCTCCATCTAAACCTCTAACTTTACTTCTTACGTTTTTCCTTCTAGGCCCTCATTATCTTGATTGCCCTCCTCTGAACAGTCTCTAGTTTGTCAGTTCTCCCCTATATTTTGGTGCCCCAAACTGAATGCAATATTGTACATGTGGTTTGACCAATGCCAAATAGAGAGAGACAATTACTTATCTTGATCTTGACACTTAGGACTGATTTTTTTTTGCAGCTGCATTTTACTGTTGGCTCATATTCAACTTATCCAACATACTCAGATGCTTTCCACGTGTACTGCTTCCAAGTTTGGTTTTCTCATCCATCCTATACACCAGAGCTTTCCAAACTTTTCATGTTGGTGACACATTTTAGACATGCATCATTTCGCGACACAGTAATTGAGTTTTACTAGCAAACCGGAGGTTAAACTAACTAACTTATAAGAGATATTGTCCTGTTCCGACTAAGACTGACACAGAAGCGTTACTGAAATAACTTTATTTACAAGATACACAAGCCTCCCAGTTTACACAGTTCTCTTCTTCCTCTACAGGCTGGATAGCAGCGAGTCCCGTGAATACTCCTGGCCAGACAGGAAGATGCCGAGAGGGTACAGGTGCTGTAGAAGAGGCTGCAGCCGGCAGCGAACCGGAGGTGATAGGCAAGGTGTCCGCGGGCGTGGAGTTAGCGGGGCTGTCAGGGCTGGGGGTAGACCGGGGCCCGACAAAAGCAACCCACTGGTGGCCAGCGTCGGCTGGGCTTGACTGCTGTCTGGGTAGACCGGGGCCTGACAAAGGCAACCCACTGGTGGCTGGCGTCAGCTGGGCTTGACTGCTGATCTGGGCTGATGGGAGTCTGGGTAGACTGGGGCCCAACAAAGGCAGCCCACTGGTGGCCGGCGTCGGCTGGCTCCGGAGCGGAGAGCAATGGAGAGTCGGTGGCTCGGGCAGTCAGGAGAGGAGCAGGCAAGGTGGTGGCGCTTACCCCAACGCTGGTTTCTTCCACAGGTAACAAGGACGGAGGTGCGGCGAACAGAAGAGGTTCGGGCACGAGGCTTGGCACGGCAGCAAGGTAAGGCTTGGATCTGAGGCTTGGCACGGCGGCGGGGCGTGGGATCCGGGTCCGGCGCGGCAGCAAGGCTAGGCTCATTCACGGGGTCCGGGACTGTGGTAAGTCAGGGCTCTAGAGTAAGGTTCGGGGCGGCCGCAAGGCAAGGCTCGGGAGCAGGGTCCGGCGCGGAGTTTAGAGACTTCAGCGTAGAATGGGTAGAACGGTTGTCTCTGGCACCTGAGGTAAGTCGCGCCGGCTTTTTATTCCATTTTTTGCGCCTTGGGAGAGCAGGGCCCAATCGGGCTTCACGTTGCTCTGCCCGCCTTTCTGCTCTCCTTTGGCGCGCACTGATTGGCGGAGGCGTCTTTCTTTCCGAGTCTCTGCCAATCAGCGTTTCCGGGTCTCTGGTTGGTTTCACGCCAAGCCTGCCGTCTCCTGTGATTGGCTCTTCCTCCTCCTCCGAGTCCAGCATGTCGGCCAGCATCCAGGTAAGTGCACGAAACCTCACAGTTATAGACACATACATAAATTGTAATAGTGAAATGTATGGGGACACAACATATCTCATGAAAACAGAGTTCCCTTTTACAGCAGGGCAAGGCTTGGACAGAGCTCCCCTCTTACAGCAGGGCACAAGGCAGGCATTAGGACGTGCGTGGAATCACAGCAGGTTTGGAGGCAGCAAGGCACAAGGCAGGCACAAGGCAGGCACTAGGACCTGCGTGGAATCACAGCAGGTTTGGAGGCAGCAAGGCACAAGGCAGGCACTAGGACCTGCGCGGAATCCTGGCAGGGTTCGGAGCCAGCAGCAGCGAGGCGCTTGAGGCTCTGAGCGTCCGACTCAGAGGTTTCTCATTACGTTTGCACGACACACCTACACACTGCAGCCGACACACTAACGTGTCGCAACACACAGTTTGGAAAGCTCTGCTATACACATATCTTTGATGTTTTCTACCAAGATAAAGAACTTTGCATTTGTCTCTGTTGGAATCATCTTTTTGATTTCTGCCAATTATTCCAGCTTATCAAGATCCTCCTGAATCCTGATACTATAGTCTAAAGTGTTTGCTATTCCCCCTATCTTTGTTTAATCTGCAAATTTAATAATCATATTTCCTAACCCCCCATTCAAGTCATTTATACTGATCAGCACAGGGCCTAGAATGGAGCCCCGTTGGGCAGGCTACAAACCCTCACTCTTGCAGCCCGCTTGCCAGCTTATGCCAAACAACAAGCTCCCAGCTCAGACATTTGAATCAATATCACTTGCCACTTCCTTCCAAGTTGACATGGAGACATGTATACTTGTTTGGTACAATTCTTCAAGTAATTCTGTGCCTAAATAATGGTAGCATAATCCAGCCCACATTTTGTCATCTGCTATGTTAGAATCTCATGGGAGACTTTGTCAAATGCTTTGCTGAAATCAAGGTACATTATGTCCATCATAGACCCATGGATGACTAAGCTGGTCACTCAGTCAAAAAAGATCACAGTGCTTTGGCATGATTTATTCTTGATAAACTCATGCTGGCTCCTGCCAAGTAATGTGTTCTTTCCTAAATGCTTACAAATTGAATGCTTAATAAGAGCAAAGAGTTGTACTAATTGCACTGGGATACAAATGTAACTATACATTTATATATAAATTTATATATAAATGTATAGATATAACTATCTTGCAAGGTAGACTCCAGCAATTCATGTAGCAAGAATTGCCAGAAGTACAAGCTAGGTTTAGAAAAGGCAGAGGAACTAGAGACCAAATTGCCAATATCCGCTGGATAATGGAGAAAGCCAGGGAGTTTCAGAAAAACATCTATTTTTGTTTTATTGACTATTCTAAAGCCTTTGACTGTGTGGATCATAACAAATTGTGGCAAGTTCTTGGTGGTATGGGGATACCAAGTCATCTTGTCTGCCTCCTGAGGAATCTGTATAACGGCCAAGTAGCAACAGTAAGAACAGACCACGGAACAACGGACTGGTTTAAGATTGGGAAAGGAGTACGGCAGGGCTGTATACTCTCACCCTACCTATTCAACCTGTACGCAGAACACATCATGTGACGTGCTGGGCTTGAGGAATCCAAGGCTGGAGTTAAAATTGCTGGAAGAAACATTAACAATCTCAGATATGCAGATGATACCACTTTGATGCCTGAAAGTGAGGAGGAATTGAGGAGCCTTATGACGAAGGTGAAAGAAGAAAGTGCAAAAGCTGGGTTGCAGTTAAACCTCAAAAAAACCAAGATTATGGCAACCAGCTTGATTGATCACTGGCAAATAGAGGGAGAAAAAGTGGAGGCAGTGACAGACTTTGTATTTCTAGGCGCAAAGATTACTGCAGATGCTGACTGCAGGTAGGAAATCAGAAGACGTCTACTTCTTGGGAGGAGAGCAATGACAAATCTCGATAAAATAGTTAAGAGCAGAGACATCACACTGACAACAAAGGTCCGCATAGTTAAAGCAATGGTATTCCCTGTAGTAACCTATGGCTGTGAGAGCTGGACCATAAGGAAGGCTGAGCGAAGGAAGATAGATGCTTTTGAACTGTGGTGTTGGAGGAAAATTCTGAGAGTGCCTTGGACTGCAAGAAGATCAAACCAGTCCATACTCCAGGAAATAAAGCCAGACTGCTCACTTGAGGGAATGATATTAAAGATAAAACTGAAGTACTTTGGCCACATAATGAGAAGACAGGATACCCTGGAGAAGAAGCTGATGCTAGGGAAAGTGGAAGGCAAAAGGAAGAGGGGCCGACCAAGGGCAAGATGGATGGATGATATTCTGGAGGTGACGGACTCAACCATGGGGGAGCTGGGGATGGCGATGGCTGACAGGAAGCTCTGGCATGGGCTGGTCCATGAAGTTACGAAGAGTCGGAAGTGACTGAACAAATAAACAACAAGAAATGTAATAAATAAATAATCCATCCTAGAGTTTTGCCTGATATTAATTTCAAGCTGACTGGCCTGTAGTTACCTGACTCTTCTCTCCCCACCCGCCCCTTTGAGGATAGGAACAATATTTGTCTTTCCCAAGTCCTCTTTGTGATTTCTCAAAGATCACAGAAATGGGCTCTGAGATGACATCTGCTAGTGCCTTTAAGAATTGCCCAGAGTCCCTGGGAGTTGGGCGGCATACAAATTTAATAAGTAATAATAATAATTTGTCATTGGTTTGGCCCTACAGCCTTAAGCTCATTTATTAATTTAAACGATTTGTATGGCCACCGATCTCACAACAGTGAGTCTAATGATCATTTTACTTACCTTGGGTTGCCACTCCCTTCTTTTGCTGATAATTTCATTTAGGCCCATTTGAACATAGTTCTCCCTTTTGGAGAAGACCAAGGCAGAATAGCACTTGAGGAGCTCTGCACTCTGAATCACTCTTGCTACGGCCCCACTCTTGGATTTCTCTTCTTTTCATTACCGACATAGCCCCCAAATGCTATTTTTGTTGCTTTTAGCTTCTGTTGAGTACTCTCTTGTGTTTTAACCTTTTTAAACTTAATTTCTGCAGGTATTCACTACTTAATGGCATACCTGATTGGTGATTACACCCCCCCCCATTTTCTATACATGGATTAGATGTATTTTCTAGATATGTAATTCATAGCTCAGTCAAAAGCTCCCTATACATCCACAACAGCTTCCTAAGCTGCCCCCATTTTTTTTCCTCACTGGAATAATGTGTACTTGTAGTTTGAGTATCTTCTTTCTGAAAAGTTCCCAGCTTTCCTAGGTTTTAAACTGAGGATTTCTGTCCATGAGAACCCACATAATTCTTTTCTAAGCCTGTTGAAATTGGCTCTTCTGCAAAGTATTAAGAACTTGTTTTGTAGTTTCTTGAATCCCAAGATGACATGGTCATTTTTCTAAAGGTCTCATTGGCTCATATATTACTTCTTCCATGTACTTGGGCTGGGCATAGAGCCTTTGCTATCATATTAAATAAGCAAGCCTTTCAGCCCAGACTCATGTGATAAAGCAGATGTCTTTACAAGTACATGGCTTTCGAATCCTGATGAATTGAAAGAGAATGAAGCCAGGACCAAGAAATTGACTCCATGCTTGTCCTCAAAAGTCCCATCACAAAAATATGTGGAAGAAGTGAGTATCATGATGAAACAGAAATCTATGTGTAAGGAACTATTATTTGTATAATGATACCTTTTAATCACATGTATATTAAAATGTACAGCATATGTAAAGAAGGAAAGAGGTTCTGTATACCTTCACCTAGCTTGTTATTCTTCACAAATGAATATTTTGCATGGATTTCTTGGTCATTGTAATAGTGCTGTATGTAGTGTTCCTATTATAGCTGGAGGTCAGGAGAGCAACACTCATGTCCAAGGCTGAAAGCATGAGAAGGATTTGAAAGCATGAGAAGAGTCATGCTGAAATAGGTCCATCTTATCCTGAATTCTGAGGCATACAGTAGCCAACCAAAGATATTCAGAAAGTTTACCAGCGTGGAGATGAAGATGATAGTTTTCTTTCCATTGTTGCTCCTTAGCAAGTAGTATCTAAGACATAGCTTTCCAAACTGTGTGTCGCGACACTTTAGTGTGTCGCAACACACAGTTTAGTGTGTCGAAACACAACCCGGAAGCGGCGGCGGGGGCGTGCACGGCAGTGGCGTGGGGGTGTGTGAGGCGGCCGTGGCCGCGGCGGTGTGCACAGCAGCGGTGGCAGCGACGACGGCAGTGGTGCACCATCAGCGCTTCCGCGTTTTAGCGGAGGCCACCACCGCCTACCACCGCCGCTACCACCGCCGCCGCGCACCCCCCTACACCGCCGTGCACACTCCCGCCTCCGCGCGTGCCCCCACGCCGCTGCTGCCGCCATTGGTGTGTCACCAACGGCGGCAGTTTGGAAAGCACTGATCTAAGACCTGTGATTTAAGAGGTAGTGATTTAGGAGATATGACTGATAGCCCACTTGTCTAGGAATTGGTCCAGTCCCCTTTTAAAATAAACTGAATAGTTGCCATCCCACCCTTGAAAGCAAATTCCATAGTTTAACAATGGAATGTCTAAAATCTCAGTGGAAAGGAGAATCCATCTATTTTCCCAATCAATCCACCCAATCCACATTCTTAATTATGATTATTATGAAATAGTCCCAACATCTCTGAAATGTTGGAACCTGGATATAGTTAGTAAGTCACCTTACACAACTACAGTATTTGCCAACTTCAGGTAAAAAACTTTGACTTTTGGTGTTCACTTAAATATTGCAGTGCTGTTATTCCCATTTAGCTTAAACTTTAAGACTGATGATCCTTTTGATCCAGGAATAGCATGAAGGGGAAAGAGAACACCTCTTACGGTTGCAAGTTGCTGAGGGGAAAAGTCATTACTTTACCCGGGCAAAATACAGATTTCCTCCCACATCTGAATTCAAAAAATAAGGCTAGAATGTAGAGTTAGAAAAGATTACCAGCATCTGACAGGTGGGAGCTCAGCAGTTTGTCAACATTCCATTGGAAGGCTTAGAGAAAGCTGTGTAGTGTGCATTTTGTCAATGATTCATAACAGACAATGGGTGTGCTGAGATGGGGATAATATTGATTGAAGGCTGTGGGAGAAGCTTTTTAGGATTTCTTTTTTTAAAAAACGCCACAAGCAGAAATAGTGGGAAGCATTTGCCTTGATTGTGCTCAAAGTTGCTTCTCTCTTTTCAGTTGAGAGCCTACACTGGAACAGTTGCCATACTTCTGGCATTTGAGAAGCATCTGTTATATAGGTATAATCAATACATTTGTATTGGAAGCCAGAATGGCAACATTGGCAGAGTGCTGGTATTGGATGTGGCAGTCCATCATCTAAACCTTTTACTCAGCAGTGAAACTCAGTGGTGAATCATTAGGTTGATATACTGTACCATTTCCCAGTGCTGTTGTTCTATAAAGGCTTTAGTGGGTGACATAATCTTCTCCACAACAACTTTATAACATCACTAAAATATGGAATTATTTTAGTGAGTATTGTACTAGCTCAAGGGTCGGAAATGGCGGCTCGCGAGCCAGATGCGGCTCTTTGGCCCCTTGAGTGTGGCTCTTCTGCAGCTGAACTCACCCCCGCCCCTTCCACGTGATTGGCCCTTGCGATTCCACGCGATTGGCCCCCGCCCGCAAACCCCGCCCCCTGGCTTTCACACTGAGCGAGGCCCGGCGCGGCAGGGAGGCGCTGCTGGCCCAGGACGCGGCGCTGTTGGAGGCGGCGCAGGAGCGGCCGCAGGGGCTGCTGCGGCTGGAGATGGCGCTGCTCCGTGGCATCCAGGTGCTGGGCGAGGGCGCGGGCCCGGGACACGAGCGGCAGGGCGGCGCAGGGCGAAGAGCCGCCTGCTCTCCCCTTGGCTGCCTCCGGTCCGAGCCTGGCTCGGCTGCCCCGGCTGCCGCAGGGCTCGGGTTAGCGGGGGGGAGAGGACGCCGAACGGCGGGGTGGGGGGATTGATGGGGTGGGAGGATGCACCCGGAGGGCCTCCCGCGGCTGCTTCTCCAAGGCGGGTTGCAGAGCACGCGCTGCGCCCACAGGAACTCCTGGTCCCTCCGCTCCCTCCAGCTCCGCCACCAGCCCGAGCAGCGCCGCCCGCCCCGTCCTGCCGCCCGGCAAACCTCCGCCGGCTCCGTCCCCCCGCCGCCACCGCCACCGCCCCGGCCAGGCCCCCTGCGCCGCCCTGCCGCTCGCGTCCCGGGCCTGCGCCCTCGCCCAGCACCTGGATGCCGCGGAGCAGCGCCATCTCCAGCCGCAGCAGCCCCTGAAGCCGCTCCTGCGCTGCCTCCGACAGCGCCGCGTCCCGGGCCAGCAGCGCCTCCCTGCCGCGCCGGGCCTCGCAGAGACGGGCCTGAAGGGGCGCAGAGGCCGGAGAGGGTACCCCGCCGTCTCCCCTTCTCTCCCTGCCTCGCTCGCCCGCAGGGAAGGAGGCGCGGGTCCCGCCCTGTGAAGAGGGTGCAGCCTTCCGCTCTCCCGTGCCCCAGGTTTTGTTGCCCGCGGCAGCCGCTCTAGGAGCCGGCCAACCTCCGCCGCTGGTTCCCAGCGCTTCCCCTTGGATGGGGAGTTCCCTCCCGCCACCCCGCTCGGAGAGACGGGCCTGAAGGGGCGCAGAGGCCGGAGAGGGAGCCCCTCCATCTCCCCTTCTCTCCCTGCCTTGCCCGCCCGCAGGGAAGGAGGCGCGGGTCCCGCCCGGTGGAGAGGGCGCAGCCTTCCGCTCAGCCCAGGAACGCCGTGGCGCCCAGCAGAGCCCTCTGCACATGCTCCGCGACGCTCCCTCCTTCCCGCTGCCTCTCCTGAGCTGAGCTCCGCAACCGAGCCTGGGCGTGCGTGCGTGAGGGAAGCCGCCATCAAGGGCTTCCTCGCCGAGTTAGTCCGCAGGGAGGGAGGTGGGGGGGACAGGGCTGGGCGCTGGGGCGGGGGCAGGGCCGCGGACGGCAGGCCAAAGGGAGATGCCAGGGCAACTGTAGTGACCGGAGGCGGCCAAGGGGAGAGCAGGCGGCTCTTCGCCCTCAGCACACCGTGGGGCCAGACGAGCCTCCGGCTGCTGCTTCCTGCGCCCGTGGCCTCTTTGCTGCCGCCGCCGCCCGCCTCGCCTCTGCCACTCTCCGCTTCTCCGCAAAGCTCCTGGTTGATCTTAATGTTTCCTTTTCCTCCCCTTCAATATGTTCCAGCAAGCGAGGGGGAAGCGGAGAGCGGCTGCAGCAGAGGCCACGGGCACAGGAAGCAGCAGCCGGAGGCCGCCTCGCCTCTGCCGCTCTCCGCTTCCACCTCGCTTGCTGGAACGTATTGAAGGGGAGGAAAAGGAAACATCAAGATCAACCAGGAGCTTTGCGGAGAGCGGCAGAGGCGAGACTCCACGGCCCCCCCAGCTGCCAGAGGAGGAGAGGCGGTGGAAGAGCTGCAGCCGGGGGGCCGCGGAGTCTCCGGGGGCGGCCGCCCCGTGCTGCATGAGCAGGTCGAACATGTCCCCGCCGTCGCCTGGGACTTTCGCGATGGCGAGGGGAGGGTGCCGAAGCTGCGGGCCGGGCTGGGCTGGGGCCGGATCCTGTGCTCCTGATGACCCCCCCCAGGCAGGTTTCCCTTTGTCGTGGGGCAAATGAACCAGGCTTGCGGTCGATGGAGCAACAGCAGAAGTTGTTATTGCTCCTCTGCTTACCAGCGCCTGAATTTTGCTCCATCGGCCGCAAGCCTGGTTCATTCTGAGAGAAACAGAGAGATTTCTGCCTGCCGTTCTTTCTTCCCAGCTGAGCGAGGCCCCGCGCCGGTATTTTTGGAGCGCTTCCGCGCGCAGCTGAGCGAGGCCCCGCATCAGGCTTTTTGGAGCGCTTCCACACGCAGCTGAGCGCTGGGCTGTGGAAATGCGCTCCAAAAACACTGGCGCAGGGCCTCGCTCATCTGCGCTGGGCTGTTGCCCCGCTCCAGTTCTCGGCCCTGACCACCCGCCTGGGGCTGCTGGGAGATGTGGTTCAGCCGCTTCTGGAGAAGACCTCCCCCCGCGCGCCTGCAGCAACGCGTGCAAAAGGGGAGCGGGCAAAGAGGCCACGGGCGCAGGAAGCAGCAGCCGGAGGCCGCTTCGCCTCTGCCTCGCCTCTGCCGCTCTCCGCAAAGCTCCTGGTTGATCTTGATGTTTCCTTTTCCTCCCCTTCAATACGTTCCAGCAAGCGAGGTGGAAGCGGAGAGCGGCAGAGGCGAGGCGGCCTCCGGCTGCTGCTTCCTGCGCCCGTGGCCTCTTTGCTGCCGCCCTGAGGGGACCCACCCGGCGGCGGCGGCGGCGGCTCCCCTGAAGCTGGGGAGGGGCCGCGTTTCCTCTTCCTCTCCGGTGGTGAGCGTGCAGCCGGGCCTCCTTCTCAGCCCTTTTGCACGCGCACACACGCCCGCTCCCCTTTTGCACGCGTTGCTGCAGGCGCGCGGGGGGAGGTCTTCTCCAGAAGCGGCTGAACCACATCTCCCAGCAGCCCCAGGCGGGTGGTCAGGGCCGAGAACTGGAGCGGGGCAACAGCCCAGCGCAGATGAGCGAGGCCCTGCGCCAGTGTTTTTGGAGCGCATTTCCACAGCCCAGCGCTCAGCTGCGTGTGGAAGCGCTCCAAAAAGCCTGATGCGGGGCCTCGCTCAGCTGCGCGCGGAAGCGCTCCAAAAATACCGGCGCGGGGCCTCGCTCAGCTGGGAAGAAAGAACGGCAGGCAGAAATCTCTCTGTTTCTCTCAGAATGAACCAGGCTTGCGGCCGATGGAGCAAAATTCAGGCGCTGGTAAGCGGAGGAGCAATAACAACTTCTGCTGTTGCTCCATCGACCGCAAGCCTGGTTCATTTGCCCCACGACAAAGGGAAACCTGCCTGGGGGGGGTCATCAGGAGCACAGGATCCGGCCCCAGCCCAGCCCGGCCCGCAGCTTCGGCGCCCTCCCCTCGCCATCGCGAAAGTCCCAGGCGACGGCGGGGACATGTTCGACCTGCTCGTGCAGCACGGGGCGGCCGCCCCCGGAGACTCCGCGGCCCCCCGGCTGCAGCTCTTCCACTGCCTCTCCTCCTCTCTGGCAGCCGGGGGGGCGTGGAGTCTCCGGGGGCGGCCGCCCCGTGCTGCACGAGCAAGTCGAACATGTCCCCGCCGTCGCCTGGGACTTTCGCGATGGCGAGGGGAGGGTGCCGAAGCTGCGGGCCGGGCTGGCCTGGGGCCGGATCCTGTGCTCCTGATGACCCCTCCGGGCAGGTTTCCCTTTGCCCCACGATATTCTGGGTAGCGGAGGGTGGCAGCTGTTTCCCCGCCACTCCCGGTGGGGCAGCCGGGCCGGGTTTGCGGAGCTGCTGGCTGCGAGGAGCTGCTGGCTGCACCCCCTCCCTCTGTGAGCCCCCGCCCCCTTCCACGCGATTGGCTCCCGCCCGCAAACCCCGCCCCCTTCCACGCGATTGGCTCCCCCCGCAAAACCCGCCCCCTTCCACGCGATTGGCTCCCGCCCGCAAAACCCGCCCCCTTCCACGCGATTGGCTCCCGCCCACAAACCCCGCCCCCTGGCTCTCGAGCACTTCAAAATGTGCACGAGCATGTCAAAATGGCTCCCGGCAAAAAAAGTTTGCCGACCCCTGTACTAGCTAATGCACTGAACGTAATTTATCACTGGATAAACTTGTTCAGGTCATGCTCATCCCACACCAAAGTTTGGCCTTGAGTTGTAAAAAATCTGCCTAAATGCTTACTACTGCTTCAGAGAGACATTTCTGGAATAGACCTCTCTTCTTTTTATTTGGGTACAAGCTGTTTAAACAATGGTGAACCAAATATCTTGGACTTGGAAAACAAAAATTAAATCCATACTGAGGCAAAACTTGCTTTAAGCCAACAGTAGTTTTAGGGAAAAGTGTGCTAGCTTTCAAGTTTCCAACAATATTTTATTAAACAGTTTTAATACACACACACACACACACACACACAATCACACATACACATACACACACAAAAAGGGGGAAGGAGGATGAGAGGAAAGAAAACAGCACATTTCCCCTTTCTCTCCCCTTTTCTATTTTTAATTTAATTTAGTTTAGTTTAGGTGAAGGGTTCTTGAAAGCTGCTGATCTGAGGCGAGTCTAAATCTAAGCAACTCTAAGAGGACAGCTTTCATCGGAACATTGGAAGAAATATCATGACATTAGGAATAACCCTTCTTCAGTGAGTGGGTGTCCCTTTCTGGAAATCCTCAAGCAAAACCTGAAGGAACAGTTATGGATATTCTGTATTTTGAGCAAGGAATCAGACAAGAAACCCTATACGTTTACAATCCTGTGCTTGTATTTCAAATATTTATATGCCACTTACTAACCTTTTAATAAAGTTCCCAGGTAGAGTCAATTAACAACCATGAAAAGTCATTTTTTTAAAAAAATGTTTGCCAAGGCAGAGGTTAAACTAAGGCGGTAAGCTCAAGGACTGAAACTATTGGCCCAAGGAAAGTATCTGGAATTTCTCAGCCTTGCTTAACCATGCAGCAAATTGCATTTCAGAAGCAAGTGTTTCAGGGAACATGAAAGTGATGCAAGCTATCTAAAGTCACTGTGGTTTCCTCCTCTTAATGCTTTTACAGCTCTTCTTTTTCTTCTTGGTACTTGTCATTTGCTCTTCAGCTTTCTGGGTACTAGGGGGGGGGGTCTTTTGCTCCTTCTGATTCATTCTTCCCTTGAATTTTTTTTTCTGATAATTTAATCTTTTTTACATTTAGTAGAACCACTGTTCTCTTTTCTTCCCCTACAATTGCATGCTTCCTTAGGATCACATGTCTTCAGTCTCATGCCAATACTGTTTGCCCTCATCAAGACTTGGCAAGTGTCATTCCCCCTTTCTCTTCTCCCCATTCCTTCCCAGGTTATGCAATCTATCACTGAATGATGTCCAAACATATTGACTTTCCATTTATCATAGTTTTTAAAAACATACATGGACATATTGGCAATGGGAGTGAGAAGGTGAGAAGGAAAAAAATATATACTGAAGGAGAACTGAAAGCTAAGGCAAGCAATATATGCTGCTTTTGCAACACCAGTGCTGGAAAGTCATTTAGTCAAAGCAGAATTCAAAAACAAAGAGAAGACTCAAGAAGCCCTCAAGAGGTGGGGAATCTCCAGCCCATCAGATGTTAGTCTACAACTTGCAAACATTGTCAAATGCAGATAAGGGTTGATGGGTTCTAGAATTCATCAACAGCCAAAAGGCACAGATTTACCACCCCTGAAATTAAGAAATGGGATGCTAGAAAGGTCTCATTTCTGATTTTGTTAGCCATGTAGCCTGGTCACAACTTCTAGTAAACTAGCCTTGATAGGAAATGCATCTGAAATAATTAATAAAGGTTAGGAGGAATTCCAAAGGCCAATTCCAACAGCACTCTAAATAGAACATCTCTTTTCAACTGAGCAGGGTGATGGTTGCTGAAATAAAATTCTCATTTATAAGAAGCTGATATTATAAAACAAATACCGCTTGGTTCTAAACATTCTAAAAATTCTCCTTAAAATACATTGCTTGATGCACCTAATGTGGATTTGCACTATAAACACACTTCCAAACTATCTATAGCACTTTGGAGGTATCTCCAATTTGCATAAATATACCTCAATATTTATAGATCAGTAGATATAAAAGTGCATTTAAAAATAATTACCAAAATGCATTACAACAGAAACCTCTTTCATATCTTCTAATTAAGTCAAATAATTGAACATTGGTTTATTAATTTAAATCTTAGATAAAAAGTTGCTCACTGTCACTTGCAAATACTAATATAGCTTATAGAGAGAGAAGTGAAGTTGGAGTTGAAATGCTGCTTTAAACTCAAGGTCCATGGAGTTAGATTAGAGTGGATATTATTCATGTGTGCACCCATACCCACACAGACACTTTTAAATAGTCTTTGGGCTGCTCACAGATTTTTCATCAAGATTTGAAAGGCAACAAGGTTACAAATACAAGGAGTTTGCAGTGTGATTTTGAGAAGACAAACCACATTCACCAGCTTCTTTCATAAGGTCACCAGCTGGTACGATTTCATCCCCATTTCACACAAATGTGGAATATTTTTGTGTATTTGTTTTCACGTAATAATTTCATTTCCCAAACACAATGTGGTAGGAATCTCAATCTGTCTACCTATCATGATTTCTTGAATCAAATGAAAAATATCTTTGTACAGTATCCCCTATTGTTCAGACATAATTTTGGACTGGGGGATAGGAAGCTGGCTATTGGGTATTGGGATGACTCCCATGGTTCAGGTAAATGGGTTGCCCTTTAAAGATGATTAAATCATCACATGCATGCTTGTTATTCATCCTTTCTCTTCTTTTTAATTTTTTAAAGATATGTCATATACACTTTTTCACTTGTTTAGAAGAATATTTTGGGGAGTTGGGCAGGGAAATCAGCTATGTTGATATTATTTCAGCAAAATAGTCAACCAACTGTTCATACATTCAAGTTCTACCTCAGAATTGTATATATGTGTTTTAAGAGCTTATTGGAACACCAGCACACCCATTCTGTTTACATTGTAATAAAACTATCTCTGCCATTCATGGCGTATGCAGCCTGAAGCCACAATCCAAAATACACCTTGGAAATTTATAGCATCTTCTAGAGTCACCCAACCATTGCTATGCCCAAATAACAGTCATCCAGACAGGCTTTATATCACTTCTTCAATGGCTGGGTGATGCAATAAAGACATTATAAGTCACTAGTGTAGAAATGACCTAAGGCTACAATCTCATACCTGCTTACTTCAGAGTAAACAATCATTGAGATGTATTTCTGAGTAAACATACGTAAAATTGTAAGTTAAGGTTTGAGGTTAAATCCAGTGCACAGATGACTATGCAGGAAGGAAGGATATCTTCCATTAGTAGAAGGAACTGAAGTCTATTGGAAGCTCCCTCACTGATGGAAATGAGAAGGACATTCCATTTTGTCCATTCCTTTTTCCCTTATTCCCCTCAAATCTTACTATGCTGCTTCATCATGGCGGAGGGTTTCCTGAGAGGGATGAGTGAAGAATACCAGGAGTGTACACCACAAGTATATACTGTATAATCCCAGCAGGATCACCTAAGTCATGAAGGTCATCCCAGCAAGTAGGTACCTACTGTATACTGGGCAACAGCAATATAGGTAGATGCTGGATGTATATGATCACTTTAGTGACAATGGCAAAGGCATTGATTTATACAATACTGCATAGGAGAAGGCAATAGTAAACCACTCCTGTACTTTACCAAGAAAAACACATGGCTAAACAATATAAAGTGATTGACAATATAGTGCTGGGTGGTGGCCCCTCAGGTCAGATAGCACTCAACATGCTACTGAGGAAGTGCTGAAGTTCTTTTAGAGTACTAATGGTATTTATGACATGGCTACATCAGTGCCTTCCAGGTGTCTAGTTACTTATGTTGCCATGCAAGAAAAGAAAATCTAAAGCTGCAAAGATAGAATTACAGTGGGAACTTGGCACATAAGCAGTACAAACATAGGAAAGCTCAAGACAGTGAAAGATGAAATTAACTGACTATGCATTGACATCCTAGGAATACACAACTTGAAATGGACTGGAATTGGGCACATTCAGTCAGAATATCATACAGTTTACTACTCAGGACATGAGCAACAAAAAAGGAATGGCATTGCTTTCATAGTTAGGAAGGATTTAGCAAGGACAGTACTTGCGTACAATGTAGTCAGTGACCCAATAATATCAATTAGACTCCGTGGACAACCTTTTAATATGACGGATATCCAAGTTTGTGCTCCAACCACTGATGCAGAAGAAGAGGATGTTGATGAGTTTTATGGTCAAGTTCAATCTGAAATCAACAGAACATGAAAGCAAGATGTGCTGCTTGTGGTTGGAGACTGGCATGCTAAAGTTGGAAATAGTAAGGAGGAAAATGTAGTTGGACTGGAGGGCCTAGGAAACGGAAATGAAGCAAGAGAATGAGTCATCAGTTTCTGCCAGTCCAATGGCATCTTCATTGCTAACAGTCTTCAAACAACCAAAATGATACCTAAATACACGGATGTCACTGGAGGACACAGAAATTGAATTGACTATGTTATTGGTACAAGGAGGAGGAAGAGCTCAGTTATAAAAGCAAAGCTGTGGCCAGGGTCTGACTGTGGAACAGATCACAAACTGCTCATGTGCAAGTATCAAATCAAACTAAAGTGGAAGGAAGCCAACCAGTTTCCACCATAGGATCTTTAGCATATACCCACCTCAGGATCATTCAGTGCAGATTAGAGCTCTACATGAAAAGTGAGATGACAGATGTTCAAGCTGGTGTTAGAAAAGGCTGAGGAACAAGAGGCTTTATTGATGATGCATACTGGATAGTTGTAAGGAACCATGGAAATGACCTTGGAGAAACTATGTGACAGCAGTTACCAAAACATGCTTTAAGCCAGGACAAGAAAAATATATTAGAAAGAAAAACTGATTCCATCTCACCTCTCTTGGGTATAAGAGGGAGGGAGAGAAAACACTCCAATCACTCTTGAGGAATATGCTTCCCAGCCTGGTCTATCTTGAAGGGGTGACAATAATTGAGAAAGCCAAATAATTTTTTAAAAAGTCAATATGTGCTTAATTAGTTATAAAGAAGCTTCAGTTGAACAACCATGTCAAGCTATGGAATGTCTTTAGGAAAATGGGAATCCCAGACATTTCATTGCCCTCATGCAAAACTTCTATGCTCTATGGAAATGAAAGTTGGATAGGATAGAAAAATTGTTTTTTTTAATAAGAATTTTATTAAGTTTCAAGCAAAGATAAAAGCAACAAAAACAAAAAACTACAAAGAAAAAAAAAAAACTAAAAAAGTGTAGAAACACAAGGAAAATTTTTTTCAACATTACAAAAAGAGGTGACTTCCAACTTTTAACAGCAAGGATATACAACAATATTCCATAATCAATCCTTTACTCTATATTAAACCAAAATCACATTATTTCTATCAATCATTCCATTGGCACATTATAAAAATCACTAAATACAGTTGCTCCCTCCCTATATATATATATATATATATATATATATATATATACATACACACATACATACATACATACATACATATACATACATACACACACACACACACATACATACACACACACACATACTATATATATATATACACACACACACACACACATACACACACACACAATATATGTATGTATGTATATGTATATATATATATATATATATATATATATATATCCTAATCAACTTCCCCCCAAAGATAACATTTATTTAATTATTTCCTTCCTAGTACATTCCTATCTACTATAATAAAGATCAGACTAAAAAACATATAAATTGTCTGCCATTGTACTTGATAATACAACAGTTTTAATAATCTTAATCATATTAAACGCAAAAGCAGACATTTTTTATTATACCTTAATAATCCTAATCCAAATCGTTAAAGATAAATGAAATCAGCCAAACCCTAAAAGCAATCCAGATAAATATTCTTAAACCCTTATCCCACTTCAAAATAAACCAGAGCATTTACATATTCCCACAATGCACACAGAGCTTTTTTCTTTAAAAAACCGAACAGCCCAACTGCCCCCCTCAAAAACTCCGGCTTCTCTTCAGGAGACCTCCCATACTTAATAACCTCTTCTTTTCCATGCCGTTCCATCAGAAGATCAATTTCACTTATGGCTTGCAACTCGATCTCTCCCTTTAATTTCTTCAACTCGACTATCCGATCTTCATCCAGGATTTCAACAGAAATTGAAGAGACATTTCTGTCGCTGTTAAATTCCTCAATTTCATCCATGACATCCCCAACCAGATGACACATTTTAAACCTCATAATTTCCACAATGTCCTGAATGCCTTGCATAAAAACTTGGTAGGAGTCAGAAAGAATCTGTTTAAAATCTCGGTGGAAGTCAGAGAAAGTCTGTTTAAAATCCTCCATGTCTCAAGCAGTAGTTTATGGCACCCCCTAGGAGCTTAACCAGTGAAAGTCGAAGATATGAAAGAATTGCAGAATGTGTTTACATAAGCGAAAGTGAGATATGCAGACAGTAGAAGCAGAAAACTAAAAGTTCAAAACAGCTGATTCAATGTGTAGGAAAATGCTAATATCTTCAAATGTAGTACAAAAATAATAACAGGGAGACAATTATTTACTCTCAATCCTCCTTAATATTTGGATGGAAAACAAAGTCCAAAACTTAAAAATAATTTTTTAAAAAATTGATCCCAAAAATAATGATAAGCACCAAGAGAACCCGCTTCTCCTTGCTGTAGAAAGCCTCTCTTAGGGTACGCGTACTTAAAAGAAATATAAATTGGGTGATTTAGAAATGGGGTGGCTGGTCTTAGTGTCCCTTTAAGGCTCCAGTGTGGCTTGGAAATGGTGACGTCCCAGCCTCCTGGCTAGCTCTTACCAGTCAAGTGTGAACGCTGTTTGCGATCTTCTGGCTGCAAGCAGCCATCCGGAGGACAGATGGGGTGATTCCAGGTGTTTTCCTTTTTCCAGAAAAACACTCGGCTTCAGGAAAAACCTGCCTGAGCCCAAAAAAACTGCTGTGTTGTCAGTTCTGCCCGCTGAGCCTGCAGGGACAGCTGTTCAGTCCGTCATCTCCCCACTGGAAGTCAGGATAAAAAAGAGGTTGATGCTTTTGAATTTTAGTGTTGGGGTAGATTCCCGAGAATACCATGGATATCCAAGAAAACAAACAAGTGGATAATAGATAGATAATAGATAAAATCAAATCCAGAATTGGATTTGGGACACATTTTGTGAAGACCTTGTTGGAGGAAAATTCTGAGAGTGCTTTGGACTGCAAGAAGATCAAACCAGTCCATACTCCAGGAAATAAAGCCAGACTGCTCACTTGAGGGAATGATATTAAAGGCAAAACTGAAGTACTTTGGCCACATAATGAGAAGACAGGATACCCTGGAGAAGAAGCTGATGCTAGGGAAAGTGGAAGGCAAAAGGAAGAGGGGCCGACCAAGGGCAAGATTTGTTGTTGTTTATTCGTTCAGTCGTTTCCGACTCTTCGTGACTTCATGGACCAGTCCACGCCAGAGCCCTCTGTCGGCCGTCACCATCCTCAGTTCCCCAATGGTTGAGTCCGTCACCTCCAGAATACCATCCATCCATCTTGCCCTTGGTCGGCCCCTCTTCCTTTTGCCTTCCACTTTCCCTAGCATCAGCATCAGCATCTTCTCCAGGGTATCCTGTCTTCTCATTATGTGGCCAAAGTACTTCAGTTTTGCTTTTAATATCATTCTCTCAAGTGAGCAGTCTGGCTTGATTTCCTGGAGTATGGACTGGTTTGATCTTCTTGCAGTCCAAGGCACTCTCAGAATTTTCCTCCAACACCACAGTTCAAAAGCATCTATCTTCCTTCGCTCAGCCTTCCTTATGGTCCAGCTCTCGCAGCCATAGGTTACTACAGGGAATAGCATTGCTTTAACTATGCGGACCTTTGTTGTCAGTGTGATGTCTCTGCTCTTAACTATTTTATCAATATTTGCCATTGCTCTCCTCCCAAGAAGTAGACATCTTCTGATTTCCTGGCTGCAGTCAGCATCTGCAGTAATCTTTGCGCCTAGAAATACAAAGTCTGTCACTGCCTCCACTTTTTCTCCCTCTATTTGCCAGTCATCAATCAAGCTGGTTGCCATAATCTTGGTTTTTTTGAGGTTTACCTGCAACCCAGCTTTTGCACTTTCTTCTTTCACCTTCGTCATAAGGCTCCTCAACTCCTCCTCGCTTTCAGCCATCAAAGTGGTATCATCTGCATATCTGAGATTGTTAATGTTTCTTCCAGCGATTTTAACTCCAGCCTTGGATTCCTCAAGCCCAGCATGTCGCATGATGTGTTCTGCGTACAGGTTGAATAGGTAGGGTGAGAGTATACAACCCTGCCGTACTCCTTTCCCAATCTTAAACCAGTCTGTTGTTCCGTGCTCTGTTCTTACTGTTGCTACTTGGTCGTTATACAGATTCCTCAGGAGGCAGACAAGATGACTTGGTATCCCCATACCACCAAGAACTTGCCACAATTTGTTATGATCCACACAGTCAAAGGCTTTAGAATAGTCAATAAAACAGAAATAGATGTTTTTCTGAAATTTCCTGGCTTTCTCCATTATCCAGCGGATATTGGCAATTTTGTCTCTAGTTCCTCTGCCTTTTCTAAACCCAGCTTGTACATCTGGCAATTCTCGCTCCATGAATTGCTGGAGTCTACCTTGCAAGATCTTGAGCATTACCTTACTGGCATGTGAAATAAGTGCCACTGTTCGATAGTTTGAACATTCTTTAGTGCTTCCCTTTTTTGGTATGGGGATATAAGTTGATTTTTTCCAATCTGATGGCCATTCTTGTGTTTTCCAAATTTGCTGGCATATGGCATGCATCACCTTGACAGCATCAGCTTGCAAGATTTTAAACAGTTCAGCTGGGATACCATCGTCTCCTGCTGCCTTGTTATTAGCAATGCTTCTTAAGGCCCATTCAACCTCACTCTTCAGGATGTCTGGCTCTAACTCACTGACCACACCGTCAAAGCTATCTCCAATATTATTATCCTTCCTATACAGATCTTCCGTATATTCTTGCCACCTTTTCTTGATCTCTTCTGCTTCTGTTAGGTCCTTACCATTTTTGTTTTTGATCATACCCATTTTTGCCTGGAATTTACCTCCGATGTTTCTAATTTTCTGGAAGAGGTCTCTTGTCCTTCCTATTCTATTGTCTTCTTCCACTTCCGCACATTGCTTGTTTAAAAATAATTCCTTATCTCTTCTGGCTAACCTCTGGAATTTAGCATTTAATTGGGAATATCTCCCCCTATCACTGTTTCCTTTTGCTTTCCTTCTTTCTTGGGCTACTTCCAGTGTTTCAGCAGACAGCCATCTTGCCTTCTTGGTTTTCTTTTTCTTTGGGACGTTTTTTGTTGCCGCCTCCTGAACAATGTTGCGAACTTCTGTCCATAGTTGTTCTGGGACCCTATCTACTAAATCTAGTCCCTTAAATCTATTCTTCACCTCCACTGCATATTCCTTAGGAATATTAGTGAGCTCATATCTAACTGATCTGTGGGTCTTCCCTATTCTCTTTAGTCTGATTCTAAATTTTGCAATAAGAAGTTCGTGATCTGAACTACAGTCAGCTCCAGGTCTTGTTTTTACCGACTGTATAGATGTCCGCCACCTTTGGCTGCAAAGGATGTAGTCAATCTGATTTCGGTGTCGACCATCTGGTGAAGTCCATGTATAAAGTCGTCTTTTAGGTTGTTGGAAGAGAGTGTTTGTTATGCACAGTTAGTTGCCTTGGCAAAGGGCAAGATGGATGGATGATATTCTGGAGGTGACGGACTCGACCGTGGGGGAGCTGGGAATGGCGACGGCCGACAGGAAGCTCTGGCGTGGGCTGGTGCATGAAGTCACGAAGTGTCGGAAGCGACTGAACGAATAAACAACAAATGTGAAGACCTAGTTCTGCTGAAAAGTCTATAATGCTGGGAAAAGTGGAAAGAAGTGAACAAGCAACAGCAAGGTGGATGGACTTTATTACAGTAATGATAGGCACACCCCTGAAAGGCTAGGAATAGATCATCCTGGAAAAGGTTTTTTGGTGTGGTCACTAAGGGTCAAGACCAACTTGATAGCACATAATTAATTACAATCAATTTCCCACTACAGCTGTCATCACCACCTATCACATTCTTCAGAAGGATCACCTAAGCCTCCAGAGAAATTTCAGTGGGCATAATGAATTGTAGAGTGAGGATTGAGTCAACAAAAATCAATTCCCCCTTTGAACATCCTTAGTTTATAGGGTTCTGCTCCAGTACTTGACACTGAAACAAGAGTGTATTCTTTATTCTTTATCTTCTTTCATTTTTCTATGAACTATAAACATGTAACTCTGCCAAACACCCAAAGCAGTTAGAATTCACTTTTAATCTAAAACAAAACAATTGTAACAGGCAATGAATCAATAATAAATATTCTAAAATAGAATCAGGAGAATACCATCTCAAAACTGGTAAGCTAAGACCTTGTTTATATCTGTTTTACCCAAGTGGCAGTCTCCAGATGTGTAGGCTCTGTAAACTCCAGAATTCCCAGCTGCCATCGTTATTCTACGAGTTGCATTGCCAATACATCTGAAAGACACCAAGCTGATGAAGGCTAACATATATTTCCATATCTTCCTATCTGATACAAGAACTAGTGCTTTATTTCTTGAGCTGTTTCTTCATGTGATTAGAAATATCACACTCATAGGCCATGTCTTCACTTGCATCTAACCACGGAACCATCATTCCTTGATAACAGCATTTTCTCTTCTTGTCTCCATGATGTTACCTTCATCCCATCTCCAGATCATGAATAAGAAAGGCTTAAATGAGTCTTAGCTGAACGGATGTTAAAGGAGTATTCTCCCCTCCCTTTTCTGACACCATCCAAGGGCAGCTTCAAGGTGGGTAAAATCTGTTAGATTTGTCACCCATTCCCCTTGGAGGGAAGTCAAGAGACTACAGTGACTGGGAACAGGAATAATAAAGGAAAGGAATGTGTAGTGGGAGCATCACGTTTCTTTCTGGTATAGTATACCGCCCAGAGTCGTTATGGGATGGGCAGTGGAAAAATACGATAAATAAATAAATAAATAGTTTTCTGCAGACCCAAGGATGGGTGTTCAGTGCTTTATATAACTCAGTGGTAGAGAAAGGCCCATTCTCTCACACACCATCTGTTCTGTTCCATGTTTCTATAGAAGTTATAGAGAACTTGTGAGAGAAGCAATGTATTTCTTTTCTTTGGGTGGGTACCACTTTAACACTTTTATATGCCCATAGACGCAAGTTGGAGAATAAATCTACCCATGCTTGAAAAGCAGTGATTAGAGTTTTTAAGCAGCACAAAGATTTTATACAGAGTGGTATCATATTTGAGACCAATTAAATGTCATCTTAAGTACTTAACTGAAGCATTTTTATGTGTTTGGAATCAGCTAAGTGGAAGGTGCCAAATTAAACTTGCATTTAAATTTTGTCACAGAGTTAATCTCTGGAGATTATACACCATATTTCAGGAATGATTTCAGAAAGCTTTCAGTAAGTCTTTGTTAAGTTTGCTCAAGTAGACACAGAAACTTTGATAAAGAAAGAAAACAGACGGACAATTCTCTGAGCCTTTCCTTCTCCCAAGGGTGAATGAAGGGGTGATAACTAACTAGGCAAGTACTATAATTACATTCAAAGTAGTGCTGGTGACATCACATATAGGATGTTTTAGCCAAGTGACACAGTAGCAAGGGCATTTGCATTAATAACACTTGCAAAAATATTAAGACAGAAGTTGAAAGAGAGATTTATAGGGGGTTATTTCATCTGCATTTTGTTTGCAAGTTACAGTATTATCATGAGAATGAGTTCTCCCTTCCCTTCCCTTCCCTTCCCTTCCCTTCCCTTCCCTTCCCTTCCCTTCCCTTCCCTTCCCTTCCCTTCCCAGAAAACTATTGCTACTTTTGTTTTTCAATGTTTTCCTAATATGAAAAATATTCTACAATCCCCATCATAATCAGATGGGCTTTCATGAAAGGCAGAATGGTAGATGACCAAAAGAGATTGCAGTTTGTCCAGTGCCACCCAAAGTGTATCTGTGCTGATGATTGAGGATTTCAATATCTACATTCCTGTCCATCCAATCCCAAGACTGACAAAATTTTAAAATTATGTCGGTTTCTATAGGCAGGTATTTGAGACCCTGTACAAAAAGCAATGCTGTTATGTTTGTTATGTTTGTTATAGATAGCTTTTATGTTGATGGCTGGCTGCTATTTTATGTTATTTATAGTTTTAGCTTATTGTTTTTATTTTGTTTTTAATTGTTAGCCACCCAGTCATGCATTTGAGATGGGCAGCCAGACAAATTTAATCAATCAATCTTAAAATGTCTCCACAGCTAGGCATATGATAGGATCCCATCACCATGAAATTAATAGTAAGATCTGTATCTTGTCTGTAAAAAAGGTAAAGGTAAAGGTACCCCCCGCACATTTGTGCAGTCGTGTCCGACTCTAGGGGCCGGTGCTCATCTCCGTTTGTTAGCCGAAGAGCCAGCGTTGTCTGAAGACGCTTCCGCGGTCATGTGGCCGGCATGACACACGCGGAACGCTGTTACCTTCCCACCGAAGTGGTACCTATTAATCTACTTGCATTTGCATGCTTTCGAGTTGCTAGGTTGGCAAGAGGTGGAGCTAGTGCGGGAGCTCACTCCGCACGCAGGGCTAGGGATTCAACCTCCGAACTTGCGATCTTCCGATCGACAAGCCCATGTTTTACATATGACTAATTTTATATTGAACTCCAGCAGTATTCATGGCTGTCTTGATCATACTGTATTCATACCTAATATCCACATTTGGAGACTGAAAAAACAGAGGTGTGTGTGATCATCTCCTGCATATATTCAGATAATGCACTGGGGGGTATCTAAAGTCTCATGGCAGGAGTAATTTCTGTAGTATACATACAGACCACCCTCTTTTTTTCTACCATCCAGATCTCAGAAATTAGACAAAGGGAGAATTTAGAAGTAGGTAGAATTTAGAACTGCGTAGAAGAGAGAATTTTAGTATGCAATCTTTCTTCCTCCTTCTACTGAAAGTCTACCATTTTTATGGGGAAAGGTTATAATTCAGTGGCAAACCATGCTTTGAATGCCAAGGTCCCCATGTTCAGCCCCCAATATTTCTAGGTAAGACCAAGAATGATTGCAGTCTGAAATCCCAAAGAGATGCCCGCTGGGGAAGATGGGCGGTCATACAAATTAAATAAATAAATAAAAATAAATAATGCCACCAGCTGGAGTCAAAAATATTGAACTAGTTGGACCAATGATCTCAATTAAAGAAACTTCATATATTTATCTAGTATTACATGTATTGTAGCTCCATTTACTATCAGAATACAAATAATGTTATATAACTAATATCATACTTGCTTTTGCATATACTTCCAGTTCTCTGCCTGTTAACTTTATTTGGATACATATCCTCAATTACAAACTGAAATATTTGTCAAAATGAAGCATGTGGAAAATTTATATTTAAGGGTAGTCAAGATGTGTATAATTTATCAAACAGAAGAGTAGAGTTCTTTCTTTAGTCTATACACACAAGGTTAGGAGCTGCATGTATATACTTGCTGTGGCTTTCATGAATCATAAACCTCACTTCTGCTTCTTGGGTATAAATTATTTCACTCAGCCTTATACATTCCTTGTATAAAAGATGCATATGCATATATCTACAGTATATGCACAACATAAGGATAAAATTGTACTGTATGTGTGTTTGTGTGTATGTATGTTTGTGTGTGGGTAGGTACAGTACAAACACAGGCAGGCAAGCACACAGTAATTTTATGATATGAGTCTGGAGAAAATTAGCAGCCTCAACAATTGATCGTCATATTCTTAAATTGATCATATGGTCACACCAAGGCACTATTGTACAGATCAAAGGTAATAGCAATGAGGACCTAACAGAGCCTATTTCCACCTGTAAAGGGGTCAGGCAAGGATGCATACTTCCCTTTGCTGTTCAACCTTTATAGTAATGACATTGTTGAGGTTTTTGCCAACCCAGACTTTCATCTTCCTTCTCTTGCCAGTCACCCCATATCTAATCTTTTATATGGAGATGATGCAGCCATTTTCTCTATATCAGAAGTTGGGCTGCATAGGTATTTTAGAGCAATTGGCCTATTGTAATAAGGAATTCCTTAAACTAAATAACTCAAAACCAAAACTCTTTGTATTTTCCAGAAAACGCTTTAATCCCTCAGCTACTAGATCAGCCTTTCTCTCTCTCTCTCTCTTTTTAATAAGAATTTTATTAGGTTTAAAGCAAGAGTAAAAACTACAAAAAAGCAAAAACCTACAAAAAAAAAACTAAAAAAAAGTGAAAACACAAGAAGAATTTTTTAAAGGATTACATAAAGAGGTGACTTCCGACTTTTAACAACAAGAATATATAGCAGTTTCCATAATCAATCCCTTACTCTATATCGAACCAAAATCACGTGATTTCTATAAATCATTCCATTAGCACATTATAAAAATCACTAAATACAATTGCTCCCCCCCTTATATTAAAAAAGGAGATATATAAACCTCCTAATCCACTCCCCCCAAAGACAACATTTATTTAATTATTTCCTTCCTACCACTATTCTATACATTTCTGTCCATTATAATAAAGTTCAAACTAAAAATCATATAAATTGTCTGTTCTTATAATTAATAATACTAGTTATAATAATCTTAATCATATTAAACCTAAAACCAAGCATTTATTGTTATACCTTACTAATCTTAATCCAAATCATCAGAAAGAAATGAAGTCAAACAAGCCCTGAAAGCAATCCAGATGAACCTTCTTAAACCCTTACCCCACTTCAAAATAAACCAAAGCATTTACATATCTCCACAGTACACACAAAGTATTTTTCATAAAGAAATCAGACAGCCCAACTGCCCCCCTTAAAGACTCCAACTTCTCAGCAAAAAACCTCCCATAGATAACGACCCCTTCCTTCCCATAACATTCCATCAGAAAGACACTTTCACTTAAGATTTGTAATTTGGTCTGTCCCTTTAATTTCTTCAACTCGACAGTCCAGTCATCATCTGGCATTTCAACAGAAGCTTCAATCTTGCTGTCAATAAAAACATTTCTATCATTGTCAAGCTGTTCAATTTCTTCCACAACATCCCCAGCCAGATGACATATTTTAGAGTTGATATTTTCTACAATGTCCCAAATATCTTGCATAATGACTTGACAAGAATCAAAAAGAATCTGTTTAAGGTCTTGATGGAAATCTGAGAAAGTCTGCTTGAAATCTTCCATGTCTCATGCAGTAGATTATGGCACCCCCTAGGTACTTAACCAGTGAAAGTAGAAGGTAATGGAAAGTTTCCAGGACGTGTTTACAAAAAGTGAAAGTATGATAACAAGTAGCTCCCCAGGGAAAGTAGCAGCAGAAATCTGGAGATTCAAAACAGCAGATTCAATATGTAGGAAAATATTAAAATTTTCAAACTCAGTGCAGAAATAATAACAGGGAGATGATTATTTAGTCTCAATCCTCCTTAGTATTTGGATGGGAAACAAGCCAAAACTTAAAAAGATTTTCAAAAATGAATCCCAAAAATAACGATAAGCACCAGGAGAGATCGCTTCTCCTTGCTGTAAAAAACCTCTCTTGGGGTACATAAACTTAAAAAATATAAATTGGGTAATTTAGAAATGGGGTGGCTGGTCTTAATGTCCCTTAAAGGCTACAGCGTGGCTTGGAAATGGTGATGTCCCCGCCTCCCTGCATCTCTTACCAGATTAGCGCAAATGCTGTTTACGATCCTCTGACTGCAAGATGCCGTTCTGGAGGACAGGTGGGATGATTCTGAGTATTTTCTTTGTCTAGAAAAACACTCCAGGGCATCAGGAAAGACCTGCCTGAGCCCAAAAAAAAACCTGCTGCGTTGTCAGTACTGCCCGCAGAGCCCGCGAGCACAGCTGTTCAGTCCGCCATGTCCCCACCAGAAGTCCTAGATCAGCCTTTCTCAACCTTTTGACCCTGGAGGAACTCTTGAAATATTTTTCAGGCCTTGGGGAACCCCTGCACATTCAGGCTCAAATATAGGCCAGAAGTTACAAAATTATTATATACATTTCATGTGTAGGCCTGTATATATGTGTTCTTAAACTACACAGTGTTCTTAAACTAAATTGTGAAGCTTACCTCTTTAATATGAAGTTGCCTGAATTTGAAATCATTTTTTAAATAAATCATGATCTCCCAAGGCCCCCTAGTGGCCTCTCACGGAACCCTAGGGTTCCATGGAACCCTGGTTGAGAAACCCTGTACTAGATGGTTGATAAATGGAAGAACTATCAAGCAGGTTAAATATTTTAAATATTTAGGTATCTACTTCCAACCCTCTACCTGCGGGGGCAACCAGGCAAGGGAGCAAAATTTGCAAAGCAGCATGGGAATAATTTTGTCCTAGCTGCCATTAAGCTATTCAAGGCCAAAGTTTTGGGTATGTTGCTCTATGGTACCTAGGTGTGTGTCTATAAGAAGATCTCAGTCTTTGACTCCATACAAGCCAAGTTGCTAAAAACAATAGCATGCATCCCTCACTCAACCTCTAATTCTGTAACACAATTAGAATTGAGCCACACCTCTTTTGAAGACTACGATACTTAAGGTCTTGGGCAAAGCAAATCCTTTGGCCGACCTCCTTGGTTTATCTTACCCTGAATTATAAATTTGTATCCACCCTGTGAAGGCAAATTGATCAAGATCGGATATATTGTGGTCTGTCAATACCAGCTTTACTTACTTTAGGGCTCGATAAAACTTTAGCAGAACTCAGACAAAGGGTTGAGAGAAAAGGTGTTGACCTGCTTCTGTGTGACATCCATTCAGGAATTATAAAGTGCTATCAATTTGCTCCTCAGTCTTCATGGCTAACCACGTTTAGCTCCTTCACTCTCTCTTCAAGTGGTATGAGGTGTACAACTGTTAGTTCCACAACTGTGTGTAGTGATCCCTCTGACAAGGAAGGAGTGAGGGAGAAGATGAATTTCCTAGTGAATAGTAAGTACTACTGTGGCCTGTAGAAACAATAGTTCAAACATGGTAGCCTGGACAAGCTGAGAGGTGGTACAGTTTGGAACAAGACTGAGTGATTTAGAAATAGTAAGCACCACAACCAAAACAGGAAGCTTTATAAATCTTTACTCCCTGTTTTATACATTTCCTCCACTCTTGGCTTGATGGTTATTTTGGCATTTAGCCAATATTTACATGTATAAATGGTTGTCGAAAGTCTATTCCAAAGCTATTATGTAGGTTGCAGTGAAGATATATATTAGCCAAACAGCAATTGGCAGTACTTCTTCCTGGAAAATTGAATGTGCACAAATATATAAATACTTATATGAATCTTTGAGGGTAGATTCTGAAATGTTAGTTACATTAATTGACATCATGTGATTTTCATCTATATTTTAAACATCCTAGTGACTATTGAATGGCAAACTTGTTCTCATCTAACTTAGAAATAAGTCAAATGGGGGTAAAGGATAAAGTCCAGCCAATAGGCTACCGGGGGTGTGGGGGTGGGTGGCAAAAAAAATCAGATGTTAAACTTTTGATCTATTAACTAAAACAGAGCTTTCCAAACTGTGTGTCGCCACACAACCCGGAAGCGCTGATCATCATCATCAGCGCTTCCGGGTTTTCCCGCGGTGACACATCAACTGCAGTGCGCAAAACCCAAAAGCGGCAGCAGCGCTTCTGGGTTTTTGCGCGCTGCCGCAAGGATGGCACTTCCGGGTTTTCCCGCGGTGACACACCAACGCCGGTTGGTGTGTCGCCGCGGGAAAAACTTTGGAAAGCCCTGAACTAAAATGTCCACTGATAAAAATCAGCCTTATTTCTGGAAGACAGGAAGGTTGTCAAAACCATCTCAATTCTTGAAATTGATCCAGAAGTTTCCAGAAAAAATCTGTCCCATCAACCTAACTTCTATCTCAAATAATGGTGGAAAGTATTACTATTTTTTTCCAATTTCTATCACCGCCCATCTCCCCCGAAAGGGGGACTCTGGGCGGTTTACAATGAAATAATACAATGTGTATTAATATCACATGAACAGATGTTGCTGATAAGAAACAATCAACACAACTTCTTCAAGAAAATTATTATTATTATTATTATTATTATTATTATTATTATTATTATTTACATTTTTAATTCTTCTGTAGCAACGAATGTCATGTTTAGCCACATGTATGTTTTGTGAACTTCAGAGCATTTAGGACAATACTTTCATTTATTAGCACTCCCCAACACACAAATGATCTAAGGCTGTGCTTTGGATGCCATGGTTAAGTGTGATTAAAAATAGATCCTCTTTCATGCAACAACATATGGGAGACTCATATTTTTTTGGAAGGCTGATGACCACAAGTAGGTGGGATCACATCACACATATGGGGCAATTCCAAACTGCAGCCTAAGCTGCTTGTCTGCCATGTTCTCAGCTGTTTCTTACGCCAACTTCAGAAATTCCCTTCTGGGCTGCAGGGGGGCTGGTGCTCAGTCTGGACCATGGCCACTGCAAGATCTGGTTGGTCATTCCCCTGCTTCTCACCCTTCTCATCCATACAGGGAGGGCAAGGCTTGCTGACTGACTCCTGCACGGACTGGTCTGCCAGTGCCTGCCTTTTTTCAGTAGTCTCCATGTCTTTCCTTCGCTTTCCCAGAAATTTGCACACATTGTGGATGCCTCCACCTCACCTTCCCAAATTATCTCTTTTGAACTAACACAGATCCTTTTTTAAATTCCTTTTCGCTTATGGTACCATCATAATCAAAGCAATAGGGAACTGATTGTTCTTTCATTGCTTATTCCTTATAGATCCATGGAAGCCCTGTAGCAAAGAAGAACTGATGGTTCAACTTCATAGAAACAAAGTAGCAATATTTCTTTGTTGCAACTTAAAGCTGTTAAAAAAGGAAGGAAGAAAAAAGGAAGTTTTGCAATACTATGGGCAAGGGGTAGGAAAGCAAAGTGGACAGAAATTGAAAGAGTGCCCACTGATAGATGTAAGGGTTGAATGGAAAATTAGCTTCTAGGGTTGAGG
The DNA here is from genome assembly GCA_023362775.1 of Charina bottae. Classification (NCBI taxonomy): domain Eukaryota; kingdom Metazoa; phylum Chordata; class Lepidosauria; order Squamata; family Charinaidae; genus Charina; species Charina bottae. The sequence goes on along the minus strand of JALMGJ010000001.1, from coordinate 181,426,534 downwards.
ATAGTTCATTGACTGAATGTACCATCCTTGGATCATTCACAAGTTTATAAAAAAAACAAGAACCAGCAGAGAATCTAGATGCCCAGCAGCTGAGGACAAAAAGGGTGCACAGGAGAGCGATCAGCTGCTGGAGGGGAGGGGAGGACATGCCAGGCACCACAGCCAGTCAGGGAACAGTATACTTGATCAAGTGCCCTCTAAATGTTGGCTAGCAGTTCTGAGATTTGCAGTCCAACACTGCCACGCTGCAGTGCCAGGCAGAGGAAAGCTGCTGGATGCACATGCAAACAAAAAAACTCTGTGCAGATTTTCTTAACTTCTCCAAACTGCTGCACAATGTGGAAGCTGAGCTCCTATTTAGTCATCTTGAGTGAGGTCAACTATTAAACATGTTAATTCACAAAAGCAAATTAACACTTAGTTTACATCTTCTTGGGGTAGTCCTCTGCCAAACACTATTCCATTAAAAGTAATCACTTTTGATGAATTGAGGCCAACACATTTACCAGCAAAAGTAATTTCTTATCTTAGTGTGAAAGGCAGTAGCCAGGTGAATCAGTGGGCTGTCAAAGGTCTTGCTGTTGGTTGAAATGTTGAAGTCCTTGTTCTCTCTTCCTGTGGCTCCTTCTCTTGAAACTAGATTTCACACGGACTGTTTCAAATGGAGGAATGTCCTCGGTTAGGCTATGTAGTCATCCTAAGCTGACCCCAGCTCTATCTAACAGGAGAATAAAATGCCAGGCAATGGTAAAAAAAATAGTGCAAAATTGGGGTGGAGAGTAGGGAGAATTCATAGTGTACACACCCATTGATAAAGTCTACATGTATTACATATTTGTAATGTGAGAATCCACCCTTAGTTACAGTATGTCCTTAATGACATATCTGAATCTGAATTTATAGTTTTAGTTGTATCTCCCAGTGAGAGTTATGGGTCAAGGGGTCAAGGAGTAAATTGGGGAAAAACAAGCTTCAGCTGAACCCTGGCAAGACCGAGTGGCTGTGGATTGATGGCCCCTCGGTATCCGGGAAATTGTCATCTTTGGTTCTGGATGGGGTGGCACTGCCCCACTCGGAGCTGGTGCCGAATCTGGGGGTCCTCCTGGACTCACGACTCCTGCTCAAAGAGCAGGTGGCAATCGTGGCCAGGAGGGCCTTTGCGCAGCTT